>OX381581.1:191920-2691920 GCA_947458855.1 Monopis laevigella | reverse complement strand
ATACTGAAACAAGGTAAACCAAATTTAAATAATGAAAAATCATGTTTAAATAAACTTAATGTGTTTCTTGATAATAATGGCATAATGAGAGTTGGTGGCAGATTGCAAAACTCAATATTTAATTATAGTAAAAAGCACCCAATTATACTACATTCAAATCATCATTTAACTAAATTAATTTTTATGCATGAACATTATCGTCTTTTACATGCTGGCCCTCACGCTATGTTAAATTCTATTAGACAGACCTATTGGCCCATCGGTGGACGAAACCTCGCCAGGAATTGTTATCATAAGTGCGTCGTGTGCACTCGTATGAGAGGTTCTACAGTATCACCGATAATGGGCAACTTACCTGCGGCTAGATTGAACTGTGACTACCCATTTCAAAGGGTTGGTGTCGATTACGCAGGTCCTATAATGTCTGCATCTAAAAAGGGTCGCGGGAGTCGTTTAATAAAAACTTATATTGCGGTGTTTGTGTGTTTTGCCACTAAAGCTCTACATTTGGAGCTCGTCAGTGATCTGTCATCAAATGGATACATAGCTGCTTTGCATAGATTTATTAGTCGTCGCGGAATACCTACTGATATATTTTCAGACAATGGTACACAATTTGTAGGCGCGTACAATGAGTTAAAACAGTTTTTCAAAACACATCAAAATGAATTGTGTGAATTAGCAGCCAAAGACTGCATTAGATTTCATTTTGTACCGCCTTACTCTCCTAATTTTGCAGGCCTAATGGAGGCAGGAGTAAAATCTACTAAAAGTCATTTAGTCAGGATTTTAGGTAACAGCCATCTCACTTTCGAGGAGCTTTGCACTGTTTTATTTCAGATAGAAGCTGTCCTAAACTCCCGACCTCTTACTCCTCTCTCATCGGATCCGAATGACATCCTACCTTTGACACCTGCTCACTTCCTAATTGGACGACCATTTACGTCGCCACCAGCGCCGAGTCTGATGAATGAAACTACTGGTAGATTGGATAGATACCAACGAATAGAACAACTTCGACAACATTTTTGGGACCGTTGGTACAAAGAATACATCTCGGAGTTGCAGCAACGGACGAAATGGACTCGCTCTCATGGTCAGCTCGCCAAGGATACTCTTGTGGTCATAAAGGATGACCATCTACCCCCGCTAAAATGGAAACTTGGACGAGTCGTAGATGTCTTTCCTGGAAGCGATGGTGTGGCGAGAGTTGCCGACATTAGGACCTCAACAGGCATCGTGCGACGCAGCTTTAGCAAGATCTGTCCCCTCGATATTTCATTTTGAAAGAAGCTTTCAACGTCGGGCGGCATGTTTGAGATCGCGCCTTTTTTAATAATACCCACATGTTTTTACTTTTTTATATATTTACTTGCTTATTATTCTTCTACTTCTAATGATTTTTCAATAAAAACAAAATACTATGTGCTACCTTCAATTACTAGCAAAATTCCATCTTTTGAAATTGATATAAAATTATTAAATATTCCAAACAATCTTGTTCTAGCTGACCCAGACTTTTATGTACCGGCTACAGTCGACCTATTATTCGGCGCGGACATTTTCTGGGATTTATTATGCAGCGGCAAGATTACATTAGGGCGAAACAAACCTATCATGCAAGAAACTAAGCTAGGCTGGCTGGTTTCAGGGCACTGTCCCAGTAATTATATCAATACTATTAAATGCAATTTATTACAGTCTAATGATATTATAACGGAACAATTAAAGTTATTTTGGCACTTGGACGAGGCCACTATAAAACCTGCCTCAGCTTATTTTACTGACGAGGAACGAGCCTGCGAGGAACACTTCGTCAGAAACACGTCACGTTTAGCTGATGGCAGATTTTGTGTTAAATATCCATTAAAACACTCAACAGAAAAACTAGGTAACTCGTACGAACGGGCGAAACAATGTTTCCTGTCAATGGAGCGTAGGTTACAACTTAATCCTAAATTAAAATCTATGTACACTGCATTCATGAACGAATATGAACAGTTGGGAGATATGTCTAAAATTAATAATTATAATTCATCACAAGATTATTTCATGCCACATCACGGCGTGCTGCGTGAGAGTAGCCTGACGTCGAAGCTGCGAGTCGTCTTTAATGCTAGTGCCCCGACTAGTACTGGAGTATCATTCAATGATATTCAGCTAGTGGGACCCACTATTCAAGACGATTTGGTGTCGATTCTGCTGCGTTTTCGTATGTATAAATTTGTATTTACAAGTGACGTAGAGAAAATGTATCGCAGAGTAATAATGCACCCCAACGACAGACATTTACAAAATATTATATGGCGAAACAATCCATGTGACTCTCTCGGCACCTATCAATTAAACACAGTTACTTACGGTACTGCTAGTGCACCTTTTCTGGCAGTGAGATGTCTAAAACAGCTAGCAAGTGAGTGTGATGATAAAGTTATCTCTAATACGATTTCCCATGATTTTTATGTTGATGACTACATATCTGGCAGCTTCAATGAAGAAGAATCAAAGCACATAATTGAAGGCGTAAATAATTGCCTAAAAACAGCCGGTATGCATCTTCGTAAATGGAAGTCTAACATTCCATATCTTATTAATAATTATAATAACTCATCAGAATCGGCAGAATTAGACCTAAGCGGTCTAGATAACTCAAAAACTTTAGGATTACGATGGCGAAGTACCTCAGATACTTTGCATTTTTCTTTTAATAGCGAATCTAAACCTACAACTCCTACTAAAAGATCTATACTTTCAATTACAGGCAAAATATTTGACCCATTGGGAATACTTTCCCCGTGTGTCGTTCAATGTAAGATTCTTTTACAGAAACTTTGGTTAGATAAGGTCTCTTGGGACGACCCGCTACCCCAAGACACAGTCGACCAATGGAATAAAATTATGAATGGTTTAAGTTATATTAATCAACTCAAAATACCTCGACAAGTCACAGGTAATGAGTCTATGATATTTCAATTTCATATATTCACTGACGCGTCGCAAACCGCATACGGAGCGTGTTTGTACGTTCGCACTATTTGTAATAATAATATTACAGTAAAATTATTGGCATCAAAAAGCCGGGTAGCCCCCTTAAAGCCTGTCACCATCCCAAGATTGGAGTTGTGTGCGGCTTTAATCGGAGCGCAATTATATGGAAAGGTGCAACAGGCTTTAAGAATACCTACTGACGACTGTGTATTTTGGACTGATTCCACAGTTGTCCTTGGCTGGCTTAAAATGTGTCCGTCACAATTAAAAGTTTTTGTAAGAAATCGGGTTTCAGATATTTTAGACATTACCAATGAGAAACCGTGGCGGCATGTACCTACAAGCGATAACCCAGCCGACTATGTATCTCGTGGTCTCGATGCAGCCTCCCTGTTGTCATCGCAGCTGTGGTGGTCAGGTCCAAGCTTTTTACAGTTGCAACCAGAACGTTGGCCTCCTAATATTATTTCTAATAAAAACTTAAATGATTTAAATAATGAAATAGCAGCAATCTCGCTGAATAATAATCAAAACATTAAAACAAATTTTATTACTATAAATAATTATTCTAAATTAAAAACTTTACAACGAATCACAGCGTATGTGCTACGGTTCGTTAATAATATTATACAGTCCACTAAAACTAACACTAAACCTAATACTAAAAATAATAAATTGATTAGTTTCTTATGTACTAATGAATTAAATGATGCAATGAACTTATTAATAAAAAATTCACAGAGCGAAAGTTTTGGAAGCTATGAAATTTATAAAATACTGAAACAAGGTAAACCAAATTTAAATAATGAAAAATCATGTTTAAATAAACTTAATGTGTTTCTTGATAATAATGGCATAATGAGAGTTGGTGGCAGATTGCAAAACTCAATATTTAATTATAGTAAAAAGCACCCAATTATACTACATTCAAATCATCATTTAACTAAATTAATTTTTATGCATGAACATTATCGTCTTTTACATGCTGGCCCTCACGCTATGTTAAATTCTATTAGACAGACCTATTGGCCCATCGGTGGACGAAACCTCGCCAGGAATTGTTATCATAAGTGCGTCGTGTGCACTCGTATGAGAGGTTCTACAGTATCACCGATAATGGGCAACTTACCTGCGGCTAGATTGAACTGTGACTACCCATTTCAAAGGGTTGGTGTCGATTACGCAGGTCCTATAATGTCTGCATCTAAAAAGGGTCGCGGGAGTCGTTTAATAAAAACTTATATTGCGGTGTTTGTGTGTTTTGCCACTAAAGCTCTACATTTGGAGCTCGTCAGTGATCTGTCATCAAATGGATACATAGCTGCTTTGCATAGATTTATTAGTCGTCGCGGAATACCTACTGATATATTTTCAGACAATGGTACACAATTTGTAGGCGCGTACAATGAGTTAAAACAGTTTTTCAAAACACATCAAAATGAATTGTGTGAATTAGCAGCCAAAGACTGCATTAGATTTCATTTTGTACCGCCTTACTCTCCTAATTTTGCAGGCCTAATGGAGGCAGGAGTAAAATCTACTAAAAGTCATTTAGTCAGGATTTTAGGTAACAGCCATCTCACTTTCGAGGAGCTTTGCACTGTTTTATTTCAGATAGAAGCTGTCCTAAACTCCCGACCTCTTACTCCTCTCTCATCGGATCCGAATGACATCCTACCTTTGACACCTGCTCACTTCCTAATTGGACGACCATTTACGTCGCCACCAGCGCCGAGTCTGATGAATGAAACTACTGGTAGATTGGATAGATACCAACGAATAGAACAACTTCGACAACATTTTTGGGACCGTTGGTACAAAGAATACATCTCGGAGTTGCAGCAACGGACGAAATGGACTCGCTCTCATGGTCAGCTCGCCAAGGATACTCTTGTGGTCATAAAGGATGACCATCTACCCCCGCTAAAATGGAAACTTGGACGAGTCGTAGATGTCTTTCCTGGAAGCGATGGTGTGGCGAGAGTTGCCGACATTAGGACCTCAACAGGCATCGTGCGACGCAGCTTTAGCAAGATCTGTCCCCTCGATATTTCATTTTGAAAGAAGCTTTCAACGTCGGGCGGCATGTTTGAGATCGCGCCTTTTTTAATAATACCCACATGTTTTTACTTTTTTATATATTTACTTGCTTATTATTCTCTCGGTCCAAGTACGGACGAAATGTGTTTTCATTAATTAATATATATTTATAATCAAGTGGTTTTCTTATTTTACTGACAAAAAGCCTATGGAAATACAAAACCGAACACTATCAGTTAAAGTTTATTCAGTTAAAGTGATTAATAAGAGCAAGAATGAGATGAGTATATTATAGCGCTATTTTGTAGCTTCATACGACAGAGCACCTATGTATATTAAACCAAGTTTAATCAAAGTTTAAAACTTGGAATGACAGCTAATTAGTTAGGAACACAGCGAACGTTGTGGAATTAACGACTGGATTAACACATACGAAGTTTATTTAAAATTAGTTTCCAATATGGTAGGTCGGAAATAAATTACTAGGTCAGCGTAGTGCCCTGACAAAGGCCGTGCGCAGACTGTCACGGTGTTGTTTTTTCGGATGCCTTACGCTGCAGGATGAACGCCGACCAGAAATCAGAATTGTTATGAGAATGTCGAAAGGTGCTACTATCAAATATTAGCTTCAGCACTGACATACACTATTTTCAATTATTAAAATATAAAATGAAGTCAATTGGAAATTTCGGATCTCTACGAATGACGCCTATGGATGCAAGTACTTAATTGTAGCCAGTATGGATGTGGCTGGTGAGCAAAGTTATGGATACGGACCCTGGTGGTGTAAAGATATAGAGAATACAAGTTTAGTCAAACTTACGTCCAAGGAGTAAGCTGGTGTTGGCACGTTACGTAGGTCATCTTATTGCTGGAGAGCAGAGTTGTGGATGTGGTCTTAGTAGTGGGAAGATATGGAGAATACAGGACCCGTCACACTTACGTCCAAGGAGTAAGCTGGTGCAGGCACGTCACAGAGAGCATCTCGTGGCTGGTGAGCAGAATTGTGGATGTTTGCGGCAATAATAGATACAGTATAGGCTCTGAACACGAGGAATAAAAAGGAGTAAGTATAGTAGATTCTGTGTTCAACTCCATTCAGTGCCCTGAAAATAATATACCGGTTGTTTTTTTTTTTTACTTTTTATAGGTAGGAACTAGTTCATGCACCTTAATTTTTATTTATTTAATTTAGAACCTGGTATGGGCTGACATGGTCATATAAATGACAAAAGCCCTATAAAAAAGATTTAAAAAAAACCTGGTATGCACATAACGGGTTCAAATAGACTACAAAGCTCATGAATAGGATCGATTAATTTCATTGTTTACGTGGTAACTATAATATTATCCAATCTGTGACATTGTTGTTTAATAGCATTGATAGCTTTCACTATGCCGGCTAATTGAATCGGTTACGAAATGAGCGGCGACAAGGACGGATTTGCATTACGAACCTACACTTTTATATCCTTCCTGCGTATCGTCAAATGAATGTCCTTTTCGTAACCTCATTCAGAATACGTCGATAAAAATCGATAGTCATAGTAGTCTGAAGCGTAGTCTCCTGAAAATCAGTGAACCCACAGGCTAAAATAAAAACAAGACTAGGTCACTTGAAGTTTTCTCCATTCGCTTGGGTCATAATGAAAACGGTCGGTTGGTCGGTGTTTAATTTATTATAAATATATATACCTACTTGTGTTATGTATTTCAAAATTCCATCAATAAGATTCAATAAACAAATGACTCGTTTTCTTTAATACATACCTATTTAAAGTTTCTTTATCACAGAGATAATGAGCAGGATAATGTAAGCTGAAAATAAATTGTTTTTTTTATTTTATAAGTAAATTAAACAAAGGAAATAATGTAGAAATCCAGGAAAGTGGCCTTTTCTCTGCTTTTCCATTAACAGTATACAGTCGTACATATATATACGTGGTGGCCGAGTTGGTTAGATCTTGGACTTAAAAACGCTTAGGTCCCTGGTTCGAATCCCGGTGTGTACCAATGAGTTTTTAATTAAAAAAAATATGTACATTTGTTTGACAACACCACTAGTGCCTCGGAGAGCACGTTAAGCTGTCGGCCCCGGTTTCACTATACCAACTTGTGAAACTGTTTATAGATGGGTTATTGAGTCTATTCAAAATATCGCGACGAGCTAGCCACTTGTTCGTTGTAGACTCATACCATCGGCTACGACGAGGTGGGATTAAAACCCCTCCGCTGGGTACCCTGAGGCCGTCTAGGCGCTTTTGGGCGCCGTAAGGCACCCGTGATGATATGATATGATATGATGAATATACAGTCGTAATGGTATTTTTTTTTGTACTTATCGAATCCACGACCTCCTCAGATACAACGCCAAAGCAACCACTAGTCTATGGAGGCTGTCAATAGATGCTACTAAAAAGCCCATAAATGGCGTCGATCAATAAATTGTTGTTTAACAACAATCATCGCTTTCAAGCCTTAATTGTAATTGGGTTTGGTGATTATGGTTCCTCGTAACCTTTTTTGTTTGATTCTTTTCCACACATCTCTGGTAGGTATAAAAAAAAGTAATCTTTAATAATGTTAATGTGAATAATAATAAAATATGATTCCATGACCATTGATAATAATAATACATTATAATAACAACACTTATAATATAACCTATGTATTTACATACCATTTATGGCAAAACATGTTGAACACCATTGGTTTATAACATCTACACTGAGAAAAATATACCCAAGTTTTTAATATGAAATCAGCGCCCGCTACGCGTAATACCTCATAAAAAACGACTAGGCGTCCGAACCAATAATTTATCCGTATTCCTTTCTTGCATAAGCATTCTAATATATCATTACTCATCCTGTTAAAATCGAAATGAAATTACAGAAAATAGTCGGAGTCACACGTTAGCAGGAAAGTTTCGGTAAAAGTTGACCGGCATGAAATGATTTGCATGTAAGACATCATGATAACTTATCGTTGCAACATTTAACATGAAGAGTTGTGATATTTTCCCACTAGAAGCGCCTCGTAGTATAATGATAGAAAAGGCATTAGTTAGTTTAACGACATTGCATTCGTAAAGACTGATCTTATCGGTGTAAAACTTAAAATTTATCGATTAACTGACGATTTTCAATTACATCAAATATCCATTTTTCTCAGTGTATTGTACCGTGTTTTTGGCAAAATAAACAATTTCATTTAATTTCATTTCATTTCATTTCACTGTGCCGACTAAATATTGTGGTTATGAAACGGGCTGCGACAAATACGAATTTGCATTACGAGTCTACTTTATATCCCGTTCTCGTTTTCTTATGTACTTTAGTATTACAACTTACTTGAGAGTGTTGAACAATTGTAAACAAATATAAAACAAGTTAGTGAAGAAGGAGAGTAGTATGATTCCATTAAGGTGACAGTCTGTCAGCCGCACCATGGCCACCAGGTTTGAGTAATGCGCCCTTAGAACGCCCCACGCTGTTGATGCCTAGAAAAAACATGTAGATATATAGGTACGTCGATGATTACGCCTGATAATTGTTGGTGGAATTTGTTATTGGATCTAAATACTGCTTCCCATCAGTGCCATGGGAAGCAGTATTTCAAGTAAATATAATATAATAAAATTGTTTTTTTTTAAATCTACTATTTTTTTTTGTGGCCGGATGGACTCTATATAGGCTATAGAATAATAATCGAATATTTTTAGAATTCGAGTCGTCTGTCTGTCAATGACTACTGGGCCGATTTATATACTTTTTTGTTGATGAATAGCTATATACTTACAGAAAGGGAGGGCAGATATATAGGCTGTTTGTGTTTAAATAATCTCTTAGGAAAAGATTTTAAATACACCAGATATAAAGAAGTGATCTATAAACAAAAGTTGGGTATAGTATAATGATTGGTAGGTGATTACCTACTTACTAAAACCCAAAATTATACCTAATGAATCGGGGTTGTCTTAGGAATTTGCGGATATCAGCTAGTAATATATATACCATCCATCACGGGTGCCTATTTGGCTCCCAAACACCGTTTAAACGGCCTCGGACGGTTTTAAACTGTCCTCATTTCGCCGATGGTATTCGTAATAAATATATATAATATTTATTCAAAAAATAACGATCACGCTAGGGCTTCGGTATATAAAATAACAATGCAAAGGCTTACCTTCGACTTTTTCCTATTAATATATTTATTTAGTTGTTGAAATAAACGTTTCAAATAATAAGAAAACAGCATTATTAAAACATCAATAAACGTCCAGAGAAATGTTGTTTGAATTCTGACAATCTGCGGACAAACCAAAGCTAACTAACACCCGTATTCATAATAACTTATTGAGTCCTTGAAGATCTCTTTAGTTATAAAATGTTTTCTCTTTTTTTATCAACAAAATTTAATATGGAAAAAAAAAAATATATAAAAGAGAAAAAACCTTTTTCTAGAGTGTTATTGAAGGACTCACTAAGTTTTTATAAATAAGGCCATAAGTGTTTAATTAATAATAATAAAATGATCACGGGGGCCTAACGGCGCCCGAGACCGCCTAAAGAGCTGGTGGCCGCAGGGTACCCAGCAGAGGGGTTTTAATCCCAGCTCGTCGTAGCCGATGGTATGAGTCTACACCGAAAAAGTGGCTAGCTCATCGCGATGTTTTGATAGATTCAATAACCCATCTAAATTATCAGTTTCACAAGTCGGTGAAACTGCTGCGACAGCTTAACGTGCTCTCCGAGGCACTTAATACTGGTGTTGTCAAACAAATGTTCACACATTTTTTTATGAAAAAAATATTGGTTTGAACTGTGTAAAAAATATATAGTGTTTTTAAGTGTGAGGTCTAAGCAACTCGGCCACCACGTATATTTAATTTGTTAAGTGTTCTCATATAAACCCATAAACACAAGAGATATATAAAAAATACTTACTTCAGCAAAACACGCTTTCCATGGTTTAAAAGTGGTGAAGCTAAATACAGATGGAATAGTATGACAGTAATAGCTTTCTACGACGCTGGCCTTTATGGGACAATGGGTAACGAAAGTCACGTGAAAGTGTATGCTCAGCATGTGTTCCACTGGAAGATATAGTTGAGAATGAGCGTTTGAAATTAAGAAAATATTTCATTTTAATAATAATGTTAGAAATTATATATACAATTAGACCACCTCCGTAGACTAGTGGTTGCGCCTTTGGCGTTGTATCTGGAGGTTGTGGGCTCGATTCCCACCCATGGCAAAAAAATATAAGTACGTTTTTCTGTACAGTTTGTCATGCTTTGGGTGTTTATAAAATATAATATGTATTATATCGTTGTTTCTGGTTCACATAGTACAAGCCTAGAGCTTAGTTTGTGACCAGAGCAATATGTGCAAAATTGTCATATTATTATTAATTAAGAAAGTAATATCGTTTGTTTTGTTTTTTCTAATTATAAAAAAGTAAGTTGTGACATGTCGTCATAAGCACGGAACATTATCATCTACGAGCATATGGCTCAATTATATCGACAAACATGGCTTTTATATTAAAAAAAAAAAAAAACGTATATTTTTTATATTTTATTTGTCATATTTACTCGCCTCATTTAAAAAAATAAATAAATTCGGAATCCAGTTTTCTTTTAATAAAATAAAAAAACAATATTTTAGTATCAAAATAACTTTTAACTATCGTACTAGGACTTCAAAGTATGTGACCATCGGCCATATTCTGTTTCTTTTATAGGTAACGTAACATTGTCAAAATAACGAAATCCTTTATCTACCATGGCTACGACACAAAAATACTGAAAGATTTCACGCCAAAAGCACTTGTAATACTATGGAATAGAGTGCATATATTTTTAACCTTTTCTGTAGCTAATTGTTTAATCTATTTTTTATAGGATTTCTTTATTTTGACAAGCTTCCGTTATAACAGAATATGGCGCCACCGGCAATATGTGGGAAATATTTAATTAGTATTATTAAACATTCAATTACTTAGATACCTACTAGAAAAAAAAACTATAACAAAAAAGGTAAATAATTTAAATAATGTGTTAATATTATTTTTAGCCTAAGAATACCTTCAGTTAAAACAAGCTAGAAATAGCGCCGAGAAAAATACACACGGTATTTAAAAAAAAAAATACAATAGTAATAAAATAATTCTCACCTATAGCCAGAAGCATAAAAATAATACATATGGCATTACATTGTCTAGAAGATCTGTTGTCTATGAATAGCGGAAGTTTATGTTCCAGATCGGTCAACTTTGTTATAAATCTCGGCCATTCTCGGGCCAGCTTTGATAGTAGCACTGTCGAAACCAATCCGATACTTGAGAATAATAAATTTGCTAAAAATTACAGAAAAAACAATTTATGTTTACTACCCCGTGGTACAAATTGCTCTTAAATCGAATACAGTCAAATACGTTCACGAACGTCTGGTCGCGTATATATGCAGCATATAGAGAAGTACCTACTTAATCTTAATTTTAGGGTATAATTTATTATTAGAAATTTATTAAATTACATTATAATTTATATATTTTTTTATTTATAACTGTACACATAGTGTAATATAATATAGTGTATACTGGCTTCTGGGTATGAGCTTAGTACAGTGTTTTTTATTGCATTATTTAACTTTCGTTGATGCCCGTTTGTATATATATTCAAAATAAACAAACAAATAAATTTAAGTCCCATTAAGAACACTTCATTCGCGATCGCGAGGTCCGCGTTCTCCATACAAAGTCAGCGATCGCATTTCCTGTGTTTTTCCACTACTGTTTGTCGTAGAATAAAAATATTTTTTCTGTCGGCCGTTGTGTTTATTAATCTTTATGTTGCGGACATTTTTATATTTTTATATCAGAAAAAAAACTTTAATACAAAATTATTAAGTGCATAATAGAAATAATTTAAGGTACAAATTAACAACATAAATATCATACCGCTTATGACAACTATAAAAAAATACTACCGCTATTGAATTATAAACCTACTATAAAATTAATATCTATAAATTAATAAACTCTAGACCGTATATCTGCGTGGGGGTCAGATAATCTGGTCCAGTTCAATGCCGGTAAAACGCAAGCGTGCGCAATGACGGCAAAGAAGTCCCCTTTTTCCCCACTTCCGTCTCTTCAGAACACCGCTCTTAAACTAACGTCCGTTTTTAATATCTTGGGGATAGAATTGCGCTCCGATCTTAACCACCGCAATTATATCGAGAGCATTGCAAAATCAGCATCTAAAAAGTTGGGAGTCTTAAATAAGGTGCGGCGGTTTTTCTCACCCAAACTCCGATTGATGCTATATAAAGCTCAGGTACGGCCATGTTTGGAATACAGCTCGCATCTTTGGGACGGATCCGCTAAATACCTGTTGAATGCTCTCGATTCACTGCAAAAGCGTGCAAATCGTATAACTAACGACGATCAGCTCTCTAAAACACTGGAGCCTTTGCACCTGCGTAGAGAAGTTGCATCGTTGAACGTATTCTACCGCCTATATCACGGACAGTGCTCTGAAGAGCTGTTTGAACTCATCCCTCCTTCCCCATTTCGTTTCCGTACTACACGCACTGGCACTAAAATGCATACACATACCGTGGATGACAGGCCCACCAGAACAAAAAGATATGGTGACTCTTATATATGTTGCACGATAAAAAGGTGGAATGCCTTGCCTGCGTGCGTTTTCCCTTCTTCCTTTAATCCAGAGTCCTTTAAGCGTAGCGTGAATAAGTTTCTCAAGCAGACATAGTGGAATCAACCAATTGAAGCAAGCACCATAGCTACTATTGGTTGAGAACATTCTTGGACGTTACATTGGCACTTACCATCAGGTGGATGTAGGGTCACATGTCCTGCTATATTAAAAAAAAAAAAAAATACTTACAAGTATTCAAAAGCGATAATTCTTTTACAATAAAGTGGTGAATTCCCATCACACACAAAGTTATTTGACCCACAACTGTCGCCGCGTTGTATAACACCAACAGGGACTTGAATTTAAATCTGAAACAAATTTATTTTATTATTTCAGTGACCCCAATGGTGCCTGATATATACAAAATGGCGAAGAGGTTGAATATAAACACGCTTACTCTGAACCTATTTACTCTGGGCTTATCAGGCCTAGATTGTAATGGTTTGAAGAAAATTATATACAAGAGAATTAATATAATACCCACTCATATAATACAATTTTTATATAGATATTAGTAATGCAATGAAAATATGCAGCAGGTAGGACTAATATTTTCATGCCATGTTAGTTACATGTTGTACCTTACTAAAATCTACCTTTACTCAGATACGAAGCAAATAAAATAAATTCATTGATGTAAATAAATATCCCGTCCATGTCCCACGGGAAACTTTGGCCGAATAAATATTATCTATTGTCCGATTTCATAATAAATTCTACTCGCTTATAATTTTTATCCAAATCGGTTAAGCCGTCACCTCGCCGTAGCTGATAATGTACTGATGTCTACACCGAACAAGTGACAAGCTCACGGTGTTTGTATAGACAACAGTTTCACAAGTTTGTATAGTAAAACTAGGACAAAGTAACCTGCTCTGTGAGGCACAACGAGGCAAACGAACAGAAACACACCAGGGTTTGAACCCGTGATCTAGAAACTGATATGCTTTTACGGTCTACATTACATTACAAAAATTATGCCTGAACACACATTATATGCGTCGACTTATAAAGGCAGTTAAAAAGACATGAAAGAACTTACTGCAACAGTTCATTAGTTCGTTCGTATAATCCTGAAACAGGAAAAAATCCCATAAAGCGACTTAATACCATTGTAACTTTCATAGAACTATGGATTTCACTACATTTATTATTTTTTATAATCTTTTCTAACCGAGGCTGGGCCATTGTAGCCTATTTTCGTAACTGTGAATCAATTTATATATTTTTTATTTATTTAAAAATTATACCAAAACCAGAATTTAATATCAGTTAGACGTAGAACTAACGCAAGAATATCAATATATATATGTATGACGCGACCACAAACTATTTACTCAGACACGTGTTGACATCGTTTTATTTATTTTGGAATAGGAAACTGAATTATTGAGCTTTGATTTATGGTGACCGATAATAGTATTATTAAAATTAATGCTGTCAGTTAAGCCTATTAAAAGTATGCCGTTATCATGGTGTAGTTTGCTTTCATGAGCTCGTGGGTTCGATTCCTGCTCGATCCATGGCAAAACTACAACACTTAATAAACTGATTAATACAATTGTAATCGTCTTGGAAGTCACTTTCTGAACAACTTTGATAGTTGTACGTTTAATACTTTATGAGGAAATCGGATTAGAGTTACAAGCGGTTTTTCTGCTGTCCAGTGTATATTGGTATGTTTTTTTATATAGCCGGCATTGTGGGAGCGAATAATTATAGTAAACAACAATGAATTGATAGACCCCATTTATAAAATGATGATGCCATAAGGTGGTCTGAATAAACCATTATATAAATTTTAAATTCAAAAAAAAAAATACATTTTATTCAGAATCGTTTATATAACCAAGTGTAGTTTAACAAGTGTTTTCTACTTATGCAACAAAATGACAAAACAACTTATTACTAGGTTTAGACTAGAGTACTAGAGTAGTCTATGTTTTCTAATGCTATATTTTTTTTAAAAATTAGTATCGTTGTTTCTGGTTCACCATATAGTACATAGTACACTAAAGCTTAGTTTCGGACCAGCGCAATATGTGTGACATGTCCAACATACGAGTAATTGTATTATTCAAGATTTGTCAAACTATATTTATTGTTTACGTTTGTGACTTTAATAACAAACTTGATTTGTTATGATTTTCATAGTTGCCTTAATTAAGTTTATTTGATTTATAGAACTATATAAACACAATAAATAACATAAGCATGTAACAAATTAATTCTAAACAACCTCTAAATAAAATACTGGACTGTAGCCAACGTACAAATGCTAAACATCGTAACAATTAATATAAAAATATTTATAAACAAACAGTTTATTTATATGTATAGTTTGGCAGTGCATACCCACTGAAACAATTTAAGTGTTTTTGCATATTATTGCTTAAGGTATAATGAATAGTATACAATCATTTTGATTGACATGATAGGTGGACTTTGTAGGAGTGCTTACCATCAAACTACAAAGTCACTTGCGCCATAAAAATTAATATAAAATACAGGTTAGTATTTTTTGCCAAGTTATGGTCCGTAAAACCTATGCTTTGATATACAATTTTTAAACTAACGGGCATATAATAATATAATATACATAAATCTAAAATTTCTACCTAATTGAATATCTCAAAGGTTAATAAATACATATAAAGATATGTTGTCGGTAACATAATATTTTCATAAAATAATTTTATCTAATCATGGAAACCTAGAATAATTGCGAGATAATTAAAATACACATTTTTACTGGTTCTTAATTGTTTAAGTTTTAAGTAACTTCCAATATTTATTTAGATCTCCATAACTTTACTCGGCGACCGATCGGGTTCGTTAGCCCAAGTGGCATTAAACATTTCGCTATTTATTTACTATTATGGGCTTATGTACATCATATTTATATATTAACTTATAATTAAAAAAAAAACTTTATATAAATATGGTATTTACAGAGAATCACTAACATTATAAAAATCATTAAATCTGTAATTCCTAATTAATTATTATTAAATAATTTATTTCTATACCTACCTATTATTTATTATATTCATATTATTATTATTTAAGATCTCTTATATACATATTTTAAACCTCATATTCACTTTGAATAGCTCAAATTTTACACTATGGTTATTTATATTATTATAATAAATAATAAAATTATCACGCCCTTTTCCCACGGGGATAGGCAGAAACAAGGGAGCGCCACCTACAACGATCCTGGCATAACTCTCTCGCTTCCTTCACATCTACCACTCTCTTCATACAAGCTCTACGGTTGTGGGCACTAGGGATCCCAGCTTTTTTGAGAATGTCCCCGATTTGGTCAAGGAACATTCTTTTGGGTCGACCCCGCCTTATTCTTTCATTCACCTCTGATTCATAAATCACTTTCGTCAGTCTCTTTTCATTCATCCTCTTAATGTGCCCAAACCACCGTAACATTCCTTTCTCAATCCTTGTCACTACATCTTCTTTCAAATCACACACTTCACGCACAACTGTATTCTTCACTCTATCCGCAATTCTTACTCCACAAGCACTCCTTAATGACCGCATTTCTACGGCATTAATCCTACTTTCATGCTTCTTATGCCATACCCAGTATTTACTTCCAAACATTAATGTAGGAACAAGCACCGCTTTGTGAACAGCCATCCGAGACTTTTTAGACATAATTTGGCTGCTCATTATGCTGTGTAGGCACCATTCACTACATTACTCTTTTGCACTCGACTTTCAATAACTTCCACACACTTACCATCTCTTGTAAACACACTTCCCAAGTAAACAAATTGTTCTACTTTCTTACTATCTATCATTATCTCACATTCTGTCATGTCATCTTCTCTCTCCAAAACCAAAACTTTGGTTTTATTCACATTCACTTTCATGCCTTTCCTTTCTAATTCATTGTTAATCATTTGTTGTAACTCATATGCCGATGATGCAAGGATGACTTGATTCCTCCTCATCTGTCACACCCCCATTTTCCCTGCTACTAGCTTTTTTAGAAAGTAGATCTAGCCATTTTTTCTTTTTCTCACTAACCAGATCCTTTACCTCATCACCACATGTTGGTTCTTGCATTCTTCCTCTTACTTACTCCGCATACTTCTTCTGCCGTTTCCGTCACTCGGGTTTTGAATTTAACCCAAACTTCGTCTAGACTATCATTCTCAAATTGCATGTTTCCCCTATTTTATTCTTTAACTTACTTACATATTTTTCTTTCGTTTCCGTATCTTGCAACTTTTCTCCTTTTATTCTCGTTAGTATTGTTACCGTATTCCGAGGCCGATTTCTCCAACACTTGAACAGACCATATATCTGTAAAACCACAAGAAAATGGTCTGTTCCAATATTGAGGCCCCGAAATACTCTTGTATCTGCAACTTTACTAACCAGTCTTTCATCCACAATCACGAAATCTATCATACTTCTATATTTATCTTTCTGCCATGTATACTTGTGAATCTTTTTGTGATTAAATATTATATTTGTCACAACAAGATTCTTTTCCAAACATAAATCTATTAAGTTTACACCATTTTCATTCACTCGCTCATCTCCAAATTTACCCAACACGTGGTCTAAATGCATTCTTTTTACTCCAACCCATGCATTAAAATCGCCTAACATAATAATTCTTTCATTTAATCTAGCAACATTCAAAACTTCTCTTAGTTTCTCCCAGAATTCTTCTCTTTCTGTAGGTGGCTTAGATGTATCCGGGGCATACACTCCTACTATAAACAGTCTGAGTAGCCCCACTCTAATCCTAACCCATAAGAGCCTGGGAGACACACATTCATATTTAGTCATACACTCTGTCATTCTCTCAGACAGAAACAGCCCCACATCCTTACTCGCTCGGATTGTCGCCCCTACACCAGACCAGATAGCGGTACAGAGGCCATGGTGTGTGATGCCTGAGCCCTTTCTTTTCGTTTCATTAACGCAAAGGATATCCAATATCTTTGTATACATCATCTCCCATACTTCATCTATTTTCCTATCCATCCCTCCGCATACAACGTTGCAACTCGGCTCTCCGCTGCCCGCTTTTCGCCTCGTGGGAAATTTTGACGTGACATATGGCGAATATGGTCGCCGCCCTGTGATTTTTTTAGATTAAAAATACTCATAGTGTTCCCACGAATAGCTAGGGAATTAAGTCGGTCCACTCCAGCAGAGCCCCGCTTGCTGGAGTAAGGTTATGATATTACCTGATGGGCGCCCACCACTTAGATTGGCATTAGGAATTAGAGGATAGGATATTGGTTTTTGGAAATGAGTAGAGGAAAACATTAGGATATCTTTACTTTAGGGAGATGGAGAAAAAAAAAATAATGATAGCTCGAGGTATCTGGGGTCGCATACCCGTGTTTGTCTTATAAGTACCGGACAGGTATTTATGAGAACAAACCCTCTGAATATTTTATATTATTATTTTATACATACTAAGTATTAGTAAATTTCACAATTATATTAACATTACCATATTAGGTACTCTATACTTAAACATTATATATTATTTATTTACATAATTATAATATCAATCACCTATCAAATTAAATGTATACATATAATTTACATTATTATTTATTAAAATTGCCTACTTACTAATTAGATGCTACTAATGATTAAATATTCTGTTAACATTGGACAATAAAATTATCAGAATTGTACACAACATTATTAATTTATACATATCATTATTATTGTTAATAATAAATACCATCACGGGTGCCAATTTGGCTCCCGAGAACCGTTTAAACGGCCTCAAGGTCCCAGCGGAGGGATTAACCCATCCTCATTTCGCCGATGGTATTCGGAGGCAACACCTAACAAGTGGCGAGCTTGTTGCGGTGTTTATGATGAAATAGCCTCGTTGTATAAAGCGGTCACCCATCCCAGGCCGGTCTTGTTGTCATCTGCTTAACCTTGTTATCAGTTGCGCAGTGACTTAACCACTAGGCTAGGGCCGCTTTTTATATTATTAATAATATTATGTTTTATTTAAGTACGTAATTAATACGTCGGTTAACACTTTTTAAGTATACAGATTTTAAGGCGACAGTCGCTAAAACACCCCAAGCGGTGTATAAAGGCAGTTAGTTTAACCCCATTGAATATTTTTTTGTAGTCTGATCCAACGAACTGGCTTTACATTAATTTTGTGGGTAGTTATTTCATCTTGAAGGGCAATAAGTGTATGAAACTTAAATGTCTTTTCCCTTCGTCCCTGAATCAGGGTTGTTACCCTCTCCACGAAATCAAAACATGAGATGAAATTTCAACAATATAATTTTCATAAAGTCTTTTTAGCTCTTTTAAGAGGGAATATTTTACTAGCAAACACCCCCACACATATTTCAATAACTCCATTTGTGTATAGTAAAGAATAAATCCTACTGGGTTGACAGTAACTATTGGTATACTGACTTAACTTCTCTTTTTAACAGATGCAAAGTGCAAAGAAGAGTCAATCGTCAAAGGTGCCCCTGAAATCTTACATAAAGCACGATGACCATCCATGCTAATATATAAATACAAAGGTGTTTTTTGTTTGTTACAGATTCATTTCATAACTTTGAGAATTTATGTGAACATTATTAGCTACTTCAAGGTAGGCATAGATCTAGTATTGGGGATGCAAGATTCTAGGTCTGTGATGTTAGGTAGGTAAGTAACTTATTAAAAATAAAAAAAAGACTTATTCCACTAGACTTTGAAAAGGAAAATACTGCACTATTCATTAAAACATAAATATATTCTGCAGTGGAAATATATTATGATTATAAAATGTGAAACCTCAGGGGAACCAGCCTCAATCCGTTGCGATTTGCAGATTTATATACTTAGCCTGACGTTCTTTGATCGAATATCGAGAGTTAATAAAAAAGCATAGATAAACATAAAATATTAATAGGTTGACATTGATACGTAGTTATACATTCGAGCTATGTCTATTATGTACGCGTGCCTTGCGGGCGCCGGGTCGGTGGGTTTTTTTCCTACTAATGTATTTTTTTTAAATAGGGAGCGTCAACGACGTATTTGCATTACGAGTCTATTTTAATTTCCTCGCTGCTCTATCGACAAATTAATCGCCTATTTCGTAACCGCATTAATAATAGGAGACTACCGCCACGACCAGAAATCGATGCAGCAGTCTCCAGAAAACCGGAAAAACCCACAGACTAAAACTTAAACATGACTAGGTTACTTAACATTTTTTATCTAAAAAAATGCATGTGGTAACGAGTCCGGTCGGTCGGCCTAGCAGAGTTGTAGAGACCTCCTCCCACCCAAATAACTCCCCCACCTTCACCTAATAACATTTCAAGGAATATTGAAATATATACTTGTTTATTATAGGTTTGTTTATTTATAAGATTGATTTATCAAGAAGTCATAATTAAAATAAAAAGTTTAGGAATTAATAAATCAATGAAAATTCTATATTGTACAATAATAATTAGTATAAACAATATAAACGTAGGTAGTTAAAATTATAGTACAGGCGAGCTGAATAATACAATTAATAAAATATGAGTATATTAAAATAAATATCTGAAAATCTTTTCGTAGTCTTTTATTAATTAACTCTATAATAAATATCTAATTTATGACCTGCCTATGGGTACCTTCGCAAATCGTAAAAATCCTTTTTACTTAATTCCCTTCGGGGAAATTAATGGAAAATAGCAAAGTACCAATGGGAATATTTAATTATTTTAATGTCATTTACTGGGAAATTTGTCATTTTTGTTTTAGAACAGTTATTTTCTAAACAAAAAACTCGCTATATATAATAATCCATTTTTATAAATGCTTAAACCAATTTTTCGTTTCACTTGCCCAACTTTATTTTTTAATTTTTAAATGGACCCTTTTTTACCTACTTTTTTAGGTTTTTGTTCTATATAATATATACAAATAAATACAAATACAAATAATCTTTATTTTTCTTCACAAGGAACATAAAATTAGAAGTACAATATAGATTAAATACTATTTATAAGATGTAGTCCTTTTGAGAGACTGAACTAGGCGACAAGCCTGTACTCCAGGCCCCCAGGGTGCGTGTGTGTACAGGCACATACATAGGCACTCACAAATACGTGAGTGCCTGTGTATGTGCTAAACCAGTTATTTATAAATGACCAGAATATTTTCAGTTTCTGCATATGTTGTCTTTTTAAGCCATTCAGCAACAACTTTGTTACATTTATATTTGGTAAGAGAAAATATTTGAAGTTGTGAATTTATTTTATTATACAGATAGCTACATAGGAAGCAGTTAAATTTTTGTGTAAAGCTCAATCTACAGGGTAGTGCTGGAGATATATCGTAATTACTACGCTTGTGCTCGAATATATTTTTGTGAAATTGAATATCTGAATGTTGATTAGTAATAGTACACAATATGAACAGTTGCCGAACAGTAAGGTCATTACATAATTTATAAAGATCAATTTTGGGAAATCTAAAGGGTAGGTTCCAACCAACCTTAAGGATGGCTCGTTGAGTTTCTTAATCTTGCACTAAGCAGGTCTATGTGTGGTTTGAAACTAAGAGTATTGTCGATCTGGATACCTAGGTATTTAATTATATTTGTATTTGTAACTTTGTGACAAGAACATTTAAGTGAGTAGGAGCAATAATGAGAGTAAGCAGTTATAGAAAAGTTTGAAGTGACAATATTCGTGTTTTGAACAGAAAATATGACATATTTAGTTTTATCTACATTCATTGTAAGTCCATGGTTTCTTAGCCAGATCGTAACCTTATTAAAACCCACCTGTGCATTATGGAAAACATCAGCCCATGATTTTGCTTTAAACAGTAACACCGTATCATCTGCAAAAGAGATAATTTTACCATGTGGAAGTATCAGGTCACTAAGATCGTTTATATATATCAAAAATAGGGTAGGTCCCAAGATACTGCCTTGTACCGTGAATACCGTACGTCACTGGTAAATCATCGCTTACCCTTTCATCAATTTTGACAGATTGACTCCGGCCAGAGAGGTAATTTTCAAAAAGCTTAAGTTGAGTATCTATACGCAGGTCAAAAAGATATTTAACCATTTTAAATTTTATATAAAAGGGTTAGTATTTTTATTTTTCATTGTAAGCAAATAAAAAGATAGACAGATACATATCATATAGATATTTTGCATTTAGCTGTCTCTGAATCACCACATTAAGCAGTCTGTGAAGTTTCACTATACCAACAGGGTTATTGGGCCTGTCCAAAACACCGCGACGAGCTGGCCACTTATTCGGCGTAGACTCAGTATACGACCGCCTACGACCCGTGATCGTATAATTTAAATAAGTTCCTACACAATTTTTTTTTTTAAATAATATGCAAAGAATAGGATAACAAGAATTTAAATAATTGGATTGTCAAAGTTATAAATATTATTAGAGAGAGATAGCAAGAGAATGGTAATGTGATTCCCTTGGATCAGTTATGGAAGATTTGACTCGTCAGATATAGTGAGTGGACCCATGTGCATCTGGATTGAGAGATCTAATCAATACCAAGCAAAATGGCTATGTTGGCATTTCGTAGCATAATGTTGAAACTTATATATGAAATATTTTAATTTGTAAAGGCGAGGAAAAAAAGTTAGCGTCCAAAAATAGGAGCTCTCAGACCTGACGTTTTTGAAAAAATATAAAAAAATATTTTTAGAAGTATTTACTCTTTGTTATATTTTTTTGTACTAACATTCAGTACACACATCGTAAGAAATAATCAGAAGAATTCAAAATATTTGGAGGTAAAATGAAGAAGATATAAGGCAAAACATGGATCTCTCAATCCAGATGTTTTAGATTGAGTGATCCTTTGAAACACCATGTTAGGCTGAGCAGAAGCAAAAGTTGATTATCTCAGCATTTAATAGTACTTCTCGACATTATCGCCAAAAATAAATAAATGTCCAAATGATAACCGTTAATAAGTTATAGCAACTTCGTCATTTTTAAAACATCAGGACTGAGTGATCTATATTTTTACATATATCTACTTTTACTTTCATCACACAGAAAATCTAAAATTCTACGAATAATTAAAAAATCATCTTCTAAATCCTGGCATTTAAACTATTTGTGTAAAGTATGCAAATTATTATATTTTTAGATTTCAATTTTACCCATACAGCAAGTCGTGTAGGGTGACCATGTTTTTTTTTTGTTGGCACTCTGTATGAACACATGCCAAACCATACAAATTCAGATTGATTCCGAAACAAATTTTAGTGTTTACTAATACCAGTAAATCCATAGACTAATGTTGAAAAACGGTAAACCCACAGATTGATGCCTTAAAAATAAATCTGGATACCGTTCTAATTACGACTCAAATTTTCGAGCTACCTGAAAAGCGGTACCTAAACTCAGACTAATCCCGTAACATAACCGTCGAATCTCCTGAAAACCCGTGAACACTAATAATGTGTTTAAAAAAAACATTTTTTAAACCACATACATTTAAAACCTAGTCATTTTAAATTTCTTTAAACGGTAATGTTTAAAAAAAAGATATTATAAATACCAGGAAGTACCCTAAGCCCCAAAATAGCCTGTCTAAATGAGAACACAATATAGCCACCCGCGACACAAAGTCAATACAAAAAAAATTACAAGTGCGAAAACTCGCCCGCGGAGTGTTCCGAAGGTAGCGGAGGGGTTTTATTTCCACCTCGTAGCAAATTGTGAGTCTACACTACACTGAACAAGTGGTAAACTCATAGCGGTATTTGTTTAGACTTAATCACCCATCGATAAACAGTTTCACAAGTTTATATAGTGAAACTAGGACCGACATTTAACGTGCGCTTATCTTTGACTTGGACCCTTTTACACCTACACCTATTAGGAGATATTTTACTAAATATATGTATATATATAATATATAAGTACCACAAATTTCAAGTATATCCGAGCAGCGGTTCTCGAGATATTCATGCCGACAAACAAACAGACACCTAAGAGTTCTTTTTTTGAAAAAAATAATAAATTCGGAACCCTAATGAGAACACGAGTGATTATAACCATTCAATGCTCAAAAAGGTGATAATCCAAAATGGATTACTGGATACAGAGAAACGTTTAACAAGTAATTTGTACTTTGTGAAAATTATTACAGCATTTCCTTGATATTTATACTTCCATAGTACCTTCATACAATATAGTATTCCAGTATTCTGTGCTTAAATAAACGTCAAAACGAAATATATTAATATCTAAGTTACTTCGCCTCTCAGGGGAGCGGCGTCATCAGTGATAGTAATTTGTAGTGATGAAATCCATACACTTAAATCAATAGGCAAATCAAATGGTTTATTATGTATTTTTTTAGCATTGATTTACACACAACTTGTAATTTTACTGCATTAAAATGAAAGTTAAACTATACATATTTACAGAATAATATGCCATGCTTCATAAAAATTAAAAACAAAACATGGTCACCCTACACGACTTACTGTATCGGTAAATTTGGAATCTATAAATCTAATAAAGTGCAACCTTTACACAAATTGTTTAAATGCCAGGATTTAGAAGATGTTTTTTTAATAATTCGTAGAATTTTAGATTTTCCGTGCGATGAAAGTAAAAGTATATATATGTGAAAATATAGATCACTCAGTCCTGATGCTTTAAAAATGACGAAGTTGCTATAACTTTTTAACGGTTATCATTTGGATATTTATTTATTTTTTGCGATAATGTCGAGAAGTACTATTAAATGCTGGGATAATCAACTTTTGCTTCTGCTCAGCCTAACATGGTGTTTCAAGGGATCACTCAATCTAAAACATCTGGATTGAGAGATCCATGTTTTGCCTTATATCTTCTTCATTTTACCTCCAAATATTTTGAATTCTTATAATTATTTCTTACGATGTGTGTACTGAATGTTAGTACAAAAAAATATACCTAACATAGAGTAAATACTTCTAAAAATATTTTTTTATATTTTTTCAAAAACGACAGGATTGAGAGCTCCTATTTTTGGACGCTAACTTTTTTTCCTCGCCTTTACAAATTAAAATATTTCATATATAAGTTTCTACATTATGCTACGAAATGCCAACATAGTCATTTTGTTTGGTTTTGATAAGATCTCTCAATCCAGATGCACATAGTGGACCCTTACACAAAATATATTGTTTAAGTCACAATATTTAGGTAGAGGAGACGCCTCAATGACTTCGCTAGGCTTCATGTTTCATTTTTATTCTGTGTGTTCGTCAGTTTTTAGGACAAGTACATTTATTCCCGCAAGAAATAGGTAGGTATTTACTAATTTGACCCTGTGGAGAGACCCGAAATCTGGTGGAGGCATGGTGTCGGGATTTTGTCAGTAGTCACACACTATATTAATTTAATTGATTGAATCAGACGTTATTAAACTTAATTATTTTATCGTCTTAAACATTAACATTCGAAAACTTAAGAATTTTAGACTTCTGCATCTGATCTTGATCCTAGATATATAATCTTATTTTATAGTACTGAATGCCAAAAATGCGCCTAAGAGGTGCATAATTTAAAATCCCGATTTATTTTACATCTTTATCATTATTCTTTATTTTTATAGCTTTAATGAGGTGTTACATTATTATTAAGTATAAAACGCCTATTTATATTATTAGTTTTTCATTATAACATGTATCATGTGGAGTTTTATAAATTCTTAACAAGAACTAACAATAATTATAAAAAATATTATAATATAATATGTATTTAAATAGGTTTTTATTTAACCGGAAAATTAATTACGATATTACCAGTCTGAAATACCAAAAAAAAAACATATTTAGAGACAATTGTAGCAAAATCTTGCGCCGCATTGCGCTCAAGGGGCGCATCACGGCCCCACAGTGTAGCAACAACACTGCGTTACTTATCGAACAGAAGTCTGTCTCTCAGCAGTATTGACCGATGACTGATTGAGTTAGCTCATAAGCACACATTTTTTTTTTCTGTTATGAATTAAAATCTACCGAACGATTTAAATTAAGTTTTTATATCACTAACAAATGTCTAGCAACCCTGTCTCTATCACCGACTTCATTTACGTTTTCCGATATGAACTGAGCTTCACTTTGTCCGTATTTTAAGGAACAAAGCAATTTTTAAAAGGACAACTTTTTTACAATGATTTAATTGACAAGTGCTCTGTCTTACTTTTTAAGAATAATTTTCTGGCCAGAATAATGTGAAAAAGAAAATTTGAATAATAAAAATGATTAGTATATTAACATATTATGTATTATACCTTGTAATAAAAATACCGATATCGATTAACTTTTTTAATATACACTTTAGAGCCTTGATAACTAGAAAACTTTTATAACTTGCAAAAAAATTAAAATAAACTTTTAATTAATAAAATTTACTTTTAATTGTCAATTAAAATGACTTAAAGTTTTAATTGCTCAATCTAAGCTAAAAAAAACTCTTCTAATCAAAGTAAAACTGAAGTGACGATAATTAAACTGAATGAATGTTTGTTGTAAAATATAAAAAAAATATATAACAGATTTATACAACGAACCCCTATCATATCGCTGGCCCCGGGCAATATATCGGTAACCACCGGTTACGCCCTTTTTAATGTTATTTGTTTTTTGGCTTCTCCAAGTATCAATCTATCACTCCAATTTTATTCAGATTTTTTTATTAATATTTAAATATAATAACTGAGGTTAACATCTTTATTGCACGGAAATTTTTGTTATGCCTAAATTATATAATGTTTCATTACTTTATGAAACATAAGACATAAAACTCGTGAACATCTTTACACTAGTTTTCCTTACCACTTCTAAACATAGAGGAACAATAAAACTTTCAACCACTCTTTTGAAAACATAAATTTATCATTAATAAACTGTACACACCTAATACGAGGTAATCACAAGATATTTTATTCAGTAAAAGCTATTACCCCCTTTTTCCCGCAAAAAATATGTAGCCCTAGCGACGTTAAAGTACTATAACTATAACATTTGGATGTGCTTGAGTAATTTTGATTTCCTGAATCTTTATCCACTTAACTTTTTCATTGGTTAGGTCTGCAGTATCGTTTGCCCATTAACTCTTTTAAATCAAAGGAATTACACTGTTCTATTTCTACAACCTGAAAATTTTCGCCATTGATCTTGGCATTCATGATTATGCTATACATTTGATCAGGAGTATAAATCGTGTGGTTCTTCTTTGCACGTTCTATAAGAGAATGCATCGAATCTCCTTCAGACTGGCTATGGCCAGTGACAAAATATCTATGAATTATGTTAACTCCATACTTTTGGACAACATATAAATAAAAAGCAAAAATTATTCTATTTTTATTTTGGACAGGACAGGAACCATCAGAATAAAAAATAAAATTCTTGAAGCCTCTTTGGCTTTCATTTTCAATAAAATTTAGAAGGCAGCTGCCAATTTCGTTGGCACCCCTTTTGGCTAGACGATAATGCCAAACATAGCAGTATCCCCCTTTCATTTAATGAGTTGTAAATCGTAAAATTATATATGGGATACTTTCGCTTATAATGAAAGATTCCTACTTCTGATTGAGGGGTCGTCAGGAACTTTTCTAGGTCATAAATCGCTACGATTGTAGAGTCGCCGGATCACTTTCTACCATTAAGCCGATAGTAAAAGAAAAGTGCAGCTTGAAGAAGCTTACACAAAGCACATTAAAAACAAGGAATGTGTCCGCGAACTTAAAACTAAAGATAAAATAGAAATTGATCCTACGACTACAATCGTAGCTTTTTATGACCTAGAAAGGGTCCTGACAATCCCTCAATCAGAAGTAGGAATCTTTCATTATAAGCGAAAGTATCCCATATATAATTTTACGATTTACAACTCATTAAATAGAAGGGGATACTGCTATGTTTGGCATTATCGTCTAGCCAAAAGGGGCGCCAACGAAATTGGCAATTGGCCTTCTAAACTTTATTGAAAATGAAAGCCAAAGAGGCTTCAAGAATTTTATTTGTTATTTTGGCCAGCACGGCCAATATAAAAATAGAATAGTTTTTGCTCTTTATTTATATGTTGCCCAAAAGTATGGAGTTAACATAATTCATAGATATTTTGAAACTGGCCATAGCCAGTCTGAAGGAGATTCGATGCATTCTCTTATAGAACGTGCAAAGAAGAACCACACGATTTATACTCCTGATCAAATGTAGGTATTGCATAATCATGAATGCCAAGATCAATGGCGAATAATTTCAGGTTGTAGAAATGGAACAGTGTAATATCTTTGATTTAAAAGAGTTAATGGGCAAACGATACTGGTTGCGGGCAGACCTAACCAATGAAAAAGTGATTTGGCCAAAGATTCACGAAATCAAAATTACTCAAGCACATCCAAATGTTATCTACTTTAAGTATAACTATGACGATGAGTATTTTTTTTTAAATACTGCACCAAACACCAGATCTTCCAGAGGAAAAGGCAAAAAGTCGCCCGTGGCTGATGTTGTATCAGATGTATTGAGAAATCTTTACACAGAGCCAATCGCCTTGCCCAACCGCTTTACGAAGATTTAATTAGTCTCTGCAGACAAAAAAGCTCAATAAAACCTTGGAGCCGTTGCAGCTTCGCAGGGATGTGGCATCTTTGAGCGTATTTTACCGCCTATACTATGAAAAGTGCTCTGAAGAGCTTTTTAACATTATTCCCCTTCCCCTTTCCGTTACAGGACAACACGCACTGGTTGCAAAATGCATATGTATACCGTGGCGGATGTACCAACTCGTATCAAACGTTTTGGCGATTCATACATCTGCCGTACTATTAAAATGTGGAATGCTCTACCAGCTTGCGTGTTTCCTTCCTCTTATAACCTAGAGTCCTTTAAACGAAGCGTGAATAGGCATCTTAAGCCGGCATAATGATGGCAGCCAGCGGTGCACCTGTATGCATCCGCTGGTTGCTATCATTCATGGATATTGCATACTGCTTAACATCAGGTAACACATGTTGTGCTCTCATAAAAAAAAAAGAAAAAAAAGAACTGAAGCAATACCGAAACATTATCATACATTTTATAATAATTTGCATTGTGTTGTAGAAGAAATAGATATTGAAAGTGAAGACTCAAATAGCATTTAATTAATAAGCAATTTATTTTATTTTAATTTTTATAATATATTTTTTAGTGTCCATTTTATATTTATTTTCAAAGTTTAATAATTAATACAAATTATGTGATTTTAATGCTTTTTTATTGTAACGAAAATATTTACGTGGGAAGGTTGGGTCCATAAAGCTAAAGCTTAGATAGGGTTGTACCTAATATAGATATACGTACTTCATTTCTGTTTATCAATAGGGTAACTAGAATGTATAGTTCATTCGTTTATTACTATCATAGGACCCTTTTTTTCGTTTTATTTCTAATTATACACTTTTTCATACATTCTTATGGTTTTAACGGTTTCTTAATAATAAATATAATATGTTTTTGGTAAAATCATGCTTTCAGAGATTTAGTATTTAGATAAACATTAATTAGATAGTAACATAATTTGAAAAATAAGTTTAATATCAATAAACTGCCTAAAACAGTAATATATAAAAATAAATTATAATATAAGGTCAATCTGTAACAATAGTTACACAAAATTATGTTTCATTGTTATGATCCCAAAATAGCGATTTGTAGATGTTACAATCAAGGTTTGGTTATAAAATTTCCCTGAAAAAGGTGGTAATCGGCTGATACGCTCAAGATCTAAAGTGCAAATTACATCGTATTACATATATATGATCCTGATTGTCAGTAGTCGGTGTGATTATAAAGTCGTTGTTGATGTTACAATTAAAAAGTTACGGGCTGTAATTTGTATTATTTATTTTTTTAATTATTTCTTTAGATATTTAAGTCATAATATTAAAAATAAGGGTTTTGTTAATAAAAAAAAAATAGCTTTCTTTTGACATATTAATCATTTATTTTGAACCACTATTCGCTGAATTATAAACAAATTAGCTTCTTTTGTTTCTCCTGTAAATTTAAATTTTTGATATTACCGCTTTATTGCCCGGGGCCAGCGATATATTCAACAGCTGTCTTCCACAGCTATAATAATAATTTCTGGTCCCACATAAATAAACACACTGGACACAAGAAAAACAACACCCCTAGTACAACACTTTGTCCATTGACCTTACTCCATTAAACCGACAAAGGGAAATACCTATCCGTGGTCTAGTGGTTACGTCGTTGGCATTGTACTCGAGGTCGTGGGATCGCAACTCAGCCAAAATAATATTAATATTTTTCATTAAAACAGTTAAGTAGTGCCACGGCCTGTGTATTTATAAAATATAATATGTATTAGTATAGTATAACACTATGTCGGCTAAATGATGCTGTTACGAAATGGGTAATACAAAAGAATTTGTATTACGAGTTACTTTTAATTTTCTCGCTACTTTGATCCCTAAACGAAGACAACCGATGAACCCATATCGGCTAAAAACCAAACATGACTAGGTAACATGATAGTTTGCGCATCTGTATGGGGGTGGTTACGAACCGGTAATTGGTGGTTCTAGCGAAATTATAGAGATACCACCAAAAACATTTAAATCAGCATATCCTCCCCTAAGGAACATCTATTGAAAGTTTAATATTGATGTATAAAAAGTGCGGTTGAGGCTTTTTTTACGCCTAAATTCTCTTATATACCTCGACAAAAACCTAATGGAAAAGTCCCTGAAAATAAACCGTTTGATACTTGACGGGTTTTTGCATCTGTATGTAACGAAACTTGCCGGTCGGCCTAGCGAAGTTATAGAACCCTCACTATAAATAATAAATATCATCACGGGTACCTTACGGCGCAGGGGACCTCCTGGACAGCCTCGGGGTACCCAGCGGAGGGGGTTTTAATCCCACCTCGTCCTAGCCGATTCTATGATTGTACACCAAACAAGTGGCTAACTCATCGCGATTTTTGGATAGACTTAGTAACCCATCTATAAACAGTTAAGGAAGTCTGTGTAGTGAAACTGGAACCGGCAGGTTATCGCGCTCTCCGCGGCACTGTAGTGGTGTTGTTAAACAAATGTACATACAATTTTACAATAACTACTCATTGGTAAACACCGGGGTTTAAACCAGGGACCTGTTTTTAAGTCTAAGGTCTAACCAACTCGGCCACCACGTATTGAATATATGTAGAATACCATCGGCAAAAAAACCCTCCCTCCCACCTAAATATCGTTAACTTCAAACGTCTTTAGTCTAGTGGTGTTGTTAAACAAATGTACATACAATTTTACAATAACTACTCATTGGTAAACACCGGGGTTTAAACCAGGGACCTGTTTTTAAGTCTAAGGTTTAACCAACTCGGCCACCACGTATTGAATATATTTAGAATACCATCGGCAAAAAAATCCCTCCCTCCCACCTAAATATCGTTTACTTAAAACGTCTTTAGTCTAGTTAGGGGAGCCTCAATGATTATGTTATCAGCATTCCAAGCGCGATGACTCTTCCACCGAGGTCGTCCAAAACGGACCCAAACATGGAAATGGGCAAAACTTTGCGTATTAAGAAAACTAAACCCGCCTTGCTGGTAATGATAAGACCCACGTTTTTGTCTTGCAGATATGTCGGGCTTTTTCCAGTTACGAGAATGGAAAAGTCTGTCGGTGATGTGAGGTGGGTGTTTTTATATTATTTGTGAATATTGCCGTGATTGAAGAGCGGCAATATTCTTTGTCTATATGATATTTTATTGGAGCACGGGATGTGACTCTATATCTACCTGACTGCTGCAAGCTGGACTACTTCGTGAAGGGGTTGATCAACACATTGTTGTTAAACAGCATTGGTCGCTCCCACTTTGCCGGCTACATGATGTCGTTACAATATTTTGCGGTTTTAATTTAATTTAACGTAAATTTAATTATTTTTGGCCTTTCCTGAAACTTTTAAGTAATAGGTTTTATTCCGAATTATCCATAGATAGAAAAAATATGCAAGCAATTCGTGTTATGTTTTAACGCTTATTTTTAAATTATTAATTTGTTAGCATAGCAATTAGCTGACAATGGTTTGAGATGAAATTTACGTCATAAAATATATTTAATGTAAGTATTGATTACATTTTAAAATTCACTACAAACATCCGACATACTACAAAAGTCCGAATTATTTTAGGGTGTAAGTATTGATAATATATAAATATAAGTATCATATTGAATACGTATTCAATACGACGTATATACGCGATGTATATATATAAACGTGGTAATATATAGCAAGTTCAGAAAACAAAAAAACTATTACAGCGGCAGTTTTACCAAAATTCTGTCGTGGATATGAAGCATCTCAAAATTGTTGTTGATGTTTTATTATATTTTAATTTGACTTTAAAAATTGCAATTAATAAATAATTTAACGGATTTCTTAGTATATAATAGTAAAAAAGAGGCCCCAGCCTAGTGGTTAAGTCACTGTGCAACTGATAACAAGGTTAAGCAGATGACAACAAGGCCTGGGATGGGTGACCGCTTTATACAACGAGGCTATTTGATCATAAACACCGCAACAAGCTCGCCACTTGTTAGGTTAATACCATCGGCGAAATGAGGATGGATTAATCCCTCCGCTGGGACCCTGAGGCCGTTTAAAACGGTTCTCGGGAGCCAAATTGGCACCCGTGATGGTATTTATTTATTTATTTTATTCTTAGTATATAGCAAACCATATTTTGGCTGTTACAAAGGTAACGGATTCGGCGCCTATTGGTCCACGTCGGCGTAAATTACCCGCGCGATACCTTCCATGATTAGTCTGCGCAGGCGCGGAAGCTTCACGCATGCGCAGAGGAGAGAAGGAACCGCGTGGTAGCCGCGCGCGCCGCAACAGGGCGGCGTCAGTCGTAAATTGTCTACCATAGGGGACGCATGTCACCCTGGCTTGCGCACGCGCACCGCGACTCCCCCCGCGATCTTAGTATTAAACTTTTAGTGTACAGATTGTAAATAATAAGACAAATTATAGTGTTTTTTTTATTACTAAGACTTTGTTTCATTGAAACTCGAGGGCTACTCAAACAATAGCAACCCCCAGGCTACAAATGGCGCACAACGTGGAGCCCGAGAAACATTTCAGTGATACAAATAACGTGTTTTAGTAGAAAAAGTGACTATAATTAATTAAATTAAAGACTGCGGGAGTATTATTCGAAAAAAAAAATTAATAACAAGTTTCAACAAGTCCAAATACAAGTTTCGTAAAGCCGCCGCGCCGGTGAAGTGGCGTTTTGTTGTAACGTTCTTTTTTGACTTTATTTTGTGAATTATAAAAAACGTGTGTAAATTAAAAAATATTATTGTCTTCGTATCACTGGTAGTTATTGAGTGATATGCCAATGACGACGCGTAGTGGTAAAGGTATTGCCAACCCTGTCTCAGATTGCGAATCTGACAGCCTCCACGACGCTATGGATAAAGAATCGGTTGCCGCTGGGGCGCCCGTCCTGATGACGGAGCAGCAGCTAGCGCGATTAATTCAATCACTCACACAACCGCCAGGCCCGGATGCAAATTCGACAATTATGGGTCAAACTTCAGGTAACTTCACGAACTGCACTTCGCGCTTTGACGGTGCGGAAGGAAGCGACGTTTTGGCGTTCATCAACGCAGTAGAAATATACAAGGAATGTGGAAATGTAACTGACAGTATGGCGTTAAAAGGTTTACCCATGTTGTTAACTGGACATTCTGCTACGTGGTGGCAGGGTGTAAAACAATCTGTCAACTGTTGGTCTGAGGCTATAAAACTATTGAGACAAACTTATGGTCCTCGGATGCCACCGCACAGAATTTACCGTGAAATCTTCAACAAGGAGCAAGCTGAAGAATCTATAGATGTATTTGTATGTAAAATCAGAGCACTTATATCACAATTACCTGCAAACACACTCTCTGAGGAAGTTCAACTAGACATGGTGTATGGTCTATTACACACTAGAATCAGAGAAAAGTTAGCAAGACATAACTTTAGTAGCTTTGGTGAACTTTTATCACAAGCTCGACGTTTAGAAGACCTGTTTGAGGAAAATAGGCTGAAACATAAAACATATAGACAACACTCTACTTCAGGAACACCAAACCAAGACACCATAAGTAAAGAAACCCGATGTCTGTTTTGCAAGAAGAAAGGACATGAGGAAAAGGATTGCAGAAAGAAGAGACGAGGTGAAGCCCCAGCTCCAGCAGTGGTCACCACACAAGCGTCTGTTACTCGACCAGCAGTGACATGTTTCGGTTGTGGAGCCCCGGGAGTTGTTAGATCAAACTGCCCTTCGTGCCGGAGTGCTTCCTCTTCAGCTGTACGTACAGAGTTCCAGTCTTTTGCAACTGACATTGAACAAACCGACTCGCGTAGTCGTCCAGTGTTGAAAGTGTATATTGGTGAGGCAAGTGGTAGTTTATTAGTGGACACCGGTGCCAAAGTTTCTATTGCAAGTGTTAGTCTTAAGTCAGTGTTAGATGATAAGAATTATGATTTTGTAACTATTAAGACTAATATTAAGTTAGCAGATGGGACCATCAGGCTCGAATCCGTGGCCGCTACTACTGTAAATATAACTGTACATGGGGTTCTTGTTCCTACTTTGTTTGTTGCATTGCCCGGAGCAACAGAGTCAATATTAGGTATGAATTTCATTCAAGATTCTGGTATGGTACTTGATTTTAGACGAGGGTTATATAAAATTCATAGTGGTACTGAATATTTTAACATAAATTATGAAAATAGCAATAGGACTGTAGCCTGCTCAGCCATCCAGGACTTCTTGCGAGATGATGAAGGCACATCACTCACAATTTCGGAAAATTGTAAGCTCTTTGAAATTCTTAACCTAAATAAGGATATCTTTCAGCGAGGGGGAGATCCTACTTCATTTGCAGTACACCACATAGATACCGGAGATAGTGCACCAGTATCTGTACCTCCATACAGAGTGACACCTGCCAAGAGAGAAACAGTGCGTATGGACATTGACAAGATGTTGGAAGAAGACATAATACAGGAAACGGAGACAGCATGGATTTCCCCAGTGATCCTGGTTCCAAAAAGCAATGGAGAGTCTTTTTCAGATAACATACGAGAGGTGAGTTGGAGATTGGAACCACAGCAGGACCGGAGGAAAGAAGTAGCAGATAAAACTCGACGGCCTACAACTCCACTGAAACCAGGTGACCTTGTTTTAATTACTAACCTCATGCTCAGTAATGCCAAGAAGGGCTTTACTAGTAAATTTGCTCCACGACGTGAAGGACCCTATAAGGTAAGGACTATGGTAAGCCCTACTACTGTAGAAGTTGAAGATGAGGTAGGAACTCTTATCGGAAAGTACCATACCAGCGCTTTAACACCATATGTGGGGAAGGATAGTTGTATAACTCATCCGCGGAAAAGAGGTAGACCAGCCAAGCCACACACGGGACGTCCGTGTAGCTTGGAGGGGGAGGATATAGCAAACCATATTTTGGCTGTTACAAAGGTAACGGATTCGGCGCCTATTGGTCCACGTCGGCGTAAATTACCCGCGCGATACCTTCCATGATTAGTCTGCGCAGGCGCGGAAGCTTCACGCATGCGCAGAGGAGAGAAGGAACCGCGTGGTAGCCGCGCGCGCCGCAACAGGGCGGCGTCAGTCGTAAATTGTCTACCATAGGGGACGCATGTCACCCTGGCTTGCGCACGCGCACCGCGACTCCCCCCGCGATCTTAGTATTAAACTTTTAGTGTACAGATTGTAAATAATAAGACAAATTATAGTGTTTTTTTTATTACTAAGACTTTGTTTCATTGAAACTCGAGGGCTACTCAAACAATAGCAACCCCCAGGCTACAAGTATATTATTTTTTTTCATTTCAGGTTTACATGGAAGTCTTTTTACATGATTTTCTACATGATCAGTGTTACCATACAAATTATGATGACATTATTCCTTATATATGACCTTCTTTACCTTGGACTTAGCATTAAACGAAGCTGTAAGAAATATATTATTTATTAATTAAAAAAAGCTACCTCTCATTTTCCTCTATAAGCTCTTCGGAGGAGCATCTCAATTCGAGGCGTACCATGTTTTTTTATTTAGTTGGGGATATTACTTTATATCTCCGTCAAATCTTAAGCAATTTAGATTTTTGTTAACATCTGAAGAAAAAATACAGAGCTGAAATAAATATATCGAGAGTGGAGTATTTCAAAACGAAACATTATTTTTTTATTATTATACTTTTGTTTCATTGAAAAAAAAAATATATATATGACGAAGTATCAAATGTCTGCTACCAGAATAACTACAATATGGTTACAAAAATATATTTATTAAATTATTTTTTTTTACTTGCCTTTTCACACACGAAATGGGCGTCGACAAGGACTGATTTCCATTACTATTGTAATTTAAATCCTCGTTGCTTTATCGTCACATAAACAACCCGTTTCATAACCGCAACCGGAAAGGAGACTAGCACCTCCACAAGAAAATAATGCAAAAGCCTCCTGAAAACCGGTGAACCCAGACTAATACTTAAATATGATTAGTCACTTGTCGGTTTTGCATCTGTATGTAATACATTTGTTATTTCAGCGGGTTTCCTATTTTACTTCAACAACCTGACCTGCACTCTCCTGGTGTTGAGGTTTGGTATGCGGATGAAGGATTTACTCATCAGAGTGGAGGCAGTTGAGGACAGCTTAATATACCACTATAGCTATGATCAAGTCACCAAATATTGTAACATTATATTGGGTGTCACACTATCACTAGCTTCTGGTAATATATTGTCATATCTATATATCCAACAATTATTTATTCTCTCATAAAAAAAACACAAATTATATATCTCCCACAATAATAGATTTGTTTATTTATTATTTAGTACTTATTTAGAACTATATTTAAATTAATTATAATATTAATTAACCTGTATAAAAAATGTTTTTTATACAGGTTAATTAAATATTGTGTTGTTTTGTGTATTGAATGAGTATATATTTTTATAAATAATAAGATAATGATAATGACCGCCTCCGTAGACTAGTGATTCCCATCTATGGAAAAAATTATTAGTATGTTTTTCTGTACAGTGTCATGGTCTGGGTGTTTATAAAATATAATATGTATTATATTGTTGTTTCTGGTATACCCAGTACAGGTCTATAGCTTAGTTTGTGACAAGAACAGTATGTGTATATTGTCCTACATATGATTATTTTTATAAAGAATATTCAATGTTTATAAGTTTTCAGTGGAACATCTGTTGTATGTGCTACAAGCGTTAGGATTGTCGGACATATACACAACCACGAGCGATACTTCCGTCTACAGTTCCATATTCGAAATTATTTATTACAAAAATATTTTGGGAATAATAATGCAGGCAAGTTTCAGTTTTTCTATATGTATTTTTTTTTATTTTGTAAAGGCGATTAAATATTATGCCGTGCAAGTACTAGTAGTATATCAAACTGTAACAAAAAGCTCGAACAAACAGTGTCACCACAGATTACATATCGATTTTAGTTCGACAGACAAATATAAACAAAACAATAAAATGAGCAATTGGCTTAAAATACTAGGTTTAAATGCCTATATAATTTTACTGTAATAATAATTAAAAAAAAAAAAAAATAGTTTCTTGTATGAGGGTGTTATGATACCGATACGTATCATAACACCCTCATACAAGAAACTATTCCTAAAAATTACTTTATTTTTATTAAGTAACTTTAGATAAAATATTTATGACATATATTTCTTTTTTAGTTTACCAATTTTCAATCGACCTACATGTGGAATACTAATGACGTCATAGTTTTGACTTTCAGCATGTATTTGGTTACTCACTTCGAGAATTTCAATAAACTTTTTAAGCGAATGGAATATAACGTAAGTATTTACGCGAATGGAACGTAACGTTACTTACGTTACTTTCCATTCGCTTTTAGCATGGGTTAATTTCCCTTTTAAGGCAGAGTTTTTGTACAACGTCAGAAGCCCTAAACTAGGGCCGCTTGCTTTGCTTTTTACTGTTTCTGTTAGGCTAGTAACACTTGTCTGATGATTTTAACTTGGTAACATTGATTTTTTTTTTGGTAACATTGATTTATTTGAAAGCAGACCAAAAAAGTCCATAAATGGGGATGCATTGTTGAGCACCAGCACTGGTAGCTCACATTATTGTACAAAAGCTTGATACTATTGTACATAGGCGAGCTTAATGCTTTAGGCATTATCTACCAACTAACGGTTGGGGATTGACCAATAACAGGCAAAGTGCTAATGCAAATAATAATGGGTCTACTTTAATATCCTTACTGCTTTATATCCCAGGTAGCATTTTGACGACCCTATCACGTCAACTTAGTGTCATTCTCGACGTAATTGACGTCATAGGGACGTCAAAATCGTCACATCAACTACCCTCTTCGTAACCACACCCTTAAAAGAAATCAATGTTTACCACCTCGACAAGAAATAAATGTTGAGTCTTCTGGAAAATGAGACCTAAAGACTAAAAGCGAAATATGACTAGGTCACTTGACGGTTTTTGCATCTGTATTGGCGGTGGTAGTGAAACCGGTCTATAAAAATAAAAATAAATAAAATATACTTTATTGCAAAATAAGGTTACATGGTTTTAATTTATTAAATAACATCATTTAAGGAGTTGAGGCTAAGATATAACCACAAATTGGCCCTGAACACCCAAACTAGGATTTCCTGTACTATGGGTGCCATGGGATGATTGCTGTCGGTCTGACGTTAAGTTTTATGTTACAGTATACCTCATAGAAAAATATAAATAAAAATATATTAAAAAAAAAATATATAATAGCTACGATTATACGTACGTATAAAAAGAAGTAATATTGACCTATAAAAAGAAGTAATAAACATAATTATATATACATATTATACACATGCACATACCTACATACACACACTTATACATATATTTTCATGCATAGAGACACACACATATACATAAAGAAATTGATTTTAATTTATGGTTAATTAATGTTAACTGGATATTTATTTAATAATTGTCAAAAGGTCTTCCGTTGCGTTATAATTTTTCTCCATAAGCCAACTTTGTATATTCTTTTTTAAATTATTTTTAAGTACATGTAAGATGTTTAGAGTTTTGTTCACTTTTGTGTATATATAAGGAGCAATAAATGATTCAAATCTTTGTGCAAAAACAGTTCGGGCAAACGGAGCTTGCCATTTATCGAATCTAGAGGGTCTATTTGCAACAACACGCTTATTGAGGAAAACACGGTGAAATTTCATTACTATTGTAAAAATAAAAAGTTGCCGAACGGTTAGTAATTGACACTCTTTATATAGTGATTCAGTAATATGGCGAAAATGCTTACCTGTCATTACTTTTAGTATGAGCCTTTGTGCTCTTTCCACCTTTAGCATATTAGTTTTATAAGTACCTCCCCATACTACAATGCAATAGGTGAGGACGGACTGACATAATGCTTAGTAAACAGATTTCACAGTGTCATTGCTCGTAATCATTTAAAACAATAGCAAAGTTTACGGACTCTGTTTGTTACCATATGCTGTGTCCATGTCAGTCTCTCATCAACTTGTATTCCTAGATATTTCATGCAGTCTGTATTTACAATAATGTTGCAAACACAAATTTGGTTGGTAACGTCAGCAGAACATGCATGAGTTTTTATGATTAGGTTTGGAGGAGGTTTAGTCGAACTATTGATATGAAAAAATACAGATTGAGTCTTTTTTATGTTTAAGGTTAGTAAGTTGGATGTGAGCTACTTAACAACTTTACGCAATCCAGTTTCAGCCCGACTTTTAGCCTGTTCCCAGGTCTTGCCGCTAAAAATCAGAGCAGTATCATCAGCATCGTCAATCGGCATGACGATTGCATACGCTGATGATGGTTCTCGGTGTGAATATTGCATATATCATTAAAATATATTAAAAACAGCGACGGCCCTAAGACACTGCCTTGTGGAACTCCAAAAGATATGCTCTCGGGGTCACTTTTAATACCATCTATATTAACACATTGAGTTCTATCTGACATATATGACCTAAACCACTCCAAACAGATACCTCTTATTCCAATAGCTTCTAATTTTACTAGCAGAATTTTAACCGAAACCGTATCGAATGCTTTGGTAAGGTCCAGGAAGACTCCTACCACTCTGTTACCTTTATCAAGATGCATTCCTATCTCATTAGTCAAAAGGGAAACGCCATCCTCGGTGGACCTACCAGACCGAAAACCGAATTGGTTTTCATGTATTAGGTTATGTTTTTCAAGGTAATGGAGTAGTCTTTTATTTACTACTTTTTCTAAAATTTTGGCTATTACACTCAAAAGCGATATCGGGCGGTAATTAGTAACATTGGATGAAGACCCGTCCTTTAAAGACAGGAACAACGTTTGCTTTTTTTTGCTCAATGGGGACCACACCTCACTTTAGGCTTAAGTTGTGAACGATAGGTTCTATTGTTTTGTTTTTTAATATTTTCAATAACCTAACGCTAATACCGTCCGCACCTGAGGCGCTTTCAGTTTTCATTTTGCTTAGCAGTTTTTCAATCTCGAATTGGTCTGTGAGAAATAAAAAAAGAGAATGTTTTGATTTTGAAGTTGAATGAGTGAGGTCTCTTGCAAGTTCTTCTTCAGTTTTACCCAAGGTGTAAAGTATTTCATTTGCTCGTGTTTGACCTAAAGTTGAAAAGTAACTATTAATTGTATTTAGCGATTTCTTGTGTGTATCAGATATATTAAGTAGGTTTACAAGGTTAGATATAGATTTTACAGATTCCCATGTTTTTTTTGCGTTATTTTTATATTGTAGTAATAGTTCCCTCTCATACTTATTCTTTAAGTTCTGCAGCAAATTGTTGCAATTATTTCTGTACATTGTATATCTACCTTGAAGTATCTCATTATTTGGTTCCAACCTAACCTTTCTATGCAATTTATCTCTTTTACTAATACACTTTAAAAGCTCTGGAGTTATCCATGGTTTTAAACTGTATTTATTATGTGAAACTGTATATGCTATTGTATTAGAGGCTATTGTTTTGTTAAGTGTTTGTGTAAAAAAACTCAAGGCATTATTCACATCATTTTCATTATAAAGATCCACCCAGTCAATCTGTTGCATATCTTTTATTATGCTGTCGTAGTCCATTTTAGTTTTTAGCCCTCTTCCAGTGTTTTGCTTTATTTCTGTGAGTCTGATACTTGCCATGACTGGATAATGGTCTGTAATATCAGCCACACAGACAACCCCAGTTACACGCGACTTGGTTTTTACCAAAATATGGTCCAGGCAATTTGCACCGCGCTTTGGATAAATATGCACAGGAAAGAAGCCATGGACTGCTGTTAGCTCTAGATACGGTTGACTGTGTCGATCAATGCTGTGGGACTTTAAGTCAATGTTTACATCTCCTATGATAATATTGGTCTTTGCATCACAGGATTTAGATAAAACTGTATCAAGCGATGATAGAAAATTATCGATTGAAGAGAAAGATGGTGAGCGGTAAATAGCACAGATCATTAATTCTTTACCAACCCTTATATTTAGGCAGTTAGAATCAGCAAATATTGGTTCTTCTATGCAAATATCAATATTCTCTTTTGACAAAACCACTAGCCCATCATTTTGGTTGATGTAGTTACGCGAGCAAAAATATTTGTAACCTTGAATGCAATGTTCCGGGGCACCCAGATAAAGCCAGCATTCAGTTAACACTATAATATCCGGAAAAAACCCAGGTGTTTTATAAACACTTGGAATGAGTCAAAGTTCTTGTTTATGCTCCGAATATTAAATGTCAAAATTGTTATCTGACTAGTGACATCACCTAGCTTGGCCCTACAAAGCTGCGGGTTACCAACTATGTAGCTTTTATAAATGTTTGACACATCCAGGTCGTCCAGGAAATCAACGCTGGTTGATGTCATAATGGAGGTAAACAAACAAAAAGCAGGTTGGTAATAAATAAATAATAAAAGTAAAAGAATTATGAAAATAAAATTGAGAAAAAAGAAAAATATTATTTATGTTTTCATATATATATATATATTATTATATTTAGGTACATATATGTATACACATATATGTATATATATACAAGAAAATACACTAGGCACCCAGTAAGTAAGTATTTTAAATTAATATTCCATTCCTATTATGTACCATAACTTATTTAAAAAATAAACTATGACTTGTAATGTACTTTTAGCAATTATTATTTTAACAGTACTAAAACCCAAGAGTGGTAGGTACTTGCGCTGAAAATACCTGCTCTGCTTGTACAGTGGACTGCAAGTTAATTCAACAAGTTGATAACAACAAGACTTGATATGCAGTGCAAAACACTCTGCACAACCACAGGCAGACAGTTCAGTAGATAACTTTGCTATCAAGGACATATATCAGTACTGAAGATAGCATATATAATTATGGCCATCAAACTGGTGAAAATGGATGTAAAACAAAAATTCAAATGTGTGTGAAAAAATAAATAAATGAATAAACAAATAAATGATAATAATAATAAATAAAAAATACACAAAGGTAAAATATTATCTACCACCCACTCACTCACCACAGACACCCTAAACCAGGTATACTCACCTACCGCAACCATAAATATATATATATAGTAATATAATAAAAGTAGTAAATGATGCAATCATGAGAGTCAATACCGTTATTGAGTTAGGTTTCGTACGGTAAGCCGACGGCTCCATACAATTGACTAATTATTTGGTCTAGGTTCTCATCTTCTGATAGCGTAGGGTACGTTTTTTATCTCCAAGATGTTTGCGCGTGCTTGCCGTTGAGTTTCTTCCAGACTTGATTCCAGTTCCAAAATTTTTGTTTTAGCGTTTTTAAGATCTTGGGTGGATTTTTCCAGTTTGTTCAGTCGTTCCTCGTGAAGTGTTGTGGTTTCCTTGATTTTGTCGCATTTGTCCGTTATAAATTAAACCGTTTCGATTAATTGTGCTTGGGTTTCTTGAATAGTCTTATTGGCCGATTTAATATCTTCTATGTCTTTCGCGATGTTAACAATCCTACCTTCCTGTTGAGTATTCCAGTTGTTTAATAACACCAATATGGACTCCTGGAAGTTCTTGAATTCCCTACTAAAAGATGATTGCTCTTGTTCACTTGAAAGACGTTTTCTAAAAGTGACGTAGGGCGGGGGAGAAACCGAGTCCAGGAGATCTGAGTCAGAACGAGATAAGGCATGCTCGCTGGTTCTAGAGCGATACAATTGTTGTTGTTGATCAGGTTTCTTGATCTCGGTGGTTAGCGATTTGTTATTTGAGAAAGTACTATTCATACTTATGTTTAAATTAAGTATTTAAAATCTAACGCGCACTGATGATAAATATAACCAATGTAGGTAGGTATGCTAACCGCGTATTATAATATATACTGCGCGCGTACGACCGGTAACTAGTACGGATGACCGAGCAATGAAATCTATGAATCTATCAGTCTAACGGAATATTATAGATATCTTTTTTCCACCCCAATGATTATTATACCAATGTGACAGGAAGAAAACAGAGGTTTAACTAACCTCTGTTTATCCCACTGACTAAAACTAGAATGTTAGGTGTGGCGACGATAACGTTGGAATAGAAACCACGCTACGGGATATCCTAAAGCCGTCTAGGCAGTATCGGTTGACGCCGTAAGACACCGACTATACCGTAATACACTGCCTGCAACGTAATATCAAATGATTTACAGGACGGCTCCGAACCTGACCTGACGTGGAACAAATTGCAAATTCAATACACGAAGCTTGTCCACCTCGTAAAGACCGTGGATGAGGAGATCAGCTCCCTGGTGTTTGTGTCCTTTGCCTGTAATTTATGTTTTATCTGCCAGCAGCTATTTCACGTCATTAGGTGATTATTATATTGTTTTTGTTAACTTATTTGGCAAACTTAATATAATTATATATATTATAAAATCCCGCTGGGGATTCTCTGCCATATTTATTATAAAATTAAGTTCTGAAGATATGTTACTATGTTGTAATCGTAATTAATTAAGTGATGGAATTAACAACCAGAAAATAATATCATTAAATATGCCGAAAGGTGGAACAGAGCATAATAATGTAACAACTGCATAAGTAATATGTATTACCCTTTTTTAAAATAAATATTATGCATTCGTTCATATTCTCTGCATTATAATTAACTAAATTTTATTTTCATACAATGCATTATAGCACTTAGATTACTATCGGTGACGATGAGGTGGAAACCCCTCCGCTGGGTACTCAGAAGCCGTCAAAGCGGTCTTGGGCGTCTTTGAAGGCCCCCGTGATAATGAGAATGATTTTTAACAATTAGATCCATTGTACCTTAGAACAAAATTAAAGTAATAAATTTAAATCATTGTTTTAGAGGATGGTAATAATTAAAATAATAACAAAAAGAACTTTATTTTAGTTAGTGGTTGGCATAAACAATATTTCTTATGATTGCAGCAACTGGGAAGGGGACTTTTATTTTGGTTTCACCTTCTGTTACCTGGTTGGCCGCACAGCACTAGTTTCTCTCCTGGCCGCTCGGCTTCACACTGCATCTAGAGAACCTTTGGAGGGTCTGCATACTCTTAAAAAACATTGTTATACTACTGAGGTAGGTCAAAGTCAAAGTCAAACATATATATTTCATGCACAGGCCTGGTATTGCTTGTGGCGGCAAGCAAGACCTAGGTCTATGATTTCATATAAAATTTGACACGTATTATGAAAAATCAAACTAGTATAAGGTCTAAGTATGAAAAAACAAAATGCTAAACGTAGCCTGATATTTGCAAGTGGCTTTATTATTAAGGGTGTAACAGTTCTTTGCCAATTGCTATTTCCATAGAAATTAATGAAAATAAAACATGAAAAATATCGCTTTAAATAACTTAAATATGAATTACAAATTCAATATTGTAAATAATGCAAATTGCTATTAATTATCTAAAACAATGACATCATTCACTCGGCTGTGGGTTGTCAACAAGGCGACCCGCTCGGGCCAGCCATCTTCAGTTTGGGTATACATTCGATAATTTCTAAACTAAATTCAAAATTTAATATATGGTATCTGGATGATGGTACCATAGGAGGTGAAGCAACCACGGTATATAATGATTTAAAATATTTAATTAGCGAATTCGAAACGCTAGGCCTGGAACTAAACTTCTCTAAATGCGAGTTATACATTAACGATAATTTGACGAATGATACAGACAACATTATATCACAATTTAACTGTTTGGCACCTAATATTAAAATTCAAAATAAACGATCTCTCCGTCTACTAGGAGTCCTATTTTTGAAGAGTCTCTCCCAGACTACTTAAATGAACAGCTTTTAAAATTTACCGATCACTCTATAAATCTTTCTAAAATTAATCCCCATTTGGCTCTTACAATTATTCGATTTTGTGTATTTGTACCCAAATTAACATATGTGATGCGCTGTGCTCCGATATGGAAATTCCCTGCTTTAATAAAACCCCTAGATAATTTAATTAAGACTACTCTATCCGAAATTTTAAATTGCCGTTTAGATGATCGTTCCTGGAATCAAGCATCTTTACCTGTTCGTTTTGGTGGTCTGGGAGTTCGAAAAATTACTGATATTGCTTTGCCTGCATTCTTGTCTTCCTGCCATAGTGCGTATACACTCTACAATTTTATTACAAATAAATCGCTTGGAGTTGTAGAGATGTCGCACTTGGAGGAAGCTAAGGATGCCTGGTTGCTAGCCTGTCCCAGTAACAATCTCCCCAGTATCCGGATTAACCAAAAAATATGGGATGAACCGTTTTGTAAAACATCTCAACAGAATTTAATAGATTCAGCAATAAGCATTGCAGATCGTGCCCGACTCCTCGCAGTTTCTGAACCTGAATCCGGTTACTGGTTACACGCCCATCCTTCTAAAAATATAGGTACTTTATTAGATAAAATAACTTTATCACTTTCGGTAAGTTTACGCTTAGGTACCAGGACAAATGTACCTCATCTTTGTCAGTGTGGAAACCTTGTCGATCATTTAGGTCACCATGGACTTTTCTGTCATCGCAGTGCTGGCCGGCTTTCACGCCATGCAAATATAAATGACGTCATCCGCCGAGCTTTTAGTACGGTTAACGTGCCCGCTGTTTTAGAGCCGAATGGTATTGCACGTGACGACGGTAAGAGACCCGACGGCGTGACGCTTGTTGCATGGAGGCAGGGTAAGCCGCTGGTGTGGGACGCGACATGCGTGGATACATTGGCTCCATCCCACCTGCAGGCTACCTCCACAAAGCCAGGCGCAGCTGCATCTGCCTCTGAAGCTCTCAAGCGGCGCAAATATGTAAGTCTGGGTGATGATTATATATTTGTGCCGTTTGGAGTTGAAACCCTAGGTCCATGGGGGCCTGAAGCTAAAAAAAATTCAAATGAAATCCGTGCGCGGCTTGTCGACATATGCGGAGACAAGAGGGCTGGCGCTTACCTTAAGCAGCGTATTAGTTTAGCCGTACAGCGAGGTAACGCAGCCAGCCTACTTGGAACGGTTCCACACGGCGATGATTTAAGAATATATTTTATTTATAGGTAGGTATATTTTTAATATTCTTTTTAGTTTTATACTTATTTGTAATACTTTTACTTTGTTGAATAAATTTATGAAACAATGAAGTGGGAAAGCTTTTTTTAAATGAGATATTTTGGTACACATTAAATGTGGTACACACACGTTATTTTAAATTAATTTGATGTGACCCGCTGCTTTATCGTCAAAATAACGGCTCGTTTTGTAACCGCACCCTGAAAGGAGACTACCACCTACAAGAAATCAATGTATTAGTCTCCTGATGTCGGTTACGTATACGCTAGTTAGGTACGTATTATGTTATATTCATTAAATATAAATTAATTTATTGAATATAAAATAATGTTTAAAGTGAATCAATGCAAACCAATAAACTTAAAGTAGTCGGTATAAGCAGTACAACGTACTAATATTGTATTATCTATGATTGGGAATCGAAACCACGACCTCCGGATACAATCTCAACAGCATCTATTAATAAACTATAATGGATATTCTATTGTGAAGGACCGAAGAGATACTTTATAATAAAGCTGCTGAAGTTAGCCGCTAATAGATTCAGCTTTCTAGAACAGTAAGGTATTTTGGTCGCTGTGGTTTTCAGTCGCAGAGCCTAATGGATCAAATCCACTTCTCCAAAGTCGGGCTGACCGGGCTCGGCTGCTTTTATGTTTCCCGGAGCGTCATACTAACTGTGAGTATCATTCATTATAATGGATGCCAAATACTATAGGTTGTTTCCACTATGTCGCTTTGAAATTTGAAATTCCCATTCACGCTTAAAGTAGAGCTGGTAACGCAATTGTGTTTTAGTGTTTTTAGTTTTTAATAGGTACGATACGCCTCTATACCTATTAACCTTGTCTATTTATAGTTTACTTGCAGTTTCTGGTGATTCGGAACATATTTATTAATAATGATTTAATTTAATTTCAGATTGTTACAACCATAGTAACTTATGAATTAGTAGTTTTGCAACTTCACAGATACGTACAGCAATCACCTAACGACAAGTTGTGACACTTTTTGGAAGTTTAGTGTTCATTTTAATATTATAATCAATTTGAAAAATACAGTATACATATATATACATGAATATACATGCGGAAGCTGTCTGAACCTGGAACTTATTTTTCACTATCTTCTATAATAGAGAACTATTATCAAGAGATAAAAAAACGGTTGTATGTAATGTAAATTGGAGCACGGCATGTGACTTTGTATCTACGTGATGGTAAGCAGACCTACAAAGTCCATGAATGAGGTGGATCAATACATTGTAGTTTGACAATATTGATCGGTCCTACTATGCCGGCTATAATGATGCGGTTCCGAAATGGGCGGCGTAAGACGTATTTGCATTACGGGTATATTTTAATATCCTCGCTGCTTTATTGTTAAATCAATTGCCCATTTCGTAACTCCACCAAGAAACAAGACTACCACCTCGATAAGTTTAATTGATGCAGTAGTTTCCGGAAAACTGGTAAACCCTCAGACTAAAACCGAAACATGACTACGGAACACGACAAACGGTCACTTGACGGTTTTTGCATCTATATGGGCGGTGGTAATTGAATATTAGGTGTTAACGAGTCCGGTACGGCCTACGAAATTATAAAGGCCTTCCTCCCACCTAAATCATAGGTCTTAGTTATAGGCCTTTCTGTGTCGTACCGCAATGATTCTAATTTCATATTGAACTGCCAGAAAATAGTTTACTTATAATTTCCTAATAATACCGATGTAAAGAGACGTTATTATAATTGAAAGAATTAAAAAATATGTTGATTATATTGTTTGAATGATGTCCTTAAATATATCTTTATAAAAACAATGTTTTAACTGTCTGGATAAAGGTAGTATAATGTAATTGAGTTTGAAATAGGCAATTCAACAGTTTAATACTCGGTTTTAAATTACGATAAGGGAATAAGATTGCGATTTTTTTAGGTCATTTACAAAAGAAAGAAAAAGTACTAAAATTTAATTTTTTTTCTTTCTTTTGTAAATGACCTAAAAAATCGCAATCTTATTCCCTTATCGTAATATAAAACCGAGTTCATTATGTATACATACAGCTTGAAATATTTTGTTGGAAAGTATAAATAGGTAAGTTTACAAAAATCACGGCGCATGCATTCTACAATTGAGTGGTGTACTTCCGCCGGAAGATGTTGGGGGAGCGGGAAGTCTCTCCATCACTCTAGGTTCTTCTCAAAGGGCGCTCAAAGCAAAAAGATCCGGACGACGAGTAGACATTTCGCAGATTATACCCATTATATGATACTTTGTCTGGGTACTTACATTTATTTAAGAACACTGCATTCGTAATGGCGAAGTCTGCGCTCTCCATAGATACAAAATAAGCTTTTGCACTTCCTGTAATATTTGGATACATGTTTGTCGCAGAATTAAAATAATAATTTTGTCGGCCATTGTGTTTATATTATCTTAATTAATCATTCTGGGTTTTTTTTTTCAACGTACAAAAATATTTATTACCCACAACAGAAAGATTACACATTAAAAAAAACAATTAACTTCGACGAACAGTACGTTTAATTGGAAGCAGGTTTATATGGGCGTCAAGTTGACTGCAGCGCCCTTAATTTAAGTTTCGTTTATAAAACATAATGTTTACAGAACGCACTGCATTCTGCATCAATCGCAGTGTCACAGCAGTGTGTACAGCGTGGTCACAACGATATAATACATATTATATTTTATATTATACACCCAGACCATGACAAACTGTATAGTAATTCTTACATTTACTATTATAACTTTTTTTATTGGAGCACGGAATGTGTCTTTGCATCGACATGATGGTAAGCAGACCTATCAAGTCCATGAATGGGGTCGGTCAATACATTGTTGTTTAACAAAATTGATCGCTTACACTATGCCGGCTAAATGATGCGGTTACGTTTATCATTATTAATTTAATATTCGAATTCGAATTTACAATGTTTACAGACACTATTACACAAATCTATATTTCCATTTGTATCTTCTTGGATATTCAGAATGGCAGCCAAAATTTTTTCTTGGTTTTTTATTTCGTCATCCAAATCTACCGTTTTTCTATAAGACACAGGATTTATTGCAAAGTTGTATTTATTTCCGGTGTCTCTTCAGTCTAATTCCTTGCTGTCAAACTGTTTGGATTTTGTTATAACACTTGTTAGAACTACAATAAATATACACAAAAGCATATTGTGTTGATATCGATTTGCAATTTTATTATTTATTTTATAACCCATATATTTCCGTGTATGTTTATTACAGTTGCAATACTTTTCATATTATATAACTTCATATCAAGTTAAAACAGAATTGTTGGATCAGATTGAATCCAACCTAAATAGATTGTTTCTTCCAAAGTAAGCCATTTATAAGCCTGTACTTCACTTTGTTAAATGTATTGTTGTTTTGTGTCTATTAAAAATAAATTAAAATTGTGTTATAATTAAGTGTCAAAACATGTAACGAGAGCAATCTGCCGACAAACTATTTATATAGTTTGTCAGAGAAATACTTGTACAATTCTATTTTTTTTGTTGGTTAAATAAATAAAAAAATAAAAAATTGTATGCTATAGTGCCCGTTTATTAGTTCTACCTTTCTTGCTTTTATAAAATTATTTTTGTTTATTGCGGTAGGTTCACCGGTTTTCAGGAGACTTCTTATTAGACATATTTGTTGTCGATTTCATGTCCTTTCAGGGTGCGGTTACGAAACGGGTCGTATCTCTCGCAGCCCATTTCATAATCGCATCATTTAGTAGTAGTGGTAGCGATCAATGATGTTTAATAAAAAATATTGATGGACCCATTCAGGGGCTTTATAAATCTGCTTACCACCAGGTAGATACAAAAGCCCATATATAGTAATAATTTTAGCTTATCAATTTGCTTTAATATTCAAAGTGAAAAAATATAATAAAGTTAGGCAATAATGTATTTCATAAGCACCCAGAACAATCCGGTCAAAATAAATATTATTTGCCATGATTGGGATCGAACCCAGAATTTCCGGATGCGACGCTGAGATGCCGTCATTGTGGACTGTTTTTAAAGCATGAAGTCGCTATATTGATAAATATGTCGAAATGAAATAAAAAAAACAAGATGCTTTTTGAAGTTCCTGAGTGTGAGACGAGTTATAACTGCGGATGTGGCATACATTTATAGATATAGGTATGACAAGACAAGAGGTGCGTACCATGCATCGCAAGGAATCCAACCCACCACTTCTTTCCGATCTAATTTCTTTTAAATTAAACGGAAGGTGAGACAGTTTTTTTTTTTTCAATTTTAAAGAGACAAAATAAAAAAAGGTCTTAATTCAAAAGTCTGCCTGCAAAGCGTCTAATGGGTATACTTATTACATCCTTTATATTTTCAAGTATGCTATAGTGTAGGTTCTAACATTGTATGAAATTCCTCCTAGATGTCCCGTTAGAATAATATTATCACAGAAAATCCTACTGTAGGTAATAGATAGAACATAGGAAATAATATAAAAGGAGTAAACCTTTATACCTCATACAGCCTCAAACATACATAGCAGCCGGGTTACACTAGAATAAACCTAGGTTTTCATTTAACTTAAATGGAGCACGGTGCATCCACCTCATGGTAAGCAGGCCTACAAAGTCCATAAATGGGGTCGATCAATACATTGTTGTTTAATATTATTAATGGCTCTCAATATGCTGGCTAATTGATGCGGTTACGAAATAAGCGGTGACAAAGACGTATTTGCATTACGAGTCTATTTTAATATCCACGCGCTTTATGGTCAAATTAATCGCCCGTTTCGTAACCGTAGCATGAAAGGCGACTACCGCTTCGACAAGAAATCTATGCAGTAGGCTTCGAAAAACCGGTGAACCCACGGAGTAAAACGAAAACATGACTAGGCCACTTGACGGTTTTTGTATCTGTATGGGAGGTGGTAATGAAACCCATGGGTTAGCCTAACCCTGTTGGAGGTGCGGGGTGCAAAGAATTGCTGGTGCGATGGCTTTATTTTAAGGTGGGTACGCGAAGTTCCAGAAGTCCCGTTGATTGGTACACTGTTAAAGTAGAGGAATGTGACGACCGTCGAGTTGCTGCGGAAGAATAATAAAGAAATGCAAGTCGAAAAGGAAAAGCGCACAAACCTCTAACACGCTGAGTCGATGGTGATGGATGGCACTTCCAGAGTCCTCGGTGCTGTTGCCAGGCTTCAGCTCCAGCTGGAATATATTCCATTTGAGGATCAGACCAGCCCAGACAGGTGCTCAGACGGCTACGTCTATGGACGTGGCAGTCGCGGAATTTCACACAAAACGACACAAACACAACTAAACTGTTTGTATTAAAAAGAGTATTCTCTTCTTGCGAGCGAAGCTCAGTGGCCAATTTACGTTCCAGAGGAACCAATCACTCTGTCACGGCGGTTCGCGACTTAACGTGCGCTTGCGGGTCAGAAACTTAAATGGTAGGGAAATTTAACATGTACCATTTTACATAGAAATTGGAATATTAAACGTAAAAAAACTTATTAATGCGTATGAGGCCGCAGGCAAAAGCAAATTAAGTATAAGTAATAAAAAAGAAGTTAATAATTGTTTTATACATGATAAGTGTTATAATTTTTTAAATATCAGGACCAAAAATTTACTTAACATTCTAAGTCATATGCTATGAGCAATGTCCCTTAGATGTCTTGACCTGAGGGACCTTGACGCTACCTATAACCCGTTGAATCCGCTGACGCGACCTGAAACCGTAAGATTTGGGCAATCTGCAGTTCGACCCTTGTAACTTGCTGGAATTTAACATATATTTAGTCATGGTAATAATATACCTACTATTGCATACCTGAAGGCGTGTTAGATAAAAAAAAAGTGTATTATAAATGACTGGCGTACAAATGCCATGAAATTTGTGACGATTTTTGTCCAATAGTTTTATAAACAAGTACATGTTTGGATGCAAACGCTCGGCATGTGACTTTGTATCTCCTTGTAGATGAGCAGAACTAACAAAGTACATTAATAAGGAAGACCAATAGAGTATCATCTATTATCAGTATGGATTGATTGCACTCTGCCAGACAAATAATTTGGTTACAAGACGATAAAAATAAATTTGCAATACAAGTCTAAATAACCAGTTCAATAATCATATAAAATTACATAACTATCCGTTTCATAATAGCAATCTGAAAGCAGAATTCTTTCTTAAATTTTGCTTTCAGGGAGCTATTACAATTACTATAAATAGGTACAGTAGTTTTCTAAAAATCCGAATTATAGAAACAGTGCTTTATTTTATTTTCATTTAATCAAAAATCATAAAAATGGATCGGTCTAAAGAAGTTCTAAATGCCCATACAGATGCAAAAACCGCCAAGTGACCCTATTCATGTTTCGGTAGTCTGTGGGTTCACCAGCTTTCCGGAGACTACTGCATCGATTTGTCGAGGAGGTAGTCTAGATTGATTTGAAGATAGCGGCGAGGGTGTTAAGTAGACTCGTAAGGCAAATACGTCCATGTCGCCGCCCAGACATTGACCCGGAAGCGATCAATATTGTTAAACAACAACGTATTGATCGCCCCATTCATGGACTTTGTAGTTTTGCGCCCATATTCTATATATTTTAAAGGTAACATTAGATAGTCAAAATAACGAAATCCTTTTACCTTTCGCGTACAACGTGGGGTTTAATAGACCCCAGACGTAATATTTTATGGATATCTCTTTTAATTTTAGTGCTATTAATTTGTACCTCCAGCTAATCTCGAGTACGACATTGCCAATTCGCCTGATTAGATTTATTTCGTCTAAATCGTGCCCTGAGCCTCAGTGAACGCCTCTGGGGTCTGTGAGACCCCACGTTGTATTGCACGCAGCTAAAACGTAAATACATTTTTTTTGTATTTACAGGGCTTTTCATAATTTTTTTATGTGTTATATTTTAAATTATTGTATCTTAAGCTTGTAGAAATCCGCTGCTGGACATGGCCATTACCCAAAGCACGCCCATCATGCCAGTTTACAGTTTTATGCGTCGCGTTTTTTTATTTATATTTATTATACTTATATTTTTTAGATCTACCGTCGTATTATAAAATTTGTGTGCCTGAAGGATCATAAGACAGAGAGGCATATTTGGAAGAATATAGTAATATAAAAGTGTCAGATTTATCTTTCTATATTATTATATTGAAGACTTAGAGAGGATTGCGAGCCTGACCATATTAGTTGTTCATTCGATCATTTCGGTGATTCATATGCGAGCGTACGGCATTTACAATCAACAATAATATATATATATATATGTCCATAATCAACGCCCGTCTATATCTTACTGAAAAAACATCTTAACCCTTTCATAAATCAGAAGAGCCCATGATATGCCCCAGATAGTTGTCATGGATGGGACGAGATGGACTAAAGAACTTGTCAAAAGATATCTATCAGATCCACCTAAAGTGAAGCCTTATGAATACAACAAAATAACTCTATATCTCTATATCTTTTTTTCGGAAGAAGATTACAGTTTTGATTCATTGAAACTAGGATAGACCCTACTAGTACAGAAATTATACTGTTATTATAGCTCGAAGAACTACTCGGTTTATTGGTATTGACAAAGAACCACTTGTGGGCCTCTGATAGAACAGGCATAGAAACAGATTATTATGTCGTTTTCTTAGTAAGTAATTTGACGTCATGCTTACTAGAAATATACCATGAATTTGTAAGTTTGAAAAAAAAAAACCATGTGGATAATGTATAAGGCAATGAGCTCTTGGCTCGAAAAACTTCTTGGTTTATTGGTATACGACAAAGAACTACTTGTGGGCCTCTGATAAAACAGGCATAGAAGCATTTCATATTATCATGTCGTTTTATTAGTAAGTTATTTATAATTTGACGACATGCTTACTAGAAATATAACATGAATTTGAAGTTTAAAAAAAACTCCGTAGATAATGTCTAAAACAATGAGCTCTTAGCTTGAAGAACTTCTTGGTTTATTGGTATACGACATAGAACTACTTGTAGGTCTCTGATGGAACATACATAGAAGCATTTTATATTATTTTCGTTTTCTTAGTAAGTAATTTACAATTTGACGACATGCTTACTAGAAATATAACATGAATTTGAAAGTATAAAAAAAAACTCTGTAGATACTGTTTAAAACAATAAGCGCTTGGCTCGAAGAACTTCTTGGTTTATTGGTATACGACAAAGAACTACTTGTGGGTCTCTGATGAAACATGCATAGAAGCATTTCATATTATTATGTCGTTTTCTTAGTAAGTAATTTACAATTTATCGACATGCTTACACGAAATATAACATGAATTTGGAAGTTTGAAAAAAAAACTCTGTAGATAATGTCTAAAACAATAAGCTCTTGGCTTGAAGAACTTCTTGGTTTATTGGTATACGACATAGAACTACTTGTAGGTCTCTGATGGAACATACAGAGAAGCATTTTATATTATTTTCGTTTTCTTAGTAAGTAATTTACAATTTGACGACATGCTTACTAGAAATATAACATGAATTTGAAAGTATAAAAAAAAACTCTGTAGATACTGTCTAAAACAATAAGCGATTGGCTCGAAGAACTTCTTGATTTATTGATATACGATAAAGAACTACTTGTGGGTCTCTGTTGGAACAGGCATAGAAGCATTTCATATTATCATGTTGTTTTCTTAGTAAGTAACAACAATTTGACGACATGCTTTCTAGAAATATAACATGAATTTGGAAGTTTGAAATAAAGTCTATAGATAATGTATAAGGCAATAAGCTCTAAGAAACTTAGGATTAAGTCTCAAATAATTTTAAAGAATGTAAAACAGAAATGAAAACCGCCAAAAAATATTCGTTATCTTAGAAAAATTGTCGGAGAACCGAAATCAGAGTGCCCAATTCGTGCTCACAGATTCAGATTTGTATTTATCCTAGAACAATGGAAAGAAAACATTTGTTTATGTTTTTGTATGTTTTTTTTTTAAATATTCTATTGTATATTATAATGTAAGGGATAGTAGAATGTTAGTAATGATATAATTTATATATTTGGCTATTAAGTTAAAGTATTACAATATTTTTGTTGGTAAAAAGGTGACATTTTGTTTTTGAGATTTTGTAATAAATGATTGACATAAAATTGTTTATTATTTTTAATTTTCATCTAAAAGGATATATCTCTTAAAATAAAACAAGCGTAGTACTCTTATTCGTCTGTGAAAAACAAGTGCACGTTTTCCAAGAACACGTTTTATTGACTGTCAAAATTCCATCGACATCGGATAACAAAAACAAACTTCTATAGTTTTTGGTACAAATAATGTTGCAGCATTTAAAATACATTATAATAGACAATAACGTATTAAAGCTACTTCAAAGAAAACTAAATGTAAACAAGTGCCATAAATTATATAAATGTACAAACAAATAAAGAAATAATACAGTGTTATCTATCAATTAGCCTTACAGTTCGGCCATCCTTTTTGAGTGAGTCCTCTCACTGACATTACTAAAGTACAATAAATAAATAACAGCATATAATTAACAAAAAAAAACATATTTAACAAGAGTAAATTTGTAACAATACGTATATTTTGGACTGCCTGCTACAATCAGCGATCATATGTGCAATACCAATCTGTGGTACTACTCGTTATTAATACTGACTTTTTGTAACAAACTATACCGAATATTTAAACTAAAATATATTCATACAAACCCATGAAAATTAACCAATAAATAAATCTGAACTCATATACAATAATTAAGACGGTTCACCACAATCTACGAACATCTATGCATGTTTGCACCAAATCGCTTGTGATAAACAGACTCGAAATCATAATATAATACAAAAAGGACAATTTGCACAATATACGACCATCTAGAGGTAAACCTCTTGACCGCTTGTGACAAACAGCCTCGAAATGATCGAAGGTCACATCTTGGAGCCTTACCAAAGAGCCAATCGATAACCGAATCGAAACACCCATTGAAAGCCAAATGTATGGGATTTGACGTTTCTCGTCGATCAGGCTCTACCCATAGAGTAAATTTCCTATACATTTTTATCGATCGATGCGGCGATTTCATTGGCGATCGTGTTCCTTGGTCAGGCCACTATACAGTTTACTATTATCTATAACCATTTATGCTGTATCAATCTGATACTAATCACTATCAGCACTGGTTACTAATAGCAAACTATACCCAAAATCATAATTTCAATATCAAATTCATATCATTACTTTATTTACTGAACACATTACATTTTATACATATTAGACACACAACTATATTTATCATTAAAAAATATATATTTATCGAAATCAACAATGACCTTCCTCATATGGTTCAGGAGATGGCGCAGATAGTGCTATTTGCTGATGATACATCTCTACTGTTTAAAGTTAGTAGAAAAGATAATATACTATCATCAGCAAATGACACTCTGGAAATGGTTTCGAAATGGTTCAAGGCGAATAATTTAGTTTTAAATGCTAAGAAGACTAAGTGTCTAAAATTTACGCTCCCCAACGTAACTAGTATTAATTCCACAGTGAAGTTAGGTGGTACTGATCTGGAATTTGTTGACTCCACTGTGTTTTTAGGGATCACAGTCGATTCCAAACTACAGTGGAAAGCTCACATAAATACTCTATCCAATAGATTGAGCTCTGCTGCATATGCAGTCAGAAAAATCAGACAATTAACTGATGTTGCAACAGCCAGACTAGTGTACTTCGCCTATTTTCACAGTATAATGACGTATGGTTTTATAATGTGGGGATCCGCGGCAGATTTTGATACTATATTTATTTTACAAAAGAGGGCTATTCGGGCAATATATGGCATGAAAGCTCGTGATTCTCTACGGGAAACATTTCCTATGATTGATGTATTGACACTACCATCTCAATATATTTATGAGAATTTATTGTACGTCAAGAAAAACTTAAGCACGAGTATGTTTAGTAAAAATGGCGACAGGCGTAATTTAAACTTAAGAAATATAGATAAAATTGATATTCCAAAGTTTAGACTGCAAAAAACTAATAAATGTTTTGTCATTAACAGTATAAGGTTATTTAATAAATTACCTAAAAGTATTATAGATTTAAGTGAAATAAAGTTTAAAAATTGTATAAAACAAACATTAATCCATAGGGCTTACTATAGAGTTAATGACTATATTAATGATAAAGATGTCTGGACCCGTTCTGATCTGCAATTGAGGTCTCACAACTAGTATTGCCTTTTCAATTGTAGTTTTAAATTGTACCAGTACCCTAGTAAGGTATGTTAAATCTGATATTGTAATAATTTATTATTACTTAATTTATTTTTTATTATATTTAACTATTTATCTTTGGATAAGGTATATCTTATGATTACTTATTTATATTTACGTTATACAGGTACTCTGTTATTATATATTATTATTTAGTAAATTGCCTGTACTATTTAGTATTTTCAGTTCTGTACATTGGTACAGTAACCAATTGCTATACTGGTAAATAATCTGCTATAGGGTGTTTTGTGCATGCTTTTAGTGGGATTAGAGCATTTTAAGTATGCTACCATATGCTATTTGCATATCGGTAACTCAATGGCTGTGTTCCTCTGTTAGTGTGTGTAAAGCACCAGAGTTTTTTACTTGCTGGTACCTTTTTCTCCGGGGTGTCTCCGGGGGGGTCGACTTTACAACTAGTGTTTACGCCCTTGAAGATACCGATCCATATAACTATGTTAATGCGATTGATGGTCATTCAAAAATATCTACAGCCAATATAATGACAATAATATAATATAAGATCTAATATTTAAGGCGAGGATACGGTTGGTGAGGTTGGTCGCCTCGGTGACACTCTTGTATGGCAGATGATAATCGGATGGTCAATGGAATCAGCTAACCACCTAGTCTTACACTAGTTGGTTATCTAGCGTGCGTTCGGTTGGTTGTTTTTTTTTTTTTATATTTTTTTTTTATTACTCCTTTTATTAATTAATATATATATATATATTTAATTGAATCAGGCGTTATTTTGCGGAAGTTCATTATTTAAATGACACAGTATAATTAAAATATTACTTTGCAATTATTCCGCTTATGATGTTGGTGTACTAATTATGTGTTACATGTAACTACACAAAGAAATATCACCAACAAACAAACACTTTTGTCGACACGTGTTTCACCTCTCAACGAGGCATCTTCAGGACGAACGATGATGATGTTATGTTGGATTATTGATTGGCTTGAATATATTTAGTATAGGTGAACTGGAAATATTAATTTGGTCATTAAGTAATGTTAAAGAGGAATTTTTAATTATTTCTAATTGTTCTAATATGTTTAAATGCAAACCTTTCTTTTTATTGGCGTGAAGAATTTTGAATTTATTTATTGTGTCCAAATTGTGGCCTGTATCTAATATGTGTTTTGCAAAATGTGATTTTTCTGGGTGACTATTGTTGATAGCAGCTATATGCTCCTTGTACCTCACGTTAAAAGAACGTCCGGTTTGGCCAATGTAAATACTACTGCAATTTGAACAAGATAATTTATATATACCAGACGTGTTTTGTAAATCATTTTTTTCTTTAGCATTACAAATATTTTTCACCTTATTATTTGTATTGAAAGCTACTTTTATTTCATTATATTTAAGGTATTTGTTTATTTTTTCAGACATATTACCAAAATATGTCATACTTGACTTATATTTTTTAATAATTTTATTTTCATTGGCAGAGCTTGCATATAATTCATTCATCGTATATCTGTAGTGTTTTTTATTTATAACATTATTAACAATTTGTTTATTATATCCATTAGCTTCAGCTATATGGTATATGGTGTTTAATTCAATTTGATAATCTATTTTATTGAGAGGAACTGTTAATAACCTGTGTACTAAGTGAAAATATGCAGCAAGTTTATGATTCCATGGGTGGCACGATGATATAGGAATTGTCGTATCGGTGTGAGTTGGTTTACGATAAATTTTAAATTCTTGTTTGTTTTTATTCCTAATAATAGTCAAATCTAAGAAATTTAGCGAATTATTGCTTTTTCTTTCTAATTCAAATTTAATTTTTGGGTGTTTTTTATTTAAATTATGAACAAAATTATCTAATTGCCTATGAGTACCATTCCAACATATTATAATATCGTCTACATACCTATAATAATATAATATATTTTTGTCGCTAATAATAAATTTGTTTTCAAAAAAATCCATATATATATAGCTGCTATATATATATATATAGCAGCCTAACCAAGCGCACTCTAGACCTTATTGTTAAAAATCTGTTTTTTTTTTGACTATTCATAAATATCTGTAAAGATTTACATGAAATAAATAATATTTGATTTGATTTGATCTAAAATAATCATAACCATTATTAAAATCCTATTATATTTATTTTATAGGTCGCTATTGTCACTATCAGTATCCTCACTATCATAGCTATTAAAATTAAGCCATGGGTGAATTTTATCAAGTGCTACTACATTTTCATACCTTTTAGTGCCTTTCCGTGTAAGTGGTGTGTCTTCCACCAAGAACCTATCATTTGGTAGAATTTTAAGGATTCTATAGGGTCCATTAAATTAAGGAGCTAGTTTCTTTAACATGCCTACAAGGTCTTTATTAAACAATGTTCTTTCGATCTTTATAAGATCTCCCTCTTTATATTTAGTTGCTTCGTTTCTATGTTTGTCAAATTGCTTTTTAGCGTATTCTTGCTGCTTCTCTTGTTTCTTTCTTGCATCTGATCTTAATTCAATCAAATCGTTACCGCTAACACAATTCGCTGTTTCAATAATGACATCACTTAACAAATTTTCTGAAGCGTTTACCAGTTTACAACCGAACAACAGTTCAGAAGGACTTTTACCTGTTGCTTTATTCTCGGTAGTATTAATGCCTAATTGTATATCCGATGCGTATTCATCCCATAAGTTTGAATTTTTGCCATGACATTTGGTCCCAAGCGCATCAGATATAGTACGATTGAATCGTTCAACTTGTCCATTTGCTCTTGGTGTTGATACCGCATTTAATATGTGTTTTATGTTTAATTTTTCAGTGAAATTCTTAAATTTTGTACTTGTGAAACAAGAACCGCGGTCAGTAATAAGTCGACTAGGAAAACCAAAATAACTAAAATGTCCTTTAAATATCTTAATCGCAGTAGCAGTTTTTGTATCTTTTACAGCTTGTATATTAATGAATTTAGTAAAAGCATCTATAATAACCAAAATGTACATGTTACCCCTTTTTGATCGAACAAACGGTCCCAAATGGTCTGCATGTCAGGTGTGGAATGGCTTATCTATTTTTATTATAGGATGAAGCAACCCCTTTTTTAGGACCGCCAGGTGCTTTATGGTTGGCACATTCTAAGCAAGCTGCGACATATTTCTTGGTAAATTTACGCATTTTAGGAAACCAGAATACGTCTTTCAATCTGCTAAAGGTTTTATCGTAACCAAAATGTCCCATGTCGTCATGGTTCATTCGTAATACTTGCCACCTGCAACCTTTAGGTACTACCCAACGCAAACCGTCTTTTCCTATCCTATATAAATGATTACCCTTAATTCGATAATTATTACTCACATCAGCTGTATATTTTGTGTCATTGTCTTCGAGAATTTGTCTTATACGACCTAACTCGCTATCGTCGCCCTGTACAGTAGCAATCCAATCGCTTACATCTTTGGTCAAAACATCAATAACATGCTCTGTTTTATCTTCTGCTGGTTCATTCACTGGACCATGGCTGAGGGCATCCACATGAGCCATCCGTGTTCCTGGCCTATACTCTATCTCACAATCGTATTCTTGAAACTGAACCCACCAGCGAGAGATACGAGGTATTAGGTCTCGTTTGGTCATAGTTGTGCGTAACGCATTACAGTCTGTTACGATTTTAAATCTGACCCCTAACAGATACACGAAAACGATTTAGCGACGCTACAACAGCAAGAGCTTCTTCGAAGGAATGAAATTTCTGCTCATCGACTGTAGTTTCGCGACTGTAATATGCTACGGGCCTGAGTAGGTCATCTGTACTCCATTGCATGAGAATCCCAGCAACGCCTTGTTTAGATGCGTCCGTATGTAAATCTGTTTTTAACTTACTATCATACAATGCGAGAACCGGACGATCCACAAGTTTTTGTATTAGGGTATTAAAGGATTTTGTATGTTCCTCTGTCCACTTCCATGCAAATTTAGTTTTTAGTAGGTCTGTCAATGGTCATACTATAAGGGCAAATCCTTTGACGAATCTACGAAAAAAACTAGCCAACCCGATAAAACGCCTGACGTCATGGACATTTTGTGGCACTGGAAATTTAGATATGGCTAATGTTTTTCGAGATCCAGGACGTATGCCCTCACCGCTGACATGAAAACCCAGAAAAAGTTACACTTTTTGAGTTGAAGTGTTAGTCCAGATTCGCTTAACACTCGAAGTACCTCTTCTAAACGAGACATTCCTTCATCAAAAGAGCGAGCAGGTATTAAAACATCATCCATGTAAATTATGACGTAATTAAGTTTAAATAAAATTTTATTCATTGCTCGCTGGAAAAGAGATGGTGCATTCGAACGGCATACGTTTAAACTGATATTGTCCATCAGGTGTCACAAATGAGGTTTTATCCTGAGAGCTCTCTGCTGGATTTGGTAGTAGCCAGATGCCAGGTCTAAACTAATAAATAATGAGTTACCAGCTAATCTGTCAAGCTGGTTATCTATTAGCGGTAGTGGGTAATGCTCTTTTTTAGTTTTATTATTTAAAGCTCGATAATCGACGCATAATCTTTTATCATCTCTTTTATCTTTTTTACCAATAAAATAGGACTGGCATATGGTGAATTAGATTCACATACTATGTCTGCGTCAATCATTTCTTGTACCATGGACCGCACTAATTGACGTTCTTGATAAGGTAGCCTATAGGGCCTATAAACAACTGGCTGAGTGTCATTAAGTTCAATTTCCATCTGTACTACGTTAGTAAAACCCAAGTCATTTAAATTGTCCGAAAAACATTATTAAATTTTTAAAAATAATTGTTTAAGTTTTATAATTTGATCATTACTTAGATGATTGCCATAATTAAAAGAAGATAATGTCTCAATATTGCCAAAATCAAGGATGTTTACACTTTGTGAATAATTAGTAAATATTGCACGGGTGATCAAAATATCATGTTTTAACGTTATTGTATTGTTACTTAAATTTTGAACCAACCTATTCCATTTTCTAAACTGTATTCACCCGGCATTAAATAAAACTCTTTTTCTGCTTCACCTCGAAGAGAACCATGTTATAAATTGAACCTGTATAATTTGCAACTGATTTCACTGGTAAAGCAGTCATTTCTTTAGGACAATTTTTTATATTATTTCGTAACCTTATTTCCAGCCTTATCGAAATGCTTCGCGTGAGCTCAAGCGAATCAGTAGATTTTGTAATTACAATTCCGGGTTTTTTATTAAAACTATGACATTTAAGGACGGGGAATTTAATAACGTTGTCATCAACAATCAATAAAAACATCGACAAGTTCCTTAATATTCTGAATTTCGATCTCTACTCTTGACGAACCTAAAGGGATTACAATATTGTTCCCTATGCCCCTCAAAACTGGTAACTGTCCTTTAGACCACACAATGCCTAATTTATATGTATCACTATTTCTGATAAGCGTGCATTGACTTCCCAAGTCAATGTATCCTTGAACAATTATCCCATTAATTTTTAATGACATTATATGAAAACTTGACACTTGACACTTAAAAAAATAAGTCACAATTTTTGTAAACAAATTGAAATATTTTATTATAAACTAAATTTTAACATAATTTTAATCAAAATTGTACAAATTTACATGAAATAATACTTATATATTTTTATAAAATTAAATTTGAAGAAAAAGAAAAGGCCAAACGAAAACATGTGGTAGTAGTGGTGGAGGTGAAATATTTTTTTTCCAGCAAATATTATATCACAATATCTGCAACTACTTATGGAGGTCTACATTCTACAAGGATATTAACATATTAATGAAGAAAATAATATCTTCTTGGGATATGAATATGCTCTTGGAATATTATATAAAATAAAATAAAGGAAGAAAGATATAAACGAAGGCAATATTTTATAAGGAAGTGTGACAAATTGAAGTGGACTATTTATAAACATTATTTGAAAGTTATAATTTTTACACTATTTTATTTAATCGTTTATTTCATAGTTTTATATATTTATTTACTTATTATTAATCAATTGTGTACATATTATTTTATTACTTATTAATTTTATTTTTATATAGGTAAAAAACAAGAAATGTTAGATTTATAAATCTAAAACTTTTTGGCGAAGCGGCGAAGGGTACCGCCACCCATCACGCATGGCCCAGAGAGGCGGGACGAGGACAGACGAGTGCCGCATGAGCACTTGGAATGTGAGGGGACGAATAAATGATAAGATGAACGAATTGCTGGAGGTGATGGATAAAATGAGGTTAGACGTGATGTGTGTTACTGAAACCAAGCGCAAGGGTAGCGAAATGGTTGACTTACCCGGGGGCGGTGTAGTGCTCTGGTCGGGAGTAACCGACAACGACCATGGTTGCCAGGGAGTCGGAATATTGCTATCCGAGCGCTTGGTTTATTGTATGAAAGATTATAGCATGGTGAGCCCAAGATTGTTATGGATCCGACTCAAAATGGGGTTGCGGAAAATCCTCCTGGTTGCAGTTTATGCGCCGGTTAGCTCCACACCCCAGCAAGATCTAGATCAGTTTTGGGATAGTGTCAGAGATGTTCTAGACTTGGCAAAAGGAAACGAGAGTATTATAATGTGTGGTGACTTGAACGGATGGGTCGGGACACGCAGAGTAGGTTATGATGCGGTTCTAGGCAAGTATGGTGATAGAAGGGTGAATGAAGCTGGCAGGCTTATACTCGATGTGTGCCTAGAAAAGAATCTCCTTGTGACGAATACTCTGTTTGCTCACAAGGACATTCACATGTATACAAGAGTGATGAATGAAGAGAGAAGTATGATAGATTTTATGATTGTAGACGATCGTCTCCGGTCCCATATCACAGACACACGCGCGCATCGTGGGCCAGAACTGGAAACTGATCACTATCTGGTAGTCACCAGATTTAGTGGTCTTTTCAGAGGTTGGCGGTGTAAACGTTCTAATGGGACATTGGAGCAATTCGAAAGAATAAAATGTGAAAAATTGCGTGAAGAAAGTGTGAAAGCAGAGTATGAAAGTTGCATTGAAGATAAGCTTGCCAACCTGGAAGATGTGAGTGGTGATGTAGATAAATGTTGGAAACTTCTTAGAGACAGTATGGTAGAATCAGCAAAAAAGGTGTGTGGTGTAACGAAAAAGCGAGCTACGAAAGGGGACTCATGGTGGGATACAGAAGAAATCTGTGGAGAAAAAGAAGAAAGCATGGTTGAGCTATATAGCTTCGCTGAGTCTGACTGAAAGTATTAGAAGAGAGAAAAGACAGACATACCTACGCTGTAAGAGTGACACCAAAGCTTTGGTAAAAGAGAAGCAAGAAAGATGCAGAGCGATTGGTGAAGAGAGGTTATCGAACAACTTCAAGGAAAACTCGAAACTTTTTTGGAGGGAAGTGAGAAATTCTCGAAGTTGTTCAACAACCTCTAGAATGAATAAAATAAGATCAAAGCATGGTGACACTCTTACAAACACTGATGAAGTGTTAAAGCGTTGGAGTGAGTATTTTGGTGAGATGTATAAAAGTAGCATCCCCGACATCACTTTTGGGATCTCACCTCTAGAGATACCTAAACTGACGTCTGAAGCATGGGATGAAATTAATGTGTCTGAGATTGTAAGAGCGATAAGAAGTTTGAAATGTGGTAAGGCAGCGGGAATTGATAAGGTTCTTCCCGAAATGATCAAATATGGAGGGCATAAACTCTGGAGCGGTTTCCATTTGTTGTGCAACTTATGCTGGCATATGGGAAGAGTTCCTGAGGACTGGAGGGGCGCGGTAATCGTCCCCTTATATAAAGGAAAGGGTTCCAGATTAGACTGTGTCAACTACAGAGCCATCAGTTTGATCAGTTTGGGAAGCAAAGTGTATGGAAAGATTCTTATGAGAAAAATGGAAATGAAGACTGAAGGAATACTTTGGGAGGCTCAAGGAGGCTTTAGATCTGATAGAGGATGCACGGATCAGATCTTCTCCCTTTGTAATATCACAGAGAAGTTCCTGGCCTTAAACCAGAAGGTTTTCTGTGCTTTTATGGATTTGGAGAAGGCGTTTGACAGGGTTGTAAGAAAGGAACTGTGGGACATTTTGCCTGATTATGGTGTTGATGGCAGTCTCATGCTGGCTATACAATCACTATATAGAAATTGTACAGCAATCGTACGGATGGACGGTACATTATCTCCATGTTTCAATGTCAACATTGGCGTCAAACAGGGATGTGTGATGTCCACCAGACTGTTCATCATATACCTAGACAAATGCCTGCAGAGACTGAAAGAAAACAGATGTGGGATAAAAATGGGTGGCATGTTGATTAATTCACTGTTGTATGCAGATGATGCTGTCCTTATTGCATCATCTGAGCAAGAGCTGCAATCACTTGTCACAGACATGAAAGAGGGATGTATTGAAAGAGGTCTCCGAATAAATGCGGGAAAATCTAAGGTGTTAATATTTGAGAGAAATGATATAACGAATGCGACAATTATGATTGATAATGAGAAACTAGAACAAGTGTCTGAATTTATATATCTGGGTAGTGTTTTTACTAGGGATGGTAGATATGAAAAAGATATTGAAAGGAGAGTGAATGCAGGCAATAGTGTCAACGGAGCACTGCGTTCTATGATAGGTAGGTCAAATATTACTCAAAAAGCAAGACTTGCCATTCATAACGCAGTGCTTGTACCTACACTATTGTATGGAAGTCAGACATGGGTATGTCAGGATAAATATGAAAGCAAAATAAATGCAGTAGAAATGCGCTCATTGCGACGAATGTGCGGTGTTAAAATCACAGACCGAATCCGCAATGACGTAATTCGAGAACGAGTGGGACTGAAAGAGAGTATAGGCATGAAAATGAGAAAAGGTATGCTCCACTGGTTTGGGCATATAGAAAGAATGAGTGATGAAAGACTGACGAACCAGATATATAAAAGCGAGGTGAAGGGTAAACGTGGCCGAGGGAGACCAAGACATACATACCATGACCAAATTGAAAAGGTTTTAAAAGACGGTGCTATTAAGAGTCTCCGAAATCGGCGTGCCTGTATGAGAAGAGTTATGACTGTGGAAGAGGCGAAAGGAGTATGTAGGGATAGGGACAAGTGGCGCTCGGTTGTCTCTGCCTACCCCGTAAGGGACCTGGTGTGAAGATAAATAAATAAATAATAATAATAATTATATATTTGCTATTACTAACATTATCTGTCTCAACCTGCATAACACTTTTATCTGTCACCTTATTATCATCCTTCACACCAGACTCAGTTGGTAATCTTGAACAACTAATACTAGTATGACCTATTCTATTGCAAATGTTGCATTTTAAAATCTTTTTAGTGCATTTAAAACTAAAATTTCCAGGTTCGTTACAATTATAGCAAACTATAGGTGTTTTAGATTGAGATTTAACTTCATTGTGTACAGCAGGTTTAGAAGAAAAAATACCTGAATTCCGCTTATATAAACTCATCTTTTGTCTATTATCTATTTCGCGTAACTGTTGCCTAGTCGATAGAAAATAATTAAGAACTTGCTCTGGTTCATAGCATTTTGCTGCTTTAGCTCCTAACCTTAACGATCGATCTTCAATTCCATGAAGAAGACAATCAACTGCGCGTTTTCCGTCTATTTCGCATCGGTTAAGCAAGTTTATTTTATCATAATAATACAGTTCTAAAGATTCATTATACTTTACACGTTTAGATATCACTTCTGTCAATAATTCAGCGTAATCATCAGTACTAGGGAATGATTCTATTAACTTAGCCGCATCCACGTTGCGCCAACACTGAGCCACGCCGCCGTCGCGCCGAATCAGCACCGTGTCGCCGCGTCTTGTCGCACCGAACCGGCGCCGCGCCGCTTTACTTCATCCACGATGTCCCGTCGCACCGACTCCGCTCCGTGCCGCCGCCGCGTCGCATCGTCTTGTCGCGCCGAACTAGCGTTGCTTCGCCACGTCCCATCAACGCCATCTCGTCTCGTAGAATCGTTGCCGCGCCGTCGTGTCGCATCTGCAGGGTCACGACCAGTCGATTCAGAGCATCGCCGCTGCTGCTCTACACTACTGTTCCGTCGCAACGACTCCACACTGGCTCGTTGGGTCCATCCTGACTGGCTTCGCCGTTTCGATTAAGTACTGCGCTGGCGACGTACTAAACTACGGCTTTTCGCCGCTTTTTATTGCCCGTAACATCCACATGTTCATTATCCAAACTATTTCTTCTTTTGCGACTTTTTTTTCCCATTATCACTTTTTAGAAAAAAAAACTGCCTTGTGGGTGTGCATAGTATTCCAATTCTAGGTTAAAAGGATATATCTCTTGAAATAAAACAAGCGTAGTACTCTTATTCGTCTGTGAAAAACAAGTGCACGTTTTCCAAGCCACGTTTTATTGACTGTCAAAATTCCATCGACATAGGATAACAACTAGAGGCTACAGGCGGCGCAGAACCGGTCGTTGTGGAGATCCTTGGGGGAGGCCTATGTCCAGCAGTGGACACGTGAAAGGCTGGTATGATGATGATGATATAAAATAAACTGATATTATCTAGAAAAAGAAAATATTTACCAATTTTAGGTTTCTTTGCATAAGTGTTGAAACGATTACTCATTTGGGACTCCGAACGAGAAACTGAAGAAGCCTGAGTGGTTGCCAAACTATCTTTTGAAATAGTTATCGAGCTTGACGGCTTCTGACCACCTCTATTCTTCCGGTTGGAAGGCAGAGGGCTCACCCTAGACTCATCACTTGAACATATTTTAGTTTTTGCAATATTTTCAGCTTTAGGCTGTCTCAGTTCCATGTATCTAGATTTTGTATTTTCGAACTTCTTTACAAGATTCGACGGTTTCTTTGTTTCTTTTACTTGAAAACTCCGATTAAATTTCATCCGTTCTGTTTGGGCGTTGGTCATCCTCACCGAATACGCTGGTGTATTTAACTTAGGATTAGACCTGAAACGCTGAGGGGCACGAGTTTCTCTCACCGGGTCTATAACAAATTTAGGCACAACAGTTGGCTTACAGGCATGGGCTTGCTTCGATGGAGAAATTTTTGTGACTCGCGGCGTCGAGTGTAAAACTGACGAAATGTGAGTTGTTACCAAGCTGTTATTAAAATATGTTTCCGAGCCAGTTGGCTGATATTCCTTCAATGGCTTTGGGGTACCTCGATTCTTACGATTCGTAAGCATTTTCTCCACGTCTCCTGAATATATCTTTGTTTTTGTTTTAACATTCTTATTGTCACCTTGAAGACCCTTTTCCATGTACGATTCTTGCGGCTGGGATGTAAGAACACTTTCACACTGTGCGCTCCATTTATCCAAAATGTTTAACCAAGTAGTATTTTGCGAGGAAATCGTAATTACCTTAACCATTTCACTTCAATAATTGTTGCTGATTTCAACCTGCACGAAGGTGGCCTTTTTAATGGCGGTTGTAATGCACATATGGACAGTTTGAATTGTATCTTGCGGAATGTTCAGCATCTCATTAAATATAATTACGAATGCATCTTTTAGCTTTAAGGCCACTAATTCGGCTAAAGCCTCCACTAGCTTTTTGACCATTAGTTTAACAGAAGGCGCGGATCTCGTGTTTGGCAAGCCTTGAACTGTAAAAATAAAAATAGTTTAGAATCATTTATTTATAATGTTTTTCTATTAGTAAATTAGAAAGTATGTAATTAAGCTTGCGTATGTGCGTACAAACTCAGATCAGGTATTTAGTTTACACCTACTTCATATATGTACTTTAAGTCGAGTATCCAAGTTGTGTATAGGTAAAGCCAATATTTACCAATTTTAGTTTTCTTTGCATAAGTGTTGAAACGATTACTCATTTGGGACTCCGAACGAGAAACTGAAGAAGCCTGAGTGGTTGCCAAACTATCTTTTGAAATAGTTATCGAGCTTGAGGGCTTCTGACCACCTCTATTCTTCCGGTTGGAAGGCAGAGGGCTCACCCTAGACTCGTCACTTGAACATATTTTAGTTTTTGCAATATTTTCAGCTTTAGGCTGTCTCAGTTCCATGTATCTAGATTTTGTATTTTCGAACTTCTTTACAAGATTCGACGGTTTCTTCGTTCTCCGTTCTGTTTGGGCGTTGGTCATCCTCACCGAATACGCTGGTGTATTTAACTTAGGATTAGACCTGAAACTTATCTTTTTTACCAATAAAATAGGACTGGCATATGGTGAATTAGATTCACATACTATGTCTGCGTCAATCATTTCTTGTACCATCGACCGCACTAATTGACGTTCTTGATAAGGTAGCCTATAGGGCCTATAAACAACTGGCTGAGTGTCATTAAGTTCAATTTCCATCTGTACTACGTTAGTAAAACCCAAGTCATTTAAATTGTCCGAAAAACATTATTCAATTTTTAAAAATAATTGTTTAAGTTTTATAATTTGATCATTACTTAGATGATTGCCATAATTAAAAGAAGATAATGTCTCAATATTGCCAAAATCAAGGATGTTTACACTTTGTGAATAATTAGTAAATATTGCACGGGTGATCAAAATATCATGTTTTAACGTTATTGTATTGTTACATAAATTTTGAACCAACCTATTCCATTTTCTAAACTGTATTCACTCGGCATTAAATAAAACTCTTTTTCTGCTTCACCTCGAAGAGAACCATGTTATAAATTGAACCTGTATAATTTGCAACTGATTTCACTGGTAAAGCAGTCATTTCTTTAGGACAATTTTTTATATTATTTCGTAACCTTATTTCCAGCCTTATCGAAATGCTTCGCGTGAGCTCAAGGGAATCAGTAGATTTTGTAATTACAATTCCGGGTTTTTTATTAAAACTATGACATTTAAGGACGGGGAATTTAATAACGTTGTCATCACCAATAAAAACATCGACAAGTTCCTTAATATTCTGAATTTCGATCTCTACTCTTGACGAACCTAAAGGGATTACAATATTGTTCCCTATGCCCCTCAAAACTGGTAACTGTCCTTTAGACCACACAATGCCTAATTTATATGTATCACTATTTCTGATAAGCGTGCATTGACTTTCCAAGTCAATGTATCCTTGAACAATTATCCCATTAATTTTTAATGACATTATATATTTGCTATTACTAACATTATCTGTCTCAACCTGCATAACACTTTTATCTGTCACCTTATTATCATCCTTCACACCAGACTCAGTTGGTAATCTTGAACAACTAATACTAGTATGACCTATTCTATTGCAAATGTTGCATTTTAAAATCTTTTTAGTGCATTTAAAACTAAAATTTCCAGGTTCGTTACAATTATAGCAAACTATAGGTGTTTTAGATTGAGATTTAACTTCATTGTGTACAGCAGGTTTAGAAGAAAAAATACCTGAATTCCGCTTATATAAACTCATCTTTTGTCTATTATCTATTTCGCGTAACTGTTGCCTAGTCGATAGAAAATAATTAAGAACTTGCTCTGGTTCATAGCATTTTGCTGCTTTAGCTCCTAACCTTAACGATCGATCTTCAATTCCATGAAGAAGACAATCAACTGCGCGTTTTCCGTCTATTTCGCATCGGTTAAGCAAGTTAATTTTATCATAATAATACAGTTCTAAAGATTCATTATACTTTACACGTTTAGATATCACTTCTGTCAATAATTCAGCGTAATCATCAGTACTAGGGAATGATTCTATTAACTTAGCCGCATCCACGTTGCGCCAACACTGAGCCACGCCGCCGTCGCACCGAACCGGCGCCGCGCCGCTTTACTTCATCCACGATGTCCCGTCGCACCGACTTCGCTCCGCTCCGCCGCCGCGTCGCATCGTCTTGTCGCGCCGAACTAGCGTTGCTTCGCCACGTCCCATCAACGCCATCTCGTCTCGTAGAATCGTTGCCGCGCCGTCGTGTCGCATCTGCAGGGTCACGACCAGTCGATTCAGAGCATCGCCGCTGCTGCTCTACACTACTGTTCCGTCGCAACGACTCCACACTGGCTCGTTGGGTCCATCCTGACTGGCTTCGCCGTTTTGATTAAGTACTGCGCTGGCGACGTACTAAACTACGGCTTTACGCCGCTTTTTATTGCCCGTAACATCCACATGTTCACTATCCAAACTATTTCTTCTTTTGCGACTTTTTTTTCCCATTATCACTTTTTAGAAAAAAAAACTGCCTTGTGGGTGTGCGTAGTATCCCAATTCTAAGTTAAAAGGATATATCTCTTGAAATAAAACAAGCGTAGTACTCTTATTCGTCTGTGAAAAACAAGTGCACGTTTTCCAAGACACGTTTTATTGACTGTCAAAATTCCATCGACATCGGATAACAAAAACAAACTTCTATAGTTTTTGGTACAAATAATGTTGCAGCATTTAAAATACATTATAATAGACAATAACGTATTAAAGCTACTTCAAAGAAAACTAAATGTAAACAAGTACCATAAATTATATAAATGTACAAACAAATAAAGAAATAATACAGTGTTATCTATCAATTAGCCTTACACATCCTATTGAACGCTAGAACATAAATATATATTTTAAATAAAGCTGTATTACCAAAAATTTTAATATATTGTTGGGGTGTACTAGAAACCCCACGTTGTACAACTTTATTCCACGTTGTATGCGGAAGGTTAAGTATATAAGTTACCACACGGAATGCTTAAAACTGTCAAAGCATAAGCATTTGTAACACAAGGGAATAACGTACATACTTGCCATGCTCCTATATAAAACAATAAATAAAAGTTTTATATAGAATATCTACCATGGTCTTCTCTCATTTCTTTGACAGCCTCCGTAGACTAATGGTTGCGCCTTTGGCATTGTGTCCGAAGGTCGTGGGTTCGATTCCCATCCATGGCAAAAAATAAATAAATAGTATTTACGTTTTTTCTGTACAGTTTGTCATGGTCTGGATGCTTATAAAATATAATATGTATTATATCGTTGCATCTAGTACACATAGTACAAGCCTAGAGCTTAGTTTGTGACCAGAGCAATATGACGTGTAAATTGTCCTACATATTAATATTATCATAAATAAAAAGACTTGAGTTATTAATTATGTACCATCATGAATGTCTTGCACTTACTTACTTGGACACCTCGTCGTAGCTAGGTATTATGATTTTACAACGAACATGTTTCCAGCTTGTTGCAAGTAATGTCACAGTGTTTTAGGACCCATCTATAAACAGTTTCACAAGATGGTATAATGAATCTAGGACCGACTGCTTAATGTGCTCGTTGAGACACTGTATTATATTTTTAATTAAACACTCAATGGTACATATCATGGATATAAACCCGTGACTTAAAAACTGTATGGTTTGTAAGTCTCAGGTCTTACGAACTTTGCTAAATTTTTTCATTAAATTTTATTTATGAAACTCCAAAATAAAAATAAAAAAACTTGCTTACTCAAATGTTATCTCAAAAGTCAGGTCACGCTCTTAGGAAGCTCGCGTACCTACATTTTAGATTATGTACAAGAAAGTTGTTGAAAAAAAAACAGCTTTACTTAGTTTATTAAAATAATTCTTAATAGTGGTGTAACATCAGTTAAGTAAATATCGTTAGTTAAAAGAGTCACATTAATGACTTAACAGAGATTTTATTTTTCTTTTCTTTCTTTCGAATTCGTAATTTGCATTTTTAGTTTTATTTGTTTCATGATTACTTAGCTTATAGGAACTGATTCCTTATTGAATAAACTTGGATACTATATATTTTTTTTAACAATTTTACAACTGTTTATAGGAAAATATTGAATTATACATTTTAAAGAAATATATACCAGCAAACCTTTGAGAGAGTGAAATATGCTTAGGATACAGAACTATTTTGAAAAAAGAAATATGTATATAATGTTTTTAATGATGCATATCAATACTTAAACTACTTAAATACGGCAATACATAATACACGCAATACATAAACATGTATACCAAACAAAATTGCCACATAAAAAACGTATATTTGTCTTCTACTTTAACTATAAGATTAATCTTTTTTTTTTCTTTCTATAGTTTTTTTATTAGCCCGCACACTTATGAGGTAAGGTAGGTAATATATTTATAATAATGCATAGAAGATGAATCCGTCATGACAAATGTATACTAATAATATTAAACTTATTGAGTCCTTGAAAAACACTTTCGTTAGAAATATGTTTTTGTCATAAATCTACATCAATACATACATATATAAATTGTTACCACAGCACAATATATAGATGCAAAAAACCCTCAAATGATCTAGTCATATTTCAGTTATAGTCTGTGGGTTCACGGCTTTCAGGAGACAACAGCAATCAAAAGATGCTGTAACCATCTCCTTTCATGTTACAGTTACAAAATGAGCACGAAAAAGCAGCGACGAAAGTAGACTCGTAATGCAAATTCTTCTTTACCGACAACCATTTCGTGACTGCATCGTTTAGCCGGCATAGTGGGAGCGATCAATATTATTAAACAGCAATGTATGATTGACCTCATTTAAGGATTTTGTAGGTCTGCTTACCACCAGGTAGATACAAAGTTTACATGCCGTGCTCCAGTAAGAAATATAATAAGTTGATCCAGGTTAAGTGTTCAAAGTAAAAAAAAAAAAATTTCATTAATATTAAATGTCAAAGGATTCTTATCGTTGGCTGAAGCCTTCAAAGGCTGTGAAGGATGTTATTTATTCAGCATCGTGGAGAGCCCACAATGGGTCTGGTGTTGGTTCTGCTGTCACAAAGAACGTCATTAACATACTGTTATTATTGTATATGTCTGAACCTGTGGTCTGAACGAAGTACGTTTATTTTTGTAGATTCACGTCTTCAATTGTATTTTCTTTAAAGTGCAATTAAATATGTTAAATTTGTGAAATAAATTCCTCAGTGATAGGTTTAATATAGTTCAACAAAACGTAATGATTTATGTATTTTGCTCATTGTATCAAACACATGTAAATTTATTTTAAAATCTATATATTATTTATCTTACTCAAATTGTTATAAGTTAAGACATAATCAATTTTGTATAAAAATAATTACATGAAATGTTAAAAAAAAATAGTGCGACGGTACTAGAAGAACTTTACACGCATATTATATTTCCCAGGTCACAAACTCAGCTGTAAGCTTGTACTATGTGTACCAAAAACAATGACATCAATACATATTATATTATATAAACAACCAGACCATGACATTACACGACCTCCGGATACAACGCCAAAAGCGCAACCACTAGTCTACAGAGGCGGTCAAGTACAATAACAGTTATAACTGTACTATTGTATATTAGGTATACATAGGACTTAACTTAACATTTTAATAAAAATAAATATATAATTATCTCAACTACATTATTTTATTTCAGATTACCACGGACTGTTGTTATTGTATTACCTAATAACATCAGCATATAAAGTAACAAACCATTTTGACAAAGAACATTTTGAAAGTATTCAAAGTTAAACATTTAGTAGTAGTACCTACGGCAACAATAAAACTTTTTAATCAGTTGAAGCTTGCATATAGGTGTTACTTATAAACTTTGAAGAAGCGTTATTGTAACTTGGTTGGCAATTTCGTTTTATAACATTTACCTACGTTTAATATTATATAAATGATTTTATGCTGGAATACGGAAAAAGCTTTTAAAATATTTTTTATTGTACCAACTATTTACCAAAACCAGTCGTCAGTAATACGACGTCATTTCGAAGAGGTAAATAAAACAATAATTTTTCATAAAATAACAACTTGTTGAATAACAAATTATAATGACAGGTCTTTAGCGTGAGCATAGTAAATAACCTCGTTGGGGTTTCACTACACTTCACTGGGCGAGTCTCAAAATAAGAACGTGGAAAATGTTTCCAAAATCGTCGGTGCGCAGTGACAGCGGGCTGCATACGGCGACCGGATGCATTTTCCTAATGTGTCGGCTCATGGGATTATTTCCTGTAGAAGGGTTGTTGAGTAGAAATTCTAAGAGATTAAGGTAAGAAGTTTTTTTTTATTTTACTGGAGCACGGCACTATGTATCTACCTAATGATAGCAGCCCTACAAAGTTTTAGAATAGGGTATATCAATACATTTCTTAACAAATTATTCGCTCCCACATATATGCCGACTGAATTATGGGGCTGCGACATACACTAATTTGCATTACGAGTCTATTCTGCTTTATTGTTAATTACCCTAAAAGGAGACTACCATCTCTACAAGAAATCGATACAGTAGTCTCCTAAAAACCGGTGAACCCACAGACTAAAACCGAAACATGACTAGGTCACTTGACGGTTTTTGCATCTGTAAGGGCGGTTGTAACGACCATGTACATACTTATAATGTTGTTAATCTTATGTTGAATCATTACTTATGTAGTTGGGTCACCCTGCGTCAAACAACCATTTGTAGTACAAAATATAAGATTAAACATGTTGATTAAGATGTTGTTTTTCACTAATGTATTTTATACGTGGTGGCCGAGTTGGTTAGACCTTGGACTTAAAAACACTAAAGTCCCTAGTTCGAATCCCGGTGTGTACCAATGAGTTTTTAATTAAAAAAAAACATGTAGGTACATTTGTTTGACAACACCACTATAGTGCCTCGGAGAGCACGTTTAGCTGTCGGTCCCGGTTTCACTATACGAACATGTGAAACTGTTTAAAGATTGGTTATTGAGTCTATTTAAAACATCACGACGAGCTAGCCACTTGTTCGGTGTAGACTCATACCATCGGCTACGACGAGGTGGGATTAAAAATCCCTCCGCTGGGTACCCTGGGGCCGTCTAGGCGGTCTCGGGCGCCGTAAGGCATAAAGAGGTAAAGTTTGTGAGGTGGTGGGGGTAATGTCAGAATCTACTGAACCGATTTTGAACATTATTTTAGGGTTGGTTAGCCCATTTATCGAGGAAGGCTATATAACATCACACTACGACCAATAGGAGCGGAACATTAATGAAAAATGTTGGGAAAATGGCGAAAATTTGTTTCCTTTTGAGAGCTTAAACGGTTAAAGTTACGCAGGCAAAGATGCACGTGATGCAGAAAGTTTATTATAAACAAAAAAAAAATTGCCAGCGTGACTATACGCGACACGTGGCGCTAAGAGGTTTCTATGTTCCTCTTATCTTTCAGTAAATTCGTTTTTTTACGTTCTATTGAAATCTACGATTTTATTAGTCGAATTGAATTAATGATCCTATTAAGAAAATAATTAAGATATTTTATTATTACAGATTTAACTTGAAGTCTCCATACTCAATACTTGTGTGTGTTTCATTTTTATTAATGACAAGTATTATGTGCTTCATAATACACGATCTAGCTATGTTTGGCCTAAATTATAATACTATGTGTAAGTTAATCTTCAAATTTAATTCTTACAGACTTTGCTCATTATTGATATCATAGATAGCCTACTTATAATATTAAAATAGCGTTTATTATTTAGCTTTCTATTATTATTTCTGTCTTTGCATGCTTTTAGCATGCAAAGACAGAAATAATAATATGCAGACTTGACCATATTTTGTTAATAAAATACAGTTATATACCACAGTAAAATACGTATATTAAGTAAAGCAGTTTATTAAGGTTTTCTTTTAATATAAAAGTAATAAAATATATTATATGTATAACACCCTCATCTCATATATCTACTATCATCTATCGACCTCATCGTTGCTTACCATCAGGCAAGATAGATGCTAAACGCGGACTCTGTTTATAATAAAAAACAGAATACCTATAAGATTATGTGCTGTGGTTTCTATTATTTTATTATAATGTGTAAATAGTTTATTTGTTAATATTTCAGCATATTGCATTTACATGGGAGAAGGATTTTTAAGAATATCCATATTGGTATGGATAGCAAAAAGTTGGCCTTCCCTGGTGACCAGCACGCAGGCTATAGAGACCTCACTGACGTCTGTGAGGGAGAGGAATGCCAGGTTCAGACTCAGGGTTACTGTTCTTACAGTATTCATGCTTTTGTGTAAGTATACTTGGGCATGGGTGCGGGTGCTAACCGACGTTAAATTTTAACGTAGCGGTAAAAAGTTTTTCATTAATAAATTTATTAAACCTTTAGGCCTATTACGCCGCACAACGTTAAGTTAAACTAAAATGACGTAGTTGTGTGTAAATTTCGAATATCACCAAGTTTGGATTACGTCAGATTGCACCATATCGATTAAAGTTTAGCTTAATGTTGTGCGCCCCGCTACTTTAAACAAATTAAAACGTGTAAAAGTCAAATATCGGCTAATGTTAGCACTTAGATGGGCGATTTATCTTCTACCACGTTATCAGTCTTAATATTTATGGGTCATTTACTTAAAGTATTTTATTCATGTTTTATTATTTTTAAAGTTATAAAATCTCTACTGAATAAGAGAAAAAAAAAAAAAAAAAAGCTACTGCTTAGGTAAGCAAAGTCATGTAGGTACTTAACTAAATGTTTTATTTCGCTCTGAAAGTGTTGGGTACATAGTTTAAGTTGTTCTTCCCCAAGAACCGCTACATAGGGTTTCCATTACACACTGTATACATAACTTTTTTTAATTTCAGTGGTGGTCATACTGTATTTCGTATTTCATGCCAAGCAGTCTACGCTCTGTAATAAGAAATACTACAACAACCCTAATATGACAATCACACAGGCATTCTTTGAACATAAAATGCCTTTCGTCTTTTATTATATTGAATACCAGCCGTGGATTGCAGGAATATTTAGTGTAAGATATACATTTGGTTTTTGAAACTCTCAAAAAGTATGTTGACGTAAATAAAATAAGAAAAACAAAAAATATTTAGGTACCTATTATACCTAAGTTTTTTTCCAGATTCCAATTTATCAGAACTTTTTATCGGAGTACCTTTTCGACATGATGATAGCTTACGTTAGCGTTTATCTAACGCAATACTTTTTGGAATTCAACGAACGTATTGTTTCGGCTCAAAACAAGGTATGTAATTATTTCCTACTTACACAAGTATTATTTAAAAAAAAATTACTGCATTGTATTTAGGTGGGAGGAATTTTACACCGGCAAAATTTGCGGAGCAGAAAAAAAGTGAGACTATATGAAATAATAAGGCATATTTCATAAAAATGTACGAATCACCGCTATAGTTCACCCTAAATATAGTCTACAGATGCAAAAACCGTCAAGTGGCCTAGTTTTTTTTTAGTTTTGGACTGTGGGTTTACCGAGTTTCAGGAGACAACTGCAGCGATTTATGGTCGAAGAAGTAGTCTAGTATCAGGGTACGGTTGCGGTTTCAAAAATGGTGTAAAGGAGACTACCACCTCGACATAAAATATGCAGTAGTCTCCTGAAAACCGCTAAACCTTCAGACTAAAACCGAAAGTTGACTAGAGGGTTTTACCATCCTTATGGCGTTATTAGGAATCGGCCTAGCGAAGTTTTACCGGGCGGTCCAATATGCGCTTACGTTGAATACATACTCTGTATACGCTGTAAACACCGCTTGAAGATGCTCTTATAATCCAACAATTTCAAATGACATCAGCTGCGTCGCGTATATTGTTGTCGTTGGGTCGAACACGTATCACCATTTGTTAAACAACATGGTGGTCCCCATTCATGGATATTGCACATATGTTTACCGCCAGGTACCCATATACAGAGACACGTTTGAACTCTTGCTAAAAACAACATAGAGTGATCGTTTTAGTCCATATTAAATTATAACTGGTGAAGTGAGTCTGTATGTCTCTCTGCTTGTTTGTGGAAGTTTTGTTTAACTTTTAAACCATTAAACCGATTTCGGGGGTCTCCGACTCAGGGGGTAAACATAGGATCTAATATATCTTGATAAGACGTTGGGGGGATAAGTTAGGAGTATATAGTATATAACAAGATATTATTTCGGTACAAATAAAGCTTTAATTCATATTTTAATATCCTTAAAAAAATGTGTATTTTCTATGAAAATAAGCAGATGAAATAGTATTTTTTTAGCCATCATTACCCTGGAAGGAAATTAGGGTACACTACACAAAAATGGTATCCCTGGTACAATTGGTGGATTCCAAAATTAGTTACATGGTCATCTTGTCCCTGGGAAGTAATTTGATTACCATATGCTCGTTGGTGTTCCAAATTCTTCGGTAAGATTTTTAATTTCATAATAGTATTGAAACATTTCTAAGATTTTAGAAGCGTACAAATGGTTTTAATCGCCGGTCAAAGTAAATTTAAGTATATTAGGAAAAAATTATGATAATTTGTTTATTATTTTTTCTGTTACTTTACTAGTGTTTTAATAATTTTGACATCAGAATCTATTATTGCCTAATTTGTTAATAATATCTAAAAGCTGCGTTATTTCGATTAATTACAAAAAGCTTTAGTAGGTGCCTACCTATTTCTGAAAATAGTTAAAGTTTATTCTAATATCTACTCCAACAATTCTAAAGGAATTACAGAGTTTGGTTTTATATAACAATATATATATATATATATATATAATATCCCTTTCCTTGCTATTTTATTTCCGCCACAACAAAACCATGTTAAACAAATGCCTTAATTTCCCACGATATATTTTTTTCTTATTTGCCACGATTCATAGATAGGTATTATTGTTTTGCAATAATTTTATAGATCCGAATCCTAATCACCAATTATCTTATTGAATCTTCAATTATTTTAATATAAATATAGAAGATGGGTACCTCTTACTTACCTAGTAATATATCTATTTAATTACAGAACAAGCAATATCTACAAATATATTAAGTGTCATTCAAAACTTTCAGAAATGTAAGTATTCTCTGTCAACTACTTATAACTCATAAATATATTGTTTAGGTCGACGTAATGAAAAGTGTTAAATAAACAATTTTATTATTAATTATTACAACTGAAATTCGCTTGCACAATGTTCATTAAACGATTTTAAATCCTAAACGCGCTTTCTGACTGTCAAAGCTATACAAATTTTGTCTGAAAAATAAATGTTTTTAAAACGTTACGCAAGCCGTCGTTATAAAAGATTTATATTTTTGGACTTTTGGGTACAGAAATAAATGTTCGGGAAAATATTAGGACAAAAATACATGTATATATACAATTATCGAATGGGGTCGTACACCGTTGTTTAACAGCATTGATCGCTCCCACTATGCCGGATAAATAATGCGGTTATGAATTAGGCGGCGACAAAGACGAGTTTGTATTACGAGTCTACTTCAGTTGCCTCGTTGCTGAGGGTCCAATACAGTCTATGTAAACGTCGTTTAGTCTGAAGTTTAGGTCGTGGGTTTTTACTTTTATAATTTATTTATGTTTAAATCACTAATTACAGACTTATCCTAAAGGCCCTTCACTTTGCGTATTTGTGTTTCACCCTTCTATTCATAGTCACAAGAACTCTTATCATGACGCTATCAGCCGCCAAGCTGAACGGCGCAGCTGAAAAAAGCGCTATGTTCATCTATGAATTGCCAAAACATGAACGAAGTGATGAGGTAAGTAAGCATATAATCTTTTGAAGTTCTTAAAAACAGTTATTCAGAGCGGTATTTCTATGGAATTGGTCTATAAAGATAATTTGTTTTTCTTTTTAATTAACTATACTTTTATATTTCCCAATACATAACGGCGGCGATTGTCGTAATTTTCTTTTGTATAAACTAGAATAATTCTTTACCAGTTTACATAATTCAAATATTACATAATTTTAATATATTATTATAAGATTAGATCATACTAATTAATTACAAAACAAAAAACTTAGAAATCTATACCATTTGTTATTTTAGTGATTATTAAAAATCTCTAAATCTGTGATGCTTTATTAATTTTGTCATACATTTAAAACGGTACCTAAATAAACATTTAAATATTTAGGCGAAAAGGTTTGGCAATTTTAAATATATTTTATATGAATAAACAGTCTAATTTTAATTATTTTAAAACTTTTTATATATCAGGTCCAAAGGCTTTTATCACAAATCAACACAACCACAGTGGCGCTGACTGGTTTGGGATTCTTCAATGTTACAAGGGAAATGATTTTGAGTGTAAGTAATTGTTATCACTTGTCGAGAACTGGTAGAGAATGCCGCGCGGCATTAAGTCCGCCTTTGTATAATTTTAGTGCAATAAAGTTTTTAAAATAAATACTAATAATACTTAAATTCTTCTATAGCATCACACTGATTTATATAAAAATACTAGGGAATAAGAGGATTAGTATATATTTTTACTAAGGAAATAATCTTTATTATTTTACATATTTACACTATGACTCAACATGAATGTAAAAAGAAAATAACTACATGGCTAAAGACATTAGATTACCATCAAACTGAAAAATTACTTTCATAGACCCTATTCATTTAAACTTTATTGAACGTCTAAGTGCTCAGTGGATCTGATCTGCTAAACAAATGTTTATAATTTTGTTATTGTGTTATTTAAGTATGTATAATTTAATATAATACGTTTATGTATGTATATGTCTATGTATCTAAATGAATATATTTATGTATGTGTATATAAGTCTGTATATGTATGTACCTATATTATAGTAAGTATTTATTTATATATCTTTGAGTAATAGGTGATTAAATATTACAATGTAATAATTGGTACGAAGAGCGGGACTCTCTTAATACAGGTGTTTTACACTTAGCAAGAGAGTCCCAACCCCTATAAAGATAACATGTAAAATATTTAATAAATCATTTTTCATTTTTTCATTTTCATTTTCAATCTAAAAACGCGTGCATTCATACTAACCACAGCAGTCAAGTTCCGATCGAAACGAGTTATCCGTACAGAAGTTTAGAAAATCTTTGACTAATCAAAATCGATCTTGTCAGTGTATATATACCGATGGTGTACTTGGGGGAAGTACATGCCTTGTGTCGGTGCGAAATACTTAAGTAAAAAGTGACAGATCTCCATAGAAACTGTCAATTTCATTCAAATGCATAAAGCGACATGCATGCCGAAAGCGCGAGAATTGTCCTGTAGGTCTATTATGCCATACAATTGAAATCTGTAAATTGTCAATGTCACCAAGTTTGCATTACGTCTATATTGCATCATATCGATTAAAGTTTAGCTTAGCGTTTTAAATTTATTGTGAATATTTATAATTCGGTATAACAAGCAGATTTTGCACACCATACATAAATGGATATACAGAATATTTAGATCAATATCTAAATATCAATATAAATAATATTGATATACCTACAACGAATAAACATTCCTTTTTACAGAATTCAAATATAACCAAAAAAATTGAAAACAAAATATCGGATGGAGATTTGAAGGGCGCCACAAAGCTACTATTTAGCGAAGATGTAATAGCTCCAAACAATTCCGACACTCTCGATGCTCTTCGTAGCAAGCATCCACAGGCAATTTTACCCATATCTCCTTCTTTACTACCAAATACTTCTCCATGTTTAGAAGCTACTATTGGTACAGTTATACAATCCATAGCATCATTTCCGAATGGTTCTGCAGCAGGACTTGACGGTGTTTCACCTCAACATTTAAAAGATTTGACCAATAAATCAACTAGTGAAGCCGGTCGTACATTAATATCAGCAATTACTGAGCTATCGAATTTAATGCTTTCATGCAATGTTTCCCCCAATATTACTAGTATATTATATGGCGCAAATCTTTGTGGATTTAAAAAAAAGGATGGTGGCATTAGACCTATTGCTATTGGATCCACTTTTAGACGGTTAGTATCAAAAATATGTTGTAAATCCATTAGTGATAAATTAAAAGATATATTTCAACCCATTCAGTTAGGATTTGCATGTAAAGGAGGATGTGAAGCTACAGTGCATGCCACACGTACGTTTTTAAAATTTCCAGAAAAGTCGGTATTACTCAAAATAGACGTCAAAAATGCGTTCAATTGTATTAATAGAACTACGTTTTTAAACGAAATTCAAAATACTATACCTCATATATATCCTCATATGTATCAATGTTACAGATCACCTAGTAAACTAGTATACCAAAATAACGTCATTCCATCAGAAGTTGGCTGCCAGCAAGGTGATCCACTGGGCCCGGCAATTTTTAATCTAGCGATTCAACCCATTATAAAAAAATTAAAATCAAAATTAAACGTATGGTATTTGGATGATGGCACTTTAGGGGGTGATGCAAACAACCTTTTTGATGACTTATCTGAATTAATTTCAAAACTTTCTGATGTTGGACTAAATTTAAATTTTGAAAAATGTGAACTATATTTTTCAAATTTTGACTCACTTTTAGAAAAGCATGATATTATTACAAAATTTAATACATTGGCCCCAAATATAAAAATTATTGAAAAAGAAGATTTATATTTGTTAGGTTCACCAATATTTGACGAGAGCGTTTCAACCTTTATTGAAAAAAAAGTAGAACATTTTGAAAGAGCTACAACTTGTTTAATTGAAATTAAAGCCCACTATGCATTACATATATTTCGATTTTGTTTATTCGTACCAAAATTGACATATTACCTAAGGACTAGTCCTATGTTTAAATTTCCCTCACTACTTGACAAAATAGATTTTAAAATAAAGTTAAATTTAGAAACCATTTTAAATTTAATGTAATAACTTGGCAACAGGCCACTTTACCAGTAGCTCATGGAGGAATTGGCATAAGAAAAATATCCAGCATTGCACCACCAGCATTTCTGTCTTCGAGCCATAGCACTCAGAAGCTTGTGGAAAAAATATTATACCCATTCTATATGGATGAAAAGCTTGAGTGCATGGACGAAGCCAGAGATGCGTGGCTGGTTTCTTGTCCTGGAGAACCTCTTCCTGATAACCCTAATATACAAAAATCCTGGGATCTACCTTGTATAAAGAAAGAAAAACAAATTTTATTACAATCATCTACGAGAGCTGTAGACCAAGCCCGAATTTTAGCAGTGTCAGAGAAAGAGGCAGGGCAATGGTTAAACGCGCTTCCTTCTAAAAATTTAGGCACTATATTGGACAATTGTACGCTTCGAATAGCTATTTATCTTAGGTTAGGTATAAAAGTCTGCGAACCACATCGCTGTCCGTGCGGCAGAGACGTTGACCAACTTGGCCACCATGGACTCTCGTGCTCTAAAAGCGCGGGACGCTTATTTCGCCACAGTTCCATCAACGATATAATCCGCAGGTCGCTTACATCAGTCTCTATACCATCAATACTTGAGCCTTGTGGCTTAAGTCGAGACGATGGCAAGCGGCCTGACGGTATGTCTATAGTTCCTTGGAGGTTGGGACGATCTTTAGTGTGGGACGCAACATGCGTTGACACTTTAGCATCGTCTCACATACAGGGAACATCCGTAAGGGCTGGAGCTGCGGCGGAATCAGCGCAACTGCACAAATGCCGAAAATACAGTAACATCAAAAACGATAACAGTTATGTATTTTTGGCATTTGCTGTAGAGACGATGGGTCCATGGGGGGCGGATGCCTTAGAGTTCTATAAAGAACTTGCTCCAAAGTTGGTTGACGTTTCAGGCAACCCGAGGGCTGGCAGCTTTTTCTTGCAACGAATCAGCCTTGCTATTCAGCGAGGAAATGCTGCCAGCATCTTAGGCACCATGCCCATGGACAGCGATTTGGAGGAAATTTATAATTTATAGGTTTTATTTTGTCGTTAGATTTTATTTTTAATTTAGTTTTTTTATGTATTTTTTTATTTTTTTTTATTTAATTGTATCTAATAAATAAAATTAATATATCTAAAATTGACCATATTGTAACACCATATTCATGCAAAAATAAACACGAGTAAGTGAAAGATTGTTTAACAAATGAATACATTGTTTCAGATGACTGGAGTAATAATAACGTATGAGCTGGTCCTGCTGCAGTTCGCCAGAGCTGACGACGATGATAAGCCCACCAGCAGCAACAACTTCTCTTATATTTGAAGTTATTTATATTATTAAAGGAGTTTATTTACGTATCTATTTATTTATGGGGTTGAATCCATATCCCTTGTGGGGCGTATTAAATAATGTACACATATAAACTATATAAACTTGTTTATATAAACTAGTCCACTTATTCATAAACCTTTATTGCGTTTTACTTAAAATTGTGTTATAAATATAAATAATGAAAGGAGTTAGTGATTCCCGTTTTTTGTTGGACCACCTTAGGGTTAACTGCTATTAAATTTAGGTGAATATGTTATTATATATTTAAACTACATTCACAAATTTTAGCTAACAATTTAATGAAATTAAAAATAAATATTCAGTAAACTAATCGAATATTCGGCCGAATACGAATATTTATAAATACGCCGAGTACCTTATAACAAATACGAATATTGGTCCGAACATTCGGAGCATCTAAATATCTACATTTTTATTGATGTCAACGATATCTAAAAATTGTGGACTAGCCTAGTTATAACCCAAGCACGTCCGCCACTTTATTTACAAAGTAAACATTAATAATAAATGTTATTAAGGAGAAAATGTTATTTTTATTTATTTTTCCTACCTTAGCGATGCGTATCAGAGCTAAGCACGTGAAGGGTCGAGGTAGGTTATATAAAAAATATATTTTGTGCCGCGGGTTTTACTAAATAATTAATATTCTTTCAGATAGAGCTGCTTCATGAATAAAATACATACCTGTACCTACTACATTTAAGTAAGTTATTATTTAGGTAGAGATATACCCATTTAGCTGGATAAATTAAAAAATATGCGTGGTTTTAAAAATATATGGCATAGGACTGCTGGAAACGGGTTTTACTAAGCTGTGCTTTTATATGACTAGGCACGTACCTAGTCGTGCCTAGTCAGTTGTGTGGATACGTGCTTTGGATGTGAGTACTATGGATCGTGCTCGCTCTGCCTTCCCTACTGTCGTCCGACCTACATCGCATAACTCGAGCTGCGTATCTTCCTCGCACAGCTACGAGTACCTTGCGGCGGCGCATCTTAGCAGCACATCTTACTCGCTCCGCTACATAGCTTAGCACAAGTGGAAACGGTCACATAGTTTCGTAGCTTAGCTCTCGCATCCTCGCATCGTAGCTCATAGTACATCTCTAGCGAAAAAAACAGTCTTAGCCCTTGCAAAGCAACGTGTTGATTTTTTTATAAAATTTAAATGTTGCAAGCAATAACTTGGGCTAAGCAACTACTATTAATTTTGCAATAACGGTGCACGAGTTCTTCTGGTTAAAACAATTTCTGTCGTCTCCCCGCCACTCCGTGCCAGTGCGCCACTCCGTCGTCACGCGGCACTTGTGGGACAGTTCTCCAGAACGTACCATTATAGAGAGTCCATACTCCAACAGGAAGTGTCTCTGGAGTCTGCACGTACCTACTATTGGCGTACAACTCTACAGAGAGCCTTGTGACGCGCGGGGAGACGCTTGTGGGTATGCACTTGCAGTAATCTAGCCGTCACCGCGTATCGTAGTTACTACCGTGCGTGATATACAAGACTATACATATAATACCAAGTAACAATATAATAATATAGCCATAGAACTTATCAATAATTAAGGAAAGACTCACAAAAATTGAATTGTTGAAAGTTTTCAAATGTGTTCAAAAAACTAATGATGCAGTTTTAGTTTTTTTATCAAAATCGGCCCCGAGACTCCTTTAAGCATATTTCGCTAATCCTTGTAGTTTAGGATTTGGCCTTGAACGCACACTTGAAAAATTCACCCTGTATAACGTACCTAAGTACGAAAACGGAGAGTACAAGACACGTTGCATTGAATATTGTATGCATTATAATTTTTATTATAACACAGATTTTATTAATTTACAAAAAGTTAATCAGATAAATATAAAATATTTAAAGTCATTGTACTAAACATTTTTATTCAAAAATAAAGTCGAACTTTTAGAACCGACGACGAAACGCAGTTTCGTGCGCAAGGCCAAATTACTAAACTATCGCTCGCGGAGGGTTCCAATGTTTATTTTCAGAAATCTCACTTTTCAGTAATCATATTATTTTTCGTTCCATATTTCGGTTTTAAATTACATACAATCCTAATTTTTTTTTTTTGTAGGTAAATGTGTTTTCGGACATTATTGATCACAAACCAAATTATATAAAAAAGTTGTTTTAAGATAAGTTATAGTTTTCTATAGGATACCCCACATGACATTTTGACAAGCGCTTTTTGTATATGAGACTACCTAGAGTTACGTAATGTTTAACCTTCCGCGTACAACGTGGGGTTTAATAGACCCCAGGCTTATTATTTTATGCATATTTTTTTTAAATTTGGTGCTATTAATTTGTACCTCCAGCTAATCTCGAGTGCGACATTGCAAAATCGACTGATTGGATTTATTTAGTCTAAATCGTGCCCTGAGCTTCAATGAACGTCTCTGGGGTCTGTGAGACCCCACGTTGTATTACACGCAGCTAAAACGTAAGTACTATTTTTTTTTGGATTTACAGGGTTTTTCATTGTTTTTTTTATGTGTTATATTTTAAATTATTGTATCTTGAGGCTGTAGCAGTCCGCTGCTGGACACGGCCATTACCCAAAGCACACCAATCATGCCAGTGTACAGTTTTATGCATTGCGTTTTTTTATTTATATTTATTATACTTATGTTTTTTAGATCTACCTACATAGCTATTATAAAATTTGTGTGCCTGAAGAATCATAATGTGCCATAGTCTCCAGAAAACCGGTTCACTTGACGGTTTTGCATCTGTATGGGCACGATGGGTAACGAGTTCGGTCGGTCAGCCTAGCAAAGCTATAGAGCCTCCCTCCCAACTAAGTTTAGTTAGAGGGTTTGAGAGTTTGTTGCAGTGTTTGTGATGGTATAGCCTCGTTGTATAAAGCAGTCACCGAACCCAGGTGTGGCCATGTTGTCATCTCCTTAACCCAGTTGCGCACTAGGCTGTATGATAAATGTTGTTATTTCAGCGCTGCATTGGGTGCGTTCAGAAAGATGTCATTACTAAGCAGCACTTTATGCCTGTTGCTTAATGTTTTAACAATTTCAATAATTCACTCAAATCAGTTATAAAAGTTTCAGTTAGTAGTTTTAATAGGAAGTTTAATAAATAAAACAAACTAATTTCAATAATATTATTTTATTCCTCTGTAAAAATATTCATCCTGAAAACTGTAATAAGACCAATTCATATGTCACCATTGTAGCGGTTATCTGGAAAAAACAATAACTTGAACTGTTTATCTTTTTTTAAATTAAAATATTTAATAGTCTGTCGTTAAAATATTCAATAGTCTGTCGTTAAAATATAATATCGTTAAAATATAATATCGTTAAGGTTTTTAGGTTATTTTTTGAATCGGTACCAATTTTTTTATTAAAATATTTATTCTAATTGTAAAGTTTGTTATTTACTAATTAATAATAATAATAATATGTAGGACAAATTACACATATTGCTCTGGTACAAACTAAGCTCTAGACTTGTACTATGTACACATAGTACAAGACTAGAGCTTAGTTTTTATTCATATAAAAGTTGAAATATGTTGTTTTGTATAGGGAATTGGCAATTTCATAATTTGTTTTGTATAACGATACTGTCTCGGATTCCACGATTCTGGTCTTTGAACAGAACTATTGCAATTTAACTTATATTAAATAACTATTGTTTGTACGAAACTATTACTTGTAAAGTTTAGTTTAACTATTGCTGTGTTGTTTCAAAGAATATGTTCTACGTTTATTCTAGTTACTTAGTGTGGAGTCTCTAATCACACAAGAATATCAATGTAACACCTATAATAATTACACTGTATTAAATACTAGTATATCACCAGCGCCGGAGTCGTGTAGTCTAGGCGGCCATTACCACAGACTAAATAGATAGTGGATCTTACATAAGCCACCATAGATTACTAATATATATCGAGACGTAGGATGATCGAATACATAAACACCACATCATTACCTTTTTTTTATATTTCAAAATAAAAATTAAACTAGTTATAAATCTGAAATCATACCTTAAACATAACAGCTTAGATGAATATAATTATAATAGTATATCACTCACATTAATTAATCAGGCCATTTGAGTCTTCTTCTGTCTCATCACATATCTTCCATTCTCCTTCTATCTTTTTTAGATGAATAATATTTTTTCGAAATTCCTTACCTGTGTCGTCATTCTTTACATTTATTTCATTTCCTTTTGTTGTTACCACAGTATGTGGAGTTGAATCAAAATTTCGTGTTAATTTATTTTCTTTAATCATATTTTTAACGTAAACTTTTTCACCTATCTCTAATTCCGTTTCTTTTGCCCTTCGTTTCCTATCTTCCCTTATTTTTCCTTCATCTTTCTTTTGTTTATCCCTGTCGCTTACTTCTAAATCCCTTGTATAATCTAAATCTCGGATACATGGTATCTTATCCCTAAAAATCTGTCCAATAAATAATTCCGATGGACTTTTCCCAGTGATGCCATGAGGGGTGCTATTATACATCATTAAATATTCTAAAAAATCTTGTCTCCAGTCAGTTTTTTGAATTTGGCTTATATTTAATCTTTTAAGAATATCTCTGTTTTGTCTTTCAACTTTTGAGCTTAGTCTTGATTTCATGGCCACAATTCCAGGGTGGGCACCCATTCATGGGCGGCGTCTAGAACTTTGCGTCTTAATGAAAGAGGTATAATAATTTTATTACCTCTTAATAAAAGTTCTTCATGTACCCAAAGGTCCGGTTCAAATATTTTGTAGGTATTAACTTTTGCGTCCCAGTTATTAATAAAGAGGCCTTTCTTTACCAATTGCAATTCTGGGTCTTCTGTGGATGCTGTTGTTAGATCATTTAAAGGAACTGCAATAGATCGTGCATAGTTGACAATTTGATTAAGGTGATATTCATCATCAAAAGAGTTATTAGAATTATTGGTGCATAATCGAGAAAATGGATCGGCTAAATTATTTTTCCCTGACTTGTAAACAATTTTGTAATTATAACCTTGCAATCGTAACACCCATCTCTCAATTCTTGCACATGGTTTTGATCTGGGACCAAATATTACCTCTAAAGGTTTATGGTCTGTGATCAATTCAAATTCTTTACCGTACAAGTATATTCTAAAGTGTTCAATAGCCCAGACCAATGCCAACGCCTCTTTTTCAGTCTGACAGTAGCGCTTTTCAACATCAGATAGGCTTTTGTTTCCAAAGGAAATGATGCGTGGCCCATGTCTATTGTGTTGTATAAGCACTGCACCCAGACCTACTGGGCTGGCATCAGCCATTACTTAAGTTTTATCAAGTGGGTCATAATAACCTAGGGTTTGAATGTTCGATAAGCTATTTTTTTATTTTTCAAAAGCGTGTTTTTGATTTTCTTTCCAAAAGGGGGTAATATCTGCATTTTTAGATAATTTTAGTTTTATAATTTCACGTATGGGATCGGTTAGCGTTGCAAGGTTAGGTATCCATTTATTTACAAAGTTTACCAGTCCTAGCAAGCTTTGGGTTTCTTCAATGGTTCTTGGTTCTCTAAACGTATTAGCTACATTTATATACTTATCTAATGGCTTGATTCCTTTAGGTGATTAAATATGGCCCAAAAATCATATAATATTGACTTTAAAAATGCATTTATTCCCATTAAGGAGGACATTATATTCTTTTAAAACTGCAAGTACCTGTTTCAAATGTAAATTGTGTTCTAATTCGCTATCTCAAAATATTATAATGTCATCAATAAAATTTACTACCCCTTCGCAAGGTAATAATATTTTTTTCATTATTTTTTGAAATTATTCAGGAGCACTGCGAATCCCGAACATCAACCGTTTGTATTGAAAAAGACCTTTATTTGTGATAAATGTAGTAATATACCTGCAGGTATCTCTAAGTTCTATTTGGTGAAATGCATTTTTAATGTCTAATTTTGAAAATACTTTAGCTTTTCTAAATTTTGGTATAAGTTGCTCCATAGTTGGTGGTTTTCCCCTTTTATTGCTTTATTAGCACACCTCATATCCACGCATATGCGGATATCACCATTTATTCACTTTTTAAAATAGGAACCATTGGAGAAACTCAATCGGATGGTTTATTTACAGGCTCAATAATATCTAAGTTTATTAATTCATCTATTTTAGAATTTACTTTAACCTCCAATGGTATGGGTATACGTCTGTAAGGTTGATGGGGATATCTAACTGAATATTTTTCAACTTTGGAAATTGACTGGTTCTATTTGTAGAAATTGTATCAATGTTTATCCCAATTTTTAGGACATTCATTGTTATGGCAGTATCTTTGCCTAAAAGGTCTCTTGAACCATCTTTTACCACATAGAATGTTGCTGGTTTACAGTCTAGCCCAATAGTAATTTTAGAGTCAAATGAACCTAATACATGTAGAGGTTTAGTTGATCCGTAAGCCATGAATATTTTCTGAGGAGTTTTTTTTTGGTTTGTAATTGTAATGTTGTGTTTTTTTTAATAATCCCATGTTGTGTCACTTAAAATGTTAAATTTGCTTCCTGAGTCAATAAGTAAGTCTGTATTTACTCCTCCAATATTACACTTAATAACAGAATCATCATCAATGTGGAATATGTAGTCAACTTCAGCCTCATTATTAGCATTTTCTTTTAATATTGCTTTCTTGCTTATGTGAAGCTTTTCGCTTACTTATACGTGCCTTGCACTGGTTTCTGAAGTGGCCTACATATCCACACTTGATACATTGTTTATTTTTAGCAGGGCATGAATTACCTATCTGATTTATGACTTTTACTACCACATCTGGTACATTCATTATTTATTAACTCAATTTTATTTATTTCTAAATTACTATTACTATTATTTTTTTGTGTGTTAAATTCAATAAGTTATCGATCGACAGCTTCAATAGAGTTTGCTTTAATAATAATTTTATTTAAAGTGACAGTATCACCAAGCATTAATATTTTCTTTCTCAAATCAGAAAATATGCACTTCTCAGTTATTTGGTCTATTAGGTTATTATTTTCGCTATGAAAATTAAATTTAGTGCTTTGATGACGCAGTCTAACTAAAAAATTTTAAAAATTTTCTTCTGGTTCTTGTTTAATAAGTCTAAAAAGGTGGCGTTCATACACATAGCTTTGTTTAGGAGAAAAGTATTCGTTTAATTTTAGTATAGCAGTGTCATAAATATCATATTCTGTACTCGGATCTGTGACTAAAGCCCCTGGTATATTATAAAATATTTCTTGCAGGCCTAACCCTCCGAGATGAAGCAAAGTAGCTCTTTTTTTTTGGGGGTACTAATTCCGGAAGCAATAAAATAAATGTCTAAACCGCACTTCCATTTCTGCCATCTTAATCCGACTAAAGTGGTATCTCCCTCACAATCGATTTTTTCAAATGTTAGTTGAGACATAGTGGGCGGTCTGAAAGTAATAAACCCTATTGTAATTGGAACTTTTTTTTTTGCATTTGATTAGAGGCATCTGGATTATAAATGAATCGTTTGAGAAAGAAAATATTACATTGTTTAGTACCGGTTGGTTTATTTTTACCACACCCCTACTAATTTACTATTTTGTACATATTTGCATATCCAATTTTATTGGCAATTATTGTTAGTACCAAATTACTATTGTCAATTACTACTACTAGGGCATTACTTAGCTAGCACTAATTGGTATTTCCAATAAGCTACTGGTTATATTATATATAACTAAATTCGTAATCATGACAGTTTGTTATTATATTGTTTGTCACTTACGTGTTTTTCCATAAATTTTAACGTTATCACAATTTATTCTTATTAGTTCCCGAACAATTTTATATTTATTGAATAGTTTTTTTTTTTTTTATTAGGTATATTTGATTAAATCGTGGATTTAGACAAATAAAGTGGTTCTATTACTCAAAATGGCTCAGAAACTAACAAAAATATGTCCGGTAACCGGCATCGATGCGTGTGCACCTCAAAATTTAGAGTATACTTATTTTGTAATTATTTTAAGTGATTTCACTTACATTTAACTCTTCGCCAATTGTGGAGTCTCTAATCACACAAGAATATCAATGTAACACCTATAATAATTACACTGTATTAAATACTTGTATATCACCAGCGCCGGAGTCGTGTAGTCTAGGCGGCCATTACCACAGACTAACTAGATGGTGGATCTTACATAAACCACCATAGATTACTAATATATATCGAGACGTAGGATGATCGAATACATAAACACCACACTTAGGAATTCATTATTTTAATTAGTAGTTAAGTATTTTTTTTATTTGGGATTTTTTTAACTCTATACGTTTATTCTTTTATTTTGGGTGGGAGGGAGGCCACTATAAAGTATAACTTTCGTCAGGCCGACCGACCGGACTCGTTACCACCCAGATGAAAAAATCATCCAAGTTTCGGGTATATTTACAAAATTAAGCTTTTTTATATTATTTGATTGATAAATAAAAAAAAAATCTGTTTATTATTTTTATATGTTGTAGGAAAAGTGGGTAGATGTGTAACATTTATTATAAGTCTCAAAAAAAAAAACACATAATACTCAATAGTTAGAGAGCTGCCCACTGTTGGGGATGAAATGTCATTATTAGTGTTGCCCTAGGTAGATGCTTTCTGCCAAGTTTGATCCGCGAGTGAGATCAAAATCCAGAGTTAAGCACAAAAAACGTGATTTTCGTAAATTATTATTATGAATGTGATACTCTTAATGGTCAAAAATCACGTTATTTTTTGCTAAAGAGTGAGGTGACTGATCCGGAAACCGCTCCAAACCTTTTGGGTTGGAGGTATGAGAAAATACTTCCAGCAGACTCGCAACTGGTCAAGGTTCTGAGTGTACGAGGGGAAATTCAAAAACTATATCCAGGTTACTTGGGGCAACACTAAGAATGATATTGCATGCCCAGCAGACGGTTTCTTGCCACTCAGTATCATATGGGCAGCTTTTTAACTATAAGTGTATTCTTTAATTTTATTTTACTGAGTCGATTTAAACACTATGATAATACCATCAGAAAACTAAGTAAAGTCGTTATATCTAAATATGTTTTCAAGGATTAGTTGTAGTTGTAGTAGAATTAGGCAAAAGGTAATTCGCTGTAGTTGCAGGCGCCGACGTCGGACTCACTCCTGTGAACTGGATCAGAACTAGTTCGTAAGTGATTATAGTACCAGCTATCTGAAAATCTGTAGTTCAGTTAAATATCACGCCATGTTCCTCGTAGTGTACCTTAAAAACATTAAAATTTTTCGATCCCCGGTTCAATGGGGCGTTAGTTTCACTACACGACTATATAAGTGCTTCGGACAGCCCAGTTTTACTATACCAACTTCTGAAACTGATTATACTTTATAGATGGGTTATTGAGTCTAATCAAACACCACGACGAGACTACACCTGTTCGGTGTAGGCACAGAATACTATCGAATGACGAGGTGGGAATAAAATGCCACCACTGCGTAAACTGTGGCCGTCTGAGCGGTCTTCGTACCAAAGGCACCTGCGATTATACATTCCTTGTGATGAAAACAGTGATCTCCGAGTGATATTGTAAAGTTTCATCAAAATTCGTTCAGTAGTTTTCAAGTGAAACAGTAACAAACATCCATCCATCCGTCTTCATAAACTTTTGCGTTTAATATTATACGGGTATATTGGGAAAAGGATGTTGGATAGGGAAGGATAGGATAGGACAGTATCTATATTGCATTAGCCGTAAGTTGGCCTCTGTGTCATGGTTTAATTTAATACACCAATTAAATACCACCACCGTATTAAATAATTCTCGTGGAATCAAAGTTAAAAAAAAACTTTTTAAATTTTATAATACAACACCTATATAAAGTATGTAACACGTATATCTAAGTAAATTCAGAATTTTAATATTTTTCCACGTTTTTAAATCGTACGGCAGAGGATTTCTAATAAACTTGTGTAACAATAATTTGAATTAAAACAGACTTACAGACAGAACTAAACTTCGCTTCACATTAAAAAAATTAAGACCACTTAGCGATACAGTGTCTCCGTTGATTTGTTCTATTAGCCGCTGCACCTGTAATGAATAAGAAAATTACTAATTTTTTGTTCTTTATTTGCAATAGAGATGTAAAAACCGTCAAGTGATCTATGTTTTGGTATTCTACTACCGGTGCCGAGGAAAGTACCTACTAAAATATACTGAGTGTAACAGAAACCATATATGGGGGGGATTTGAAAGGTTGTACTTTGGGCTAATATGAGGCTCCACTGATCAGATTGAACAACTTTTCACATGGAACCATGTGTCGCAAATGAAAAAAGAATTTTTCTCCGCACATACTAGTAATGTTAAAATTCAAAAACTTGTCCAATACATAGAGTGAGTTTCATTGCAGACTGAAATGTTGCAAATTTTTCTTTGAGTTTTCTTTTACTAAGCACTGTGGTTTCTTGAATATCTGAAATAAAACAACCATTTTCAGGAAATACTACTATTCCATATGATGATCCTATGTCACTGATTATAGTATGGAGCAGTCCATGCAATATACACATTGGTGACATTGATGACATTGAAAGGTTGTACTTTGGGTTAATATAAGGTTCTACAATCATATCGAACAACTTTTGCCATAGATTAGAGTTATTCTAAACTAAATTCACTAATGATTCCTAGTGATTTTTTTAATGATATTCACTGAATAACAGAGGGTAGTGACCTACATTAAAACTCATGTGATATAACATACATATGGCATGTATGTACGCTATATGCTCAATAAAACATAATCCAGTACCAGTATCGACATATTCAGCAATATGGCTTTGACATGTCAATGATTTATATATGCACGAAAGAGCAAAAACGAACGATATTTGTCAAAATTTATAATTTGTGATTTCAATCTCTCACGAAAATGTAGTGAATCTATTAAGGGTTGATCAATGTTTTTTAAATTTTGGCATTAATATAATAATTTTAATTTATAGATAATTTACATAGGTCTTTTTAGATAAGTATTTTGATTTAATTTCTTATTTTATTTTAGTTATTTTTTAGATTTAGGTTATTAATAGATAATTTATAATTGTTAAAATAATATATTTTAAATGTATTAAATACAATTTGCCAATGAATATAAATAATAAATAACTTAAAATATTTGTTTCGAAATAAAATCATTATTGATTCATAGGTTTCAACAATAAGTTTAACCTCTTATTTATACAAAATTAAATGGTACTAACTATAATACTATAGTATAATAAACATAAAATGAAATATTATTAAATTAAGTTTGCTGGGAAGTTCCTGCTTCGGCCACGTTTGTTTTTGCGGGAACGTGTGCCATGATTTTATTTCTCCATAATGTCTTGATTAATAGGCTCCATTTGCGATTCCAAAAGGTGATGTATGTGTATCATCACGGGTTCCTTACGGCCCCAGGGTACCCAGCGGAGGGGTTTTAAACCCACCTCGTCGTAGCCAATGGCATGAGTCTACTCCGAACAAGTGGCTAGCTAGTCGTGATGTTTTGAATAGACTGAATAACCCATCTATAAACAGTTTCACAAGTTGGTATAGTGAAAACGGGGCCGACAGCTTAACGTGATCCCCGAGGCACTATAGTGGTGTTGTCAAACAAATGAACATTTTTTTTTAAATTAAAAACTCATTGGTACCCACTTCGAACCAGGGACTTAAGTGTTTTTAAGTCCAAAGTCTAACCAACTCGGTCACCGCGTATATATGATATGTATGTATGTATGTAGTTTATGTTTTCTAGCTATTATAAATGCCTAATTGAGAATAGTTTAAATAAAAATCATCAGTATTAAACGCTAAAATCACTGAGACGGTTCTAATTCGCTTGTCTTACTTTTAAAGTCCCGTGATAAGTCAGGAATGACAATAAAATAATTAAGTTAATATTTAAACATCCGGGACCCTTTTTAATAAATTGCAAAATCTCACCATCAATAAATTTATGTTATTACGAACAATGTAATTTACATTTTGAAAACGACTATAAACGACATCACGAACTGTTCAGATATCAATCTAATTGCAATGCCATTAAAATCGTGTTTGCGACTTTATAGGAGTCGCGTGTGTTGTAGTAGTATACTAACGATTATACTCGAGACATGTAGTTATCATATACAGCAAAGGTTACATTTATAGATATATAAATAAGCAATTAATATGAAGTTGCTTTATATATAAAGTTACCTACGTATTTTTCTGTAACGATGCCTAACGACATTAAATATAAAATCTTTTCGGTGGGAGGAAGGTCACTATAACTTCTTTAGGCCAACCGACCGGTCTCGTTACCACCGCCAATACAGATGTAAAAACCGCCAAGTGACTTAGTCATATTTCGGTTTTAGTCTGTGGGTTCACCGGTTTTCAGGAGATTACTGAATCGATTTCTTGTCGAGGTGGTAGTGTCCTTTCAGGGTGCGGTTACCGGAAATGGGTGAATTGACGATAAGGCAGCGCGTATATTAAAATATTCTCGTAATGCAATTCGTCTTTGTCGACGTCCATTTTGTAATCTCATAATTTAGCCGGCACAGTGGAAGCAAAAAAAATATTGATTGACCCCATTCATGGATTTTGTAGGTCTGCTCACCACCAAGTAGATACAAAGTCAAATGCCGGGCTCCAATAAAAAAAAGATAGTAAATATAAAAATGTTTATATTAGATACAATTTAATAGTTATATATTTATTTTATATAAAGAAGGGAAAATTATTTAGGTAAATAATAACATTAAGAAATTAAAGTAAAATTGCTTTAGCTTATATAAAAATGCTGCGAGTAGTTTATATTTAAAAGTAAAAACAAGAGAAGTAAAGGAATTTGGAATCTCTTAAATTTTACAAATATTTTATCTGGTTTTTTCACAATAACTTTTTTTAGGATTTATTGGAAATTTCTGTGGTCTTAAAAGTAAATCTTTATGGTAATTTTTTTGATTGTTTTTAATGAAAAACTTCTGTAATATTTAGAAAACGAACCTAAATACCAGGAAATTCAATTCAGTAGGTTTAAGAAATACTTGTTTATTTTAGTTATTGGAGTTTAATTTTATTACATTATACACATTAGTAATTTATAGGTCACTGATGTTAGGTTAAACTCACTATTCTATAAATCATGTGACTCGGTAACTGTCCTGTCATAGCAAGATGAAGTTCATTCAGGCATGGTGCTGTCACGAAACAACAGATATAATCATTTTAATGCTTTTGACAGATGATATTATTATTGAAGATATACTATTATATAACCAACATAAAACAATTTACAAAACCTTACCTACCTAACCCTAATAATAAGAAAAAATATATAATTTTAATTGCATCACGCAAAAGCCACTCGTTGGATTCAATATTTACTGAAAGACAGTTTTCAGTGAGGTACCGTTTGTTTCATCAAAATCGAGTAACATTATCTTTTATTTTTAACACGAAATTAGGGGCAACAGCTAGTTATTTGTATCTAGACGACCTCAGGGTAGCCAGCGGCGCCCGTAAAGCCTGACATAAGGCACTCGTATTGGTACATAGATACAGGCACCTTTAAGATTTTTAAATTTTAATTTAGATTGATTTTAAATGTTACGATTGGTTAACAATTGAAACATATACTAAACAATTCAAAAAATAAATCTTAAATATGAAAAGTGACTCAAAAGCTTTGAATATTTGATAATCGCGCATAACACTCCATCTGCCGGCGAAAAAGTTGCAAAGAACTTCAGAAACTTTTGCAGTCTCCAAGGAAATCTCAGAGACTAGGGCATAATGGCAACTTTTAATAAAGTTGTTGGGAGTTCTGTGGTCAGTCATAAACGGATTATGTTTCGGTAGTCGGGAAATAAATTACTTGGGGGACTACAGTCAGACGCTTTCTTGTCTCTTCGCATTCTGCGTATTTCCATTAATTTTTAAAAAGGGATCGGTCATTTTCCTTTTATGAATATTTGGCTTAGTGTATATCTATATGTAGTGTATATCATCTATACATAAGCAGATCTTGAAAGTCCATGAATGCCTGAAAAAAAAAACAAGTTTATGTATCAATATACCGTATTTTATTTTTGTTAATACATTTCATCACGGGTGCCCTAGACGGTGCTCGAGACCGCCTAGACGGCCTCAGGGTACCGGTACGGTACAGGGTGGTAACGGAGGGGATTCTAATCCCACCTCGCCGTAACCGATGGTATGAGTCTACACCGAACAAGTGGCTAGCTCGTCGCGATGTTTTGATAGATTCAATAACCCATCTATAAACAGTTTCACAAGTTGGTATAGTGAAACTGGGACCACTTAGTGCTCTCTGAGGCACTATAGTGGTGTTGTTAAACAAATGTACATACTGTTTTATATTAAAAACTCATTGGTACACACCGGGGTTTGAACCAGGAACCTAAGTGTGTTTAAGTCTAAGGACTACCCAATTTGGCCGCCACGTATACATATACAATCAATAATACATAACGAAACCATACAATAAATGAACACTAGAAAAAATTAAGTTTATATTTATTGATTTGCTATTGTTAGCTATACTTATTATTAATTATAATTGGCAACTATTTTCCTCTCGATCACTCCTAACTCACTCACTCACTCACTCACTCTTTGCCACTTGAATAAAATTCTGTATACTGTAACTACGTCTGTAACTTTACTTGCTAAAAGCAATATTTAAGGTCTATAAAACCTAAATTCAGTGGTCCTAGCCCTCTAAATCCTTCCTGTATTGTGCTCCCAAAATCACCACACACCATTAGTGAAGTGCAGATACCCATCTGACGAACATAAGCGGTACCGCTAAATTTGGGAAGAACCATCACCACGGAGAAAAATGGGATTTGTAAGGTGAGCCATCCTGTATCCTTCATGCTTGGTCCTTCGAGTCCTGGATTCCTTAAAATCACATTTTTCTATTCCCGAATATAGTTGCCATTAAATTGCGTCATATCTGTAACTTTAACTTTACGTTATTTTTTTCTGTATTCTCTGTATTTCATTATACTGTATTTCACCTGTAAAATATCACTGAAATTCCTTTAATTCGTTTTTTAGAACTTTAACTGTAAATTGTTCTAGGAAAACTTTTAAATCGTTTTATGTCATTATCGACCTTATTTCCTTATAGCGGAGGTTGATTTTGTCATATCAACGTACTTTACATTAATTTTGCTATTTATATAATATGATGTTGATGATAGTTTTAAATTAATTCAATTTGTTATTAACTCGTCACAATGACGATTGAAATTAAGTACCGGTTAGTGAAAAATGTATTAGATACTTTAATAACAAAGGCGCAAGCCGCTGTAGAGGATTGCGACGTCCCAGAGGAGTTTTTTGTGAGAGTTGCGGAAATCGAGAAGCTGCAGTCCGATTTCTTCGACTACTATGTATCAGTGGAAGCCGCCAAAAAGGCAGGGTTTGATGCCAAAGCTCACCAAGCTGAATTTGAGCGTTATGACGGCATCATAACAAAAATTAAAACGGATCGGCGTCGTTTATCGAATGAAAAAACTGTAAGTCCTGTATCCCTTAATGGTTCCCCTGCTCGTCACGATCTGCCAAGGATATCTTTACCGAGTTTTAGTGGACAGGTGACACAGTGGACAAACTTTATTAACATTTTTAAGAGCATTGTCGACTATGACAACTCTTTAACTGGGGTACGTAAACTTCACTATTTATTATTTTGCCTTAGTAAAGAGCCCTTAAATCTAATTAAACATTTACCTATTTCTAATGAAAATTATTCTGTAGCTTTAGACCTATTACAGGATAGATACTGTAATAAAAGACTAATCGCTGACACTCACCTAGATGCCTTATTATCTTTACCTACTGTACATACTGTTAAAAGTGACTTAAGAGTTTTCTTAAATACATTTAATGAGAATCTTGAAGCATTAAAGGCTCTTGGCTTTGAAGTGAAACAGCGGTCTTTTATCCTACTTCATATCATAATGAAAAAACTACCTATTGATTTAAGAAATGAATGCAGAAGCTTACCATTCCTCGCATGGAACTCTGTGGTGCTCTACTCTTGTCAAATTTAATAAAATATTGTACATCTATATTAACCACTGTAAATTTTTCCTGTATTTCTGCTTGGAGTGATTCCAATATTGTGTTGTCATGGATACGCACACCTGTACATTTATTAAAGGTCTTTGAGGCGAATCGTGTCTCTCAAATACTTTCTAATTGTTCTCCTACCACATGAAGACATGTACCAACTGGTCTTAATCCCGCAGATGCCGCGTCACGTGGGCTGCTATCTTCAGAGTTGGTACACCATGACTTGTGGTGGTCTCCATCTTGGTTGACAGAACCTTCACAATCGTGGCCTGTTACTAATTTAAATAATTTAATTCCTGTTTCTGAAGAGGTTATCTCTACTTGTCATACAAGTAGTGCTATAGCCGATCCAACTAAATTAATGTCTCGTTTTAGTTCATTTCATACACTTGTCAGAGTGCAAGCTTACTGCTTAAGATTTATTTACAATCTCCGTCATATTCACTGTAAACTTTCTGGTCAGCTCACTGTTCAAAATACAAATGATTCTTTATTGTCTTTAATTTCTTTGGTCCAATCATTTGAATTTCGTACTGACATAACTTTATTAAAACAAAACAAACCTCATGCTACTCGGTTTAAACGTTTATTTCCCTTTATTGATAGCAGAGGTCTTGTACGGGTTGGCGGCAGATTGTCAAATGCTTCTATTGAGTTTGAACATAAATATCCTCTTATATTACCTAAATCACATCATTTGACTAACTTAATTATAAAATATTATCATGTGACTTATATGCATGCTGGTGCTAATCTTTTGCTTTCTCTTCTTCGTAGAAAATTTTGGATTTTGTCTGGTCGTGTAGCTATAAGAAGTGAGATATTTAAATGTCTAAAATGCTATAGGGAACGTCCCAAACCTTCTCAGTATCTCATGACTGACTTACCACCAGACCGGGTAACTTATTCTAGACCATTCTCCAAAGTAGGCATTGATTATGCGGGCTATTTTCTAATAAAGGCATCCAAGTTGCGTAAGGCTGCTATTCAAAAGGCATACTTATGTGTATTTGTCTGCTTTTCGATTAAAGCTGTACACCTCGAGCTTGTGTCAGATCTTTCTACTGAATGCTTTATTGCTAGCCTGCACAGATTTGTTAGTAGACGAGGCCTCTGCTCTGACATATACTCAGACTGTGGTACAAACTTCGTAGGTGCCAACAACTACTTGCAAGATTTGTATTGTTTCTTAAATAATAAATATGTAAATAATAAAATTGATAATTTCTGTAATTCCTTAAAAATTAACTGGCATTTTAACCCACCTGCTGCGCCCAGTATGGGTGGGCTATTCGAAGCTGCTGTTAAAAGCGCTAAGTCCCATTTAAAACGTACTATAGGAACTCAAACTCTGACTTTTGAGGAGCTCTCTACTGTATTCTCTAAAATTGAAGCTGTACTCAATTCTAGACCTTTATGTCCCATTTCTGAAGACGTTGATAATATTAATGCACTGACTCCATCACACTTCTTAATTGGAGACTCTATGATGTCTCTACCGGAGGAAAACTTTACGACCTGTGGTCAGAACCGGCTATCTCGATGGCAGCTCTTACAAAAAATTACTCAACATTTCTGGACTAAATGGCAACGTGATTACTTACATACGTTGCAAGAACGTAACAAATAGCTAAAACAACATGCTAACATCCAAAAGGGTGACTTAGTCTTGATTGTTAATGACAATTCTCCTCCTCTGTACTGGAAGTTGGGTCGTGTCACTAAACTATCAACCTGGACGAGACGGAGTTGTGCGAGTCGTCACGCTTAAAACCTCTTCCGGTGATATTACTCGCCCAGTGGGCAAACTTTGTTTACTACCTAATCAAAATTAATTTTTTACTTATATTTCATTTTACTACTTATAATATTTTTTCTGTTATAATTTGACTATTTCTGTATTTTTTCTGTAACTGTACTGCAACTGTAACTACCTCTTTAGTTAGATCTGAAGAAATCTTAACGGTTTCTTCGGCGGGGAGAATGTTAGCTATACTTATTATTAATTATAATTGGCAACTATTTTCCTCTCGATCACTCCTAACTCACTCACTCACTCACTCACTCTTTGCCACTTGAATAAAATTCTGTATACTGTAAATACGTCTGTAACTTTACTTGCTAAAGGCAATATTTAAGGTCTGTAAAACCTAAATTCAGTGGTCCTAGCCCTCTAAATCCTTCCTGTATTGTGCTCCCAAAATCACCAAACACCATTAGTGAAGTGCAGATACCCATCTGACGAACATAAGCGGTACCGCTAAATTTGGGAAGAGCCATCACCACGGAGAAAAATGGGATTTGTAAGGTGAGCCATCCTGTATCCTTCAGCTATCCTGCCCGAACTTCAGCTTGCTTGCATAAACACTGATATGGTAACGTTTTTACTTTTAATGCAGCACGGCCGGCTTCCACTATGCCGGCTAAATGATGCGGTAACGAAACGGGCGGCGACATGGACGTATGTATTGGCACGACTCTATTATAGTATTTCCTCACTGCTTTATCGTCAAATCAATCATACGGTTCGTAATCGTAAGATGAAAGGAGACTATCCCCTCGACAAGAAATCAATGCAGTAGACTCCGGAACTACGGCGAACCCACTGGTGAACCGACTAAAACCAAAACATAACTAGATCACTTGAAGGTTTTTGCATCTGTATGGGCTGTGCTAACGAGTCCGGTCGGTCGGCCTAGCGAAATTATAGAGCCTTTACTTCCACCAAAAAATACAACAATATGATATTAAAATAGTAATTCATGCTTTTAGCCATTTCTACAATAAAACAATAACAAATATATTATATTCAGAGCTAATAGATAAAGCTATCTGCATCAAAAAGCCATGGATTGCTAAGAACATTGTCTCTCTCTATACGTTTGACTGGTAGAGAATGACTAGCGGCATTAAGTACGCCTTTGTACTAAATCTGTGCAATAAAGTTTTTAAAATAAAAGTATAATATAATAAATAATAGACGGCCAGGGGCCTATTTCATAAACGTGACAATTTTAATTTACCATGACAATTTATAATTAATTGCTTAGTTTAGTTGGTATTATTTAATTAGAACAAAGTAAACCAAGCAATGTATTATGATTTGTCATGGTAAATTACAATTGTCACGTTTATGAAATAGGCCCCAGGTAATGTTAACACCCATGTAGTTACTCAATGCTTGGTATTATGATAAAATTTAAAGTTCATAAGACTGTACTAAAATTCTATCGTTATGTTTAGGGAGGATTTTATTAAATTCTATCTTCAGACTATTATGAATGTACAACATATTTATATGAATGTACGAAATTGCTATATTGAGTTCGGTACCCAATAAATATTTATCCTGAACAATTGTACTTATCTTTTTGACTGTAATTTCTTCAGTTATTTTACGTCAATGGTATAGTCTTTTTTATACCTAAATAAAAAATATATTGTGGGATTCATCAGTGGGTGTGGCCACAAAACGTTCCGTGACAATCTACGTGATAGCACTCGTCACGTGCCACGGACGGGAAAGAAAAGCGGAGATGTCATACGAGATAATAACTATTAAGGTACTCGTCACGCGCCGCAGCAAACTAAGCGAGGCAGAGATGTCACGTAGAGGAATGATTTCTAATTTCCATCGGCAGTGGCATATATACGTATAGTCTAATTGGGCCATTGCCCAGGGCGGCCCAATTTTAATGGTGGCCCCGGCCGGTGTCCAACGCCCTAGTTTTTTACATTACGATTTACGTCATTATGAAAAAGTCGACTTGGTCCTATTCCAGGGGCCTATTTCATAAACGTGACAATTGTATATTACCATGACAATTCATAATACATTACTCAGTTTAGTTGGAATTATTTATTTAGAACTAACTAAACCAAGCAATGTATTATAAATTGTCATGGTAAATGACAATTGTCACGTTTATGAAATAGGCCCCTGGTCATCGTCTATCTTGGCACAAAGATATATGATGACCTGGAATAGGACTAAGTCGACTTCTTTTTCACCTTATTTCGTTAAAGAGTTTTCGCGTGATTGAATAATAAACAAACTTTTACATTTATAATATTAGTTGGATGTGGAATGCACCATAGAGAGCAATACCAAGCGGATATGCCATAGTGTACGAGCGAGCATACGTCACGCGCCGCAAAAAGCTAACATATAATAAGGGGAGATTAATATTGACAAGTGGATGAACTTGTTGTACCTCGACAATTTAAAGAAACGATATAATAAGTCTCCTGAAAATCTACAGATCTTGTTATCTAATGTATGAATTTATAGAGATCCACTTGAAAGTTATCAAAAAACTATAACTGTTTTTTTGAATAAATAAAATTTCAAAAGTGATTTCAACGGAAATACGGAATAAATTTAAAAACTACGTGGTGTCTGAGTTCGTTAGACCTTGAACTTTATTGAGTATTCTGTAGGTTAGACCGTAGGCTTAGTTTTCAATATCAATGAGTTTATAACATTAAAAAGACTCATTTTATCTGATAACCCCATTATTTGGTGCCTTGGAAAGTACGTTATCTGTCAGACCCAGTTTCAATAATGAAACTGTTTACAAGTCTATACAAACACTTCGACGAGTTTGCCGCTCTTGTGCCATGTAGACCATAATACCATCGGCTATGACGAAGTGAGAATAAAATCCTTCTTTTCCATTTACCGAATTTTCTAACTAATTTTGCCCATTTGTGGCAAGAGTTCATTTGTGGTGGTCCCCTTTGTGGTGGAGGTCCCTAGGAGCCTATGTAGCCTTTACTTCAATGCGGCGCTGATAAATTATATAGTATGTTTTTTTTTACGTGGACTTGGTGAACTTGCGAGTAAACTTATATAGGATCTATTCCACATCTATATTATCTAAAAAACCTCTTACATAGAGTCCATCTTATTAATAAAAACTTTATTGAGCATTTCAGTTAAAATTGTGATTCTTTTTCTTACCAACAAAAATCATCTTTGACAGAAAAGTGATAAAACGACATTATAACTAAAATTCTCAATAAAACTTTTGATACTTTTGATGTATAACACAGGGAGTATCTATAGATAGTCGCACGCTGTCATGCCGCCTCCTCTACCATTACCGTATTTGTCCGTTCGCGCGTCGGCGAAAGCGTGACGAGAATATTTGGAACAAAAGAAAATATTTTACATTTACCCCGACCCTTGTAATAAAGTACAATCATGTCCTCAAATAACCGAAAGTAGTCATTTGATAAAACTCGTATGTTTGCTGTAGGGTTTGCAGCATAACAAAAACATACCTACATAAGTTAAAATTTTGGCATAAATTTAGGAGACTGCATCGATTTAATATCGTGTTAGTAGATTTATTTGAGGGTGTGGTTACGAAACGGGCGGTTAAATATACGTTAACGCAGCAGATAATAAGGAAGGCTCGTAATGAAAATTCGTCTTTGATGCTCCCTTTTCAGAACTGCATTATGTAGCAGGCATAGTAGTAGCAATCAATGCTGTTAAATAACAATATAATAGTACATACAATACGAGTATTCATGCCATAGAGCCGTTGTTGCCACTACCACATTACCAACTTGTGAAATTTTATTTAATAGAGGAATTCTAGAACCAGTCGTGACTATATGTGTGACAATATGTGTGAATAAAACAAACCGAATTCCAGACTGACTAAGTTTATTGTCATTAATTATTATAAATATAGACCACAAACTATTTACTCAGACACGTGTTGACATCGTTTTATTTATTTTGGAATAGGAAACTGAATTATTGAGCTTTTAATTTTGGTGACCGATGCTATCAGTTAAGCCCATTAAATGTATGCCGTTATCATGGTGTAGTTTGCTTTCATGAGCTCGTGGGTTCGATTCCTGTTCGATCCATGGCAAAACTACAACACTTAATAAACTGATTAATACAATTGAAATCGTCTTGAAGGTCACTTTCTGAAAAACTTTGATAGTTGTACGTTTAATACTTTTTGAGGAAATCGGATTAGAGTTACAAGCGGTTTTCTGCTGTCCAGTGTATATTGGTATGTTTTTTATATAGCCGGCATTGTGGGAGCGAATAATTATAGTAAACAACAATGTATTGATAGACCCCATTTATAAAATGTTGATACCATAAGGTGGTCTGAATAAACCATTATATAAATTTCAAATTCAAGAAAAATAATACATTTTATTCAGAAACGTTTATATTACCAAGTGTAGTTTAACAAGTGTTTTCTACTTATGCAACAAAATGACAAAAAAAACTTATTACTAGGTTTAGACTAGAGTACTAGAGTAGTCTATGTTTTCTAATGCTATATTTTTTTTAAATTAGTATCGTTGTTTCTGGTTCACCACATAGTACATAGTACACTAAAGCTTAGTTTCGGACCAGCGCAATATGTGTGACATGTCCAACATAATTTTATTATTCAAGATATGTCAAACTATATTAATTGTTTACGTTTGTGACTTTAATAACACAACTTGATTTGTTATGATTTTCATAGGTGCCTTAATTAAGTTTATTAGATTTATAGAACTATATAAACACAATAGATAACATAAGCATGTAACAAGTTAATTCTAAACAACCTCTAAATAAAATACTGGACTGTAGCCAACATTCAAATGCTAAACATCGTAACAATTAATAAACATATTTATAAACAAACAGTTTATTTATATGTATAGTTTGGCCGTGCTTACCCATTTACTCACTGAAACAATTTAAGTATTTTTGAATATTATTGCTTAAGGTAATGAATATTATACAATCATTTTGATTGACGCGATATGTAAACTTTATAGGAGTGCTTACCATCAAACAACAAAGTCACTTGCGCCATAAAAATAAATATAAAATACAGGTTAGTATTTTTTGCCAAGTTATGGTCCGTAAAATCTATGCTTTGATATACAATTTTAAAACTAACTTCGGGCATATAATAATATAATATACATAAATCTAAATTTCTACCTATTTGAATATCTCAAAGGTTAATAAATATAAGGATATGTTGTCGGTAACATAATATTTTCATAAAATAATTTTATCTAATCACAGAAACCTGGAATAATTGCGAGAACTAAAAAATGCATCTTTTTTACTGGTAGTTTTTAATTGATTAAGTTTTAAGTAACCAATATTTATTTAGGTAGAAGGCAGGTCTCCATAACTTTGCTCGGCGACCGATCGGGTTCGTTAGCCCAAGTGGCATTTAACATTTCGCTATTTATTTACTATTATGGGCTTATGTACATCATATTTATATATTAACTTATAATTTAAAAAAATCTTTATATAAATATGGTATTTCCAGAGAAGCACTAACATTATAAAAATCATTAAATTTGTAATTCCTAATTAATTATTATAATATAATTTATTTCTATACCTACCTATTATTTATTATATACATATTATTATTTAAGTTCTCTTATATACTTATTTTAAACCTCATATTCACTTTGAATAGCTCAAGTTTTACACAATGGTTATTTATATTATTATTTTATACATACTAATTATTAGTTAATTTCACAATTATATTAACATTACCTACACCATATTAGGTACTCTATACTTAAACATTATATATTATTTATTTACATAATTATAATATCAATCACCCATCAAATTAAATGTATACATATAATTTACATTATTATTTACTAAAATTGCCTACTTACTAATTAAATGCTACTAATGATTAAATATTCTGTTAACATTGGACAATATTAATTATCAAAATTGTACACAACATTATTAATTTGTACATATCATTATTATTGTTAATATTATGTTTTATTTAAGTACGTAATTAATACGTCGGTTAACCCTTTTTAAGTATACAGATTTTAAGGCGACAGTCGCTAAAACACCCCAAGCGGTGTATAAAGGCAGTTAGTTTAACCCCATTGAATATTTTTTTATAGTCTGATCCAATGAACTGGCTTTACATTAATTTTGTGGGTAGTTATTTCATCTTGAAGGGCGATAAGTGTATGAAACTCAAATGTCTTTGCCCTTCGTCCCTGAATCAGGGTTGTTACCCTCTCCACGAAATCAAAACATGAGATGCAATTTCAACAATATTATTTTCATAAAGTCTTTTTACTTCTTTTAAGAGGGTATATTTTACTAGCAAACACGCCCACACATATTTCAATAACTCCATTTGTGTATCCATAGTAAATAATAAATCCTACTGAGATGGCAGTAATTATTAGTATACTGACTCGACTTCTCTTTTTAACAGATGCAAAGAGCAAAGAAGAGTCAATCGTCAAAGGTGCCCCTGAAATCTTACATAAAGCTCGATGACCATCCATACTAAGATATAAATACGAAAGTGTGTCTGTTTGGTACAGTCTCATTTCATAACTTTGACAATTTATGTCAACATTATTACCTTCTTCTACCACAGATCTAGTATTGGGGTTGCAAGAGTCTGTGATGAGGTAGGTAAGAAATTAAAATAGACTTATCCCACAAGACTTTGAAAAAGGAAGTATTGCGCTATTCATTAAATATATTCTGCAGTGGAAATATATTATCATTTAAACAGCAAAATGTGAAACCTCAGGAGAACCAGCCTCAATCCGTTGCTACCGATTTTATTTGCAGATTTATTTACTTAGCCTGACGTTCATCGATCGAATAAACAGAGTTAATTAAAAAAGGATATTTAAATTATATATTTTTTATTTGCAGTAGCTGCTTTATTATTTGTCATATTATTATGTTATCCAATTACATAAAAAACACAATATTATAATAATAACTTGCTATATTGCGCCTTGTTAGGGCGACTTCAGGCAACAATATTCACAAAATAAAATAATTAGATGACAAATTATATGTTTTATTTTTTAACCCGACACGAGTCCAACCTTATTCGGAACACAAACAGGCTACTGGGTAAAAAATACCACAAAATAAAAGTATCCAAAGCAAAGGTTTAAAAATTAATATTTCAAATGAAATGATTTTTATAGGATAAAGCTCCTTGTTGCTACCAAATTGAATTGAAATGATTTGGTAAGTATAATTATTTAAAAAAAAACTGAATTAAAAAAAAAAGAAAAAAAAATGTCTAAAATAAAAGTCTAGTGGGTAACAAAATATAGAATTTTCCTTACAAAATATTCACCCAGTTTTACTTTAGACGAACCCGCGTGGCCAAGATCGTTGTGTGAGCTTGGTGGCCGTGGTGTGGGTAGGTAATATGTTTGTAGGAGCTGAGTTACAACAATAAAAAAAGAATGACAAAAATATAGTCCATGGGTACTCGGTAGCCCGGCAGGAGTCGTTAACATAACCAAAGGTTAAAGAAAATGTTCCATGCATTTTTTCCATAAACTATAGCAGGATCGTATGAAACTTTTTTTTAAACACATTTTCATTAACGTTTGGTTATTTAATAAAATATAATTTATTAATTGCCTACTTTATTTTGTGAATATTGTTGCCTGAAGACGCTAATAGAACATTTATAGCTGAATAAATGTGCCATTTTAATATTAACAATTTTTAGTATTTTATAGTTTATTTATAAGAAGTAATAATTAAAATAAAACATTTAGGAAATGAGTATATTACAATAAACATCTGAAAAACTTTTCGTAGTCTTTTATTCAAATTCTGTCCTATGAGTACCTTCGCAATCGTAAAAATCCATTTTACTTAATACCCTTTGGGGAAATTAATGGAAAACAGCAAAGTACTAATGGAAAGATTTAATTATTTTAATGTCATTTACTGGGAAATTTATTATTTTTGTTTCAAAACAGTTATTTTCTAAATAAAAATAATAATAAGTAGGTACCTAAGGAAACTCGCCTTCGTAAGGACGTGGCGCCGCTTGCCAAACGCTGTTCAGCCCAATTTGTTCCCACCGAGGTTTAGGATTTGGCCCAGGTAGATGTATTCCTGAACCACTTCGAGAGTTACACCGTCCAAATGATGGGTCTATGACCTGTCGTTGAACATGACCTTGATATTTTCCAGATTCATTACGAGACCCACCCGTCGAGGGGCACAGTTTAGACTGTACAGCATTTCCTGCATATCCTGCAGCGACTCCGAGAAGAGGACAATATCGTCGCCAAACTGAAGATGTGAGATGCGTTCTCCGTTTATATTTATGCCCAGTCGCTTCCAATCTAACATCTTGAAGACATCTTCAACTTATATAAATAATTATAATTGATTACGCGGGTCAAAAAGATCTTCAACTATTCCAAATTTTAAATAAATCAGCTAGTATTTTATTTTTCATGTTAAGTATATAAATAGAAAGACCAAATATATAGTTAATTTACAAAATAATTTACACACTATAGTGTCTCGGAGAGCACATTAAGCTGTTTGTGAAGTTTCACTATACCAACTTGTGAAACAGGGATATTGAGCCTACCCAAAACACCGCGACGAGCTGGTCACTTATTCGGCGTAGACTCAGTATACCACCGCCTACGACCCGTGATGGTATAACTTAAATAATTTCTTACACGAATTAAAAAATATATTTAATAATATGCAAAGAATATGAAAACTCCTCTTCGCTCCTCTGTTAATAACCAATTAAAGATCCCGTCGCACTCCTCCACCAAATATTCCGATTCTTTTACTGTGTCAGCTGCTCGTCAATGGAATTTGCTTCCTCTGTGTATAAGACAGGCTCCAACCGTCGGTGTATTTAAACGTCTACTCACCACTCATTATCTGAATAAGTAACTGCCTATTTTTCCTTTAGCATTTTCTGTTTTGATATGTACTATATGTATTATATTGTATTATTTATATAAGTAGTATGGGTACGAAAATGGTATTGTGGTATTTACATGTAATATTTAAGTAGTTTATATACTATTCGCTATGTCTTTTAAATTGTTATTTATTTGCCGTGCACCCTATGCATAATCTTCCACTCTCTCAAAGGTTAGCTGGTAGAAAATGCCTAAGGCATTAAGTTCGCCTATGTACAATTTTATTTTGTACTTTTGTGCAATAAAGTATTTTAAATAAATAAATAAATAACAAGATTTAAATAATTGGATTGTCAAAGGTATAAATATTATTAGACGGAGATACCAAGAGAACAGTAATGTGATTCCCTTGAATCAGTTATGGATGATTTGACTCATCACATATGGTAAGTGGACCCTTACTCTAGGGTTATCACAAAATATATTGTTTAAAATATACAAATTAGGTAGAGAGGAGCCTTAATAACTTCGCTAGGCTTCATGTTTCGGGTTCGTCAGTTTTTAGGAGCAAGTACATTTATTACCACAAGTTTTGTACATAATTAACCCCTGTGAAGGGACAAATATATATATTTTTATTATTATTCTTTACCTTTATAACTTCTATGAAGTGTTTAATTATTATTAAGTATAAAACACCATGTATATTGTTACTTTTTATTATAACATAATTATGTAAAGTTTAATAAATCCTTAACAAGAACTCACAATAATTATAGTGGTAGATTTTCATTTAACCGTAAAGATCAATTACATAATAATCAGTCTGAAACACCAAAAAAAAACAATAATTAGAGACAATTGTAGGAAAATCTGGCGCCGTGATGCGACTTACGAGCGCAATAGTGTAGCGACAAGACTGTAGCTACAAATCGCATCGAACTCTCGGCAGTATTGAGCTCGAAAGCTCACATTTGTTTTTTCTTTCTGTTAATAATTAAAATCTACTGAACGATTTTAATTCAGTTTTTATAGAACTAACAAATGTCTGGCAACCCTCTTTCTATCACCGACTTCATTTACATTTTCCGATATGAACGGAGTTTCACATTGTCCGTATTTCCAGAAATAAAGTTATTTTTAAAAGGACTACGTTTTTTTCAATGATTTCATTGACAAGTGCTTTCTCTTACTTTTTATTACAAGGTTTATATATTTTTAAATATACACTTTAGAGCATTTTAAGATAACTAGAAAACTTTTATAACGCGCAAAAGTATTTTATAATAAACTTTTATTTAATTAAATTTACTTTTAATTGTCAATAAAGTTGACTTAATGTTTTAATTGTTCAAAAAAACTTGTTTAATCAAAGGTAAACTGAAATGAATATAAATTGAAATGAATGAATGTTTATTGTAAAAAAAAAAAATAACAGATTTGTACAACGAACCCCTATCATGTATTCAACAGTTGTCTTCCACAGCTATAATAATTATTTCTGGTCCTACATAAATAAACACACTGGACACAAGAAAAATAACACCCCTAGTACAACATTTTCTCCATTGACCATACTCCATTAGACCGACAAAGGGAAATTACCTATCCGTGGTCTAGTGGTTACGTCGTTGGCATTGTATTTGAGGTCGAGGGATCGCAACTCAGCCAAAATAATATTAATATGTTTTTATTAGTACAGTATTGCCATGGCCTGGGTATTTATAAAATATAATATAAATAAATAATAATAATATGTAGGACAATTTACACAAATTGCTATGGTCACAAACTAAGCTCTAGGCTTGTACTATGTGTACCAGAAAAAGTTCGGGGGGGAAAGTAGGTGTGGGCTGTCTTGGCCGCTAGCGTAGGTACGTCCAAGTACACGAAGTTGGACTACCAGACGCACACCTAAAGTCCGAATATACATGTCCACGTCGCCACCACTATCTTAGGCCGCTACTACGGGGTTGTGCGTTCTACAGAATGCGGAACCTTGCAGGGGTGGACGGGACTGCTTGGTGGTGAACCTGCCTTATGCGGGTCATCCCCCCTGGGCAATGTTGTCGGCCAATGAGCTTCGTGCACATATCATCCACCTCATAACACCGGCAATAGCAGAGTATATCGGGCGCACTGCACAGCCTGGCCGTAGGAAAACGCTTTATATATTATATATGCATTTATTGGTATAACTACTCCTTTCCTGCGGAGCATCCCTCAATGCAACCAGGCAGGGGCACCTCTCACTCGGAGAGAGGCTCCGGACAATGGAGATGGCTTTATAAATATATATGCATAAATAAATGTGTATCTATTAATATTTATATATTTATGTACTTAATATTATATTACACTTTTTCACATTTTCATATAATAGTATATGATAATACCTACCCACAACTCCTCACCGTCATTCCTTATATATATATACAGTACACTTCGCTGTAGACGAGTAGTGAGCGCTTATCTATAGTAATATATATATGTACACACAATGCTCACCCGCGTGTTTGTGCCGTGCGTAAGGAAGGATGAAGGAGTCCTGGTGGTTGAGTGGAAAGGAGGCCTGTGGAGGTTGTTTCCTGACTGCAACACACCACTTTGGTCCGGATTTCTTCCAACACGGGCGGTCGCAGAATAGCCAACTGTGATCAATCGGCTGCGGTGTCCGTCAGACGGCCGCCAGGCGAGCCCCCTGGTGTATGGGGTTTACAGGCTGCAGTGCATGTCTGGTTTCATGCACTGTTCAGTCTCGCGAATCACATACATTGGGGGACTATATCCCGTTAGTAGCCCTGGTGCTTTTATAAGCATCCCCGACGTTGAGGGCTCCGTGGAGGGTGGGGAGCTAATGGGATGAAATCAACTCTAATTACCCATGGATTTTTTTTCTTTAAAAAAAACCAAGTCAGCCCCTAAGGCTGAGGTTTCCTCTGCGGAGGAGGCAAAGGCGCATAGCACAAAGGCTGTAGAAAGCACTCAACCAAAGGGACGGGCCACCGCTACCGGCAACGGTAGCACAGGTCTGTCAGACAATAAGCTGAAGGATGGGGCCACCGTGGCCTCTACGAGTGGCAATGAAGTGCGTCATGGTGGGCACAAGGAAGGGGCCATTAAACCCAGTATTTGGAATAAGGGTCACTCCTCGGGCGGACCACACTGCACGGCTGTTGCAACTAGTAGAGATAACAAAGGTCCATCCAGAGGCCAGGGCGCCAGTGTTACTAATCCTGTTGTTCACAGACCAATTAGGAACATGGAAGGTGCTAAAGATAGCGTAATTGGCAAAACCGGAGGGAAACTTGCGAGACCGCCAATAAAAAGTGTTCCCTCAGGGAAACCGCACCCGCAGCAAGGCCCTTCACACTCGGGGAAAAAAAATGGTTCTGCCAAGCGACGCTTCCAGAGGCTCCAGAAGCAGCAGGCGCAGGACAAAGCGTCGCCACGAGCAGGGCAGTCCAAAAGGCCTCGCGAAGTGAGCGACGAAAAGAGAGATCCTGCTGGTGACCCCAAAAGGGTAAAGACGCAAGGGTCATACAAAGAGGCACTGACGGGTACGAAAATGGCTATCACCACGGATTCGTACCCAAAGACTATGCTTAAGCAGGAGGACTATGTCAGGATAAGGGAGCTACTTCATGGATTAATCCTAGAAGCGGAGCCCTGTCCTGACATCGACATGAATGGGCTAGCTGGAGGAGTGGCTCATATTCTATGCCTAGACCAGTCCTCTACCAAATGGCTGTGTACCTTAAACGGCAGAAAGCTCGGGCCGATTACCCTCAAGGTGATAGAGGCAAAGGACCTGCCTAAACCGGTAAAAATGGCCTGGAGATCGGTGTACAAGGGTGAGGTTGAGTTGGAGAGCATACTCAGGTTAACTCAAAAACTCAACCCGGCCTTGAACACCGATCTCTGGAGAGTGGTTGACACAATCGTGGAGGGCCTCAACGTGAGACGAATCGTCCTTATGGACCACGACTCCGCTGAGGTGATCCGCGAAAAGGGTTACCACATAAAAACCGGTTTGGAGAGGGACTTCTTCAAGCTTCTCGAGGAAAAGAAGCCGGAGGAGGACGTCAAGGACTCGGAAAAGCAATCTGCTGGAAAGGTGGAAGACCCTACATCACCTACCACCTCGGTGAGAACAGCAGAATTGCTGGAGGGACTGGTCGACCTGGAACTGAGCGAACAGGGGGAGCAGTCGGAGATGTCAGGAGCAGAGGAGGGCCCTATGGAGGTCCCAAAAAATCCCTAAACACACAAAGACCCAGACACAAACACACATAAACTAAACTTTATACACACACACTTAAATTACATATTTACAACTTAACCACACATTCACTTACATATAAAACTAACATTAAACAAACATAATCACAAGGGATCATCAAGAAAGATGGACTCATATAAAAGGTACCTAAATTTTGTACAAATTAATTTACACCACTGTAAATCGGCGACTGCCCTTTTGGCACGAGCACTTATGGCAAATCAATATGATGTAGCTTTAATACAGGAACCATACCTTTATAAAGGAATAGTTAAAGGCTTGAATAATATAGGTGGTCATTTACATCAAGCTAATGATGGGAATATTAGAACCTGCATTTATGTCAGACATGGCATACATGCAACAACACTAACTAATTTCTGTCACAGGGATCTTACTACAATAAAAATCATATCAGGAGAGGGCAGGCAGGAAACATTAATAGCTTCAGCCTACCTTCCATATGAAGACAAGGAGCCCGTTACACCTAGAATTGAGGAGCTAATACAAAGACGTTCTAGCAGCAATGAACACCTCATTATGGGATGTGACGCAAACGCTCATCATGTTGTCTGGGGAAGCACGGACAACAACTCAAGAGGGAAGAAACTATTAGAATATCTTGTAAGTTCTTCCTTATTAATATTAAATAAAGGTAACAGGCCAACATTTATTAATGTAAAAAGGGCTGAGGTGTTAGATATTACAATAACTTCTAGGAACACATTCTCTAACATAGATAACTGGCATGTGTCTAATGAAACATCTCTTTCTGATCACAGATATATATGCTTTAGGTACATGATGAAACATAACATTGTAACCGTACAGAGAAGGAATCCTAGGAACACCGACTGGAAAAATTACTACAGTGATCTAAAGGTAGAACTAGGAAACAAAAAAGGTAAGCTCAATTCCACTATAGATATAGAATTCGAAGCTGACAGGATTGGTACTGCAATCAAAACGGCATGGACTAACAATTGTCCGGAAAAAAATATTCTAGCGAAAAAGGTCCCATGGTGGAATCAGAATTTAGCTAAACTACGCAAGGTAACTCGAAAGGCTTTCAATGTCGCGAAAGCAAAAAACGATTTTAGTGAGTATGCACGTTTATTAACAGAGTATAATAAAGCAGTACGGAAAGCTAAGAGACAGGCATGGAAAAACCATTGCGAATCGATAGAATCAATACCCGGCATCATGAGACTGACAAAGGCAATGGCTACTACGAAAGCCAACCCACTTATGATGGTAAAGGACGAAAACGGTAAGCTAATGGAGACTGGGAAGGGTACGTTGGAAATTATGTTTAAAACACACTTTCCAGGATCGATTATCACAAACAACAAGGTAGACAACCTAAACACTGTCAACGACCAGGCAGTACATACCACCAAACGAGACTGGGAAACTGCGAAAAAAATAGTAGACGAACATAAAATCAAATGGGCCCTGAGCAATTTCCAACCTTATAAATCTCCGGGTCCAGATGAAATATATCCCATTCTACTACAAAGGGGGCTGCCAATACTAAACTCCCACATTAGCAGACTCTTCAAAGCATCTATTGCATTTGGTTACACACCAAAGCAGTGGAGGATGGTTAAGGTAGTATTCATACCGAAGCCAGGTAAAGTAACCTACGAAGAACCCAAGTCGTTTAGACCTATTAGTCTATCATCTTTCTTATTAAAGATATTAGAAAAAATACTGGATAGACACATTAGGGAGGGCCCACTAACAAGGACACCTCTTCACAGATTTCAATGTGCCTATCAACAAGGAAAGTCAACTGAAACCGCGCTTCATCATGTCGTTCATAAAGCCGAGATGGCTTTAGAGAACAAGGACGTATGCGTAGGCATATTCTTAGACATAGAAGGAGCATTTGATCGCACAACTTTTGAAGGCATTGACAATGCCTTAAAACACCATAGCATAGAATCAACCATTTGTAGATGGATACAAAATATGCTTAGGAGTAGAATGGTTATATCACAACTACTCGGAGATGAAATGATGATAACTACAACCAAAGGATGTCCACAGGGTGGAGTACTTTCTCCTTTGCTGTGGAGCCTTGTTGTAGACTCAATTCTAACAAAACTAAACGTTGGCCCATATTATACAGTAGGATATGCTGATGACCTAGATATAATAGTTATATAGTAAACGGTAAATTTGTAGGCACAACAATAAGTGTAGCACAAAAGGCTCTGGGAACTGTTGAAGAATGGTGTAACTCTCAACATCTGTCAATAAACCCGAGTAAAACTTCAGCATTGCTGTTCACAAGGAAAAGATACCTAACGGGACTGATCTCTTTAAAGTTATACGGGTCTGAACTACAATGGTCCACTGACGTAAAATATCTCGGTCTTACTCTAGATAAAAGCCTTACATGGAAACTACATGTTGACATGTTAATAAAAAGGGCAATAAGGGTATTTGCTATGTGTCGATCGGCATATGGCAAAACATGGGGACTAAAACCAACAGTAATGAAGTGGATATACAATACCATGGTAACGCCGATACTAACATATGGAAGTATTGTGTAGTGGCCACGGACTAAGCTTGATATCTGTAAAAAAAGACCTAGCTAAGTTACAACGATTGGCATGTATGTCTATTTCAGGTGCCTTTAAAACAACACCGACGGCAGCTATGGAGGTACTATTAAATCTTAAACCTTTACACGTGATAATAGAAATGGAGGCAAGGAAATCACTTTACCGACTACGGAATAATAAAGAGTGGTATCCAAATATGCCCCAAACTATTCACACTAGGATGGAAACTGACAACAATCTCGATAGGATTCTTGAAATGTGCGCTGACAACATTTCGACTATTCGAATCTTTAAAAGGAACTACAAAACATATTTCCCGTCACGGGACGAATGGGAAAATGGTTCTAAACCCGACAGTAAATGTCAAAACTGGTATACTGATGGATCAAAGATGCAGTCAGGAACGGGTGCAGGAATACATACTAATGGTCATGATATTCATGTAAGCATGGGACATTACCCTACAGTTTTCCAAGCAGAACTGTATGCGATAATAGTATCTGCAAAGAAGATCCTAGACATGAGATCACATGGAGAAAACATAAATATTCTCAGCGACAGCCAAGCAGCACTTAAAGCTCTGAGCTCGTATGAGACCAGATCTGGGCAGGTTTTGGAATGTGTTAAACTGTTGAATAAAATCGGCAGGAACAACAGGGTAAGACTGGCCTGGGTGCCGGGACATATGGGCATCGAAGGCAACGAAAGGGCAGACCAACTTGCTAAAATGGGTTCGGAAACTCCCTTAATTGGACCTGAACCATTTATAGGCATACCCAACATAACAATAATTAATGCATTAAAAAAGTTTGCTGAGGACAAACACACAAGATGGTGGTTAACGCAGCAAGGCCTAATACATTCCAAGAAATTCATTGGTATGAGGGCAATAGGCCTGGATAAGATATGGAAATTCAACAGAAGTCAAATAAGGCTACTGGTGGGAGTGTTCTCAGGACACTATACAACCAACAAACACCTCTATACTATAGGAGTAAGAGATGATCCCACATGCAGATTCTGTGGTAAGGAGCCCGAATCCATGCGGCACCTACTGTGCGACTGTGACGCTAGGGCCATCCAAAGAATAAAATACCTAGGACAGGCTTATCCGGATCCAGAAAGCTACAGGCTAATCGACCTTGGTGATGTCCTTAAATATGTCAACAACATATTTGGGGACGATACTGAGGTGTGTGGATAATAGGAATGGGGAACACACAAAAGATCCCAAAGGGTCGAAGTGTTTTTGACTGATGTCAACCCCAAAACCAATAAGATAAGATAAGATAAGATGTGTACCAGAAACAATGATATAATACATATATTAATATAATATATGAATTAGTATAGTATAACACTATGCCGGCTAAATGATGCGATTACAAAATGGGTAATACAAAAGAATTTGTATTACGAGTCAATTTTGATATTCTCGCTACTTTATCGTCTAATCAACTGCTCGTTTTGCAACCGCACCCTAAACGAAGACTACCACGTCTATGGGTTCACCATCAACCGGTGAAGCTATATAAACTAAACACGAAACATGACTAGGTCACCTGATGGTTTGTGCATCTGTACGGGTGGTGGGTACGAAACGGTCATTGGTGGTCCTAGTGAAAATATAGAGATACCACCTAAAACATATATATATATATAGGATATTTATATATAGGAATGACTATTGAAATGAATGCTTTATGTATTGTGGTGTTGTTATACAAATGTACATAAGATTTTATCTATTTAACACACCAGTAAATACACCGAGGTTTGTACCAGGGACCTAAGTGTTTATAAGTCTAATGTCTAACCAATTCGGCCACCACGTATTGAATATATTTAGAATACCATCGGTAATAAACCATCCCTCCCACCTAAATATCGTTTACTTGAATCGTCTTTAGTCTAGTTAGGGGACCTCAATGTGTATGTTATCAGCATTCCAAGCGCGATGTCTCTCCCATCGAGGTCGTCCAAAACGGACCCAAACATGGAAATGGGCACAACTTTGTGTATTAAGAAAACTAAACCCGCCTTGCTGGTAATGATAAGACCCACGTTTTTGTCTTGCAGATATGTCGGGGTTTTTCCTGTTACGGGAATGGAAAAGTCTGTCGATGATGTGAGGTGGGTGTTTTTATGAATACGTATTCAATACGACGTTTATACGCGACGTATATAAACGTGGTAATATGTAGCAAGTTCAGAAAAAAAAACTATTACAGCGGCAGTTTTACCAAAAATCTGTCGTGGATAGCTTTTATGTGAAGCATATTAAAATTTTATTGTTGATATTATACATGGTGACTTTGAAAGGATGTACTTTGGGCTAATATGAGGTTCTACTGATCAATACGAACAACTTTTCCCATGGAACCATGTGCCGCAAATGAAAAAAAAATTGCATTCTCCATACAAACTAGTAATTTTATAATGACCAATTTGTATGGCGAAGCCGATTTTTTTTTTCATTTGCGACACATGGTTCCATGGGAAAAGGTGTTTGGTTTGATCAGCAGAACCTCATATTAGCCCAAAGTTCATCCTTTCAAATTCACCCTGTATATTTTAACACTGGCTCGGAATCCGTATTTTTTTTATAGGTGAGTATTTATATTTTTTCACCCTGTATATTTTAGCACTGGCTCGGAATCCGTATTTTTTTTATTGGTAAGTATTTTTATTTTAGTGTATATTTTAATTTTGTTTATTTAAAAGTATATTTTGTTCTTGTTTCTTTAATAAATTGCAATTAATAAATATTAAAAAAAATACTAAGAAATCATCTTAGTATTTTTTTTTCTCATTTCAGGTTTACATGGAAGTCTTTTTACATGATTTTCTACATGATCAGTGTCACCATACAAATTATGATGACATTATTCCTTATATATGACCTTCTTTACCTTGGACTTAGCATTAAACGAAGCTGTAAGAAATATACAATTTATTTATTTTAAAAAAACTACACTACTTAACCGACTTCAATTCGATTTTCGGTTCTCAATTGGGGGCGTACCTATGTGTTTTATATATTTGGGCATGTTCCTTCATATTTCCGTCAAATCTTAAGCCATATAGATTTGAAGAAACATCTGAAGAAAAGATACAGAGCTGCAATAAATATATTGAGAATGGAGCATATCAAAACGTAACGTTATTTTATTTTTATTATACTTATTAAAAAAAAAAAATGACGAAGTCTGCTAACAGAATAATTACACTATGGTGGCAAAAACATAGTTATCAAAATAATAATTTTTTACTTGCCTTTTTTGAGACCCCAAAGGTTAATTAATTTCCACTAGAAAATAATGCAATAGCCTCCTGAAAACCGGTGAACCCACATACTAATATTTAAATATAATTAGTCACTTGTCGGTTTTTCATCTGTATGCAAAAAATTTGTTATTTCAGCGGGTTTCCTATTTTACTTCAACAACCTGACCTGTACTCTCCTGGTGTTGAGGTTTGGTATGCGGATGAAGGATTTACTCATCAGAGTGGAGGCAGTTGAGGACAGCCTAATATACCAATGTAGCTATGACCGAGTCACCAAATATTATAACATTATATTGGGTGTCACACTATCACTAGCTTCCGGTAATATTTTGTCATTTCTATATATCCAACATTATATTGGGTGTCACACTATTACTAGCTTCTGGTAATATTTTGTCATATCTATATATCCAACATTATATTGGGTGTCACACTATTACTAGCTTCTGGTAATATTTTGTCTTATCTATATTCAACATTATATTGGGTGTCACACTATCACTAGCTTCGGGTAATATTTTCTTATATCTATTCCTATATATCCAACTATATATTGGGCGTCACACTATCACCAGGTTCTGATAATATTTTGTCATATCTATATAGCCAACTATATATTGGGTGTTTACACTATCAATAGCTTCCGGTAATATTTTGTCATATCTATATATGTATATCCAACAATTATTTATTCTCTCAAAACCACAAATTATCTTTGTTTATGTTATTCTTGTATTATTAGATTTGTTTATTTACTTATTTAAAACTATATTTAAATTAATTGTAGAATAAAATATTATATGTAATGATTTTTATACAGGTTAAATATTTTTTTAATAATAAGATAATGATAATGACCGCCTCCGTAGACTAGTGGTGCGCCTTTGGCGTGGTATCCGGAGGTCGTGGGTTCGATTCCCACCTATAGCAAAAAATATTAATATGTTTTTCTATACATGAAACTGTGTTTGTCATGGTCTGGGTGTTTATAAAATATAATATATTATATTATATTGTGGTTTCTGGTATACATAGTATAAGTCTATAGCTTAGTTTGTGACAAGAGCAGTATGTGTAAATTGTCCTACATATGATTATCATTATAAAGAATATTCAATGTTCATAAGTTTTCAGTAGAACATCTGTTGTAAGTGCTACAAGCGTTAGGATTGTCGGACATATACACAACCACGAGCGATACTTCCGTCTACAGTTCCATATTCGAATTTATTTATTACAAAAATATGTTGGGAATAATAATGCAGGCAAGTTTCTCTTTTTCTATAATGTATATTTTATTAGGTTGTAAAGGCGATTCAATATTATGCCGTGCAAGTACTAGTAGTATATCAAACTGTAGCATAATACCTCGAACACACAGTGTCACCACAGATTACATATAGTTTTGGTTCGAATATAAACAAAACAATATCAACCAACCGCTAGGAACTTTCGCATACAGTCCACTTTAAAATAAACCCATCGCACCAGCAATTCTTAGCACCCCGCACCTCCATATATATTTACATAGTTCGGAGGCAAGTTTAAAATCCCGCTGGGGATTCTCTGCCATATTTATTATAAAAGTAAGTTCTGAAGATATGTTACTATGTCGTAATCGTAATTAATTAAGTGATGGAATTAACAACCAGAAAATAATATCATTAAATATGCCGAAAGGCGGAACAGAGCAAACTGTGAATAATAATGTAACAACTGCATAAGTACGAAAGGTAATACATATACCTTTTTTTTAATAAATATTATGCATTCATTCATATTCTCTGCTTTATCATTAACTATATAGGTTTTGTTTTTTAGAAAATTCTAAAATTTTAATTATTTTATTTTCATACAATTGCATTATAGCACTTAGATTACTATCGGTGACGATGAGGTAGAAACCCCTCCGCGTCTTTTAAGGCCCCCGTTATAGTGAAAATGATTTTTAACAATTAGATCCATTGCACCTCAGAACAAAATTAAAGGTATCATCATCAGCCTATCGCAGTCCACTGCTGGACATAGGCCTCTCCCAAGACACGCCACTGATCCCTATCCTCCGCTCTTCGCATTCAGTAAAATTAAATCATTGTTTTAGAAGATGATATAAATCAAGATAATATAAATGTCAAAAATCAGATCGTTATTTTTGATTATAGTTGGCATAAACAATATTTCTTATGATTGCAGCAACTGGGAAGGGGACTTTTATTTTGGGTTCACCTTCTGTTACCTGGTTGGTCGCACAGCACTAGTTTCTCTCCTGGCCGCTCGGCTTCACACTGCATCTAGAGAACCTTTGGAGGCTCTGCATACTCTAGAAAAACATTGTTATACTACTGAGGTAAGCCAAAGTCAAAGTCAAAAATATGTATTTCATGCACAGACCTGGTATTGCTTGTGGCGGTAAGCAAGATCCTATTAAGTCTATGATTTCATATAAACTTTTACAGGTTTTATGAAAAACCTAACTAGTATAAGGTCTAAGTATGCGCTTGATCAGGCCTCCATTCTTCCCTAAGTACGATAAACTACCTGGAGAGCACTAGGCAACTGAATGGAATTCATTTCAAACTGTTTTTTCTTCTGATTGGATTGTCTATATGCATGGTGAAAAACAAAATTGCCTTCTCCATACAAACTAGTAATGTTAAAATTACCAATTTGTATGGGGAAGCCAATTTTTTTTTCATTTGCGACACATGGTTCCATGGGAAATGTTGTTCGATTTGATCAGCAGAACCTCATATTATCCCAAAGTACATCCTTTCAAATTCACCCTGTATAATGAAATGATTGTGGAACATGTATACCCATTCTTATTAAACAGTCTCAACATACTTCGAAAATTATGTCAAAAAGGGGGGTCAAAAAAAAAAGAAAAAAGTGGGGGACATTAGACATTGGTCTAACTTCTTTACTAATTCTAAAATTATTATACAAAACTTAATTCCCCATTGTTAGTATCGTTCCCAGTCCGATATTTTCCGAAAATGGTTTAAATATACTTTCTAAGTAAGTATCTACTATAACTCAATTTGTATTTTATTTTTACTCATAGCAACATTTATAGATAACATCTAGCACAAGGTTTACTTTCTTTATCAAGATATATTCAATGCCAAGGGGTGGACATTGGACGCAATGTTGCAGCCAAGAGATGTGAGTTGTGCACTCATGTGACCTCCCCGGATAAGGGAAGAGCTCCAGCTGGAATCTATTCCATTTGAGGATCAGACCAGCCCAGACAGGTGATCAGACGGCTACGTCTATGGACGTGGCAGTCGCGGAATTTTACACAAAACGACACAAATCACAAACACAACTAAACTGTTTGTATTAAAAAGAGTATTCTCTTCTTGCGGGCGAAGCTCAGTGGCCAATTTACGTTCCAGAGGAACCAATCACTCTGTCACGGCGGTTCGCGACTTAACGTGCGCTTGCGGGTCAGAAACTTAAATGGTAGGGAAATTTAACATGTACCATTTTAAATAGAAATTGGATTATAAACGTAAAAAAACTTATTAATACGTGTGAGGCCGCAGGCAAAAGCAAAGTATAAGTTATAAAAAATAAATTGTTTTATACATGATAAGTATTATCATTTTTTAAATATCAGGACCAAAAATTTACTTAACATTCTAAGTCATATGCTATGAGCAATGTCCCTTATCCCGGTCTTGACCTGAGGGACCTCGACGCTACCTATAACCCGTTGAATCCGCTGACGTAACCTGAAACCGTAAGATTTTGGCAATCTGCAGTTCGACCCTTGTAACTTGCTGGAATTTAACATATATTTAGTCATGGTAATAATATACCTACTATTACATACCTGAAGGCGTGTTAGATAAAAAAAGTGTATTATAAATGACTGGCGTACAAATGCCATGAAATTTGTGACGATTTTTGTCCAATAGTTTTGTAAACAAGTACATGTTTGGATGCAAACGCTCTGCATGTGACTTTGTATCTCCTTATTGATAAGCAGAACTAACAAAGTACTAAATAAAAAAAAATAAAGACCAATAAAGTATCATCTATTATCAGTATGGATTGATTGCACTCTGCCAGACAAATAATTTGGTTACAAGACGATAAAAATAAATTTGCAATACAAGTCTAAATAACCAGTTCAAAATCATATAATAATAAAATTACATAACTACCCGTTTCATAATAGCAACCTGAAAGCAGAATTCTTTCTTAAATTCTGCTTTCAGGGAGCTATTACAATTATTATAAATAGGTACAGTAGTTTCCTAAAAATCCGAATTATAGAAACAGTGCTTTATTTTGTTTTCATTTAATAAAAATCATAAAAATGGATCGGTCTAAAGAAGTTCTAAATGCCCATACAGATGCAAAAACCGCCAAGTGACCTCCCCTATTCATGTTTCGGTAGTCTGTGGGTTCACCAGGTTTCCGGAGACTACTGCATCGATTTATCGAAGAGGTAGTCTAGATTGATTTGACGATAGCGGCGAGGGTGTTAAGTAGACTCGTAAGGCAAATACGTCCATGTCGCCGCCCAGACATTGACCCGGAAGCGATCAATATTGTTAAACAACAAGATATTGATCGCCCCATTCATGGACTTTGTAGTTTTGCGCCCATATTCTATATATTTTAAAGGTAACATTAGATAGTCAAAATAACGAAATCCTTTAACCTTCCGCGTATAATGTGGGGTTTAATGTCTATTAATAATAATCCCAGACGTAATAATTTATGGATATTTCTTTTAATTTTAGTGCTATTAATTTGTACCTCCAGCTAATCTCGAGTACGACATTGATAATTCGCCTGATAAGATTTATTTCGTCTATATCATGCCCTGAGCCTCAGTGAACGCCTCTGGGGTCTGTAAGACCCCACGTTGTATTGCACCCAGCTAAAACGTAAATACTATTTTTTTACAGGGCTTTTCATTATTTTTTTATGTGTTATATTTTAAATTATTGTATCTTGAGCTTGTAGCAGTCCGCTGCTGGACACTGCCATTACCCAAAGCACGCCCATCATGCCAGTTTACAGTTTTATGTATCGCGTTTTTTTATTTATATTTATTATACTTATATTTTTTAGATCTACCTACATAGCTATTACAAAATTTGTGTGCCTGAAGAATCATAAGACAGAGAGGAAGAATATAGTAATATAAAAGTGTCAGATTTTTCTTTCTATATTATTATATTGAAGACTTGGAGAGGATTGCGAGCCTGACCATATTAGTTGTTCATTCGATCATTTCGGTGATTCATATGCGAGCGTACGGCTTTTACAATCAACAATAATATATATATATATATGCCCATAATCAACGCCCATCTATATAACTTACTGAAAAAACATTTTTACCCTTTTATAAATCAGAAGAGCCCATGATATGCCCCAGATAGTTGTCATGGATGGGACGAGATGGGCTAAAGAACTTATCGAAAGATATCTACCAGATCCACCTAAAGTGAAGCCTTATGAATACAACAAAATAACTCTATATCTCTATATCTTTTTTCGGAAGAAGATTACAGTTTTGATTCATTGAAACTAGGACAGACCCTACTAGTACAGAAATGATGAGAGAGATGAGAGAGCTCGAAGAACTACTTTATTAATATACGACAAAGAACTACTTGTGGGCCTCTGATGGAACAGGCATAGAAACAGATTATTATGTCGTTTTATTAGTAAGTTATTTATAATTTGACGACATGCTTACTAGAAATATAACATGAATTTGGAAGTTTGAAAAAAAAAACTTCGTAGATAATGTCTAAAACAATAAGCTCTTGGCTTGAAGAACTTCTTGGTTTATTGGTATACGACATAGAACTACTTGTGGGTCTCTGATGGAACATACATAGAAGCATTTTATATTATTGTCGTTTTCTTAGTAATTAATTTACAATTTGACGACATGCTTACTAGAAATATAACATGAATTTGGAAGTATGAAATAAAGTCTATAGATAATGTATAAGGCTATATGTAATGCTCTAAGAAACTTAGGATTAAGTCTCAAATAATTTTAAAGAATATAAAACAGAAATGAAAACCGCCAAAAAATATTCGTTATCTTAGAAAAATTGTCGGAGAACCGAAATCAGAGTGCCCAATTCGTTCTCACAGATTCAGATTTGTATTTATCCTAGAACAATGGACAGAAAACATTTTTTTATGTTTTTGTATGTTTTTTTTTAAATATTCTATTGTATATTATAATGTAAAGGATAGTAGAATGTTAGTAATGATATAATTCATATATTTGGCTATTAATTTAAGGTATTACATTATTTTTGTTGGTAAAAAGGTGATATTTTGTTTTTGAGATTTTGTAATAAATGATTGATATAAAATTGTTTATTATTTTTAATTTTCATCCTATTGAACGCTAGAACATAAATATATAATAAATTTAATTTAAATAAAGCTGTATTACCTAAAATTTTTATATATTGTTGGGGTGTACTAGACCCCACGTTGTACAACTTGTAACTTTATTCCACGTTGTATGCGGAAGGTTAAGTATATAAGTTACCACACGGAATGCTTAAAACTGTCAAAGCATAAGCACCTGTAACACAAGGGAATAACGTACAAACTTGCCATGCTCCAATAAAAAACAATAAATAAAAGTTTTATATAGAATGGTCTTCTCTCATTTCTTTGACAGCCTCCGTAGACTAATGGTTGCGCCTTTGGCATTGTGTCCGAAGGTCGTGGGTTCGATTCCCATCCATGGCAAAAAATAAATAAATAATAGTTACGTTTTTTTCTGTACAGTTTGTCATGGTCTGGGTGCTTATAAAATATAGTATGTATTATATCGTTGCATCTAGTACACATAGTACAAGCCTAGAGCTTAGTTTGTGACCAGAGCAATATGACGTGTAAATTGTCCTACATATTAATATATATAAATAAAAATAGAAATTATATAATTCAAAAATTTAATATTTTGGCACCGAATTTAAAAATTATTAATAAAGAATCGTTAAATTTATTAGGCGCTCCTATATTTGATGATAGTATACCTCATTTTCTGAATTCTAAATTAAATACATTTAATTTAATATCAAATCGAATTTATGAAATAAAAAGTCATATAGCCATGTACATTTTTAAATATTGTTTATTCTTACCAAAATTTACATATATTTTAAGATCCAGCCCTGTTTGGAAATTCCAACCTATTCTCGAAACTATTGATAGTTCATTAAAACAAAAACTAGAAATAATACTAAATTCCAAAATAAATTCACAGGCATTTATTCAGGCTACTTTACCAATAAAATTTGGCGGCTTAGGTATTAGAAAATTATCTGACGTAGCCCTACCCGCATACTTGTCCTCTGTCCATAGCACTCAAGACCTTATTGGTAGAATACTTAGCCCGTCCATTGGGGACGTCGAGGCTGTGTGCTTGGCAGAGGCCAAAGAAGCTTGGAAAGTGGTATGTCCGGAGGAGGATCTTCCTAATACTCCAACAATACAGAGGTCGTGGGATTTACCAATGGTTAAGCGTGTTCATCAAAAATTGGTGGATTCATCCCCAACAATTGATGACCGCGCACGTATTCTTGCGGTGTCAGAGTATGAGGCCAGTCAATGGCTTAATGCGCTTCCCTCAAAAAATTTGGGTACGTTATTGGATAACAGTACACTAAGAACATCCGTTTGCCTACGCTTGGGATTAAAGGTGTGCGAACCTCATCGCTGTCTGTGTGGTAAAGATGTCGGCGAGTTGGGTCACCACGGACTCTCGTGTTCTAAAAGTGCTGGCCGATTTTTCCGTCACAGTGCCTGTAATGACCTTATCCGTAGGACGCTTGCCATGGTCTCGATTCCGTCTATTTTGGAACCCAACGGCTTAAGTCGAGACGATGGCAAGCGACCAGACGGGATGACTTTGGTACCTTGGAGTTTGGGACAGTCTCTTGTATGGGATTTTACTTGTTGTGATACATTGGCTCCCTCCCATCTCCAAGGTACCTCAGTGAAAGCAGGGGCTGCGGCGGAACAGGCGCAACTAAGCAAGCGTCGAAAATATCAATCAATTATTAAAGATTATATATTTTCGGCGTTTGCTGTAGAGACGATGGGTCCGTGGGGGTCTGAGGCAAAAGCCTTTTATAAGGAAATTGCCCCCAGGCTCGTCGATGTTTCGGGAAACAATAAAGCTGGCAGCTATTTCATACAAAAATTGAGTATAATAATTCAAAGAGGAAATGCTGCCAGCGTATTGGGTACCATGCCACTAACAGACAGTGATTTGGAAGAATATTTTAATTTATAGGTAAGTATTTTTAATTTTAATTTTGTTTTTAATTATTTTATAGTTAATACTTTAATTGTTCTCTTTTTAGTAAATAAATGATATAATACTATTATATTAATATTATTATAAATGAAAAGACTTGAGTTATTAATTATGTACCATCAAGAATTTCTTGCACTTACTTACTTGAACCCCTCGTCGTAGCTAGGTATTATGATTTTATAACGAACATGTTTCCAGCTTGTTACAAGTAACGTCACAGTATTTTAGGACCCATCTATAAACAGTTTCACAAGATAGTATAATGAATCTAGGACCGACTGCTTAATGTGCTCAAATCAAATCAAATATTATTTATTTCAGTAAATCTTTACATATATTTATGAATAGTCAAAAAAAAAAGAGTTTTAACAATAAGGTCTAGAGTGCGCTTGGTTAGGCTGCTATATATATATATTAATTAATAAAAGGTATCATTAAATAAAAATATTAAAAAAAAAAAAACAACCAACCGAACGCACGCTACATAACCAACTAGTGTAAGACTAGGTAGTTAGCTGATTCCATTGACTATACGATTATCATCTGCCATACAAAACTGCCACCGAGGCGACCAACCTCACCAAACCGTATCCACGCCACGCCTTAAATATTAGTTCTTATATTATATTATTGTCACTATATTGGCTGTAGATATTTTTGAATGACCATCAATCGCATTATCATAGTTATATGGATCGGTATCTTTAAGGGCGTAAACACTAGTTGTAAAGTCGATCCCCCCGGAGACACCCCGGAGAAAAGGTACCAGCAAGTAAAAAACTCTGGTGCTTCACACACACTAACAGAGGAATACAGCCATTGAGTTAACGATATGCAAATAGCATATGGTAGCATACTTAAAATGCTCTAATCCTACTAAAAGCATGCACAAAACACCCTATGGCAGATTATTTAACAGTATAGCAATTGGTTACTGTACCTATGTACAGAACTGAAAATACTAAATAGTACAGGCACTTTACTAAATAATAATATATAATAACAGAGTACCTGTATAATGTAAATATAAATAAGTAATCATAAGATATACCTTATCCAAAGATAAAAAGTTAAATAATAAAAAAATAATTAAGTAATAATAAATTATTATAATATCTGATTTAACATACCTTACTAGGGTACTAGTACAATTGAAAACTACAATTGAAAAGGCAATACTAGTTGTGAGACCTCAATTGCAGATCAGAACGGGTCCAGACATCTTTATCATTAATATAGTCATTAACTCTATAGTAAGCCCTATGGATTAATGTTTGTTTTATACAATTTTTAAACTTTATTTCACTTAAATCCATAATACTTTTAGGTAATTTATTAAATAACCTTATACTGTTAATGACAAAACATTTATTAGTTTTTTGCAGTCTAAACTTTGGAATATAAATTTTATCTATATTTCTTAAGTTTAAATTATGCCTGTCGCCATTTTTACTAAACATACTTAAGTTTTTCTTGACGTACAATAAATTCTCATAAATATATTGAGATGGTAGTGTCAATACATCAATCATAGGAAATGTTTCCCGGAGAGAATCACGAGCTTTCATGCCATATATTGCCCAAATAGCGTAAATATAGAATCAAAATTTGCCGCGGATCCCCACATTATAAGACCATACGTCATTATACTGTGAAAATAGGCGAAGTACACTAGTCTGGCTGTTGCAACATCAGTTAATTGTCTGATTTTTCTGACTGCATATGCAGCAGAGCTCAATCTATTGGATAGAGTATTTATGTGAGCTTTCCACTGTAGTTTGGAATCGACTGTGATCCCTAAAAGCACAGTGGAGTCAACAAATTTCAGATCAGTACCACCTAACTTCACTGTGGAATTAATACTAGTTACGTTGGGGAGCGTAAATTTTAGACACTTAGTCTTCTTAGCATTTAAAACTAAATTATTCGCCGTGAACAATTTCGAAACCATTTCCAGAGTGTCATTTGCTGATGATAGTATATTATCTTTTCTACTAACTTTAAACAGTAGAGATGTATCATCAGCAAATAGCACTATCTGCGCCATCTCCTGAACCATATGAGGAAGGTCATTGATGTATACTAGGAAGAGGAATGGTCCTAAAATTAAGCCTTGCGGAACACCCATCTTTACAAAGGCCCCTTCGGATAGACAGCCATCAATATTAACACCTTGAGTTATTGGAAAGGTAAGATTTTAATAGATTTAAAGCTAAGTCGCGAATACCATAAAATTCTAACTTACCTAACAAAATTTGATGATCGACACAATCAAACGCATTAGATAGATCACAGAAAACACCAACGAGGTCCTGAGAATTTTCCCAAGCATCGATTATTTCCGCAATCAAACTTGTACCGGCATTAGTTGTGTTTCTTCCTTTTGTAAACCCGTATTGTTGATCATGCAACAATTTATTTGTATTAAAATGACTTAACAGTTGACCGAGAATTATTTTTTCGAAAATTTTACTTAAGGATGGTAGGACAGAAACAGGACGATAATTATTTGGGTCTGTCTTACAACCGGACTTGAATATCGGAACTATTTTACTGTGTTTCATAAGGTCGGGAAAAAATCCTTCATTAACACACCCATTATAAATATCAGCAAGTACTGGTCCTATAGTATTAATGATTGGTTCTATAGCTTTGACCGACAACCCCCATAAATCTTCAGTTTGCTTCTTATTTATTATTATAGCTCGTTGAGACATTGTATTATATTTTTAATTAAACACTCAATGGTACATATCATGGATATAAACCCGTGACTTAAAAACTGTATGGTTTGTAAGTCTCAGGTCTTACGAACTTTGCCACATTTTTTCATTAAATTTTATTTATGAAACTCCAAAAAAAAAAAAAAAACTTGCTGAACTCAAATGTTATCTCAAAAGTCAGGTCACGCTCTTAGGAAGCTCGCGTACGTACATTTTGGATTATGTACAAGGAAAAGTTGTTGAAAAAAAAAAACAGCTTTACTTAGTTAATTAAAAGAATTCTTAATAATGGTGTAACAGCAGTTAAGTATAATAGTTAGTTAGTTAAACACGACTTAACAGAGATTTTATTTTTCTTTTCTTCCTTTCGAATTCGTAATTTGCATTTTTAATTTTATTTGTTTCATGATTACTTAGCTTATACTAGGAATATATAGGAACTGATTACTTATTGAATAAACTTGGATACTATATTTTTTTTTTAACAATTTTACATGCAACTAGGTAAATATTATAAATTTTAATGAAAGACATAGGTACCAGCAAACAAACAAATTTAGTGTGCAATTCAGTATTTTTGTTAGCAATTTCGAATACTTTGATAGAAAGACGTAGATTTACAGTTGTAAGATTAAATACTACCCTTACCATTTTGATTTACATGTATTGTTTTTTATAAGTTATATTTCCTAGGGATTTAAAACCTAGGCAAGATTCATATTTATTTATACAGTCGGCCGACGTATAGTATCATGTTAGTATAATTATATAGTATTTGATTCGGTAGAGAGGGCACTGAACACAGTGAGGGTGAGAGTCTGTACTGTAAAGGGGCCCCTGAAACCCACTTCACGGTCTCAAGTCCGGGAACACTGTAGTTCAATGCCTTGCTTGCCGGACTCTATTATTGCATGTGTTGATTATTGTATACAGTGTATTTATGTCATACAAACATACTTTAAAAAGTTTACTAATTCCTCTACTATTGCTAATATTAATTATAGTTCATGTAGCATTGGGTCTATTTCTGTAAATCCGGACGAAGTTCTCAAACTTTTATTATCAGTAGATTCTAATAAGTCCGCGGGCCCTGATCACATTTCTTCCGTATTTATTCGATCATGTACCAAAAGTCTTCGTTATCCGTTATCCGTATATCGTTGTTTTGGTTAATCGATCAATCAAGGAAGGAATTGTGCCTAATTTATGGAAGTCAGCTTTTGTCACCCCTATACATAAAAAAGGACAAACGAATCAAATTGATAATTATCAGCCCATCTCCAAAATATGCATATTTGCTAAAATTCTTGAAAGAATAGTTTAAATAACTTAGATTTAAACGTGTCTAAATGCAACTGTATAACATTTACTGGTAAAAAGTCATTTTTAACTGCTAAATATTACCTTAAAAGAACTGAATTGTCTAGATTATCACATATTAGAGACTTAGGCGTAATTCACGACTCTAAACTGCTTTTTGACAATCACATTAATAATATTGTGTCAAGAGCATCAAAGTCGCTAGGTTTCGTATTAAGAATTTCTTCCAATTTTAAGAATGTTAAAACGATCAAAATCCTTTACTGTGCTTTTGTTCGTAGCTGGTTGGAGTATGCGTCCCAAGTCTGAAATCCTAGATATGAGACTTACAAAGCTAGGATTGAAGGTATACAAAGAAGATTTCGACGCTTTATTGCTTACCGAACTGGGTAAAGGAATCTTTCATATGAGCATAAATGTGTAAAACATCACATGCTACCGCTATCCTTGCGAAGAGATATCGCTGATTTAACGTATCTTTTAAATATCCTTAATGGCTGGGTAGATTCCCCTGAACTTATGGGCAAGATAAATTTAAAATCGACGGGTCTCAAAACCAGGAGTGCAGCAATCCTACATTTGCCTATTGTGTATACCAATTACAGCCAAAATTCATTTGTCTGGAGGGCGTGTCATTACTTTAACAATAGTTGTCTTGATTTGAATCTTTTTTGTAGCAAACCTTCTTTTGCGCAACGATACATGACCAGACTATTCTGCGATAGGCATCCTATATAGTGAATATCATTCAATATTGTTGTTGTAGCTTACTTAGTTATTTTAATTTTGTATACTTTTCTTTAGATTTTATAATTTCCTTTTTTTTAGGTTTTAAGTTAATTTTGTATAACTGTTTTTATTTAATAATTTTATTATCTGTGTTAACTTTTAAGTGGCCATTGATTTAAATATTTCATAATTATGTTAATTTTTCTAGCCGTAAGTTTTCCTATAATAAAATAAATAAATAAATAAAAATTATCTATATGTTTTTGGTGTCATTTTTCTTATTATCTTATATTTATTTAGTTTTGTTAGGTACCTATTGCTACTACTGTATCTTAAAGCCGCATTCCTTTTTAAGGCATCAGCTGAAAATCAGTGCTGCGCTGATTTTCTGTTTGTCGCCCGTAGGACTCTCTCTGTTATTTATTAAATTTTTTGTTAATTATAATACGTGGTGGCCGAGTTGGTTAGACTTTGGACTTAAAAACACTTGAGTCCCTGGTTTGAATCCTGGTGTGTACCAATGAGTTATAATTTCAAAAATTTATGTACATTTGTTTGACAACACCACTATAAAATAGTGCCTCGGAGAGCACGTTAAGCTGTCGGTACCGGTTTCACTATACCAACTTGTGAAACTGTTTATAGATCGGTTATTGAGTCTATTCAAAAACATCGCGATGTGTTAGCCACTCGGTGTAGACTCATACCATCGGCTACGACGAGGTGGGATTAAAACCCCTTCGCTGGGTACCCTGGGGCCGTCTAGGCGGTCTCGGGCGCCGTAAGGCACCTGTGAAGATATGTATGTATGTATGTGTAATTATATATTACGTAAAAAGCGGCTCCAGCTTAGTATTTCAGTCACTACGCAACTGATAATAATGTGAAGTAGATGACAAATCCAGACCTTGGATATGTGACCGCTTTATACAACCACGCTATACCATCATAAACACTGCAACAAGCTCGCCACTTGTTAGATGTTGCCTCGACTACCATCAGCGAAATGAGGACGGGTTAATCCCTCCACTGGAAACACCGTCAACAGCTGTTTTGTTGTTCGGAGTTTTAAATAATTAATTTAACTAGTTTAAAATGTTAATTATATTTTAAAACTACTATATACATTATAATAAAACGAAAATAAATATAGTTTATAGCAATTTTTGCTATAAAAACTAACAGACGAGACATTACAGGTATTTATGTTTGGCGTTCCAATTGACTATTTCGTATGAAATCGTTTTAGTTTGATATTTTAGCTTGTTAATATTTAAGAATATTAACTATACTGTACTATATTTTCTTGTTCTTTTCATGTTATGTAGGAAAATAACTAATAACCGTGAGTAAGTGTGAGGTCAAATTTATAATAAGTAGGTAGGTAGGTTTGTTGAACAAGAACTTTTTATATTTTTAACCATATAAACTTAATAACATTTCTTTTGGATTAATAATAACATATAAGTATTTATATGTATGTTATTTATTGACAATTTCCTCTACTGTAAAGGCATTCCGCAAGGAAGAGTAGTTTATTGTGATGGATGGTGAACTATATTATAAGTATATTAACAATATTCTAATGCCATATGCCTAGATCTGCCCACCTACTAATACTGCATTACACATTACACATCCCTAACAAATTATAATATTTTTTTTGTAAACTGTTTAGGTTTTCTTTTATGTAGTGTATCATCATCACTAAAATTTTATTAAATTATTAAGTACTAGTTCAAAATTATCACTTGTAGTAATAGGTACTTGTAGGTATGTGTTTTGTGAGGATCAGTTACTGGGTGTGAATTTTGTTTTCAGAATTAGTCATGCCTACCACAAGAAGAGCTACTGTGGTATAATTAGAACAAAAACTAAAAACTGCTCTGGTTGAACTAAAAAAATCAAAGTTACTGTGTGACCAACTTTTGAAAGAGCGAGATGATGGTGAGGCTGAGTTATTGAACATCAATGGCAAAATTAAGGAGTTGAAAAAAGAGCTGAGTGAACTCCACACCCAGTATAAGGATGTATGTAGTGAACGGGACCAGGTACAGGAGCAACTCTCCGCTGTTGGCCTGTACAGTGACTACTATGTGCAGACATTAGATCAGATCAGGCATTTGGAGTTGCAGCTCAATGAAGCTCTTAGGACTATTGAAAAGTTTGAAGAGGAGAAGGAGAGGTGCCAATGTGAACAAACATTATGTTTATATGATGAGTTGGTTGACAAAGACTTAAAAGTGAATAATGTGATTTCAATCAATGGTGGTTATTTTAGCAATAGAAAATACATTAAGCTTTTAATTTTTATTAAAAAATATAAAAATAAGTTAAACAATAATTTTATTAGGTCTAGAAATATTTCATTAAAATCAGACTGCCGGAGGCTCATGTTGGAAGCTAAACAAAATAGTGACTACATATTAAATTTACAACAACAATATAATAGTGATAATTTTAAATCAAAAACTGAAATTAATAACTTGCATTTATGTCTCACTGACTTAACAGAAAAATACCAGTTGTCACAGAATGACCTCGCTGAGCAAATAAAAAACATGGATGAGATTCTTCAATTAAGCAAATATAATGCTGATAGATTTGACTCATTTGTAAATAATAATTGTTGCTCCTGCGAAAATCAAGCAAATTTATCAGAGCCTGGATCATCTTTATCCTATTCCAGTGTGACTCCCTCAAGGGACATTACCGACAACACCTTGCTACTCACAGACAGTATTGGTTCAGGAATAGGTCAATTTTTTAATTATAATTTAGATCATTCTGTGACAAACTATTGTATGCCAGGTAATAGTTTTAAGAATATTGTAAAATCCATTTCCTCCAAATTTTACAATTCTTATAGTAATATAGTTATTATGGTAGGAAATGGATTGAACACAAGCAAAAAAGACTTGTTGGACAGTGTGGATCTTTTGTCTGAAATTGGAGTAAGGAATGTTACAATATGTACATTCCTTTATTCAAACCTATATTCCACCTCACAGAATAAACATATATATTATTTAAATAATTGCATGTATAATTTGACATGTTACAATAATTTGTTTACTTTATTTGATATTAACAAATTTGTTAAGAATATTAATATGACCCAGGATAGCTTTAAACTACCTATGAAGGTACAAAAAAGTATTGCTACATTGGTAGCCAATAATATATTATTAAGTATTAACTCCACATCATAATTTAGTACTATTACTAATAATGTTGTGGTACAACCTATTTTAAACTTATAGATGTGACAACAGAGAAGGTCAATTGTAAACTTACCTTAATACACCAAAATATACAAAGCTTCTCTAGCAAGGTTCTTGACATTGAATTATTAATTGAAAAATATGATTTAGATTTGATGTGTTTTACAGAATCCTGGCTAAAAGCAGAGAAAATGTGTTTCAGTATAAATAACTTTATAGTTGCTAGTTTTTTCAATAGAAACTCCCGTGAGGGAGGTGGATCTATTATCTTAATTAAAGAATCACTAAAATATAAATAGCGGGAGGATATTGTAAAACTATCAGTTGAACGTGTTTGTGAGATCTCATGTGCGGAGATGGATACTTATATTATTCTATGCATATACAGACCCCCCGCCTCTGCATTATCTAATTTTATTACTATAATGGAGGATGTCCTGTCAAAAGTTTATGACTTAAATAAACAAATTTTTATATGTGGGGATTTCAATATAGATATTTTAATAAATAACAGCGACAAATATAAACTAATATCATTATTTAATTCCTTTAATTTAAATAATGTATTCATGGAGCCAACTAGGATCACTTCAACTAGTCGGTCTTGCATAGATAATATATTAACTGTTCACTCTTAAGTAATTCTGTTATTACAGGTGTGCGTTCTGACCATAAATGTTTGTTGGTTAGCTTTCAATCTCAAATTAAACCCATAAATACAATTATTAAGTATAGGCCATTAACAGTTAATAAACTCAATTATTTTAATGACAACATAATAAATCAAATGTCCAGCTTCATATATAATATTAATCAGCCAGATATTACATACGCGAATCTACATAAAATAATAGATCAAGAATTTAATAAAGTATGTCAAATAAAAACAAAGAAAATTAACGACAAATTAAATTTTGCTATTTGGGCCACAAAGGGCATTAGAATAAGTAGGGATACATTATACGATCTATATGACAAAAGATCATACACATCTGACCAAAGTTTCCACAATTATGTTAGGAATTATTCAAAATTATTTAAAAAAGTTTGTATCATAGCTAAATCTATTTATATTGGATCTAAAATCAAACAGTCAGATAATAAATCCAAGTGTGTATGGAAAATGATAAACACTGAAACTGGAAAAAATCTAATTAGGCAAAATAAAATTTCAATTAGACATAATGGAGTTATGTTATCGGACAATAAACAAGTTGCTGAATTATTCGAAATTTTTTTTACTAATATTCCATTACAAATCACGAACAGTATTAAATCATCAGCTAGAACAGCTAATGAATTTTTAAAACAATATATTAAAATACCAAAAATACCTAATTTTACTTTTAAATATGTCACAGATGAGGATATTCTTAAACACTTTAAAATGTTAAATAAGAAGCAAACTGAAGATTTATGGGGACTGTCGGTCAAAGCTATAGAACCAATCATTAATACTATAGGACCGGTACTTGCTGATATTTATAATGGGTGTGTTAATGAAGGAATTTTTCCCGATCTTATGAAACACAGTAAAATAGTTCCGATATTCAAGTCCGGTTGTAAGACAGACCCAAATAATTATCGTCCTGTTTCTGTCCTACCATCCTTAAGTAAAATTTTCGAAAAAATAATACTCGGTCAACTGTTAAGTCATTTTAATACAAATAAATTGTTGCATGATCAACAATACGGGTTTACAAAAGGAAGAAACACAACTAATGCCGGTACAAGTTTGATTGCGGAAATAATCGATGCTTGGGAAAATTCTCAGGACCTCGTTGGTGTTTTCTGTGATCTATCTAAGGCGTTTGATTGTGTTGATCATCAAATTTTGTTATATAAGTTAGAATTTTATGGTATTCGCGACTTAGCTTTAAAGCTATTAAAATCTTACCTTTCCAATAGAACTCAAGGTGTTAATATTGATGGCTGTCTATCCGAAGGGGCCCTTGTAAAGATGGGTGTTCCGCAAGGCTTAATTTTAGGACCATTCCTCTTCCTAGTATACATCAATGACCTTCCTCATATGGTTCAGGAGATGGCGCAGATAGTGCTATTTGCTGATGATACATCTCTACTGTTTAAAGTTAGTAGAAAAGATAATATACTATCATCAGCAAATGACACTCTGGAAATGGTTTCGAAATGGTTCACGGCGAATAATTTAGTTTTAAATGCTAACTAGTATTAATTCCACAGTGAAGTTAGGTGGTACTGATCTGGAATTTATTGACTCCACTGTGTTTTTAGGGATCACAGTCGATTCCAAACTACAGTGGAAAGCTCACATAAATACTCTATCCAATAGATTGAGCTCTGCTGCATATGCAGTCAGAAAAATCAGACAATTAACTGATGTTGCAACAGCCAGACTAGTGTACTTCGCCTATTTTCACAGTATAATGACGTATGGTCTTATAATGTGGGGATCCGCGGCAGATTTTGATACTATATTTATTTTACAAAAGAGGGCTATTCGGGCAATATATGGCATGAAAGCTCGTGATTCTCTCCGGGAAACATTTCCTATGATTGATGTATTGACACTACCATCTCAATATATTTATGAGAATTTATTGTACGTCAAGAAAAACTTAAGTATGTTTAGTAAAAATGGCGACAGGCATAATTTAAACTTAAGAAATATAGATAAAATTGATATTCCAAAGTTTAGACTGCAAAAAACTAATAAATGTTTTGTCATTAACAGTATAAGGTTATTTAATAAATTACCTAAAAGTATTATAGATTTAAGTGAAATAAAGTTTAAAAATTGTATAAAACAAACATTAATCCATAGGGCTTACTATAGAGTTAATGACTATATTAATGATAAAGATGTCTGGACCCGTTCTGATCTGCAATTGAGGTCTCACAACTAGTATTGCCTTTTCAATTGTAGTTTTAAATTGTACTAGTACCCTAGTAAGGTATGTTAAATCTGATATTGTAATAATTTATTATTACTTAATTTATTTTTTATTATATTTAACTTTTTATCTTTGGATAAGGTATATCTTATGATTACTTATTTATATTTACGTTATACAGGTACTCTGTTATTATATATTATTATTTAGTAAATTGCCTGTACTATTTAGTATTTTCAGTTCTGTACATTGGTACAGTAACCAATTGCTATACTGTTAAATAATCTGCCATAGGGTGTTTTGTGCATGCTTTTAGTGGGATTAGAGCATTTTAAGTATGCTACCATATGCTATTTGCATATCGGTAACTCAATGGCTGTGTTCCTCTGTTAGTGTGTGTGAAGCACCAGAGTTTTTTACTTGCTGGTACCTTTTTCTCCGGGGTGTCTCCGGGGGGGTCGACTTTACAACTAGTGTTTACGCCCTTGAAGATACCAATCCATATAACTATGTTAATGCGATTGATGGTCATTCAAAAATATCTACAGCCAATATAATGACAATAATATAATATAAGAACTAATATTTAAGGCGTGGATACGGTTGGTGAGGTTGGTCGCCTCGGTGGCACTCTTGTATGGCACATGATAATCGGATGGTCAATGGAATCAGCTAGTCTTACACTAGTTGGTTATGTAGCGTGCGTTCGGTTGGTTGTTTTTTTTTTATTTTTTTAATATTTTTATCTAATGTTCAAAAAATAAAACTAAAACAACAATAAATAATTAACTAAAATTAAAAATAATAACTAACCTTAAAAAATTAAAACTAGCACAAAAACCTATGTATATAACTTATAAAACAAATATGTCTTCTAAACTGGTGCCGTGCGGCATAGTGCCCAGGATGCTAGCGGCGTTGCCTCTCTGAATTGTTAAACTAACATTCTGAGAGAAATACGCCGCTGCTCTAAGGTCACTCGAAACGTGGACCAATTTTGTGCCAATGTCTTTTATTAATTTTTTTGTATCCGATGACCAAGGACCTAAAGTTTCCACTGCAAACGCCGCAAATATGTAGTCGTCTGTTAAGGTAGAATATTTGCGGCGTTTGAGGGTCTGCGCTTGCTCAGAAGCCGCACCGGCTCTTTGGGAAGTGTGTCTTAAGTGGGACGGGGCCAATGTATCCACACAAGTGGCGTCCCACACCAGACATTGACCAAGGCTCCAAGGTACGACGGTGGCACCATCCGGCCGCTTGCCATCGTCGCGACATATACCGGGCGGCTCCAAGATAGAAGGTACAGACACCGTAGTCAGAGCTCGCCGAATAAGTTCATTCAAACCACAGTGTCTGTAAATCCTACCAGCACTTTTTCTGCATGAAAGTCCATGGTGACCGGACCGGTCCACGTCCCGTCCGCACGGACACTGGTGGGGCTCGCAAATCCGTGCACCTAAACGTAATGAAACAGAAATTTCGAGAGTAGTTTTATCTAATAAATTACCTAGATGTTTGGAAGGCAAAGCGTGCAACCATAAGCCAGACTCTGGTTCCTTAATAGCAAGTAGTCTTGCCCGATCCGAGTCACTATTACTTTCTTGAAGTAATTTATTGTATTTATCCTCAACACCGGGCAAGTCCCACAGTTTTTGCACGCCTGTCTCCTGAGGAAAATCGGAAGCAGGATAAGTGTCGCTCCAAGCCGTCCTGGCCTCATCCATGTTCCACACTCTCAAGTCGTTTAAAGGTATATTCAGAATTTTACCGACGTGAGACCGCGAAACATGTACAGAGGACAGGAAGGCAGGCAGAGCCACACTAGAAGGCAAACGTATTCCAAGTCCACCAAATTTTATAGGGAGAGTGGCCTGTACAAAACATCTTTCTTCAAATTTTATATTTAAAATTTTGGTCATAATGTTTTTAATATTTATATCAAATAATTCTGTATAAGGCTGAAATTTCCAAATTGAGCAAGAACGTAAAAAATAATTTAATTTTGGTGTAAATAAACAAAAACGAAGTATATAAATAGCAATGTGAGGGTGAATCTTTAATAAATTATAGGACATATTATTAAAAATGAGCAATTTAGAATTTAAAAAATCCGGAACTGCATCATCAAAAATTGGGGCGCCTAACAATGAAAGTGTTTTTTTATTTAAAATCGATATATTGGGTGTAAGAGCATTGAATTTTTCTAAAATTTCTTGTTGCTTGGAATTATCCAAAACGTCCGATATAAAAAGTTCACACTTTTTAAAATTTAATGATAAACCTAAAGATGAAAACTTAGTCATAATTTCTCTAAGATCTTCAAGGACAACATCAGATTTACCCCCAAGAGTACCGTCATCAAGGTACCATAAATTAAATTTTATCTAATTACTCCTTTTATTAATTAATATATATATATATAGCAGCCTAACCAAGCGCACTCTAGACCTTATTGTCAAAACTCTTTTTTTTTTTTTTTTTGACTATTCATAAATATCTGTAAAGATTTACATGAAATAAATAATATTTGATTTGATTTGAGGTATGGTGGTAACAGCATTGACTACCTACCATTGTTCTCAGACTTGTTGACCTTTTTGGATGAATAGTGCCGAATAGTAGATAACTCTACCGGTGCAGGGCGGTCAAGATTTGTTGACCATCAGATGGTCCGGCCCCCTGTTCAACCACATGGTCAAACTGGCCAGCGTCTCAGGAATCGGTTTGCTGTGGCCGCTGTTGAAGCTGTAACATGTAAAAAGGGTTGTTCGTATAAAAATACTTTACCGGGGTTTGGATCATACAAAACTTCATATTTTCACTTTTGGTAGCATTCAGGGGATAACTAATCCACCTCAAAATGTCAATCAATATATTTAAAATTAATATTAATTCACTAATGATCTAATAATAATAAACTTATAAATATTAACCCAACCTAATAACATTTTTTTTATTGTGACAGTTCTTTTTTTCTAAACGGACTTTGGCAATGGTGATATTCCAATTTTTTGTCTTTGTTTATGATTTTTTATTTATAGTAAAATAATTTTAAAGTATTTGTTTTATATTTACAAGCTTTTTATCTAAAAATTATAATTATGATATTTATTAAGTTCATTATCAGTCAATCAGGCAACTATCAATAGGGTTCAGGCACTTTTTTCGAATGAGGGTAGGAGATCTTTTTGAAGAGGAAATGTAATGGAGCAGTTTTAGATTGATCTAAATAACATTTAATATAGTTTTATATTGTTTTGGATTCTGTGTCGTATATCCAGAATTCTGCCTTTTTGTTACATGTCGATTATTAAGTAGGGTGTGGGTACCTACTCTTATATAAGCCGGAGAGTTCTTTAGTAAATTAAGCTATTTGTTTTATTATTTAAGTGTGTTAGATAATAAGTGTTTATCATATTATAGTTAAACCATTACTGATCCAAACTTCCCAATTAAGTTATTCCCTCGTATTCACATTTTTAGTAAATTTTGCAAGTATTATTAATTCTAAGTACTGGATAATAGTATGTGTTAAATATTATCCACTTTTATAATTTGATCTAAACTCCCCAATTAAGTTAATGCATAATTTGATAATTATAAACTAAACTTCCAAATTTTCAACAAATAAATTATTGTTTTAAATAGATTTTGCATTGTGTTTTAGTTTACCCTCCCCACTAAGGAAAACCTGTTACACAATTTGGCGCCCGAACAGGGACTCTTTTGGGGAGTAAATGTAAATTTCTTTTGATCGGTCTATCGCTCGACCAAAAGTTGGATCAGTAATTTTTCGTTTTAGGTTATTTCTTTTTCGTGTACGTATTTAGTTTTTAAACATGGAGGAGAGGCCTATTTCTTTCAACCTGCTGCTAAAGGATGAATTAACTTATAAAGTCTCTATAAGGGATGCAACTCCAGTAGAAACCGTGGCCGGGTTGCGATCTCAAATTCGAACGCTCTCAAAGGAAATAACTTCCGATGACATAGCCGCATTTGAAGGTGATATTAAGTTAGAATTGGAGCAGGTACAACGTAAGCTCGAAGAATTGTCCAGGTTGGTAGTGGAAAAACCGGTTACGTTAAAACAATTAAACCGATTCCAAGCTCTGGCTCATCACCTATTTCATCGTCTTTCCCGATTAGATTCTAGGGTTCCTGAATCTGAATTACTTCAAGGTTTGAATATTAAATTAAATTCCTATCTTTTAAAACTTGACAATTTATATTTAAATTTTAGAACTTCCCTAAGGGTTGAAGAAACTTTGGTACCTACCTCCAATAATATCATAAATGTTTCATGTGATCGAAATCAGAATGTAAATTCGTTGAATATAAAATTTAATGGTAAAGGTTGTGTAAAAGCTTTTGTAGACCGCTTAGAGGAACTTTGTATATCGCGCAATATCACTCATGATAAAATTTTTTGTTCTGCGGTAGAATTATTTACTGAGGATGCTCTTCTCTGGTATCGTAGCATACAGTCAACTGTTACCAGTTGGATAGAGCTCAAAAAATCGTTGTTTGAGGATTATCTCCCCTATAATTATGATTCCATTCTGCTTTCAGAAATTAGGAACCGCACCCAGGATGCGGAAGAATCAATTGTTACTTATCTTAGCATAATGTATAATTATTTTAAAAGGCTGAGTAAGCCTCTTCCAGAGGAGGAGAAACTAAGCATAGTGTACAATAACATAAGACCTTTCTATATTAACCAGTTAGCTTTGTGCCCAATTTCTTCTTGGTCGGAACTTAAGCATAAGTGTCGTTTGCTAGAGAATGCTCGGCAGCAGAGCCGTCGCTTTGTGGAGCCACCAAAGGCTACCGAATTGTTAGCCAAAGATTTGGCTTACAAAACGTCAAAATCTCCAGTAACCGTTACTGCCGCAGTTAAACCTAAGTTTTGTGTTAGATGTCGAGTTGAAGGTCATTCTTTATCAGATTGTACCGCTCCTATTATTAAAATTTGTTACCGTTGTGGTTTGAAAGATGTTACGCTTGTTGATTGTCCTCAATGTAACCCATCCACTTCAAAAAACCAATAAGGGTGAACTATCGGAAGAAGATGGTCGAAAAACCTAAGTGTAAATCTACAGGGAGAACGGTCCCTGATGCTGAATGGCAACAATGGTTGTTGTATGTTAATAAATACATGTCGCCTAAGACTATTCCGCTAGTTCACGAAATTTCTCATAATGATCGACGTCCTTATATAAATGTTGTAATTCATGAATCTGTATTACGAGGTTTACTCGATTCAGGTTCACAGATTTCTATTTTAGGTGGAAAAACTTGTAATAGATTTCAGAGTCTTCCCAATTTCAATCAATCTCCCAATTTATCTTTTGTGGAGACTGCTAATGGATCTCCAGCTTCTGTAATCGGTAGCATTTCATTACCAATTACAGTCAACGGTCAAACCGAGATGGTCGAGTTTTATTTGATTCCCCAAATAACTACATCTCTTTTACTAGGCATAAATTTTTGGAAAGCCTTCAATGTTGCCCCGGACGTATTGGCGTTGTTGGATAACAACGAGCGAAACCCCGCGGCGATCGGAGTTAACGAGGTAAGATCCTTGCAATCTTTTGATTTTCTCTCTTCGTCCCAGAAGCTTGAAGCTAATTCTGTGATTGAGAAGTTTGAGTTGATATCTGCGGAAAAATGTGGCATCGGTCGAACCCACTTGTTACACCATGTTATTGACACTGGTAATTCTTTGCCTATTAAACAAAAATACTATATTATGTCTCCACCTAAATTGGCTGAGCTCAATAAACAACTTGATGAGATGCTTCAAGAAGACATCGTAGAACCCAGCTGTAGCCCATGGAACAATCCAGTTACCATGGTACCCAAGTCAAATGGTGAGCTACGTTTTTGTTTGGACAGCCGAAAACTAAACGAAGTTTCTAAGCATGATGCCTATCCTTTGCCGTAAATCCATAATATTTTAGACCAGCTTAGGGAAGCTAGATTCCTATCGTCAATTGATCTAAAAGCCGCTTTCTGGCAAATTCCTCTGGAGAACAGCTCCAAAGAGAAGACAGCGTTTACTGTTCCGGGTCGTGGGTTGTTCCAATTCAAAGTGATGTGTTTTGGATTGACTTCGGCACCAGCTACCCAACAACGGTTAATGGATTCCCTATTTGGACCAGAGTTTGCAAGCAATATTTTTATTTACTTGGATGATATAATTATCATTTCCAGCACCTTTTCCGAACATTTACAGTTATTAGATGTTGTCTTTGAACATTTAAAGTCAGCAAAACTTACGATTAATTCATCTAAGTGTTGTTTCTTTAGAAAACAATTGAAATATTTAGGCTATGTTGTGGATGAGCATGGTCTTCGTACAGACCCTGATAAGATCAACGCAATCTTGGAGTTCCCTACCCCCACGTGTCGGAAAGATGTGAAACGCTTTTTGGGTACAGCTTCATATTATCGGAGATTTATAAAAAACTTTAGTCAGATAGCAGGGCCTTTAAATGCTTTAACCTCCACTAAGAAAGCGGCACCCCCTTTTTTCTGGTCTTTAGAAGCTGAATATTCTTTTAACCTTTTCAAGACTTCCTTAACTACAGCGCCTGTGTTAGCTTGTCCGGATTTCACTCTGCCGTTTTCCGTGCATTGCGATGCCTCAAGTTTTGGTATTGGTGGAACCTTAACGCAGGAACTTGAAGGCCTAGAGCATCCCGTAGCCTACTGTAGTCGTTCACTTACCGCGCAAGAACGTAACTATTCGGCTACAGAAAGGGAAGCTCTAGCCGTAGTGTTTGTGGTAGAACATTATCGTGCTTACCTGGAGGGTTGTAAGAACCCATTCCGAATTGTCACCGATCATGCGAGTTTGAAATGGTTTTTAAATTTAAAGAACCCTACGGGTCGCCTTGAGAGGTGGGGTTGTCGTTTATCACCTTACAACTTCACTATTGAACACAGACGAGGAGTTGATAACACCGTGCCAGACGCATTATCCCGCTCGGTTCCGGTGTCAACAATGGAGATAACCACTGCTGACCCGTGGTATCTCAATGTTATTAACCGCTGTAAAACCAACCCTCGTTCTTGTCCGAACTTCCAAGTAATCGAAAACAAACTTTTTCGTTTCTCTCGGAGTCGTAATAGCCTCACTAGTGATTTTGAATGGAAAGAGGTGGTCCCGTCTGAACGCATTCCAGTCGTACTGACGGACAACCATAACCACAACCATTCCAGCGAAACCGCTGCACATTTGGGAATTGCTAAAACGTATCAACGCCTTCGTCTCAGATATTTTTGGCCTAGCATGTACCGTGATACTGTTAGTTTTGTAAATAACTGTGGCATTTGTAAATCTTACAAACACCCCACGAAATCCCCGCCTGGATTGATCCCCATCAATCCAGGCGGGGATTTCGTGGGATTGCTGTTAGTTTTGTAAATAACTGTGGCATTTGTAACATTTGTCTTTCTCTTTCTGAGGCGGTTCAGAGATTTTGGGAAATGGAGGAGCCCCCGGCTGCTACGAAGGTCAATCCTGTTAATCATAAATGTGAATTGTTCTTCCAGAATAATACTGGTCGTTTAGATTCTGGTCGTTTTTACACCAGACTTTCTTTTTTTCCCTCACCACCCCCATTGGGTGCATCGAGGAGTCTTGCTGAGAAAAGGTTGGTGTCCATGGATAACCGCATGAGGCGTGACCCTGCCTTCCGCAAGAAGTACATTGAGTTCATGCGGGAGTATGAGATTTTGGGATACATGATGGTCTCAAACTTGGACTGGCGTTCAGTGGAACATTAATTTGTTCCCCATCACGCAAGCCTCATAGTGAGAAGATAAGAGTGGTGTTTGATGGCTCTGCCCCCACGTCTTCGGGTGTATCTTTGAACCAGTGCCTGCATACTGGCCTGAAGCTTCTCCGGGATATTTAGGATATGATCATGGACTTTCGTTACTTGTTTGTTAGTTCACTTCCAGAAATCAATGAAGTCTCTTTACCCAGACCTTTCCTTCCAGCTGGGAAGTACACGGCGAGCCTCCATGGGTTCTGTGACGCTTCAGAGCGAGGATATGCCGCCGTGGTCTACTTGCGTACTGCGTGTCCTACTGGAAGTGTAGCGTCAGTGAATTTGGTCTTAGCTAAGAGCAAGGTTGGTCCCCTTTGGACTCGACTTACGATTCCGAAGTTAGAATTGTGTGGGGCTACTCTTCTTACGCGATTATTGAATCACGTTTTTGTACCGTTGAGACGCACTGTTGATTTTGGTGACGTGTTTGCTTGGACTGACAGCCAGATTGTTCTCTCGTGGCTGAGAGCTGCTGTCCATACACTCGAAGTCTTTGTGGCCAATCGTGTCTATCAGATTCAGGCTTCTGATGCTCCGTTAATTTGGAGACATGTTCCAGGGGTTGTGCTGCCCTAGATCTTTTGCGACACTCACTTTGGTGGAGCCCTGATTGGTTGACGCAGACACAGAGCAATTGGACGCCTAAATCCGTTTTTTGATGATTTGGGCCTCCTTCGTGTTGGAGGAAGACTTCGGAATGCCAATTTACCCTTTGGAGCTCGTCACCCCTTTTATTTATATAGTTTATATTATATTTAGTCTATATTATATTTTTATAGTTTACACATTATAAATAAATCAGTTTTATGTTGCTCCTGAAAACTTTGACTCCAGGAAGATAGGAGTTGTCAGAAGTTCACGGACGATTTCCTTTCCAAAAACAAGGTAAAAATCGCTCGTTTATCATTTGTTGACAATATTATTGAAGTCGTTGTTTAAATAACTATAAAATAAATGTATTATTTCTATATCTATGCAAAAAAATACGTTAAATGTAAACTTTACAATTTTAAGCATAATTTTCTTTAGTTAGGATGAAATTAAATATTTGAAACAACTACATTTCATACACAATGCAAACTAAGGTCCTGGTCACAAACTAAGCTCTGGGCTTGTACTATGTGTACCAGACAGAACGATGCTAATACATATTATATTTTATAAACACACAAACCATAAGCTGTACAGAAAAACCTAATAATATTGATTTGCCATTAGTGGGAATGGAACCCACGACCTCATACAACGCTTACCGCGCAAGCACTATAGACAACCGAAGCAATTCAGTAGGTAGCACGATTGGTTCCGAAATCACTCAATTATCTTGAAAAACAGCGTCGCGTTGACGTCTGTAAAACAATGCTTTCCGACTACCAGGATTCCATCAAACGTATTATAACTGGCGATGAGTCTTTGGGTCTATGCTTACGACCAGAAACAGACGATCAATCGGGCGAATATCGTGCCAAAGGTGAACCGAAAGACATTAAACGCGAATCGCTACGCGCATTGAAGGCTATTCCGGAAACTGACTTTAACAACTGTGTCGAGGATTGAAATAAACCACCTTTGGCACGATATTCGGCCGATTGATCGTCTGTTTCTGGGTCGTAAGCACAGACCCAAAGACTCATCGCCAGTTATAATACGTTTCATGAAATCCTGGTAGTCAGAAAGCATTGTTTTACAGACGTCAACGCGACGCTGTTTTTCAAGATAATTGAGTGATTTCGGAACCAATCGTGCTTATACTTTTTTTTAGACCCAAATTATCTTTTAAAATAGTTTTCACTGATCCTTCTAATATTGCAACGATGCCAGTAAGGTCTCTGACTATTAATCGTCGATTTTTAAGCACTAATTTCTTGGTTTTATTGACGTGTTAATCATCAGTTGATGTTGATGGCCGTCCTGGACGTGGTTCGTCGTCAACGCATTCCCTCCTCTCTGAACCTCTTTGAACAGTTTGTACCAATCAAAAATACTTATTCGCGACATATAATTATCACCGAAGGCCTTTTGCAATATTCTGAAAGTTTCGGCATCAAAAATTTGATTCCGCACACAAATATTAACGGAACTTCTTTGTTGAATAATTTCACTCATTGTAAAAATCAACGAATACACTTTTTGTACTTCAGAAAGACAAGCATATACTAAAAACTAATGATTATTTTAATGTGATGTTTGCCACAGATGTCACCGACAGTCATATCAACCCAGAAAAAAAGAATTCGACGAATGGGTTTCCGCGCGATATTGAAATTAAAATGTCTTACTATTGCCTACAGTATTAAGTAACTTACTTAAAGCAAGAATGAAGGTGATAGTACAAGCCCCGTTGCAGCGGTACACGACGTTCATGTCAAAGTTTGGGTCCACTAGCTCCATGCTAGTCACGTGCTTGGTCAGCCTGGGCCATCCTCTTGCGATTTGAAAGAACATCACTATCGTAATACACGTGGTGCCGTAGAAAATTATTGGTGCTGAAAATGCAAAGATTAATATTAAGGTTTACATGCTTTTAGATTTGTTGTCGAGGTGGTAGTCTCCTTTCAGGGTGTTTTTTGACCCCATTCATGGAATTTGTAGGTCTGCTCACCACTAGGTAGATACAAAGTCATATCGGCATAAAAAATAAATCTATCAATGGCCCTCGCCGGTCATAAGTGGTGGTATATGGGATTAACGTATAAAAAGTCCTACGCGTCCGTACTTTATATGTTATATACAAACTTGTAAATTGAACTTACTTCCAGCATCCAAAGAGGTGTTAGATCGGAGAAGCCGCAATACACACATTATAGTCAAAAAGAATTGACCACACAATATAAGAAAAGTGTACAAACATTTCCATGATTTCCATTTAAATCTGCAAGGAAAATAAAACACTTACAATAATATTTTTTTTTATAAAATGTACATAAATAAAAAATAAAACTACTATAAGTTGAATTTTCATCCAAATTAATCCGAACCTGTGTAAACTTACTTAAAATCAAATGTTTGTTTTTGCACCTACAGGGTCTCTCTAGTTCGGCAAGGGTATGTATTTAATCCTTTTTATTTTATTTTAATTAGGTATGAATTATTAAACATTATGTCCATGTTAGTAATTTGTTGTTGTAAATCTTTATTTCAATTGTTAACAAAAAAAATGCACGTCAATATTGGCCGAGGAAGTAGATAGATGAACAAATAAATATTATTTATTCATCCACCAGGTGGGCGATTCTCGCGCTTTCGAGATTCATCTCGACTCGAGATTTTTAAACGAAAAATGACTAAATATGCCATGTTTCGTTCAAAAATATCGAACATTAAACAAAATAAATAATAAATATTAATAAATTAATAATAAATATATAAATATTGAACGAAAAATGACATATTTAGTCATTTTTCGTTTAAAAATCTCGAATCGAGATGAATCTCGAAAGCGCGAGAATCGCCCACCAGGATGGAGAGGAAAGTCGAATTCGGAAAGGCTTTCAACTCTGCTCCGCGGTCTCAAGTCCTAGAATACTGCAGTTCACTCCCCTGCCTCCACGCGCTGGACTCAGCACCCGCTCGGAGAATCCATGGATGGCAAACAACATTGCCTTTGGTAACCCAACTGTTACCTCTTTAGCTCTACAAATACGATACCTAATATTGCTTTCCATATCGTTCCATATCCCGGACACCGGACTTAACCCAAACACCTGTCCCACACGCAACATCCACTTCATGGCGGCTTGGAATGTTGCTACTCTACTTACGTCCTTTTTCTTCTTAAATATATGCACTCTGGTCCCTGAAATAATTTATTTTGTGACAGAGATCATATAAGAAGGTTATAATAATATCGTTTAAGCAGCGATAAAAAAAGCTGCAATTCTTATTTAAAGAAGAGCTTTATATCTGTGCTCTATTAGCTTTAACTAGCTTTTGTCGCACCCGGCTTAATACTATAATGTTAGCTTCTAATAATGTTATGCTGTTAGTGGGAATCGAACCCAGGACTTTCAGATACAACTCCAAAAGCGCAACATTAGACTACGAAGAATAGTACCAAAAAGGTAGATTAATAAAATTTTCTGTTATAACATATATGGTCTCGGAATTCTATAAATATTCGTTTTCCGAGATAACGATTAAACCCGCGGGTCTCAGCTCCCAAGCTTCCAGATGTTTTAGTCCAAAAGTAATACGAATTTGTTTTATAAGTTGCGCTTAAAACCCTAAGCGGTTTATGTGAGCGCAGCTGAGTCGCATGATAAATTAGGTACATTTTTTAATTATTTTAGGTATGACATGTACTGAAATTATTTTCTAAATAACTAAATAATATTTTATTCAAAGGTGGCTTTTGTAGTTAAGTGTTATTAAATAAATTTGATCAACTTACTTTTCAATGGCATTTTCAAAATTATTTTTTTCCTAATTTTCACCCACATGTTCACAATAACAACAACAGCAGCAAATAATTTTATTGTTTTTTTCAGTAAAATATTTGAGTTAGTGCTGATTGACATAGCGTAATAGTGAACACGTTCGTCCGACCAGACTAACGCTATATTAAACAACTTTATTTCAACCGTATAAGGTTTAATTTTGTATAAAAGATAATTCTGATCGGTAAGCGATGGCACATAGTGTCATTTCATTTTTAACTGCAAAAACAAATTAGTGACATTTCTTATCTTTAACAAGTTTTGCTCATAATATGCAATTTGTGGTCAAAATACTATCATTAAATTTGATTTTATACTTAATTAGACTAACATAATAACTGCTTTTATAATTTAGTTAATTGAGCATTTACTAAAATTTCTATGGAAATAACTCCTTGCAACGGTAAAAAGAAAACGTAACAAATGACTTAGTTTATGACCAGGGAAATATGTGTAAATTAGAAAAGTGCGAGCTAAGACAAACAGCTCGCACTAAGGCATTTTCTACCCGCTAAACTCTTTTTATTCGATTTTTATATGTAGGCAACATATAAAAATAAGTTGCCTGGTAGAAAATGTCTTAGCTCGCCTATATGTACAATTTTGGACAATAAAGAATTGTAGTAAATAGTATACGAATTTCCGTAAACAGTACCTACTTATTGTTAAAGCTTTTCTTTTCATAAAAAAAACTGAATTATATTTATTATTCTTGTTATCTCACAGTGTAATTTGGTAAGAATTATTCTGGGCCCTATCTCATTTAACTCTGACAAAGGAAAGCGTTTTTATGCTGAAATTTATGACCATTTTCAAATTAACCTTTAATTAAACAGAGTTGAAATATTGCCCACTTCCTTTTATATTTACTATATTACCTAGAGAGGTATGTTATTTTTATTGGAGCACGGCATGTGACTTTGTGTCTACCTGATGGTAAGCAGACCTACGAAGTCCATGAATGGAGTCGATCAATACATTGTTGTTTATCAATATTAATCGCTGAAAGAAGTGAATTTTTGCGATGTTTTAGGAGTTCAGAGACAAATGCAACAAATAAAAAATAAAATCGGTCCAGCCATTCTTGAGTATAACTGGTGTAATTAACCCGACTGTATTTTATATTTACAAGATAGATATAGAAGAAAAGAGATTTAATTTTAAAATGAAGTCACTATAGTTCCATGGTTTCTCGGACGGACTCTTGTATGGGACGCGACCTGCGTTCATTTGGCCACGTCCCATTTGCAGGAGACCGTTCAACGAGCAGACTAGCGCAGCTGCCGAACAAGCTATCTTCTGGAAACACTGAAAATATGATACGTTAGCCACAAACCACATATTTGCGGTTTTGGAAAAGAAACGTTTGTTGGACCATGGTCGTCAGATTTAAAAAAAGGTATAGTTCTCGTTTGATCCTCTCCACAAACGTTTTTCGTTCAGGAGGAGCCTTACACATTCAGAAAGGAATCGCCGCATCCTCGGCACACATCCGCTCATTACGGTGGATTTGTTGTTATACCAACCACTGTATTGGATTTGGTAATCCAATATGTTTAATTTAATTTATTAAAATAATGAATTGTAAATATCAAAATGTCAGTATTTTATACACACGCATTTTTTCAAATATTCTATATTATATATAATTTTGATCACCTTATTTTAACGCGATATTTATTTTAGAGAAACAAAACAAACCACTTTAAACAAAAAAATACACGTTTTTTCTATAAAAATCCATAACTATACCAACAGCGGTATGTAGGTATGAACGGCAGACTAACATAGATGTGTCCACCAAAATGATATGCACTAACAATACTGACTCCATCGACCGGCAAGTCGCATGTCCTAAGCCAACATATAGTCGGTGTCACTACATAAGTTGCCAATACATTTAACAACCAATGTCAGACGAGCATATTATTACGATTTTCTTAAAAATAATCCATTTTATGAAAGGTTAATATTTTCGGGTCGAGTTAGGCGGTAGACTTACAAATATCATCACGCGGTCAAACCCCGTTGTATACTATTGACTATTTATTTTAAATTTGTTTGACAACTCATAGGTACAATACCTATATAATATTATGTATCTATAAAAAAATCCACCCAGATGTGTTTTTTTTACTGAAGAACGGTATGTGACTTTGTAAAATCCATTAACAGCATTAATTACTCCCACTATGCCACTAAATGAAGCGGTTACGCAATGGGCAGCGACAAATACGAATATGCGTTTTAAGTCTACTTTAAAATAGCCTCGCTGCATGTCGTCTGCTTGTATCGTAAGTTTACGCTGAAAGAAGACTACGACCTCGACAAAAAATCGATACTATAGTCTCCTGAAAACCGGTATACCCACAGACTAAAACCGAAACATGACTGGTCACTTGACGGATTTTGTCCATCCCAGCACTAAGGAAACTTGAGCAATTGTACTTGTTGGAACTTAATTCCCGGGTGGTTCCCGAGGGGTGTAAGGAACCCTAACACAACATACTGAATGTAATCATTGACGCCTATTATAGTTATCGTTATATCTGTACGTAGTATAATAGTTGGCACTTCCAACCACTAAAATATCTTTCCTTATTTTTTTAAATTGGAGCACTATATATGACTTTGTACAGTACAAAGTCTAACATTATTGTTTGAGGACACTGCATATGTAATCGCGAAGTCCGCGCTCTCCGTACAAGTGCTTTCGCACTTCCAGTAATACCTACCCGATTACTGTTTGTCCGCAGAATTAAATTAATATTTTTGTAGGTCATTGTATTTATATTGTATAATTCACATTACGAGTATATCCTCGCTGCTTTATTGTTAAATCAACACCTTGTTTCATAACCGAACCTTGAAAGAAGACTTCCACCTTAACAAGAAATCGACATAGTAGCCTAGCCGTTCTGAAGTGATGCGCTTACCTACCTTACATATTCGACAATATATTTTTATTTATATAGATAAAAAATATGTAATAGCGTAAAGTGAGGGTGCGGCCAGTAGGTACTTTGTAAATATTTTATTTTACTATTATAATTTGTATTATAACGATATAATATATTGCAGAGTTTATTTGGTTTAATGTTTCATATGTACATGAAAGCAAACTACAGGGACCATACGCACAAAGGGTAGTTTCCAGTTTAAATTAGGTTTATTCGGTTGAGCGAACATTTCAGCAAGTTTAACAACTACCTCCCTAACCATCCAAACTATATTTTTTGCCGTAGCTATTATATTATTTATTACATTTTAGAAAACAATAATATAAGTACTTCACATCATCTGGGGGGTCAGCCGACTCTGTTACCGTGAGTTCTCGTTCGAGTAGCGGAGTCGGTGGTTACCTGCTGCGTACTTTACTAGATCTCAACGCCTTGTGACTTGCAGTATGTCTTCGTCTGGGCTTATCTACTAATTTTTCTCATCGCTGTCAATGTGGAGAGACTTAAGGGTTATTTGGGTATTAAGTAAAAAGACACCAATATTTAACACAAGCTTTATTTTCAGGAAACACACAACATACAATTTACAGAGCGATTCACTTCCATCTTAGACAAAATTCTTAATCAACTGACAGTTCTATTCTAATTTTAGACCAATGGCAAAGTAGAATTCTTTCATTGTATAAATTAATTTATAGAGATGGCGGATCAATTCGATCACGCTTGTTATGCTGGGATATTCAAGCGTCACGCCAACCTAAATGCGGACTCCGCAGTCTCAAACCGCGCAAATATTTAACTCTCACAGGAGATTATGTATTTGTTTGGGGTTGATACCGTGGGGACCGGGAGTACGCGAATTATTTAAAGATTTTTTTGACATGTGGCTTTGTATCTATTTAATTGTAAGCAGACCTATAAAGTCAAGGTATGGGGTCGCTCAATGCCGGCTAAATGATCCGATTACAAAACCGTCGGCGCAAAGAATTTGCATTACGAATCTATTTCAATATCCTCGCTGCGTGACTGTCAAATCGTTAATTCAAATCTGTTTTTTATTTTACTTTGTGATCAAAAACTTGTATCATTGAAATGCCAAAATAAATTAATAAAAATGTATGATCTTCAAGACTTATAAGTGTTGCATTAGATTGCCCTAAGATGTAGTAAACCTCGGAGCTAAGTGGCTCTCAGACCGAAGGCATCTTGTCCTAATTGTTTAATCCCGCATCGCTATCCCATGAAACGCCTATATATTATATTCAATTAACTACTAAAATACTTTGTTTATTAATTAGTTAAATGTTTTCTATTTTGTTTAAGATAACAGTTTTGACAGCAAAGTGTCAAAAAAAATACGAAAATATAGCCAACTTTCAAATAATTTTTCGTTTGGGCCATTGTCTCAACGACTAATATTTTCTATACTTTGAATCATATATATTTGTTATCAGTTCTGTACTATAATCTTTTTGTTACATGACTTTGCAGCAGGATAATGGGAAAATCATTTTATTATTATTTTGTATTACCCTTTTTTTAACGTGTATCTCTCATACTTGTCATTGGCAGAACAAATGGCTTTACCATTATAGCCATAAATAGGAAAAAAAAAAAAAAAAAATCTATTGGAAAAATACTCAAAGAGGTGACAAGAAAACCAAAGTCAAATCTTATGATTCAACAGAAAGAATCTATAGCAATTCAGAGTGGCAACATATATAAATAGATAGTGTTATGAAAAACTGGGGCAATTTATTATAATTTTTGTTTAAGTATTCCAGATTATTCGAGATTGTATAATGGTTGTAGTTCAGTGTATACTTATGCAATTTGATGCGCATCTGTAAGAGGAATTTTAGTACCCAATATCACTTTAAAACCTAGTTCCTTTCCTTTCAGGAGCAATCCGCGCGCAGAATATTCTGTACATTGCGCCCAATTTACGACGAGTTGGTAATTTATGGCACATTGAAAATAACGACAAGGGAAGAACATTTTAATTTAATTTTCAAATTTAATACTTTAGCCGCATAAAATAAATGGTTTAAAGATTACGAAGAAGAAGTCAAATATTTACGCGCTCATCCCAACCGCCTTCGTGTTTGTCAACCGACTTATATTTTATTAAGATAAATTTAGGTAGGTATCTATAGTAAATAATGATGTTTATATAACTAACATTTTAATAACTTTTTCATGCTTTATACATCATATGATTTTATGACATTTTTAAAATTAGTATAATAAGTTCATACTAATTTTTAAATTATAAAATGTTTCGGTTTTAGTCCGGTTTTCCAGGAGATTACTAATGATGATTAAATTTTACGATAAACGGCGAGGATATAAAAAAAAATATTCGTAATGCAAATTCGTCCTTGTTACCACCTATTTCGTAACCGTATCGTTTAGCCAGCATAGTGGGAATGATCAATATTGTTGAACAACAATTTATTGATCGATCCCGTTCATGGAATTAGGAATTAATGACATGAAAAACGAACTAATATTATTTTGCTATGAGATTCTTACCCACTTTAACATTCTCAACATTTTATCGTCAATTCAACCGCCCGCTTTGTAACTGCACCCTAAAAGGAGACTACGACATCGACAAGATATCGATGCAGTACTCTCCTGAAAACCAGTGAACCCACAGACTAAAACGAAACATGACTAGGTGTATCCTTTTCCTCAATATAATAGTCTATACATGATTGTTGTACCGTAAAACTTTCGGCTCCGTTATTCGTTGGTGAACATATTTTATTTTAACATATGTCGTATTTTGTCGTCGCACTTCAAAGAATGCATTTCTCAGGTTTCCGCTCCAAGCGGCATTTGTATTTACCTGGTGGTAAGCAGAGCTACAAATACCATGAAACGGGGTCGATCAATGCATTGTTGTTAATCAGCTTTGGTAAATCTTGAAGATTACTTAAAGAATACTTTACATAGCTGCCACTATGCCGGTATTTTATTATATTTTTTTATTGGGGCATGGCATGTGACTTTGGGGCACGACATGTTTGACCTGGTGGTGAGCAGACAGAATTAATAATTGTTCTTAAACAATATTTATCGCTCCCACTATACCGGATGAATTATGCGATTACGAAATGGGCGGCGACAACGACGAATTGCATTACGAGTAGGTTTATTTTTATAATTGGTCCCTGCCTTATCGTCAATTCAACCACTCATTTCGTAACCGCACCCTGAAAGGAGACTACCACCTCGACAAGAGCGGATCGATGCAGTAATCTCCTGAAAACCGGTGAACCCACAGACTAAAACCGAACGACACCTAGTCACTTGACGGTTTTTGCATCTGTATGGGCTGTGGTAATGAAACTGGTCGGTCGGCCTAACGAAGTTATAGAGAATAATCCACGTAAAATAATGCTGTTATAATAATAAATGACGCTTCTTCGAAATAAGGAAGAATTTGACTAACGAAAGTCTACTTTATATACCACATACCTAGGTATGTAATGCTGAAGATTCTCTTTTGAAAAAAACTACCTATTCCTATATCTACCAAAAGTCCTCCAAGCGTTTTGCCACAAAAGCCCATGTAACTCGAATATTTCAGTTTACGTATTTAAAGCCTAAAAAATAAATAACCTTTTAAACCTTAAAAACAAAAGATTCCAAGCGACATTTTAGGAAACTCTCTTTAGTCTGTGGTGTTTTACTACAAAAACTGCAAAATAGGCAATGAAGCAAATTGAGGTTTACAAAACGCTGATTTTGTGACGATAAAAGTTTTTGTGTGTATTTTGTTTATTCTGCAGGTATTTGTGGCAGTTGCTGTGTTCGTGACTCCGGAAAAATTTATTATTTGAGTTTTGGGACCTCAGATGCTACAACTTCATACTTAAAAACCTGACAAAAACTATTAAAACGCGGAGGGTTGCGATCTTTTTTTTTTAGTAATTTTATCTAATATAGATAATTACATGATATCTTCAATCGAAATAAAAAAAAATATATATTAAATATTTTTTTATTAGCAGTAGCTGCTTTATTGTTTTTCATAGGTTATCCAATTACATACATAAACAAAAGCGTAATATATAAATAATAACTTGCTATATTCCGCCATATTAGGGCGTCTTCAGGCAACAATATTTACAAAAAATAAAGATTATTTTTTTAAATATTGTTACCTGAAAAATAAATAAAAACTTACATCCATCCAACTGTATATCCATAAGATTTAAGATAAGGAGGGGGAATAGTAGATACCTATTTATTATTGGGCCTTTATATTGCAGTTTTCCATCGGGTAAAGTGGTAAGTCGACTATAAAGTCCATGAATACGGTCGATCAATACAGCGTTGTTTAACAGTATTGGTCGGGCCCATTATGTTGCAAAATGATGCGGTTACGAATTCGGCGCCGAAACACGAATTTTCATTACGAGCCTACTTGCTTTATCGCCATGCTAATTTCGTGAAAAGAGATCGATGGACTACCGGTGAACCACCACCTCGACAAAAAATCGATGCAGTAATCTCCTGAAAACCGGTGACCCACAGACTAAAACCAAAACATGTCTAGGTGACACTTGAAAGGTTTTGGCACACGCCGTTATCCATATTAACATAAATACCTTGTATATAAAGATTGTATTTTCGTCATCATAAAATTAATTATAATATGAAGGATGGTCAACGGAATCAGCTAACCACCTAGTCTTACGCTAGTTGGTTATGTAGCGTGCGTACGGTTGGGTAGTTTTTATTATTATTTAATGACACATTTTACGATTTCACTTTAATAGGATAATTTTTTATCAAGCTAATGGAAAATATACTATAATGATTATATACCTATATATCTATATAGCAACCTAACCAAACTCACTCTAGACCTTATAGTATTTTTTTTTTAGATTATTCATAAATATCTGTAAAGGTTTACATGAAATAAATAGTTTTGGTTTTGGATACACATTTAATTAGTTATTACCCTGGTCACAAACTAAGCTTTAGGCCTGTTTGTACCAGCGATAAAATACATAGATATTATATTTTCATGTGACCCAGATCATGAAAAATTATACAGCAAATATATCTACTAATATTATTTTGCCATGAGTGGGAATCTAACTCACGACCTCCGGATACAATGGTAAAGCCACAAGTCCAAGTAGGTGGTCAAATTCGAAATCATGGCACTTAGTGTCTAACTGTAAGTTTACCACCAATAGTCTTATAGTCAACTAGTCATGTTCCGGTTTTAGTCTGTGGGTTCACCGGCTTTCAGGAGATTACTAGTGCGGTTACGAAATGGGTGGTTGAATTGACGATAAGGCAGCGACTATAATAATACCCGTAATGCAATTCATCTTTGTCGCCGCCCATTTCGTAATCGCATCATTTAGCCGGCTTAGTGGGAGCGATCAATGTTGATTAGAACAATAATTGACTGACCCCATTCAAGGACTTTGTATGTCTGCTCACCAACAGGTAGATAGATACAGAGTCACATGCCGAGCTCTAATATAAATAAAATTAGGCTGATTAATAAAGGATTTAGAAATTCAGTGAAACTTTTAGGTATATATATAAGAGGTTTTAACATCTATCTCCCTGAAAATTAGGCCTTAAGTCGAAGGCATCTAAAACAAATTAAGGCAATAAAACGATTTTTTTGCAGGAAATCTACAAAATGACCATTTTGTTAAAATAAATCCGTTGCAAAATACGGGTAACTTTTCCGATTAACAATTTCTGACTCGTTATCATTATGCAAACATCCTCCATTTTACCATTCTCAACTTTGGTTTAACAGAGACACACGAGAGGTAATTTTTATTTTTTTTATTTTTATTATTTTTTAAATCATTACCGTCTCCAATATACATGGTAGCCGAGTTGGCCTTGAGTTATTAAAAAAAAACACTTAGGTCCCTGGTTCAACCCTTTGGAGAGCACGTTAAGCTGTCGATCTCAGTTTCGCTATACCATCTTGTGAGACTGTATATACAGGGTGAATTTGAAAGGATGTACTTTGGGCTAATATGAGGTTTTGCTGATCAAATCGAACAACTTTTCCCATGAAACCATGACGCAAATGAAAAAAAAAATTGGCTTCCCCATATAAATTGGTCATTTTAACATTACTAGTTTGTATGGAGAAGGCAATTTTTTTTTTCATTTCCGGCACATGGTTCCATGGGAAAAGTTGTTCGTATTGATCAGCAGAACCTCATATTAGCCCAAAGTACATCCTTTCAAAGTCACCATGTATAAAATAATAAACTTAATAATTTAAAGGTTAACTTAGACAAAACAAACTATATACAATTCCGAAATTATAAATCAATGAAACACCAAATTAAAATACAATTTCGTGGCACAATTATAAAAGAAATAGAAGTAATTAAATTTTTAGGATTAAATGTCGATCAGCACTGTAATTGGAAATCACACATTGACGTAGTATGTAGCAAATTAAATAGGTTTATCTACGCTTTAAAGAAACTGAGGAGAATATCAAGTGAAGGTGCAGCTCTAATGGCTTATCACGGTTATGTTTCCTCAGTGTTAAGGTATGGTCTCCTAATATGGGGAAACTCCACAGAAATTAATAAAGCTTTCATAACTCAAAAGAAATGTGTTAGAGCAATCTGTGATGTTGGGCCCTATGAAACATGCGGGCCACTTTTTATAAAATTAAATTTGCTAACTTTGACATCATTATATATATTAGAAATAGTCTTATTTGTAAGAAATCATATACACATGTTTACTGTATATAATTTGAATGCAAGGTTTGTACCTCGAGATCCTTCAAAACTAATGATGTCAAATTGCCACAGTTCCTTATATATTAAAAATGCTTACATTATGTGTATTAAGGTTTATAACAAAATACCGAGGGAGTTTAGGGACATGACTGATAAATTATGTAAAATTAAACTGGAAAAATGGCTTCTCGATAAATATTTCTACTGGATAAGTGATTTTTTTGATTTTCGATAACAAATATTTTTAATATTATAATTATTATAATTTGTATGGAAATGGAATTGATATAAATAATTTTATATTGATTTTTGTTGTTTTTAAATTTTGACATTGTAGTTAAATAGTTTGAATGTACCTATTTAGTAATAATTTTAAACTATTATTGGGTACCTAAAAATGTTATTGTAAATTAATTTGAGAAAATAATAATGTTTAATTAATTTATAACTGTGTGTTTGTTTCTGTGATAAAATAATAATGTTTAATTAATTTATAACTGTGTGTTTGTTTCTGTGATAAAATAATAATGTTTAATTAATTTATAATTGTGTACCTATTTATTTCTGTGAGAAAATAATGATGTTTAATAAATGTATAATTAATTATGTATTGTTTCTGTAATCTATAAGTGTAATATTAATATAAAAATATACCAACCTACTTATCATTTGCATACTGTAAAATACAGTAAAATATGTGAACCGAACAAACAATGTAACATCTCTGTACCATATTTTTTGGCAAATACAGATTTTATTATTATTTATTATTATTATTATTATTTGTATATAATTATAGAGTCTATCCAAACATCGAGACTAGCTAGCCACTTATTCGGCAATGACGAGGTGAGATTAAAACCGATGGGTACCCTAAAGCGGTCTCAGGCGCCGTAAAGCACCCGTGATGATATTTATTTTATTTATTCATTACCGTCTCGAATGTTAAAGTGGCTGAAAGTACGAATAAATACATACACTTTAGGTAACAGATATTTATGCGCACACACAGACAGATATCTGAATCCCACTGTGCAAGGTTTTATCAAATCCCGAATCCTATTTTGTTGTTAACGGATTGTCCCTTCACGTATTTTTTTTACGAATGGGTAAGTACTATTAAGTATTCTTAAAAAAGTTAAATAGTTCATTGTCTTATTAAAAGAAAACAATATTTACCAACTGTCATAGATAAAACCTAATGTACCAAAGTTATATAATGGTTCATCAGCATGGGTTGGTAAAGGTCTAGTAAAACCTAGACTACTACTAAGTTTTTTCACTAAGTTTGTGAAATACCGAAATGCCATAACTCCCCATAGCGCCTGAGAGAAAGTTCGCTAATTCTATGTAATAAGCATTCGTTTTGGGGTTGCGGTGGGACAGATTGATGGATTGACAAAATATTTATGAGTTGAGAAGTTTTATTATATAAGTTTTATTTCGTATTTTATTGATATGGGTAAAGGGTATTAGTACATAAAGGACATTATAGGTAAAGTCCGTTTCATGAAAGAATTCTCTCAGACGGGGCGCTGCAGTCGCGCGACGGAATACAGCAAATAAAATTGATATAACTAAAAAAAATATTTTGTATCGTAGGTATATTTAGCACATTTGCTTTACCCTCAATTTTATTAGTTCCACTTTTTTTCGCGGGACTTCTTTCATATAGTAGTAGGACTAGTATTTAGTAGTTCATATAGTAGGAAGCCATCGATAGTGTAGAAATACATTTTTCAATGAATAAATAGAGTTTTGTCAGAAAACCATGCCCTTAAAGATTTCCTAAGTACATGCCACCCTATTTATCAGCTAGGTAGGCATATGAACTAGGTATAAAATAAACCTAGTCTGCTCTTGATATATTTTTTCAGGCCACCGATAGAGAATTTAATATGAATAAGTAGCGTTTGGCCAAAAAAAAACACCGCATTAAAGCGTTCCTTAGTATATGCCACCTAATTTACTTATTAGGTATATAATCTAGGTACATAATAAAATAAGAAAATAAAGTTAAGGATGGTTTTAATTTGACTTCTTAATTTGGACGGGTTATAATTGGCCGCTAACTTCACACTGCTGCCCAAATGCATAACCGCATCATTTAGCCGGCATAGTGGAAGCGATCAATGCTGTTTTACAACAGTGTATAGCTCAACCCCAATTATGGATTTTGTGGGACTGCTTACCATCATGTCACATGAGACACATGCCGCGATCCAATATAAAATAAGTTTGGATAGCCCCGGTTTAGCGATAGACGAGACGTGTCTTAAAGGCCCGGAAATACTTTAATTTATATCTTTCCGTTTACTGTTTTACACTATTATATGTCTCTTTCTATATATATTGTAAGCTCTATTTTATTACCATTTCCTTCATACGATACTAAGATAATAGAGCAATCAACTCCAAGTGAAATACGTCCATATATAGTAGAGGCTAATTTCAACCTGTTATATATAAAGAAACATTTTTTAGAATACTCACAATAATATTTGTAAAAAGGAATACATAATCGTAGAACAGAGCTTGTGCTTGGCAAAAACACTATAAATTCGAGGAAGAAACCGTCAACTTTAGTTTTTCTTTCTAATAAGTCAGTAACATTTAAAAAATCACAAATTATACACTCATATCATTTTCTTTCTTTTATAGTAGAGACGTGAGGACCCACGTCCTTGGTTCAAGGAAAAAAAAAACTTTTGTTATTTCTTTAGGTAAAAGTCAGGATTGTTAGTTTACGACAAAAAGTACTCATTAGCCTCTTCAAAGCGACAGCGCGGCTCTAGCGGCGGCTTCTGGTATTTTTTTAAGATATCCTTGATTACTTCTTAGTGTCTGTTTTAATTATTTTACCAATAGTTAGTTAATAGATAAATAAACTAAAAATAAAATAGACACTTCAGTTATTTAATTCAGATTTCATATAATCGTCTTTGTCTTCTTCTTTTTAAGATTATATATAATCTAGTTTTATCAAACTAATTGTCATATAATTCATGTGTTCATTAACTCATTTGTTATATATTCAATTCTACATTTTATTTTAATAAAGTTGTTTCAGTTAGGAGCCATCGTCGCCGTTCCATTACTAACAACGCTCGGTGCCTTGCGCCCGTTATTGAACTGGAACATCACCAATTCGTAAGTCACTATAGTTCCCACAACCTGAAATAATAAAAATACTAATTTATTATTATTAAAATTATATCTAATGATTTTTCAGATTTTTGAACTTGTACAGTACACTATAAGAAGAAATTAAGAATATAACAGAACTGGTTTTTAAATTTACTTCCTTCCAAAATCAACATTTAACTCACAAAAACAACAATCGAGTTATTTTAATATTTTCGGTAAAATAAACACTTTGTGTGCCTACATAATATAAAAAAAAATATTTCTCACAATACTATTTGACAACTTCATCATAACTTTAAATACGTAAAATAAAAATAAAATAATGATAATTTATTCAAGATCACAGCGGCCCTTGCAATAGCCGTTAACCTGCTTCCTAAAAAAAACTAAGGAAGCTAAAATCTATAAATCCCTCTCATGAAAAGTCAAACTTTCTAGGATATGTAGGTTGATCAGTTTTGAATACCAATGACTCGTTATAAGTCTGTAGGTTTACCGGTTGACAGGAGACTACTGCATCGAATTTTAATCGAGGTGTTTTTCCTATTACTTAGGTGGCTGTTGATTCTGAAGGTGCTTTTTCTCCCAAACTTACGGTGATGTTTTACAAATCGCAGATTCGCGGCCATACATAGAATACTATCGCACCTCTGGGACGGATATACTTACTACTAAAAACTTATTTTACATAGAAGCACGGCATATGACTTGAAATATTTAATGTTAAGCAGAACTACAAAGTCCATGAATGGAGTCGATCAATACATTGATGCCTTACAGTATTGATCGCTCCTACAGTGCCGGCTAAATAATCGGTTATGAAATTTGCAAATTAACTTTGGCGACAAAGACGAATTTGCATTACGTGTCTAATCTAATAAATAAATCTAATAAACAATATTCTTGCTGATTTATCGTCAAATTAATTGTCAGTTTCGTAGCCGCACCCTTAAAGGAGACTATAACCTAGACAAGAAACCCATGCAGATGACTCCTGAAAACTCACAGTAGATTGTAGTTTCAAAAATATTTATAATATATGCTTTACCAGTATTAATTTACGAAACTGTTAGAGATATTTTTTTTATGATCATAATGGATTAAATTACCTCAAGGATCATCTTCTTGGTAATATAAAAGAAATTGAGACCACTTAACGCGACAGTAGTGTAAGTCACTTGACGATTAAACCTCTGGACCTGGAACACAAGTTAAGCAAACTGTAGTGGACAAAAGTGAAAATCAATCATACGACCTCCTGATACAGTGTTAACATTATAGACCACGGGAGTAGCCAATTTTAGAATATTCTTCGCAAAATCTCTTGCTATTTGAAAACATATATTTAAAATCCTTTGCTGAATGTAGACGATTGATTCGTTTTTTTTTACTTGAAAAAGGCAATTCTACCCTGTTTACTCCTACTCTAGCTACTGTACCTAATCTATTATGCCAAGTGTCTTATTCAGGCGAATGGGTTTTATTCTTACTCGTATGTCGTCGTTTGTATGATATTCTGAGTATACACCGAACAAGTGGTAAGCTCATTGTGGTGTTCATATAGAATCGGATGCAATTACCAAAACAAATAGTACAATTTCTTCGTTTTATTACTATCAATAGAGTGAGAGTAATTAAACAGACTTCACTACATCCTATCAGTTAAAGTTTATTCAGTTAAAGTGATTAATAAGAGCAAGAATGAGATGAGTATATTATAGCGTTATTTTGTAGCTTCATACGACAGAGCACCTATGTATATTAAACCAAGTTTAATCAAAGTTTAAAACTTGGAATGACAGCTAATTAGTTAGGAACACAGCGAACGTTGTGGAATTAACGACTGGATTAACACATACGAAGTTTATTTAAAATTAGTTTCCAATATGGTAGGTCGGAAATAAATTACTAGGTCAGCGTAGTGCCCTGACAAAGGCCGTGCGCAGACTGTCACGGTGTTGTTTTTTCGGATGCCTTACGCTGCAGGATGAACGCCGACCAGAAATCAGAATTGTTATGAGAATGTCGAAAGGTGCTACTATCAAATATTAGCTTCAGCACTGACATACACTATTTTCAATTATTAAAATATAAAATGAAGTCAATTGGAAATTTCGGATCTCTACGAATGACGCCTATGGATGCAAGTACTTAATTGTAGCCAGTATGGATGTGGCTGGTGAGCAAAGTTATGGATACGGACCCTGGTGGTGTAAAGATATAGAGAATACAAGTTTAGTCAAACTTACGTCCAATGAGTAAGCTGGTGTTGGCACGTTACGTAGGTCATCTTATTGCTGGAGAGCAGAGTTGTGGATGTGGTCTTAGTAGTGGGAAGATATGGAGAATACAGGACCCGTCACACTTACGTCCAAGGAGTAAGCTGGTGCAGGCACGTCACAGAGAGCATCTCGTGGCTGGTGAGCAGAATTGTGGATGTTTGCGGCAATAATAGATACAGTATAGGCTCTGAACACGAGGAATAAAAAGGAGTAAGTATAGTAGATTCTGTGTTCAACTCCATTCAGTGCCCTGAAAATAATATACCGGTTGTTTTTTTTTTTTTACGTTTTATAGGTAGGAACTAGTTCATGCACCTTAATTTTTATTTATTTAATTTAGAACCTGGTATGGGCTGACATGGTCATATAAATGACAAAAGCCCTATAAAAAAGATTAAAAAAAAACCTGGTATGCACATAACGGGTTCAAACAGACTACAAAGCTCATGAATAGGATCGATTAATTTCATTGTTTACGTGGTAACTATAATATTATCCAATCTGTGACATTGTTGTTTAATAGCATTGATAGCTTTCACTATGCCGGCTAATTGAATCGGTTACGAAATGAGCGGCGACAAGGACGGATTTGCATTACGAACCTACACTTTTATATCCTTCCTGCGTATCGTCAAATAAATGTCCTTTTCGTAACCTCATTCAGAATACGTCGATAAAAAATCGATAGTCATAGTAGTCTGAAGCGTAGTCTCCTGAAAATCAGTGAACCCACAGGCTAAAATAAAAACAAGACTAGGTCACTTGAAGTTTTCTCCATTCGCTTGGGTCATAATGAAAACGGTCGGTTGGTCGGTGTTTAATTTATTATAAATATATATACCTACTTGTGTTATGTATTTCAAAATGCCATCAATAAGATTCAATAAACAAATGACTCGTTTTCTTTAATACATACCTATTTAAAGTTTCTTTATCACAGAGATAATGAGCAGGATAATGTAAGCTGAAAATAAATTGTTTTTTTTATTTTATAAGTAAATTAAACAAAGGAAATAATGTAGAAATCCAGGAAAGTGGCCTTTTCTCTGCTTTTCCATTAACAGTATACAGTCGTACATATATATACGTGGTGGCCGAGTTGGTTAGATCTTGGACTTAAAAACGCTTAGGTCCCTGGTTCGAATCCCGGTGTGTACCAATGAGTTTTTAATTAAAAAAAATATGTACATTTGTTTGACAACACCACTAGTGCCTCGGAGAGCACGTTAAGCTGTCGGCCCCGGTTTCACTATACCAACTTGTGAAACTGTTTATAGATGGGTTATTGAGTCTATTCAAAACATCGCGACGAGCTAGCCACTTGTTCGTTGTAGACTCATACCATCGGCTACGACGAGGTGGGATTAAAACCCCTCCGCTGGGTACCCTGAGGCCGTCTAGGCGCTTTTGGGCGCCGTAAGGCACCCGTGATGATATGATATGATATGATGAGTATACAGTCGTAATGGTATTTTTTTTTGTACTTATCGAATCCACGACCTCCTCAGATACAACGCCAAAGCAACCACTAGTCTATGGAGGCTGTCAATAGATGCTACTAAAAAGCCCATAAATGGGGTCGATCAATAAATTGTTGTTTAACAACAATCATCGCTTTCAAGCCTTAATTGTGATTGGGTTTGGTGATTATGGTTCCTCGTAACCTTTTTGTTTGATTCTTTTCCACACATCTCTGGTAGGTATAAAAAAAAGTAATCTTTAATAATGTTAATATGAATAATAATAAAATATGACCATGACCATTGATAATAATAATACATTATAATAACAACATTAATAATATAACCTATGTATTTACATACCATTTCTGGCAAAACATGTTGAACACCATTGCTTTATAACATCTATTGTACCGTGTTTTTGGCAAAATAAACAATTTCATTTCATTTCACTGTGCCGACTAAATATTGTGGTTATGAAAAGGGCGGCGACAAATACGAATTTGCATTACGAGTCTACTTTTTATATCCCGTTCTCGTTTTCTCATGTACTTTAGTATTACAACTTACTTGAGAGTGTTGAACAATTGTAAACAAATGTAGAACAAGTTAGTGAAGAACGAGAGTAGTATGATTTCATTAAGGTGACAGTCTGTCAGCCGCACCATGGCCACCAGGTTAGAGTAATGCGCCCTTAGAACGCCCCACGCTGTTGATGCCTAGAAAAAAAATGTAGATATATAGGTACGTCGATGATTACGCCTGATAATTATTGGTGGCATTTGTTATTGGATCTAAATACTGCTTCCCATCAGGTGGCAGTCGAGTAAATATAATATAATAAAATAGTTTTTTTTTAAATCTACTTTTTTTTTTTTATGGCCGGATGGACTCTATATAGGCTATAGAATAATAATCGATTATTTTTAGAATTCGAGTCGTCTGTCTGTCAATGACTACTGGGCCGATTTATATACTTTTTTGTTGTTGAATAGCTATATACTTACAGAAAGGGAGGGCAGATATATAGGCTGTTTGTGTTTAAATAATCTCTTAGGAAAAGATTTTAAATACACCAGATATAAAGAAGTGATCTATAAACAAAAGTTGGGTATAGTATAATGATTGGTAGGTAATTACCTACTTACTAAAACCCAAAGTTGTACCTAATAAATCGGGGTTGTCTTAGGAATTTGCGGATATCAGCTAGTAATATATATACCATCCATCACGTGTGCCTATTTGGCTCCCAAACACCGCTTAAACGGCCTCAGGGTACCCAGTGGACGGTTTTAAACTGTCCTCATTTCGCCGATGGTATTCGTAATAAATATATATAATATTTATTCAAAAAATAACCATCACGATAGGGCTTCGGTATATAAAATAACAATGCAAAGGCTTACCTTCGACTTTTTCCTATTAATATATTTATTTAGTTGTTGGAATAAACGTTTCAAGTAATAAGAAAACAGCATTATTAAAACATCAATAAATGTCCAGAGAAATGTTGTTTGAATTCTGACAATCTGCGGACAAACCAAAGCTAACTAACACCCGTATTCATAATAACTTATTGAGTCCTTGAAGAACACTTTAGTTATAAAATGTTTTCTCTTTTTTTATCAACAAAATTTTATATGGAAAAAAAATATATAAAAAAGAAAAAACCTTTTTCTAGAGTGTAATTGAAGGACTCACTAAGTTTTTATAAATAAGGCCATAAGTGTTTAATTAATAATAATAAAATGATCACGGGGGCCTAACGGCGCCCGAGACCGCCTAAAGAGCTGGTGGCCGCAGGGTACCCAGCGGAGGGGTTTTAATCCCAGCTCGTCGTAGCCGATGGTATGAGTCTACACCGAAAAAGTGGCTAGCTCGTCGCGAAGTTTTGATAGATTCAATAACCCATCTAAATTATAAGTTTCACAAGTCGGTGAAACTGCTGCGACAGCTTAACGTGCTCTCCGAGGCACTTAATACTGGTGTTGTCAAACAAATGTTCACACATTTTTTTATGAAAAAAATATTGGTTTGAACTGTGTAAAAAATATATAGTGTTTTTAAGTGTGAGGTCTAAGCAACTCGGCCACCACGTATATTTAATTTGTTAAGTGTTCTCATATAAACCCATAAACACAAGAGATATATAAAAAATACTTACTTCAGCAAAACACGCTTTCCATGGTTTAAAAGTGGTGAAGCTAAATACAGATGGAATAGTATGATAGTAATAGACCATCTTCCGCAACAGCTGACCGCTAGACTCAAGTAATAAACGGTTAGTAAAATAGTATTAATAACCTTAAGATATATCAGTTAAGATCCAAATCTCGAGATGAGTTTACGGAGATCACCAACTATTAAAGGTTGTACTTCATCTGTGTCACAACCCGATCTAACCAAATTGAAAGAAAATAAAGATAATGTTACACCAAGAAAAAGAAAAGAACGCGAATTCGAACACGAAATACAGCAGGAGTTAAAGAATTTTAGAGATGAAATCATGACATTTATGGTGGAATTTGGTTCTAAACAAAATGAAAAATTGTCATTATTATGTAGTGATGTTTCTATAATAAAAAATCAAATTAATGAGGTTAAATTAGCAAATGAAAAATTGACAATGGAACATGATCAATTAAAGTTGGATATGGAGAACTTAGCCATGAATTTAGGAAAGACTTCGAATCGAATATTAACATTAGAAACAGATATAAATAAATGCAAAGACCAATTTAAAACGTTATCGTACACTGCAGCAGGATGTAATCAAAGTACTTCAGAATGTGACATTTTTGTACGTGAGATTGAGGATAGGCTAATTAGGGCAAAGAATATTATCATTCGAGGTGTAAAGGAAGAAAACAACCATATTAAAGAGGAGCGAATTGCATATGACAGACGAGAGAGCTTAAAAATATTAAAATCTATTGATATAAATTGTCCCGAACCAAGGGCCATATTACGTCTCGGCAAGTATGACGAGCAAAAGTCACGCCCATTAAAGATTTTTTTTGAGTCTCATGAAGTAGCAAAGTTAATACTCCGTAAGAAGCCTAAGAATAACAACAACCTAGTAATAACTTCTGATCAAACACCGCTTCAAATTACGAATTTTAAAAATCTACGGGATGAATTTAATAAACGACAAATGAACGGCGAAAATAACATAGCCATTAAGTATATAAAGGGTGTTCCCACAATTGTCAACACGGCAAAAAACTAAACGATATAAACACAGTTAATGATTTTGAAGAGGATTACGCAAAGAATATTACATACCAACTAACAAGTGATTATGGAGATTTACCAACTACCAACTCAACGCTTAATTTTCTTTATATAAATATTCGCAGCCTAGTTAAGAGGGGTAAATTGGATGAATTAAAGTGCATTTTAAGGTCAACAACAGGTACTATTCACTTTATATTGTTAACAGAAACATGGATTAAGAATGAATATGAAGCTCAAAGTCTCAAGCTACACCATTACACTCACTACTACAGTTATAGAACTGACCGCATTGGCGGAGGAGTGTCTATTTATGCACATAATAGTATCAAGCATCAAATATTAGAAAGTAATTATGTTGGAAATAATAATTTTCTCTGGATCCATGTAAATACATTAGCCTTAAATGTTGGACTGATATATAAACCAAGTTATACAAATATAGAAGATTTTCTTAATATATATGGTTCACAATTGGAAAAGAACTATAGATCAATAATCTTTGGCGATTTTAACCTAGATTTGTTAGAAAATAGTGCTAAAGTGGATAATTATAAATCTTTATTACTTGAAACTAAATACAATATATTAAACAGAATAGATATAGAATACTGTACAAGAATAGATAAAGGGATGAGAAAATCAATAATAGATCACGTTTGTTCAAATATAAATAACAATAATTTCCATTTGGCAGTTATAAATTCCTCGATTTCCGATCACCATCAAATTTACTTAGGTCTAAAGAATACTAAACTTAAAACTAAACAGAAAACTATATATAAGGCAATTGATTATCAAAACTTATATAAAAATATAATAGATCATACACTATATAACCCTAACAATAAATACGAGATCTTAGAACAATATATTAAAACAAATATAAACCTAAGTCAAGTAATTAAAACAAAAATATTGAACAAACCTAGACAGGAATGGATAAATAGGGATATAATTAGAGAAATCAAAAAGGGAAATGAAATTTGGAATGTACTTAAACGTAGTAAACAGAATGAAACTTATAGAGATGAATTTATTAAACAACGAAATAAGGTAACAAAAATGATAAAAGTGGCAAAGAAGACTTATTACCAAACTGAATTTGAAAAGAGAATAAAAGAGCCGAAGAAGACGTGGAATTTAATAAATGAATTAGCGACTAATAAAACTAAGATCAATTCTGTACCTTCTAAACTAGTTGTAAACTCTATTACTATAACTAATGAAAAAGAAATATGTGAACACTTTAATAGTTTTTTTGCCACCATTGGTTCTAAATTGGCTGATAAATTCGCACCAGTTTCGCCATCTTTATTAAACGTACCCTCAAATAGAAATATCCTACAACTTTCTCAACTTCCACACTGTACACAAGATGAAGTAAGCAAAATAATATGTGAACTAAATACAAACTCAAGTACAGGCTTTGATAATATTACGACCAAATCTTTAAAATGTATTTGTTATTAGTAATTTCCAGATAGCCTTAAGATAGCGAAAGTGACACCTATTTATAAAGCAGGGAGCAAATTAGACCCAGGTAATTATAGACCGATCTCTGTCCTACCAATTCTTTCAAAGGTCTTCGAAAGGGTGATTTATAAGAGAATCAATGACTATTTAACTTCAATTAACTTCATCTACCCCAATCAATACGGCTTTCGATTAAAATCTAACACCTTAACAGCAACAATGGACCTTGTAACCGATATAAAACATAGCATAGACCAAAGAGGCATGGCACTTGGTATTTTTATTGATCTAAAAAAAGCCTTTGATACTGTTAGTCATCGCATATTGTTGTCAAAACTTAACAAAATTGGAATAATAGATTCAGCACATAAAATAATTCAATCATATCTTACAAATAGATTTCAAATAGTAAAAATAGGCAATTCAACTAGTAGTATGCATTCCATAAAGTATGGCGTTCCTCAAGGTTCGATTCTGGGCCCTTTGCTTTTCATTATTTACGTAAATGACATTAATGGACTGGGCTTACAAGGAAACATAACACTCTATGCAGATGACACCTGCCTTTTTTATTATGGCTCATCTATTCAAAATTTAATTACACAAGCACAAAACGATTTAGATCTTTTATCTACCTGGTTTAAAACAAACTTATTAACAATTAATACATTAAAGACAAATTTTATGATTTTTACAAATAAAAATAAACATATCGGCCAATATAATAATCTTACAATAGACGGTTCGATAATCAACATTAGTAATAAAGAAAAATATCTTGGTCTAATCCTGGATAAAAGCTTGACATGGCAATCACATATTAATAGCATAAGATCTAAATTAGTCCCGCTAACAGGTGCTTTGCGAAGAATCTCTCATTGTTTACCACAAAAAATTAAACTATTAATATATAATTCTCTTGTAAAATCCCATTTAGATTACTTGGTTGCTATCTGGGGTAGCGCTGCAAATAGAAATCTAAACAACTTACAGATTTCACAAAATAGGATTATAAAATCATTATTCAACTTCAATTATTGGACTTCTACTAAAATTTTATATAAAAAAACTAAACTTATGAATATTAAACAAATTTATAAATACCAAATGTGTCTTCTAGTAAAAAAGATTTTGGACAAAAGTACTCATTCAAGAATAAAATTTATCTATAACTACCAATTTCGTAAATATAATAATCTAAGAAATGCATCCCATATTGCATTGACAGTAAATCCTAGAACCAATCAAGGCAAGAAAACTATTAATTACGAAGGAGCTAAACTGTTTAACAGTTTGCCAACCGATTTGAAAATGATAACATCATTATTGCTATTTAAAAAATGCCTTAAAACATATATTCTTAATAATAACTAATCCTTAAATAAAATATAAATATTGTGTATGGGTATGTATGTATATGTATTCGTGTGTATGAATTAGTGTGTATGTGTGGGTATATGTATGTATATACTGCTGCATGTGTATATACGTATATGGGTATATAATTTGTATAAAATAATAAAAATACATCGTTATTGCTATTTAAAAATAGCCTTAAAACCTATATACTAAATAATAACTAAACCTTTAAAAAAAAAAAAAAAAAAACGTATTATGCATATATGTATGTATATGTATATATGTATGTGATATGATACCTTATAAAATAATATTCCGAATATACTACATTAACTATTAATAAAAATATTATTAATATCTCACAAAATTGAATCATACTGTATGTTGAGTATCAACGACAACAAACAACTCATTCATTGATTTCACAATAGCAAAACCGGTTCTCCGGTATTCATAAGGCGCACTGCGCTTCTAACGAGTGCGAGTTTGTACAATCTTATGTTTTTTTCATTTACCCCCCTTGTTTAACAGTTTTATAATGTAACTAGAATTAAGTTTTACCTTATTTTTATTGTTTAGTTTGATTTACCTACTTATTTCCATAATAATATTTATTATGTGAGGCCCGAGTTTTCGGACATCTGACGGAGTTGTTCGGCGGGTGGCTTGTGGAGAATGATTATTTTTTACAGTTCTTTACACGAGTTGACTGTCGGATGGGTTTGTCTAGTGATCGGAGGGTCGGCCCTTATATATAATACCTACCTATTTTTAGTGTTTTGTTTTCATGTTTTTGGCTGTGTCGTCTTTTAATATGTATATATATTTTTTTCTTTGTGTAACAGTTGTTTTAGTTTTAGATTTAATTCATATTTGCCTACTCTGCTTTGTGTAACTTTTTATTTTATTTTTATGTTCAAGAATAGGCCACTCTCGAATGTATTACATATTTAAATTTTGTTGTAATTTCCATGTTAAGTGAATGTAATGTTCTTTTGGAAATAAAGATTCTTTAAACCTAATAGCTTTCTACGACGCTGGCCTTTATAGGACAATGGGTAACGAAAGTCACGTGAAAGTGTATGCTCAGCATGTGTTCCACTGGAAGATATTGTTGAGAATGAGCGTTTGAAATTAAGAAATTATTTCATTTTAATAATAATGTTAGAAATTATATATACAATTAGACCACCTCCGTAGACTAGTGGTTGCGCCTTTGGCGTTGTATCTGGAGGTTGTGGGCTCGATTCCCACCCATGGCAAAAAAATATAAATACGTTTTTCTGTACAGTTTGTCATGCTTTGGGTGTTTATAAAATATAATATGTATTATATCGTTGTTTCTGGTTCACATAGTACAAGCCTAGAGCTTAGTTTGTGACCAGAGCAATATGTGCAAAATTGTCATATTATTATTAATTAAGAAAGTAATATCGTTTGTTTTGTTTTTTCTAATTATAAAAAAGTAAGTTGTGACATGTCGCCATAAGCACGGAACATTATCATCTACGAGCATATGGCTCAAATATATATACGGCTTTTATATTAAAAAAAAAAAAAACGTATATTTTTTATATTTTATGTCATATTTACTCGCCTCATTTAAAAATAAAATAAAATTCGGAATCCAGTTTTCTTTTAATAAAATAAAAAAACAATATTTTAGTATCAAAATAACTTTTAACTATCGTACTAGGACTTCAAAGTATGTGACCATCGGCCATATTCTGTTTCTTTTATAGGTAACGTAACATTGTCAAAATAACGAAATCCTTTATCTACCATGGCTACGACACAAAAATACTGAAAGATTTCACGCCAAAAGCACTTGTAATACCATGGAATAGAGTGCATATATTTTTAACCTTTTCTGTAGCTAATTGTTTAATCTATTTTTTATAGGATTTCTTTATTTTGACAAGCTTCCGTTATAACAGAATATGGCGCCACCGGCAATATGTGGGAAATATTTAATTATTATTATTAAACTTTCAATTACTTAAATTACTAGAAAAAAAAACTATAACAAAAAAGGTAAATAATTTAAATAATGTGTTAATATTATTTTTAGCCTAAGAATACCTTCAGTTAAAACAAGCTAGAAATAGCGCCGAGAAAAATACACACAGTATTTAAAAAAAAAAATACAGTAGTAATAAAATAATTCTCACCTATAGCCAGAAGCATAAAAATAATACATATGGCATTACATTGTCTAGAAGATCTGTTGTCTATGAATAGCGGAAGTTTATGTTCCAGATCGGTCAACTTTGTTATAAATCTCGGCCATTCTCGGGCCAACTTTGATAGTAGTACTGTCGAAACCAATCCGATACTTGAGAATAATAAATTTGCTAAAAATTACAGAAAAAACAATTTATGTTTACTACCCCGTGGTACAAATTGCTCTTAAATCAAATACAGTCAAATACGTTCACGAACGTCTGGTCGCGTATATATGCAGCATATAGAGAAGTACCTACTTAATCTTAATTTTAGGGTATAATTTATTATTAGAAATTTATTAAATTACATTATAATTTATATATTTTTTTATTTATAACTGTACAGATAGTGTAATATAATATAGTGTAATATAATATAGTGTATACTGGCTTCTGGGTATGAGCTTAGTACAGTGTTTTTTATTGCATTATTTAACTTTCGTTGATGCCCGTTTGTATATATATTCAAAATAAACAAACAAATAAATTTAAGTCCCATTAAGAACACTTCATTCGCGATCGCGAGGTCCGCGTTCCCCATACAAAGTGAGCGATCGCATTTCCTGGGTTTTTCCACTACTGTTTGTCGTAGAATAAAAATATTTTTTCTGTCGGCCATTGTGTTTATTAATCTTTATGTTGCGGACATTTTTATATTTTTATATCAGAAAAAAACTTTAATACAAAATTATTAAGCGCATAATAGAAATAATTTAAGGTACAAATTAACAACATAAATATCACACCGCTTATGACAACTATAAAAAAATACCACCGCTATTGAATTATAAACCTACTATAAAATTAATATACTTACAAGTATTCAAAAGCGATAATTCTTTTACAATAAAGTGGTGAATCCCCATCACACACAAAGTTATTTGACCCACAACTGTCGCCGCGTTGTATAACACCAACAGGGACTTGCATTTAAATCTGAAACAAATTTATTTTATTATTTCAGTAGTGCCTGATATATACAAAATGGCGAAGAGGTTGAATATAAACACGCTTACTCTGAACCTATTTACTCTGGGCTTATCAGGCCTAGATTGTAATTGTTTGAAGAAAATTATATACAAGAGAATTAATATAATACCCACTCATATAATACAATTTTTATATAGATATTAGTAATGCAATGAAAATATGCAGCAGGTAGGACTAATATTTTCATGCCATGTTAGTTACATGTTGTACCTAACTAAAATCTACCTTTACTCAGATACGAAGCAAATAAAATAAATTCATTGATGTAAATAAAAATCCCGTCCATGTCCCACGGGAAACTTTGGCCGAATAAATATTATCTATTGTCCGATTTCAGAACAAATTCTACTCGCTTGTAATTTATATCCAAATCGGTTAAGCCGTCACCTCGTCGCAGCTGATAATATACTGATGTCTACACCGAACAAGTGACAAGCTCGCGGTGTTTGTATAGACACAAGTTTCACAAGTTTGTATAGTAAAACTGGGACAGAGTAACCTGCTCTGTGAGGCACAACGAGGCAAACGAACAGAAACCCACCAGGGTTTGGAACCCGTGATCTAGAAACTGATGTGATTTTACGGTCTACATGACATTACAAAAATTATGCCTGAACACACATTATATGCGTCGACTTATAAAGGCAGTTAAAAAGACATGAAAGAACTTACTGCAACAGTTCATTAGTTCGTTCGTATAATCCTGAAACAGGAAAAAATCCCATAAAGCGACTTAATACCATTGAAACTTTCATAGAACTATGGATTTCACTGCATTGTTTATTTTTTATAATCTTTTTTAACCGAGGCTGGGCCATTATAGCCTATTTTCGTAACTGTTAATCAATTTATATATTTTTTATTTATTTAAAAATTATACCAAAACCAGAATTTAATATCAGTTAGACGTAGAACTAACGCACGAATATCAATATATATATGTATGACGCGACCACAAACTATTTACTCAGACACGTGTTGACATCGTTTTATTTATTTTGGAATAGGAAACTGAATTATTGAGCTTTGATTTATGGTGACCGATAATATTATTATTAAAATTAATGCTGTCAGTTAAGCTCACGAAATTTATGGCGTTTTATGGGGTAGTTGGCTTTCCTGAGCTCGTGGGTTCGATTCCTGCACATGGAAAAACTACAACACTTAATAAACTAATAAATATAATTTTAATCGTCTTGAAATGCACTTTCTGTAGGACCAGCTTGCGTGTTTCCTTCCTCTTATAACCTAGATTAACCTAGAATCCTTTAAACAAAGCGTGAATCTTAAGCCGGCATAATGATGGCAACAGCGGTGCACCTGTATGCATCCGCTTGTTGCTATCATTCCTGAACATTGCATACTGCTTAACATCAGGTGGATACAAAGCCACATGTTGAGTTCTTTAAAAAAATAAAAAAAAATACTTTGATGGTTCTACGTTTTATACTTTTTGAGGAAATCGGATTAGTGTTGCGGAGTATATTGGTTTTTTTTTTTTATATAGTCGACATTGTGGGAGCGATTAATTATAGTAAACAACAAAGTATTGCTAGACCGCATTTATATAATTTTGATACCATAAGGTTGATACAAGTTTGAATAAAACATTATTTATATTTTTATTTAAAGAAAAAATAACATTTTATTCAGAAACGTTTATATAACCAAGTGTAGTTAAACAACTGTTTTTTACTCATGCAACAAAATGACAAAACAATTTGTTACTAGGAATAAATCTAGATGCTATATAGAAAATAAATATATATTTATTAGTGCCTCGGAGAGCACGTTAAGCTGTCGGTCCCGGTTTCACTATACCAACTTGTGAAACTGTTTATAGATGGGTTATTGAGTCTATTCAAAACATCGCAACGAGCTAGCCACTTGTTCGGTGTAGACTCATACCATCGGCTACGACGAGGTGGGATTCAAACCCCTCCGCTGGGTACCCTGGGGCCGTCTAGGCGGGCTCGGGCGCCGTAAGGCACCCGTGATGATACAAATATATATTTATTGTATTAGTATCGTTGTTTCTGGTCCAGCACATAGTACATAGCATTATAGCTTAGTTTAGGACCAGCGCAATATGTGTGACATGCCCTACATCATTTTATTATTAAAGATATGTCAGATATGTCAAACTATATTATTGTTTACGTTTGTAACTTTAATAACACAACTTGATTTGTGTTATGATTTTCAGAGATGCTTAATTACGTTTATTAGATTTATAGAACTATATAAATACAATAAATAACATAAGCATGTAACAAGTTAATTCTAAACAACTTCTAAATAAAATCCTGGACTGTAGCCAACATACAAATGCTAAACATCGTAACAATTATCATAAAAATATTTATAAACAAACATTTTATATATGGCAGTGCATGCCATTTACTCACCGAAACAACTTAAGTATTTATACTTATTGGGTATGGTATATTATAAGCATTTTCACTATACCAACTTGTGAAACTGTTTATAGATGGGTTATTGAGTCTATCCAAACATCGCGACCATTGAATATTTCGTTTTTTAATATTATGTGCTTATCTACATCATATTTACATTTTTACTTATAATTTAATATTTTAATTGTTTATATAAATATATTGGCCACTTCAATGATCGGTAGATAAGAAACTTATTAAAACTAAAACAGACATAAATCCCATTAGACATTAAAAATGGTAATACTGCATTATACATTAAAATTTCTCCAGTGGAGATATATTATGATTATTTGGAATGCATCCGCCCTATTTATACAATCCGTTGCTAACGATTATATTTGCAGATTCGATCAAATATACAGAGATAATAAAAAAAATAAAAAAATTATACACTTTTTTTTTATATGTATTTTTTATAATATAACTAATTATTAGAATATTTTTTTTTAAGATAAAAATGCAGTGAAAAAAATCCTAGTGGGTGGGACTCGAACCCACGAACCTAGCTATCGCGGCAAGGCGCTCAACCGCTGAGCCAACCAGGTTCCAGTCACCCCTCACGAATTTTGTCATTGCTTGTTATCTACTTATACACAGACGCCCTTTAGCTTTCTTCTATTAACTCTATACGAGTGAAGTTAGAAGTCCTAGTTTCTAATCCTAGATATATAGGCATACTTTTTTTACAATAGCTGCTTTATTTTTTTCATATATTACCCAATTACATAGGGACATAAATAAAAATACAAATATTATAATAATAACTTCTATATTTCGCCTTGTCCTTGTTAGAGCGTCTTCAAGCAAAAATATTCACAAAATAAAATAGGTAGATGACAAATTTTATTTTATTAAATAACCATACGTTAAAGAAAATTTCCATGCATTTTTGCCATAACTATAGCCGAAATGTATGAAACATGTTAAACACTTTTTCTTTAACATTTGGTTATTTAAAAAATAAAAACTATTAGGTATTTGTTAAGTTCCTACTTTATTTTGAAAGAAATACTTTATTAGTCGCACAGCAACGTAACAACAACAAAGCACATATCACATAAAAATAAATGAAAAACAATAAAAAAATAATACACTAAAAAATAAAATAATCAATAAACAGCATTACCTAATCCACTGGGACAACCAATTAAGGGCCCTGCGGCCACATTCTGTTTCTTATAACGTGATCGTTAGATTGTCAAAATAACGATTTCCGCTATTAGCAATCCCTCCTCCAATCAGAGTAGTTTTTTAACTTTCGCTGATTGGAGGAGAGTGCGCTAATAACGGAATTCGTTATTTTGACAATCTAACGCTCACGTTATAAGAAACAGAATATTGCCGCTGGAGTCGACCTGACGCCCATACAATCGTACCTCCAATATCATAAAATGGTCGTTGGTCGAAGTTCAATTACTTTCTCTATGTTCGTAACCGTATCCAAAAATACCCCTGGATTGGGTAACACTTTTTTGTACTATAATATTTAAACATTTTGTGAATATTGTTGCCTGAAGACGCTCTAATAAGTCACATTTATTCAGTACATTACCTATTACATTTTAAGTTAACTATTTTCTTTATTTTACAAAAGCTTGAAACTATATAGTATATAAGCGAGCTTAATAATACAATTAATATAATTAATAAGATATGAGTTTAATAAAATAAATATCTGGAAAACTTTTCGTAGTATTTTATTCGTTAACTCTATAATAAATCGTAATAATTCTTTTTACTTAATTCCCTTCGGGGAAATTAATGGAAAATAGCACTAAGTACTAATGGGAAGGTTTAATTATTTTAATGTCATTTACTGGAAAATTAGTTATTTTTGTTTCAAAACAGTTATTTTCTAAAGAAAAACTCGATAAGTAAGGAAACTCGCCCAGTAAAGGTTCCATTTTTGTAAATACTTAAACGAATTTTTCGTTTCACATGTTTATTTTGTCATTTTTGACTTGAAAAGGGTCCAAGTAATCTAAAAAAATTTTAGGTAAAACTACATTTTTTTTAGATTATTTTTCTATAGGATAAATACGTGGGTAAAAAAGATCTATAACTATTCCGAATTTTAAATAAATCGGCTAGTATTTTTATTCTTCATGGTAAGCAGAAAAAAAGACAGATACCCATGATATGGATATTTTACAAAATAATGTACACCTAAAACACATCTATAGTGTCTCGAAGGGCACATTAAGCTGTCTGTGAAGTTTCACTATACCAACTTGTGAAGCAGGTTTTTGAGCCTATCCAAAACACCGCGACGAGCTGGCCACTTATTCGGTGTAGACTCAGTATACCACCGCCTACGACCAGTGATGGTATAATTTAAATTATTTCCTACACGAATGAAAAAATATATATTTAATAATATGCAAAGAATACGATAACAAGATTTAAATAATTGGATTTCAAAGGTATAAATATTATTAGAAGGAGATAGCAAGAGAACAGTAATGTGATTCCCTTGGTCCAGTTATGGGTGATTTGACTCGTCAGATATGGTGAGTGGACCCTTACTCTAGGGTTATAACAAAAAAATTATTGTTTAAAACATAAAATTTACACACCTTAATAACTTTGCTAAGTAAGTGTTTCATTTTTATTCTGTGTGTTCGTCAGTTTTTAGGAGCAAGTACATTTATTGCCGCAAGAAATAGGTAGGTATTTACCTAATTTGACCCTGTGGAGGGACCCGAATATCTGGTGGAGGCATGATATGGAATGGTGTCGAGATTTTGTCAGTAGAATTTAGAGACCGATCGTGAGAGTCACACACTATATTCATTTAATTGATTGAATCAGACTTTATTAAACTATCTTAATTATTTTATCGTCTTAAACATTACCAATCAAAAATTTAAGAACTTTAGAGATCTGCATCTGATTTTAATCCTAGAAAGTTTATCTTATTTTATAGTATCTACTGAATACTAAAAATGCGCCTAAGAGGTGCATAATTAAAAAACCCGATTTATTTTACAATTTTTATTATTATTCTTACTTTTATAACTTTAATGAAGTGTTATTATTAAGTATAAAAAGCCTATTTATATTATTAGTTTTTATTAAAACATATATCATGTGGAGTTTTATAAATCCTTAACAAGAACTAACAATAATTATAATCTTCTGTATTTAAATAGGTTTTTATTTAACCGGAAAATTAATTACGAAATTACCAGTCTGAAATACCAAAAAAAAAACATACTTAGAGACAATTGTAGCAAAATCTGACGCCGCATTGCGCTCAAGGGGCGCATCACGGCCCCACAGTGTAGCAACAACACTGCGGTACTCATCGAACAAAAGTCCGTCTCTCAGCAGTATTGACCGATGACTGATTGAGTTAGCTCAAAAGCACACAATTGTTTTTTTCTGTTATGAATTAAAATCTACTGAACGATTTTAATTCAGTTTTTATATCACTAACAAATGTCTGGCAACCCTGTCTCTATCACCGACTTCATTTACATTTCCCGATATGAACTGAGTTTCACTTTGTCCATATTTTAAGGAACAAAGCAATTTTTAAAAGGACTACTTTTTACAATGATTTAATTGACAAGTGCTCTTTCTTACTTTTTAAGAATAATTTTCTGGCCAGAATATACCAATGTAGCTATGACCAAGTCACCAAGTATTGTAACATTATATTGGGTGTCACACTATCACTAGCTTCTGGTAATATTTTGTTATATATATATATCCAACAATTATTTATTCTCTCACAAAAAAAAAATACAAATTATCTCCCAAATAATAGATTTGTTTAACTATTTTATTACTTATTTAGAACTATATTTAAATTAGGTAATTATAGAATAAAATATATTGTAAATTGTCCTACATATGATTATTATTATAAAGGATATTCAATGTTCATAAGTTTTCAGTGGAACATCTGTTGTATGTGCTACAAGCGTTAGGATTGTCGGACATATACACAACCACGAGCGATACTTCCGTCTACAGTTCCATATTCGAATTTATTTATTACAAAAATATTTTGGGAATAATAATGCAGGCAAGTTTCTCTTTTTCTATTTTGTATTTATGTATGTCTGTCTTATCATATTGCATTACTGTATCCCCGGTGCTGGTAAATCGATACTTATTAAATTAGAAAGGGCGCACCGCTCGATTTTAAAAGTAATGTTTAAAAAACAATTTCGATATCCCACATCTGCCCTACATGAAGAAGCTAAACTTCTGACGGTTCGTCAAATTTATATTCTAAAGTTAATCACATATATAACACATAAACTATTATTTTATAAAAACTTCGGAGTATAGGGAAATGTTAACTAGACGCACATATATATACAAGGAGTCCTATAAAGTAAAAAAATCATTTGTGAAACGTTTTTCAATATTCTTAAGCCGATATATCTATAATAAATTAACAAAAAAATGTAACTTGAAACAGTGCTCTCCAAGCCAAGTTAAGACAACCGTAGAGAAACTTCTTCTATCATGGTCGTACGAGGAAACCGAATGATTATGATTGTAGTCACTTATATATCTAAACTCATCAACAAATACTCACGAACACGTAACTACACTTAAGAACATATATTCACATAAATACACAAACACTTTCACACAAACACACACACCCTTTTATATTTAAAATGATTAGCGTTATATTTAATGGTTATTTTATAGTACCTACTCGTTTTTTATTATGTTAGTTTGTCCATATAAATGTACTCATACTCTGTTGTAGGTATTACTCATACTCTGTTGTAGGTATTAACATGTTATGGTATTTTGTGTTGCTTAAATTCCTCTCAAAATACTTATATTATAAATGGAAAATTTATTCACTTGACAGATTTATACTTTTAACTGTTAGTTTTAATCATATGTCTCCTGGTAGCTGAAAATTTTGTACTGATAATGAATGATTGGGTACCCGCGATACAGGATGTTTCCTAGTGCAGGACCCGCTGATTATTGTAATACTGTTATTATTTTCCTGAAATAAATGTATTTGTATTTATTTGTATTTGTATTTGTATTTATTTGTCTAGACGGCCCCGGGGTACCCAGCGGAGGGGTTTTAATCCCACCTCGTCTAGCCGATGGTATGAGTCTACACAGAACAAGTGGCTAGCTCGTCGCGATGTTTTGAATAGACTCAATAACCCATCTATAAACAGTTTCACAAGTTGGTATAGTGAAACCGGGACCGACAGCTTAACGTGCTCTCAGAGGCACTATAGTGGTGTTGACAAACAAATGTATTTTTTTATTTTTATTAAGAACTCATTGGTACACACCGGGATTCGAACCAGGCACCTAAGTGTTTTTAAGTGCAAGGTCTAACCAACTCGGCCACCACGTATATGTATTATGTATATTTTATTAGGTTGTAAAGGCGATTAAATATTATGCCGTGCAAGTACTAGTAGTATATCAAACTGTAGCATAATAGCTCGAACACACAGTGTCGCCACAGATTACATATAGTTTTGGTTTGATAGACGAATATAAACAAAACAATAAAATGAGCAATTGTCTCAAAATACTAGCTCTAAATGCCTACATTGTACTTTAATAATAAAAACGTATCGGTATCATTACACCCTCATACAAGAAACTATTCTTAAAAATTACTTTTCTTTTCATTAAATAATTTTAGATCAAATATTTATGACATATTTTTTTTAGTTTACCAATTTTCAATCAACCTACATGTGGAATACTAATGACGTCATAGTTTTGACTTTCAGCATGTATTTGGTCACTCACTTCGAGAATTTCAATAAACTTTTTAAGCGAATGGAACGTAACGTAAGTATTTAAGCAAATGGAATGTAACGTTACTTACGTTACGTTCCATTCGCTTTTAGCATGGGTACTTGTACTATTATATCTTCTGTAGCATGGGTTCATTTCCCATTTTAGACAGAGTTTTTGTACAACGTCAGCAGCCGTGAACTAGTGCCGCTTGTTTTGCTTTTTTAATATTTCAGTTAGGCTAGTAACACGTGTCTAATGATTTTAACTTGGTAAAATTATTTTTGTTATTTGAGCACGACATGTGACTTTGTATCTAGAGGTGTAAGCAGACCGAAAAGTCCATAAATGGGGATGATCAATACATTATTGATCACCAGCACTGGTAGCTCACATTATTGTACAAAAGCTTGATACTATTGTACATAGGCGAGCTTAATGCCTTAGGAATTATCTACCAGCTAACCTTTGGGGATTGACCAATAACAGGCAAAGTGCTAATGCAAATAATAATAGGTCTACTTTACTATGCTAGTGCTGCTTTATATCCCAGGTAGCATTTTGACGTCACTATGACAAGATGTGTATGACATGGTATGACAAGGTGCGTACTATGCATCGCAAGGATGGCGAACCACCGCTTCTTTCCGATCTAATTTCTTTTAAATTAAAATTTAGCTCTAGGACAAACCGAACCAATAGAAAAATGTATTCAAAAAAATTGGGACACACCATTATTAGAAATTAAGAAACAAAATTTATTTTCGCAAATGTGTAATGATAACGACAAAGCTTGTTTTTTGGCAGCCTGCAGTAAAGACTCAGGTGCATGGCTTCAAGCCATTCCCGCCACTGCATTAGGTACTTTATTAGACAGAGAAACTTTACGTATTTCCATAGGACTTCGTTTTGGCTTACCTTTATGTATCTCTCATACTTGTAATTGCGGTCAAAATGTTGATATGTATGGAAGACACGGATTAAGCTGCCAAAAGAGTGCAGGTAGATTTTCGCGTCATAATAGCCTTAATGACATCATCAAAAGAACATTAATTTCATCAAAAATTCCATCAATTTTAGAACCACCGGGCATTAGTAGATCTGATGGTAAACGTCCGGATGGCCTTACACTAATACCATGGTCTGAGGGAAAATCACTGATTTGGGACGCCACTTGCGTGGACACCTATGCGAAATCATATATTTCGGTTACATCTTCGATCCCTGGTTCAGCCGCTTGCATGGCTGAGTCACGGAAGCGGCTGAAATATAGGGATTTACTACAAAATTACCACTTCGTAGCATTTGGGGTCGAAACATCTGGATGCTTGGGATCTGAGGCCCGTGAATTTATTCGGGACCTTGGTAAACGAGTATTTTCAGAATGTGGAGACCCTAAATGTTATGAATATTTGAAACAAAAAATCAGCATTGCCATTCAACGTGGCAATGCTGCCAGCGTATTAGGTACTCTACCAAGTGGCGCCCCTCTCAGTGATTTTTTCTCTTTAATTTAATTATAAATAATAATATATTAATATTTAGGTACCTTTATTTTGTAAAATATTTCATCGAATAAATTTTATTAAACGGAAGGTGAGACAGATAATATTACTTTTTTTTTTTTCAATTTTAAAGAGACAAAATAAAAAAAAAGGTCTTAATTCAAAATTCTGCCTGCAAAGAGTCTAATGGGTATACTTATTACATCCTTCGTAGGTAAGTTCTAACATTGTATAAAATCCCTCCTAACTGTCCCGTTAGGATAATATTATCACAGAAAAAACTACCACAGGTATGAATAGATAGAACATGGGAAATAATATAAAAAGAGTAAACCTTTATACCTCATACAGCCTCAACCATACATAGCAGCCGGGTTACACTAGAATAAACCTAGGTTTTCATTTAACTTAAATGGAGCACGGTATGTGAGCTTGCATCCACCTCATGGTAAGCAGGCCTACAAAGTCCATAAATGGGGTCGATCAATACATTGTTGTTTAACAGTATTAATGGCTCCCAATATGCTGGCTAATTGATGCGGTTACGAAATAAGCAGCGACTAAGACGTATTTGCATTACGAGTCTATTTTAATATCCTCGTGCTTTATCGTCAAATTAATCACCCGTTTCGTAACCGTAGCATGAAAGAAGACTACCACCTCGACAAGAAATCTATGCCGTAGGCATCGAAAAACTGGTGAACCCACATAGTAAAACGGAAATATGACTAGGCCACTTGACGGTTTTTGTATCTGTATGGGCGGTGGTAATGAAACATGGGTTTCATTACCACCGCCCATAGGTGCGGGGTGCAAAGAATTGCTGGTGCGATAGGTTTATTTTAAGATGGGTATGTGAAGTTCCTAGCGTTTGGTTGGTACACTGTTAAGGTAGAGGAATGTGACGACCGACGAGCTGCTGCGGAAGAATAATAAAGAAATGCAACTCGAAAAGCGCACAAACCTCTAACACGCTGAGTCGATGGTGATGGATGGCACTTCCAGAGTCATCGGGCTGTTGCCAGGCTTCGGCTCCAGCTGGAATCTATTCCATTTGAGGATCAGATCAACCCAGACAGGTGGTCAGACGTATTACTATTTGTATTAAAAACGTGTAACTATTTATATTAAAAAGTGTATTCTCTTCTTGCGGGCGAAGCTCAGTGGCCAATTTACGTTCCAGAGGAATCAATCACTCTGTCACGGCGGTTCGCGACTTAACGTGCGCTTGCGGGTCAGAAATTTAGACAAATGGTAGGGAAATTTAACATGTTCATCTCAGCAACCATTTTACATAGAAATTTGGAATAATAAAGCAGCGCAAAAAAACTTATTAATGCGTGTGAGGCCGCAGGCAAAAGCAAACTAAGTATAAGTAATAAAAAAGAAGTTGATAATTGTTTTATACATGATAAGTATTATCATTTTTAAGATAACAGGACCAAAAATTTACATAACATTCTAAGTGATATGCTATCCTATAAGCAATGTCCCTAAGAGGACTTGACCTGAGGGACCTCGACGCTACCTATAACCCGTTGAATCCGCTGACGTGACCTGAAACAGTCAGATTTTGGCAATCTGCACTTCAACCCTTGAAACTTGCTGAAATTTAACATATTATATTTAGTCAGGGCAATAACAATAAAAATAACTTTATTAACTCAAAAAAAGATGTAGACAATGTTGTGGAATCTGTATCCCGTGCTATCTGAAGCTGTGTTACAGGAGCCAATACCTATTTTTACCTACCTGAAGGCGTGTTAGATAAAAAAGTGTATTATAAATGACTGGCGTACAAATGCCATGAAATTTGTGACGATTTTTGTCCAATAATTTTATAAACAAGTACGTTTTTTTTAATTTAGTACCTATTATTTATTTGGTTGTTAACGTGCTCGTTGAGACACTATATATAGTGGTGTTGTCAAAACATATTATTTTATAATTAAAATATTTAAAAAAAAATCTCATTGGTACATATCATAGATTTAAACCCGTGACATAAAACTGTATTGTTTTTAAGTCTCAGGTCTTAAGCACTTCGCCACATTTTTTCATGATATTTATGAAATACCAAAATAATGAAAAAAAAAGTTTGCTGAACCCAAATTGTATCTCAAAACTCAGGTCACGTTCTTAGGAAGCTCGCGTACGTACATTTTGGATTATGTACAAAGAAAAGTTGTTGAAAAAAAAGCAACTTTACTTAGTTAATTAATGTAATAATGGTGTAACAGCAGTTAAGTAAATATCCTCAGTTAAAAGAGTCTGGCAACATTAATGACTTAACAGAGATTTTCTTTTCTTTCTTTCGAATTCGTAATTTGCATTTTTAATTTTATTTATTTCATGATTACTTAGCTTATAGGAACTGATTAATAATTGAATAAACTTGGATTCTATTTTTTTTAACAATTTTACATGCAACTGTTTATAGGTAAATTTTATAAATTTTAATGAAAGACATAGGTACCAGCAAACCGTTATTGAGTGAAATATACTTAGGATACAGAACTGTTTTGAAAGAAGAAATATATATAATATTATTAATGATGCATAACAATACTTAAACTACTTAAATACGGCATATAATATAATACACGCAATACATATTATATACCATACAAAATGGCCACATAAAAACGATATTTGTCTTCTACTTTAACTATACGGTTAATCAAAATATTTTTTTTTCTATAGTTTTTTTATTGGCCCGCACACTTATGAGATAAGGTAAGTAATATATTTATAATAATGCATAGAATATGAATCCGTCATGACAAATCTATACTAATAATATTAATCAAATCAAATCAATCAAATCAAATTCTCTCCGTGTAGGTGCTGCTCTATGTCAACCACATAGATGCATCTGCGGTGCTATGGTCGATGAGTCTGGTGTTCACGGCCTCTCATGTAAAAAAAGCGCTGGACGATGGCCGCGCCACGCCAATTTGAACGCTGTAATTAAACGCGCCTTGGGTTCCGCGGGTATCGCCAGCATTTTAGAGCCAACAGGAGTGAGTCGTGACGACGGAAAAAGACCTGACGGCATGACCATAGTCCCGTGGTGTAGGGGCCGATCGTTAGTGTGGGACGCCACCTGCACGGACACATTAGCTCCATCTAATCTACAGCTCACCTCTGTTTCCTCTGGGGCCGCAGCTCTTAAAGCACAAAATTTAAAACACGATAAATATTCCCAGCTCGCAGACCACTTTGAATTTCTGGCCTTTGCAGTGGAAACTTTAGGCCCTTGGTCCCCTGATGCTCTAGCATTTTCTAATCTGTTGGGAAAATTATTAATAGAGAAATCAGGTGACCGACGTGCTAGAGCCTACTTTTTCCAACGCATAGGGCTAGAAATTCAAAGCGGCTGCAGTTCTCGGCACCTGCGCGGCTCCAGAGGAATTAATGGAAATATACTCATTAATTTAACTCTTTCTTTTTATTTTTTATTTATATGTATCATTTTAAATGTAAATCATATTATTATTAGTACACATTATTTGTATCATATACCGTATTAAATATAATCAAATCAAATATTATTTATTTCATGTAAATCTTTACAGATATTTATGAATAGTCAAAAAAAAAAAAAAAAAAGTTTTAACAATAAGGTCTAGAGTGCGCTTGGTTAGGCTGCTATATATATATTAATTAATAAAAGGTGTCATAAAATAAAAATATTATAAAAGAAAAAAAAAAAACAACCAACCGAACGCACGCTACATAACCAACTAGTGTGAGACTAGGTGGTTAGCTGATTCCATTGACCATCCGATTATCATCCGCCATACAAGAGTGCCACCGAGGCGACCAACCTCACCAACCGTATCCACGCCTTAAATATTAGTTCTTATATTATATTATTGTCATTATATTGGCTGTATATATTTTTGAATGACCATCAATCGCATTAACATAGTTATATGGATCGGTATCTTCAAGGGCGTAAACACTAGTTGTAAAGTCGATCCCCCCGGAGACACCCCGGAGAAAAAGGTACCAGCAAGTAAAAAACTCTGGTGCTTCACACACACTAACAGAGGAACACAGCCATTGAGTTACCGATATGCAAACAGCATATGGTAGCATACTTAAAATGCTCTAATCCTACTAAAAGCGTGCACAAAACACCCTATGGAAGATTATTTAAGAGTATAGCAATTGGTTACTGTACCAATGTACAGACCTGAAAATACTAAATAGTACAGGCAATTTACTAAATAATAATATATAATAACAGAGTACCTGTATAACGTAAATATAAATAAGTAATCATAAGATATACCTTATCCAAAGATAAAAAGTTAAATATAATAAAAAATAAATTAAGTAATAATAAATTAAGTAATAATAAATTATTACAATATCAGATTTAACATACCTTACTAGGGTACTAGTACAATTTAAAACTACAATTGAAAAGGCAATACTAGTTGTGAGACCTCAATTGCAGATCAGAACGGGTCCAGACATCTTTATCATTAATATAGTCATTAACTCTATAGTAAGCCCTATGGATTAATGTTTGTTTTATACAATTTTTAAACTTTATTTCACTTAAATCTATAATACTTTTAGGTAATTTATTAAATAACCTTATACTGTTAATGACAAAACATTTATTAGTTTTTTGCAGTCTAAACTTGGGAATATCAATTTTATCTATATTTTTTAAGTTTAAATTATGCCTGTCGCCATTTTTACTAAACATACTTAAGATTTTCTTGACGTACAATAAATTCTCATAAATATACTGAGATGGTAGTGTCAATACATCAATCATAGGAAATGTTTCCCGGAGAGAATCACGAGCTTTCATGCCATATATTGCCCGAATAGCCCTCTTTTGTAAAGTAAATATAGTATCAAAATCTGCCGCGGATCCCCACATTATAAGACCATACGTCATTATACTGTGAAAATAGGCGAAGTACACTAGTCTGGCTGTTGCAACATCAGTTAATTGTCTGATTTTTCTGACTGCATATGCAGCAGAGCTCAATCTATTGGATAGAGTATTTATATGAGCTTTCCACTGTAGTTTGGAATCGACTGTGATCCCTAAAAACACAGTGGAGTCAACAAATTCCAGATCAATACCACCTAACTTCACTGTGGAATTAATACTAGTTACGTTGGGGAGCGTAAATTTTAGACACTTAGTCTTCTTAGCATTTAAAACTAAATTATTCGCCGTGAACCACTTCGAAACCATTTCCAGAGTGTCATTTGCTGATGATAGTATATTATCTTTTCTACTAACTTTAAACAGTAGAGATGTATCATCAGCAAATAGCACTATCTGCGCCATCTCCTGAACCATATGAGGAAGGTCATTGATGTATACTAGGAAGAGGAATGGTCCTAAAATTGAGCCTTGCGGAACACCCATCTTTACAAGGGCCCCTTCGGATAGACAGCCATCAATATTAACACCTTGAGTTCTATTGGAAAGGTAAGATTTTAATAGATTTAAAGCTAAGTCGCGAATACCATAAAATTCTAACTTATCCAACAAAATTTGATGATCAACACAATCAAACGCCTTAGAAAGATCACAGAAAATACCAACGAGGTCCTGAGAATTTTCCCAAGCATCGATTATTTCCGCAATCAAACTTGTACCGGCATTAGTTGTGTTTCTTCGTTTTGTAAACCCGTATTGTTGATCATGCAACAATTTATTTGTATTAAAATGACTTAACAGTTGACCGAGAATTATTTTTTCGAAAATTTTACTTAAGGATGGTAGGACAGAAACAGGATGATAATTATTTGGGTCTGTCTTACAACCGGACTTGAATATCGGAACTATTTTACTGTGTTTCATAAGGTCGGGAAAAATTCCTTCATTAACACACCCATTATAAATATCAGCAAGTACCGGTCCTATAGTATTAATGATTGGTTCTATAGCTTTGACCGACAACCCCCATAAATCTTCAGTTTGCTTCTTATTTAACATTTTAAAATGTTTAAGAATATCCTCATCTGTGACATATTTAAAGGTAAAATTAGGTATTTTTGGTATTTTAATATATTGTTTTAAAAATTCCTTAGCTGTACTAGCTGATGATTTAATACTGTTCGTGATTTGTAATGGAATATTAGTAAAAAAATCTTCGAATAATTCAGCAACTTGTTTATTGTCCGATATCATAACTCCATTCTGTCTAATTGAAATATTATTTTGCCTAATTTGATTTTTTCCAGTTTCAGTGTTTATCATTTTCCATACACACTTGGATTTATTATCTGACTGTTTGATTTTAGATCCAATATAAATAGATTTAGCTATGATACAAACTTTTTTAAATAATTTTGAATAATTCCTAACATAATTGTGGAAAATTAAACTTATTGAGTCCTTGAAAAACACTTTCGTTAGAAATATGTTTTTGCCATAAATCTAAATCAATACATATATATATATATATAAATTGTTACCACAGCACAATATATAGATGCAAAAACCCACAAATGATGTAGTCATATTCTAGTTATAGTCTGTGGGCTCACGGCTTTCAGGAGACAACAGCAATCAGAAGATCCTGTAACCATCTCCTTTCAGGTTACAGTTACAAAATGAGCACGAAAAAGCAACGACGAAAGTAGACTCGCAATGCAAATTCTTCTTTACCACCAACCATTTTGTGACTGCATCACTTAGCCGACATAGTGGGAGCGATCAATATTATTAAACAGCAATGTATGATTGACCTCATTTTTGGATTTTGTAGGTATGCTTACCACCAGGTAGATACAAAGTTTACATGCCGTGCTCCAGTAAGAAATATAATAAGTTGATCCAGGTTAAGTGTTCAAAGTAAAAAAATATATATATACTATTAATGTAGAATGTCGAAGGATTCTTATCGTTGGCTGAAGCCTTCAAAGGCTGTGAAGGATGTTGTTTATCCAGCATCGTGTAGAGCCCACAATGGGTCTGGTGTTGGTTCTGCTGTCACAAAGAACGTCATTAACATACTGTTTTGTATATGTCTGAACGAAGTACGTCTATTTTTGTAGATTCGCGTCTTCAATTGTATTTTCTTTAAAGTGCAATTAAATATGTTAAATTTGTGAAATAAATTCCTCAGTAATAGGTTTAATATAGTTCAACAATACGTAATGATTTATGTATTTTGCTCATTGTATCAAAAACATGTAAATTTATTTTAAAAACTATATATTATTTATCTTACTCAAATTGTTATAAGTTTAGACATAATCAATTTTGTCTAAAAATAATTACATGAAATGTTAAAAAAAAATAGTGCGTCGATACTAGAAGAACATTACACGCATATTATATTTCCCAGGTCACTAACTCAGCTGTAAGCTTGTACTATGTGTACCAAAAACAATGACATCAATATATATTATGTTATATAAACAACCAGACCATAACATTACAGAAAAACGTACTATATTTTTTTTGCCATGGGTGGGAATCGAACCCACGACCTCCGGATACAACGCCAAAAGCGCAACCACTAGTCTACGGAGGCGGTCAAGTACAATAAGTTATAACTGTACTATTGTATATTAGGTATACATAGGACTTAACTTAACATTTTATAATATATATAATTATCTTACTAGTATATTATTTTATTTAAAAATATCACGGACTGTTTTTATTTTATTTCTTAAAAACATCGGCAAATATATAAATAAACAAAACATTTTCACAAAGAACATACTTTCAAAGTTAAACATGTAGTAGTAGTACCTATGGCAGCAAAAAAACTTTTTAATCAGTTGAAGCTCGCAAATAGGTGTTACTTATAAACTTTGAAGAAGCTTTATTATAACTTGGTTGGCAATTTATAACATTTACCTACGCTTAGTATTATATAAATGATTTTATGCTGGAATACGGAAAAAGCTTTTAAAATATATTTTATTAAACCAACTATTTACCAAAACCAGTCGTCAGTAATACGACGTCATTTCGAAGAGGTAAATAAAACAATAATTTGTCATAAAATAACAACTTGTTGAATAACAAATTATAATGACAGGTCTTTAACGTGAGCATAGTAAATAACCTCGTTGGGGATTCACTACACTTCACTGGGCGAGTTTCAAAATAAGAACGTGGAAAATGTTTCCAAAATCGTCGGTGCGCAGTGACAGCGGGCTGCATACGGCGACCGGATGCATTTTCCTAATGTGTCGGCTCATGGGATTATTTCCTGTAGAAGGGTTGTTGAGTAGAAATTCTAAGAGATTACGGTAAGTACGCAGAATTACTTCTTTTTACTCGTGCACGGCATGTGCCTTTGTATCTACCTGATGATAAGCAATTAACAAAGTCCATAAAAAGGTCGATTAACATTCGCTCCTACTACAAATTTGCATTAAGAGTCTATTTTAATACCTTTGCTGCATTAATGTTAATTCAAATGCCCGTTTTGTGACCGTACCCTAAAAGGAGTTGTTGCCACCTATTTCATAGCCGCATCGTTTAGCCAGCATAGTGAGATCTATATGCTGTGCTCCTATAAAATAAAATAGAGGTCAGAAAAACAATCATAAGAGGCAAAACATGATATAATATTATGTCCATGTCGCAATGCCCTTGGACGGACACCTTCCAACGCATATATCGGAGTTTTAAAACTATTTATTTGTTATTCATAATATTAACTAGCTGGTGCCCGCAACTTCGTGTGCGTCTTATTTATTTTTAAACAAAACCTATTTGCCCCAACCCGCGTGACTACACGTGGCACGCGGCGCTACGTAAACGTTAAATTTTACTCACAATGAATCTTCTTATTTTTCAGTAATTATATTTTGAATGGATTTTACGTGATAACAAACTCACAAACGGACAACAATAGAACGTAAAACTCGTTCTATTGCTTATTTTTTGAGTACACTTTTGCAAAAATAGAGACACGGAAAGTCTTCGATTTAATTAGTTAAATTGTTTATTACAGATTTAACTTGAAGTCTCCATACTCAGTACTTGTGTGTGTTTCATTTTTATTAATGACAAGTATTATGTGCTTCATAATACACGATCTAGCTATGTTTGGCCTAAATTATAATACTATGTGTAAGTGAAATTAAAAATTTTAATATACAAACGTTTATTATTTTGCTTTCTTTATACCTGTTTGCATGCTTTTATATTTAATTAATTCAGACTTGACCATTATTTTGTTAATAAAATACAGTTTATTAAGGTTTTATTTTAATAATAAGTAATAAAATGTATTATACAATCTTAAAATAATCTTACCATCAGGCAAGATTGAGCGGTCAAACGCAGATTCTGTTTATAATATAAAAACATAACTATAACATGTGCTGTGGTTCTTATTATTTTATTATAATGTCTAAATAGTTTATTTATTTATTTTTCAGCATATTGCATTTACATGGGAGAAGGATTTTTAAGAATATCCATATTGGTATGGATAGCAAAAAGTTGGCCTTCCCTGGTGACCAGCACGCAGGCTATAGAGACCTCACTCACGTCTGTGAGGGAGAGGAATGCCAGGTTCAGACTCAGGGTTACTGTTCTTACAGTATTCATGCTTTTGTGTAAGTAGGTATAGGGCATGGGTGCGGGTGCTAACCGGCGTTAAATTTTAACGTAGCGGTTAATAGTTTTTTCGCCCCACAACGTTAAGTTAGTTAGTTGTCTATCAATTTTTAATGTCACCAGGTTTGCATTACGCCAGAATTACATACATTATATCGATTAAAGTTTAGCTTAACGTTATGTGCGTAAATACCTTGCTTATCTTAAATAAATTAATACGCTGTAAAAGTCAGATATCGGCTATAGACACTCATTTAGAGAATTGAGCGATTCAACAATAACTTAGATGACATTAGTAACTTGATGAGCGATTTATCTTCTACCACGTTTTCAGTCTTAATATATCCGATCATTTACATATCTACTTTTCCTTAATATTTATGGCTATACCTATTTAATAAAGTATTTTATTAAAGTTTTATTATATTTATCAATGTTAAGTTATAAATTCAAACAAACTTAATTTAGGGCTGCTTTTTCAATCGTTAGATAAAGTTATTCTACATATAACTTGTATGAAGAACTGACAAATTGATTAATTCTCCATACAAGTTATCTATGGAATAACTTTTTCTGATGATTGAAAAATCAGCCCTTAGAAATATGAGTTTTTTGTTTCTGTAAGCACTAAAAATACCCCATGAAAAGCTTGTGAAGATGGTAACATGTATTCGGTGCCTTGCAGTTCTGTAACTGTTGTAGTGGCACTATTGTCACTGTATGAATATATATTACTTGCTACATGTTCCATATCCCCATAATTAAACATTATCCAACGGCAAAGGCTACTACTATTTTTGGTAAACGCATTGGTTGTCATCCCTATTCATAAACAAAATGTTCAAAATAATTTACCACCTCATATCGATTATCAAGATACTGTTCCTAACATGATCTTGATACCTCTCCTTTACATACTATACAATCTCCTACAGTGCTTTACAGAGTTTTCTACTCATGAATGGAACAACTTTCACTTTGAAACCAACTCTGTCAGAACGAAAAAAAAATCTACTGTATTATTTTCCCTCTGAAAGATTTTGTTATATTATACTTATAGTTAATGTTGTTCCTTTCTCAAGAACCGCTGCATAGGGTTTCTGTTACTCTGTATGAATAACCTTTTTTGTTTCAGTGGTGGTCATACTGTATTTCGTATTTCATGCCAAGCAGTCTACGCTCTGTAATAAGAAATACTACAACAACCCTAATATGACAATCACACAGGCATTCTTTGAACATAAAATGCCTTTCGTCTTTTATTATATTGAATACCAGCCGTGGATCGCAGGAGTGTTTAGTGTAAGATACATATTTGGTTTTTAAAACTCTCAAAAAGTGTGTTGACGCAAATAAAATAATAAAAACAAAAAAAAAATTTGGTACCTATTATACCTAAGTATTTTTTTCAGATACCAATTTATCAGAACTTTTTATCGGAGTACCTTTTCGACATGATGATAGCTTACGTTAGCGTTTATCTAACGCAATACTTTTTGGAATTCAACGAACGTATTGTGTCGGCTCAAAACAAGGTATGTAATTATTACTTACACAAGTATTATTTTTACATTTTTACTGCATTGTATTTAGGACGGATATTTACATCGTCAAATTTTGTGGAGTAGAAAAAAAGTGAGACTATATGAAATAATAACGCATATATTTAATGATGAAAATGTTATTAGGCACAAAGTAACAAATCGATTAAAGTCCTTTATCAACAACCTCGCTGGGCCACCGGTATAGTTTACCACCACCCATACAGATGCAAAAACCGTTAAGTGGCCCAGTATTTTTTTTTGGTTTTACCGGGTTGGAGACAACTGCAACGATTTATTGTCGAGGGGTAGTCTCCTCTCAGGGTGCGGTTTCGGTTTTAATGGTGAAAATGAAACAACCACCTCGACATAAAATATACAATAGTCTCCTGAAAACCGCTGGACCAAAGATGAAATACGTTCGTGAACATATTTGACTGTATTCGATTTAAGCGAAATTTGGACTCTCGACTATACAAAATATAGAAAATTATAATAACTTTTAATTATCCATTGTAGCTTACTACCTGCCTACTTAGTAAGTCTTGTTACATCCCCGCACCTTGTAAACAATAAACAATATGAAACAAATAAAGTTTTAAAAATGGGTCAGGAAATTTAGCTCCATTGTGTTTATTGTTTGATCTTCAAGGTTATGGGTCCGTGAAGATACGGATGCGCTGATAAAGACAAATAGTTTCCCCAAATTTATTTTTCTGTTTTGGACGAGACAGATTTAATTTAATAAAACCCTACAAAAAAAGACATAGCTTGGTTTAATTTTTAGGTTTCTGTAAGTTTAAAAAAAAATTAAACCCGAATGGGAAAATTGGTATTTAATGCTAATTAGTTTCTGTCGCCGCCCATTTCGTAATTGCATAATTGCCGGCATAGTGGGAGTATTGATAAACAATAATTATTGATGGACCCCTTTTATGGACTTTATAGATTTTCTAACCAGCAGGTAGATACAAAGTTACATGCCATGCTCCATAAAAAAAAAACTTTGTATGTCTGTTCAAAGACAAAATCTGAATTTATTTTCAAGCACTTGGCTAAGAATTTATCAATTACCATCAAATGGATGTAAAGTAACGTGCCATTTACTCCGTTAAAAAGTATCATCTCGATACCCAAACAACAAATAATAATAATAATATGTCGGACAAATTACACATATTGCTCTGGTCACAAACTAAGCTCTAGGCTTGTACTATGTGTACCAAAAGCAACGATATAATACATATTATATTTTATAAACACCCAGACCATGACAAATTGTACAGAAAAATCATGCTAATAATTTTTGCCACCAAAATGCAACAATAAATACGTCTTTGTCACCGTTCATTTCGTAAACGCATCATTTAGCCGGCATGGTGAGTGCGATCAATATTCTTTAACAATATTGTTGTGTTGATCGACCCCATTCATAGATTTTGTAGGTCTGCTTACCATCAGGTAAAGATAAAGTCACATGCCGTGCTCTACTTTGTCGTTACTAAAATAATAAAGGGCATGAAAACAGTGGCGATTTGTTAAACAACACATTCATGGCTATGGTACATCTGTTTACCACCAGGTACCCATATGCAGAGACACGTTTTGTACTCTTGTTACAAAAACCAAGACAGAGGGATCGTTTTAAACGATATTAAATTATAGCTGGAAAAGTGAGTCTGTGTCTCTCCGTTTGTTTGTGGAAGTTTAACTTTTAAACCACTAAACCGATTTCGTAAACATAAGATATAATATATCTTGATAAAACGTTAGGGCGATAAGATATAGTATATAAAAATTTAGTATTTCGGTACAAATAAAATTTTAATTCATATTTTAATATCCTTAAAAAAAGGTGTATTTTCAATGAAAATAAGTTGATAAAATAGTATTTTTTTAGCCATCATTACCCTGGAAGGAAATTAGGGTACACTACACAAAAATGGTATCCCTGGTACAACTGGTGGATTCCAAAATCAGTTACATGGTCATCTTGTCCCTGGGAAGTAATTTGATTACCATATGCTCGTTGGTGTTCCAAATTCTACGGTAAGATTTTTAATTTTATAATACTACAACCATTTCTAAGTTTCTACAAGCGTAGAAATGGTGTAAATCGCCGGTCAAAGTAATTTTCGTATGATGAAAACTATAGTATTTTTTCTGTTACTTTAATTGTATTTAAATAATTTTGACATCAGAATCAATAATGCCTAATTTATTAACAATATCGGAAAGCTACGTTATTTCATTTTATTACAAAAAGCTTTAGTAGGTACCTAATTTTGAAAAGAGTTAAAGATTATTCTAATATCTACTCCATTAATTCTAAAGGAATTACAGATTCGGGTTTTATATAATAATATATATAAAATATCCATTTCCTTGCTATTTTTATTTCGCCGCAACAAAACCATGTTATAAAAAATCCTTAATTTCCTACAATATTTTTTTCTTATTTGCCACCATACATAGATATTATTGTTTTGCAACAATTTTATAGATCCGAATCCGAATCACCAATTATCCTATTGAATCGTCAATTATTTTAATATAAATATAGAATACGTAAATAATAATGTACCTACACTTACCTACCTAGTAATATATCTATTTAATTTCAGAACAAGCAATATCTACCAATATATAAAGTGTCATTCAAAACTTTCAGAAATGTAAGTATTCTCTGTCAACTACTTATAACTCGTAAATATATTGTTTAGATCGACGTAATGAATAAACAATTTAATTATTAATTATCAAAAATTAGAAATTCGCTCGCACAATGTTCATTAAACGAATTTAAATCCTAAACGCGCTTTCTGACTGTCAAATTTATACAAATTGCTGATAAATAAAAGCCAGGTAAATGCTATTTAAAACGTTACGCAAGCCGTCGTTACAATAGGTATATTTGGACTTGGGTACAGAAAAAAAAGTTCGGGAAAAAATTAGGACAAAAATAAATGCATTTATACAAATATCCTTATAAACCTGGTGGTAAGCAGACCTACAAAAACCATGCACCATTGTTTAACAGCATTAATCGCTCCCACTATGCCGGATAAATGATGCGGTTACGAAATAGGCGGCGACAAAGACGAGTTTGTATTACGAGTCTACTTTAGTAGCCTCGCTGCTGAGGGTCCAATACAGTCTATATAAATATCGTTTAGTCTCAAGTTTAGGCTGTGGGTTTTTACTTTTACAATTGGTTTATTTATGTTTAAATTACTACTTGCAGACTTGTCCTAAAGGCCCTTCACTTTGCGTATTTGTGTTTCACCCTTCTATTCATAGTCACAAGAACTCTTATCATGACGCTATCAGCCGCCAAGCTGAACGGCGCAGCTGAAAAAAGCGCTATGTTCATCTATGAATTGCCTAAACATGAACGAAGTGATGAGGTAAGTAAGCATATCACCTTTTGAATTTCATAAAAACAGTTATTCAGAACGATATTTCTGTGGAATTGGTCTATAAAGATAATTTGTTTTTCCTTTTAATTCATCATACTTTTCCATTTCCGAATACATAACGGGAGTTGTCGTATTTTTCTTTTGTATGAACTAGAATAATTCTTTACCAGTTTAGATAATACCAATTAATTACAAAATATAAACTTAGAAATCTACACGATTTGTTATTTTAGTGATTATTAAAAATCTCTAAATCTGTGATGCTTATTTTATAAATTTTGTCATACATTTAAAACGGTACCTAAATGAAGATTTAAATATTTAGGCGAAAAGGTCTAAATTATTTTAAAATACATTGGGAATTTTAAATATATTTTATATGAATATAAAGTCTAATTTTACTTATTTTAAAACTTTTCAAATATTACAGGTGCAAAGGCTTTTATCACAAATCAACACAACTACAGTGGCGCTGACTGGTTTGGGATTCTTTAATGTTACAAAGGAAATGATTTTGAGTGTAATAAAAAATAAATAAATAAATACCATCACGGGTGCCAATTTGGCTCCCGAGAACCGTTTTTAAACGGCCTCAGGGTCCCAGCGGAGGGATTAACCCATCCTCATTTCGCCGATGGTATTCGGAGGCAACACCTAACAAGTGGCGAGCTTGTTGCGGTGTTTATGATGAAATAGCCTCGTTGTATAAAGCGGTCACCCATCCCAGGCCGGTCTTGTTGTCATCTGCTTAACCTTGTTATCAGTTGCGCATTGACTTAACCACTAGGCTGGGGCCGCTTTTTATTTTGAGTGTAAGTACTAATAATACTTAAATTCTTCTATAGCATCACACTGATTTATACAAAAATACTAGGGAATAAGAGGATTAGTATCGCAAACTATGGAACGAATCTAAAAAACAACGTGTGCATTCATACTAACCACAGCAGTCAAGTTCTGATTGAATAACTCCGATCAGAAAAGTTTAATAAAATCTTTGACTAATCGAAATCGACCTTGTCAGTGTATATGTCCGATGGTGTGAATGCTGTTCTAGGGGGAAATTCATGTCGTGTGTCGGTGCGTAATATTCAAGTAAAAAGTGACAGATCTGTATAGAAACTGTCAATTTCATTCGAATCCTGTCATGTAGGCCTATTATGCCATACACTGTTGAGCTAAACTTTAACCAAAATGAGGTAGTTGTCTGTAATTTTTTTATGTCACCAGGTTTGCATTACGTCATAATTGCATCATATCGATTTAAGTTTAGCTTAGCGTTGTGCACGTAATCACCCCGCTGTTCTTAGCTCAGTCTGTCAGAGAAAGCGACAAGTGTCCGCAACATGCCCGTATCATGTGCATATATTTTTCGGTACCAAAATTTCTTAACATCGGTCCGATAACGAACTATTTAGGGTCGATGCAATTTACTTTATACTGCGAAAGCTTTATGTAGTACCATAAGTTTTATAATTATTAACTGTAGCTTTACCATAAGTTTTTATTAAACAATCTTTCACTTTTACTGTACAGCTTAAACTATCGCAAAAAAAGCAATCTTATTGGTGGATCCCTACAGTTTAAACTTAGAGTAAGTGAAAGATTGTTTAACAAATGAATACTTTGTTTCAGATGACTGGAGTAATAATAACGTATGAGCTGGTCCTGCTGCAGTTCGCCAGAGCTGACGACGACGATAAGCCCGCCAGCAGCAACAACTTCTCTTATATTTGAAGTTATTATTAAAGGAGTTTATTTACGTATCTATTTCTTTATGGGGCTGAACCCTGTGGGGTGTATTAACTAATGTATACACATGCTACCTTGTAAATTAAAAGTAGTCCTCTTATTCATCAAACAACTTCATTGGGTGTTTTACTGAAAATTGAGTTTATCTCTAATGTGACAAAGATGATTGCCATTGATATATTGATATCCCCGAGATGGTAAGTAGATTATACAGTCCATGAATAGACAACACCAACACCAGTATCACCGATGTCAGTGGCGCCTACGTTGGCTATATACGTTTCGCTTAGGGTTAATTGCTATTAAAATTTAGTGAATATGTAGGTAATTAAACTACATTCACTAAATTTTAGCTAACCAATTTTAATCAAATTAAATTGGATTAAACCTATATAACAATACAGTGCTAATGGCTAAATTCTAATGAAACTATAGTAGAATAGAAAAAATATAACATTTATAAAGCATACTGTATAGAAAAGACGACAGACTATTCAAATACAACGTCATGCACTAGCACTGCAGCACTTGATGTTATTGTGTTAGCCCGGGCCGGTTTTTTTTTAATATCGTGTTTACCTACATTTCCATGTTTTATTTTTATTATTTCTTGTTTTTATTTATACTTTTATGTTTTTGTTGTGCCTTCTGTTGTCGGCAAAAAAAAAAAACATTTAAGTGATTTCTTTTGTTCTTATGGTAAACATGTTCTTTAAACCTAAGAAAGATTACATTCATTCATTCGAATAGACTCGAAAATACCTAAATATCTAAAATTTTATTGATGTCAACAATATATAAAAAAACATCTAGTTATAACCCAAGCACGTCGCAACTTTATTTACAAAGTAAACATTATAAATGTTATTAAGAAGAAAATATATATTTTTATTTATTTTCCCTACCTGAGCGATGCGTATCAGAGCTAAGTACGTGAAGGGACGAGGTAGGTTATATAAAAATATATTTCGTTCCGCAGGTTTTGTTAAATAATTAATCTTCTTTCAGATAGAACTGCTTATTTTATCTTGAATACAATATATACCTGTACCTACTACATTTAAGTATGTTATAATTTAGTTATTTTATTTTATTTATTTTTTTGTGCCTAAGAGTGACGAGTTCTTCTAGTCAAAAACAAATTCTGTAGTCTCCACGCCACTCCGTGTCAGTGCTCCACTCCGTCCTCACGCGGCACTTGTGGGACATTTCTCCAGAACATACCATTATAGAGAGTCCATACTCACACAGGAAGTGTCTCTGCAGTCTGCATGTCCTACTATTGGCGTACAACTGTACAGAGAGCCTTGTGACGCGCGGGGAGACTCTTGTGGTATGCACTTGCAATAATCTAGCCGTCACCGCGTATCATGCCTTGTCACCGTGCGTGATATATCAGACTACACATATAATATAAAAGTAACAATATAATAATATAGCCATAGAACATATCAATAATTAAAAAAAAAAACTCACAAAAATTTAATTGTTTCTTTCTAATGATGGTGTTTTAGTTTTTTTATCAAAATCGGCCCGAGACTCCTTTAGGCATTTTTCGCTAATCCTTGTATTTCAGAATTTGGCTTTTAACGCACACTTGAAAAATTCACCCTGTATAACGTACCTAAGTACGAAAACGGAGAGCACAAGACACGTTGCATTTAATATTGTATGTATTATAATTTTATTATAACATAGATTTTATTAAATTACAAAAAGTCAATCAGATAAAAATAAAATATCTAAAGTCATTGTACTAAACATTTTTATTCAAAAATAAAGAAGAACTTTTAGAAAGAAAGGAAGTAAACTCAACGCTGGATTTCCCAGCTTCCGCTTCCTTCCACATCGGCACCTCCCCACCGACACTCTAACATATTGGCCTGGCTTTTCTCATACTTTCACTTTACCTAACAAACTCCGGATAGATAGGGCAGGAAATACGTACTAATATTATAAATACAAGAACTGGTATTTTTGTCTGACTATATAACATAGCGGCGAGCTCGCCACTTATTTAATGTAAACTAATAATACCGCGACGTGTATTGTTGATCGAAGGTAATTATTAACACTTTCGGTTGCTGTTGATACGTGATGGCTGCTTATAAAAAATATATATTAGCTAAACTATCACTCGTGGAGGGTTAAAATATTTTATTTTCAGAAAAACTTTTTAGTAATATAATATAAGCTCGCCACTTGTTAGGTGTTGCCTCCGAATACCATCGGCGAAATGAGGATGGGTTAATCTCTCCGCTGGGACCCTGAGGCCGTTTAAACGGTTCTCGGGAGCCAAATAGGCACCGGTGATGGTATTTTTTTTTTCAGTAATATTATTATTTTTCATTCCATATTTTTAGGTTTTAAATTACATACAATCCCAATTTATTTTTTGTAGGTAAATGTGTTTTCGGGCATTATTGATCGTAAACCAAACTAGGTGACGATCCTAATTATCAGCACTTTAATGGGGCAAGAAGTTTTAATTACCAATATTTCATTAAACGTATATATATATACATCGTATATATACGTGGTGGCCGAGTTGGTTAGACCTTGGGCTTAAAAACACTTAGGTCCCTGGTTCGAATCCCGATGTGTACCAATGAGTTTTTAATTAAAAAAATTATGAACATTTGTTTGAAAACACCACTATAGTGCCTCGGAGAGCACGTTAAGCTGTCGGTCCCGGTTTCGCTATACCAACTTGTGAAACTGTTTATAGGTGGGTTATTGAGTCTATTCCAAACATCGCGACGAGCTAGCCACTTGTTCGGTGTAGACTCATACCATCGGCAACGACGAGGATTAAACCCCTCCGTTGGGTACCCTGAGGCCGTCTAGGTGGTCTCGGGCGCCGTAAGGCACCCGTGATTATATTATATTAAATATTTCATTAAAGTCTACAATGTATGTCATATTTGCAGTGTCAAGGGGATACCATAGACATTAAATTATTGTTTTTTATATAGTATTATATATAACTAAGTGTATGCTATGATCCATAGAAAACATTTTTTGGAAATATTACCCTATATCCAAATATAGCACCGCTATCATCAATTATTAGCAGTCGTGTAACCAATTATCAGCACAGAGTCAAAATCAAGTATTGTTATAAATAAATAAACTAAAAATTTGAATTTCTGATGTGTCAATCATAAAACTAATATTTATACTTCTCAAATTACCTATAAAATAAAAAAACTATTCCTAGTTTATACTAAACTATTTGGATAGATGTTATAAAGAAAGCAACGATTTCAAATCTTAACCAAATTTTGTTATATGATCACTAAATTCAAAGACAAACCTCACCGGCGAATACTTGATGAAGAGTATTTCAAATGAAAATTTTACCACTCAAATTTACAAGACGATCTACAAGTGATACTATTGTATAATATTGCTAGATTTGAAGTTAAGAATTCATTTAAAATTTTTAATAACTGGGCGATTTAGAAACCATAAAAAATACCTTAATATTTTAATTTTTCACCGAAGTGATGATAATTTGGTGCAGTGTCGGCATCTGGATCCGTCACCCTATATAAAAAAGTTGTTTTAAAATAAGCAAAATTATAGCTTTCTATAGGATACCCTACCTATAGAAAGCTATATGTTGTAACTTTTTTTTAATTTCTGACTGGGGCGCTTTTTGTATATGAGACTAACTAGAGTTACGTAATGTTTAACTTATTCCCTTTTGAGGATCAACATTTACTATAATCATCCCAATTACTTTTGATACGGACAGACGGTCGGACGCCGGAGTCCGATAATGATTCTAATCTTTTTGCAATTACTGAGGATATAAGTTTCGCAGAATATCGTCGAACTCTTTGTGATGACACAAGTCTTCCATTTATAAATGTGTCACGCAAAATGTTATATCTTTGCGCTGTCTTTTATACAAATTCTTAAATAGAATATCAGTACTGACTTTGCGATTCTTTTACGGGAAAAGTCAGGTCGGCAAACGTTATTTGTATTGAGGTGTCTTCGAAACTGTATTTGTTGAGATGAGAACTTTTCTTTTAGATCCCTTTTACTACAATATTATACATGCGTGGTCTAGGGGTTACGCCGTTTGTTAGCGTTTTATTTGGAGGTCATGGGTTCGATTCCCTCTCAAGGCAAAAAAAAATAGTACGACATAATATTTTCCTGAAACATTTCTCCAGTCGACAGTGCTGCTTATTAATCAATGCAATTATTGACAAAGTTACTAAATAAATGCAAAGTATCTTTCTGCTTAACACAATATATTTTTCATCATTAGGTATTTACAAATGGATCTTTCTTTTTCCAACAAATATCGCTGGAGGTTCAGAGGGGCAATGCTTTAAGTATTTTGGGTACATGCTCAGCATAGGAGGATTTAAATGATTTTTTTAATTTAAATTAGGCTTTAGTAATAAAATATAATAATATATATAAAATACTCGGGCAAAAACTTAAATCACCAATCGTCCTACGGCTTATTATGATGATATTCTTTGCTTAAGTATTTAATTCAAAAAAATATATAAATGTTTTTATAACGTATTTTATTTATATTTATCCATTTTCTCAAAGACTTCAACTTTATAGGTCATTCTGTAAGAAATATCGTTATTGTCTAATACTAATAATAAGGTTAACCAAATGATTTATTTCACACATATTCCCCCGGTCACAAAACCCTAGGCTTGTACTATGTGTACTGAAAGCAACGATACTCTTTACACATTATAGCTCAACAAATACCCATTCCATAGAAAGCTAAATAAAAAAATTATATAAAATTATCACGAGTAGAGTTGAACCCACGACCTCCGAACACAATGCCTACGGGGCGAAGGAAACACTTACTACTAACGACTAATGAGGCGGTCTATACAGTGAGTGTTTATTTTATATTGACCGCCTCCGTAGACTAGTGGTTGCGTCTTTGGCGTTGTATCCGGAGTTCGTGGGTTGGATTTCCACCCATGCCAAAAAAAAAAAATAGTGCGTTTTTCTGTACAAATTGCCATGATCTGGGTGTTTATAAAAATATAATTTGTATTATATCGTTGTTTCTGGTACACATAGTACAAGCCTAGAGCTTGGTTTGTGACCATCATTCATCATTTGTAAATAAAAATTGTTGCTCCTGCGAAAATCAGATAAATTTGCCATTGCCTATTCCAGCGTAACTCTTCCAAAGGACATAACTAACAACACCTTACTGCTCACAGACAGTATTGGTATGGGAATGGGTCAATTTTTTAATTACCATTTAGACCATTCTGTGACAAACTATTGTATGCCAGGCAATAGTTTTAAGAACATTGTAAAATCCATTTCCTCCAAATTTTATAATTCATATAGTAATATAGTTATTATGGTAGGAAATGGATTAAACACAAGCAAAGGAGACTTGTTGGATAGTGTAGATCTTTTGTCTAAACTTGGAGTAAGGAATGTTACATTATGTACATTCCTTTATTCAAAAAAGTATACTGCCAAACAGAATAAACATTTATATTATTTAAATAATTGTATTTATAATATGACTTGCTACAATAATTTGTTTACTCCTTTTGACATAAACAAATTTGTTAGACATTTTAACAGGACATAGGATAGCATAAAACTACCTATGAAGGTACAGAGAAATATTGCTTCATTGGTAGCTAATAATATTTTATTAAGCATTGACTTCACATCATCATTTAGTAGTAGTACTAATAATGTTGTGGTGCAACCAACTTTAAACTTTTAGATGTGACAATAGAGAAGGACATTTGTAAACTTAACTTAATTCACCAAAATATTCAAAGCTTAGACAAGCAAAGTTCTTGACATTGAATTATTAATAGAAAAATATAACTTAGATATAATGTGTTTTACAGAATCCTGGCTAAAGTCCGACAAAACGTGTTTTAATGTAAATAATTTTTCAGTTGCTAGTTTTTTTAATAGAACCTCCTGTAAAGGAGGTGGCTCTATAATTTTAATTAAAAATACTTTAAAGTATAAGGAACGAAAGGATATCGTAAAACTATCTGTTGAACGTGTTTGTGAGATTTCATGTGCAGAGATGGACTCATCCTATGCATATATAGACACCCAACATCGTCTTTATCTTACTTTATAGATACAATGGAGGATATACTCTCAAAAATGTTAGACTTAAATAAACGAATATTTGTATGTGGGGATTTTAACATAGATATTTTATTAGATTCATGTGACAGACAAAAGCTCATTTCTCTTTTTAACTCCTTTAATTTAAATAACATATTCACAGAACCGACTCGGATTACTGCAACTAGTCAGACTTGCATTGATAATGTATTCACTAATTGTACCATTTCAGATCACTCTGTCATTACGACATTAGCTTTAAGGCGCGAATAAAAATACAACCAATAAAATATTTAAGTACAGACCTCTTACTGAAAATAGAATTTTTAAATAATAATATCATACATAAAATTAATAATTTCAAGTATAATACAAATAAACCAAATACAACATATTCGAATTTACATAATTTAATAACCCAAGAATTTGATAAAGTGTGTAAAGTAAAGACAAAAAAAAATAATGATAAATTTAATTTTGCTACTTGGCAACTAGGGGTATTAAGAAAAGCAGGGATACTTTATATGATTTATATGATAGGAGATCCTATACATTAGATCAAAATTTTCATAACTATGTTAGAAATTATTCAAAAAAATTATGCCTTATGGCAAAATCTAATTTTATTAGCTCCAAACTAAAACAGTCTAAAAATAAAACTAAGTGTAACGATAATAAATAATAAAACTGGTAAAAACATACATAAGCAAAATGATATTTCCATCAAACAAAATGGAGTATTGATATCTCTGAAAAATATAGTTGCTAGCTTATTTGAAAAGTTTTTTGCTGATATACCTTTTAAAGTCACGAATAGTATTAAGTCGTCATCTAGTATGGCTAAATAATAAAACTGGTAAAAACATACATAAGCAAAATGATATTTCCATCAAACAAAATGGAGTATTGATATCTGAGAAAAATTAAGTTGCTAGCTTATTTGAAAAGTTTTTTGCTGATATACCTTTTAAAGTCACGAATAGTATTAAGTCGTCATCTAGTATGGCTAAGGAACTACTAAACCGTCATGTTAAAATACCAAATTTTACAAAATTTAATTTTATACATGTCTCAAATGAGGGTATTATAAAACACTTCAAAATGTGAAGATTTATAGGGATTAACCGTAAAAGCAATAGAACCTATTATTTACACCATTGGCCCTATCTTAGCCGACATTTATAATAGTTGTGTGGATAACGGTGTCTTCCCAGACTTTATGAAGCACAGTAAAATAGCCCCTATATTCAAATCGGGATGTAAAACAGACCCTACTAACTATCGATCCATTTCCGTATTACCCGCGCTTATATTTGAAAAAATAATGCTAAGTCATCTATTAAGATATTTTAATATCATCAAATTATTACACGGTCGTCAATATGGGTTTGCAAAAGGTAGAAATACAACAGATGCTGGTACTGGATTGATTGAGGAAATATTAGGTCTTGGAAAAAGTCTCAGGATCTCATTGGTGATTGTGTAGATCATCAAACTCTATTGGATAAGCTGGAATTCTATGGAGTTCGCGGAGTAGCGTTAAACCTTGTGGAGTCCTATCTCTCTAATAGAACGCAATGTGTTAACATTAATGGTAGTGTATCTAAAGGATCTCTTGTGAATATGAGAGTCCCCCAGGGATCAATTTTAGGGCCTTTCCTGTTTCTGGTATATATCAATGACCTTCCGCATATGGTACAAGAAACAGAGCAGATAGTGCTGTTTGCTGATGACACGTCCCTGTTATTTAAAGTTGATAGAAAAGACAACATATTGTCAGCAGCAAATAATACTCTGTCTATGGTATCTGAATGGTTCACAGCAAATAATTTGGTTTTAAATACTAAGAAGACCAAGTGCCTGAAATTTTCTTTTCCAAACGTTCGGGTAATTAACTGTTCACTGAAGTTAGGCGGTACTGAACTGGAATTTGTTGACTCCACTGTATTTTTGGGAATCACAGTCGACTCCAAACTGCAATGGAGAGCTCATATAAACGCGTTATCTAATAGATTGAGCTCAGCAGCATATGCAGTCAGAAAGATCAGACTATTAACTGATGTGGCAACAGCCAGGTTAGTGTACTTTGCCTATTTCCACAGTATTATGACTTATGGTCTTATTATCTGGGGCTCAGCGGCAGACATAGAAACCATATTAAATTTATCTTGCAGAAAAGAGCTATTAGAGCAATTTACGGCATGAAGAGCCGGGAATCCCTTCGAGAAATCTTTCCTGAAATTGATATAATGACCCCGCCCTCTCAATACATATTTGAGAACTTATTATATGTTAAGAAAAAAATTTATATGTTTAATAAAAATGCAGATAGGCATACCCGAAACTTAAGAAATATAAACAAAATTGACATACCAAGATTCAGATTACAAAAAACTAATAAATGTTTTCTAATAAACAGTATTAGGCTATTTAATAAATTACCAAAATCATTTATAGAACTAAATGATATAAAATTTAAAAATTGTATAAAGCAAACTTTAATAGCCAAGGCGTATTACAAAGTTAATGATTATATTAATGACAAAGATGTCTGATCTTCTGTCAGATGAATCAGTCCTCTCTGCGGCTGGAATCTCTAAACTAATAGTAACTGTCATATTGTAATAATTCATAATACTTACTATTATAAGTATATATTTTTTTATACTACAATAGGTATTTTTTTATATATTTTTGGATGAGGTAATAACTTGTTATTACTATAACCTTTTATTATTATTTTAATTTTAAATATTTATTATTTTCTACAAGGTAATAATTAGTTATGACTTAACATTTATGTTAATTTGTCTTATTTATTTTAAGTTATTTTGTTAACAGAATTATAGAATACATTTCCATGTTTTTTTTAACTACACTGGAGAGCAATGAAAAGGGGTCAGTAACATAAACCTCAATTTCTCGAAAACTAAGAATACTAGCTTATCTATACTAATATTATAAAGCTGAAGAGTTTGTTTGTTTGTTTGTTTGTTTGTTTGTTTGAACGCGCTAATCTCCGAAACTACTGGTTCGAATTGAATAATTCTTTTTGTGTTGGATAGTCCAGTTATCGAGGAAGGCTATAGGCTATATAACATCACGCTACGACCAATAGGAGCAAAGATATAGTGGTAAATGTGTAAAAAACGGGAGAAATTATTTCATCTTTGAAGCCTTCCGTTGCGTGCGCCGTGAAAACGGTTCAAGATACACAAAAAATATGTACGAGTATTAAAGAATAATCTAAATATATATAACTCAAAGGTGACTGACTGACATAGTGATCTATCAACGCACAACCCAAACCACTAGACGAATCGGGCTGAAATTTGGCATGCAGGTAGATGTTATGACGTAGGCATCCGCTAAGAAAGGATTTTGATAAATTCTACCCCCAAGGGGATAAAATAGGGGATGAAAGTTTATATGATAAAAAAATAACTATTCCACGCGGACGAAGTCGCGAGCACAGCTAGTATTGAAATAAAGAGTGTTTCATAGATCATTTATTAGCACTTAAATAGAATTATTAAATGTTATTGGTTGCTAATCATTTAACTTATTAAAAACGCAAAAAATTAAAATGCATCAATTGAATAGAAAACAAAAATTGTGAATATAATAACACATCTTTTATTAAATAAGTATAATTTTATTTTAATACTTTGTATTACCTCCGTGAGCCGTCAATACCGAAGCCATGCGGTTTGGCATACTATAGACCAAGTTTCGGAGGCGATGCTGGGGAATATTTTCCCATTCCTCTATTAATGCATTTTTCAGCTCACGAAGCGTAATTGGAGGCGTGTTTCGTTGCCTCACACTTCGTCCGAGCTCGTCCCAGGCATGCTCGATAGGATTTATATCGGGACTGCGAGCTGGCCACTCCATTGGATTGATACCCACTTCTTGCAGGTAATCATTCACTATTCTAGCAGTATGGGGACGGGCATTATCATGCATAAAAATGGTATTCTCACCCATGCTTGACATAAATGGACCGACATGCTCATTTAGAATTTCTTCCACATATCTTTCGGCATTTAAAGTGCCGTTTTCAATTAGCACTAGCTCTGTGCGACTCTCCGATCCCAGCCCACACTAGTATCGAGCCTCCGCCGTATGCAACTTTTTCTTCAATACAGACTTGTTTATAACGTTCTCCTGGTCTTCTGTACACTCTCAGCCTTCCGTCGTGTTTATAGAGCATAAATTTGGACTCATCTGAAAACATTACCGTTGACCAATCGTCGAGAGTCCAATTCAAGTGCTCGCGCGCATATCGCTGTCTTGCTTCACGATGTTCGCTCTCTAGTTTAGGGCCATTTGCAGGTCTATATGGCTTCAAATAAGCTTCAGCAAGCCGTCGCCTTACAGTCCATACACTTGGGTTACTTCCTCGAAGGAGTAGGAACTGATATCTCAATGCAGCTCCCGTAAGAAATCGATTTCGGAGCATTGTGGTGACTAAGTATCGATCTTCTCGTTCTGTTGTACATCTAGCCTTGCCTGTTCCTGGTCTGCGTAGGTTGGATCCGGTTTCCCGGAACCGTTGGACAACTCGCTGCACCGTCGATAATTATACACCGACTGTTCTTGCTGTATCACGCTGGCTCCGCCCGTCTTCCAGCATCGTGATGATTCTCGTACATTCTTCAGGTGTGAGCGATATGATTAGCTTTTTAATAATGAATATTTTATATCTGGAGCACTTTTTATAACATTTTTTTATGACAGGACAAAAACAAAAGCAAATATAAATGCATTGAATACTTAGTTCTATTTTCATAAAAATCCATTTATTTTTTTGTTTTTAGCCTTTTTGATATTACTTAATAACAACCAGTACTTTTTTTTTTTAAATATTCGTTATTAAATAAGCTACAAACTACTTTATATTTCAATAAGTTAGCATTCTTAGTTTTCGAGATATTGAGGTTTATGTTACTGACCCTTTTTCATTGCTCTCCAGTGTAGTTGTTGTTTGCGCAGGCCTTGGATTCATGTATTTGGCCCTGCAATGTAGTAGTATACGTATCCAGCGGATTTCCTCTCCTTTGAAGGTCATTGCAGTGGTGGCGCGTGTGCCGGGTTCTGGTCTGCACCCTAAGGGCCTGGTTGAGCAGAAGGATGGCTGATACATACGTTACGTCCGTGATCGGGTGCTGCTGTGGGGGCCTTGGATCTCCGCTGGGCACGCACGTTTGATTGTTATCATATAATCAGCGGAGATCCCGAAAAGTCTTCTGCTGATAGGCCGGCGCTGGCATCGAAAGAAATGTTGTGTTCTGTAATTCTGTACTTTCAATAATGTAAGATAGTATATCTGCCTTGGGGTGTTCTTCGCGTGCTCTTCAGTAGGATGAGAGTATATACCACATGCTATAAGCATAGGTTTAAGTCAATAACCATGCAGGACCATGCTCTTCCGATGATACGGTACATGTGGAACATCAGAGTTTTTTACTTGCTGGTACCTTTTTCTCCAGGGTGTCTCTGAGGCGATCGACTTGTGATCAGCGTTTGCGCCCTAAAAGATACCTTCCGTTTATCTACTTGTAGGTATATTTTGATTACCTATATTAAAGTATGTATATTTGGGGCGTAGCTATGGTCTGTTGGGTTGGTCGCCTTGGTGGCTCTTTTGCAGAGCAGTCAACGATTGACAGGTCAATGGAACCAGCTAACCACCTAATCTTAAACTGGTTGGTTATGTAGTGTGTGTTCGGTTGGGTTGTTTTTTTTTTTTTTCTCTCGACATTAAATATTTTGTACTAACAGTTATTTCAGACTGAAAAATATGCGCTAAACTTCTGACAATTATAAATAGTGTAATTTCCCACATTGTTGTCTGACCTCACACACATACCCTGACCACTGCAAACGTACACATACAGCAATCATAAACACTGTGCTATCTCTACTGATAAAAATGGCAGAGTGGAGTTTTAATACGGTGACGTTATTGTTATTTTTTTGAAGAAAATGTTTTCTGCTTTAATTAAAAAGAAAAGTTAATGAGAGTCTTAACTTATTTACTCTGTGTTCCACTCATGGAAGTATGAATAATATGGTAATGCTATAAGACCTAAAATTACCTGTCTAAACATGAGATTAGAAGATGGTGCCAGACTAACCCAAACAAGTGACAAAAATAATTAATAATGTTGAACATAAAATAATGTTTTAATCAAATCAATACTCAAAAGGTGAGAACAAAATATGGCGGCCACAAACATAATTGACATTTGAATGACATTATTCGTAAAGCTCTTTTGACAGCTAAAATCCCATGCATACAGGAGCCATCTAGATTCAGCAGAACTGATGGCAAACGTCCCGATGGCCTCACCCTAGTCCCGTGGTACCAAGGCAAACCCCTTATTTAAGACGCCACTTGTGTGGATACCTACGCAACCTCACATCTTTCGGCCTGCTCATCAACTCCCGGAAACGAGCTAAATATCGGGAGTTGTTGCAAAATTATAAGTTTTGTGCACTTGGTTTCGAAACTTCGGGAGTATTCGGTACCGAAACTCGAACTTTCCTTCGGGAACTCGGTAAACGAATACTCTCGGAATGCGGAGATTCCAAGTGCCAAAGCTATCTGTATCAAAAAATTAGTATTGCCATTCAACGTGGCAATGCAGTAAGTGTGTTAGGTACCCCCCAAGTGGCGCTCCTTATAAAGATTTTTTTTATTTAGTTTAGTTTAATTTTTATTTATTTTTATTTTTAGGTTTATACTAGATTGCTATTTCATTATTATTATTTAGGTTTATTTTATTATTGTTAAATTTAATTTCTTTATTTTGAATAAATATTCCATATTATTGACATTTTGTTCGAAGCTTTTTAACTATTATTTGTTTTTCATATGAAGAATTGAATGAATGCAAACAACTCGGGTAAATATTTGTGATGTCTACTTTACAAGTTGTGTTTATAGTACTTCTATATTATTCATAATTTCATGGTTCCACTATAAAGGGATTCCGTTTTTTTAAAGTTTTAATAATAAGAAACGAGATTATCTAGGAATAGGTTAAATCGTAAATAATTAATGTTTTAAATACAAATATATGAATACAATTGAATCTGGTACACATAGTACAAGCCTAGAGCTTACTTTGTGACCAGAGCAATTTGTGTTATTTGTCCTACATATTAAAAAAACAAAAAAAAATACAACTGTTGATATAATCACTTGACCAGAACATGTAAATATATGCATGAATACGTAAATACGTTTAGGGACTTCTCTAATGCCGGAGCTCTGTAGGCATTGTACATGGGCACCATTATACCTGTATTTCTTGAAGGGATTGGGGATTAGCCACATAAACCTTCGATTTTTTTTTTGAATTTTTATCAACGTCTCAGTTTTCAGGGCCTAAAGTTTCGATTTATTATCGAGGTGATAGTAACTTTCAGGGTGCGGTTACAAAACGAGTAGTTGATTTGACTATAATGCAGCTCTATGATATTAAAATATAATTATAATGCAAGTTCATCTTTGTTACCGCCTATTTAATAGCTTCATTATTTAACCGGGATAGTGTGATCGACAACTGCTATTAAACAATATTGTGTGTAATATTGATTAAACCCTGATTATGGGCTATGTATTCTGCTTTCCATCATTATACAATGTACATGCCGTGCTCGTGCTGTCTAACTAAAAACATATTGACTCGCTATCAATAGTGTACCAGTGACAATATTAATTTAGCAGAACAAGTGGGTTGTTATGCTTTTTCTATTATTAAAGTAAGAGGGTATAGTAATATATATATATTTTAAATTCTTTGTTTATTAACGATCATGAAATTGCAACAGAACTAATTCGTAGGTAATAATTGTAGCAACCATCTGAAAAAAAAAGATTTTAAGTACTTAATTAGAATTTCAAACACTAAATTATTATATAAAAATAATTGTTATTAATATTTATTGTCACGGCGGAAACATTCTATCATGAAAACAATAAAACACGTGTTTTTTTCCTTTTAATGTCGCCCATACAAAAAGATTAAGATAAAATGACTTAAAGTACAAAAAATATACACAAATCACTAACTTTTATACTAAACTCATGATTGAGACCGCCAATTATCTAAAGGTTTTTTTTAGCTTGTTACAAAGAAAATATGTATTTTTTAGAATAATTTTAGCCATATAGGCGCTCGTATGATAATTTTTTTTCGGGCATTTTGTTTTGAAGAAAAAATACTTACCCTATTTTACTTATTTACAACTTGGCTGTTAGTCCAAGTTCATTTTTTTTTATGTTCGTAATTGTATGCAAAAATCTTTCTGTTGTGGGTAATATATAATACATATCTTTGTATTACAATAATACTAATTTCGACAAAAATATAAATAATAACCCAACACAGAAAGATTAATAAATACAATGACCGACAGAAATAATATTTTAATTCTGCGACAATCAGTAATCGAGTATGACTGGAACTTTAGTGCGAATGCAGAGTTCTCAAGGCATTTATCCGCTGTAAGAAACAACACCCAGTATAGTTACCGATAACATAATGTCTCGAGTGACATAAAAGAATCCAAGTCCAGTAAATCCCACATTAGAATTATATATTTGATCTACAAAATGCTGTACCTGAAAAAAAATGCAGAAAGATTAGTCAAAGAAATTGGAAATAAATTGCTCCACGCCTCGGTAGAACGGCGGCGTTTTACTCCCCATAGGTGGCACTGAGCCACATGGCAAAAACAATTAGATAGTTATATTGATTTTGATACCTAATATAGGTTTTAAAGGAAAGTATGCTCTTTAAAAAGTGAAGCCAAATTATTGTTATTTTTTTCAGTTTGGTAATTATTATTTTTTTATAAAATAACAGGAGCTTGTTAGTGTTTTTAAATTATAAAATAACTACTGCCTACATATTATTATAATTACTTATATGTACCATCTATATAATTATAATTAATTTATTAATTTGACTGGGTCTATATAGGACACCGCCGCCAGCTCGCCACTTGTTCAATGTAGATTCAGAATACAATTGTCGGCGACGAGGTAGAAACTAAACTCTTTCTTCCATTGGCACTGGTAATGTAAAAAATATAAAATAAAAAAGTATTTATTTAATATTTATATTTTCATTTTATAGTTTTGCATAATTATTTTACGAGTATGAAGTTAATGAATGAATGAAAAAATATTTATTGCACAAAAGTTTAATACTATAGTACATAGGCGAGCTTAATGCCTTAGGCATTATCTACCAGCTAACCTTTGGGAGATTGACCAATAACAGGCAGAATGCTAATGCAAACATATAATAAATAATACAAGAATATATAATACATTATCAGGTAAATATATTAATAAATTATATTTAATAGTATACATAAACATATATAAATAATAAGGTACATAAATATATATAGGTACATAAATAAATATGGTATAGGTACTTTATTACAAATACGTAAATAAAAAGATATACATACCTACATACATAAATAAATAAATTCGCATATCTACAGTAAATAAATGTTACTTAACAGTTTTGATTTTTGACGTAAAAACAGTAAAAAAGGGGTTTAAAAAAAGCCGTAGTAAATTTTGTTCGAAATGGCTGGGGAAGATTGTTCCAGAGTTTATGTTGTTAAAATACATTTTTTGGTGACAGTAATGTTAATTCACTAACACATTATTTTATAAACTATATTACTCACTAAACATAGTTGTAATGAAACATGAAACATGTGTATAAAAAGAAAATAAATTATTAAAAAATATTTTATTTTTACCTTGGACTAACAAATCATTTCCATTCTTCAAGTTTATAAAGACAGACAGAGTTAAATGCGAAAAAACTTACTTCTAAATTATATCTCGGCGCAGGCAACGTATGCAACAATTCCAGCGCAACCTTTGAGGACGTATATACTCTCGCCGGAAGCAAGGTAGCGACCATGGCGCGGGTAACCATTGCGAAGAGAGCGTAGCCGTGGAAGAACATATCCTCTATTTCTACCATACTAAAACATAATTAACCTATGTTTTTGTGCTTGCTTATAAATTATAATATATTATGTATTTGTTGTTTCTGGTACACTGGTACATTAATATAATGAATGGTTGATAGGCCTTTGCTTAGTTATCAAAGATTATCAGCCGAATAGAACCGACGACCTCCGGATACAACGCCAAAGGAACGATTGATCTACGGAGGCGGTCAAAAAAAAGGCTGTATATACAATATTTTTCTAGTATTTCATAGACTGCAGTCAGTAAATCGATCATACCTTAATAGTTATTCATACCTCAGGGTGAGTGCACACTACTGAACACTGTCATATAAAAATATACTCACATATTCCCCGAGTAGCATTTAGGCTTATCAGGAGAATAAGCGTTACTGAAAAAAATAATCATTGAAAATAAAACAATAAGATTGGGTTATAAAAGCAAAGACTTGTTATTAACAATCTAGGAGAAGATTTCATTCAGTGAGGTATGAACTCGTAACTTCTAGAAGTCCGAACATTGGTCAACACTTTATTTTTGTCTTACTTTATTTGTTCGCACACAAAATCAGTGCGAGTGAATAATTTGTTTAATAATGCGCGAGAGCCGGAGATAAATAGTGAGCTGTCATATTTCGAAATCGTTAGTACTTTAGTAACTTATTTTATTTATGCTATTATTACTATATATTATTATTGAACGTAAATCCTTGCTATTTACTTATATAAAAAAAACTAAGACTTCATTAAAAAGCTAAATAAATAATAATATTAAATATAATATATATCTTTGACAATCAAAATAATGAAAACACCTTAAAACATATTTTGTAAGCAATTACAACTTATTTTTTTGAAGTTATTTGAGGTTAATTTTAACAATTTTAATACACATTTTTTTTTAAAGGATTCAAAATACGTGGTAAAAAATTGGCCTTACAATGACGTTGTTAAACTACGTAGTAAGAAAACGACTTGCTAATGGTATAACAATGTTATTACAAGAGTTTAGCCATGTCTCATCTGGAACGCACCCCTACTTACTGAAGTAGTGCAAATAGTTCGTTGCAAATGTAATACATGTTACACAAATGAGACAGAAACACCAGAGAACTGATCTCCTTGTCCAGCATCTCAACCAGGAGAGATATGTTTGTATAATGCGACTGTAGATCCTTCCAGGGTGGTCTGTTCTGAAATAAAAAATATAAAAAAATCTATGTAAATAATTTATCAATTTATTTTAACAGTGCCCAACTATTATTACTAATAATATCAATGATAAAGTACCAAAAAACTCCTTATATAACTTTAACTTTTATAGTCAGATCACGATTTGCCTAAAGATGTTATTTTATTTGCTTGATAATAATAATAATAATAATAATAATAATAATATGTAGGACAAATTACACATATTGCTCTGGTCACAAACTAAGCTACCAGAAGCAACGATATAATACATATTATATTTTATAAACACTCAGACCATGACAAACTGTACAGAAAAAAACGTACTAATATTTTTTGCCATGGGTGGGAAACGAACCCACCACCTCCGGATACAACGCCAAAGGCGCAACCACTAGTCTACGGAGGCTGTCAAATGATAAGACCACAATGTGTATTTATTGAAGTTATTTTAACATTACTTAATAATATATAGACGTTCATGTGGTTATTATTTTTCGGGCAATTTTTGGAACAAAAATAAATATTTTTTTCATAAAAAAATGTTACGACAGAAAAAATCACCTATCATTACTGGTTGAGTTATAATATTACCTCATTTTTCATAATCAATTGATTAAGTTTATTAAATAATTGATAAGCATAAATACTGCACACCACCACGACGATATCCTTAAAGTACAATATGAACACTGTAAGAAGTTCCACTATCTGAAATTAAGGTCAGAATTACAAAATTAATGAACCAATTACTGCAAAGTATCGAGTATCGAGTCTGTTCCATTAGGTCTTGGATCTGATCCAAAGTCTTGGTTTAATATTATTTTGTCTGGTAAGAGGATATAATGGATCGCCCAGCCAATCTAATTATTAATTATCCGTATTTATTATCTTTTGTGTAACTATTTTTATAGCTTGTTAGGGGTTTATTATAGAGGACTAGCTGTGCACCGCGGTTTCACCCGCAGTTTATTTAAAAAGTAATCGGATCGAAATAAATAATATAGCTTTCTATTGGCGAAAGTCTTTATTAAATCAGTTCAGTAGCTTTAGAGTTTATCCGGAACAATCAAATTCTTATACAATAATAATAATATGTTGGACATTTTACACATTATGCCCTGGTCACAAACTAAGTTTTAACTAATCAGAAAAAAAAAATCAGAAAAAAAAACGGCTGTGCAGAAAATTGTATAAATATTGTTTTTGCCATGAGTGGGAATCGAACACATGTCCTTCGTATCTACGCCAAAGTCGCAACCGCTAGACTACGGAGGCGGTCAAACATGTACAAACTTAAATCTCTATCTATAAAAAGATCGAAAAGAAAAATAGCTAAATATCTTCAGTTTCGATTTGTAGCAATACTGACACAAAATGCTGGTTTTTTAGCATAAGTCGTTCTATTCAATAAATAGATAAAATACTGAATTATCAATAAATTAAAAGAGGATAATTTTATGCGTTTCTTGCTTGTATGTATTAGCATAATAAAATTTAAAAAATCGATACTAATCAAAAATTAAAAAAAAGGTCGTTGCTCTAAGTAAAGTCGGTATAATATTTTATTGCTAAAATAAAATTATTCGATAGATAACTTGTGAGAGTTATTTATTCTTGCACAAGTTAACTGTTGAATATCTCTATATGACGATAACGAAGCATACCTGATATACAGCACCAAACCAGTAGTTAAATGGTATGTAGTTGAATATCCAAGAGTGGTACAGCGTGTAGTAAGCCAGCATCGCGGGCATGTGCTCGTGGCAGACCGCAGTGGAGTGTATGGCATGCGCTGTGTATATAGCATAGTCGCCTGAAACACATTATGCTATGGTTATTATACAGCAAGTTTAATGCAAGGAGTAATAGTCGTTGCTTAGAAGGCCTTAAACTTTAAGCGTTGTTTGGAACTGTCAAATTGCATTAAGAAAGAAAAATATAAATACTTTATTTAAACTAAATTCGTACTATACTATGACAGGTGCCTTTTTTGTTCCCAACAACCGTTAAAACGGCCTCATGGTACCCAGCGGAAGGATTAAGCTCTCATTTCACCAATAAGTGGCGAGCTTGCTGCGGTGTTCATAATGGTATAGCCTGGTTGTATAAAGCGGTCAACTATCCCAGGTCCGGCATTGTTGTCATCAGCTTAACCTTGCTAAGGTTAAGCTGATGACAACAATGCCGGTTGCGTAGTGACTTAAACACTGAGCTGGAGCCGCTTTTTACGTAATATACATAATATATAGTTAACAAAATATAAAATATATAAGAGAGAGCTTGCTACGGGCGACAAACAGGAAATCAGCTTAGCACATGCTACAGAGAGTATGCTGTAACACTGGTTTTCAGCTGATGCCTTAACATACCGTAGTAGTAGTAGGTACCTAACAAATATATATAAATATGAGATGGATATCTATATACAAAGCTTTGGAAGATGTTAAATTAAATCTAGTATTGGCAGCAACCAAAACTAATAGTGACGTCGACTTACTAATTCCCAGGAATAATAGTCCCAACGCCCCGTATATACAATGTCTTCTAACATTAGTATCAGATGCTGGTACTTCAGCCAGAAGCTCGTCAGCTGATCGTATCACTCTGGGCCAATTCCTCGTAATCTTTAACATTATTAAAGCGGTCCATAGTGCCGAAGTTACTATTATTGTTATATCTGAGGAATAGGATATATCAGGTAATGCGGTAGATTATTTCATTGTTATATCATTGTTATTTAACTTATCCTTAACTAGGCTTTCTAAAAAAATGGTATTTAAGAAGGGAATACGTCATGAAGTTGCTAATTATCGACCTATTTCCAAATGATCTGCCATTCCAAAGCTTTTTAAGAAAATCATTTACGATATTATATTCTCGTCAATAAATGTTATTGATAACTTAATACTTGTATGCGGATGATAACAATATACTTGGGTATCCGTCTGGCAGATACATTTGCTACCCATAAAATATTTTGAAATCGACTGATCCGATCCGAAACACATCTAAGTATGAATTTTTGAATTAAAAGCAAAACAAATATGTACATACTTATTTGATAGTACTGAAGACCGTTGTTATAGATCTCGTTCAAAACCAGCAGGTTTAATAATATCACCCCCAATAGACACCCTGTATACCGTAGCATGCATAGTGAAAACCAATTGAATCTAAAACAAAGTGAAGTAAACAAAAATATTTCGTGTTTCGTTGTGTTTCTAAGTGCTTAAAATACTTGCTGCGTTACACCTTTGGATTTTCAAACCTATTGATGGTCTTTAGATTTTTCATAAAGAAGCCCATGACCCTAAGGTATTCTACAGAAAATTGGAAGAAACCAATGGAGTAATGCCACATTATTTTTTTGAAATTAATTTATTGTCGAGCTGGTGTTCTATTAAGCAATTGATTTTAAAAAGCAGAGAGGATATTAAAATTGTCTCTTAATGCAATTCGTCTTTATCGCCGCCCATTCCGTAGCCGCATAATTTGGCCGGCATAGTGGGAGCAATCAATGCTGTTAAATAACAATTGTATTAATCGATCCCCTTTTTGGACTGTGTATTTCTGCTTATCAGGTAGATACACAGTCACATCATCATTGTTCCATGCATGTGGAATTTCAAATTAAAGCACGTTCACGGCTCCAAGTACCCAGGGTCATCCCGGCCGTCTGAACGGAGGCTCAAGTAGGAATGGAGTTTCAGCAGAATTAATTAATTCAAAGATCTTTAATCTTTGAATTAATTAATTCATTGAATCATGGCGTAATATTCAGCCAGCACTCCTTTGGGAAGAGAGACCGTGGTGGCCTACGTCGTAATGATAAGCATATTTTTTATTTTATTTCTTTCTACATGGCGAACACCATGGGTGCATACTCTTGCTTATTTTAATACCTAACTAAGTATGTACTTTACCCCAGTCCCACCCGTTCATTATTGACTATACATATATGATACATACACAAGCCTGTCTCCCGTAGAATGTCCGAGTCCCTGCAGAGGGAATAGTCCTACGGCTCTGAAAATAATTAATATCCACCTGACCGAGAAGTATAAGGTACCTTTGGCGCTTGGGGATACAGTTTCTTGCAAATATATCACTTTGGAGCGTGATTTCCCAAATATTTTCTTGAGACTAAACATTTATTGACATATTTTATTTAATAAAATAACGACCAAATTTATTATAATTAATATTAAGGCTACATTATTTACTCAGTTTATCGTTATCAGGGCCGTATTATTTCATAAACCTGTGAATTACAATTAATAATAAATTAATTAGTTTAGTTTGAATAAGTTATTACTTTAAATCGCCCACATGGTCTAGTGGTTACGTTATTGGGGTTGTAGATCGTGGGGGGTATTCCCACTCATGGAAAAACAGTTATAGTGCGTTTTCTATAAAGTTAGTATTGGTGTTTATAAGAAATATATAATAATATGATTTCTTATGCTACACATAGTACAAGCCTAAAGCTTAGTTTGTGATAAAGGCAATATGTCTAAAATGTCCTGCATATTATTGTAATAGTATTATTAATAACTGTTCGCTTATAATTTTAACCAATCAATGTAACATTGTATATACACTGTACAAATCGTGTACATACATTGTAGTAAATTACAATTGACACGTTTATGAAATAAGCCCCTGATTATGATTAGTTAGTTCTTGTAATAATAGTGACATTAGAGAACTATTTAGGTACACTTGTTGGACACACTTCCACGTCTAACACTTCTAACAATAATATTTGAATGCTTGTAACAGTTTGTAAATACAATAATAAATATTAAAGCTTTGAAAGTTAGTTTTGAAAATCCAATCATTAGTCATGACTGATTATTTATTTAGCTATTATTAACATAATGATTCCTTTATCGAAATAAAGTAAATAGAGCTTTACAATGTTGTAGCACATGCGTCATTATTTAAACTTTTCTTTTTATTTTTTATTGGAGAACGGCATGTGACTTTGTATACACCTGGTGGTAAGCAGACCTACAAAGTCCATGAATAATTGATCTGAAACAACATTGATCGCTCCCACTAAGCCGGCTAAATGATGCGATTACGAAATGGGCGGCGACAAAGACGAATTGCATTTCGAGTATATTTTAATATACTCGCTGCTTTATCGTTAATTCACCCACCCATTTCGTAACCGCACCCTGAAAGGACACTACCGCCTCGACAAGAAATCGATGCAGTAATCTCCTGAAAACCGGTGAACCCAAAGACTAAAACCGAAATTTGACTAGGTCACTTGACGGTTTTTGCATCTGTATGGGCGGTGGTAACGAGACCGGTCGGTCAGCATTAAGAATATATTTTAATATACTCGCTGCATTTTCGTCAACCCAACACCACCCATTTCGTAACCGCACCCTGAAAGGAGAATACCACTTTGACAATATATTATTAAAATAGACTTTCTAGTCTATTTTAATAATATATTATGCAAATTTAATTCGTCCTTGTTGCCGCCGTTGCCGCAATTTGGTAACCGCATCGTTTAGCCATGCGAGTAGGATGGCAGTGAACAATATTGATAAACAACAATTTATTGATCGACCCAATTCATGGACTTTATCGGTCTGCTTAACAAAAGTAGATCACATGCTGTGCTCCTAAAAAAAATGGTTGAGACTATATTGTATGGAAGTCAGGTGGTCAGAAAAAGATACATTCATTGCGGCGAAGTGTGGGGTTTAAATAACAAGGCGAATCCGGAAAGACGTAAATTCGCGAACGAAAGAAAATATTGTTAGGAAAACTGCTCCGATAGTTTGGGAATATAGAAAGAAGAAGCCACTTTAGATGGGAGGGACGTCTCTATAACTTCGCTAGGCTGACGAACAAATATACCACCGCCAATAGAGATGCAAAAACCTTCAAGTGACCTAGTCACGTTTCAGTTTTTGTTTGTGGCTTCACCGGTTTTCAGGGTCAAGGTAGTAGTTTCCTTTCAGGGTGCGGTTATAAAATGGATAGTTATTTTGACGTTAAAGCAGCGAGGATATTATAATAGACCTCTCCTTCCTCGCCGCCCATTTCGGAACCGTACCATTGGCATAGTGGGAGTAAATAATGTTGGTAAACAAAGAGCTATTGTAGGTATACTTCAAGTTTTTTTTTTATATATTTTTTATTGAAGCACGGCATGTGACATTGTATCTACCTGGTAGTAGCAGACCTACAAAGTCCACGAATGGTGTCAATCAATAATTGTTTTACTCAACATTGATTGCTTCCACTATGCCGGCTAAATGATGCGATTAAGAAATGGGCAGCGACAAAAACGAATTGCATTTCGAGTATATTTTAATATACTAGCTGCTTTATCGTCAATTCACCCACCCATTTCGTAACCGCACCCTGAAAGGAGACTACCGCCTCGACAAGAAATCGATGCAGTAATCTCCTGAAAACCGGTGAACCCAAAGACTTAAACCGACACTTGACTAGGTCACTTGACGGTTTTTGCATCTGTATGGGCGGTGGTAACGAGACCGGTCGGTCAGCCTAACGAAGTTATAGAGACCTTCCTCCCACCTTCAAGGTACAATGTCACATGCTGCCCTCAAAAAAAAATGAATTGTCAACAAGAAGTGAAGGGTAAACGTGGCCGATGGAGACCAAGACACATGTTTTATTTTTTTAATTTATATTATTGTATCTATGGCCGTGTGTATCTTGTGCCGATACATTTGTCCCCTCACACCTTTCCGGGACCACACAAAAGCTCTACCGCTTTTTCTGCAGAAAGCTTTGAACGGCGCAGATGCTCAAATCTCACTGGAGAGCATGTATTGTAACCTTTGGAGTAGAGACCATGGGACCGTGGGGGCCGGCAGCTCATGAAATATTTAGAGAACCAAATCGTTTGCTCGAAACATCAGGTGACCAAAGGGCTGGCTCGTTCCTCGGACTATGTATAAATTTAGCTATACAGCGCGGTAACACAGCCAGTCTTTTGAGCACCCTTCCATCTGACAGTCATTTGGAAGGAATTTATTTGTTATAATTTTATTTATCTTTGGTAGGTTATTTATTTTGTTTTTAGGGGTTTTGAAATGAAATTAAATGAAATGAAATATGTTTATTTTGGAAGAATATGGTGTTACAGTATGGTAAATGTTGATAATGATCTACATACTCTGCCATTTATGGTGTGCAAAATCTAGTTGTTTTACACAATTATAAATGTTAACAATTAATTTAATATTCCTAATATATGATATATAGAATCGTTAGACAATTTTTTTACAATCTAAGCATACCCTTATGTTTTAAATAGTATACAATTAGAAGCCATGTATTTAACAATCAATGTGGGTAAGTAGGATACAGAAACACACATTTAAATTCAATCAATACAATTAATATTATTACTCATACTAAATTATATTTTTATATTATTCTATCTATACAATAATATCAATAAATAATTATTATTATTAGCTTAATTTAATGGCCTCTACGCGTGCGCGTAACTTTGCCAGTGTCAAGTGAGGGTAGAATTAAATTGTTTTTTTTATTATAAAGCGAAAGTGGGATAATAGGATGGAAAGGATTAGGGAAAGGCCTAGGTTAGAATAAGGAATGGCCACATGACCGTATGCAAACATACGGTATAGTTATGCCAGTGTCATGTGAAGAAGGAAAGAATCTAGAGTAAAATGGGTACCGCCATTTTACTGAAGAAATGGATTCGTTGAGATAGCACAAACGCTGAGATCACTGCGTAAATACTACACTTCTCAGACTTAAGATTACTTATGAATGCTTATTCTACAAAATTGGTACACTTTTGCACATTAATATCCTATAAATTATATATATAACTTAACTGCGAAAAATATACTAGAAACACACGACTACAGTCTTTGGGCTAGGGTTCAAAAAATCCAATAAATAATAAAATAACCAAAAATGTAGACCAAAGTAATTCGGGAAGTTAAGGCTTTAAAAGTTACAAATCAAAGTTATAATAAATTTGTCTTCAGGTGACGTCATCGTTTTCCCCGAATTAGCAGAACTTCATCGCGACTGACCATAAACATTGTTCCCACTTCAGGTCGTTTCTAACGGGGGTCATACACGGACTGACTAACCAGAAATTTAACAGAAATTTTAGTAGCATGGAAAAATGTAGTTAATTTTATTGGATCTTTATTAAACTTCTATAGTTACTAATATTTGAAAGCTAGATATGTAAAGATGTTTATAATTATGTTTGTGAGTTTACGAGAATAATTGGTCAGACGTAGTCGGATGTATTTTCCTTTTCTGTGTGAGATAGCCTGTTTATAAAGCTTGCCTTGCATTTGTAAGGATTTACTATAATTCAAGCATCGAGATGTTCACAGATTATTTCTGTTGTCATAGACAATATTTTTATGTATTTAATTTTCGGTTACTCTATAGACGTTATTATTTTTGATGTAGTTTCATAGCAATTTCTTATAGCGTGTATAGTCTTTATTACTTACAAGTATTTGCAATATAAAACGCAAATACTAAACTCGCAAAGATAGTACAAAATCATACTAAAATAAAAGATGAACGTATGTTCTTCTATTTGTTTTAAATGGTTCACTAAAAAATATTTTATATTATTAATTAATATGCGACACTAAATTTAAACAGGCGTTTCCCATTCTTCTTAAAACATCAAAATAATTAAAAAAAAAAAAGTCACACAATTATTTTATACATGGTGACTTTGAAAGGATGTACTTTGGGCTAATATGAGGTTCTGCTGATCAATACGAACAACTTTTCCCATGGAACCATGTGCCGGAAATAAAAAAAAAATGCCTTCTCCATACAAACTAGTAATGTTAAAATGACCAATTTGTATGGGGAAGCCAAAATTTTTTTTTATTTGCTACACATGGTTTCATGGGAAAAGTTATTCGATTTGATCAGCAGAACCTCATATTAGCCCAAAGTACATCCTTTCAAATTCACCCTGTATAAAAAACAATACTTATATAAAAATATTGTTTAAAAAAATAAATTCTAAAAGTTTCTAGTACATAATATATTATGAGGCAAATATTCCCCATGCGCTTTAGCATAGCATATTAATTCTAAAAGTCTTAAGTTTCTATTAAATAATATATTATGAGACAACTTTTTTATTTATATCCTTATTTCAACAATAACCTGCGAGGTTTCTGGCCAAATCTGTTTAAAATTTCGATTTCAAACTTATTTTGTGCTTCTAAAACCCTCTTTCTATGCACTCATCATGCAGAGGCCGACAAGTCGATTTTCTGTCATAGTTGACCGTAACCAAGTTTTCACTCTGCGTAAAGTGCTGAAGGACCTTTCGATAGTGCACGTTGTGCAGGGCTGTGAGAGTGAAATATGAAGCGCCTGTTTTATGGCTGGATAAAACAGCTGTGTTTCTTTAATTAGCGCAACCAATTCCATTTCCTTCAGTTCGCTCCGTGCCATATTTTTTTGTTCCCACATATTATACCACAGTTCTGCTTCACCAAGAAAACTACTTAAATTATAATAACTACAAAAATGTTCTGTTTTTTTAATAAAATCTTGATATGACATTTGAAGCATTATGTGAGGGTGCAATGTAAGCAGTGATTACGCAGGTAAATTGTCCTCGGAAAAACGTTGCTCTAAAGACAAAATTAAAGAATCAAGGTAGGGAATCATTAATGATCTCTTCCAAAACTCGCTAGGAGTCTGTGCCGGAGGATTTGCACGATGTGTCTGCCGATTTGTAATCCGTGGCATTCTCAAATCTGTTTCAAGATCGTCAGCGATTGACTTTGCTTCGGCTATCAAACTTTCGCTTTGAACATCGGCAGTTTCACGGTGTTTTCTCAAGGTGTCCGTTATTCTTTTTATATGGTTTGCACACTGAAGCAAATCTATACTTTTCGACTGCAGAGCATTCACTATCGGTTGCAACTGTGCAGAATATTTTGCTATGAGACAAACACTAACAATGAATTCAGAATTTGTAGCTGCGCAACGTAACTGAAAAGCAGATTTTCTGGTTGCATTGTTACCGTCTTTTGACAGTGTTGAAAGGGCTTTCACCACCTGGACATAGTGCTCCTTAAAAATGGCAATACTTTTATATTTCTGAGACCAACGGGTTTCACAGAACATTGGTATATTTGGTACGTATTTACGACGAAGGCCCGATTCTAGAAAAAAAAAAAATTTCTTTTATTGTAGTAACTGTATTTCGTATTACTGCTATTTGGTTAAGGTCATGCACAACTAAGTTCAATTTGTGACTAGCACAGTGAAAAAACAGTGCTTTTTGATATTTTTCTCGTAAAATTTTCTGAACACCACCATCCTTGCCTGACATAGTTGACCATCCATCATCACGAACCACCATCTTTTCTTCATCAAAAAATCTGACACCAATGGAAAGTTGCTCTTTTCCAGATACAGCCTTCTTTACTTCAGCTATAATATCGTCTCTAATGACATCTCCGCATAGATCAATTATTTCATTCTGAATTCTCGGTGAAGTGTATGTGGCATTTTTGGTACCGCTTTCTATATGTTCTTTCATTATCTGATCACCAAATCCAATTTTAAGTTTTATAAGGTCTTCAAAAACGCCTTCATGTTACAGAATATCACGGTCGAAATTATTGAAGCTAGCACTTTTTTGTTAGCATCTATTTCTTTTTGATAAGCAGATATCAGCTGGACATCGACCGGCATATTTTCAACAAAACATTTCGCAGCTGTTGCATCTCATTGCCGATGAATGATGACATGGACAAGGAGTGTTTGATCAGTAGTAGAGTGGACCCGGCAGAAGTACAGAGAATCTATAGATTGCTGAGATTTTCTGGTTATTATACCCTTTATTGTGTGATTGTTTTTTGTTTCAGTTGGATTAGTCGTGAAATCAAATATTATCCTGACGATGACAGCTCTGGTTTCCATAAATAATATTTCTCGCGCGGTAAATTTGAATTTATATTGATGAATAATTAATTTTGTAACTTCACTTAATTAGCTTCATGTACAGAAATTCTTCAAGTCAGAGGGTGGGGCAAGTGCCCCACCTTGCCCCACCGTGGGTACGCCCATGTGAATCGGTACCACTTTTTTTATTAAAATATTTATTCTAATTGTAAGATTTGTTATTTACAAATTGATTGTAATCAATCAACTGTAAATATAAATTTAAAACCATTTCATAATTTGTTTTGTATAATGAATACGATCACGGATCCACGATTCTGGTCTTTGAACAGGGCCCCGATTCCGCTAATTTTAAAACTTTGACTTACCAACACGATCCATTTACAAAGCAAAGGACGTTGAGTTGAAACTTGGTATTCTACTAAATGTAAAACGGCTTTGTGTATGGGTGTCGATTGCACGTCGCATGGACGTCGTATGCACGTCGTTGGTTCGGCTAATCTGTCGTTTTAGTTTGTATTTTTTTTTATATTTTGCTCTTTTTACATGGCATAGCTGTTATAATTAAATTAAATAGCATTTAAACGTGTATTCTTATTATTATACTTTTTATATTATTCTAAAAACTGTTTTATTATTATAAAATTCACCAACTACATTTTGTCCTGCGCATACCATAGAGTATAAAATTATTAGATATGACAAAATGAATCATAGAGTAGTAATCATATTTAGAAAGGACAATATAATATTTTATAATGCTTTAAATTAATACCAATCGAAATCAAAGACTCAGTTCTAACGTAATAGTGTAAGCCACTGTGGTAACATAAAACTCCACCTATTAATCGCTTTAGGTTGAAAAGTTAGACCTAAATACATATAATTTGTTCTGTTCGTTCCAAATAGATATTTCTCCAAAATAATTGTTGTTAAATCCGACGTTTGCCCCAAATACGTCTTATGGCTCGAAAAAAATACTAATATACCTACTGTACTTTTCTTACTAATAATTTATTTAAAGGTGGATTTTTATATATAATTTAAGACAGAAATATTGATTACCATTAGACACAAATATTGCATTAAGAATTGGTTATTATTGGGATAATTAAAAAAATAATATTTATTGCTCCTACTATGCCGGCTAAATAATGCAATTACAAAATGGGGGGCGACAATGACGAGTTGTATTACGAGTATACACTCGCTGCTTTATCATCAATCCAACTACCCATTTCGTAACCGCACCCTGAAAGACCTCGATGCAATAGTCTCCTGAAAACCGGAACCATACTCATTAACCCATCTATAAACAGTTACTCAAGTTGTATTATGATTATTATGATCTCAGAACAGCTTAACGTGCTCACCGGACACGTTACTAACCACCACTATTATATAGTTGTCAAACGAATGCAGATATTTTTTTATTAAAAACTCATTTGGTAGACAGGGGTGTTTGAACCGTGGAACTAAAAACCGTAGAAGGTACTTTAAATATATTTTCCAAGTTTCTGAGCCCGGCCAGCCTTAGAAACGCGCATGTTCTATCTCTGGGCCATTTCTAATTCCATCGATTTTTATAAAATGTTTTTACACAATTCACAAATAAGCAACTTTTGTAAAATGACATTATAACTGAAGTAAAACCTTTGAGAGAACGTTGATATCAAGTTAAACTAAACGTCAAAAATTAATAGAATACCAAAGGTTTTTTATTAATAAAACCTTCCATACACGATTGGAATAGTAGAATACCTAATTTGTCAAAAGTCGATACAATGTTCAGTTGATATCCAATCGATGTACAATAGGGAATATGCATGTTTTTTTTTTATTTCATTAATTGATAGAGTAACTATATTAGACCCTAACAACAAATATTAAACATTTTTTAAAGGGTAATAACACAAAAATAAAAGGGTTTAAACTTTATCTGCCACGACCGCAGTACAAAACGGTACATCACTCCACCGCCATTTTGTGACATCATTCGTGCTCAAAAAGCATTTTAGTTTAAAGTTATTACACCTCAAAAGTTAGTGAAAAGGTTTGCTTATCACAAATTATCGTAATAAAGGACAATAAATACCCGAGAAAACAAGAAACTGTAGACTACAGAACACACGTTGACATTTGTTTTTGCACGAATGACGTCACATGCAGTGTTTGCCAATGTCCGAGCGTTTAGAAATGCGTTCCGTTTCTACAAAAAAAATGATTTTTAAAATCATATTTATAAAAAAAATAGCCAATCAAAATAAAATAGATTACTGTAAATATGTTGAAAGACATAAAAGGAACATTATATATTAATATAATAATAATTGGCGTTACATGCATATTCCCTATTGACAGCTAATTTTAAAAGTGTGAAATGACGTATAAGCTTAGCCGTTGATATCCAATCCATACAACGTTGATTTAGCAGAATTGAGCCCCAGAACTATTGCAATTTAACTTATGTTAAATAACTATTGTTTGTACGAAACTATTACTTGTAAAGTTTAGTTTAACTATTGCTGTGTTGTTTCAAAGATATTCTACGTTTATTCTAGTTACTTGGGAATTCATTATTTTAATTAGTAGTTAAGTTTTTTTTTATTTGGGTTGTTTTTTAACTCTATACGTTTATTCTTTTATTTTACGTGGGAGGAAGGCCACTATAAAGTATAACTTCGCCAGACCGACCGACCGGACTCGTTACCACCACATATAAAAATCCATCCAAGTTTCGGGTATATTTACAAAATTAAGCTTTTCTTATATTATTTGATTGATAAATAAAAAAAAAATGATCTGTTTATTATTTTTATTTATGTTGTAGAAAAAAGTGGGTAGATGTGTAACATTTATTATAATTCTCAAAATTAAAATGAAAAACATATAGTATACTTAATAGTTAGAGAGCTGCCCACTGCTGGGGATGAAATGTCATTATTAGTGTTGCCCTAGATGCATGCATGATGTATGCAACGTCAACGTCGTAGATGCTTTCTGCCAAGTTTGATCCGCGAATGAGCCAGTGAGTGAGGTGACTGATCCGGAAACCGCTCAAAACCTTTTGGGTTGGAGGTATGAGAAAATACTTCCAGCAGACTTGCAACTGGTCAAGGTTCTGAGTGTGCAAGGGGAAATTCAAAAACTATATCCAGGTTACTTGCGGCAACACTAAGAATGATATTGCATGCCCAGCAGACGGTTTCTTTGCCAGTCAGTATCATATGGACAGCTTTTTAACTATAAGTGTATTCTTTTATTAATTTTATTTTACTGAGTCAATTTAAACACTATGATAACATCATCAGCAAAAATAAGTAGAGTCGTTATATAAAGACTCTTCTAAATATGTTTTCAAGGATTAGTTATAGCAGAAGTAGAATTAGGCAAAAGGTAGTTCGCTGTAGTTGAAGGCGCCGACGTCGGACTCACTCCTGTGAACTGGATCAGAACTAGTTCGTAAGTGATTATAGTACCAGCTATCTGGAAATATTTAGTTCAGTTAAATATCACGCCATGTTCCTCGTAGTATACCTTAAAAACATTACAATTTTTAGATCCCCGGTTCAATCTCCGGGGCGTTAGTTTCACTACACGACTATAGAAATGCTTCGGACAGCCCAGTTTTACTATACCAACTTTTGAAACTGATTATACTTTATAGATGGGTTATTGAGTCCAATCAAACACCACGACGAGACTACAGCACCTGTTCGGTGTATGCACAGAATACCATCGAATGACGAGGTGGGAATAAAATGCCACCACTGGGTACATTAAGGCCGTCTGAGCGGTCTCCGTGCCAAAGGCACCTGCAATTATACATTACTTCTGAAAGCAGTGATCTCCGAGTGATATTGTAAAGTTTCATCAAAATTTGTTCAGTAGTTTTCAAGTGAAACAGTAACAAACATCCATCCATCCGTCCTTACAAACTTTTGCGTATAATATTATACAGGTGTAAAGGATGTTGGATAGGAACGGATAGGATAGGACAGTATCAATATTGCATTAGCCGTAAGTTGGCCTGTGTGGTATAGTTATACATCAATTGTTGTATTAAATAATTCTCGTGGAATCAAAGCTAAAAAAAACTTTTTATACAACACCTATATAAAGTATGTAACATGTATATCTAAGTAAATTCATAATTTTAATATTTTTCCACGTTTTTAAATCGTACGGCAGAGGATTTCTAATAAACTTGTGTAACAATAATTTGAATTGAAACAGACTTACAGACAGAACTAAACTTCGCTTCACATTAAAAAAATTAAGACCACTTAGCGATACAGTGTCTCCGTTGATTTGTTCTATTAGCCGCTGCACCTGTAATGAATGAGAAAATTACAATTTTTATTGTTGTTTATTTGCAATAGAGATGTAATAACCGTCAAGTGATCTACGTTTTGGTATGCTACTACCGGTGCCGAGGAAGGTACCTACTAAAATATACTGAGTGTAACAGAAACCATGTATGAGGGGAACTTGAAAGGTTGTACTTTGGGCTAATATGAGGCTCCACTGATCAATTCGAACAACTTTTAATTTGATTAATGTCGCAAATGAAAAAAAATTTTGGCTTCCCCATACAAATTGGTAATTTTAACATTACTAGTATGTGCGGAGAAAACATTTTTTTCTTAATTTGCAACGCATTGTTCCGTGTGAAAAGTTGTTCAATTTGATCAGTGAAGCCTCATATTAGCCCAAAGTACAACCTTTCAACGTCACCATGTACATACCGCTTTGAAGGATGTTCTTCTCATTTATATAAAAAACTTTCACTACATGACCTATAATTTTTGACAGAGTTGGTCCCACAGTGAAAAATGTTCTAGTCATGAACTAGAACAGCATAAGAAAGGTTTCTATAAAGCTAATTACCTCAACACAATAAGCAGGGGAGGGGACATCATACAGACACGGCGCAGCCTCCACCGAAGCCGAATGTACTCGCGCAGCCATCAGAGACACCGCCAGAGACCGGGACATTAGGAACGTGAACGAATACACAAAGTAGATGGCATGCTCGTATCCTCCAAACACGCTGGAAACATCAAAGGACTATCAAAGGTTGCAAATAGAGAGAGGGTCAAGAGACCCTTTATTATTTTAAAATATTTTTTTTACTAAAATCAGAAGACAAAGGTATTAAAAATTATTCAAAAGTATATTATTCAGCTGGCAGCTGAGTCTAAATCAGGTGCTATATTTATAATTTTACTTTTTTATTTTATAATTAAAATCTTAAATTTATAAAAGGACAGAGAGAGCGGCTCTCAGGACCGAATCAAATAATAAATAGTAAAAATATAAAAAAGCCCCTTACGTTCTAACAAAAAAAGTTATGGGTTTATATAAATATAGGGGGATATAATGTTGAATTAATCAGTAATTTAAATAGATCCTATGTCTAAGCCTGAACCTAGGTAACAAGTTCAAACTGTTTATGTTATGATGTAAGATAATATTTACCCCTTATGCTGACCATTACATGATATTGTGCCTTTAAAGCCATCCCTGAAAGAAATATTATATTAAGAAATACATTTATTAATTATATTTAAAAAAAAATACAATTTAAATTAAAAAAATAACTATTGATCAAGCCTATTTTACTGTAGCATGGCATATGACTTTGTCGCCTACAAAATCTATAAATGGGGTCGATTGAGTTACTCCCGCTATGTCAGCTATATGATGCGGTTACGAAATAGGAGGCGACAAATACGAATTTGCATTACCAGTCTTACTTTAATAGCCTCGTTGTTTATAATGACATTCCGACATAAAGATTCCAAATAAATAACGCTCTCTATCGCGTAATTGATCACACGAATTTTAGTGCGCGTAATTTAGTTCCAATTATCTACGTAGCAAAATAATTCATATTGTGGTACGTGCTATAATAATAATAATATTATGTAGGACAATTTACACATATTGCTCTGGTCACAAACTAATATCTAGGCTTGTACTATGTGTACTAGAAACAACAATATACAAATAATATTTTATAAATAATCAGACCATGACAAACTACAGTAGAACGTACTATTTTTTTTTTGCGATGGGTGGGAATCGAACCCATGACCTCCGGATATAACGAAAAATGCGCAATCACTAGTCTACGGAAGCGGTCTATATATTTATATAGTTTTTTTTTTGCACCATTACTTAATAAGAAATCAGTTAAACTTACTTACTCTAAAGTATGTAACAGCTGTACACAGATGAAGTACAGATTATTGGCGAAGGAGATAAATATAATCCCGTTGATGACGTCGTCCACCCTTCTGATGAGTTGTACTACTCGGCAATAGTCCTCTCGCATTATGCGCCATAGCCCAACTGATATGTACTAAATATAATAACAACAATAAGAAAGTCATGGGTAAGACAATGTAATTCATGGGTAAGATTATGCATTTCATGGGTAAGATTATGCATTTCATGAGTAAGATAATGTATTTCATCAGTAATACAATGCAATTTTTGGGTAAAATAATGTGATTTATGAGTAAGATAATGTAATTTGATACAATAATTTATATAAAAATGATAATAAAATTCATAGTGTGTAAAATTTTATAATTCATGAGTAAATTATTGTAATGCATCAGTAAAACAATGTAATTATTATGTAGAATAATGTAATATATAAGCAAGATAATTTGATAGAATATGTTTTATGAGTGAAATAACAAAATTCAAATGATATGTGTAAAATATCGTAATTTAGGACTAAGATAATGTAATTCAAGACAATGAGAGTAAAATAACGTAATTTATGAGTAACTTGACGTAATTTATGTATTATAATTTATGAGTAAGATTATATAATTAATGTGAAAGAAATTGTAATTTATGAGTATGATAGTGTAATTCAAGACAATAAATAATATACTTCATGCGTAGAATAACGTAATTTTTGGGTAAAGTAATGTTATTCTTGAGTAACATAACGTAAGTTGTGTATAAGGTTTTGTAATTTATGAGTAAGGTAATATAATTAATGTGAAATATATTGTATGTGTGAGTAAGATAATAGTTATATAATAATATAAATAAAACACAATTTTATTTAGTTACGATATATATTACGATATATATTGTGTTTTATTTATATTATTATATAACTACAATGCTAGTGCGAATAAATCGTAAATAAAAAATATATAAATAAATAATGAGTAAGATAATGTAATTTAAGACACTACGTGAGTAGGCACACGTAATTCTTGGGTAAAATATTGTATTTCATGAGTAATATAACGTAATTTAAGTATAAAATATGTAATTTATAAGTAAGACGAAATAATAAATGTGTAAGATGTTAAAAAATATGGTAATTAAAAAGTTAGATAACATAATTTATGTTGAAATAATATACTATATGAGTAAGAAAATATAATATAAGAAAATGCAATTCATGGTAAAGATATTGTAATTCATAAGTAATACAAAATGTAGTTCAAGGGTAACATAATATAATTTACCTTCTTGCTAACAGTGGATATCCTCTTGTTTATTTGTTGGAGACGAGAGGTAAGATAGTAACTAATACAGATTACGAAAACGTCTGCGAAGTTCCAGTTAAAGGTACATTGTAGGTTTATAAACTGAAAAGTAAAAATAACTAATAAAAATCATTTGATTTACTTATTTAATTTATTATTTAAAAATATGTAGGTACTCTTAATAAATTAGAAAAGTCTGACGAGTATTTTTTTTATATAATGTCTCCAAGTATACTTGTACTCGTTTTTAAACCGTTTACATAGGGATGATCTTTCATGTATAGTAGTTGTAAGAAGATGATCTATAATATAATAATGTATTATAAATAAACAAAATATTATTTGTACAGGTAACATTTATATATATATTTCTTTATTGGGGCACTTTTATACGCCTTTGTATCTATCTGATCGTAAGCAGACCTACAAGGTCCACTAACGGGTTCAATCTATATATTGATTTGGTTACAATTTACAGTTGTTTAATTTTGAGATACGTTGTTAGGTACAATGTACCTTTACGAGTGCCTTGCGGCACCCGAGAGATTTTATTCGATAACGAAAAAAGTGAAAAGTTCATCGCGGATGTTTGTATAGATACAAAAACAGATTCACAAGTTGGTTTAGTGTAACTGGGACTGACAGGTTCATGTATTTATTACTTTTAATTAAAATGCGTTTTGAATGTGTGACCTATGTATTTTAAGAATACTGTATATTGATCTTTGTGGGTAGGACTCAAACCCACGATCGTCGCTTTCGTGGCAAGGCACTTAACCCAGTCGGGTGACTGGAACCTGGTTCAGTAGCCAACCATGTTATACTCAGTTGCACTCTACGTGCTTTCTTCTAATAACTCTATATCAGAGAGAGTCACAATTCTAACTTAGCAACTCGGCCGCCACTTACCAGTGCTATGAAGCCGATTAGATGTGTGTAAGGCACATAAGTAAATACCCACGGAAAGGCAATCTCTATGAAACCTTGTAGCCAATGGGTTTGGGGATAACAATCCAGGGCCACCGCTATCCCTGCCAAATCAGATAGGATATGCTCCACTGAAACATATTAAACAAACATTATAGAAGAATCCCGGCATATTACGCGCATGTCCTTTGTAGTTGATGCCTCTGGTGGTTGCGCCTACGTTATATTTGCAGGTTGTGGGTTCGATACCAGCAAAACAATATTAGTATGCTTTTCTGTAGCTGCCATACATAGTCTGCATATTTATAAAATAGTATGTGTATTAGTATTTATATATTTATTTATTTCTCATTAAATAAATAATTCTTTATTTTATTTATGTACCTTTTTTCGTGGTGTGAGAATGACAATTATTTAATTCAAGTCAGTATCAGATGTAAGATGGCAATATTTATATTAAAATTGATCATGAAGTTAATTGATCATAAAATTAGAAGTAATTGTGAATAAAACATATAATATATGCTATTTGCTTTTAAAGTTTTTCACTTCCTGGCTCCGACGAAAGTGCTTATAAATCATGACATGATTATGGAAAGAATATGGTAAATTTTAAACAAAAAATATAACTTAATCTACTTGTAAAGAATTTTGCTATCTGATAAAGAGATTTCCAACTGTAGCTTTCCATTTTATTATCATGGCAGGATTTTAATGGGACCAACATTAAATGATTGCTTTCTCATAAAAATAAAATGAATATATAAACAAAATCCTTAAGGAATTGGTTAAATGCGTGGTCATACGTAAATACATTTGAATGATGTACTAACACCTCTTTTAAATATATAAAAGTACTTACCCAGAGCGAGTGATAATATAATAATGCAGGCCAGATTACATTTGTTAATTAGAGCATAATCAGCATTGGGATCTGCAGCTTCGGTTTTGGATATATGGCGACACAGCGCCGGCCATCTTGTGGCCACTCGCAGAAACAATATTGTCGTTAGGATGTTGGTCCCGTAAAATACTACAGACGCTGAAATTAAAGGGCTATGTTTAGGAATGGTATACCAAATAATATTTTTACTATCAAAAACTTGTTGTAAATGTTTTATATTTATTTATTTATCTTCACGCCAAGACCTATCATCCATCCGTACATAAGACTCGTTGTGCCTAGTCCACGGTCATTACTTTTTCAAATTCATGCACGCTGATTTCGGATTCCTTCTTTAAAAAAAAACCATCACTGATGCATTACCTTTTGGCTCCCGAGAACCGTTTGAACAGCCTCAGGGTACCCAGCGGAGGGATTATCCCGTCCTCATTTCGCCGATGATATTCAGAGGCAACACCTAACAAGTGGCAAGCTTGTTGCGGTGTTTATGATGGTATAGCCTCTTTGTATAAAACGGTCGGATGGGGGACAGGTCCGGCCTTGTTGTCATCTGCTTGCTCTTGTTGTCAGTTGCGCAGTAACTTAACCACTAGGCTGGGCCGCTTTTCTTTTATGTTTTAGAGGAACAATGAACAATTAATAAATAATAGATTTGGAGGACTTTGGGAATTTGGAGAATACTGGTAAAACCTGATAGAAAATTTTCTTAAATATACTGAAGTTTTTAAGACCATAGACGAGTTAGACCGTGACAAATGAATTCAAAGACTGTGCCCCATAAAATGAAAAATAAGTTAATCCTGGATCCGCGATGTAGTAATTATGATTATCATACTACTATGGGTTAGTATGCAAAAGAAATGTAACTTACTTCCACTGGACAAAGACGCATTCTTTTTAAATACTTGATAAACACAAAACCCAAAAAATCCAACTTGACCGACTATAGACATCAAGGTGTACAAAAATCGTGCCGATATGAAACTAAATCTGAAAAAAAAAACAAAATAAAATCATAGTATACCTCGGCCTATGATTAATGTTAATATTATTAATGAAACTACAGTATTTTGTGTACCATCACGGGTGCCTCACGGCGCATAAGGACGTCTAGACGGTCTCAGGGTACCCAGCGGCAGATTCCCACCTCGTCGTAACCGCATTTTAATGTATCATGTTCTGGGTGTTAACAAAATATTATATGTATAATATTTATTTTTATTTTTTTATTATTTATTGTATAACATTGTACATAGGCGAGCTTAATACTTTTTCTACCATTAATGATAATAATAATAATATGTAGGACAATTTACATATTGCTCTGGTCACAAACTACACACACTACTGGTCACAGCTCTAGGGTTGTACTATGAAACAAACATATATAATAAATATTATATGTATTAATATCTTTGTTTCTGGTACACATAGTTCGGTGAAGTATGTTCGGTAAGAATATTCTTAGCCTACACCGAACAAGTAGCTAGCGCGTCGCAGTATTTGGATAGACTCAATAACCCATCTATAAAATGTTTCACATGTTAGCATAGTGAAACAGGTTAACGTGCTCTCCGAGGCACTGTAGTGGTGTTGTCAACAATTAATGTACTTTTTCTGTAATTAAATAGCTACGAAACAGGTGGTTGTATTAACGATAAGGCGGCGAGGATATTAAAATAAAATCAATTCGTCTCTGTCGCCGCCCTTTTTGTAATCGCATCGTTTAGCCTACATAGATCAATATAATTTAACAACAATTATTTATCAACCTCATTCATGGACTTTATAGGTTTTCTAACCACCAGGTAGATACATAGTCATATGTCGTTCTCCAATAAAATAATACAAAAAAGTACTGTTAATACCAAAATCAGAGTCAAAACCTCAGCTTTGTGGTACCTGAGCATAGATGTATTTATTTCAAGGATCCCCAAAACTGGATTCAATCCAAAAACTTGTCCAATGCATAGAGTGAGTTTCATCGCAGACTGAAATGTTGCAAATTTCTCTTTGAATTTGCTTTTACTAAGCACTGTGGTTTCTTGAATATCTGAAATAAAACAACCATTTTCAGGAAATACTACTATTCCATATGATGATCCTATGTCACTGATTATAGTATGGAGCAGTCTATGCAATATACATGGTGACTTTGAAAGGTTGTACTTTGGGCTAATATAAGGTTCTACAATCATATCGAACAACTTTTGCCATAGATTAGAATTATTATAAACTAAATTCACTAATGATTCCTAGTGATTATTTTTATGATATTCACTGAATAACAGAGGGTAGTGACCTACATTAAAACTCATGTGTTATACATACATATGGCATGTATGTACGCTATATGCTCAATAAAACATAATCCAGTACCAGTATCGACATATTCAGCAATATGGCTTTGACATGTCAATGATTTATATATGCACGAAAGAGCAACAACGAACGATATTTGTCAAAATTTATAATTTGTGATTTCAATCTCTCACGAAAATGTAGTGAATCTATAAAGGGTCGATCAATACATTGTTATTTAACAATACTGATTGCTCCCACTATGTCGGATAAATGATACGGTTAAGAAATGGGCGGCGACATGGACGTATTCGCATTACGAGTATTATTTTAATATCATTGCTGCTTTATTGCCAAATCAATCGGCCGTTTCCTAACCGCACCATGAAAGGGACTACCACCCTTTCTCGACAAGAAATCGATGCAGTAGTCTGAAAGCTGTGAACCCACAGACTAAAACCGAAACATGACTAGGTCACTTGATCTGTATGGGGGGTGGTAACGAGTCCGGTTGATGGCCTAGCGAAGATCAAATATATCACTTTTTTTTTATTAAAAACTCATAAAAACTTTAGTCACACTAACCCGGTCACCACGTATATAAATGTTATAAATAACTACAGTTCTAGATACTTACATTTACTAGAGAAATAACTTTTTGTAACATCCTCGTAGGTAGGTGCTACCTTCGCCACAATCATGTTTGTTATTATTGTCCTTCAGCAAGAGCTTGTAGTATCATACGGACGGCAATTTGTCAGCGAATTCATAATTTCTGCAAAGTTAGGGTTCCCTAAAGCCTTCCTGAAATAATTCCAAACACATTTTCTTACTTTTCCTCATTCCATATTCAAATAACGTAGAGTTTTTCTTTGAATGATATATTATTTATATGTGAAAACGTTTTTAATATAAAAATGTACAATTCAGTTTTTTTGTCACGTATATCAATATGAGTTTATTAACATTTGTAGAAATAATATACTTGCATTCACATATACCGTCTGGTTACATACATATTCGTTAATAAAATTATTTCAAACAAATATAATTTAATAAATAATCATAATATTTTAGTATTAACCAAAACAGCATACTTATAAAAGTTTGGATTCATTGATTGGCTTTTACGTAAAGCAAACCTGACAAACCAACAAACAAATAGACAAACTATTTTTTTTATATTCTTAATGTGCAGGAAAATCTGATATCAATTGTTAAGTTCACTTTATGTCCGGAAACTAGCACGTAATATTTTGAAATCCGAGTTTTAAATCATTTCTAAAATCAGTTAACAGACCATTGTATGCGTATTGCAAAGCGATGACTACACAGAACTTTTATGCAATGAACTATTCATAGTGAGGCCCGATATTGATCTAGTTTTACCAGACATAAATCCGTGGCCTAAAAGAATATTACAAACTTTGAAAACTTTAAATCTTTTTAATTAAAAATTACTTTCAATACCATTCCTTTTGGATCTTTTTTACAAAAAATTGTGTTACATCTACTTAGTGTGAATTATAAAAAAATGTGTTACATCTACTTAGTGTGGATTATAAAAAAATGTGTTACATCTACTTAGTGTGGATTATAAAAAAATGTGTTACATCTACTTAGTGTGGATTATAAAAAATTGTGTTACATCTACTTAGTGTGGATTATAAAAAAAGCCTCTATATTAATGCACTTGTAATTCAATGCACCGTTGTGTTTAAATACTTTCAATAATTATTATTATATTTAACTACAAAAAAAAAACGTTTCAAATCTACGTTTTGAAATCAGTAAGAATAAACTGAGATTCTATTATAATTAACAAAGTGTTAAATTTTAAGTTAAATAAGTTTGACATAACAATCCAGTAATAATAACCATGTTGCTTAGTGCAGGGAAGTACAAACTTTTATTATTCGCGGGTCAACATGTATACTAAAATCTATGGGGCTCTACCGGGTAGCCACATGAGATACCGGTCGACACGTCGATCGATCGAAAGCCAAAATAAAAAGTGTGTGATTTGACGTTTCTCGGCGATCGACAATATTTCCTATACATTTTTGTCCATCGAACGTGTCGATCGGTTTGTTGATGTGGCTTCCCGGTATTGGCCCGTGTTTTTAAAATTTTGGCATTAATATTTATTTTAATTTAGAGATAATTTACATAGATCTTTTTAGATAAGTATTTTGATTTAATTTCTTATTTTATTTTAGTTATTTTTTAGTTTTAGTATATTCATAGATAATTTATAACTGTTAAAATAATATATTTTAAATGTATTAAATACAATTTGCCAATGAATATAATAATAAATAACTTAAAATATTTGTTTCGAAATAAAATAAATATTGATTCATAGGTTTACAAAAATAACTCTTATTTATACAAAATTAAATGGTAGTAACTATAATAGTATAGTATAATAAACATAAAATAAAATATTATTAAATTAAGTTTGCTGGGAAGTTCCTGCTACGGCCGCGATTGTCGTTGCGGGAACGTGTGCCATGATTTTGTTTCTCCATAATCTCTTGATTAATAGGCTCCATTTGCGATTCCAAAAGGTGATTGTATGTAAGCCTGTTGCGAATAAAAATTTTCCTACTCTTGGTCTGAAGGATTGCAACCATTCGCGGGCCGTATTTTGCCCATCCCTGGCGTAGTCAAAACGAAACATTAAACCTGGAAAAGTTAAAGCGATACGTCATAGCTGTTTGGATTGCCGGACTTTGTCCTCCTGTTCCTTTCCAGTCGCGCGTATCACTGTCACGGTTCCGACAACAGAAGTACCTGTTGAATTATTAATACGATCTGACAGCCGGTGACTTTTGACATCTGAATAACGGTTTTGGAATAAAATTAGCACAAAATTAATAAGTAGGTAACAGAAATATGTTTTAATTAATCACAGTGCCTTACGATTTCTTAAGAGGTCTGAAATTTAATACTAATATCACGGTAGCGGTTTCAAAACTCATGTAAAAGTAAAAACAAGTTAAATTGCTTTTTTAAAGTACGAACAGTGCTTATGTACCTACTTTTATATACCTAATAAAGTCCGAAACTAAAACTAGACATTAGTACGAAAATAATATGAAAATCTTTTTTCCTTTTTTAATTAATTATAGGCTCTGGATACAAGAGCTAATAATATTACTACGAAATAGATGCTACGACGCGTAGTTATTTTTCGTAGAAGTTTTCATATTCGTAGCGTGCGTAGTAATACAAAAACATTTCTACATTATAATTAGATTAGTTCAGGAGACTACTACATTGTGCGATTGCAAAACGGGCGATTAAGTGCACAGGAAAGGGATTCGCGAACTTGATTGTCAAAAACATCTGAAAGTTGTTTGCAGTGATAATAAAGTTTATTTTTCGAAAAAAAAACGTGGATGTTTTCGATCCTAATTACATAATTTCTTTATAAAAAATCTGTTAGGTTTTGAAATGACAACTAAAGTAATATTTTTAGAATCATAAATAAATCTTTGGTTGTCTTATCAAAACTTAACAGATTTTTTATGAAAAAAATATGTAGACTTTTTATAATGAGACTATCTAATTAGGATTGAGAAAGTAATATTTACAACTGTACGTACTTTTTTCATTAAAAAAAAATTATATCACTGAAAACAACATTTACACGTTTTTAGACGTTCGACATCGCGAATCCTTTTCCTGTCTTCTTAAGTTGATATTTTTATAAGATCCTAGAATTTTAGACCATTAATAAATATAAATTAAATCGAAAAATTTTGCATTTAACTTTATGTCTTATTTATACTAAAACATCTTCTAAAAAAATGATTTCAGTAGATTAAGACCGTATACAACTAGCAATATTAATATCAAAATTGCATATATATCATCACGGGTGTCTACACCGAACAAGTGGCTAGCTCGTCGCGATGTTTTGAATAGACTCAATAACCCATCTATAAACAGTTTCACAAGTTGGTATAGTGAAACCGGGCCGACAGCTTAACGTGCCCTTCGAGGCACTATAGTGGTGTTGTCAAACAAATGTAATTTTTTTTTTAATTAAAAACTCATTGGTACACACCGGGATTCGAACCAGGGACCTAAGTGTTTTTAAGTCCAAGGTCTAACCAACTCGGCCACGACGTATATACGATATGTATGTATATAGTTTATGTTTTGTAGCTATTATAAATGCCTAATTGAGAATAGTTTAAATAAAAATCATCCCTATTAAACGCTCAAATCATTTATAAATCACTGAGAAAGAAACCCCCGGTTCTAATTCGCTTGTCTTACTTTTAAAGTCCCGTGATAAGTCAGGAATGACAATAAAATAATTAAGTTAATATTTAAACATCCGGGACCCTTTTTAATAAATTGCAAAATCACACCATCAATAAATTTATGTTATTACGAACAATGTAATTTATATTTTGAAAACGACTATAAACGACATCACGAACCGTTCAGATATCAATCTAATTGCAATGCCATTAAAATTGTGTTTGCGACTTTATATGAGTCGCGTGTGTTTGAGTAGTTTACTAACGATTATACTCGAGACATATAGTTATCATATACAGCAAAGGTTACATTTTATAGATATATAATTAAGCAATTAATATGAAGTTGCTTTATACATAAAGTTACCTACGTATTTTTCTGTAACGATGACTAACGACATTAAATATAAAATCTTGTTGGTGGGAGGAAGGTCTCTATAGCTTCTTTAGGCCAACCGACCGGTCTCGCTACCACCGCCAATACAGATGTAAAAACCGCCAAGTGACTTAGTCATGTTTCGGTTTTAGTCTGTGGGTTCACCGGTTTTCAGGAGATTACTGAATCGATTTCTTGTCGAGGTGGTAGTCTCCTTTCAGGGTGCGGTTACCGGAAACGGGTGAATTGACGATAAGGCAGCGAGTATATTAAAATATTCTCGTAATGCAATTCGTCTTTGTCGGCGTCCATTTTGTAATCTCATCATTTAGCCGACACAGTGGAAGCAAAAAAAATATTGATTGACCCCATTCATGGATCTTGTAGGTCTGCTCACCACCAAGTAGATACAAGGTCAAATGCCGTGCTCCAATAAAAAAAAGATAGTAAATATAAAAATGTTTATATTAGATACAATTTAATAGTCATATATTTATTTTATATAAAGAAGGGAAAATTATTTCGGTAAATATTAATAAGCAATTTTACCTTAATTTCTTAATATTATTAAGAAATTAAGGTAAAATTGCTTTAGGTTATATAAAAATGCTACGAGTCGTTTATATTTAAAAGTAATAACAATAGAAGTAAAGGAATTTGGAATCTCTTAAATTTTACACATATTTTATCTGTTTTTTTCAACAATAACTTTTTTTGAGGATTTATTGGAATTTTTTTTGGTCTCAAAAGTAAATCTTTACGGTAAATTTTTTGATTGTTTTTAACGAAAAACTTCTGTAATATTTAGAAAACGAACCTAACTACCACGAAATTCAATTCAGTAGGTTTAAGAAATACTTGTTTATTTTAGTTATTGGAGTTAATTTATACAGGTCACTGATGTTAGGTTAAACTCACAATTCTATAAATCACGTGACTCGGTAACTGTCCTATCATAGCAAGATGAAGTTCATTCAGGCATGGTGCTGTCACGAAACAACAGATATAATCATTTTAATGCTTTTGACAGATGATATTATTATTAAAGATATACTATTATATAACCAATATAAAACAATTTACAAAACCTACCTACCTAACCCTAATAATAAGAAAAAAAAAATAATTGCATCACGCAAAAGCTACTCGTTGGATTCAATATTTTCTGAAAGACAGCTTTACAGTGAGGTACCATAAGTTAGGGGCTAACAGCAAGTTATTTGTATCTAGACGAATCAGGGTAGCCAGCAGCACCCGTAAAGCCTGACATAAGGCACTCGTAATGGTACATAGATACAGACACCTTTAAGATTTTTTAATTTTAATTTAGATTGATTTTAAATGTTAAGATTGATTAACAATTGAAAACGGATACTAAACAATTCAAAATTAAATCTTAAATATGAAAAGTGACTCAAAAGCTTTGAATATTTGATAATCGCGCATAACACTCCATCTGCCGGCAAAAAAGTTGCATAGATCTTCAGAAACTTTTGCAGTCTCCAAGTAAATCTCAGAGACGAGGGCAGAATGGCAACTTTTAATGAAGTTGTTGGGAGTTCTGTGGTCAGTCATAAACGGATTATGTTTCGGTAGTCGGGAAATAAATTACTTGGGGGAGTAAAAGTTAGACGCTTCCTTGTCTCTTCGCATTCTGCGTATTCCCATTAATTTTTAAAAAGGGAAAGGTCATTTTATTTTTATGAATATATTCAACCCAACAAAAAAAAACAAGTGACTTTCAAGATCTGCTTATCTATAGATATACACCGAGTCATATTATGACTCGGTGTATATCTATAGATAAGCAGATCTTGAAAGTCACTTGTTTTTTTTTTGTTGGGTTGAATGCCTGATAAAAAAGTTTATGTAAACAATATACCGTAATTTAATTTAGTTAATACATTTCATCACGGGTGCCCTAGACGGCGCCCGAGACCGCCTAGACGGCCTCAGAGTACCCAACGGAGGGGATTCTAATCCCACCTCCTCGTGGCCGATAGTATAAGTCTACACCGAACAAGCGGCTAGCTCGTCGCGATGTTTTGATAATTTTAATAACCCATCTATAAACAGTTTCACAAGTTGGTATAGTGAAACTGGACTATAGTGCCTCGGAGAGCACTAAGCAGTGCTCTCCGAGGCACTATAGTGGTATTGTTAAACAAATGTACATAATGTTTTAGATTAAAAACTCATTGGTACACACCGGGATTTGAACCAGGAACCTAAGTGTGTTCAAGTCTAAGGGCTACCCAATTTGGCCGCCACGTATACATATACAATCAATAATACATAACAAAACCATATAATAAATGAACACCAAAAAAAAATATTAAGTTTATATTTATTGATTTGTTATCCTGCCCGAACCTCAGCTTGCTTGCATAAACACTGATATGGTAACGTTTTTACTTAATGCAGCACGATCGGCTTCTACTATGCCGGCTAAATGATGCGGTTACGAAACGGGCGGCGACATGGACGTATGTATGGCACGACTCTATTATAGTATTTCCTCACTGCTTTATCGTTAAATCAATCATACGGTTCGTAATCGTACCATGAAAGGAGACTATCCCCTCGACAAGAAATCGATGCAGTAGTCTCCGGAACTCCGGCGAACCCACTGGTGAACCGACTAAAACCGAAACATGACTAGATCACTTGAAGGTTTTTGCATCTGTATGGGCTGTGCTAACGAGTCCGGTCGGTCGGCCTAGCGAAATTATAGAGGCTTTACTTCCACTAAAAAATACAACAATATGATAATAAAATAGTAATTCATGCTTTTAGTCATTTCTACAATAAAACAGTAACAATTATATTATATTCAGAGCTAATATATAAATAGAGCTATCTGCATCAAAAAATTAGTATTGCCATTCAACATGGCTATGCAGTAAGTGTGTTAGGTACCCTCCCAATAGCGTTCCTTATAAAGATTTCATTTAGTTAATTTTTTTATTTTTAGGTATATACTAGATTTTTATATAATTATTATTATTTAGGTTAATTTTATTTTATGATTGTTAAATTTAATTTCTTTTTTCTAAAATACTAAAATAAATAGAGATAATATCTAATTCAAAATCTCAAAGCCATCGTTTTAATATTTTCCGATAAGATATTGGCCAATCGAGTTCAAGAAACTACTTGACGGACAAAAACTATTCCAATATTCATTTGGGACGTATAATAAGAGCCTTATAGCGGAGGTAGAAGAGTTCTCAAACGTTAGATATACATGTATTATGTACCATCATCACGGTTGCCATACGGCGCCCGAGACCGCCTAGACGTTCTCAAAGGTGGGGTTTTATTCTCACCGCGACGTAGCCGATGGTATTTTGAGTCTAGACCAAGCAGGCGGCCGTTCGTCGCAGTGTTTAGATAGACTTAACAATATATAACTAATTTTACAAGTTGGTATAGGGAATGACAGCTTTTGTGTACTTTAAAATTCGAAAAAAAGAAATTTCTGAGATTGGATTAATTTTATTATATAAATGATAGGCTACGATTGATGGAAGGCCTGTAAGTGCTTATTTACTCACCTCTGTACTCTAGACTTTAAATAACCATGATTATTCTAATTTATTATATAACTATACCATGCTGACCTGCGCGATTCGTCTGCGCACGCAACGAAAGCTCTTACTTCAATTTTCCCCGTTTTCTCAACATCTTTTATTGATGCTTCTATCTGCTATTGATCGTAGCGTGATGTGATATAGCCTATAGTCTTGTCTAGATAAATGGGCTATCCAACACTAAAATATTTTTCAAATTTGGTTCAGTAGATCCAGAGATTACCCCCAACAACCTCAATAACTCACAATTTCACTTTTAATGTAGACAATATTATTATTATGATATTTTGTTGCTTATGGAATGAGCAGATTTGTACTCTTATTACACACTTATAATACTTACTCATATGCCTAATTTAGTTTTTTTGAAAACAAAAAGCAATGACAAAATTCCTAGGGCCCGCGGGACTCAAATCAACTTGCTTAATTTTCTCTAAATTTTCAAAATAAGATTATAATTTAAAATTACTATTTTATATAATAGTCAGTGGCCGACTTCATAGTTAAACCCTTACAGTTTTTAGGTTCCCGGTTCAAACCAATGGATTTTTTATTGAAAACTCGTATTGTCAAGTACATTTGCTTGACAATACGACTGAGGCATTATAGTCATTATCGGAGAGCACGTTAAGCTGTCGGTTCCAGTTTCACTATACCAACTGTTTCACTATACAAGCTGTCAATCACAAACTTTGTGACCGACAGCTTAACTTGTTAGATATACTCGTATATATAAAAGTTTCACAAGTTTGTATTAGTATAGTGAAACTGGGACCGACAGCTTAACGTGCTTTCCGAGGCACTATAGTGGTATTGTTAAACAAATGACCATTTTTTTTTAGATTAAAAACTCATTGGTTCATACCGGGGTTTGAACCAGGGACCTAAGTGTTTTTTTTATTTGTCTAAGGTCTAACCAACTCGCCCACCACGTATATTCTAAGGTCTAACCTACTCGATATATATTTATTTAGATATAATTTTATTAAACAAATTATAAATTACGGCAAAAACATGAAAAATGTGTAGTGATATATAGAAGCGAGCAGAAAGTCTTATGAAGTCGTTACGCAAATGTTGTATTCCGAAAGCGAATCGAAGTTTCTCAGCCGGTGGAGGTAACACATTGAAATATTTCTAATAAAATTGTTATAACTTTGTATATATAACAAGCTCAAACCAAAACTACCCTCATAGTAGTTTTTTTTTTCTAGCACGTCATGTGACTTGTAAGCGGACCTATAAAGATGCGAATGGAGTCGATTAATTATCAGGTAAATTTTGCGGTTACGGCAGTTAAATGGCAGGGCGACAAAGACGAATTTCCGATACGATCGAGTCTGTGTTTCTATAAAAATGTTGTCGATATTATGACATCTAGAGAGGACAATCAGAATCAGTTATTATAATGTTTTTTTTCTTAATTATTTTTTATTAGTGTCACCTGGAAGGAAACTGATTCCTGTCATACAGGTTATCCTAGTACGGGTATCAGGACAACACGTAATGTTAACACCCATATAGTTACTCAATGCCTTTGTATTATTGGAAAATTTAAAGTTCATAAGTCTGTACTAAAATTACTATCTGTATGTTTAGGGAGTCATATTTTATTAAATTTTTTCTTCAGACTATTATGATTATACGAAGTTATTATATTGAGTTCGGCACCAAATAAATATTTATCCTCAAAAATTGTACTTATCTTTTTCACTGTAGTTTCTTCAGTTATTTCACGTCAATGGTTCGGTATAAAGAAGACATTGTGAGACTCATCAGTGGATGTGGCCACAAACGTTGCGTGACAATCTACGTGACAGCACTCCTCACGTGCCACGGACGGGAAAGAAAAACGGAGATGTCATACGAGATAATAACTATTAAGGTGAATGAGTACTCGTCACGCGCCGCAGGAAACTAAGCGAGGCAGATATATCATGTAGAGGAAAGATTTCTAATTTCTTATTTCTAGAGTCTTCAGTTGATGTGGCAGTGGCATATATATATATAGGCTAATTGAGCCATTAATGGCTGCCCCGGCCGCTGTCCTACGCTCTAGTTATAACGTTGAGCGAAAAACTCGACTTGGTCCTATTCCAGGTCATGGTCAATCTTTGTGCCAAATTTCATCCGAATTCGTTAAGCCGTTTACGCGTGATTGAATTAAAAACAAACTTTGTGGATGTCCGCGTACGGAAAGGATGTACCACCGCGACAATAAAATAGTCTCCTGAAAATAGGCGAATCTACAGACTATATGAAAAATCAATGTCACTTGACACTTGTTTTTTTTAAATTTTATTTACGTAATCTGAAGTTAATTTAAATAATTAATTTATAGCCACTCTTGTGCTATGTAGACCATAATACCATCGGCTATGACGAAGTGGGAATAAAATCATTCTTTTCTATTTACCATTTAATATTCTAACTAATTTTACCCATTTGTGGCAAGAGTTCATTTGTGGTGCCCTAGGAGCCTATATAGCCTATACTTTAACGCGGCGCTGATAAATTATATAGTATGTTTTTTTTATGTGGACTTGATGGACTTGCGAGAAAACTTATATAGGATCTATTCCACATCTATATTATCTAAAAAACGTCTTACATAGAGTCTATCTTATTAATAAAAACTTTATTGAACGTTTCAGTTAAAATTGTGATTCTTTTTCTTACCAACAAAAATAATTTTTGACAGAAAAATTATGAAACGACATTATAACTAAAATTCTCATAAAACTCTTTTGATGAATAACATAGGGAGTCTCTATAAATAGTAATACTCTGTGATGCCGCCTCCTCTACCATTACCGTCTTTGTCCATTCGCGCGTCGGCGAAAGCGTGGCGAGAATATTCGGAACAAAAGAAAATACTTTACATTTACCCCGACCCTTGTAATAAAGTACAATCAAGCCCTCAAATAACCGAAAGTAGTAATTTGATAAAACTCGTATGTTTGCTGTACAGTTTGCAGCATAGCAAAAACATACATACATAAGTAGATACGTTTTTGGCATAAATTTAGGAGACTGAATCGATTTCTTATCGTGTTAGTAGACTTCTTTCAGAGTGTAGTTACGAAACGGGCGGTTAAATTTACGTTTGTAAGAGGGGAAATGAATTTAATTATGTATAAAAGTAATAAACAAGAGAGAATGCTATCTTAACGGGGAAAGTCTAATTTGGATATGGAATTAAAGAAGAATAATGGTAATGAATATGAAAGAAAGAACTAAGGGCTAAGTATGACGTAACTATAAGTAGAATGATGTGTAGACGATTATCAGGCTTAGGGAATGCGGACCGTTAGCGATGCTCACATATCCTATGCGTGATGAACGTGTGCGTCCTTACTCGGGATCCAAACCATTAACCAGAGACCAACCTAAGTCGATGCGTAAGGTGCAATCGTGGGGACCGTCGGGCGCAGACTGATTTAATATGGGTTCGGCCTCCTTTATATACCCGTTGCGTCGTATGTGTGCGTAGGATCAAGCGCATCGGTTTTCGTAGCGGTCGTATCGATCGATGAAGCGCGGAGTCTCGAGCGCTTGAGTACATAAACAGGCGCGTGACGTCATCGATGACAGGGCCGGGCGTGAAGCTCGTGTTACACGTTAATGCAGCGAAGATATTAAAGAAGACTCGTATTGGAAATTCGTCTTTGACACCCTTTGGGATCTGCAATATGTAGCAGGCATAGTAGTGGCAATAAATGCTGTTAAATAACAATATAATAGTACATACAATGCAATATAATAGTGCATATATATTCATGCCATAGAGAGCGCGTTTAGCCGATGATGCCACTACCACACTACCAACTTGTGGAAATGTATTTAATAGAGAATCACGGCTGGTTAATAGTTAGAATGTGTGCTGAATAAAACAAACCATATTCGAGACTATGTTTATTGTGACAGGCACAGTATAGAAAAACGGTATTATACAGAACGTCTTCATACAGAACGGCCGAGGCACGAGGCACCTCGAAATCTCGATTTACAAAACAGTTGCCGCGGTACAAACGTGTGAATGTCTTCCTTTATACTATTACTTTTAGAACTAGGAATAAAACCCAAGTAGAAATTATTAAAATTTTGCAACAAAATATGTTGATAAAAATGTATTATCTATGACTATAATATAGCATTATCAAATACGTGACCTTAGTAAACACAGCCAGGGCACAGAAGAAATAATAGTAAAAGTCGCCAGGAGCAGCCCTAGTGCATATCTGTCTACGGATCGGCCGTTGGCTATGACATTATCTCAAGGGCACTGTCGAGACAACATGCTGTTTCTTTTCTATACTGTGTCACATGTTACAGTTAATCGTTGTCCTTACAATCTAAAACTATACTTCGCCAGTGATGTCGCAACCATCTAGTGTTGATGATGATATACCTACTCAGAAGCGAAGTTTTTTTACTAAATTAAATACACTCTCTTCAGACCATTTGAATTTTTCATAATAGAATTCGTTGCTCTAATTCAAACCTGGTGCCATTGAAAATTGACAGACATTGTTAAGGGTTATTTTAATACTGTTAAAAAAATTTAAGCGATAATATGAGACGACTTTTATTATAAACTAGATTAAATAAACTAAAATACGATGAAAATGACGTAATCGAAAATACAAACATACGTCAACTTAACGTATAAAATACCCAAAACCATTACAGTTATATACGTTTGTTATATGACGTAAAAATGACGTTTAACTTTCTTTTACATAATAGTAAATTTACGTCATATACAAGATTTTCGACTATTAAACGTCTTTAATATGACGTAATAATAACGTTTAAGTTTCTTTTACACAATAGTAAATTCATGTCATACACAAGATTTTCAACTATTAGGCATCTTTAATATGACGAAATAATAACGTTTAATCTTCTTTTAAATAATAGTAAATTTACGTCATACACAAGAACTCAGACTATTAACGTCTTTTGTATGAAGTAAAAATGACCTTAACACTAAATCTACAGGATTTCTAAATGCGTCACAAACATGAATTTAATTAAAGATTAACCTTTTCTTATTACAGTTTAAAGGCTGCTAGTGATTAATCTACGCTTTTAACCATGTATATATTTTACTTATCTTAACAACACGATGTTTACCAGCTAATCGACAACCACATCCAACTAGCTCCTTGGTATTTAGTGTTTATTACCGGGTTTAAAAAGGCATTTCCTTGGGCTAAAATAAAATCAACACATCAATGCAATAAACGAATAATAAGCGATATATATATTATAAAAGCTTTATTTTATGCTTACCCTAATTTAAATGCATTTCGTTAATTTATTCCAATCCTTTAATTATCTCTTATTTATAAAAAAAATTCTTCATTCTATCGTTTTTTTTTTTTTTTTTTTTTTTTTTCTTTATTAATGGCATTTATATAATTTTGCCAATGACACAGTTAAAAGTTAGGGAAAGTTTAAGGATAATATGGATTACGTAGTAGGACAGGACACGGATTATTTTTTTAAGGATCAGATAGGTATTTACAATTAAAATAAAGTAGGATTAAATATTACATTATACATTATGTACAGACCTAGGCTAGATTACCGAAAATACACGGGTGTTGAACACAGAGCATTAGAAGTGCATTCTATCGTTTCTTGTCTTTATTAAATTCATCATTTTCACAAACCTACCTTATTATTTTTATTTTATTTCTTTACGACGAGAGCAAAAGGGATCGATGCCATGGAGAAGTATTATTAATTACACTTGTATGCCTAAATAAATATTAATTTAAATATTTAACCGTAACAACATTTACGTCACTTTGGTTAAAGTTTAGCTTAACGTTGTACGCCTTTAGTTAGAGTAATCATTACGATTAAAAAACTATGTGCATTGTTGTAAAATACTTATCTTCTGACCTTTATAGTTTCTATATTGATTCACAATAGTACATTGTTCACCGAGGGGAGAAAGTCACCGATTACTAACGAGGGCGAAGTTTGAGGCCCGACGCGAAGCGGAGGGCCTTAATTCGCTCGAGTTAGGAATCGCACTTTCTCGCCGAGTGATACATAGTGCTTTATACTACACCTACGAGGAAAATAAAAAATAAAATCTATTAATTAAAGTTTATATTAAAATTATTACAGTTGTTAAAACTTAATAAATCAAAAATGCAAAGAAAGTAAACAGCCAATAAACCTATACTTTTATTTTATTTTATTTTGATTAAAATTTCGAACTTGTAAAAAAAAACTAGGCTGTATGGCTTTGAACCCTTGCCTTTCCTAATTTGGAAGAATTGAAGAAAAAAAATTTAAAAAAAACTAGCACGTTAACAATGAATTTTCATACACTTTTTCCTCCCGCATATTTGTACGACTACAAAGACGTACTTTCTGACCTATTCTTACGCAAGTAAGAACCTACTTTCCGAGCAGGTGTAGTATAAAATAAATTATACCAAGTAAATAACGTCAAATAAATAAAATAGAAATTTGAAATTGTATAAAATCAAATTGTAAATTCTACAATGTAAAAAACTTTATTCATTCATCGGAACCAAGTCCTTGGGCACTACTTCAATGACATCTACATTTGCGGAAACATATCTCATATTTTACCATGTTATATACCTCCATGTTATATACCTCCTTGATTTGATTAAAGAAAAATAAACTCATCTATTTGTAGTAAAAAATGCTTAATTAAGTGCCATTAATGGTCAAAGCAAACTTTATAAGTTTATAAAATGTTTGAATTTCATAATTTAAATGTTGAGAAACTAATTTATATGATTTATACTAATTTATGTAAAATCAACTGCAGGCCTATTACGCCGTACAATGTTAAGCTAAACTTTAACAAAAATGACGTAGTTGTCTGTTAATTTTCAATGTCACCAGGGGCCTATTTCATAAACGTGACAATTGTAATTTACCATGACAATTCATAATACATTGCTCAGTTTAGTTGGAATTATTTACTTAGAACTAACCAAACCAAGCAATGTATTATAAATTGTCATGGTAAATTACAATTGTCACGTTTATGAAATAGGCCCCAGGTTTGCCTTAAGTCAGAATTGTATCATATCGATTAAAGTTGCTTAGCGTTGTGCGCGTTTTTATTACGACAAATTGTCATTAGATTCGCTCATGTAGTGTTTTTTCTTAGATTAATAATGTTGTTAATGGTGTTCTTTGTTGTGTTATATCCGTAAGTCGTGGGTTCGATTCCCACCCGTGGCAAAAAATATTAGTACGTTTTTGTCAGTTTGTCATGGTCTAAAATATAATATTATATTGTTGTTTCTGGTACACATAGCACAAGCCTAGAGCTTAGTTTCTGACCAGAGAAATATGTGTAAATGTTCCTACATATTATTCTTATTATGTTGACTTTACAATTTTAAATGTAATAATCCAAAATTGCTTTACTTGCGAAGTTAAACATATTAGTGAATAGAGGAATTTACTTGCGTAATTGGTCATCCCTATTCATGGACTTTATAGCTATGTTCACCAACAAAGTCGCATTTTGTGCTTCTATAATAAAAGAGGAAAAAGGCCAAAGTTTTTAAACAGATAATAAAAAGATTAGCCTTAAAAAAGTCAACCGAATAATAAAACTAACTAAGGAAGGAACTAAGGAAGTAAATAGTTTCATAAAAGACAAATAATTTAAAGTAACAGCTTTTGCTTGTCTCCCGCCTCCCAATAGCCACTTTCCTGGGACCGCATCCGCGTTAAGTTACCGGAAAAGCACTACGGAGAACTTTATCATTTGAGCTTCCAGAAAGCCTTTTGCCCACAGAGCTAAAAATATATACACCTCAGCACTATATTTTTTATCAACAACAATTGGAATAAAAAAATATATTTTAATATACGAGTACCTATATGAATATGAATAATACGATTTATTGACCACCTCCGTAGTCTAGTGGTTACGCCATTGGCGTTAGCGGTTTTATTTGTTTATTTATATATTACAAACAAGCATAAAAAGGAAAAAGGGAAGAAATACACAGACATTATATGATTTATTTACAATACATAGTATTTAACCTATATGTATTATGAATATTACATAACGTGGTGGCCGAGTTACGTGGTGGCCTAGTTGGTTAGACCTTGGACTTAAAAACACTTAGGTCCCTGGTTGGAATCCCGGTGTGTACCAATGAGTTTTTAATACGTTAAGCTGTCGGTCCCGGTTTCACTATACCAACTTGTGAAACAGTTTCACAAGTTGGTATAGTGATACCGGGACCGACAGCAAGCTCATTTTTTTATTTTTATTGATCATATTACGTAACAATGAAATTGTATTTGTGTATATTCTGTGTGAGGCTGTCAAATAAAGTTTTTATTTCTTTCTTTATTTTATAAAAGTATTGATCTGACCAGAAGCCAAGAGAATCTTACCTCAACTGAATAGAAAGAAGTAGGAAAATGATAGATGTAAGGTAACGCTGCGCGGGAGTTGATGTTGACTTCAGAAGCTGCTAAAACAACACTTGCTGCTCTGACCAGAAGCCAAGTCAAAGATAGTATGTAGTAGAAGAAATTGATGAGATCCGTTTATATACCTTCACTAAAAAGAAACGCATATACTTTTATTATAAACTAATATAGAATACTTATTAAAGTATAACGATGGGCCATACAGGTTGTTTAGTTTGATCTAAGAAATGTCGCGGATACTAAAATGACTGATTCAAGTCTCAAGTATTATTATATTCATTATAACTCAATGCCTCACGATGATCCACTTACTGCTTCTGTGTTTCCTATTTCCTAGACTGTGTAGGCTTTGACCTCATTGATGCATTTCATCAGGCAAGATTAAGAAAGGAAAGCTTCATTTATAAATAAAGTATACTTCATATCTTATATGGCTATTTACATATAAACAATATTAATCCTCCTCACATATAGGCTAAGTATCATGTTAAATATATAAAATAAAACAAACAAGACACGATGATGATGGAGTATTAACATACGTGATACCCAGGAAGAGTTGCAGGCAGATGAAATACATATTATTGAAGTTGGATAAGAGGATCATGCCGCTCAGCTCGCTGTTGACTTTCCTGACCAGAGCCGCTTGCCGCACGTACCCCTCTCTTGTCTTGCGCCAGGAGTACCAGGGGTTCGCACAAGATTTCTGAAAATGGAAAACAATTGATCTAAAGATAGATCAGTGAAGTTCTGGAATATGGCGAAATACAAGCTAACTTAGGCTACTGAATAAATAAGAATCCGCTCTAAGGCTTTTTATTCAATTAGTTAAGAATATAATGGTTACACTTTCACTTAGTTATGCTTTGTGACTGCAATTTAGCGAGTCATAGAGTTAAAATGGTCCTGCTTTTGAAAATTTATAACTTAAAATTGGAATTCTTGTGATCATTTAAATATTCTAATCTACCTAGCAAATTTAAGAGGTAACAGATTCTAGTAGAACCATTTCATTCAGTCAATTCTCTGAAACTTAAATGAATCCTTAGGCATCTGGATTAGAACACATCAAAGTTTATTATGTGCAACTACTGATATATTTTGTGGGTATAGTAGGAGGGACCAATGCTTTTAATATAATTAATGCTATTTATAAAACAAGGGATTAATATAATTATCTAATATTACTCGCCTTCTCACACACAGCATAATTGTTGACTTTTGTTAAACAATGGACCTGGTGATTCAGCCTGCTATACCTGGCAGACAATCCCATGCTCACCAAAATAATGACAAGATCCTGGAAGTTCCACATAAACGTCGCAAATTTGCTCATTATGAAGAGGAAAATGCCAAGAAATAGTGAATACTCCCCTGAAATTACGATGAATATATGATTTTTTTAGACTTTCTCAATAATCGGCCTTAGTAAAAAATTACTGGTGATCAAGGAACCCCTCGATTTTTGCTTGGGATTTAAGGTAATGTCAAATATGTTTCCCATTGGCCACGTTACCGGGGCCGATCCACCGGGGCAAATGGTACCTGCTCTTATTTAATTCGTCTAGGGAAACAATATTTGTGTATTTTAGACTTTCTATAATTACATAAATAATAATTATGACATTTTATCTGAGGTAAAATTATTACTGTACTTACGTTTAAACATTAGAAATCCGTGAGACGTCAAAATATATCTTTGTAAGAATTCTGATATTGGAAAATCGATTCCACTGCTGAAATGATACTCAACAGATGTTCTACTGTAAAATATAATAAAACTAATATTAGATACAGCGCCTATAGTCTCCAATAATCTGATATTTAGGGCAATATTAATACCGAATTACTTTAGGGAAGTAAGTACAAAGGAACCGTGTAAGTCAACATACCAATGCCACAGCAAACACAAATTGTTGTGACAATAAATATGTTTCTTCGTATGGTGCAATCTGGTTGAGGATTCAATCCAGAAATCCTCTCAGCTGCTGCCCAGTGAGCTGCGATCTTAGGCCAGCAATAACTGAATCTCCAAGTCAGGGTAAGGGAGAACAATGCGTTGCCGTAGAATATGGCCCCAGATAAACGAGCAGTAACGCTACCTAAAAAAAATCAATAGATATAACAGGACGTGAACGCAGAAGATCAAGATATAGGTATAGATTTGTAAAGACGGTATAATTAATAGAGTCCGAACTTAAAACAGAAAGTACAGATGATAAGAAGAGTTATGATTGTGAACTAGGTGAAGATAGAGGTTCTATAGATTAGTAGAAACCAGCGGTATCTGCATATGAAACCTTATTGTAATGGCTGAATTAGTTATTTATCCAGAAACTGAACGTTCTTAATTTTTATGTTTACTTTACTGTCGTTGCTACTTTTAGCTAAGTACAAACCGTGTGGATTGACAGGCACAAAATTATTATTAATTAGTCTCAATGGCAATAGTCTTCTTCCAAATCATGATTTTTGTATTTTAGTAAACCTTTTTACTGTGTATTTTACTATTAATTGTTATTCGTGAATTACACTATCATTAATTAGTAAATTAGATATTAAAATCATGTCTGACTCATACCTGGATCGAATTAAAACTTTAACTATAGGATCTGATTGTTTTAGACTTGAAATTCACTATTGTCAGCTTTTAAATATTTGCTAGTCCTAGTCCTATCAGTTCTATATAATATGCTGTCGAGGAAATAATTATATTAAAAAGCATTTTAATTTATTTAATTTTAGTGATCATTCAATGTTGTCCACATACTAAATAGGAGAACTCACGTTGTCCAGCAGTATCCACAGCAAAACCAGCAATTGCCTTCATGACCCGATAGAACGCCACACCTTCGATGAGGAGTAGGCTCATAAACACGCACACTCCCCAACCTATAGCCAATTTACTTGACCTGCCTCCCACTCCAAACCATTGAGCTCCTCGAAATATTGCCGACATTGTTCGGAGAAAATTCTGAAATTTGTTTTTATTACCGCATAGCTGCCGGCGAACTAGTGCGACCGACCATCATTGTTAAGCAAAAGTGTATTTGTCGACCCCGTTTATAGACTTTTAGGCCTGCTTACCATTATGTAAATATAAAGTCACTCGCCGTGCTCCAATGAAATAAATACGCTTTATAACCCATCAATATAGGGATGAAGATGTAAAAATCATATAGACTTATTGGAGGAAAGTACCTCTAAAAATATGCGGCATACAGAAAAATTGGATTAGAATAACCAGAAAAGATAAAAGTGTATGTCTTGGGCAATGACCAGGATCCTGGTTTTATTTTAATTTTAATGAGATCACGGCTTGGTGAGATTTTTATAGCTCCTTCTGGTAAGCAAATCTGCAAAGTCTATGAAAATAGACGTTCAAGACAATGTTGTTCATTTACTATCAGTGTTAGACGTTCCCACTATGCCGATTAAAATATATTAACAACTATCTTCCAGACATGTTCTGCGCGATATTCAGTCATGCGTTATGTACTTGCTATTTGAGGCACCGGAAGATAAATAATGCCTCTGCATCCGGCCACACTTACACGTCTCCGAAGTATGAAACTACACAGGCACTCTGTAGAGTTGTACGCCTATAGTGATTAACTTATTATAATGAATAACTTATAAAAGTATTTATTGCACCATGTCAGAAGTTCATAGAATGTCCGTTTCTATATATGTATATCAGAAAAAAAACTTACATCGGAATAAGGTGAATGTGGAAATAATAGTTTATTACAATTATTAACATTATTTTTAAAGTCATTTTGATAATTCATCTTTTACTCAATGAAATAACAAACACTTATACGAAAACAATAATAAATTTAATATTTCTTTCTACTGGTTTTTGTAATGATTACTATAAAACTATGAAATAAGTGTATATGTTAGTACTTGCATGTTTTCATTCACTAATTTCGTGTCATGAATATGTATCATTTTATCGATATTATCTATTGGTAATTAAGGGTTATCGATATTTATGAAACATGCCTCTCAGTTTAAACTATATTATAGATATTTTATATTATTTCTAAAGTACTTTAGTCTACCTACTGCTAGACAATATAATTATAAGCCTTATATTAGTGATGCTCAAAAGATGAATAATTTTGTTATTGTTTCCCCGTACATACCACCTTTCGCTGGTCACCAGTTTAACTACCTATAGTATTACTTTTTTTTTATTATTTTTGCACGGCTTGTGACTTTGTATCTACATAATGGTAAGCAAATCTACAAAATCTATAAATGGGGTCGATTTAATACATTGTTGTTTTATTGATCGGTCCCACTATTCCGATTATATGATGCGGTTAAGAAATAGACGGCGACAAAGATGTACTTGCATTACGAATCTATTTTAATATCCTCGTTTGTTGCTTTATCAATCGCTTGTTTTATAACCGCATCATGATGCAGTAGTCCGGAAAACCGGTGAACCCACAGATTAAAACTGAAACGTGGCTAGATCATTTGACGGGTTTTACATCTGCATAGCAAGTGACTCGAACAGCCAACCGTATTGTTGTCCTCTTCAGTGCCTTACCAAACGATGTAGAGGCTGGGCGCAATCATAACAGTTTATCATTTACTATTTCAACATTATATCTTGCTTTCAACAAACTCCTATTTAATATCGCAACCACCAACCCTAATATTGGTCCTTCGACCCGAATAAAAACACCGAATTAACATTCTGTATTTTACTACAAATTCCTTGAATTAGGCAAAAAAAAAGGTTAATGTAAATGTAATGTAAAATGTTAATTTTATTAAAAACACACGTCCTAAGTATTTACCCGACCTTTATTTTTTTATTTTGAAATTAGACCCTTTTTCACCTAATCTGTTAACGTATTTTTTACTTTTAACCTTTAGGATACATATAAATTTTAATATATAACTATATATTAATTTTTTTTATTTAGGACATTACAAACATATTGCCCTAGTCACAAACTAAGCTCTAGGCTTGTACTATGTGTAACAGAAATAACGTTATAATACATATTATATTTTATAAACACCCAGACCATGACAAACTGTACAGAAAAACATACAAATATTTTTAAGTCATGGGTAGGAATCGAACCCACGAACTCCCAATACAACGCCAAAGGCGCAACTACTAGTCTACGGAGGCGGTATTCAGAATCGCATGTACATAAATCGAACCGGAAGGCTTTCGAAATTTTTATAACAAATTTTAATTTACAACAATTCGCAGACGACCTCTATCACCATCATAGGTTAACAAAAAGGAACGCACTACTTTTTACATTCTATTATATAAATCTGGACCCGCAAATATACTGGTCTATCGAGTAGTCCGACTATAGTATCAAGATATATGCTGTATGGTATGTCTTCTTTGTGTCGGTGTAAACACAAAAAATATAAAAATAAGTCATTCGAAATTTAAAAATTATTAAAGACAATAAAACAAATAACGCGCCAAACGTAACTATAGCGACATTAGAAGTGTGACCAATTATAATAATATTATACAAGAAAATTTACACATATTGCTCTGGTCACAAACTAAGCTTTAGTGGATATCTACGCCTTTGGCGTTGCATCCGGAGGTCGTGGGTTCGATTCCCACCCATGGAAAAAATATGTACGTTTTTCAATACAGTTAATTATAAAATATAACATGTATTATATCGTTATTTCTGGAACACATAGCACAAGCCTAGAGCTTAGTTTGTGTATATTCTCCTATTATTATTATTAATAGACGTAGTTTGTGTGAACTATGTTTATATGTGCCTACTGTATCTACCTATTCATCTAAGCTATAAGGGTTCCTTTTATTATTATTAACAATAAAAACAAACTTTTGTTAGTGCATTTGGGTTCCATCCGGATGTCATGGGTTCGATTTTATTTTGTTAGCTTCTATCTGGGTTTATATTAAATACTATATGTTTTATTATCATTATTTCTAATAAACATAGTAAAATCCCAGAGCTTAGTTTGTGATCAGAGTAATATATTGTTAACTAGATGTGGCCAGCGGTTTCACTCGCCGTTTAATCTATACTAGTATTGTAAAGCTGAAGAGTTTATATGTTTGGTTGAACGCGCTAATCTCAGTAACTACGTTCGAAATGAAAAGTTATGTTAATGCTGGATAGCCCATTTATCGAGGAAGGCTATAGGCTGCAACATCATGGCACGCTACAATCAATAGAAGCGGAGTAACAATGAAAAATGTTGCAAAAACGCGGAAAAATATCCTTTTGAGAGCGTACGCTGCGTAAACGGTTAAAGTTACGCTGACGAAATTGCGCGCATCAGCTAGTTTTAAATAAAATGGATCTAAAATAAATTACCCATGTTATTCATTGATAGTAGAGCTTTCTATAGGAAAAAGATTTTTTAAAATAGGTTCATTACTTTTTGAGTTGTTCCCGTACAAACAATCAAATCCTATATACTTTTTAAACTATAAATTGCTTTATTAGTCACGAAGCAAATGATAACGTTGTACAATTCTCAAGAACCATTTGCGAAACAAGATTAACTGAGTTCTGTCACAAAGTAAGATGGAAATGAGGGCCGACCCGATTTGTGAAAACTTCCGGCAGAGGTCTCTGGCTATGTCAGGAAACTATCTTCCGTGGCGACAGTGCTGTAACGTTTACTGTGGCCGTATTATACAACTTCCTTACATTTTATACAAATTATTGTAAATCTAATTTGTTCTATAATATAAATATTAAAATAAAATACCAAGTTCTAAAATTCGGTTGCGGAGGTTTCCGAGATTTCTCTTATTTTCAGTAATCGCCCGATTCGTAACCGTACGTTAAAAGGAGACTACTCCCTCGACAAGAAATTGATGCAGAGTCTCCGGAAAACAGGTGAACCACATACTAAAACCGAAAAATGACTAGGTCACTTGATGGTTTTTGCATCTATATAGACAATAATATAAAAAAAATGTATATATGTTTAAACTTCCGCGTACAACGTGGGGTTTAATAGACCCCAGAAGTAATATTTTATGGATATCTCTTTAAATTTTGGTGCTATTAACTTGTACCTCCAGCTTATCTCGGGTGCGAAATTGCCAAATCGACTGGATACATTTATTTAGTCTAAATCGTGCCCTGAGCCTCAGTGTACGCCTCTGGGGTATGAGACCCCACGTTGTATTGCACGCATCTAAAACGTAAGTACTTATTTTTTGTATTTACACGGCTTTTCATTGTTTTTATATGTGTTGTATTTTAAATTATTGTATCTTGAGCCTGTAGCAGTCCTCTACTGGACACGGCCATTACCCAAAGTACGCCAATCATCCCAGTGTATAGTTTTATGCAGAGCGGTTTTTTTATATATTTATTATACTTATATTTTTTTTAGATCTACCTACATAGCTATTATGAAATTTATGTGCCTGAAGGATCATAAGATTGAGAGGTGTATTTGGAAGAATATAGTAATATAAAAGAGTCAGATTTTTCTTCTTATATTATATTAAAGGATTGCTAGCCTGACCATATTAGTTGTTCATTCGATCATTTCGGTGATTCATATCCTATGAGCCCATGATATGTCCCAGATAGTTTTCATGGATGGGAGGAGATAGGCTAAAGAACTTGTCAAAAGATATCTACCAGATCCACCTAAAGTGAAGCCTTATGAAAACAACAAAATAACTCTATATCTCTATATCTTTTTTTGGAAGAAGATTTCCTTCATCGAAAGCCCTACTAGTACAGAAATGATAATAACAGAGCTCGAAGAACTTTTTGGTTTATTGGTATACGACAAATAACTACTTGTGGGCCTCTGATGGAACAGGCATAGAAGCATTTTATTATGTCGGTATCTTAGTAAGTAATTTATAATTTGACGCCATGCTTACTAGAAATATACCATGAATTTGTAAGAATAAAAACCATGAGTTTGTTAAAAAACCCTGTGGATAATGTCTAAGGCAATGAGTTCTTGGCTCGAAAAACTTATTGGTTTATTGGTATATGACAAAGACCTACTTATGGGCCACTTATAGAACAGGCATAGAAGCATTTTATATTATTATGTCGTTTTATTAGTAAGTTATTTATAATTTGACGACATGTTTACTAGAAATATAACATGAATTATTGGTATACGATAAAGAACTACTTGTGGGTCTCTGATAAAACATGCATAGAAGCATTTCATATTATTATGTTGTTTTCTTAGTAAGTAATTTACAATTTAACGACATGCATTCTAGAAATATAACATGAATTTGGAAGTTTGAAATAAAAAAACTCTATAGATAATGTCTGAAGCAATAAGCTCTTGGCTCGAAGAACTTCTTGGTTTATTGGTATACGACAAAGAACTATTTGTGGGTCTCTGATGGAACAGGCATAGAAGCATTTTATATTATCATGTCGTTTTCTTTACTTAAGTAATTTACAATTTGACGACACAAATATAACATGAATTTGGAAGTTTGAAAAAAAAGTCGTATAGATAATGTATAAGAAACTTAGGACTAAGTCTCAAAGATAATTATTTGAAGAATATAAAACAGAAATGAAAACCGCCATAAAAAAAAATTCTAGAAAAATTAGAAAAATTGTCGAAGAAACGAAATCAGAGTGCCCAATTCGTGCTCACAAATTCAGATTTGTATTTGTCCTAGAACAATGGACAGGAAAACCTTTTTAGAACCCTGTCCTAGAACAATGGACAGGAAAACCTTTTTTATGTTTTTATATGTTTTCTATTATATATTATAATGTAAGGAATAGTACAATGTTAGTAACGATATAATTTATATATTTGGCTATTAAGTTAAGATATTACATTATTTTTGTAGGTAAAAGGTGACATTTTGTTTTTGAGTTTTTGTAATAAATAATTGAAATAAAATTAGTTTATTATTTTTAATTTTCATCCTATTGCTAACGTTCAACATAAATATAAAATAAATTTAATTAAAATAAAATAATACCAAAAATTTTAATATATTGTTGGGGTGTACTAGACCTCACGTTGTACAACTTGTAACTTTATTCCACGTTGTATGCGAAAGGTTAAATAAATTTATAGTGGTAGTCATCTGAGTTATGAGCATCCTTCGACGATCACTGCGGTTACTTATTGTTCCGTAACCGCATTATAAAACTTGTGAATCCGCTTACCACCGGTGAAGTTAGATTTATACTCGAATAGCAAGCTCCTATAGAACAAACAATTGAATTATTAAATTTGTTCGGAAACGAAGTATGCAAAGATCTTTATTAGAAACAGTTGTGTCATTTGCATTTAAAGTTTAAACTTTCTGAAACGGAAAAGTAAAAAAAAGTAAGGAAATATTAAGTTAATTAAATATTTTGTCAACTTGTAAAAAGTAATTTACAGAATCTGTAATTGAATTTGGCAAACTAGAAACAAACTGTTTCTTTTTGTTTTATTTTACATTATAATTATTATTTTCAAATTTAAATTAAAACAGATTAAATTCTGATAAATTTATGTAGAGTTTTAGTGCTCTTATTAGCCACCTTAGGTTAACCTTAGTTTGATTTTCTGCACTAATATTATAAGAGAAAAGATGTATGTTTGTAAAGAATAAACTCAAAAACTACTAGAGCGATTAAAAAAATATATATTACCAATATAGCTCTATTATCGACGAGTAACATGGGATATATTTTTATTTCATTCCGATTTATTTTTAATTAAATGTGCCACCTCGCGGTTTGAATAATTAAACTGATTTAACTAAGGTTTTGTCTCTTTTTTTAGCAACAAAAATTAATATGCGTAAAAGAGTCAGAACCATAGATAATACACTATAAAGGTCAGAACCTAATTTTTGCCGACAAAAAACTGGAAGGTTCAACGCGTATTTTTTTTTAGATATGTTACTTCATATATACTCGTCCGTCAAAACTAAACGGATTTGGAAAAAAAAAAAATGATCGAGTTGGTAACCTTAGTCCCATTTTTTTTTGTAAAATCTGATGAAGCCTCTTGGAGTTAGAGACGAACTCCTAAAGAATGTTTGTTATATTTATAAAAATGATTCATGTTTAATAATTATTCATTTAGTTAACATCTGAAGAATCTAAATTTATGTAATTTTGACAATAATGTAATTTTATAACAAAGTATCGGAAGAACTCTTTGACGGCTAACAGCATAAATGGCAACTACATAAGATTTATCCAATTTGATTTAAAGCATAACTTCCTATCATACTAAAAAAAATATTAAAAAAAAAACCCATGTGAAAAACAATAAAAAATAATAAATAGGTATTTAAAGTGTTATTTAGATACCTTACCTATGCTACTTTATGAAGTCGGCACCAAGTTATATATTATTATAATATTAGTTACAACTTCTGAAGCTATACCTTTTTTATTTTTTAAGTCGGTTTTTCGTTAAAAAAATATTTTAACGTGTTATTTAAGGACTCAATATGTTTTATTGATTTATATTAGATAACCTTATATTGTTTAATTTTTTAAAGATAAAATGCAATGACAAAAATCCTTCACTATACCAACTTGTGAAACTGTTTATCGCGACGAGCTAGCCACTTGTTAGGTGTAGACATATACCATCGGCTACGACTAGGTGGGATGGCCGTAAGGCACCCGTGAAGATATGTACATAAATCCTTAAAAAGTTCCTCGTTTGTGAGGCAAGGTACTCGCTCAACCACTAAGCCTAATAGGTTCTAGCACCTCTCACGAAGTTTGTCATTGCTTGTTATCTACTTATACAAGATCCGGCTATCCATAAAACATAATATTGGTTCAAATGTGCACCACTACACCGTTGTTACTTATACTGTACCTCCAACAGTCTTTCTAACATTTGTTAAACCCATAAAATATTGTATATCAGTTATAGCTTATTTTTAAATTTATTATCATAAAATTACAAAACATGTATTTTATTACGGTAGTGGTTTTTGCAGTCGCTTTTATTGGTTGGTATGAAATCACTGTTAGTGTGTATAGGTATAACTCAGTAGGTACGATAGGGACTTGATTCACGGATCGATGACCCAAGTAAGTCACAGTTTAATTATATGTTGCCCATAGATTGGAATTAATAATCTCTTAACTGCATAATATGATATAATTTATACATGAGAATGTATAAATTATATCATATTATGCAGTTATAGAGACAATTAGCCCCCTATTCTAAGTCGCGTTGTCCACTGCACTTTCACTCTAGAATCGTCAGTCAAGCAGTCTTTTTACCAAATGTCAAATCAAGATAGATTAATGAGACAGACTATCCTTGAGTGAAAGTGGAGTGGAAAACAGGACTTAGAATACGAGGTCCCATAAGGAAACTCAAAACTCTCTATATACATATCTGTAAAGGATTACATAAAATATAACCAAAAATACATGTATAACATGGGTATTTTTTTTTTTAGAAAAAAAAGGTATATATGAAAAATTTGGATATCTTTGAAAGCGGAGATATTACGGGATAAGTTGTCCCGTAATATCCTCGTAGGGTGTTGTAGTGGTAATTATTCCAGACATTTTGACATAGAATAATTATTCCAGACATTTTGACAAAGAATAATTATTCCAGATATTTTGGAGGCGGTCGATGCTTGGAAACCTTGGAAGAGCACGCCTCAAGCTCCCAGTGTGACCAAGCATTTATACAGCAGAGAACTACAGTGATGTAGGTTTTTTTTATTTTCAGAGTTATATACCCACTGTTACATGGTAAACAGACAAGACCTTCATATTAGGAAGACCAGCAAGTACCAGTCAAACCGGACCAGGCCCAGGACCGAGGAAGTGGATCCCTGTTACGATGTGTGCGAAGACCTCTCCGTGGAAGACACGCAGACTGTTTGCATGATGTACAGTCGGTATAAACCAGGATATTATTTCTTTGTCAACATGTGTCATGCTAGGAAAACCATTTGTCGGGATAATTTAGGTTTGTATTTTTGTTTCATAATTGACAGAGTTCGCGATTGACTGGAATGCTGGTGGAAAGCTTAGACGTCTGGATCAAGTATGTCGCTGATACTTTTTGTTAATCCTAGAGCTTAGTTTGTGACCAGGGCAATATGTGTACAATGTTCTTTATATGGAGTACGGCATGTGACTTTGTATTTGCCTGATGGTAAGCAGACCTACGAAGTCCATGAATGGGACCATTTACAAAAATGGAATCAATACAGTTTTGTAAATCGCTCCCACTATGCCGGGACGCGGTTACGAAATAGTCGGCAACATGGACATTTTTTGCATTACGTCTATTTTAATATCCTCGCTGCTTTATCGAAAAATCAATCGCCCGTCTCGTAACCACACCATGAAATACTGTACGACAAGAAATCGGTACAATAGTCTCCAGAAAACCGGTTCACTTGACGGTTTTGCATCGATGGGTAACGAGTTCGGTCGGTCAGCCTAGCAAAGCTATAGAGCCTCCCTCCCAACTAAGTTTAGTTAGAGGGTTTAAGAGTTTGTTGCAGTGTTTGTGATGGTAAAGCCTCGTTGTATAAAGCAGTCACCGATCCCAGGTATGGCCTTGTTGTCATCTCCTTAACCCAGTTGCGCAGTGAGTTAACCACTAGGCTGTATAATAAATGTTATTGCAGCGCTGCATTGGGTGCGTTCAGAAAGATGTCAAATTACTAAGCAGCACTTTATGCCTGTTGCTTGATATTTTAACAATTTCCATAATACACTCAAATCAGTTATAAAAGTTTCAGTTTGTAGTTTTAATAGGAAGTTTAATAAATAAAACAAACTAAATTCAATAATATTATTTTATTCCTCTGTAAAAATATTCATCCTGAAAACTGTAATAAAACCAATTCATATGTCACCATTGTAGCGGTTATCTGGAAAAAAAAATCATTAACTTGAACTGTTCATCTTTTTTATTGTGCCATTATCCTGCTAACCTAGGAGAAGATACAGTGTCAGATGCCCCGATTTCATAAATTATTTGACATAATTATGCACTGCTTTATCAGCTAAATATGAGGACGAGATCATATAAATGAATAAATATTATATTAAAAACATAATATTAAACATTTTTAATTTATCTCCTCAATAAACTTTTCATTTTTCAGTTTTCAAATTATTTTACATTCCATTTTCTTTGAATTTTAGAGATTTGCGACAATTTTCTTACCGAATTATAAACAAAATAAAAGAAATAAGCAAATTTTTAACTTCATTCGATAATCCACTTGATATATTTCTCTAGTCCTGAGCCTAATGAGCCCATTATGAAACTTTGACCCTTATACATTTATAACCCTTTAACATGATTACAATAAGCGTCGCTCGGATTTTTAAATACATCGGATCAATGGTTTTGAAATATTTATACAGACAGGCAAACATACACTTGAGACTCACCTAAAGCTAACATTTTCAGAAATGAAAAATTATTTAAAATTATACCTCGATTTCATCATGAAAGTAATATATATTTCAAAAAATCTCGAAAAATATACATTAAATTGTGAAAATACTTACTGAGAGAATCATTTTTTTATTAACGTCAAAGAAGTCCATTCCCGTTATTACTACATTAGATGTATTTATTTGCTCTAAAAGTCTTTGGCACTGAAACATTGTAACATATACATAACTAGAAAATAAAAAACTTGAGTCATGAAAAACTTACTTTTGAAGTTAACGGCATGGTTTTCAGGAGACTACTGCATCGTTTTCTTATTGAAATGATAGTCTCCTTTTAGGGTGCCGTTACAAAACGGACATTTAATTTGACAATAAAGCCGCGAGGATATAAAATTCATCTTTGTCGTCGCCCATTACTTAACCACATCATTTAGCCGGCATAGTTACAGCGATCATAGTTAGACTTTGTGGTTCTGCTTACCATCTGGTAGATGCAAGGTCACACGCCATGCTCCAATAAAATATCAGTCTATACAACACTGATATATTTCCTGTATAATATAAAAATAATGAATTTAATTATTATTCTTAAATTAGAATGGACTTATGTCCACAGAAAATCACTGGAGTTAACGACAGGACATTGATATTCTATGCCCAATTATCATTCTGTACAAAGGTCTGAGTTGAAAATAATGAACCGATTTCTGGTAATAAATCCGTGAAGTAGACCGAACGAGACCAATATATTTAATTGAACAAATATAAATGAGCTGTAATAATAGCAGCGACGAGTTTTTTTTTTGTTTTCCATTTTTGGTGGCAAATTATTTATTACTTATAATAGATAGACACACTTACCTCCAGTTTGTAGAACCTTGATCAAATCATTATATAATTAAAATTACGTAACAAAGTACGTGATTGGTGAAAATTTTACGTGACGTGACATTCTACCAATCATGTGTCTTGTTTGGTCATGACATAATTTTGATCATCGTTCTATAAACTGACGTAAGGCCTTATTTATTTATTGACTACCCATAAATTACTAAAAATATTTAACACTCTTACCTCAAGTGTAAAATTAGTAGTATCTACAACATGTATCGAGGACAGTGATCCTTTGGAAGTCGTATGTAACCTGGCGGCCATCAGCTGCGTGAATAGACCACGACCCGCCATGAAGAAGAATGAAAAGAAGAAGTATAGCTTACGTTCTATTCCATTCACTAATCTAGAAAAAAATATCAATTAGTCATTTATTAACCTGTAACTTCACTAAATAAAAGCATTGTAAAAATGTAGGTACTATATCAAACGCTGTCTAGGCTGCACTATCACTAGCTAGTTTTTGGTTGCATAGAATAATAGTGCTATAGTGTCTCCGAAAATATGTTAAGTTGTCAGTTCCAGTTTTACTATACCAACTTACGAATAAGTTAATAGATTGGGTATTGGGCCTATTATAAGCCTATAATAAACACTGCGATAAGCTGGCATGTGGTGTATACGCAGATAAATCTGGCGGCTATACGGTAAAACTGCAAATAAAAAAGTTCAAATAAATTTACTCCAAAACATCCGCAGATTAAATCTCTACACTAGCTCACGGTTTTAGTATTCATAAATATGATCGTATCGTATAACTTTACAGAATAAGCTGGTATAATTGGTCTTCTCGTAAATACTCACTTATGAACTTTGTCCTGGTCGCAGTCGTCAGTAGCATGGACAACTTCTTTTCTGAAAATCCAAATAGGTACAATGATTTAAGCTTCTCTTTATATATTTGCTAGATTATTTAGTAAATCATTTAAGTATATGTGATCTTTCACTTAGCTGATCAAACCCCACTCTGATTCTGCAAATATAGGATTTACAAGTGCATAGACATCAGGACCAAAATGGAGTCAAGTGACACCAGCACAATAATCATAATGTGGGAGTTCATAAGACACACCAAGTGGGATATGAATGTGTAGTGACTACTTAGAATACTCCACAAACCTGACTGCGAATAGTAATGGATACATACCTAAGGATCTTATACAAGTGCACACAGACCAGGACCAGGTTGGAACCAAACGACACTAGAACTATAACCGTGATGTGGGAGTTCATTAGACGCACCAAGCGGGATAGGCGCGTGTAGTGACTCCTTAGAATACTCCACATACCTGGCTAGATAATTAAAATAATTTATTGGTGTTAATAAAGCCCTTTTTATTCCTGAAAAGTTTAGTTATCTTGTAGATATAGATGGCTTTGATAGTGTCCTCTCTTTTGATTCAAATGCAGAAGGACGGATCCAGAAGCGCCTTGGAAAAGCATTGAACATGTGCAGATTTATGTTAATGATACTGAATAGGGTATTACTTAATCAAAAGTTGTAACTGCGCACTTCGAGTTGTTAAAGTATCCTTAAAATACATAAAACGACTACTATAGACCTAAATATAATACAAAAACGAAAACCTTATTCAGTTTTAAAATATGATAAAGTAAGAACTGTATTTGCGACAAAACAATTCTTTACACATTCAAAAAAATTAAATAAATAAAAACATAAAAATATACACCATGAACTATAATGACTGTAAGAAAGCACTATATGGCTAAAAAAAATAATTTATGAACAAACCGAAAATTTATTAAGCAACGACAACTGATATAAAGAACAAACATCCTTTTATCCACTACCTATCAAATATAATAGGCGCATACCTTAATACAAATATAGGATACACGCTTCCACACATATTCATATAGTTTTCGGAGGGTAGGAAGAAATTAATAAATACGTTTTGTTTTTCTTCTCTAATAAATTTAATTATTTTACATACAATTTACATTATTTTGCATTTTATGAAGGCATAATATACTAAGTCACTTCACTGCCTATATTTTTCACTATCACAAGTAAATTTTTGAACAATATGGACACTATTAGACTGACTGAGGGACCAATGTCAACACTCCATAGTTTGGAAGAGAGATTCGAGACAGCTATGAAGTCATTTGAGGACCGTTTCACTACTGCATCCACCACCACTACTCTAAACCAACTAGCAAAGGAGTTCCAGACGTTCAAGGAATTTGTCAAGGATACATTGACTTTGTTAAGGGCACAAATCTCCAATATTGCCAGTGTGACAGAGGATCTCGAAAACAGGAGCCGGCGGAAGTTTCTATTGTTCAAAGGTGTGAAGGAGGATACTGGTGAGGATACTTCACAGATAATCTGTGACCTCGGGTCTAGCAGGCTCAGGCAGGGAGTTGAGAGTAAAGATATCGCTTTTAGCTACAGACTGGGCAAAGTTGTTAGCCCCGACAAGCCAAGACCCATTCTTGTTAAGCTCCGGTGTTCTGATCTGCGGATGAAGCTTTGGCGCTCTAAGACTCTGTTAAAAGGTTCAGGTGTTTCAGTTGCTGAGTCCTTGACAGCAACTCGGAGACAACTTTTTACAGAAGGACGTCGGTTGTATGGATTAAGTAACTGCTGGTCCCAGGATGCTAAAATCTACAACAAACTGCCCAATGGATCCAAACTTTGTTTGCAGTCCATGACCCGACAATTAAAGGATTTAGCTGTTGTTCACCCACCAAGCCAGCCAGAAACTCAAAATAAAAAGTTTCGTTCAGCAAGATTGGGTAAAAAACAGTGAGGTGAACTGTTTGTTAACTTCACTCCTGATCACTGATATTTTCTAATTATTTATTAATTCGTTGTAAACATAGGCACTTTCTCATATATATAACATATAATTTGTTAAATGTATTATGCACAGAGCCACAGATAACTTGGAGGTATTTTGTAAACAAATGATCAACTCAATTATTATTATCATTATCCAAATTATTAGGTTTTTTTTTTAGTTACTAGTATAACAAAGTACTCATACAAACTAATGTTTAATTTTTTATTATTACTATATAGTATATTTTCATAATGTTTGTTTGGCTTCTGCGCACGGCGCGCATTTTTGCCAAATCAATTTTATACTTTTTAAATTGATTTTATGGCTTTGGCTTAGTGCTAATTTCACTATGATTATTTTTCTATTTTTTTTTTTCTCTTTTGATGGCTATGCTGTGTTTGCACGAATTAATCTTGTATATTTTGTCCATTTTATTTCTTACTTCCTTATTATTCCTATTTATAAGAAATGTTTTGTAAACTAGTTAACCGGCAGATTGAAGTGATGAAAATTTATGCTTTTATTTCTAAATATTTATATATATATATATTTGTATTTTTGATATACCTATTTATTTATTATATATTTATATCTTTTATTATAAACTATGACATTTTCTTCTTCAGATGATGACTCAATGGCTTTTTTTTCTTGTAACTCATCTAGTACGGATGAATTTGATGTCAGTCAGAGCGATGTCCTCCTTGGCGATGCACTACATACTACCTTCTCACATTTTCCCAAAAATTTGAATGTTTGTCATATTAACGCGCAGAGTGTTCCCAGTCATTATGCTGATCTCCTTACCACATTTGCTAGTGAACATCTTCATGCTATCCTAATCTCTGAATCTTTTCTCAAACCAACACTTCCGTCTACTTCCTTTTCTCTTCCAGGTTTCGTGCTTATTCGCAACGATCGAACTGGTAAGGCTGGTGGTGGTGTCGCAATCTATCTTAGATCTAATCTTACTTTTAAAATTATTTCTCAATCTCCTTCCAGTTATTCTCGCTCCTCTGAATTCATTCTCATTGAAATAGATTTAAATTCTGTTAAGTTCCTCCTCGGAGTGGTATACTCTCCCCCTACTATTGACTACTTTGATGCATTTGAATTACTGCTCGAGCAACATTTACCCTCCTACGAACATAATCTCATCATGGGCGATTTCAATACCTGTTTATTAAAAGACGACTCACGCAGTAAAAAACTCAAGCTAATTACTTCTTCGGTTAATGTTTCTATTCTTCCATTGAATTGCACTTTTCAAATAAATGACTCCTCTAGCTTTCTTGATCTCATCCTCACAGCTAATCCCCACAGAATTTCTTCTTTTGGACAATACTCAGCTCCAGGCTTCTCTCACCACGACCTAATATTATATGCTTCTTACAAAATTAAAACTCCTAGATTTAAACCTAAGATCTTTCTTCAACATAACTTTGCCAGGATGGACCCGGACCTGCTATTGGCGGATGCTGCTGGCATCGAATGGCATAATTTGTCAATACGGGATTCTGTAGACGAAATGGTCTCAACTTTTAACGAACTATTATTAAAATTGTATAACAAACATGCGCCCATACAATCCGTGCGCATGAAGAGACCTCCGGCGCCCTGGCTAGATGATAAAATACGAAAGGCCATGAGATGGAGAGATTCTTTGAAGAGGAAAGTTAGGAAAGACCGAAGCGAAGCGAACTGGAATGCATTCAAGTGTGCAAGGAATCGCGTGAATCAGATGTGTAGGAACGCAAAACGCCAATACATTCATACTTTCATTAGGTCCTCCACCCCCCAAAATACTTGGAAATTTCTTCGTACTCTTGGTTTCTGTAAACCTAAATCCGATAGTTTCGTCCGTTCTGATATTAACAGCCTTAATCTATACTTCTCTTCCCCCTCTACTCCTTTAGACCCCGGTAAAAAATCTAATGTCATCTCACAAATAAGATCCGCTTCTGCCCCACTTCAATTTGAACTGCAGCCTATGACCACAGGTGATGTAAAGAAAATTGTTAAATCTATAACTAGTAAGGCAGTGGGCTTTGATGATATTGGTCGCGCCCTGATTATTCCTATTATTGACATAATTCTCCCTTCTATTACATTAATTATTAATTCATCTCTCTCTTCAGGACATTTTCCCACTACTTGGAAAAGTGCGCATGTTATTCCGATTCCAAAAAAAACTGCTCCCACTACTTTTAACGATCTACGACCCATTTCTATTCTTCCTTTCTTATCTAAAGTCTTGGAGCACGTTGTTCACAAACAATTTACTAACTTTTTAAATAGTAATGCATTATTGAATCCGCGGCAGTCTGGCTTTCGATTGTCTCATAGCACCAGTACTGTTCTTGTAAATATCACTGATGACATACGCCGTGCTATTGACGAAAAAAAGTTAACACTGCTTGTTCTCCTAGATTTTAGTAATGCCTTCAACTGTGTCGATCATGATATTCTTATCGCTATTTTGCGTTCACTTAATATTTCTCCTACTGCGACACAGTGGTTCAACTCATATCTTCGCGGACGCAGGCAGCGCATTCGGGTAGACAATGTTTTCTCTGATTGGTGTTTCCTCACTGCTGGCGTCCCGCAAGGTGGCGTTTTATCTCCTTTGCTCTTCTCGGTTTTTATTAATGCCATGGTCCAAGTAATTAATTTCAGTTCCTATCATCTGTATGCCGATGACTTGCAACTTTCGCTGCACTTTGATATTTGTGACATAAATGTTGCCATTACCAGGGTTAATCGTGATTTGGAGGCTATTCGGGTTCGCTCGCAAAACCTTGGTATTTTAGTTAATCCTTGTAAGACGCAGGTCATGGTCCTTGGTTCTAAACACATGTTGAGTAGATTGGATGTGGAATCAATCTCTCCATTAGTATTTAATAGCATACCTCTTCCTTTTTGCCAGCATGCTAAGAACCTTGGTTTACATATGACCTGCGATCTCTCTTGGAACTATCACATTTCGGAAGTTAGTAAACGTATTTTCGCCAGCATGCATTCGCTCAAGCGGTCCCAGTACCTCATTCCATTTAAGACAAAGATTATGTTAGTAAATTTACTTCTTTTCCCTATTTTAGACTATGCTGATGTATGTTACTCTGATCTGACTGAAGACCTACTCAATAAACTCGACCGCCTTCTTAACTTGTGCATACGCTTTGTTTTCGGCCTTCGCAAATATGACCATGTATCTATTTACCGCAAACAGTTAAGATGGCTTAATATACGATCACGTAGATGAGTGCACATGCTTTCTTTCCTTTATAACATCCTCTATAATCCTAATACCCCTTCTTACCTAAAATCTCGATTTATTTTCCTCTGTGATTCTCACGATCGTCCTCTTCGCTCCTCTGTTAATAACCAATTAAAGATCCCGTCGCACATCTCCACCAAATATTCCGATTCTTTTACTGTGTCAGCTGCTCGTCAATGGAATTTGCTTCCTCTGTGTATAAGACAGGCTCCAACCATCGGTGTATTTAAACGTCTACTCACCACTCATTATTTGAATAAGTTACTGCCAATTTTTCCTTTAGCATTTTCTGTTTTGATATGTACTATATGTATTATATTGTATGATTTATATAAGTAGTATATTATGTATTGAGTGTATGTTTAAGTATTTACATGTAATATTTAAGTAGTTTATATAATATTCGCTATGTCTTTTAAATTGTTATTTATTTGCTGTTGCACCCTATGCATAATCTTCCACTCTCTCAAAGGTTAGCTGGTAGAAAATGCCTAAGGCATTAAGTTCGCCTATGTACAATTTTATTTTGTAATTTTGTGCAATAAAGTATTTTAAATAAATAAAATAAATAAATATAAACATATAAAAAAGTTATATATATATATATAAATATATATATAACTTTAGGTATAAAGTTGAATGAGAGAAGATGTGTTTTTATAAGTAATAATGTGTGTTGATGTGTGTGTATATGTTTATATGAATATGTGTGGAAGCGTGTATCCTATATTTGTATTAAGGTATGCGCCTATTATATTTGATAGGTAGTGGATAAAAGGATGTTTGTTCTTTATATCAGTTGTCGTTGCTTAATAAATTTTCGGTTTGTTCATAAATTTTTTTTTTAGCTATGTTGTTAGTGCTTTCTTACAGTCATTATAGTTCATGGTGTATATCTTTATGTTTCTATTTATTTAATTTTTTATATATTATTAACCAAATTGTCTATATTATCTATATGTACCTTCTTACTTACTTAATGTTTCACAATTATATAGTTAATTGTACGGAAGAGCGGGACACTCCTAATACAGGTGTACACACTTAAGTGGGGTGTCCCAACCCTTGTAACTTTTATAATGAGAAATAATAAATATTTTTGTATTTGTAAAGTTTAAGTGTTTTGGCAGCAATGGTTGGTACCCATCTGAATCAGCAACACGAACTTTTAGCTTGTTTTATGGAAAGAATAGTTCACAGCTCCAAGTTTACAGTTACAAAAATAAGTATAAAATTGAGTAATAATTCAAATTAATTACATTATATATAAAATGTCGTGTTAAAATGTTTGTAATAGTGTTTTCTAAAGCGCCAAAAATATTGCACTTTAAATTAGTTTTTCCGACAAAATTTAAATAAAAGTAAAATCTGTGTAATTCACTAGAAAAGAAATGGAAGTACCTTTTCTTTGTACAGCACAATCATTTCGTTAAGGTTCTCGAATAGAGTGGTCAAATACAGACTGATGTCAACAATAATTATATCGGCTACTGTAGTCATTAAGAGTAACTGTTCATGGAAAACCTAAAACAGAATTGTTATATTAAGGTTTCGCCAGTCCCTTTATCCCGTTGTTCTCCAATTCTTATCCACCGTTATCACCACCACCAACTTTTGAGAGAGTGAAATAAGCTTTCAGAATTCATTATAATTGTATCTGCATCTATAAAGATACAATTACATTTAGATTTTTGCTTATCACTTGACGTGCTAAATTTATGTGTTTATTGGGAACCTTGTACGATAACCCAGTTCTCCATACATACCTCTAAGAAGATGGCATTCCAATAAGTAAACGGCATCAGTCTGTATATATAAAATAGGGTGTACTCGTAGTAAGCCTGGATCAAGGTTTCGTTGACGGCACACGTCTCTGATAACTTCGCGTAGAATGTGATGCAGAGAATTCTATCCACTGAGGGAGAAGAATATAAGTAAGAAAAGTTTATTTAAATAAAACTGTGCGCTCCTCTATTATTGCCAGTGAAGTCTTACCATATTTTTTGATTTTCATCGCGTGTGCTAACAACAACTTGTTATTATTTTAGTTCAGTACCTTTGTTATAAGTAGGTAAGGATTCTGGTCACCTATCTCATACCTACTAGATTTTGTATATAATGAAATGTTTATTTATTCTTATTTCTATTCTGTGTTGGCTTTTCTTTAAATTAATAAACGTTATTATTGCTATTGCATGTACGCATAAACAAAGTATGCGTGTGTATGGATGCATTTTTTTCTTCACTGAATCGATGCGTGTGTATTGAAGGTTTCTGATAGAGTGCGGAGTTTAGTTTGACGTGCATCCGGCAAGCGTTAGACAGCGGTAATAAAAGCGAGAATAAGGCATGCGATATGAAAAAATGTGACAGCGTACGCGGTTCAAAACATAATGTATGCGCAGAGTGCATTACGGCAAGTGTCAGAATTTTCCTATCAGAAATTTCTAACCGTCTGCGCTCAGCCTTACTCTGTTGATGTAAAACAAGAGCTCATCCATAAGAATCTGATTAGATAACTATGAAATATATGAAAATCTGGAATATGAAATATCCTACATATTATTATAATTAACAAAAAAATGTCACCCACCCACGAATCCAAATAAAATAGCAATATTGATCAATATGCATATTTTGGTGACATCACGTTTGCCAGGTTGCGGCAAGCTGCGTTCTATTGCCGACGCCTTGTTGACTAGGGGAGGCCACTTTATTCCGAACCAAATAACCAGTAGAGTTAAACACAAGCCGTTCGCGTTTATCACGAATTTGTCTGGAAAATATCAGGAAACTTAAATTAGAATTTATATTTATTTATAGGAACACGGCGTGTGAGTTTGTAGTTACCTGATGGTAACTACTACTTCTACAGGCCTACAAAGTAACAACTCTTTATTAGAGTTAGTACTAGACTCTACCCAAAGTTTATACAAACAGTTTCTACTAGAGTCGCCAGTAACTATAGCTAGGGATCAAACCAACAGGGTCGCTATTATTCAAATAAACCTCAGGTTCATGGGTTCGAGTCCCACCGACCAGGATTTTTTTCCCAACCAGCAGAAAGAACTTTTGAAGAGCAGCCAACATTTTTTTTACGACAATGGTTCGCTGGCAAAAGTTTTTCTATTTTATCAAGTCACCGTGTATAATAACATTGTTAAGTAATTATGGCGGAATATTCCATCATTTTGAGGTAATTATGGAATAACTGATAAGAATGAATAGAATTCATTTGGTTACTGCATCAGCCTCCGATACTACTTTACTGATCTGAGGTATCTAGCACTAAGAAGGGTTGTGGTTTTTATATTATATATATATACATTTGTATATATCCGCAAAGTTTATGTATAGTATAATTAGTTTGAAAAATTGTATTAATTATAATATTGTCAGTATTTTTATTTAGTAGATGCAACAACCGTCAAGTGACCTAGTCATGTTTCGGTTTTAGTCTGAGAACCCACAGACTAAAACCAACATGCTATTCGAGGCACTTTAGTGGCGTTGTTAAACAATGTACATATTTTTTTAGATTAAAAACACACCGGGGTTTGAACCAGGGATCAATATTATTATATTATTTTTGTATTTTATCGATTATTGCCATTTAAAAAAATTCTTTCTTTAAAATTTTTTTCTCCTTTTCCTCATATAAATATATTTTATTTTTAATATTAGCTCCTCACTATCCCTTAGCTCTTACATCGGTTATAATACGTCTAATAGTTTTTTTTTTTAATAACACCACTAGTTTAGTACGATGTGGACTCCACCACTGCGGACCAATAGAATTGAAATCATGATTTGCTATTATATAACATTAATACTTACGTATATTTCTAAAACTCGTATTCATACAGAAGTAAACCAAACTAGACCCCGACAGTACGAGTTGCCCCATCACGCAAATTATACAAATAACATTGTATGGGTGAAACAATTTAAACCTGAAAACATAAATAACATTGTATAAGCAAAACAATAAATAAAGTATTAATTTGATCAGCGAAAAATCCTAGTAATAAAATTACTCGTTGTTTCTTTTACTCATTTTCCTTCTCTTCAGGGCACCCAGCTATCGCTTTTACCATCCCTCAATGTCCTTGGTTTAGATATACGTTCCGTCGTAATTATATCGAGAGCATTGCAAAAACAGCTTCAAAAAAACTTGGCATCATAAATAAGGTGCGTCGGTTTTTCACAGCCAGGTTAAGAATAATGCTCAAATTCGACCGTGTGTGGAATACTGTTCGCATCTTTGGGACGGATCTGCCAAGTATCTGTTATCTGCTCTCGATACCCTGCAGAAGCGAACGACTAGAATTATTGGAGACGAAAAGCTCAATAAAACCTTGGAGCCGTTGCAGCTTCGCAGGGATGTGGCATCGTTGTGCGTATTTTACCGCCTATACTATGGACAGTGCTCTGAAGAGCTTTTTAACATTATTCCCCCTTCCCCTTTCCGTTACAGGACAACACGCACTTGTTGCAAAATGCATAATGTATACCGTGGCGGATGTACCAACTCGTACTAAACGTTTTGGCGATTCATACATCTGCCGTACTATTAAAATGTGGAATGCTCTACCAACTTGCGTGTTTCCTTCCTCTTATAACCTAGAGTCCTTTAAACGAAACGTGAATAGACATCTTAAGCCGGCATAATGATGGCAACCAGCGGTGCACCTGTATGCATCCGCTTGTTGCTATCATTCATGGACATTGCTTAACATCAGGTGGATGCAAGGTCACATGTTGAGCTCTCATAAAATGAAAACATAATAAAGCAAAGATCTAAGTACACTAACGAAAAGTGGCTATGTGGTTACTTATATACCTATATGTTAAAAACAATAAATCATTATTGAACACCTGAAAAGCCAAATAACATTGTATGGGTAAAACAATTTAAACTTGAGAGCATAGCCATACAAATATTATAAAAACAAAAGTGTCTGTTTTGGAAAGTTGTACATCAAAACCACTGATTTTATGATATTTAATAGGGAGGTTCATAATATATTTCTACATACCTACCGAAGGATGCAAATATACCGGGTATTTTTTGTTTTAAAATATTTTAATAAACCCGACAGAAATAGTATTCTATGCAACTTTAAATTTTCAACTGCGTCTCACCATAAGAGTCAGTTTTTTAAATAAAAGCATAATACAGTAGGATGATACTATGTAGTACTTCTGTTAGAGAAGAGTAGTTACAAATGGAAAGAGATAGCCATACCTCAGTTCGCTTCTGTTTAAATACATCAGCCCCGATAGCGGCAGCAAGCCGAGAGCGCGACACACAAGCAGGATGTGTCTCACCGCCGAGTGCAAGCCGCAAGCTTTGTACTTTTCCATTGACAAGCTTTTCAACTCGAACATAACTCCCCCGAACCCAGAGTCGGGTAACTGACAGAAATCAAATCATATACATTGTTAGCTATAGTTGGGGAAACCTGAATGTTTGCTCTGTCAATACACGTTGGCTTTAGTGTTGAATGCTGTCGATACATTTTCGTAGAATCCTGCTTTTATGGAGAAGGAATATAGAACAACTTTTAATTGAGGTTACGAAATATTACATTTTTATTATCATTATATTATATTACTTAACCGCATAAGGGTATCACGGCAGTAAATAATCCAGACTTTAATTATAACTTTACATATTCATGTATTACATACATACGTACGAGGTCGTGGGTTCGATTCCCACCCATGGAAAATAAATTAATACTTTTTTCTGTACAGTTTGTCATGGTCTGAGTGTTTATAAAATATAATATGTTATATCATTGTTTCTGGTACACATAGTACAAGCCTAGAGCTTAGTTTGTGACCATAACAATTTGTGTAAATTGTCCTACATATTATGATTACTATTATTATTGAACATATATACATATCATCACGCCTTACGGCGCCCGAGACCGCCTAGACGGCCTCAATGTTTGTAAGAAGTTATTATGTTGTAAGTATGTATTCTATTGTGCTTTATACAATGTCCCAATATTAATATTGAGGAATTAATATTCATTTTTAACACTGATCAAGTTTATTATTTTGGAATAAAAATGTATTATTAAGCTATTTCTCATATTCCATGTCCTTAAGCCACCCATCCACTATACGTTTGTTTATTTTTAAATGTTTAACATTTACTTAGTTGTAGATGAATGTAGAGTCTAGACTTATTAGTGTTAGTGAGCTGGCTGTATCCCATACCATTTTTCAAAAAAGGTCTAGCAGTGCGTTCGATTCCCACTCTGAACAGCAAATTAATATACTATCCTTAGGGTGTTTATAATTTTTCCTGGTACATATTTTACATATTATTAATATGCTATTGCTATTGTTTGACGAAATGCGAGGAACATCCCTAGGAATGATGTAATCGTTGAGATTGATCGTCGGCAAACATTGGAAAGTCACTGCCATAATAGATCACAAACATCTTCAGTCTATATGAATAATTTATTATTTTACTTTCATAACAACTGGAATTCCAAAATGATTACGAAGGCTATAGGTAGAGCTACGCTATTTGTATAAATTTAAAACAAAAACTTATATTTTATATTGTAAAATGCTTAATGTAGTACTTTTGGTTAGGCCTTAAAAACACTTAGGTCCCTGGTTCAAACACCGGTCGATGTGTACCAATGAGCTTTTAATCTAAAAAAATATGTACATTTGTTAAAAAAATACCACTATAGTGCCTCGGAGAGCACGTTAAGCTGTCGGTTACAGTTTCACTATACGTACTTGTGAAACTGTTTATAGATGGACTATTGAATCTATCCAAACAACGCGACGAGCTAGCCACTTGTTCGGTGTAGACTCATACCATCGGCTACGTGATATTAAAAGCCCCTCCGCTGGGTACCATGAGGCCGTCTAGGCGGTCTCGGGGGCCATAACGCACCCGTGATGATATGTATGTATGTGAAAATGCTTAATTATCTACAAACATTGATCTTTCTATTGAAGTATTTGTCAAATCAAGAAATTGGGAAAGAGACAAACCTTGCTTGACAGATATCGTATGTAAGAACAATCAATCCATAAGTACGTACCGTAGTTTTCAAAATCATGCACATGTGAGGTATCCCATATCAAATTAATTCAAGTGCGATCATGCTCCAACTAGCATTCAATTCAATGCTAGCCAATGCATTGCAGCCCCTAGGTCTAGTGTTGAAGTACCTTAGCCTATATTACAGCTCACGAATATCAATTAGATCTAAGATAATACAATTCGTCTGTGACCTAGTCATATTTCAGTTTAAGTCTGTGGGTTCACCGATTTTTAAGAGTCTACTTTCTTGTCGAAGTGGTAATCTCCTTTCAGGGCGCAGTTACGTTGATTTGACTATTAAAAGTAAAATATACAACAGGAATTGATAGGTACGTTTTTACTAAAATCAAAAATTATACCCATAAATCGGGGCTTTGAAAACATTATGGAGCGCAGGCAAATTTCTATTATGGCAGTTATATGTTGGGCGGTAAGGCAAGGTGTTCATGGCTAACATGTCTACTTTACCTTAGCAATAACAGCTATGTTACTTCACTATAATCACTTTGCTTTATACTCAGTTAGTGTATTGCACCTACCTCACTTATTAACTGTTTTAATTGACTCGTTCATAATGCTTAGCGGCATATTGTGTATTTTAAATGCAATAAAGATTTTAATAATAAAAAACAATAGCAAGTCTTTATTTTTAATACATTTTTATATTAGTGAAACTCTAAATATGTTTCCTAAAATATAAACCAAAAAAGTAAAGAAACAGAGTGGTTTATTTAATTAAGCTGGTGATGGTCGTGATCAACTAAAGTTCTAACTCTTGTCGCTAACTTTAGTTGTTACAGAAGTTCCAGGGTTAAACTGCAGCAGTACCAACTCATAGGTGATAATAGTTCCCAATATCTGAAAACAGAATCAAATTTTATATACAACCTTCCATAAACAAGTACTTGCCAATCTCACGCTGGTAGAACATTATTTAAAGTTACAGATGTACCCACGGTATGCACATACATCCTGTTACCGCTGCTCTCTACTTACTGCTAATATAATTTTTCGGGTGACTGAAAAAAATCCCATTCCACTAAGAGCTACTTCAGAGTATGTCACCTGGTCAGCGAAACGTTTCACCTATAAACAATATCAATGTTAGTTGTTGGTTTATCTGTATAGAGCAACATAGAATGGTACTCCTGTATTACTTCCATTTTACATAAAGATGAATTCAGGTCATAGAGTGAAGAGAGAAATAATAGGCAATATGGAAGAAGAAAGAATAGACGTATTTTAGTTGCCTCGGTATTATATAAAGATGAAGACACGTTATAGAGTGTAAAGAGAGGTAACAGTGATGAGGAATAAAGTCTGACTGCCGTGTGAAATCAAGTAAGACGTGCCCAAAGTAGGCACGAGACGGAGCAAAAAAAAAGTACTACCTTATATTATACAAAGATAAAGGCACGTCATTGAGCAGAAAAAAGGTGGTGGAGAGAAATAAACTCTGGCTGTCCTGAGAGACATTCACACATTATTTTGGTGCTTAATACGTAGCTCTATATTAAGAAAGGTAACAGTGATAAGGAATGCACTCTGGCTGCCATGAGAGACATGTACAAAGTACGCACCAGAAGAATCAAGAAAGAATGTGTGTAGTAGTATACTTACCTCGATATTATACAAAGAAGAAAGCACATTAATAATAATAATAACTCATTTATTTCTCACAAAAAGCTTATTAAAATTCACAACATTCACTGACACAAAATTTGTGAGACTGGAGCTTGAATTAGGCACAAAGCCTGTGTCTCAGGTCTCCAGGATCCCATCCTTATTCACAAATTATACATTTTATTATAAACTTTATATAGATTAAAATTTTAAAACAATAAAATCATACAGAAATGCTAACGCAAATTTAAAAAGTAAAATAAAAAATAAGAATAATAAGAAAACATAGGTAATAAGCCACAATTAGTTTTTTTATTTTTTTATTTGAGAATTTGTGTGGATGTGGTGTGTAGTGAGTGTGTTATGTAGTGATTGTGGTGAGTATTGAGAGTGGTGAAGTGTGTTTATCTAGTGGTATGGGTTTGACATTTATTTATAGTAAGTTAAGAGCTTCTCCGTATCACTGTTATCCAATTCTTTTAGCCAATTGGATACAACTGATTTAAAAACAATTTTAATGTGAGGGTTGATAGATATGTTTTTATTTATTTTATTATATAAGAACCCCCCTTGGAAGCAGAAATATCTCTGAGCAAAGGTTGAGTTGAATTTAATTGAAGAGCATACCACATCCTGCCTTCTCCTTTGAGACATGAAGAGAGGATCAAGTTTGAGAGATGAATGCATTCTTGAAACTACATGTAAAATAATTAAATTAACATAAGTATATAAAATAAAAATAACCTAGGTAAATAAACTAAATCTAAATAACAAATAAAATAAAATATAAGCACCCTAAATAAATTAAATAAAATAAAAACTATAAATTACCTACTTATAATATAAAAATTTCCTCCAGGCCATTGTCCAGTGGCATGATGCCCAAAATACTGGCAGCATTTCCTCGTTGAATTTCAATACTAATCTTTTCAGCGAGAAAGCTGCCAGCCCGTGGGTCACCAGAGACGTCGACTAGTTTTTTTGAAATATCTTTAAATAGTGTTTTTGCCTCGAGGCCCCACGGTCCCATAGTTTCAACGGCAAAGGCTACAAATATATAATCATTGCAAATGTTTATATATTTGCGGCGCTTGACGTTTTGCGCTTGTTCTGCCGCCGCACCAGCTTTGACAGTAGTTCCTTGAAGATGGGAAGTCGCTAGTGTGTCTACACATGTGACGTCCCACACTAGTGATTTTCCCAAACTCCAAGGAATACATGTAAAATAAACAATTGTTTAACAGTGAGGACGTTACAGTTTCTGTAGAGTTCAACAGTGGGAAAACGGAATGGAAAAGAGAAACCGACCTTTAGAACTGCACGCTGGGAACCTTCCAATCTTAGGAGTGTGGTCTTAGCAGCACCACCCCATGAGGATATGCAGTACGACAAGAGAGACTGACAAAGGGCATAGTACACAATTTTTATGATTTTTCTATCAGCAACGTGACGAAGGTTTCTAAATACATATATAAGTTTTCGAGTTCTTTTTGTGAGCAAATCGATATGCGGTTGAAAGTTCAGTCTAGAATCAATTTGCAAACCTAGGTATTTTATAGTGTCAGTACATTCCAGTTCGGAGCAAGTGCATACACCATCATCGATGCAGTAATCTCCTGAAAACCGGTGAACCATACTCATTAACCCATCTATAAACAATTACTCAAGTTGTATTATGAACTCAGAACAGCTTAACGTGCTCACCGGACCACTATTATAGTGGTGTTGTCAAACGCATGCAGCTATTTTTTAATTAAAAACTCATTTGGTAGACACCGGTTGTATTTTGAACCGTGGACCTAAAACCGTAGTACTTTAAATATATTTTCCACGTTTCTAAACCCGGCCAACATCAGAAACGCGGATGTTCTATCTCTGGGCCATTTCTAATGTCTCCATACTTTGGAGCCACTGTGAAATTAACGGAAATGCAACCATTTTTATAAAATGTTTTTACACAATTCACAAATAAGCAACTTTTGTAAAATGACATTATAACTGAAGTAAAACTTTTGAGAGAACGTTGATATCAAGTTAAACTAAACGTCAAAAAATAATAGAATACCATTAAAAAAAAAAAACATACATGATTGGAATAGTAAAATACCTAATTTGTCAAAAGTCGATACAACGTTCAGTTGATATCCAATCGATGTACAATTGACAGTTACTTTTGTTAGTAGACTACCAAAAGTGTGAAATGACGTTTAAGCTTAGCCGTTGATATCCAATCCATACAACGTTGATTTAGCGGAATTGAGCCCCTGTGGGGTAACCACCGACTCCGATACCGTGAGTTCTCGTTCGAGTTGAGATCAAAAATGACGTCATTTCATACAAATCATATTTACAAACTTCATAATATTATATATATTTTTTTTTAATTAATTAGGTACTCGAACTAGTTATGCATTGGGCAATTCAAATAACGATGTTTAACTTTTTGTGGTACCAAAAACATGGTTCTCGATGTCAACTCGAACGAGATCTCACGGTATCGGAGTCGGTGGTTACCCTGCTGGTCACAAACTAAGCTTTAGGCTTGTTTGTACCAGCGATAAAATACATATAATATATTATATTTTCATGTGACCATAAAAAAATGTACAGAAAACGTACCTACTAACATTATTTTGCCATGAGTGGGAATCTAACTCACGACCTCCGGATACAGCGCTAAAGGCGCAACCACAAGTCCACAAGTAGGTGGTCAAATTCGAAATCATTTCGCTTAGTCTATAAATGTGGGTTCACCACCAATAGTCATATAGTCAACTAGTCATGTTCCGGTTTTAGTCTGTGGGTTCACCGGCTTTAAGGAGATTACTAGTGCAGTTATGAAATGGGTGGTTGAACTGACGATAAGTCAGCGACTATATTAAAATATACCCGTAATGCAATTCATCTTTGTCGCCGCCAATTTTGTAATCGCATCATTTAGCCGGCTTAGTGGGAGCGATCAATGTTGATTAGAACAATAATTGACTGATCCCATTCAAGGACTTTGTATATCTGCTCACCACCAGGTAGATAGATACAGAGTCACATGCCGAGCTCCAATAAAAAAAAATAGGCTGATTAATAAAGGATTTAGAAATTCAGTGAAACTTTTAGGTATATATTAGAGGTTTATTTATTTATTTATAAAATGTGCATAACGACCCACAAACAATACAAGGTTATATATAATCAGTAAAACATTCAGTTACAATCTGGTTTGTAGCCCTAAAGCATACACACTCATCATGTTTACATAAATAGTGAATATAAAGTACAATAAAATAACTAGTAAATTAACAATTATATTTAACCTACAGTAGATTAAAATTGAACATCATACACTAAAAATTAATTAATAAACACCATAAAAATAGATTTAAAAATACATTTAATTAATATCAATCACACTAAACTATATTAAATTATTTACCCACCTATTACCTATTCATAATGAAATGAAAAGAGCGACATTTATTTATAGCCATAGCAATTTAAAAGACACTTTCTACTGACATAATCCTATATTTATATAAATTAAATACATATACATACACACATACATATATCAACAAATCAACAAATGGACCTACACACCTATGACCAATGCATGACTCTCCTAAACCTACTGACATCCTTGTCAAAAATGTCAACCGAATTATCACCAGCGGACAAATCATTGTAAAGACGGCACATTCTGACAACTGGGTTGTAATATGAGGTATTATTTTTGAAAGTTTGCAAATTAAACACCCTTCTGGAGTTGACCCTGGCTCTATAACGCGTGTTAAGAGTCAAATCGGACAATAAAGAAGGCGAGTCAATTCTGGAATGAAGAATCCCATGAAGACAAACGAGATGACTATGCCTACGCCTAGATTCAAGAGAGTTTATTTTGAATCTAGTTAATCTATCCTCATAAGAACCAATACTCCGACCAAGACCTCCCCTAAAACATAACATCTTCAAGCATTTACGCTGAATCCTTTCAATATTGTAGCTATGAATATTATAGATAGGAGCCCACACCACCGCATTATACTCCAAAACACTACGCACCAGTGAGAAATACAAATATTTCAAGCTGTTAGGGTCCTAAAATGTTTTGGTTGTTCTGAAAATGAAGCCCAATATTTGATTTGCTCTATTAATTATGTAGTCGTAGTGTGAACGAAAATTTAGTTTTTCATCAAATAAAACCCCCAAGTCTCTTGCTTCCCGTTTGCGCTCTAGTACTCGGGAATTTAGTCTGTAATTATGAGTATTCCTGTCAGTTTTCCAAGTAAACGTAACCACAAAACATTTGTTTACGTTAAGTGACATGTGGTTTTTTTCACACCACAGTGCAATGGTATCTAGATCCTTTTGAAGAAGGGCCGCACCACTATCATCCTTAATAGTTTGGAACACTTTTAAGTCATCAGCATACAGTAAACAGGGACATTCAAGACATTCTGCCAAGTCATTAATAAAGAGCACAAACATCAAAGGGCCCAAATGTGATCCCTGGGGAACTCCTGATGTGGTAACCACAGGTGCAGAGAGATGACCTCTTATCGCAACAAGTTGACTTCTATTTTGTAGGTATGATTCCAACCATCTAAGTAAGCTGCCATGGACCCCATAGGCTGATAATTTTTGACAAAGAATTGCGCGATCAACTTTGTCAAACGCTTTGGAAAAATCTGTATATATGGAGTCCACTTGCTCCCTCCTAGCAAATGCCCGACATAGGAAATTCTTATACTCAAGAAGATTACTAGTCGTAGACCTGCCCGCTACAAATCCATGTTGCTTAATTGATATTACAGGCCTAAGATGATGATATAGAAACTCATAAACAATTGATTCAAAAATCTTAGCACAACATGACAGAATACTTATAGGCCTATAATTTTCGCAAGAAGACTTATCTCCGGTCTTGAAAATAGGAACAACATGTGCTGTTTTCCACAGTGTAGGGAATACACCAGATTGTAAAGATTTGTTGAATAGGATGGATAAGGGTACGCTAAGCTGCTGACTGCAGTTCACGATAAATGATGGTGGAATTCCATCTGGGCCTGCGCCTTTGTTTTATCAAGCTTTCTCATCACACTTAAGATTTGACTGCGATCAACTGATATGTTAGACAGTGTGCGTAGACTATTTATGCATAGCATGTTGGAAGGGTGATTATCAGGAGAGGCACAATCAAATACAGAAGCGAAATACTCTGAAAATAGATCACAAACTTCAGCATGGTGAGAAGAGACTTTACCACCATATTTGACTGAAAGTGGAATAGAATGTGTTCCTTTTTTACTTTTTAAAAATCTCCAAAAGTGTTTAACATTGCTACATAAAGAATCCTCAACAGAGGATAAAAAAACTTTATAATTTTCATGTAGCAGTCGTTTGCACCTAGCTCTGAGAAGACTAAAAGTATCATAGTCACGGGGGTTGTTATATTTTTTAAACAATTTGTGAAATTTATTCTTCTCAGATAAGCACTTTCTAAGCGATGGAGAAAACCATACTGGGTACTTATGAGATACATCCCTAGTTCTTGAAGTGTTTGCAGAGATTATATCATATAGCTTACTATAGAAACATTCAACTGCGACATCAACATCACAGGAGGATAGGATCTCACCCCAAGCAATTTTATCCAATACAGATTTAATATTTTCTATTTTACATTTGTTAAAGTTTAAGCGTAGTGAAATATTAGGTTTAATATACCTATACATGTCCTCCTGAGCCTGAACCATCTCAATTAACAATGCAGGATGATGCCTATCCATCACAACTAGTGCTTCCTCCTCAGAAACCATTACGTGACTCCGTGATGAGAAAACAAGGTCCAGGAAACGAGAGTTGTGGTTGGGAGTACAATTATACTGGTCTAAACTACAAAGAAACATTGTTTCAAGAAGCAATCGCGATTTAATATCACTTGCCTCACCCGGTGTCATAGCTAGGGAACCTTGAATCTTAGTCCAACTCAGACTGGGGATGTTAAAGTCTCCCAAACATATAAACCAGTTGTTGTGACTGCTGACCCGCAAAAGATTCCTCTGCATATTTTCATAAAAATCACTTGACAGTCCTTTGGGGAGATCAGGGGGAAGGTAGCATAGGCATATATTAATAGTTATAGAATTTTTATTAGTATCAGGAAGAATGCTTATCCACAAATCCTCAGCACCACTTTCCCACTCAACCCGCTGTAAAACATTATATTTTTTTTAAATTGCTATTGCAACCCCACCACCTTCAGCCTTGTCAACCGAAGAGCTAGATCGATCCCTCCTAAATATATTATATCTATCATCACACCACTCATTATCAAAAATGCCACTATTAAAATTTGTCTCAGTCAAGCATATTAGGTCATAGGTGCAGTTTAGGGCATTGATATAAAAATAAGGTTTGAACATCTACCTTCCTGAAAATTAGGCCTTAAGTCGAAGGGATCTAAATCAAATTAAGGCAATAAAAAGGATTTTTTTTTGTAGGAAATGACCATTTTGTTAAAATAAATCCGCTGCAAAATGCGGGTAACTTTTCCGATTAACAATTTCTGACTCGATATCATTATGCAAACATCCTCCATTTTACCACTCTCAACTTTGGTTTAAATGAGACACATGAGAGGTAATTTTTTTTTTTTTTTTTAAATTATTTTTTAAAGCATTACCGTCTTCAATATACGTGTTAGCCGAGTTGGCCTTGAGTTATTAAAAAAAAACAGTTAGGTCCCTGGTTCAACCCTTCGGAGAGCACGTTAAGCTGTCGATCTCAGTTTCGCTATATCATCTTGTGAAACTGTATATATATATGGGTTAAAGAGTATATCCAAACATCGCGACTAGCTAGCCACTTGTTCGGCAATGACGAGGTGAGATTAAAACCCCCTCCGATGGGTACCCTAAGGCGGTCTCAGGCGCCGTAAAGCACCCGTGATGATATTTATTTTATTTATTCATTACCGTCTCCAATGTTGAAGTGGCTGAAAGTACGAATAAATACACTTTAGGTAACAGATATTTATGCGCACACATAGACAGATAACTGAATCCCACTGTGCAGGGTTTTATCAAATCCCGAATCCTATTTTGTTGTTAATGGATTGTCCCTTCACCTATTTTTTTTTTACGAATGGGTAATAACTATTAAGTATGCTTAAAAAAGTTAAATAGTTCATTGTCTTATTAAAAGAAAACAATATTTACCTACCGTCATAGATAAAACCTAATGTACCAAAGTTATATAATGGTTTACCAACATGGGTTGGTAAAGGTCTAGTAAAACCTAGGCTTTACCAACGTACGAGCTTTTACGTAACATATCTCTGCCTAAATAATACAAATGTTCTTGCAATTTTCCAGTATTAACTTGCCATGTTCTTGCTCAAAAAGAACTCATAAATATACTGAATGTACGTGTGTAACCAGAAAAGTTTGTGAAATACCGAAATGCCATAACTCCCCATAGCGCCTGAGAGAAAGTTCGCTAATTCTATATAATAAGCATTCGTGTTGGGGTTGCGGTGGGACAGATTGATGGATTGACAAAATATTTATGAGTTGAGAAGTTTTATTATATAAGTTTTATTTCGTATTTTATTGATATGGGTCAAGGGTATTAGTACATAAAGGAAATTGTAGGTAAAGTTCGTTTCATGAAAGAATTCTCTCAGACGGGGCGCTGCAGTTGCGGGACGGAATACAGGAAATAAAATTGATATAACTTAAAAAATATTTTGTATCGTAGGTATATTTAGCACATTTGCTTTACCCTCAATTTTATTAGTTCCACTTTTTTTCACGGGACTTCTTTCATATAGTAGTAGGACTAGTATTTAGTAGTTCATATAGTAGGAAGCCATCGATAGTGTAGAAATACATTTTTCAATGAATAAATAGAGTTTTGTCAGAAAACCATGCCCTTAAAATTTTCTAAGTTCATGCCACCCTATTTATCAGCTAGGTAGGCATATGAACTAGGTATAAAATAAACCTAGTCTGCTCTTGATATTTTTTTTCAGGCCACCGATAGAGAATTTTAATATGAATAAGTAGTAGCCTTTGGCCAAAAAAAGCACCGCCTTAAAGCGTTCCTAAGTATATGCCACCTTATTTACTTATTATATATATAATCTAGGTACATAATATAATAAGAAAATGAATAAAATAATAAAATTAAGCATGGTTTTAATTTGACTTCTTGATTTGGTCGGGTTATAATTGGCCGCTAATTTCACACTGCTGCCCAAATGCATAACCGCGTCATTTTGCCGGCGCGTATAGAAGCGATCATTGCTGTTTTACAATAGTGTATTATATAGCTCGACCCCATTCATGGATTTTGTAGGACTGCTTACCATAATGTAGACACAAAGTAACATGCCGTGATCCAATACAAAAATAAAGTTTGGATAGCCCCGATTTAGCGATAGACGAGACGTGTCTTAAAGGCCCGGAAATACTTTAATTTATATCTTTCCGATTACTGTTTTACACAATTATATGTATTTGTTTCTATATATATTGTAAGCTCTATTTTATTACAAATTTCTTCATACGATACTAAGATAATAAAGCAATCAACTCCAAGTGAAATACGTCCAGCCAGCCAGAAATAAAAATGTTGAAATTAGCCAGTTGAGGCTAATTTCAACATTTTTATAGACAAAGAAATAATTTTTAAAACACAATAATATTTGTAAAAGGGAAATAACCATAGAACAGAGCATGTGCTTGGCAAAAACACTACAAATTCGAGGAAGAAACCATGAACTTTTATTAGTTTTTCTTTCTAATAAGTCAGTAGGTAACATTTTAAAAATCACAAATTATACACTCATATCATTTTCTTTCTTTTATAGTAGAGACGATGAGTCCTTGGTTCAAGGAAGCAAAAACTAAATAACAAAAGTTTTTGCTTCCTTGAACCAAGGACTAAAATCAAATAAATCATGACTTTTACCTTTAGGTAATAGTCAGGATTTCTAAGGTTTACTATAAAAAGTACTCATTAGCTTATTGAACACGACTGCGCGGCTCTAGCAGCGGCTGCTGGTCATCTCTTAAGATATCCTTGATTACTTCTTGGTGTCTGTTTAAATTATTTTACCAATAGTTAGTTAATAGATAAACAAACTAAAAATAAAATAAACACTTTCATGTATTTTCAGAAATTTAATTCAGATTTCAAATAATTGTCTTTGTCTTTCTCTTTTTGAGATTATATATAATCTAGTTTCATCAAACTAATTGTCATATAATTCATGTGTTGATTAACTCATTTGTTATATATTCAATTCTACATTTTATTTTAATAAAGTTGTTTCAGTTAGGAGGCATCATCGTTGTTCCATTACTAACAACGCTCGGAGCCTTGCGCCCGTTATTGAACTGGAACATCACCAATTCGTAAGTCACTATAGTTCCCACAACCTGAAATAATAAAAATACTAATTTATTATTATTAAAATTATATCTAATGATTTTTCTTTAACTTGTACAGTACATTATAAAAAGAAAGTAAGAATATAACAGAACTGGTTTTCAAATTTACGTCCTTCCAAAATCAACATTTAGCTCACAAAAACAACAATCGAATTAATTTAATATTTTCGGTAAAATAAACACCTTGTGTGCCTACATAATATAAAATAAAATATCTCTCACAATACTATTTGACAACTTCATCATAACTTTAAATAAGTATATACTTAATAAAAATAAAATAAAAATAAAATAATGATAATTTATTTAAGATTACAGCGGCCCTTGCAATAGCCGTCAACCTAAAAAAACTAAGGAATCTAAAATCTATAACTCCTCCCATGAAAAGTCAAACTTTCTAGGACACCTAGGTTAATCACCAATGACTCGTTATGAGTCTGTAGGTTTACCGGTTAAAAGGAGACTACTGCATCGAATATATATCGAGGTGTGTTTCCTATTACTTAGGGTGGGTGTTGATTCTGAAGGTGCTTTTTCTCCCAAACTTACGGTGATGTTTTACAAATTGCAGATTCGGCCATACATAAAATACTATCGCACCTCTGGGACGGATATACTTACTACTATACTACTAAAAACTTTTTTTTCATAGAAGCACGGCATATGACTTTAAATTTTTAATGTTAAGCAAGTCCATGAATGGAGTCGATCAATACATTGATGCCTTACAGCATTGATCGCTCCTACTGTGCCGGCTAAATAATGCAGTTATGAAATTTGCAAATTAACTTTGGCGACAAAGATGAATTTGCATTACGTGTCTAATGTAATAAATAAATCATATTAATATATAATTAATAAATAATATTCTTGCCGGTTTATCGTCAAATCAATTGTCCGTTTCGTAGCCGCACCCTTAAAGGAGACTATAACTAATATGCAGATAACTCCTGAAAACAAATAAACCCACAGTAGATTGTAGTTTCAAAAATATTTATAATATATGCTTTACCAGTATTAATTCACGAAACTGTTAGAGATATTTTTTTTATGATCATAACGGATTAAATTACCTTAAGGATCATCTTCTTGGTAATATAAAAGAAATTGAGACCACTTAACGCGACAGTAGTGTATGTCACTTGACGATTAAACCTCTGGACCTGGAACACAAGTTAAGCAAACTGTAGTGGATAAAAGTCAAAATCAAACATACGACCTCGTAGTTAACCTTATAGACCACGGGAGTAGCCAATTTTAGAATATTTCACACAAAATCTCTTGCTATTTGAAAACATATATTTAAAATCCATTGCTGAATGTAGACGATTGTTTCGTTTTTTTTAGTTGAAAAAGGCAATTCTACCCTGTTTACTCCTGCTCTAGCTACTGTATATATATATTTTTTTTTTTTGAGAGCTCGGCATGTACCTCACATCTACCTGATGGAAAGCAGTATGAAGGTCCAAGAACAAATGCAACTAACAATTACGATCTACGTAACTGTTGGTTGCACCTATTATGCCGACTTAAGATGCCTATACACGCTTCGTTTAAAGGACTCGAGATTATAGGAAGAACGCGAGCAGGTAGAGCATTCCACATTTTAATAGTGCGACAGATATACGAATCACCAAATTTTTTAGTGCGGGTTGGTATATCTGCCACAGTATATGCATGCATTTTGTTACCCGCTCGGAAAGTCCTATACCGGAAAGGAGAAGGAGGAATGAGATGAAAAAGTTCTTCAGAGACTCTCCATGATAAAGGCGATAAAACACGCTCAACGACGCTACATCTTTGCGAAGCTACAATGGCTCTAGAGTGCTCTTTGTTTTCGATAATTCTCGATGCACGCTTCTGCAGACTATCGAGAGCATGCAGAAAGTATTTGGCAGATCCACCCTAAAGATGCGAACAGTATTCCACACAAGGCCGTATCTAAGCTTTATAAATCAGATGCCTGAGTTGAGGAATAAAATACCGTCGCACCTTATTAAGGACGCCGAGCTTCCTACTTGCTGTCTTCGCAATGCTCTCAATATAGTTGCGGTGGTTTAGGTCGGAGCGTATTTCTAATCCCAGGATATCGAGAACTGGAGACAATGGTAAACGTGTGCTCTGAAGGGAAGGAAAGTGAGAAAAGGGGGTCTTTTTTGCTGTCAATGTGCAAGCCTGGGGTTTTTGGGCATTAAACTGGACCAGATTAAGAGAACCCCAGTTTGAGATTTTTTCCAGGGTTTGGTCCAATTCATTTACCAAAGAACTCCTATACTCCTCTGTTTCGACGCGACTGGGGGGCTGACGCATCAAGTATTGACCGTGGACAGTGCTATCGTCTGCATAGCAATGTATGTTACCGAGTGATAACAAATCATTGATATGCAGCAAGAACAGAGTAGGGGATAGCACAGATCCTTGGGGTACGCCTGCGTTGGACTCGTATAGCCCGGTCTGATAAAAAACTTGAGATCCAGCCACAAAGTCGCGCCGAAAATCCATATGCAGGCAGCTTAGAGAGTAAAGCTTTGTGCCATACCCGGTCAAAGGCCTTAGAGATATCGAGGCCGACTGGCAAGGCCTCTCCATGCCTATCCATTGCCTCACCCCAGATATGCGTAATATATGCTAGAAGATCACCCGTAGACCTTTTTCTACGAAATCCGTATTGACGGTCATTGATAATGGAGTGACCTTCTAGGTATCGCATAATCTGTGCATTAATTACTGTTTCCAGAACTTTGCACAGCACTGAGGTGATGGCAATAGGCCGGTAATTATTGGGGTCTGACCGGTCACCCTTTTTGGGGATAGGTTGCACATTCGCTTCCCTCCAAGCTGTGGGGACCATACCAGAGGAGTATGATAGGCGGTAAAGTCACGTGAGAGCAGGAGACAACTCAAGAGCGCAGTTTTTTATAACAATCGCTGGAACACCATCCGGTCCACTGGCCTTCCGAACATAGAGAGAATGGAGTGCCGCGCGCACGTCACGCTGCCGGATATGAATATCTGGCATTGTGAATCCGCAATTGGGTGTAGTAGGCGGTTGCGCGCCTCCATCGTCGAGTCTGGAGTTAGAGGCGAAAATATGAGCCAGAAGATCGGCTTTTTTAGTCGCCAAATGAGCCAGCGAACCATCGGGATATCGCAGTGGCGGCAATGATGAGCGACAGAAGTTTACCTCGACCGATTTTGCAAGCTGCTAAAACTTTCGGCTACCTGCCGGTTGTTCAAGCAGCTCATTCCCGATCCGAGATATATGATTAAACTTTGCTCTTTTCAATACTTTCTTGCACATCTTGGAGGCGACGTTATATGCTATCTTCAGGGTGGCTGAGTCAGCCGTCGAGCGTCCCCTTACCCATTCCCGGTACGCAGTATTTTTGACTGCGACGGCCTTCGTACAGTTGCTGTCGTACCAGGGTCTGCTGTTGCCTTTGCTGGTGACAGACGAGAACGGAATGTAATATTTCATTCCAAGAAGAATTTCATCAGCAAGAGCAGAAGCACAAGCATTAGGGTCATCAACCTGAAAGCAGCGTTGCCCCCAAGGTAATGCAAGAAAGTACTCCCTCAGTCCATCCCAATCTGCTGACGAGTAATGCCAGACTTTCCGTGCAGTCGCCTTCCTAGGAGGAATAGGAACACGCGGAACTGATGTAACCACCATTCAGTGATCCGAACCTCCAGGGGGGCCATGACTGACACCTTATATTGCAACATATTATTTAACTTACCCCAAAAAAATAATTGTACTAAAACCTTAATAAACTGTGGTTACCGTTAGAATTCATTACCGTCAGTGTGGAACACCGCTCTAATGGGGGTTAAGGAGGCTGCACTCGGGCTTCGGCGAACGCCTGAGACGCATCGATTACTTCACTACACCCATTACTTCATTAACTACAACTACTTACTATATCTGATGTAATATTACTTTATATCTATAACATATATGTGAATGGGGATTAGAACTGAAGGCAATTCTAAGCCACAGTTGTAATATTAGAAAGATATTCTTTCTACTATGTCAATTGTCTATTAACGACATATTAATAACAAAATTTGATACAGAAATATGTACCTAACCATAATCATAAATCATTTATTTGTGAACAAAAGAAAATGTACAAGTACAGATTATAATTGGCGGTCGCTTTTGTTCTGGCTTACGGTATACAAATATTAGGTAGGTACACAATGTATACAATTACACAGTAGGTACACAATTTATAATATTAGGTGGGTACATAATTTATACAATTACACGGTAGGCACACAGCACCGGCGGGATGACTCGTCAACAGAAGGTCTAGTTTGGAGGGCGCATGGCTGATTATGTCTGGGATCCTGGTGGTCTGATCAACCAGCTGAGTCAAGCCATGGGTAAGTGCAAAGTGGTAGGCGGATTTCCCGGCATGATCGGTCTTTAGAAAACCCAACCATTGTACATGGTGTCCGTTGAAATCTCCCAAAAACACGATCTCAGCACAGGAAAATAGTTCATGTGCTTTATCTGTCGCTCTGCTCAAATAATTATAAAATTGAGGTGTCTCCAGGTCACCCCTATGGGATCTATATAGACACACGTAGATTCGAGATTGAGTTCCCAGATTTACGTGTACCCACAAGGTAGAAAGGTTGGAGTCCTCTAAACAGCGTAGACGTCGACAACAAATATCCGACCGAACGAACATATAGGCAGAGCCCGGCTTTGGGAAGGAACTTCTCCTCAAGAGTAAATCCGGGGTATTGCAAGTAAGAACTGTCGGCCGGGCAGCGGATTTGTGTCTCCGTCAGAAACAATAATGCGTGTTTAACCATCTCGAGGTGGTGATGGACGGCAACTAGATTGGCGTGGATCCCGCGGATATTTGTAAAATTCACGCCAAATTTGGTGTCGGGGATATGCACCGCTGTCCGAATGTTTCTTTTTGCTTGAGCTGTCATCAGTTTTTAGTTTTATAGGGGGAAGGAAATGGGAAGCGTGATATAAAGTGTTGTTGTCACCATAAATGCTTGGAAAGGCACTGCTTAGGTGAAATAGGTGTCCAAAGAAGAAGTAGCACTGATACGTCGGACGGAAGGGCCCCTGTACTCCCCCGAAAGTGGTTGCCTGGATCCCCTCCGGTCACCAACCGGCACGACAAGCCACATCGGGATTATGCGCCACTTGATGGGGCAGCCTCCTTTTGTGGTTAGACAAAGGTGGGCCCCTGTACTAAGTAGCGGGCGGCCAGCGGAGTAACCATTTCTACAGGTCTCCCTGGCCGACGTGTCAATGCAGTTTATTCTAAAATTAAATCACCCAAGAGGCCCCATAAGCAAGTTATTGCGACAACAACACTTCAAGGACTGGTACTTCACTGACTGATCCCGAAACACGGTTTTAACCGCTTCACGGGATTTTCGTCCTGTGAATGGTGGTAGCGACCAGGCGAATATAAAGCTCTTCCACCGCAAGATTTGGTCATCGTTTGGCCTACTAGGTCCGAAAGGTGGACCTAGCGTTTCTCGGGGACACCGCTAGGAAGTACGACGCTCAGCCCCCACTATTATGCCACCTAATCTATTATGCCAAGTATCTTATTCAGGCGAATGGGTTTTATTCTTACTCGTATGTCGTCGTTTGTATGATATTCTGAGTACACACCGAACAAGTGGTAAGCTCATTGTGGTGTTCATATAGAATCGGATGCAATTACCAAAACAAATAGTACAATGTCTTCGTTTTATTACTATCAATAGAGTGAGAGTAATTAAACAGACTTCACTACATCCTATCAGTTAAAGTTTATTCAGTTAATGTGATTAATAAGAGCAAAAATGAGATGAGTATATTATAGCGCTATTTTGTAGCTTCATACGACAGAGCACCTATTTAATATAGGTGCCAAGTTTAATCTAAGTTTAAAATTTGGAATGACAGCTAATTAGTTAGGAACACAGCGAACGTTGTGGAATTAACGACTGTATTAACACATACGAAGTTTTAAAATTAGTTTTCAATATGGTATGTCGGAAATAAATTACTACGTCAGCGTAGTGCCTTGTCAAAGGCCGTGCGCAGACTGTCACCATTTGTGGTAGAAATATTCCGATCTCTCAGTTTTTTTTCGGATGCCTTACGCTGCAGGATGAACGCCGATCAGAAATCAGCATTGTTATGAGAATGTCGAAAGGTGCTACTATCAAATATTAGCTTCAGCACTGACACACACTATTTTCAATTATTAAAATATAAAATGAAGTCAATTAGAAAATTTCGGATCTCTAAGAATGACGCCAATGGATGCAAGTACTTAATTGTAGCCAGTATGGATGTGGCTGGTGAACAAAGTTATGGATATGGACCCTGGTGGTGTAATATATAGAGAATACAGGTTCTGTCACACTTACGTCCAAGGAGTAAGCTGGTGCTGGGACTTCACATAGGGCATCTCATGGGTGGAGAGCAGAGTTGTGGATGTGGTCTTAGTAGTGTGAAGATATAGAGAATACAGGTTCCATCACACTTACGTCCAAGGAGTAAGCTGGTGCAGGCACGTCACAGAGAGCATCTCGTGGCTGCTGAGCAGAATTGTGGATGTTTGCGGCAATAATAGACACCGTATAGGCTCTGAACACGAGGAATAAAAAGGAGTAAGTATAGTAGATTCTGTGTTCAACTCCGTTCAGTGCCCTGAAAGTAATATAACGGTTGTTTTTTTACATTTTATATGTACTAGTTCATGCACCTTAATTTAATTTTATTTTATTAGAACCCGGTATGTACGTACAATTGACTACAAAGCTCATGAATAGGATTGATTAATTTCATTGTTTAAGTAGTAATTATAATATTAGCTAATCTGTGAAGTTGTTGTTTAATAGCATTGATTGCTTTCACTATGCCGGCTAATTGAATCGGTTACGAAATGAGCAAGAAGGTTATGAGAACAAGGACGGATTTGCAATACGAACCTACACTTTTATATCCTTGCTGCGTATCGTCAAATGAATTTCAATTTCGTAACCTCATTCAGAATACGTCGATAAAAAATCGATAGTCATAGTATAGCAGCGTAGTCTCCTGAAAATCAGTGAACCCACAGGCTAAAATAAAAACATGATTAGGTCACTTGAAGTTTTCTCCATCTGTGTGGGTTTTGACCCACACAGATGGAGAAAACTGAAAACGATCGATCGGTCGGTGTTAAATTTATTATAAATATATACACCTACTTGTGTTATATATTTCAAAATTCCATCAATAATATTCAATAAACAAATGACTCGTTTCTTTAATACATACCTATTTAAAGTTTCTTCATCACAGAGATAATGAGCAGGATAATGTAAGCTGAAAATAAATTGATTTTTTTTTTTATAAAAAATATAGGTACAATTAATCCAAAATAATTGACCTATATAAGTGAAAGAAGCTAAGGAAATAGTGTAGAAATCCAGGAAAGTGGCCTTTACTCTGCTTTTCCAATAACAGTATTTATTCGTTATGGTATTTAATTGGTATGTACATATTTAGGAAAATATACTCAATGCACATAGCAACAATGTTTGTAGGTGCATAAGGCGGCCTAAACATATCCAGCAGAGGGATTTTATTCCCACCATGTCGCATCAACCACCACACATAACATATCGAACACACGACCTCCGCAGATACAACGCCAAAGCAACCACTAGTCTATGGAGGTTGTCAATAGATGCTACTATAAAGTGCATGAATCGTCGATCAATAAATTGTTGTTTAATAACAATCATCGCTTTCACTATGCCGGCTAAATAATAATAATAATATGTAGGACAAATTTGTTATTGCTCTGGTCACAAACTAAGCTCTGGTACACATAGTACAAGCCTGTGCTATGTGTACCAGAAGCAACGATATAATACATATTATACTTTATAAACACCCAGACCATGACAGACTATACAGAAAAAAACGTACTACTTAATATTATTTTGCCATGGTTGGGAATCGAACTCACGACCTCCGGATACAACGCCAAAGGCGCAACCACTAGTCTACGGAGGCTAAGTCAAATGAACTCGTTTTCTCATGTACTTTAGTATTACAACTTACTTGAGAGTGTTAAACAATTGTAAACAAATGGAGGACAAGTTAGTGAAGAACGAGAGTAGTATGATTCCATTAAGGTGACAGTCTGTCAGCCGCACCATGGCCACCAGGTTTGAGTAATGCGCCCTTAGAACGCCCCACGCTGTTGATGCCTAGAAAAAAAATGTAGATATATAGGTACGTCGATGATTACGCCTGATAATTGTTGGTGGCATTTGTTATTGGATCTAAATACTGCTTCCCATCAGGTGGTAGTCGAGTAAATATAATATAATAAAATTGTTTTTTTTTTAATTTACTATTTTTTTTTATGGCCGGATGGACTCTATATAGGCTATAGAATAATAATCTATTATTTTTAGAATTCGAGTCGTCTGTCTGTCAATGACTACTAGACCGGTTTATATACTTTTTTGTTGTTGAATAGCTATATACTTTCAGAAAGGGAAGGCAGATATATAGGGTGTTTGTGATTTAAGAGTCTCTTAAGATAATATTTTAACTACACCAGATATAAAGAAGTGATCTATAAACAAAGTTGGGTATAGTATAATGACATAAAAATATTTTTGATGTTCTATTTACTTTTTGAGAAATTATATTTTTTAGTATACAGTGATTGGTAGGTAATTACTTACTAAAACCCAAAATTATACCTAATAAATCGGGGTTGTCTTAGGAATTATAATTAAAATATATATAATATTTATTCAAAAAATCACCATATAATATAACAATGCAAAAGCTTACCTTCGACCTTTTCCTATTAATATATTTATTTAGTTGTTGAAATAAACGTTTCAAATAATAAGAAAACAGCATTATTAAAACATCAATAAATGTCCAGAGAAATGTTGTTTGAATTCTGACAATCTGCGGACAAACCAAAGCTAATAAGCCGTATTCATAATAACTTATTGAGTCCTTGAAGAACACTTTAGTTATAAAATGTTTTCTTTTTTTTTTTACAAAATAATATATAAAAGAGAAAAAACCTTCTTCTAGAGTGTTATTGTTCAACAACTCAATAAGTTTTTATGAATAAGGCCATAAGTCTTTAATTAATAATATTGGCCCCCGTGATAAAATAATCACGGGGGCCAAACGGCGCCCGAGACCGCCTAAAGCCACCAGCTCTTTAGGCGGCCTCGGGCGCCGTTAAGCCGAGGGTACCCAGCGGAGGAGTTTTAATGCCACCTCGTCGTAGCCGCCGTACACCGAAAAAGTGGCTATCTCGTCGCGATGTTTGGATATACTCAATAACCCATCTAAATTATCAGTTTCACAAGTTAGTGAAACTGGGACCGACAGCTTGACGTGATCTCCGAGGCACTTAATACTGGTGTTGCCAAACAAATGTTCACATATTTTTTAATGAAAAAAATATTGGTACTCACCCGGGTTTGAACTGTGAAAAAATATATAGTGTTTTTAAGTGTGAGGTCTAAGCAACTCGGCCACCACGTATATTTAATTTGTTAAGTGTTCTCCCATAAACCCATAAACACAAGAGATATATAAAAAATACTTACTTCAGCAAAACACGCTTTCCACGGTGTAAAGGTGGTGAAGCTAAATATAGATGGAATAGTATGATAGTAATAGCTTTCTACGACGCTGGCCTTTATGGGACAATGGGTAACGAAAGTCACGTGAAAATGTATGCTCAGCATGTGTTCCACTGGAAGATATAATTGCGAATAAGCGTATGAAAATAAGAAAATAGTTAATTTTAATAATAATGTTACAAAATTATAGATACAAATTAAGAAAGTAATATCGTTTGTTTTGTTTTTGTAATTATAAAAAAGTAAGTTGTGACATGTCGTCATAAGCACGGAACATTATCATCTACGAGTATCCCAAATATATCGACAAACTCGACTTTTATATTAAAAAAAAAACCCTAATTTCGGTATATTTGTCATATTTACTCGGCTCATTTTTTCAAAAAATATATATTTCGGAAACCATTTTTTTTAATAAAAATACCTATATGTTATTTTGTTACTAAAATATAGGTAAGTTTATTTTTATTAAAGGACTAAAGTAATTGACCAGCAGCCATATTTTGTTTATTTTATAACGAAATCCTTTGTCTACCATGGCTACGACACGAAAATACTGAAACTTAATGTTTAATATTATTTTTAGCCTAAGAATACCAATAACCTAAGAATACCATTATTTTGTTTGAAAAAAAAAATACTGTAATAATAAAATAATTCTCACCTATAGCCAGAAGCATAAAAATCACACATATGGCATTACATTGTCTAGAAGATCTGTTATCTATAAATAGCGGAAGTTTATGTTCCAGATCGGTCAACTTTGTTATAAATCTCGGCCATTCTCGGGCCAACTTTGATAGTAGTACTGTCGAAACCAATCCGATGCTTGAGAATAATAAATTTGCTAAAAATTACAGAAACAACAATTTATGTTTACTACCCCGTGGTCCAAATTGCTCTTAAATCAAATACAGTCAAATACGTTCACGAACGTCTGGTCGCGTTTATATGCAGCATATAGATAAGTACCTACTTAATCTCAATTGTAGGGTATATTTTATTATTAGAAATTTATTAAATTACATTTTATTATTTATATATTTTTTTATTTATAACTGTACAAATACTGTAATATAATATAGTGTATACTGGCTTCTGGGTATGAGCTTAGTACAGAGTTTTTTATTGCATTATTTAACTTTCGTTGATGCCCGTTTGTATACTCGTATATTCAAAATAAACAAACAAATAAATTTAAGTCTCATTAAGAACACTTCATTCGCGATCGCGAGGTCCGCGTTCCCCATACAAAGTGAGCGATCGCATTTCCTGGGTTTTTCCACTACTGTTTGTCGTAGAATAAAAATATTTTTTCTGTCGGCCATTGTGTTTATTAATCTTTATGTTGCGGACATTTTTATATTTTTATATCAGAAAAAAACTTTAATACAAAATTATTAAGAGCATAATAGAAATAATTTAAGGTACAAATTAACAACATAAATATCATACCGCTTATGACAACTATAAAAAAATACTACTGCAATTGAATTATAAACCTACTATAAAATTAATAAACTTACAAGTATTCAAAAGCGATAATTCTTTTACAATAAAGTGGTGAATCCCCATCACACACAAAGTTATTTGACCCACAACTGTCGCCGCGTTGTATAACACCAACAGGGACTTGAATTTAAATCTGAAACAAATTTATTTTATTATTTCAGTGACCCCAATGGTGCCTGATATATACAAAATGGCGAAGAGGTTGAATATAAACACGCTTACTCTGAACCTATTTACTCTGGGCTTATCAGGCCTAGATTGTAATGGTTTGGAGAAAATTATATACAAGAGAATTAATATAATACCCACTCATATAATAAAATTATTATATAGATATTAGTATTGCAATGAAAATATGCAGTAGGTAGGACTAATATTTTCATGCCATATTGTTTTGGTAGTTTCTGATGAACATGTAATTACCTCACTAACATCTACCTTTACTCAGATACGAAGCAAATAAAATAAAATAATTTAAAATAAATTCATTGATGTAAAAAAAAGTCCCGTCCATGTCCCACGGGAAACTTTGGCCGAATAAATATTATCCGATTTCAGAATAAATTCTACTCGCTTGTAATTTATATCCAAATCGGTTAAGCCGTCACCTCGTCGTAGCTGATAATATACTGATGTCTACACCGAACAAGTGACAAGCTCGCGGTGGTTGTATAGACAACAGTTTCACAAGTTTGTATAGTAAAACTAGGACAGAGTAACCTGCTCTGTGAGGCACAACGAGGCAAACGAACAGAAACACACCAGGGTTTGAACCCGTGATCTAGAAACTGATATGCTTTTACGGTCTACATTACATTACAAAAATTATGCCTGAACACACATTATATGCGTCGACTTATAAAGGCAGTTAAAAAGACATGAAAGAACTTACTGCAACAGTTCATTAGTTCGTTCGTATAATCCTGAAACAGGAAAAATCCCATAAAGCGACTTAATACCATTGTAACTTTCATAGAACTATGGATTTCACTACATTGTTTATTTTTTATAATCTTTTCTAACCGAGGCTGGGCCATTGTAGCCTATTTTCGTAACTGTTAATCAATTTATATATTTTTCATTTATTTAAAAATTATACCAAAACCAGAATTTAATATCAGTTAGACGTAGAACTAACGCACGAATATCAATATATATATATGTATGACGCGACCACAAACTATTTACTCAGACACGTGTTGATATCGTTTTATTTATTTTGGAATAGGTAACTTGTCACGTTACACCCGCTCCATATTATATTTATGTATTTTATTTTATTTGTCTTCATATCATTTCATACATTTTTTTAAAATGACCACCAAATGTATCATAATACACCATTTTCAGGGAAAATTCCAGGTAGTAAAAACATGGTTAAATTGGTTAATATTTGTATGTAATACTCCAGAATTTTGACAGCTAGAAATTTCCCTTCTGTGAAGGTTCCAAATTTTTCATTTAGTTTTCACGAAAAGTTAGGCTTTGGTTATGAAATCAGATTCCTAACATTTTAAATTTTAATTTTAATTATATAAACTATGTATTAGGTAATATTGTAAACTAAAACATATTCTTTAGGTATTTTCACATTTTTAGACACTTAAAACACTAAATCTTAGCGTCTCCTCTGACCGCTAGGTAGCTTCAAAAGTTCCCATACAAACCCAAAAAATACTGGCACTCTATAAATTAAAACTAAATATGAATTTTAATCGTAGAGCTCTAAAATCGTCTTTAAATATCTCGAACCGGCGATTTTTCGTCAGTCTCGAGGAAGCTTAAGAAAGAAGAAGAAGTCTAGCTACAGTGGCAGTGATCGACTGGTTCTCATCCTTGAAACCTTGAACCTGCTACGTCGAGAACCAGGCCCGATCCTGTCACACTTCCTTGAGGACTCCGGATTCTGGAGTTGCGGCCTCCGGGATTTGCCTAGACTCCACTTCGCTCGGGCGTCTGCTCTGAGGGTTGGAGAACCTCCTTGTGCTGCAGGACCTCGCCTCGGGCTTCGAGCCTTGAGTGACGAGGCCATCTGACTTCTCGTCTCAGGCATTGGCCTGAGAGACGGAAATTCACCTCTTCGTGTACGGCTGCCTCTACAGCCGTGCCGCCCGCTGTCTGCGTGCTGCCGTCGTGCCGCCGCCTTCCCCTTGCTGCCGTCATCGTGCCGCAAGCCACTGCTTCACGGACCTCACCTCAGGCCTAGAGCCTTGAGAGTCGAGGCCATCTGAGTCCCCGTCTCAGGCGTCAGCCTGAGAGACGAGGCCTCGCCTCATCGTGTGCGGCTGCTACAGTCGTGCGTGCTTGCTGCTGCTGCCATCGTGCCGCCGCCTTCCTGCTTGCCTGCCTACATCTGCTGCCGTCGCCTGTCTACGTGCCAGTCTGCGTGCCAGTCGACGTGCCAGTCCTCGAGCCTGTCCCTCGTCAGTCCTTCCAATCTTCCCATACTATACGGTCAGAGTTTTAGTTTATAATAGGCATATCCATTGTAGGCAGGGCCAACATTTATTAGGTAGGTCTCTTACATAGTTACTGTACTCAAAACCAACTTTACTTGTAAATATATCTTATATTATAAATAAACTTGTATTAAACCAACTTAATCTTTCATTTTAATTATTCTTTAAAACCCCCCCCGCTACATTGGCGCCCAACGTGGTTGAGTACAGTTCCTATAACTACATTTTTCACCTAGGTACACACCTTCTTTATATTTTTTAACTTAGGAATTTCTTTAGTATTTAAACTTAAAAAAAAAAACTGTAAATATTTTTTTTTTGTAAACATTATGAAACAAAGAGCTTGATTTTCCAATTTATTATTTGGAATTTTCTTTAAAAAAAATCTTAATTGGAATTTCTTTTAGTAATTTTCTTCAATTTACTTAAGCCAAATGGATACTAAAATAATCTTCATTTGATTTTCTTTTATTAATTTTCTTTAAAAATATAATTTTCTTAATTTTACTTAAGCCAAATGGAAACTAATGTTATAAAATTACATTTTCTTAATAAATCTGAATTAACTTTCGAAGTCTATATCAGATATCGTAAATATTATGATAAATTATTCTCATAACTATAAAAATCTTAACCTTGATATTTTTTTAATAAATAAGTCATTTTCTAAATTCTAAAATGACTTATAACGTCTATGACTTATAACGTCTATGACTTATAACGTCCTGTTTATTTTCGCTTTATATTGGCTATAAAATCTTTAAAAAAAAACACTACTTAAAACCTAATATAATTATTTTGCTTAAAAATTATTTTCTATAAGACTATTATGTCATAGATATTTTTATCGATTTTTTTTAAATCTCTTAAAATAAATTAAAAAACCTAACCCTTAAAACCGTTTTTTTTAATTAAAAAAAAAACTCGTAAATACGTTTAATTAATTTTGTTTTTAATTATAACTCTAATATTTTTATGTACATTTGTAAATATCACCTAGATCTCTTTATAAACTGTACATATATTTTAAACTTTAGTCATAGAATTACTACTTTATTTTATAGACACATCCTAGAACATAATCTTAAACTTATACCTAGAACTTAAATAAATTGTTCTTAGGATTGTTTATTTTACATATTTAAGGATTTAAAACTTGAATTAACTTATAAAATGATAATTTTATAGTTTTTTGACTACTGATGAGTCAAATACTTGTTCTAAGGGTCGTATACCATAAAAACATTTCTTAAACTTTATTTGCTTAACCTAAAAAGAAAACTTTTGGCTTAAGTAAAGATTTTTTTTTGAACTTAAATAATTTATAATATTTTTTGTTTTAATTGTTAAACCTTGAACCTTTAACTGCTACAAACTTTTAAAACATAAAATGTTTTCTTTTACTTTCATGATTCATTAACCTCATTAAATCTATATATTTCTTAATTTTTGGCACTATTTCTATCTTAATTTATGTATGTCTATATTTATTTTCTACGGAGCGGAACGACAACTCCTTAAATATGCCTTACGTCGACAATTATATTATTATTTTATGTATGTTTGTTCGATCACCCTTATATTTATGTATTATATTATATTTTTTAAAGAGCGGATGACAACGACTCTCTAAATAAGCCTACGTTGGTATTGTGTTTTCTTACCTTCTTTGAGAAACACAATATTCTTTCTTAATGTACTTCTCTCAAGACCTATGCTACAACCTTGGTAGAAAGTACCCTTCTCCTTGAAAAACTCCCACCAGGCCATTTGCTACAAACCTGGTGAGGAGTACACTCCTTGAAAAACTCCCACCAGGCCGTTTGCTACAAACCTGGTGAGGGGTATTATACTTTGCGCCTGGGAACTAAACCCAGGGCGGGGTGCTATAATTACAGGAGCGGATACGGTAACTCCTTTATCAAATAAGCCTAGCCGACAACTACTGTGTCAAGAACTTTTCTTGTACCATATCTATCTAAATTATTTATTATCTTTTATATCTTCTTGAAAAATTTTTCGGGAAGCCTAAAAATTTTATGGGGAAATGGGGGTATATGTCACGTTACACCCGCTCCATATTATATTTATGTATTTTATTTTATTTGTCTTCATATCATTTCATACATTTTTTTAAAATGACCACCAAATGTATCATAATACACCATTTTCAGGGAAAATTCCAGGTAGTAAAAACATGGTTAAATTGGTTAATATTTGTATGTAATACTCCAGAATTTTGACAGCTAGAAATTTCCCTTCTGTGAACGTTCCAAATTTTTCATTTAGTTTTCACGAAAAGTTAGGCTTTGGTTATGAAATCAGATTCCTAACATTTTAAATTTTAATTTTAATTATATAAACTATGTATTAGGTAATATTGTAAACTAAAACATATTCTTTAGGTATTTTCACATTTTTAGACACTTAAAACACTAAATCTTAGCGTCTCCTCTGACCGCTAGGTAGCTTCAAAAGTTCCCATACAAACCCAAAAAATACTGGCACTCTATAAATTAAAACTAAATATGAATTTTAATCGTAGAGCTCTAAAATCGTCTTTAAATATCTCGAACCGGCGATTTTTCGTCAGTCTCGAGGAAGCTTAAGAAAGAAGAAGAAGTCTAGCTACAGTGGCAGTGATCGACTGGTTCTCATCCTTGAAACCTTGAACCTGCTACGTCGAGAACCAGGCCCGATCCTGTCACACTTCCTTGAGGACTCCGGATTCTGGAGTTGCGGCCTCCGGGATTTGCCTAGACTCCACTTCGCTCGGGCGTCTGCTCTGAGGGTTGGAGAACCTCCTTGTGCTGCAGGACCTCGCCTCGGGCTTCGAGCCTTGAGTGACGAGGCCATCTGACTTCTCGTCTCAGGCATTGGCCTGAGAGACGGAAATTCACCTCTTCGTGTACGGCTGCCTCTACAGCCGTGCCGCCCGCTGTCTGCGTGCTGCCGTCGTGCCGCCGCCTTCCCCTTGCTGCCGTCATCGTGCCGCAAGCCACTGCTTCACGGACCTCACCTCAGGCCTAGAGCCTTGAGAGTCGAGGCCATCTGAGTCCTCGTCTCAGGCGTCAGCCTGAGAGACGAGGCCTCGCCTCATCGTGTGCGGCTGCTACAGTCGTGCGTGCTTGCTGCTGCTGCCATCGTGCCGCCGCCTTCCTGCTTGCCTGCCTACATCTGCTGCCGTCGCCTGTCTACGTGCCAGTCTGCGTGCCAGTCGACGTGCCAGTCCTCGAGCCTGTCCCTCGTCAGTCCTTCCAATCTTCCCATACTATACGGTCAGAGTTTTAGTTTATAATAGGCATATCCATTGTAGGCAGGGCCAACATTTATTAGGTAGGTCTCTTACATAGTTACTGTACTCAAAACCAACTTTACTTGTAAATATATCTTATATTATAAATAAACTTGTATTAAACCAACTTAATCTTTCATTTTAATTATTCTTTAAAACCCCCCCCCCGCTACAAACTGAATTATTGAGCTTTGATTTTGGTGACCGATAATATTATTATTAAAATTAATGCTATCAGTTAAGCCCATTAAATGTATGCCGTTATCATGGTGTAGTTTGCTTTCATGAGCTCGTGGGTTCGATTCCTGTTCGATCCATGGCAAAACTACAGCACTTAATAAACTGATTAATACAATTGTAATCGTCTTGAAGGTCACTTTCTGAAAAACTTTGATAGTTGTACGTTTAATACTTTTTGAGGAAATCGGATTAGAGTTACAAGCGGTTTTTCTGCTGTCCAGTGTATATTGGTATGTTTTGTATATATAGCCGGCATTGTGGGAGCGATTAATTATAGTAAACAACAATGTATTAATAGACCCCATTTATAAAATGTTGATACCATAAGGTGGTCTGAATAAACCATTATATAAATTTTAAATTCAAGAAAAAAAATACATTTTATTCAGAAACGTTTATATTACCAAGTGTAGTTTAACAAGTGTTTTCTACTTATGCAACAAAATGACAAAACAACTTATTACTAGGTTTAGACTAGAGTACTAGAGTAGTCTATGTTTTATAAAAACTAGATGCTATAATTTTTTTAAATTAGTATCGTTGTTTCTGGTTCACCACATAGTACATAGTACACTAAAGCTTAGTTTCGGACCAGCGCAATATGTGTGACATGTCCAACATAATTTTATTATTAAAGATATGTCAAACTATATTTATTGTTTACGTTTGTGACTTTAATAACAAAACTTGATTTGTTATGACTTTCATAGGTGCCTTAATTATGTTTATTAGATTTATAGAACTATATAAACACAATAAATAACATAAACATGTAACAAATTAATTCTAAACAACCTCTAAATTAAGTACTGCACTGTAGCCAACATACAAATGCTAAACATCGTAACAATTAATATAAAAATATTTATAAACAAACAGTTTATTTTTATGTATAGTTTGGCCGTGCATACCCATTTACTCACTGAAACAATTTAAGTATTTTTGCATATTATTGCTTAAGGTATGATGAATATTATACAATAATTTTGATCGACACGATAGGTGGACTTTGTAGGAGTGCTTACCATCAAACAACAAAGTCACTTGCGCCATAAAAATAAATATAAAATACAGGTTAGTATTTTTTGACAAGTTATGGTCCGTAAAATCTATGCTTTGATATACAAATTTAAAACTAACTTCGAGCATATAATAATATAATATACATAAATCTAAATTTCTACCTATTCGAATATCTCAAAGGTTAATAAATACCTATAAGGATATGTTGTCGGTAACATAATATTTTCATAAAATAATTTTATCTAATCACAGAAACCTAGAATAATTGCGAGAACTAAAAAATACACATTTTTACTCGTAGTTCTTAATTGATTAAGTTTTAAGTAACTTCCAATATTTATTTAGATAGAAGGCAGGTCTCCATAACTTTGCTCGGCGACCGATCGGTTTCGTTAGCCCAAGTTGCACTAAACATTTCGCTTTTTATTTACTATTATGGGCTTATGTACATCATATTTATATATTAACTTATAATTAAAAAAAATCTTTATATAAATATGGTATTTACAGAGAAGCACTAACATTATAAAAATCATTAAATCTGTAATTCCTAATTAATTATTATTATATAAATTATTTCTATACCTAACTATTATTTATTATATACATATTATTATTATTTAAGATCTCTTATATACATATTTTAAACCTCATATTCACTTTGAATAGCTCAAATTTTACACAATGGTTATTTATATATTTTTTTTATACATACTAGTTATTAGTTAATTTCACAATTATATTAACATTACCTACACCATATTAGGTACTCTATACTTAAACATTATATATTATTTATTTACCTAATTATAATATCAATCACCTATCAAATTAAATGTATACATATAATTTACATTATTATTTACTAAAATTGTCTACTTACTAATTAGATGCTACTAATGATTAAATATTCTGTTAACATTGGACAATATTAATTATCAAAATTGTACACAACTGTATTAATTTATACATATCATTATTATTGTTAATATTATGTTTTATTTAAGTACGTAATTTATACGTCGGTTAACACTTTTTAAGTATACAGATTTTAAGGCGACAGTCGCTAAAACACCCCAAGCGGTGTATAAAGGCAGTTAGTTTAACCCCATTGAATATTTTTTTGTAGTGTGATCCAACGAACTGGCTTTACATTAATTTTGTGGGTAGTTATTTCATCTTGAAGGGCAATAAGTGTATGAAACTCAAATGTCTTTGCCCTTCGTCCCTGAATCAGGTTGTTACTCTCTCCACGAAATCAAAACATGAGATGCAATTTCAACAAAATTATTTTCATAAAGTCTTTTTAGCTCTTTCGGGGGGGATATTGTACTAGTTAATACGCCCACACAGATTTCAATAACTATATTTGTGTATCCATAGTAAATAATAAATCCTACTGAGATGGCAGTAATTATTAGTATACTGACTCGACTTCTCTTTTTAACAGATGCAAAGAGCAAAGAAGAGTCAATCGTCAAAGGTGCCCCTGAAATCTTACATAAAGCTCGATGACCATCCATACTAAGATATAAATACGAAAGTGTGTCTGTTTGGTACAGTCTCATTTCATAATTTATGTCAACATTATTATCTTGTTCTACCACAGATCTAGTATTGGGGATGCAAGACTCTGTGATGAGGTAGGTAAGAAACTTCTTAAAAATAAAATAGACTTATCCCACAAGACTTTGAAATAGGAAATACTGCGCTATTCATTAAATATATTCTGCAGTGGAAATATATTATCATTTATACAGCGAAATGTAAAACCTCAGAAGAACCAGCCTCAATCCGTTGCTACCGATTTTATTTGCAGATTTATTTACTTAGTTGACGTTCATCGATCGAATAAACAGAGTTAATTAAAAAAGGATATTTAAATTATATATTTTTTAATAAAGTATAACTTAAATAATTTCCTACACGAATTAAAAATATTTTTAATAATATGCAAAGAATATGATAGCAAGATTTAAATAATTGGATTGTCAAATGTCGATACCTCCGAAGTAAACTGTTGTATGCTTAAAAACACAAGTTTACAGGACAGCGTTTTAAAGATGTAAATTATAACAAAAACTTTATTTTTGAATCTATTTTAATGAAATTTCGTAATCAAACTTGGTATTAAATTATTTTCAATATACTTGTAAGTTTTATTCATAATTTTTACTGTTTCTGAAGATATTGTTCATACAACACTTTATCTAGTAATGTTACTCAAGCAAATAATGGTATGTGATTCATACAATAACATACGTCGAAATATATAAGTTCAGATTTATTGTATGTACATTATACGATTCTTTACCTTGGAAATTATAAATAGAAAAATATAGTAAGTGAATTAATTATAAGAGGTAAAGAGTTATTTTCTTAATAATATACTATAAAATCTATTTTTTTGTACTTATTTGTTAACTGATTATTGATACTCTGACAACATTATTACAAAATAAAAGCAATGTGTATCAATCAAGGGGTATCAACTACGGTATGTGCATTTGCGCCACCTCTGGGCAAAATATGCGAGAAAGAGACTATATACAACAATACGGAAACAAGAGAAACAGAATGATATACAACAACACGGACACAAGACGATACAAAACGGATACATATTTTTTTTTTTTACTTGGAAAGCAAAAAACTTATTATTTCTGAATTATTTTTAATTTAATAAAACATGGGTTTTATTTTATTCATATTAAATAAAGAAGTACTTTTTGGTATAAATATACGAATAAAACGCTTTCTTCATTAAACTACGGCGTAATTACAGTGTAAATTAATTTATTGTTAACTAAACATGGCAGAATCACGCGCAAAGCGAGAAGCCATTCAACAAGAAAAAGAAAGATATTTATTTATTTTACGAAAGATCGGCATATTGTTTATAAATGTTTATTTAATTGTGATGTGTTCTTAAAATTTTGCAAATGTTTACACTTGAAATTGTCTTGCATTAATAATATATTAAGTGACTATGAACTTGTGTCGTTTAAAGAAATCCTATGTTTTTGTGTTATTAATTTCTGTGTAATGGAAACAGGAAAGTGTAGTAAATGCAGAGTGCGGACTAATATCCTCGTATACTGAACCTTTCATAGGTTTCCCGCAGCTACTAAGCCTTACTCGGTTACATTTTCTATTACAATATGCTTAATTAATTTAATTAAAAACGTATTATGAAGTGATGTTTTATTCAACTGTACCTACTTAATTTACCCTTAAATATTTTTCTTTGAAGTGATTTTTAATTGAGTACGTTATTTGATTAATGAAAATCAGATATCTACTCAATTAAATTTCACTTAAAAAAACTTTAAATATTTATATTAGGAGGCCATTTTGAATTTTTTAAATTTTAGTTCCCAGGGTTAACGCTGTGGCGCTTAAAACTTGTCGGCATTTATTTACTATGAAGTTGGCTTTCTTCTCTCGTAGAGAGTATTAAGTTCCTTGGTATCAATGCTTTGTTACTCATTGATCAAAATCTAACTCTTAATTAATTATTTAAAAAAAAAACTATTAAAATCAATTCTCTTTTACCAAAATAATAATATTATCAAAAAATACAAATTTTTAAATTACCAAAACGAAATGTTTGTTAATTAACTAAACTAATAATAATCATCGACAATAACTACTAAATGAGACCATGAAGTAATAGATAAAAATCTAGCTCTTAGAGCGTTACAAAATAAACAAAATACTAAATTCTTAAAAAATAAAATCAACAAAATAATTAGTAACAAATTACCATCAGTAACAATCACAAAAGAAGTTTAGACTTAAAACTATGTAGTTCTATATAAACTAAGAAAAATATTGATATTAGATAATTAATAATTATTTTTAAAAGTTAGAAATCTTTAATTTTAATCTGAGTCTGAAGTTGATGTTGATTCAAAACTAGATACTGTAGCAAAATACAAGTTTTTAAAATATTCATGATATGTGTCTGGAATAAGCTTGCTTTCACAAAGATACATTAAGTCGTCAAATTTGGCCTTTGGGATGGGAAGTCTATTGGGATAAAGAGGACAAACATTTTCAGATTCATGTCTTTGGCGTCTTCGAGTATTGCTGTTAATAACTATAGTCTTGTTATCACTATTGGAATGATCATACTTATAGTATATTTTAAATGGGTCACCAGCACATACTCTCACCGCTTTTATTTTACTCCACTGGACGGTCTCCCCGTTCATATTTTTTGTCCAATTACGACCTTTTAAAAGAGTTTTAAAATCCAAAAAATCTGAATGCTTCATTTCAATAACGTTATAAGGTTTCCCTTCTTGTTTTGCCCATCTTACTAGGCTAAACCATTCCAAAGGTGTAAAAATAAGTTTATTTTTTAATGAACGCTAAATCAGCGCATGAACGCTATCGCCTTCTGCTTGGGTGTGTCCCTTTTCTAAAAACATATGGTTGATAGTTACGTTATATTTATGCACTACAAACGTATAAAAAGCAAACACAATACGGTTTCGATTCTGGCCCCCGCAGCCATCAGACCAGAAACGAAATTCCGATGCTCCTTCGGCCTGCTTTTTGATTATAAAATTTAAGAGGCAAGTTGCAACCTCATTGGCACCACGTTTTGCTTCACCCTCATGCCACATGTAGCAATAGCATTCTTTGTTTGCTAAATCAAATAAAGTAAAATTGAATACCGACAATTTTCGTTTGTAATATAAAACACTTAGTTGACCGTGAGGAGCATTTAATATTTTATGAAAATCAAAAGTTGCTGATACTAATTTGCCATGGGAAGACTTACTTTCATTTTTATCAGTCAGTTTAAGCTGTCTGGCTATTTTTTTATTATTAATATGTGTTTCGTGAGATAATATTTGTTGTTCAGTAGGATATCTATTATTTTTGTAAATGTGGCATTGATCGCACTGGTCTTTTTTAGGTAAAAAAAAACTCAGTTTAAAATTGTGGTTAACTATGTCGCGATATTGCCTTTCTGAATCAGCCTTATCTTCGAAAATATTAGTCTGTAGCCATTCGTTATACATTTCAAATAAGCGATGAAAATTTAAGTGACTGTCCAAATATAATTTGTCTGATTTTTGTCTATTGTAATGCGATTCAACAGGTTGCAAGCTTTTTATATGTTCACACACACTATTTATGACCGATTGAGTAATCTTTCGCGGATGTTTTAAATGTTTTCCTCTTTGATCTAAAGACAATATTCCAGTAGCAGTGTCTAGTTTACCAAGAGCTGTGTTGACTAGTTGATCACTAATAGACATGGTATTTAAAAACATTTTTTTGCATACTGTTACATAATCGGTGGTTTCTCCGTCATTAACTGGTAGTTTATATTTGAGAGTATATTTACGTCTTGAAACGACATCTGTATAAGTCCTACGTTTAATTGTTTTTTATACTAAATTAACCAAATACGTCCACTGCTTGTGTCTATCCCCCAAGCTCCAAAAACATTCAAAAATATTTTTTCTTTCTTCCTCTTTCAACTTCTCGAAACACTTCAAACGACAGTTACATGTAGGGCTCATCTTTTTATTCGATTTTACTATACCCTTTCTAGAAACATATTCCTTTCCCAAATTTCGTAAAGTTTTCCATTTCACATCTAACCAGTCTTTCGTATGTCTTTGTCTTATATTACCTTTATCTTTCCGCAAGTTTTTTTTTTTTTAAGTAGGTGTATTAATTAATATGTCAGATAACGGAGTATTTACTTGAGGAGTAGAATAGTCAGATTGACAAACAAAGGATTGCTGTGATAAAGGCTCTTCAATCATTAAATTTTCCTTTTCTATAAAATATGGACAAAAGTTATTTTCACAGTCGAAATCTAAATGATTAATGCTACAATTTGGCGAAGGGTGAGGTGTGTCAGAATTGGCTTCATTAGAATTATCAGCTAATGTATGATCTAAATACTCGGAGGTAGAAAAAATGTCGTCGTCTATTAAATTCACTAGTTCGTTAAATTCAGATTCGTTGAAACTCACTGGTAGAGGCGATTCTAAAAACATAATATAAGTATTTAATAATTAATAAACTAGTTGATCCATTTTATGTGTATTAATGTAATTTTTTTTTTTAATTATTATTTTCTTTATTATCATATAAATTAACATAAAAACTAAAACTACTTAATAAATGATTAAAAACTAAATTATTTACAAATTATAAAACTAAAAAATTAATACCGTCCGATGGGCGTAGTGTGCCGAGGACACTCGCGGCGTTCCCCCGTTGAATAGCGAGGCTGACTCTTTGAGCAAAGTATTCTCTACTCAAAGGGTCACCCGTCGCTGAGCGAAGTTTTTCGCCAAGTTCGCGGGAGAACGCAAGAGCATCCTCGGACCACGGGCCCATCGTTTCAACTGCAAATGGGATGAAATGGTGATTGGTGTTAATTACCGCGTACTTGTGACGTTTTAGACGTGCTGCCGTCTCTGCAGCGGCCCCCGACTTTTTATGGCTGGATGTCACGTACGACGTACAGAGTGTGTCAACACATGTGGCGTCCCAAACTAGTGCGCGGCCACGCTTATACGGGATCAATGACATCCCGTCCGGACGCTTCCCATCAGACCTAAATATCCCCGATGGTTCGAGGATACAGGGAATGTTAGCAGATGCCAGCGTCCTTGACAAGATGTCATTAATCGCATAGTGCCTTGAGATTCTGCCAGCACTTTTTTGGCAGCACAAGAAATATTCCCGTGTAAAATGTTGTATGTGATTTATACAACACTTTAAGTCGTTGACATAATTAAACATTTATTACCACAAGTTATGTACCTAATTAGCCCCTGTATAGGGACAAATATATGAATTTTATTATTATTCTTTACCTTTATAACTTCTATGAAGTGTTTAGTTATTATTAAGTATAAAACACCTATGTATATTGTTAGTTTTTACTATAACAAAAGTTTAATAAATCCTCAACAAGAACTCACAATAATTATAGTGATAGATTTTCATTTAACCGTAAAGATTAATTACATAATAATCAGTCTGAAATACCAAAAAAAAAACAATATTTAGAGACAATTGTAGGAAAATCTGGCGCCGCATTGCGCTCGTGAGGCATATAGTGTAGCAACAAAACGCATCGAACTCTCGGCAGTATTGAGTTAGCTCGAAAGCTCACATTTTTTTTTCTTCCTGTTAACAATTAAAATCTACTGAACGATTTTAATTCAGTTTTTATAGCACTAACTAATGTCTGGCAACCCTGTCTCTATAACTGGCTTCATTTACATTTTCCGATATGAACTGAGTTTCGCTTTGTCCGTATTTCAAGGAATAAAGTTAAGTTTAAAAGGACTAAGTTTTTTCAATGATTTCATTGACAAGTGCTTTCTCATACTTTATAATGAATATTTTTTCACGTAACAATGAATTTTAACGCGAAAAACATTAAATAAAAAAAGTTTAGTATATTAACATATTTATTTTATTTTAAAATAGATATTATTTATTCATAGAAACTTAAAAAACATAAAATATAAATAAGTAATTAAAAATATAAACTAACTTAAAAATAAATTATACTTTAAATCCTAATATACAAAAAATACCTAAAAATATATAAAATCAATAATACCTAAAATTTTTGGTTTTTAAATGCCTAAAGACGATAAACGGATTCCAAACCAGTGCCATGTGGCAAAGTTCCTATGATGCTGGCGGCGTTTCCCCTTTGGATGGTAAGGCTTACCTGCTGAGAGAAAAACGCCGCAGCCCGTGGATTACTCGAGGCGAGGACCAATCTTGAATTAATTTCCTTTACAAATGTTTTAGCATCCGACGACCATGGACCTAACGTTTCCACTGCAAACGCCGCAAATATGTAGTCTTCTGTTAAAGAGGAATATTTGCGGCGTTTGAGCGTCTGCGCCTGCTCAGCAGCTGCACCGGCTCGCTGGACGGTCTCTCTTAAATGGGACGCAGCCAACGTGTCTACGCAGGTTGCATCCCATACGAGAGCTCGTCCAAGAGACCACGGCACTAAAGTAGCGCCGTCTGGTCTTTTACCGTCGTTGCGCAGCATGCCTGGTGGCTCCAACATAGCAGGTACAGACACAGTAGTTAGCGCTCTTTTAATAAGATCATTTAAACTACTATACCTGTAAATCCTGCCAGCGCTTTTCATGCACGACAGTCCATGGTGGCCGGATGTGTCCACGCCTCGTCCACATGAACACTGGTGGGGCTCGCAAATCTTAGCACCCAGTCTTAAACTAACTGCAATGCTAAGAGTATTATTATCTAATAATGTACCTATATGACTTGATGGTAGAGCGTGTAACCAATATCCCGATTCTTTTTCTGAAACTGCTAGAAGACGTGCACGATCCGAATCAAAGGTCGATTCCTCCAATATTTTTTTATGAATTAATTTGATCCCGGGTATGTCCCACGATTTTTGTAAACCGGTTTCTGTAGGAAAATTTTCCTGAGGATAAGCATAACTCCACGCCTCTCTGGCCTCATCCAAGTAACACACTCTTACTTCGTTTAAATTTATATTTAAAATATTACCGATGTGAGAGCGTGCACTGTGGGCAGAGGACAGGAAGGCGGGAAGCGCTATACTAGAACTCAACCGAATTCCCAACCCACCATAACTTATAGGTAGGGTAGCTTGGGTAAAACTTCTTTCATCAAATTTTATGTTCAGAATTTCAGATAGTGTCATATTTATGTTTTTATCGATTTTTGATGTGAGAGAAGGGTATTTCCATATGAGGCAGCAACGGAGAAAGTATGTGAATTTTGGTGTAAAAAGGCAGTGGCGTAAAATATACAACGCCATGTGAGATTTTATTTCAAATAAGTGTTTCGTCATTTGTTTAAAAATTCCTAATTTTTCATTTACAAAATTAGGTAAAGATTCATCAAATATTGGTGCGCCAAGTAGCGTGAGAGAATGTTTATCTACTATCGAAATATTAGGAAGAATGGCGTTAAGTTTATTTATTATATGTATTCTCTGACTTAGCAATATATGATCCGGTATATACATTTCACATTTATTAAAATTTAAAGATAGGCCTAAAGCAGAGAATTTTTATATAATTTCTTGAAGATCTTTATGTACTATATCTATATTTCCACCTAAAGTGCCATCATCCAAATACCAAAGGTTGAATTTAGAATTTAATTTGGTGATTATAGGTTGTATAATCAAACTAAAAATTGCCGGCCCTAGGGGGTCTCCCTGCTGACAACCAACAGAAGAATTTATTTCAATATTTCGATACATTAATTTTGAAGAAGTTGAGTAACATTGCCAAAGATAACTATATATTTCTGGAATATTATTTTTAATTTCACCTAATAAAACCCCTCTGTCAACGGAATTAAAGGCATTTTTTATGTCAATTTTTATGAAAACATCATATTGGCTTGATTTTAAAAACGACCTAGCTGCATGAACGGCGGCTTCACAACCTCCTTTTATGCCATAACCAAATTGATAAGGTAAAAATATATTTGTAAATCTAGTTTGAAAAGCCCTACAACATAATTTTGATGATAAACGTCTGAATGTACTGCCAACAGCTATAGGTCGGATACCTCCATCTTTTTTAATTAACGCAATTAAATTTGCTCCATATAATATTGGAATAATATCTTTGTGCACTTTTCCTGCTAACATTAGGTTTAATAATAATGTGAGATTAGTAAGTAGTTGTTTACCTGCATCTACTGTTAGTGGACTTATGAGGTCTTTAAGATGTTGCGGCGTGATTCCGTCAAGACCTCCTGATGATCCATTTGGAAATGATGATAATGAATTAAAAACGTCAGTTTCTAAAATGCATAAGTTCTGTTGTATATCTGATGGTGGTGTGGGTAATTGAAAAAAAGAATAAGGAGTGGGATGTTTTTCGCGTAACAATTCAATGGTACTGTTTGAATCTATTGCAAACTTGTCGTCAGAAAAAAGAATTTTGGCTGCACCGCTTACATCGCCATCTGAAATTTTGGTTTCAACTAATTTAGATTTTGAATAATTTGTTTGATTTAAATTGCTTATAATATCTGGAATTAATAGATCTGCAGAATTTAATTTTATTTGAGCTGTGAGTGAGATATTACTATTAATATTTTTTACATGTAGAACCGAATATGAAAATGTCAAAAGATTTTTCCAATACTCTATCGTATTATCTTTGACTACTTTAGCAATGCAGTTAGACAGACAATTAGCGACAGCTATGCGAGCCCCTCTAGGAATCCGTTTAATGATTTTAATATTACTTTTTAATTTTGATAATAATTCATGAAGTGGAATATTATTGATGTCCGTATTTTGTGAAGTGGAAGACGGCTGACTAGCAGTTGGAATTAATATAGAAGTTGGTTGTAAAGGATGTCGACGACTCATATGGATGGCCATGCCCCTTCGACCTTTGTATCGTTTTCCATCAGTACATAATGAACATTCTTGAAATATATCTGCATTTACCGGTATGAGTTGATTTGTAGTGTGATCCATCTTGCGTCAAAGTAGGTAGGTATTTAATTTCTAGGCATCCAAGATTTAATATTTTAGTATTGAAGTATCCGAAGCATACGAGATAGGTACCATGTATATTTATGATTTCGTATATATTGGTAATATGTTCATATTCATTAAAGTACTTATTACCTTTGAATATCTGAATTTTTTGATAATAAACCAAAAGAGGAGGTAATTGATATATTAATAAATACTGTAACTGGAATTTTGAGTATAAATAACAAATATTGTAAATAAATAATACAAAAATTAATCTGTCACTAATGAGTGACATGACACTTTTTTTTTTTAATTGAATTAAATAGTAAATTAACATATTATATTATATACCTACCTTGTAATAAAAATACCGGTATTGTTTTTTTTTTAATATACAATTTAGAGCTTTATAAAGCAACTAGAAACTTTTATAATGTGCAAACATATAAAAGTATTATATAATAAACTTTTAATTAATAATAATTACTTTTAATTGTCAATTAAAATAATTTAAACTTTTAATTGCTTATCCTAAGCTCAGTAAAACTTTTTAAAATCAAAGTAAAACTAAAATGAAACTAAAATGACGACAATTGAAATGAATGAATGTTTATTGTAAAATATAAAAGATTTGTGCAACGAACCCCTATCATTTATTATATCATATATTCAACAGTTGTCTTCCACAGCTATAATAATAATTTCTGGTCCTACATAAATAAACACACTGGACACAAGAAAAACAACACCCCTAGTACAACACTTTCTCCATTGACCATACTCCATTAGACCAACAAAGGGAAATTACCTATTCGTGGTCTAGTAGTTATGTCGTTGGCATTGTACTCGAGGTCGTGGGATCGCAACTCAGCCAAAATAATATTAATATTTTTTTATTAATACAGTTAAGTAGTGCCACGGCCTGTGTATTTATAATATATAATATGTATTAGTATAGTATAACACTATGCCGGCTAAATGATGCTGTTATGAAATGGGTAATACAAAAGAATCTGTATTACGAGTTACTTTTAATTTTCTCTAAACTACTATACTTTAAACCCTAAAGAAGACAACCGGTGAACCCATATAGACTAAAAACGAAACACGTCTAGGTCACTTGATGGTTTGTGGATCTGTACGGGTTGGTTACGAAACCGTCATTGGTGGTTCTAGCGAAATTATAGAGATACCGCCTAAAACATTTAAAGCAGCATATCCTGACCTAAGGAACGACTATTAAAAGTTTAATATTGATGTATAAAAAGTGCGGTTGAGTATTTTTTTACTCGTAAACCCTCTTATATACCTCGATAAAAACCTAATGGAAAAGTCTAGAATAAACCGTTTGATACTTGACGTGTTTTGCATCTGTATGTAACGAAACTTGCCGGTCGGCCTAGCGAAGTTTTAGAACCTGCCCTATAAATAATAAATATCATCACGGGTACCTTACGGCGCAGGAGATCGCCTGGACGGCCTCGGGGTACCCAGCGGAGGGGGTTTTAATCCCACCTCGTCCTAGCCGATTGTATGACTGTAGGTACACCAAACAAGTGGCTAACTCTTCTCGATTTTTGGATAGACTTAATAACCCATCTATAAACAGTTTAAGAAGTTTGTGTAGTGAAACTGGAACCGACAAATTACCGTGCTCTCCGCGGCACTGTAGTGGTGTTGTTAAACAAATGTACATATAATTTTACATATAAACTCATTGGTAAACACCGGGGTTTAAACCAGGGACCTAAGTGTTTTTAAGTCTAAGGTCTAACCAACTCGGCCACCACGTATTGAATATATTTAGAATGCCATCAGTAATAAACCCCTTCCTCCCACCTAAATATCGTTTACTTCAAACGTCTTTAGTCTAGTTAGGGGAACGTCAATATATCAGTATTCCACGCGCGATGTCTCTCCCACCGAGGTCGTCTAAAACGGACCCAAACATGGAAATGGGCAAAACTTTGTGTATTAAGAAAACTAAACCCGCCTTGCTTGTAATGATAAGACCCACGTTTTTGTCTTGCAGATATGTCGGGCTTTTTCCTATTACGGGAATGGAAAAGTCTGTCGGTGATGTGAGGTGGGTGTTTTTACATTATTTAGGCAAAGCTTATTTGCTGTGATTGAAGCACGGCAATATTCTTTGTCGGTGTTTATTTTATTATTAGAACACGGGGTGTGACTCTTTATTTACCTGATAGCAAGCTAGACTATAAGGTTCGTAAAGGGGGTCGATCAATACATTGTTGTTGAACAGCATTATGCACCTCAGAAACGTGTGTTAAGGCTTTATGTACCTCCAAAATAGATTAGGCTTCTAGGGTTAATATTTTTTTAACTTTAAAAATTGCAATTAATAAATATAAAAAAAAAAATACTAAGAAATCAACTTAGTATTTTTTTTTTTCTCATTTCAGGTTTACATGGAAGTCTTTTTACATGATCAGTGTCACCATACAAATTATGATGACATTATTCCTTATATATGACCTTCTTTACCTTGGACTTAGCATTAAAAGAAGCTGTAAGAAATATACAATTGGTATTTAAAAAAAAACTACACTACTTAACCGACTGCAATTCGAGTTTCGGTTCTCAATTGGGGGCGTACCTATGTTTTTTATATTTTTGGGTATGTTACTTTATATTTCTGTCAAATCTTAAGCCACTTTGATTTGAAGAAACATCTGAATAAAGATACAGAGCTGCAATAAATATATTGAGAATGGAGCATATCAAAACGTAACGTTATTTTATTGTTATTATACTTATTTAAAAAAAAAAATATGACGAAGTCTGCTAACAGAATAACTTTTCACACCCCAAGCACTCCATAAAGACTGATTTCCATACTATTGTAATTTAAAATCCTAGTTGCGTTATCGTCACATAAACAACCCGTTTCGTAACCGCAACGGGAAAGGAGACCCTAAAGGTTAATTAATTTCCACTAGAAAATAATGCAATAGCCTCCTGAAAACCGGTGAACCCAGAGACTAATATTTAAATATGACTAGTCACTTGTCGGTTTTTCATCTATATGTAATAAATTTGTTATTTCAGCGGGTTTCCTATTTTATTTCAACAACCTAACCTGTACTCTCCTGGTGTTGAGGTTTGGTATTCGGATGAAGGATTTACTCATCAGAGTGGAGGCAGTTGAGGACAGCTTAATATACCACTGTAGCTATGATCAAGTCACCAAATATTGTAACATTATATTGGGTGTCACACTATCAATAGCATCCGGTAATATTTTGTCATATCTATATATGCAACATTATATTGGGTGTCACACTGTCACTAATTCTGGTAATATTTTTTTATATCTATACCTATATATCCAACTATATATTGGGTGTCACACTATCACTAGCATCCGGTGATATTTTGTCATATCCAACATTATATTGGGTGTCACACTATTACTAGCTTCTGGTAATATTTTGTCATATCTACGGGTATATATCCAACATTATATTGGGTGTCACACTGCCACTAGCTTCTGGAAATATTTTCTTATATCTATACCTATATATCCATCTGTATATTGGGTGTCACACTATCACTAGCATCCGGTAATATTTTGTCATATCTCATTATATTGGGTGTCACACTGTCACTAATTCTGGTAATATTTTCTTATATCTATACCTATATATCCAACTATATATTGGGTGTCACACTATCACTAGCATCCGGTGATATTTTGTCATATCTATATATCCAACATTATATTGGGTGTCACACTATTACTAGCTTCTGGTAATATTTTGTCATATCTACGAGTATATATCCAACATTATATTGGGTGTCACACTGCCACTAGCTTCTGGAAATATTTTCTTATATCTATACCTATATATCCATCCGTATATTGGGTGTCACACTATCACTAGCTTCTGGTAATATTTTGTCATATCTATATATCCATCTATATATTGGGTGTCACACTATGACTAGCTTCTGGTAATATTTTGTCATATCTATATATCCATCTATATATTGGGCGTCACACTATCAATAGCTTCTGGTAATATTTTATCATATCTATATATGTATTTCCAACAATTATTTCAACAAACAAAAAAAACACAAATTATGTTTGTTTATGTTATTCTTGTAAAATTAGATTTGTTTATTTACTTATTTAAAACTATATTTAAATTAATTGTAGAATAAAATATTATATGTAATAATTTTTATACAGGCTAATTATTATTTTTTTTTTTTGTATATTGAATGGGTATATATTTTTATTAATAATAAGATAATGATAATGACCGCCTCCGTAGACTAGTGGTGCGCCTTTGGCGTGGTATCCGGAGGTCGTGGGTTCGATTCCCACCTATAGCAAAAAATATTAATATGTTTTTCTATACATATGACTGTGTTTGTCATGGTCTGGGTGTTTATAAAATATAATATATATAATATTGTGGTTTCAGGTATACATAGTATAAGTCTAGAGCTTAGTTTGTGATAAGAGCAGTATGTGTAAATTGTCCTACATATGATTGTTATTGTAAAGAATATTCAATGTTTATAAGTTTTCAGTGGAACATCTGTTGTATGTGCTACAAGCGTTAGGATTGTCGGACATATACACAACCACGAGCGAAACTTCCGTCTACAGTTCCATATTCGAATTTATTTATTACAAAAATATTTTGGGAATAATAATGCAGGCAAGTTTCTCTTTTTCTATTATGCATATTTGTATATTTTATTAGGTTGTAAAGGCGATTAAATATTATGCAGTGCAAGTACTAGTAGTATATCAAACTGTGGCATAATAGCTCGAACACACAGTGTCGCCACAGATTACATATAGTTTTGGTTCGACAGACGAATATAAACAAAACAATAAAATGAGCGATTGGCTCAAAATACTAGGTTTAAAAGCCTATATTGTACTTTAATAATAAAAGCGTAACGGTATCATAACACCCTCATACATTAAACTATTCTTAAAAATTACTTTTCTTTTTATTAAGTAACTTTAGATAAAATATTTATGATATATTTTTTTTAGTTTACCAATTTTCAATCGACCTACATGTGGAATACTAATGACGTCATAGCTTTAACTTTCAGTATGTATTTGGATACTCACTTCGAGAATTTCAATAAACTTTTTAAGCGAATGGAACGTAACGTAAGTATTTAAGCGAGTGGAATGTAACGTAAGTATTTAAGCGAATGGAGCGTAACGTAAATTTTTAAATGAATGGAACATAACATAAGTATTTAAGCGAATTGAACGTAGGTAAGTAATAAATAAGTAATAAATCATTGGGTCTGGGTCGCTCTCAAAACCAGGCTTTTCTTGGTTCTATCACACCTGACCAGCTTAATGCTCAGTTCGCATCAGCCTCGACATTGGATGTGGATACAAAGATAAAAACGTTGGCTGAGGTCGCATTGTTGCCGATGCCTGATGTTGCACCATTTGTGCTCGAAGAAGTCTCTGCCGATGAAATCTTTAAGACGATTGGATCAATAACTTCAAAAGCAATGGGATGTGATTCTATCGGCCGTGCTATGATCGTTATCATTCTTGACATACTCTTACCCCGTATAACTCATATCATTAATTTTTCCCTCACGTCTTGTCAATTCCCATCATTATGGCGCAAAGCTTTCATCATACCACTTCCCAAAATATCCTCTCCAACACTTCCTTCTCATTATCGTCCTATTTCTATTCTACCATTTCTATCTAAGGTATTAGAGTCTGTAGTACATAAGCAACTGACGCTCTTTCTTCAAAACCATGAACTTTTAAATCCTTTTCAATCTGGTTTTCGATGCGGTCATAGTACAACTTCAGCTTTACTTAAAGTAACTGAAGACATCAGAAATGGCATGGATGAAACCAAGGTCACAGTACTTGTACTGATCGATTTCACCAACGCCTTTAACACAGTCGATCCCGATTTGCTAATTGCTATTCTGTCTCGTCTTAGATTCTCTCCAGAGACTCTTGCGTGGTTTCACCAATACCTCCATGGACGTCATGGCAGCAGGTGCGGGTTGACCAATTGTCATCAGTTTGGTGTGAATTACGTACAGGCGTTCCACAAGGTGGCATACTATCTCCAATGCTTTTCTCCATGTTTATTGACAGTATCACCACATCGCTTCACTGTCACTATCACTTGTACGCCGATGACTTGCAGCTTTATGTGCAGACAGACATCAACTCACTGAATAGTGCAATAGCTTGGCTTAACTCTGATCTTTCAAATATATTGGCTTGGTCTACTAGATTTGGTGTTGCTGTCAACCCGGCCAAATGTCAATCTATCATTATTGGGAGTTCCCGCCTCTTATCAAAAGTTTATATGGCCAAGATTGACTTTGTTCGGTATGACAGTAAACCGATTGCGTTTTGTAGCGAGGTTAAGAACTTGGGTTTATATCTGGATTCTCATCTTAGCTGGAAAGCGCAAGTAACTAATACTAGTCGTAAAATTTTTTCTTCGCTGCACTCTCTCAATAAACTTAAACATTTTCTGCCTATAAAAGCTAAAGTTACCCTTGTTCAGTCTTTACTTCTTCCTTTGATTGATTATGGTGACGTGTGTTGTGTAGATCTTACGGAAGAATTACTAAACAAAATGGAACGACTACACAATGCATGCATCAGATTCATTTTCTGTCTGCGCAAATATGATCACGTCACACCTTATCGAGATAAGCTGAAATGGTTGAGGATTCGAGGTAGGAGAAACAGCAGGGTTCTCTGCCTGCTCTACTCTCTGTTAAACGAACCTAACACTCCCAAATACCTCAAGGATAGTTTTACATCCCTCGGCTCGCATCATGATAGAATCCTTCGTTCTGCCTCTAACTCAACTCTTTCTATACCTTCTCATCATTCTACCTTTGTCTCAAAATCTTTTTCTGTTGCTGCAACAAGACTCTGGAATGATCTACCGGTGGACATTAGACAAGCTCCTAACAGGGGTATCTTTAAGAGACTAGTGTATAAACACTTTCTGAATGTGTGAATGTGTCTCCTTTTTATTATTCGTTTGGGCTCGCTCTCTCTCTCATCTCATCCTGTGTTTCTGCTTTAAATAATTATTGTGCTGTGGGTAGTGCTATATTGTGCTGTTGCTGTAATATTTGCTATTTTATTAATATGTATGTATATTATTAATATAGTTTATGATATGTATGTATATGTAGTCAGCATTAGTGTGTATGTATAATATTTGTATAATCTATTTCTTAAATGTACTTTACTGCACCTATTTTACCTACTTACTGCTTAATTTGTCCCAAAGGTTTGACTGGTAGAGAATGCCTAGCGGCATTAAGTCCGCCTTTGTACTAAATTTGTGCAATAAAGTTTTTAAATAAAAAATAAATAAATAAATAAAGCGAATGGAACGTAACATAAGTATTTAAGCGAATGGAACGTAACGTAAGTATTTAAGCGAGTGGAATGTAACGTAAGTATTTAAGCGAATGGAGCGTAACGTAAATTTTTAAACGAATGGAACATAACATAAGTATTTAAGCGAATTGAACGTAGGTAAGTAATAAAGCGAATGGAACGTAACATAAGTATTTAAGCGAATGGAACGTAACGTTACTCACGTTACATCCTATTCGCTTTTAGCATGGGTACTTATACTATTATTTCTTCTGTAGCATGGGTTCATTTCCCATTTAAGACAGAGTTTTTGTACAACGTCAGCAGCCGTGAACTATTGCCGCTTGTTTTGCTTTTTTCATATTTTTGTTAGGCTAGTAACACTTGTCTAATGATTTTAACTTGGTAACATTATTTTTGTTATTTAAGCACGACATGTGACTTTGTATCTAGAGGTGTAAGCAGACTGTAAAAGTCCATAAATGGGGATGATCGATACATTGTTGATCACCAGCACTGGTAGCTCGTTATTGTACAAAAGCTTAATACTATTGTACATAGGCGAGCTTAATGCTTTAGGCATTATCTACCAGCTAACGGTTGGGGTAATAACAGGCAAAGTGCTAATGCAAATAATAATGGGTCTACTTTAATATCCTTAATGCTTTATATCCCAGGTAGCATTTTGACGTCCCTATGACGTCAACTTAGTGTCAATCTTGACGTAATTGACGTCATAGGGACGTCAAAATCGTCACATCAACTACCCTCTTCGTAACCACACCCTTAAAATAAATCAATGTTTACCACCTCGACAAGAAATAAATGTTGAGCCTTCTGGAAAATAGGACCCATAGACTAAAAGCGAAATATGACTAAGTCACTTGACGGTTTTTGCATCTGTATTGGCGGTGGTAGTAAAACCAGTCTATCAGTCTAGCGGAATATTATAGAGATCTTCTTTCCACCCTAATGATTACTATACCAATGTGACAGGAAGAAAACAGAGGTTTAACTAACCTCTGTTTATCCCACTGACTAAAACTAGAACGTTAGGTGTGGCGACGATAACGTTGGAATACAACCACGCTACGGGATATCCTAAAGCCGTCTAGGCAGTATCGGTTGACGCCGTAAGACACCGACTATGCCGTAATACACTGCTTGCAATGTAATATCAAATGATTTACAGGACGGCTCCGAACCTGACCTGAGGTGGAACAAATTGCAAATTCAATACATGAAGCTGGTCCACCTCGTAAAGACCGAGATCAGCTCCCTGGTATTTGTATCCTTTGCCTGTAATTTATGTATTATCTGCCAGCAGCTATTTCACGTTATTAGGTGATTATTATATTGTTTTTGGACTTATTTGGCAAACAATATATTATAGGAACTTTAGTGCATATATATATATATATATACATAGTTCGGAGGCAAATTTAAAATCCCGCTGGGGATTCTCTGCCATATTTATTATAAAAGTAAGTTCTGAAGATATGTTACTATGTAGTAATCGTAATTAATTAAGTGATGGAATTAACAACCAGAAAATAATATCATTAAATATGCCGAAAGGCGGAACAGAGCGTAATAATGTAACAACTGCATAAGTAATATGTATTACCTTTTTTTTTTAAAGTAAATATTATGCTTTCATTCATATTCTCTGCTTTATCATTAACTATATAGGTTTTGTTTTTTAGAAAATTCTAAAATTTTCATTATTTTATTTTCATACAATTGCATTATAGCAATTAGATTACTATCGGTGACGATGAGGTAGAAACCCCTCCGCGTCTCTTAAGGCCTCCGTGATAGTGAGAATGATTTTTAACAATTAGATCCATTGTAGGTACCTCAGAACAAAATTAAAGTCATCATCATCAGCCTATCGCAGTCCACTGCTGGACATAGGCCTCTCCCAAGACACGCCACTGATCCCTATCCTCCGCTCTTCGCATCCAGTAAAATTAAATCATTGTTTTAGAGGATTATATAAATCAAAATAATATAAATGTCAAAAATCAGATCGTTATTTTTGATTATAGTTGGCATAAACAATATTTCTTATGATTGCAGCAACTGGAAAGGGGACTTTTATTTTGGTTTCACCTTCTGTTACCTGGTTGGTCGCACAGCACTAGTTTCTCTCCTGGCCGCTCGGCTTCACACTGCATCTAGAGAACCTTTGGAGGCTCTACATACTCTAGAAAAACATTGTTATACTTCTGAGGTAGGTCAAAGTCAAAGTCAAAAATATGTATTTCATGCACAGACCTGGTATTGCTTGTGGTGGTAAGCAAGACCCTTGGTCTATGATTTCATATAAACTTTTACAGGTATTATGAAAAAACAAACTAGTATAAGGTCTAAGTATGCGCTTGATCAGGCCGCCATTCTAACCTAAGTACGATAAACTAAATGGAATTCATTTAAAACTTTTTTTCTTCTGATTGGATTGTCTATTTATAATGAAATGATTGTGGAACAAGTATACACACTCTTATTAAACCATGAAGCTAAAAAAACGCGCCCCGCGCGGACGGGCATGGTTTTTACCTTCATGTATTAAACAGTCTCAACATACTTCGAAAATGATGTCAAAAAGGGGGTAAAAAAAAAATTATTATACAAAACTTAATTCCCCATTGTTAGTATCGTTCGCAGTCCGAAATTTTCCGAGAATGGTTTCAAAAAAATCGAGAATATACTTTCTAAGTACTATAGTTCAATTTGTAAAATATTTACCAAATCACTTTATTTTTACTCATAGCAATATTATAGATAACATCTTGCACAATGCCAAGGGGTGGACAATGGACGCAATGTTGCAGCCAAGAGATGTGAGTTGTGCACTCATGTGACCTCCCCGGGTAAGGGAAGAGGATTTGTGGAGATTGCAACATATCTTTGGAATGTTTCCAGATGCTAAACGTAGCCTAATATTTGCAAGTGGCTTTATTATTAAGGGTGTAACAATTGCCAATTGCTATTTCCATATAAATTAATGAAAATAAAAGATGAAAAACAACGCTTTAAATAACTTAAATATGAATTACAAATTCAATATTGTAAACAATGCAAATTGCTAGTAATTATCTAAAACAATGAAGTTAGAAAGCTTTTTTTAAATGAAATATTTTGGTACACATTAAACACACACGTTATTTTTAATTAATTTGATGTGACCCTTGAAATCAATGTATTAGTCTCGTGAAGTCGGTTACGTACACGCTAGTTAGGTACGTATTATGTTATATTCATTAAATATAAATTAATTTATTGAATATAAAATAATGTTTAAAGTGAATCAATGCAAACCAATAAACTTAAAGTAGTCGGTATAAGCAGTACAACGTACTAATGTTGTATTATCTATGAGTGGGAATCGAAACCACGACCTCCGGATACAATCTCAACAGCAACTATTAATAAACTATAATGGTAATTCTATTGTGAAGGACCGAAAAGATACTTTTTAATGAAGCTGCTGAAATTAGCCGCTAATAGATTCAGCTTTCTTGAAAGTAAGGTATTTTGGTCGCTGTGGTTTTCAGTCGCAGAGCCTAATGGATCAAATCCACTTCTCCAAAGTCGGGCTGACCGGGCTCGGCTGCTTTTATGTTACCCGGAGCGCCATACTAACTGTGAGTATCATTCATAATAATGGATGCCAAATATTAAGGTTAAAATACTATAGGTTGTTTGCACTATGTCGCTTTGAAATTTGAAATTCCCATTCACGCTTAAAGTAGAGCTGGTAACGCAATTGTGTTTTAGTGTTTTTAGTTTTTAATAGTTACGATACGCCTCTATACCTATTAACCTTGTCTATTTATAGTTTACTTGCAGTTCCTGGTGATTCGGAACATATTTATTAATAATGATTTAATTTAATTTCAGATTGTTACAACCATAGTTACCTATGAATTAGTAGTTTTGCAACTTCACAGATACGTACAGCAATTACCTAACGACAAGTTGTGACACTTTTTGGAAGTTTAGTGTTCATTTTAATATTATAATCAATTTAAAAAATATTGTTTTTACTTTAAAATATAATTTTAATATGAACTTTATGTATGTATTAGATAGCGGTGACCTGAATTGGCAGTATACATATATATACATGTATATAGGTATACATGAGGAAGCTGTCTGAACCTGGAAATTATTTTTCACCATCTTCTGTAATAGAGGACTATAATCAAGAGATAAAAAACGGTTGTTGTAATGTAAATTGGAGCACGGCATGTGACTTTGTATCTATGTGATGGTAAGCAGACCTACAAATTCCATGAATGAACATAACTCCACCAAGAAACAAGACTACCACCTCGATAAGTTTAATTGATGCAGTAGTCTTTGGAAAACTGGTAAACCCTCATAATAAAACCGAAACATGACTACGGAACACGACAAACGGTCACTTGACGGTTTTTGCATCTATATGGGCTGTGGGAATTGAATATTAGGTGTTAACGAGTCCGGTACGGCCTAGCGAAGTTATAAAGGCCTTCCTCCCACCTAAATCATAGGTCTTAGTTATATACCATTCTGTGTCGTACCGTAACGATTCTAATTTCATATTAAACTGCCAGCAAATAGTTTACTTATAATTTCCTAATAATATTGATGTAAAGGGACATTATTATAATTGAAAGAATAAAAAAATATGTTTATTATATTGTTTGAATGATGTCCTTAAATATATCTTTATAAAAACAAGGTTTTAACTGTCTGGATAAAGCTAGTCTAATTTAATTGAGATTGAAATAGGCAATTCAACAGTACGATAAGGGAATAAGATTGCGATTTTTTTAGGTTATTTACAAAAGAAAGAAAAAAAAAAAAATTTTAGTAGTTTTTTCTTTCTTTTGTAAATGACCTAAAAAAATCGCTTTATCGTAATTTAAAACCGAGTTCATTATGTATACATACAGCTTGAAAGCTTTTGTTGGAAAGTATAAATAGGTAAGTTTACAAAAATCACGGCGCATGCATTTTACAATTGAGTGGTGTACTTCCGCCGGAAGATGTTGGGGGAGCGGGAAGTCTCTCCATCACTCTACGTTCTTCTCAAAGGGCGCTCAAAGCAAAAAGATCCGGACGACGAGTAAACATTTCGCAGATTATACCCATTATATGAACCTTTATCTGGGTACTTACATTTATTTAAGAACACTGCATTCGTAATGGCGAAGTCTGCGCTCTCCATGGTTACAAAATAAGCTTTTGCACTTCCTGTAATATTTGGATACATGTTTGTCGCAGAATTAAAATAATAATTTTGTCGGCCATTGTGTTTATATTATCTTAATTAATCATTCTGGGTTTTTTTTTTCAACGTACAAAAATATTTATTACCCACAACAGAAAGATTACACATAAAAAAAAACAATTAACTTCGACGAACAGTACGTTTAATTGGAAGCAGGTTTGTATGGGCGTCAAGTTGACTGCAGCGCCCTTAATTTAAGTTTCGTTTATAAAACATAATGTTTACAGAACGCACTGCATTCTGCAACAATCGCAGTGTCACAGCAGTGTGTACAGCGTGGTCACAACGATATAATACATATTATATTTTATATTATACACCCAGACCATGACAAACTGTATAGTAATTCTTACATTTACTATTATAACTTTTTTTATTGGAGCACGGAATGTGTCTTTGCATCGACATGATGGTAAGCAGACCTATCAAGTCCATGAATGGGGTCGGTCAATACATTGTTGTTTAACAAAATTGATCGCTTACACTATGCCGGCTAAATGATGCGGTTACGTTTATCATTATTAATTTAATATTCGAATTCGAATTTACAATGTTTACAGACACTATTACACAAATCTATATTTCCATTTGTATCTTCTTGGACATTCAGAATGGCAGCCAAAATTTTTTCTTGGTTTTTTATTTCGTCATCCAAATCTACCGTTTTTCTATAAGACACAGGATTTATTGCAAAGTTGTATTTATTTCCGGTGTCTCTCCAGTCTAATTCCTTGCTGTCAAACTGTTTGGATTTTGTTATAACACTTGTTAGAACTACAATAAATTTACACAAAAGCATATTGTGTTGATATCGATTTGCAATTTTATTATTTATTTTATAACCCATATATTTCCGTGTATGTTTATTACAGTTGCAATACTTTTCACATTATATAACTTCATATAAAGTTAAAAAAGAATTGTTGGATCAGATTGAATCCAACCTAAATAATATTGTTTCTTCCAAAGTAAGCCATTTATAAGCCTGTACTTCACTTTGTTAAATGTATTGTTGTTTTGTGTCTATTAAAAATAAATTAAAATTGTGTTATAATTAAGTGTCAAAACATGTAACGAGAGCAATCTGCCGACAAACTATTTATATAGTTTGGCAGAGAAATACTTGTACAATTCTATTTTTTTTGTTGGTTAAATAAATAAAAAAATAAAAAATTGTATGCTATAGTGCCCGTTTATTAGTTCTACCTATCTTGCTTTTATAAAACTATTTTTGTTTATTGCGGTAGGTTCACCGGTTTTCAGGAGACTTCTTATTAGACATATTTGTTGTCGATTTCATGTCCTTTCAGGGTGCGGTTACGAAACGGGTCGTATCTCTCGCAGCCCATTTCATAATCGCATCATTTAGTAGTAGTGGTAGCGATCAATGATGTTTAATAAAAAATATTGATGGACCCATTCAGGGGCTTTATAAATCTGCTTACCACCAGGTAGATACAAAGGCCCATATATAGTAATAATTTTAGCTTATCAATTTGCTTTAATATTCAAAGTGAAAAAATATAATAAAGTTAGGCAATAATGTATTTTATAAGCACCCAGAACAATCCGGTCAAAATAAATATTATTTGCCATGATTGGGATCGAACCCAGAATTTCCGGATGCGACGCTGAGATGCCGTCATTGTGGACTGTTTTTAAAGCATGAAGTCGCTATATTGATAAATATGTCGAAATGAAATAAAAAAAACAAGATGCTTTTTGAAGTTCCTGATGTCAGCGTGCAGTGTGAGACGAGTTATAACTGCGGATGTGGCATACATTTATAGATATAGGTATGACAAGACAAGAGGTGCGTACCATGCATCGCAAGGATGCCAAACCACCGCTTCTTTCCGATCTAATTTCTTTTAAATTAAACGGAAGGTGAGACAGTTTTTTTTTTTTCAATTTTAAAGAGACAAAATAAAAAAAGGTCTTAATTCAAAAGTCTGCCTGCAAAGCGTCTAATGGGTATACTTATTACATCCTTTATATTTTCAAGTATGCTATAGTGTAGGTTCTAACATTGTATGAAATTCCTCCTAGATGTCCCGTTAGAATAATATTATCACAGAAAACCCTACTGTAGGTAATAGATAGAACATAGGAAATAATATAAAAGGAGTAAACCTTTATACCTCATACAGCCTCAAACATACATAGCAGCCGGGTTACACTAGAATAAACCAAGGTTTTCATTTAACTTAAATGGAGCACGGTATGTGAGCTTGCATCCACCTCATGGTAAGCAGGCCTACAAAGTCCATAAATGGGGTCGATTAATACATTGTTGTTTAATATTATTAATGGCTCTCAATATGCTGGCTAATTGATGCGGTTACGAAATAAGCGGTGACAAAGACGTATTTGCATTACGAGTCTATTTTAATATCCACGCGCTTTATCGTCAAATTAATCGCCCGTTTCGTAACCGTAGCATGAAAGGCGACTACCGCTTCGACAAGAAATCTATGCAGTAGGCTTTGAAAAACCGGTGAACCCACGGAGTAAAACGAAAACATGACTAGGCCACTTGACGGTTTTAGTATCTGTATGGGCGGTGGTAATGAAACCCATGGGTTAGCCTAACCCTGTTGGAGGTGCGGGGTGCAAAGAATTGCTGGTGCGATGGCTTTATTTTAAGGTGGGTACGCGAAGTTCCCGAAGTCCCGTTGATTGGTACACTGTTAAAGTAGAGGAATGTGACGACCGTCGAGCTGCTGCGGAAGAATAATAAAGAAATGCAAGTCGAAAAGGAAAAGCGCACAAACCTCTAACACGCTGAGTCGATGGTGATGGATGGCACTTCCAGAGTCCTCGGTGCTGTTGCCAGGCTTCAGCTCCAGCTGGAATATATTCCATTTGAGGATCAGACCAGCCCAGACAGGTGCTCAGACGGCTACGTCTATGGACGTGGCAGTCGCGGAATTTCACACAAAACGACACAAACACAACTAAACTGTTTGTATTAAAAAGAGTATTCTCTTCTTGCGAGCGAAGCTCAGTGGCCAATTTACGTTCCAGAGGAACCAATCACTCTGTCACGGCGGTTCGCGACTTAACGTGCGCTTGCGGGTCAGAAACTTAAATGGTAGGGAAATTTAACATGTACCATTTTACATAGAAATTGGAATATTAAACGTAAAAAAACTTATTAATGCGTATGAGGCCGCAGGCAAAAGCAAATTAAGTATAAGTAATAAAAAAGAAGTTAATAATTGTTTTATACATGATAAGTATTAACATTTTTAAAATATCAGGACCAAAAATTTACTTAACATTCTAAGTCATATGCTATGAGCAATGTCCCTTAGATGCCTTGACCTGAGGGACCTTGACGCTACCTATAACCCGTTGAATCCGCTGACGTGACCTGAAACCGTAAGATTTGGGCAATCTGCAGTTCGACCCTTGTAACTTGCTGGAATTTAACATATATTTAGTCATGGTAATAATATACCTACTATTACATACCTGAAGGCGTGTTAGATAAAAAAAAAGTGTATTATGACTGGCGTACAAATGCCATGAAATTTGTGACGATTTTTGTCCAATAGTTTTATAAACAAGTACATGTTTGGATGCAAACGCTCGGCATGTGACTTTGTATCTCCTTGTAGATAAGCAGAACTAACAAAGTACATTAATAAGGAAGACCAATAAAGTATCATCTATTATCAGTATGGATTGATTGCACTCTGCCAGACAAATAATTTGGTTACAAGACGATAAAAATAAATTTGCAATACAAGTCTAAATAACCAGTTCAATAATCATATAAAATTACATAACTACCCGTTTCATAATAGCAATCTGAAAGCAGAATTCTTTCTTAAATTCTGCTTTCAGGGAGCTATTACAATTACTATAAATAGGTACAGTAGTTTTCTAAAAATCCGAATTATAGAAACAGTGCTTTATTTTGTTTTCATTTAATCAAAAATTGTCGAGGAGGTAGTCTAGATTGATCGCCCCATTCATGAACTTTGTAGTTTTGCGCCCATATTCTATATATTTTAAAGGTAACATTAGATAGTCAAAATAACGAAATCCTTTTACCTTTCGCGTACAACGTGGGGTTTAATAGACCCCAGACGTAATATTTTATGGATATCTCTTTTAATTTTAGTGCTATTAATTTGTACCTCCAGCTAATCTCGAGTACGACATTGCCAATTCGCCTGATTAGATTTATTTCGTCTAAATCGTGCCCTGAGCCTCAGTGAACGCCTCTGGGGTCTGTGAGACCCCACGTTGTATTGCACGCAGCTAAAACGTAAATACATTTTTTTTGTATTTACAGGGCTTTTCATTATTTTTTTATGTGTTATATTTTAAATTATTGTATCTTAAGCTTGTAGCAGTCCGCTGCTGGACATGGCCATTACCCAAAGCACGCCCATCATGCCAGTTTACAGTTTTATGCGTCGCGTTTTTTTATTTATATTTATTATACTTATATTTTTTAGATCTACCTACATAGCTACTCGTATTATAAAATTTGTGTGCCTGAAGGATCATAAGACAGAGAGGCATATTTAGAAGAATATAGTAATATAAAAGTGTCAGATTTATCTTTCTATATTATTATATTGAAGACTTAGAGAGGATTGCGAGCCTGACCATATTAGTTGTACATTCGATCATTTCGGTGATTCATATGCGAGCGTACGGCATTTACAATCAACAATAATATATATATATATATGTCCATAATCAACGCCCGTCTATATCTTACTGAAAAAACATCTTAACCCTTTCATAAATCAGAAGAGCCCATGATATGCCCCAGATAGTTGTCATGGATGGCACGAGATGGGCTAAAGAACTTGTCAAAAGATATCTATCAGATCCACCTAAAGTGAAGCCTTATGAATACAACAAAATAACTCTATATCTCTATATCTTTTTTTCGGAAGAAGATTACAGTTTTTATTCATTGAAACTAGGATAGACCCTACTAGTACAGAAATAATAATAACAGAGCTCGAAGAACTACTCGGTTTATTGGTATACGACAAAGAACCACTTGTGGGCCTCTGATGGAACAGGCATAGAAACAGATTATTATGTCGTTTTCTTAGTAAGTAATTTGACGTCATGCTTACTAGAAATATACCATGAATTTGTAAGTTTGAAAAAAAAAATCCATGTGGATAATGTATAAGGCAATGAGCTCTTGGCTCGAAAAACTTCTTGGTTTATTGGTATACGACAAAGAACTACTTGTGGGCCTCTGATAAAACAGGCATAGAAGCATTTCATATTATCATGTCGTTTTATTAGTAAGTTATTTATAATTTGACAACATGCTTACTAGAAATATAACATGAATTTGAAGTTTGAAAAAAAAACTCCGTAGATAATGTCTAAAACAATAAGCTCTTAGCTTGAAGAACTTCTTCGTTTATTGGTATACGACATAGAACTACTTGTAGGTCTCTGATGGAACATACATAGAAGCATTTTATATTATTTTCGTTTTCTTAGTAAGTAATTTACAATTTGACGACATGCTTACTAGAAATATAACATGAATTTGAAAGTATAAAAAAAAAACTCTGTAGATACTGTTTAAAACAATAAGCGCTTGGCTCGAAGAACTTCTTGGTTTATTGGTATACGACATAGAACTACTTGTGGGTCTCTGATGAAACATGCATAGAAGCATTTCATATTATTATGTCGTTTTCTTAGTAAGTAATTTACAATTTATCGACATGCTTACACGAAATATAACATGAATTTGGAAGTTTGAAAAAAAAACTCTGTAGATAATGTCTAAAACAATAAGCTCTTGGCTTGAAGAACTTCTTGGTTTATTGGTATACGACATAGAACTACTTGTAGGTCTCTGATGGAACATACAGAGAAGCATTTTATATTATTTTTGTTTTCTTAGTAAGTAATTTACAATTTGACGACATGCTTACTAGAAATATAACATGAATTTGAAAGTATAAAAAAAAACTCTGTAGATACTGTCTAAAACAATAAGCGATTGGCTCGAAGAACTTCTTGGTTTATTGATATACGATAAAAAACTACTTGTGGGTCTCTGTTGGAACAGGCATAGAAGCATTTCATATTATCATGTTGTTTTCTTAGTAAGTAACAACAATTTGACGACATGCTTTCTAGAAATATAACATGAATTTGGAAGTTTGAAATAAAGTCTATAGATAATGTATAAGGCAATAAGCTCTAAGAAACTTAGGATTAAGTCTCAAATAATTTTAAAGAATGTAAAACAGAAATGAAAACCGCCAAAAAATATTCGTTATCTTAGAAAAATTGTCGGAGAACCGAAATCAGAGTGCCCAATTCGTGCTCACAGATTCAGATTTGTATTTATCCTAGAACAATGGAAAGAAAACATTTGTTTATGTTTTTGTATGTTTTTTTAAAAAATATTCTATTGTATATTATAATGTAAGGGATAGTAGAATGTTAGTAATGATATAATTTATATATTTGGCTATTAAGTTAAAGTATTACAATATTTTTGTTGGTAAAAAGGTGACATTTTGTTTTTGAGATTTTATAATAAATGATTGACATAAAATTGTTTATTATTTTTAATTTTCATCTAAAAGGATATATCTCTTAAAATAAAACAAGCGTAGTACTCTTATTCGTCTGTGAAAAACAAGTGCACGTTTTCCAAGAACACGTTTTATTGACTGTCAAAATTCCATCGACATCGGATAACAAAAACAAACTTCTATAGTTTTTGGTACAAATAATGTTGCAGCATTTAAAATACATTATAATAGACAATAACGTATTAAAGCTACTTCAAAGAAAACTAAATGTAAACAAGTACCATAAATTATATAAATGTACAAACAAATAAAGAAATAATACAGTGTTATCTATCAATTAGCCTTACAGTTCGGCCATCCTTTTTGAGTGAGTCCTCTCACTGAAATTACTAAAGTACAATAAATAAATAACAGCATATAATTAACAAAAAAAAACATATTTAACACGAGTAAATTTGTAACAATACGTATATTTTGGACTGCCTGCTACAATCAGCGATCATATGTGCAATACCAATCTGTGGTACTACTCGTTATTAATACTGACTTTTTGTAACAAACTATACCGAATATTTAAACTAAAATATATTCATACAAACCCATGAAAATTAACCAATAAATAAATCTGAACTCATATACAATAATTAAGACGGTTCACCACAATCTACGAACATCTATGCATGTTTGCACCAAATCGCTTGTGATAAACAGACTCGAAATCATAATATAATACAAAAAGGACAATTTGCACAATCTACGACCATCTAGAGGTAAACCTCTTGACCGCTTGTGACAAACAGCCTCGAAATGATCGAAGGTCACATCTTGGGGCCTTACCAAAGAGCCAATCGATAACCGAATCGAAACACCCATTGAAAGCCAAATGTATGGGATTTGACGTTTCTCGTCGATCAGGCTCTACCCATAGAGTAAATTTCCTATACATTTTTATCGATCAATGCGGCGATTTCATTGGCGATCGTGTTCCTTGGTCAGGCCACTATACAGTTTACTATTATCTATAACCATCTATGCTGTATCAATCTGATACTAATCACTATCAGCACTGGTTACTAATAGCAAACTATACCCAAAATCATAATTTCAATATCAAATTCATATCATTACTTTATTTACTGAACACATTACATATTATACATATTAGACACACAACTATATTTATCATTAAAAAATATATATTTATCGAAATCAACAATGACCTTCCTCATATGGTTCAGGAGATGGCGCAGATAGTGCTATTTGCTGATGATACATCTCTACTGTTTAAAGTTAGTAGAAAAGATAATATACTATCTTCAGCAAATGACACTCTGGAAATGGTTTCGAAATGGTTCAAGGCGAATAATTTAGTTTTAAATGCTAAGAAGACTAAGTGTCTAAAATTTACGCTCCCCAACGTAACTAGTATTAATTCCACAGTGAAGTTAGGTGGTACTGATCTGGAATTTGTTGACTCCACTGTGTTTTTAGGGATCACAGTCGATTTCAAACTACAGTGGAAAGCTCACATAAATACTCTATCCAATAGATTGAGCTCTGCTGCATATGCAGTCAGAAAAATCAGACAATTAACTGATGTTGCAACAGCCAGACTAGTGTACTTCGCCTATTTTCACAGTATAATGACGTATGGTCTTATAATGTGGGGATCCGCGGCAGATTTTGATACTATATTTATTTTACAAAAGAGGGCTATTCGGGCAATATATGGCATGAAAGCTCGTGATTCTCTCCGGGAAACATTTCCTATGATTGATGTATTGACACTACCATCTCAATATATTTATGAGAATTTATTGTACGTCAAGAAAAACTTAAGTACGAGTATGTTTAGTAAAAATGGCGACAGGCATAATTTAAACTTAAGAAATATAGATAAAATTGATATTACAAAGTTTAGACTGCAAAAAACTAATAAATGTTTTGTCATTAACAGTATAAGGTTATTTAATAAATTACCTAAAAGTATTATAGATTTAAGTGAAATAAAGTTGTATAAAACAAACATTAATCCATCCAACTCTATAGTAAGCCCTATAGAGTTAATGACTATATTAATGATAAAGATGTCTGGACCCGTTCTGATCTGCATAGGGGGCCACCACTAGTATTGCCTTTTCAATTGTAGTTTTAAATTGTACTAGTACCCTAGTAAGGTATGTTAAATCTGATATTGTAATAATTTATTATTACTTAATTTATTTTTTATTATATTTAACTATTTATCTTTGGATAAGGTATATCTTATGATTACTTATTTATATTTACGTTATACAGGTACTCTGTTATTATATATTATTATTTAGTAAATTGCCTGTACTATTTAGTATTTTCAGTTCTGTACATTGGTACAGTAACCAATTGCTATACTGGTAAATAATCTGCTATAGGGTGTTTTGTGCATGCTTTTAGTGGGATTAGAGCATTTTAAGTATGCTACCATATGCTATTTGCATATCGGTAACTCAATGGCTGTGTTCCTCTGTTAGTGTGTGTAAAGCACCAGAGTTTTTTACTTGCTGGTACCTTTTTCTCCGGGGTGTCTCCGGGGGGGTCGACTTTACAACTAGTGTTTACGCCCTTGAAGATACCGATCCATATAACTATGTTAATGGGATTGATGGTCATTCAAAAATATCTACAGCCAATATAATGACAATAATATAATATAAGATCTAATATTTAAGGCGAGGATACGGTTGGTGAGGTTGGTCGCCTCGGTGACACTCTTGTATGGCAGATGATAATCGGATGGTCAATGGAATCAGCTAACCACCTAGTCTTACACTAGTTGGTTATGTAGCGTGCGTTCGGTTGGTTGATTTTTTTTTTTTTAATATTTTTATTTTAATACTCCTTTTATTAATTAATATATATATATATAGCAGCCTAATATATATATATATATATATATATAGGGTCCATTAAATTTAGGAGCTAGTTTCTTTAACATGCCTACAAGGTCTTTATTAAACAATGTTCTTTCGATCTTTATAAGATCTCCCTCTTTATATTTAGTTGCTTCGTTTCTATGTTTGTTAAATTGCTTTTTAGCGTATTCTTGCTGCTTCTCTTGTTTCTTTCTTGCATCTGATCTCAATTCAATCAAATCGTAACCGCTAACACAATTCGCTGTTTCAATAATGACATCACTTAACAAATTTTCTGAAGCGTTTACCAGTTTACAACCGAACAACAGTTCAGAAGGACTTTTACCTGTTGCTTTATTCTCGATAGTATTAATGCCTAATTGTATATCCGATGCGTATTCATCCCATAAGTTTGAATTTTTGCCATGACATTTGGTCCCAAGCGCATCAGATATAGTACGATTGAATCGTTCAACTTGTCCATTTGCTCTTGGTGTTGATACCGCATTTAATATGTGTTTTATGTTTAATTTTTCAGTGAAATTCTTAAATTTTGTACTTGTGAAACAAGAACCGCGGTCAGTAATAAGTCGACTAGGAAAACCAAAATAACTAAAATGTTCTTTAAATATTTTAATCGCAGTAGCAGTTTTTGTATCTTTTACAGCTTGTATATTAATGAATTTAGTAAAAGCATCTATAATAACCAAAATGTATATGTTACCCCTTTTTGATCGAACAAACGGTCCCAAATGGTCTGCATGTAAGGTGTGGAATGGCTTATCTATTTTTATTATAGGATGAAGCAATCCCTCTTTAGGACCGCCAGGTGCTTTATGGTTGGCACATTCTAAGCAAGCTGCGACATATTTCTTGGTAAATTTACGCATTTTAGGAAACCAGAATACGTCTTTCAATCTGCTAAAGGTTTTATCGTAACCAAAATGTCCCATGTCGTCATGGTTCATTCGTAATACTTGCCACCTGCAACCTTTAGGTACTACCCAACGCAAACCGTCTTTTCCTATCCTATATAAATGATTACCCTCAATTCGATAATTATTACTCACATCAGCTGTATATTTTGTGTCATTGTCTTCGAGAATTTGTCTTATACGACGTAACTCGCTATCGTCGCCCTGGACAGTAGCAATCCAATCGCTTACATCTTTGGTCAAAACATCAATAACATGCTCTGTTTTATCTTCTGCTGGTTCATTCACTGGACCACGGCTGAGGGCATCCACATGAGCCATCCGTGTTCCTAGCCTATACTCTATCTCACAATCGTATTCTTGAAACTGAGCCCACCAGCGAGAGATACGACGTATTAGGTCTCGTTTGGTCATAGTTGTGCGTAACGCATTACAGTCTGTTACGATTTTAAATCTGACCCCTAACAAATACACGAAAACGATTTAGCGACGCTACAACAGCAAGAGCTTCTTCGAAGGAATGAAATTTCTGCTCATCGACTGTAGTTTCGCGACTGTAATATGCTACGGGCCTGAGTAGGTCATCTGTACTCCATTGCATGAGAATCCCAGCAACGCCTTGTTTAGATGCGTCCGTATGTAAATCTGTTTTTAACTTACTATCATACAATGCGAGAACCGGACGATCCACAAGTTTTTGTATTAGGGTATTAAAGGATTTTGTATGTTCCTCTGTCCACTTCCATGCAAATTTAGTTTTTAGTAGGTCTGTCAATGGTCATACTATAAGGGCAAATCCTTTGACGAATCTACGAAAAAAAATAGCCAACCCGATAAAAGCCTGACGTCATGGACATTTTGTGGCACTGGAAATTTAGATATGGCTAATGTTTTTCGAGATCCAGGACGTATGCCCTCACCGCTGACATGAAAACCCAGGAAATCCAAATCTGTACAGAAAAAGTCACACTTTTTGAGTTGAAGTGTTAGTCCAGATTCGCTTAACACTCGAAGTACCTCTTCTAAACGAGACATTTCTTCATCAAAAGAGCGAGCAGGTATTAAAACATCATCCATGTAAATTATGACGTAATTAAGTTTAAATAAAATTTTATTCATTGCTCGCTGGAAAAGAGATGGTGCATTCGAACGGCATACGTTTGAACTGATATTGTCCATCAGGTGTCACAAATGAGGTTTTATCCTGAGAGCTCTCTGCTGGATTTGGTAGTAGCCAGATGCCAGGTCTAAACTAATAAATAATGAGTTACCAGCTAATCTGTCAAGCTGGTTATCTATTAGCGGTAGTGGGTAATGCTCTTTTTTAGTTTTATTATTTAAAGCTCGATAATCGACGCATAATCTTTTATCATCTCTTTTATCTTTTTTACCAATAAAATAGGACTGGCATATGGTGAATTAGATTCACATACTATGTCTGCGTCAATCATTTCTTGTACTATCGACCGCACTAATTGACGTTCTTGATAAGGTAGCCTATAGGGCCTATAAACAACTGGCTGAGTGTCATTAAGTTCAATTTCCATCTGTACTACGTTAGTAAAACCCAAGTCATTTAAATTGTCCGAAAAACATTATTCAATTTTTAAAAATAATTGTTTAAGTTTTATAATTTGATCATTACTTAGATGATTGCCATAATTAAAAGAAGATAATGTCTCAATATTGCCAAAATCAAGGATGTTTACACTTTGTGAATAATTAGTAAATATTGCACGGGTGATCAAAATATCATGTTTTAACGTTATTGTATTGTTACTTAAATTTTGAACCAACCTATTCCATTTTCTAAACTGTATTCACCCGGCATTAAATAAAACTCTTTTTCTGCTTCACCTCGAAGAGAACCATGTTATAAATTGAACCTGTATAATTTGCAACTGATTTCACTGGTAAAGTAAGTAAGTAAAAATGGAGTATTGATATCTGAGAAAAATAAAGTTGCTAGCTTATTTGAAAAGTTTTTTGCTGATATACCTTTTAAAGTCACGAATAGTATTAAGTCATCATCTAGTATGGCTAAGGAACTATTAAACCGTTATGTTAAAATACCAAATTTTACAGAATTTAATTTTAAACATGTCTCAAATGAGGATATTATAAAACACTTCAAAATGTTAAATAAAAAGAAAACGGAAGATTTATGGGGATTATCCGTAAAAGCAATAGAACCTATTATTTACACCATTGGGCCTATCTTAGCCGACATTTATAATAGTTGTGTGGATAACGGTGTCTCCCCAGACTTTATGAAACACAGTAAAATAGCCCCTATATTCAAATTGGGATGTAAAACAGACCCTACTAACTATCGACCCATTTCCGTATTACCCGCGCTTAGCAAAATATTTGAAAAAATAATGCTAAGTCAGCTATTAACATATTTTAATATCAACAAATTATTACACGATCGTCAATATGGGTTTACAAAAGGTAAAAATACAACAGATGCTGGTACTGGATTGGTTGAGGAAATATTTAGTTCTTGGGAAAAGTCTCAGGATCTCATTGGTGTCTTTTGCGATCTGTCTAAAGCATTTGATTGTGTAGATCATCAAACTCTATTGGGTAAGCTGGAATTCTATGGAGTTCGCGGAGTAGCGTTAAACCTTGTGGAGTCCTATCTCTCTAATAGAACGCAATGTGTTAACATTAATGGTAGTGTATCTAAAGGATCTCTTGTGAATATGGGAGCCCCCCAGGGATCAATTTTAGGGCCTTTCCTGTTTCTGGTATATATCAATGACCTTCCGCATATGGTACAAGAAACAGCGCAGATAGTGCTGTTTGCTGATGACACGTCCCTGTTGTTTAAAGTTGATAGAAAAGACAACATATTGTCAGCAGCAAACAATACTCTGTCTATGGTCTCTGAATGGTTCACAGCAAATAATTTGGTTTTAAATACTAAGAAGACCAAGTGCCTGAAATTTTCTTTGCCAAACGTTCGGGTAATTAACTGTTCACTGAAGTTAGGCGATACTGAACTGGAATTTGTTGACTCCACGGTATTTTTGGGAATCACAGTCGACTCCAAACTGCAATGGAGAGCTCATATAAACGCGTTATCTAATAGATTGAGCTCAGCAGCATATGCAGTCAGAAAGATCAGACTATTAACTGATGTGGCAACAGCCAGGTTAGTGTACTTTGCCTATTTCCATAGTATTATGACTTATGGTCTTATTATCTGGGGCTCAGCGGCAGACATAGAAAACATATTTATCTTGCAGAAAAGAGCTATTAGAGCAATTTACGGCATGAAGACCCGGGAATCCCTTCAAGAAATCTTTCCTGAAATTGATATAATGACCCTGCCCTCCCAATACATATTTGAGAACTTATTATATGTTAAGAAAAATTATAATATGTTTAATAAAAATGCAGATAGGCATACCCGAAACTTAAGAAATATAAACAAAATTGACATACCAAGATTCAGATTACAAAAAACTAATAAATGTTTTCTTATAAACAGTATTAGGCTATTTAATAAATTACCAAAATTAATTATAGAACTAAATGATATAAAATTTAAAAATTGTATAAAGCAAACTTTAATAGCCAAGGCGTATTACAAAGTTAATGATTATATTAATGACAGAGATGTCTGGAATCAGTCCTCTCTGCGTCTGGAATCTCTAAACTAATAGTAACTGTCATATTGTAATAATTCATAATACTTACTATTATAGGTATATATATATATTTTTTTATACTACAATAGGTATTTTTTTATATATTTTTGGATGATGTAATAACTTGTTATTACTATAACCTTTTATCATTATTTTAATTTTAAATATTTACCATTTTCTACAAGGTAATAATTAGTTATTACTTAACATTTATGTTAATTTGTCTTATTTATTTTAAGTTATTTTGTTAACAGAGTTATAGAATACATTTCCATGTTTTTTTTTTAACTAGTTGATGTTTGCGCAGGCCTTGGATTCAGCTATGTATTTGGCCCTGCAATGTAGTAGTATACGTATCCAGCGGATTTCCTCTCCTTTGAAGGTCATTGCAGTGGTGGCGCGTGTGCCGGGTTCTGGTCTGCACCCTAAGGGCCTGGTTGAGCAGAAGGATGGCTGACACATACGTTACGTCCGTGATCGGGTGCTGCTGTGGGGGCCTTGGATCTCCGCTGGGCACGCACGTTTGATTGTTATCATATAAGAAGCGGAGATCCCGAAAAATCTTTTGCTGATAGACCGGCGCTGGCATCAAAGAAATGTTGTGTTCTGTAATTCTGTACTTTCAATATTGTAAGATAGTATATCTGCCTTGGGGTGTTCTACGCGTGCTCTTCAGTAGGATGAGAGTATATACCACATGCTATAAGCATAGGTTTAAGTCAATAACCATGCAGTACCATGCTCCTCCGATGATACGGTACATGTGGAACATCAGAGTTTTTTACTTGCTGGTACCTTTTTCTCCAGGGTGTCTCTGAGGCGATCGACTTGTGATCAGCGTTTGCGCCCTAAAAGATACCTTTCATCTATCTACTTGTAGGTATAATTTGATTACCTATACTAAAGTATGTATATTTGGGGCGTAGCTATGGTCTGTTGGGTTGGTCGCCTTGGTGGCACTTTTGCAGGGCAGTCAACGATTGACAGGTCAATGGAACCAGCTAACCACCTAGTCTTAAACTGGTTGGTTATGTAGTGTGTGTTCGGTTGGGTTGTTTGTTTTTCTCCCGCAAGGACAATAGTTTAATAGTTTACGATTTGTTTATTTTGTATTATATTCTCAACATTTGTCTGTGGGAGGAATGGCGACCTGGCCAAGTACACACAGGACCTTATATATACTTTTTTTTTTTTTTGACTTTTCATAAATGCCTGTAAAGGTTTACATGAAATAAATATTTTTGACTTGACTTGACTTGAAAGCAGTCATTTCTTTAGGACATTTTTTTATATTATTTCGTAACCTTATTTCCAGCCTTATCGAAATGCTTCGCGTGAGCTCAAGCGAATCAGTAGATTTTGTAATTACAATTCCGGGTTTTTTATTAAAACTATGACATTTAAGGACGGGGAATTTAATAACGTTGTCATCAACAATAAAAACATCGACAAGTTCCTTAATATTCTGAATTTCGATCTCTACTCTTGACGAACCTAAAGGGATTACAATATTGTTCCCTATGCCCCTCAAAACTGGTAACTGTCCTTTAGACCACACAATGCCTAATTTATATGTATCACTATTTCTGATAAGCGTGCATTGACTTCCCAAGTCAATGTATCCTTGAACAATTATCCCATTAATTTTTAATGACATTATATATTTGCTATTACTAACATTATCTGTCTCAACCTGCATAACACTTTTATCTGTCACCTTATTATCATCCTTCACACCAGACTCAGTTGGTAATCTTGAACAACTAATACTAGTATGACCTATTCTATTGCAAATGTTGCATTTTTAAATCTTTTTAGTGCATTTAAAACTAAAATTTCTAGGTTCGTTACAATTATAGCAAACTATAGGTGTTTTAGATTGAGATTTAACTTCATTGTGTACAGCAGGTTTAGAAGAAAAAATACCTGAATTCCGCTTATATAAACTCATCTTTTGTCTATTATCTATTTCGCGTAACTGTTGCCTAGTCGATAGAAAATAATTAAGAACTTGCTCTGGTTCATAGCATTTTGCTGCTTTAGCTCCTAACCTTAACGATCGATCTTCAATTCCATGAAGAAGACAATCAACTGCGCGTTTTCCGTCTATTTCGCATCGGTTAAGCAAGTTTATTTTATCATAATAATACAGTTCTAAAGATTCATTATACTTTACACGTTTAGATATCACTTCTGTCAATAATTCAGCGTAATCATCAGTACTAGGGAATGATTCTATTAACTTAGCCGCATCCACGTTGTCACGTTGCGCCGACACTGAGTCACGCCGCCGTCGCGCCGAATCAGCACCGTGTCGCCGCGTCTTGTCGCACCGAACCGGCGCCGCGCCGCTTTACTTCATCCACGATGTCCCGTCGCACCGACTTCGCTCCGCGCCGCCGCCGCGTCGCATCGTCTTGTCGCGCCGAACTAGCGTTGCTTCGCCACGTCCCATCAACGCCATCTCGTCTCGTAGAATCGTTGCCGCGCCGTCGTGTCGCATCTGCAGGGTCACGACCAGTCGATTCAGAGCATCGCCGCTGCTGCTCTACACTACTGTTCCGTCGCAACGACTCCACACTGGCTCGTTGGGTCCATCCTGACTGGCTTCGCCGTTTCGATTAAGTACTGCGCTGGCGACGTACTAAACTACGGCTTTTCGCCGCTTTTTATTGCCCGTAACATCCACATGTTCATTATCCAAACTATTTCTTCTTTTGCGACTTTTTTTTTCCCATTATCACATTTTAGAAAAAAAAACTGCCTTGTGGGTGTGCGTAGTATCCCAATTCTAAGTTATAAGGATATATCTCTTAAAATAAAACAAGCGTAGTACTCTTATTCGTCTGTGAAAAACAAGTGCACGTTTTCCAAGCCACGTTTTATTGACTGTCAAAATTCCATCGACATAGGATAACAACTAGAGGCTACAGGCGGCGCAGAACCGGTCGTTGTGGAGATCCTTGGGGGAGGCCTATGTCCAGCAGTGGACGCGTGAAAGGCTGGTATGATGATGATGATATAAAATAAACTGATATTATCTAGAAAAAGAAAATATTTACCAATTTTAGGTTTCTTTGCATAAGTGTTGAAACGATTACTCATTTGGGACTCCGAACGAGAAACTGAAGAAGCCTGAGTGGTTGCCAAACTATCTTTTGAAATAGTTATCGAGCTTGACGGCTTCTGACCACCTCTATTCTTCCGGTTGGAAGGCAGAGGGCTCACCCTAGACTCGTCACTTGAACATATTTTAGTTTTTGCAATATTTTCAGCTTTAGGCTGTCTCAGTTCCATGTATCTAGATTTTGTATTTTCGTACTTCTTTACAAGATTCGACGGTTTCTTTGTTTCTTTTACTTGAAAACTCCGATTAAATTTCATCCGTTCTGTTTGGGCGTTGGTCATCCTCACCGAATACGCTGGTGTATTTAACTTAGGATTAGACCTGAAACGCTGAGGGGCACGAGTTTCTCTCACCGGGTCTATAACAAATTTAGGCACAACAGTTGGCTTACAGGCATGGGCTTGCTTCGATGGAGAAATTTTTGTGACTCGCGGCGTCGAGTGTAAAACTGACGAAATGTGAGTTGTTACCAAGCTGTTATTAAAATATGTTTCCGAGCCAGTTGGCTGATATTCCTTCAATGGCTTTGGGGTACCTCGATTCTTACGATTCGTAAGCATTTTCTCCACGTCTCCTGAATATATCTTTGTTTTTGTTTTAACATTCTTATTGTCACCTTGAAGACTCTTTTCCATGTACGATTCTTGCGGCTGGGATGTAAGAACACTTTCACACTGTGCGCTCATCCAAAATGTTTAACCAAGTAGTGTTTTGCGAGGAAATCGTAATTACCTTAACCATTTCACTTCAATAATTGTTGCTGATTTCAACCTGCACCAAGGTGGCCTTTTTAATGGCGGTTGTAATGCACATATGGACAGTTTGAATTGTATCTTGCGGAATGTTCAGCATCTCATTAAATATAATTACGAATGCATCTTTTAGCTTTATGGCCACTAATTCGGCTAAATCCTCCACTAGATTTTTGACCATTAGTTTAACAGCAGAAGGCGCGGATCTCGTGTTTGGCAAGCCTTGAACTGTAAAAATAAAAATAGTTTAGAATCATTTATTTATAATGTTTTTCTATTAGTAAAATAGAAAGTATGTAATTAAGCTTGCGTATGTGCGTACAAACTCAGATTAGGTATTTAGTTTACACCTACTTCATATATGTACTTTAAGTCGAGTATCCAAGTTGTGTATAGGTAAAGCCAATATTTACCAATTTTAGGTTTCTTTGCATAAGTGTTGAAACGATTACTCATTTGGGACTCCGAACGAGAAACTGAAGAAGCCTGAGTGGTTGCCAAACTATCTTTTGAAATAGTTATCGAGCTTGAGGGCTTCTGACCACCTCTGTTCTTCCGGTTGGAAGGCAGAGGGCTCACCCTAGACTCGTCACTTGAACATATTTTAGTTTTTGCAATATTTTCAGCTTTAAGCTGTCTCAGTTCCATGTATCTAGATTTTGTATTTTCGAACTTCTTTACAAGATTCGACGGTTTCTTTGTTTCTTTTACTTGAAAACTCCGATTAAATTTCATCCGTTCTGTTTGGGCGTTGGTCATCCTCACCGAATACGCTGGTGTATTTAACTTAGGATTAGACCTGAAACGCCGAGGGGCACGAGTTTCTCTCACCGGGTCTATAACAAATTTAGGCACAACAGTTGGCTTACAGGCATGGGCTTGCTTCGATGGAGAAATTTTTGTGACTCGCGGCGTCGAGTGTAAAACTGACGAAATGTGAGTTGTTACCAAGCTGTTATTAAAATATGTTTCCGAGCCAGTTGGCTGATATTCCTTCAATGGCTCTGGGGTACCTCAATTCTTACGATTCGTAAGCATTTTCTCCACGTCTCCTGAATATATCTTTGTTTTTGTTTTAACATTCTTATTGTCACCTTGAAGACCCTTTTCCATGTACGATTCTTGCGGCTGGGATGTAAGAACACTTTCACACTGTGCGCTCCATTTATCCAAAATGTTTAACCAAGTAGTGTTTTGCGAGGAAATCGTAATTACCTTAACCATTTCACTTCAATAATTGTTGCTGATTTCAACCTGCACCAAGGTGGCCTTTTTAATGGCGGTTGTAATGCTTATATGGACAGTTTGAATTGTATCTTGCGGAATCTTCAGCATCTCATTAAATATAATTACGAATGCATCTTTTAGCTTTATGGCCACTAATTCGGCTAAATCCTCCACTAGCTTTTTGACCATTAGTTTAACAGAAGGCGCGGATCTCGTGTTTGGCAAGCCTTGAACTGTAAAAATAAAAATAGTTTAGAATCATTTATTTATAATGTTTTTCTATTAGTAAAATAGAAAGTATGTAATTAAGCTTGCGTATGTGCGTACAAACTCAGATCAGGTATTTAGTTTACACCTACTTCATATATGTACTTTAAGTCGAGTATCCAAGTTGTGTATAGGTAAAGCCAATATTTACCAATTTTAGGTTTCTTTGCATAAGTGTTGAAACGATTACTAATTTGGGACTCCGAACGAGAAACTGAAGAAGCCTGAGTGGTTACCAAACTATCTTTTGAAATAGTTATCGAGCTTGAGGGCTTCTGACCACCTCTATTCTTCCGGTTGGAAGGCAGAGGGCTCACCCTAGACTCGTCACTTGAACATATTTTAGTTTTTGCAATATTTTCAGCTTTAGGCTGTCTCAGTTCCATGTATCTAGATTTTGTATTTTCGTACTTCTTTACAAGATTCGACGGTTTCTTTGTTTCTTTTACTTGAAAACTCCGATTAAATTTCATCCGTTCTGTTTGGGCGTTGGTCATCCTCACCGAATACGCTGGTGTATTTAACTTAGGATTAGACCTGAAACTTATCTTTTTTACCAATAAAATAGGACTGGCATATGGTGAATTAAATTCACATACTATGTCTGCGTCAATCATTTCTTGTACCATCGACCGCACTAATTGACGTTCTTGATAAGGTAGCCTATAGGGCCTATAAACAACTGGCTGAGTGTCATTAAGTTCAAATTCCAATCTGTATTACGTTAGTAAAACCCAAGTCATTTAAATTGTCCGAAAAACAATATTCAATTTTTAAAAATAATTGTTTAAGTTTTATAATTTGATCATTACTTAGATAAAAGCGGCCCCAGCCTAGTGGTTAAGTCACTGCGCAACTGATAACAAGGTTAAGCAGATGACAACAAGGCCGGCCTGGGATGGGTGACCGCTTTATACAACGAGACTATTTCATCATAAACACCGCAACAAGCTCGCCACTTGTTAGGTGTTGCCTCCGAATACCATCGGCGAAATGAGGATGGGTTAATCCCTCCGCTGGGACCCTGAGGCCGTTTAAACGGTTCTCGGGAGCCAAATAGGCACCCGTGATGGTATTTATTTATTTTATTTATTACTTAGATGATTGCCATAATTAAAAGAAGATAATGTCTCAATATTGCCAAAATCAAGGATGTTTACACTTTGTGAATAATTAGTAAATATTGCACGGGTGATCAAAATATCATGTTTTAACGTTATTGTATTGTTACTTAAATTTTGAACCAACCTATTCCATTTTCTAAACTGTATTCACCCGGCATTAAATAAAACTCTTTTTCTGCTTCACCTCGAAGAGAACCATGTTATAAATTGAACCTGTATAATTTGCAACTGATTTCGCTGGTAAAGCAGTCATTTCTTTAGGACAATTTTTTATATTATTTCGTAACCTTATTTCCAGCCTTATCGAAATGCTTCGCGTGAGCTCAAGCGAATCAGTAGATTTTGTAATTACAATTCCGGGTTTTTTATTAAAACTATGACATTTAAGGACGGGGAATTTAATAACGTTGTCATCAACAATAAAAACATCGACAAGTTCCTTAATATTCTGAATTTCGATCTCTACTCTTGGCGAACCTAAAGGGATTACAATATGGTTCCCTATGCCCCTCAAAACTGGTAACTGTCCTTTAGACCACACAATGCCTAATTTATATGTATCACTATTTCTGATAAGCGTGCATTGACTTCCCAAGTCAATGTATCCTTGAACAATTATCCCATTAATTTTTAATGACATTATATATTTGCTATTACTAACATTATCTGTCTCAACCTGCATAACACTTTTATCTGTCACCTTATTATCATCCTTCACACCAGACTCAGTTGGTAATCTTAAACAACTAATACTAGTATGACCTATTCTATTGCAAATGTTGCATTTTAAAATCTTCTTAGTGCATTTAAAACTAAAATTTCCAGGTTCGTTACAATTATAGCAAACTATAGGTGTTTTAGATTGAGATTTAACTTCATTGTGTACAGCAGGTTTAGAAGAAAAAATACCTGAATTCCGCTTATATAAACTCATCTTTTGTCTATTATCTATTTCGCGTAACTGTTGCCTAGTCGATAGAAAATAATTAAGAACTTGCTCTGGTTCATAGCATTTTGCTGCTTTAGCTCCTAACCTTAACGATCGATCTTCAATTCCATGAAGAAGACAATCAACTGCGCGTTTTCCGTCTATTTCGCATCGGTTAAGCAAGTTTATTTTATCATAATAATACAGTTCTAAAGATTCATTATACTTTACACGTTTAGATATCACTTCTGTCAATAATTCAGCGTAATCATCAGTACTAGGGAATGATTCTATTAACTTAGCCGCATCCACGTTGTCACGTTGCGCCGACACTGAGTCACGCCGCCGTCGCGCCGAATCAGCACCGTGTCGCCGCGTCTTGTCGCACCGAACCGGCGCCGCGCCGCTTTACTTCATCCACGATGTCCCGTCGCACCGACTTCGCTCCGCGCCGCCGCCGCGTCGCATCGTCTTGTCGCGCCGAACTAGCGTTGCTTCGCCACGTCCCATCAACGCCATCTCGTCTCGTAGAATCGTTGCCGCGCCGTCGTGTCGCATCTGCAGGGTCACGACCAGTCGATTCAGAGCATCGCCGCTGCTGCTCTACACTACTGTTCCGTCGCAACGACTCCACACTGGCTCGTTGGGTCCATCCTGACTGGCTTCGCCGTTTCGATTAAGTACTGCGCTGGCGACGTACTAAACTACGGCTTTTCGCCGCTTTTTATTGCCCGTAACATCCACATGTTCATTATCCAAACTATTTCTTCTTTTGCGACTTTTTTTTCCCATTATCATTACTGCCTTGTGGGTGTGCGTAGTATCCCAATTCTAAGTTAAAAGGATATATCTCTTGAAATAAAACAAGCGTAGTACTCTTATTCGTCTGTGAAAAACAAGTGCACGTTTTCCAAGCCACGTTTTATTGACTGTCAAAATTCCATCGACATCGGATAACAAAAAACTTCTATAGTTTTTGGTACAAATAATGTTGCAGCATTTAAAATACATTATAATAGACAATAACGTATTAAAGCTACTTCAAAGAAAACTAAATGTAAACAAGTACCATAAATTATATAAATGTACAAACAAATAAAGAAATAATACAGTGTTATCTATCAATTAGCCTTACACATCCTATTGAACGCTAGAACATAAATATATAATTTAAATAAAGCTGTATTACCAAAAATTTTAATATATTGTTGGGGTGTACTAGAAACCCCACGTTGTACAACTTTATTCCACGTTGTATGCGGAAGGTTAAGTATATAAGTTACCACACGGAATTCTTAAAACTGTCAAAGCATAAGCACCTGTAACACAAGGGAATAACGTACATACTTGCCATGCTCCTATAAAAAACAATAAATAAAAGTTTTATATAGAATATCTACCATGGTCTTCTCTCATTTCTTTGACAGCCTCCGTAGACTAATGGTTGCGCCTTTGGCATTGTGTCCGAAGGTCGTGGGTTCGATTCCTATCCATGGCAAAAAATAAATAAATAGTATTTACGTTTTTTCTGTACAGTTTGTCATGGTCTGGATGCTTATAAAATATAATATGTATTATATCGTTGCATCTAGTACACATAGTACAAGCCTAGAGCTTAGTTTGTGACCAGAGCAATATGACGTGTAAATTTTCCTACATATTAATATTATCATAAATAAAAAGACTTGAGTTATTAATTATGTACCATCATGAATGTCTTGCACTTACTTACTTGGACACCTCATCGTAGCTAGGTATTATGATTTTACAACGAACATGTTTCCAGCTTGTTGCAAGTAACGTCACAGTGTTTTAGGACCCATCTATAAACAGTTTCACAAGATGGTATAATGAATCTAGGACCGACTGCTTAATGTGCTCGTTGAGACACTGTATTCTATTTTTAATTAAACACTCAATGGTACATATCATGGATATAAACCCGTGACTTAAAAACTGTATGGTTTGTAAGTCTCAGGTCTTACGAACTTTGCTAAATTTTTTCATTAAATTTTATTTATGAAACTCCAAAATAAAAATAAAAAAATTGCTTACTCAAATGTTATCTCAAAAGTCAGGTCACGCTCTTAGGAAGCTCGCGTACGTACATTTTAGATTATGTACAAGGAAAAGTTGTTGAAAAAAAAACAGCTTTACTTAGTTTATTAAAATAATTCTTAATAATGGTGTAACATCAGTTAAGTAAATATCGTTAGTTAAAAGAGTCTGGCAACATTAATGACTTAACAGAGATTTTATTTTTCTTTTCTTTCTTTCGAATTCGTAATTTGCATTTTTAGTTTTATTTGTTTCATGATTACTTAGCTTATAGGAACTGATTCCTTATTGAATAAACTTGGATACTATATATTTTTTTTTAACAATTTTACAACTGTTTATAGGAAAATATTGAATTATACATTTTAATGTAATATATACCAGCAAACCTTTGAGAGAGTGAAATATGCTTAGGATACAGAACTATTTTGAAAAAAGAAATATGTATATAATGTTATTAATGATGCATAACAATACTTAAACTACTTAAATACGGCAATACATAATACACGCAATACATAAACATGTATTCCAAACAAAATTGCCACATAAAAAACGTATATTTGTCTTCTACTTTAACTATAAGATTAATCTTTTTTTTTTCTTTCTATAGTTTTTTTATTGGCCCGCACACTTATGAGATAAGGTAGGTAATATATTTATAATAATGCATAGAAGATGAATCCGTCATGACAAATGTATACTAATAATATTAAACTTATTGAGTCCTTGAAAAACACTTTCGTTAGAAATATGTTTTTGTCATAAATCTACATCAATACATATTTATATAAATTGTTACCACAGCACAATATATACATGCAAAAACCCTCAAATGATCTAGTCATATTTCAGTTATAGTCTGTGGGTTCACGGCTTTCAGGAGACAACAGCAATCATAATATGCTGTAACCATCTCCTTTCATGTTACAGTTACAAAATGGGCACGAAAAAGCAGCGACGTAAGTAGACTCGTAATGCAAATTCTTCTTTACCGACAACCATTTCGTGACTGCATCGTTTAGTCGGCATAGTGGGAGCGATCAATATTATTAAACAGCAATGTATGATTGACCTCATTTATGGATTTTGTAGGTATGCTTACCACCAGGTAGATACAAAGTTTACATGCCGTGCTCCAGTAAGAAATATAATAAGTTGATCCAGGTTAAGTGTTCAAAGTAAAAAAAAAAAAAATTTCATTAATATTGAATGTCGAAGGATTCTTATCGTTGGCTGAAGCCTTCAAAGGCTGTGAAGGATGATGTTTATTCAGCATCGTGGAGAGCCCACAATGGGTCTGGTGTTGGTTCTGCTGTCACAAAGAACGTCATTAACATACTGTTATCATTGTATATGTCTGAACCTGTGGTCTGAACGAAGTACGTTTATTTTTGTAGATTCGCGTCTTTAATTGTATTTTCTTTAAAGTGCAATTATATATGTTAAATTTGTGAAATAAATTCTTCAGTGATAGGTTTAATATAGTTCAACAAAACGTAATGATTTATGTATTTTGCTCATTGTATCAAAAACATGTAAATTTATTTTAAAAACTATATATTATTTATCTTACTCAAATTTCAATAAAACTTAAAAAAAACATGATTATTAATAAAAACTATTATTAAAATAATAAAAACACCTAAAAATTAAATAAATCCTCACAGTGTTCGCGCGGCATAGTGCCCAAAACGCTGGCTACATTTCCTCTCTGTATGGTAAGGCTTATTCTTTGTGAGAGAAATGCGCCAGCCCTCTGGTCACCTGTGACGTCCACCAATTTTAATGCTCTATCTATATATTTCAATTCTAAATCTCTTTGAAAAAAGTTTTTGCTTCAGGACCCCACGGTCCCATTGTTTCTACCCCAAACGGCACAAATATATAATTATTAATAAATTGATATAATGACCCTGCCCTCCCAATACATATTTGAGAACTTATTATATGTTAAGAAAAATTATAATATGTTTAATAAAAATGCAGATAGGCATACCCGAAACTTAAGAAATATAAACAAAATTGACATACCAAGATTCAGATTACAAAAAACTAATAAATGTTTTCTTATAAACAGTATTAGGCTATTTAATAAATTACCAAAATCAATTATAGAACTAAATGATATAAAATTTAAAAATTGTATAAAGCAAACTTTAATAGCCAAGGCGTATTACAAAGTTAATGATTACATAAATGACAGAGATGTCTGGAATCAGTCCTCTCTGCGTCTGGAATCTCTAAACTAATAGTAACTGTCATATTGTAATAATTCATAATACTTACTATTATAGGTATATATATATTTTTTTATACTACAATAGGTATTTTTTTAATATATTTTTGGATGAGGTAATAACTTGTTATTACTATAACCTTTTATCATTATTTTAATTTTAAATATTTACTATTTTCTACAAGGTAATAATTAGTTATTACTTAACATTTATGTTAATTTGTCTTATTTATTTTAAGTTATTTTGTTAACAGAGTTATAGAATACATTTCCATGGTTTTTTTTTAACTAGTTGATGTTTGCGCAGGCCTTGGATTCAGCTATGTATTTGGCCCTGCAATGTACTAGTATACGTATCCAGCGGATTTCCTCTCCTTTGAAGGTCATTGCAGTGGTGGCGCGTGTCCCGGGTTCTGGTCTGCACCCTAAGGGCCTGGTTGAGCAGAAGGATGGCTGACACATACGTTACGTCCGTGATCGGGTGCTGCTGTGGGGGCCTTGGATCTCCGCTGGGCACGCACGTTTGATTGTTATCATATAAGAAGCGGAGATCCCGAAAAATCTTCTGCTGATAGACCGGCGCTGGCATCAAAGAAATGTTGTGTTCTGTAATTCTGTACTTTCAATATTGTAAGATAGTATATCTGCCTTGGGGTGTTCTACGCGTGCTCTTCAGTAGGATGAGAGTATATACCACATGCTATAAGCATAGGTTTAAGTCAATAACCATGCAGCACCATGCTCCTCAGATGATACGGTACATGTGGAACATCAGAGTTTTTTACTTGCTGGTACCTTTTTCTCCAGGGTGTCTCTGAGGCGATCGACTTGTGATCAGCGTTTGCGCCCTAAAAGATACCTTTCATCTATCTACTTGTAGGTATATTTTGATTACCTATACTAAAGTATGTATATTTGGGGCGTAGCTATGGTCTGTTGGGTTGGTCGCCTTGGTGGCACTTTTGCAGGGCAGTCAACGATTGACAGGTCAATGGAACCAGCTAACCACCTAGTCTTAAACTGGTTGGTTATGTAGTGTGTGTTCGGTTGGGTTGTTTTTTTTTTTTTTTCTTCCCGCAAGGACAATAGTTTAATAGTTTACGATTTGTTTATTTTGAATTATATTCTCAACATTTGTCTGTGGGAGGAATGGCGACCTGGCCAAGTACACACAGGACCTTATATATACTCTTTTTTTTTTTTTTTTTTGACTTTTCATAAATGCCTGTAAAGGTTTACATGAAATAAATATTTTTGACTTTGACTTTGACTTTGACAATATTTTCGCCGTTTGAGGTTTTCAGCGTGGGCGGCAGCGGCACCAGCCTCCTCTTTAGTCATTGAAAGATGTGAAGCTGCCAAAGTATCGACACATGTTGCATCCCACACTAAGAAGCGACCCATCTTCCAAGGGACCAAACTTAATCCGTCAGGTCTCTTGCCGTCATCGCGTGATAGACCACAAGGTTCATTAATTGATGGAATATTAATAACGGCAAGAGACCTACGAATCAAATCGTTTAACAGGTTGTGCCGTGAAAACCGCCCCGCGCTCTTCGAACAAGATAGACCATGGTGCCCAAATCGGTCGACGTCACATCCGCACGGACATCTGTGAGGTTCACAGATAGCTACTCCCAATCTCAGCCCTATGGCGATTTGAAAGGTCTGGTTATCTAGAAGAGTTCCTAAATTTCGATTTGGTATTATATGCAACCATTGCCCGGACTCTTTGGTTGCGACTGCTAAAAGGCGTGCACGATTTATTTCTGTAGAATTTTGAAGCAAACTTGCATAGGTGGCTTGTACGAGCGGAGCATCCCAATGTTTTTGTATATGACGCTCCAACGGGATATCTCCGCTCGGACAAGCCTCCGACCAGGCAATAAGACTGTTATCTAAATATGGTATTTTTACTGCATTCCAGTTTTTTTTCAAAATTTTTGAAATTATTCCCGAAACGCTGTATACTGAGGACAAAAAAGCCGGAATAGCTATACTTGTAATTTTCCTGATACCTATACCACCATATCGGATTGGTAAACTTAACTGTGTCCAAGATTTTTTTTCTAAATTTAAATTCATTTTTTTTTGTAATATGCCTTTTATGGTGGCGTCAAGAAAGTCTAGTAAGTCTAAAAATTTCCACATGGGACATGTACGAAGTAGGTGTGTCAATTTTGGGACGAATAAGCAATATTTTGCAATTGTATAGGCTACATGACAATTTAACTTTTGTATCTGTTCCGAAATATTTGTAAAATGTTCTAATTTTTCTTGTAATAATGAAGGTATTGAGTCTTCAAATATTGCTGACCCTAGAAGGTTAAAGTTGTTCTGGGTTAAAATTTTAATATTTGGTGCTATTGAGGCAAATTTAGAAGAAATTTCCGCTTTAATATTATTCGAAACTTTGTTGGAAATAAACAACTCGCATTTTGAAAAATTCAATTCTAAGCCAATCTTTTGGAACTCGGTTATAATTTGGACCAAATCAGATAAGACTGAATTGTGTTCACCTCCTAGGGTGCCATCATCAAGATACCAAACATTAAAAGGGAAACAAGTGTTGATATGATTGGATGGATAGCGAGGCTGAAAATTGCTGGTCCCAGCGGATCTCCTTGCTGGCAACCAATAGACGAATGTATAATATTTGAATTGTATGATAAATTTAGATTTTGGTTATAACATTGAAATAAATAAGGATAAAGATGGGGTATGTGATTTAAAACCTGCAAATTTTTATAAGTTAAGACATAATCAATTTTGTCTAAAAATAATTACATGAAATGTTAAAAAAAAATAGTGCGTCGGTACTAGAAGAACATTACACGCATATTATATTTCCCAGGTCACAAACTCAGCTGTAAGCTTGTACTATGTGTACCAAAAACAATGACATCAATACATATTATATTATATAAACAACCAGACCATGACATTACAGAAAAACGTACTATCTTTTTTTGCCATGGGTGGGAATCGATCCCACGACCTCCGAATACAACGCCAAAAGCGCAACCACTAGTCTACGGAGGCGGTCAAGTACAATAAGTTATAACTGTACTTAGGTATACATAGGACTTAACTTAACATTTTAATAAAAATAAATATATAATTATCTCAACTACATTATTTTATTTCAGATTACCACGGACTGTTGTTATTGTATTACCTAAAAACATCGTTACATGTAAGTAACAAACCATTTTGACAAAGAACATTTTGAAAGTATTCAAAGTTAAACATTTAGTAGTAGTACCTACGGCAACAATAAAACTTTTTAATCAGTTGAAGCTTGCATATAGGTGTTACTTATAAACTTTGAAGAAGCGTTATTATAACTTGGTTGGCAATTTCGTTTTATAACATTTACCTACGTTTAATATTATATAAATGATTTTATGGTGGAATACGGAAAAAGCTTTTAAAATATTTTTTATTGTACCAACTATTTACCAAAACCAGTCGTCAGTAATACGACGTCATTTCGAAGAGGTAAATAAAACAATAATTTGTCATAAAATAACAACTTGTTGAATAACAAATTATAATGACAGGTCTTTAACGTGAGCATAGTAAATAACCTCGTTGGGGTTACACTACACTTTACTGGCGAGTTTTTAAATAAGAACGTGAAAAATGTTTCCAAAATCGTCGGAGCGCAGTGACAGCGGGCTGCATACGGCGACCGGATGCATTTTCCTAATGTGTCGGCTCATGGGATTATTTCCTGTAGAAGGGTTGTTGAGTAGAAATTCTAAGAGATTAAGGTAAGAAGTTTTATTTTATTTTACTGGAGCACGGCACTATGTATCTACCTAATGATAGCAGCCCTACAAAGTTTTAGAATAGGGTATATCAATACATTTCTTAACAAATTATTCGCTCCCACATATATGCCGACTAAATTATGGGGCTGCGACATACACTAATTTGCATTACGAGTCTATTCTGCTTTATTGTTAATTTAACTGCCCGTTTGGTAACGGCACCTTGAAAGCAACCGTACCCTAAAAGGAGACTACCATCTCTACAAGAAATCGATACAGTAGTCTCCTAAAAACCGGTGAACCCACAGACTAAAACCGAAACATGACTAGGTTACTTGATGGTTTTTGTATCGGTAAGGGCGGTTGTAATGACCATGTACATACTTTTAATATTCTTAATCTTATGTTGAATCATTACTTATGTAGTTGGGTCACCCTGCGGCAAACAACCATTTGTAGTACAAAATATAAGATTAAACATATTGATTAAGATGTTGTTTTTCACTAATGTATATTATACGTGGTGGCCGAGTTGGTTAGACCTTGGACTTAAAAACACTAAAGTCCCTAGTTCGAATCCCGGTGTGTACCAATGAGTTTTTAATTAAAAAAAACATGTAGGTACATTTGTGTGACAACACCACTGTAGTGCCTCAGAGAGCACGTTTAGCTGTCGGTCCCGGTTTCACTATACCAACATGTGAAACTGTTTAAAGATTGGTTATTGAGTCTATTTAAAACATCGCGACGAGCTAGCCACTTGTTCGGTGTAGACTCATACCATCGGCTACGACGAGGTGGGATTAAAAATCCCTCCGCTGGGTACCCTGGGGCCGTCTAGGCGGTCTCGGGCGCCGTAAGGCATAAAGAGGTAAAGTTTGTGAGGTGGTGGGGGTAATGTCAGGATCTACTGAACCGATTTAGAACATTATTTTAGGGTTGGATAGCCAATTTATCGAGGAAGGCTATATAACATCACACTACGACCAATAGGAGCGGAACATTAATGAAAAATGTTGGGAAAATGGCGAAAATTTGTTTCCTTTTGAGAGCTTAAACGGTTAAAGTTACGCAGGCAAAGATGCACGTATCAGAAAGTTTAATATAAACAAAAAAAAATTGCCAGCGTGACTATACGCGACACGTGGCGCTAGGAGGTTTCTATGTTCCTCTTATCTTTCTGTAAAATCGTTTTTTTACGTTCTATTGAAATATACTATTTTATTACTCGAATTTAATTCATGATCCTATTAAGAAAATAATTAAGATTGTTTTTTATTACAGATTTAACTTGAAGTCTCCATACTCAGTACTTGTGTGTGTTTCATTTTTATTAATGACAAGTATTTTGTGCTTCATAATACACGATCTAGCTATGTTTGGCCTAAATTATAATACTATGTGTAAGTAAAATTTTATCTTTAAATGTAATTCTCACAGACTTTTCTCATTATTAATACCATAAATATATCCACCTACTTATAATCTTATAATTCAACCGTTTATTATTTTGCTTTCTTTCTATCAGCTTGCATGCTTTTATATTTAATTAATTCAGACCATATTTTGTTAATAAAATACAGTTATATACCACAGTAAAATACGTATATTAAGTAGAATAGTTTATTATGGTTTTCTTTTAATAATAAGTTATAAAATATATTATATGTATAACACCCTCACCTCATCTATCTACTATTATCTATCGACCTCATCGTTGCTTACCATCAGGCAAGATTGAGGTCTGCGTTGACCTCAATAAGCCCACAACAACCTCGCTAGGCAGACTCTGCTTATAATATAAAAAAACAGATTACCTATAAGATTATGTGCTGTGGTTTCTATTATTTTATTATAATGTGTAAATAGTTTATTTGTTAATATTTCAGCATATTGCATTTACATGGGAGAAGGATTTTTAAGAATATCCATATTGGTATGGATAGCAAAAAGTTGGCCTTCCCTGGTGAGCAGCACGCAGGCTATAGAGACCTCACTGACGTCTGTGAGGGAGAGGAATGCCAGGTTCAGACTTAGGGTTACTGTTCTTACAATATTCATGCTTTTGTGTAAGTATACTTGGGCATGGGTGCGGGTGCTAACCGAAGTTAAATTTTAACGTAGCGGTTAAAAGTATTTTGCCCCACAACGTTAAGTTAGTTAGTTGTCAATTTTCAATGTCACCAGGTTTGCATTACGTCAGAATTACATACATTATATCGATCAAAGTTTAGCTTAACGTTATGCGCGTAATCACCTTGCTTATCTTAAATAAATAAATACGCTGTAAAAGTCAGATATCGGCTATAGACACTCATTTAGAGAAATGAGCGATTTAATAATAACTTGATGACATTAGTAACTTGATGAGCGATTTATCTTCTACCACGTTTTCAGTCTTAATATATTCGATTATTTACATATCTTCTACTTGTCCTTAATATTTATGGCTTTTTACCTATTTAATAAAGTATTTTATTAAAGTTTTATTATATTTATCAATGTTAAGTTATAAATTCTATATTAACAAACAAACTTAATTTAGGGTTGATTTTTCAATCGTTAGATAAAGTTATTCTACAGATAACTTGTAAAGAGATTTTCAACAAGTAATTTATTTTTTAAAACAAAAAAAATAAATGAAGATTATTAATATATATATTATTTTTCATTCATAATTGCCGAACTTTTCTCTTTGTTATTCAATTTTATCGAAAAATTCAAATCATCTTCATCTATTTTTTTTTGTTTTAGAATACAAAGTTCTTGTTGAAAAACCCGAGCTGACAAATTGAATAATTCTCCATACAAGTTATCTATGGAATAACTTTTTCTGATGATTGAAAAATCAGCCCTTAGAAATATGAGGTTTTTTGTTTCTGTGAGCACTAAAAATACACCATGAAAAGCTTATGAAGATGGAAACATGTTTTTGGTTCTGTAACTGTTGCAGGTATTATTGTCACTGTATGAATTTATATGACTTGCTACATGATCCATATCCCCATAAGTAAAAATTATCCAACGGGAAAGGCTACTACTATTTTTTGGTAAACGCATTGGTTGTCATCCCTATTCATAAAAAAAAATGTTCAAAATAATTTACCATCTCATATCGATTATCAAGATACTGTTCCTAACATGATCTTCATACCTTTTCTTTACATACTATAAAAACTCCTACAATGATTTACATAATTTTTTACTTATGAATTGAAATTTTCACTTTCAACCCAACTCTGACAGACCTAAAAAAAAATCTACTGTATTATTTTCCCTCTGAAAGAGTTTGTTATATTATACTTATAGTTTATGTTGTTCCTTTCCCAAGAACCGCTACATAGGGTTTCTGTATGAATAACCTTTTTTATTTCAGTGGTGGTCATACTGTATTTCGTATTTCATGCCAAGCAGTCTACGCTCTGTAATAAGAAATACTACAACAACCCTAATATGACAATCACACAGGCATTCTTTGAACATAAAATGCCTTTCGTCTTTTATTATATTGAGTACCAGCCGTGGATCGCAGGAATGTTTAGTGTAAGATACATATTTGGTTTTTCAAACTCTTACGTTGACGTAAATAAAATAAGAAAAACAAAAAAAAAATTGTTACCTATTATACCTAAGTTTTTTTTTTCAGATACCAATTTATCAGAACTTTTTATCGGAGTACCTTTTCGACATGATGATAGCTTACGTTAGCGTTTATCTAACGCAATACTTTTTGGAATTCAACGAACGTATTGTTTCGGCTCAAAACAAGGTATGTAATTATTACTTACACAAGTATTATTTTTACATTTTTACTGCATTATATTTAGGAGGGATATTTACATCGTCAAATTTTGCGGAGCAGAAAAAAAGTGAGACTATATGAAATAATAACGTATATATTTAATGATGAAAATGTTATTAGGCACAAAGTAACAAATCGATTAAAGTCCTTTATCAACAACCTCGCTGGGCCACCGGTATAGTTTACCACCACCCATACAAATGCAAAAACCGTCAAGTGGCCCAGTATTTTTTTTGGTTTTACCGGGTTGAAGACAACTGCAACGATTCATTGTCGAGGGGTAGTCTCCTCTCAGGGTGCGGTTTCGTTTTCAATGGTGAAAATAAAACTACCACCTCGACATAAAATATGCAGTAGTCTCCTGAAAACCGCTGGACCAGAGATGAAATACGTTCGTGAACATATTTGACTGTATTCGATTTAAGCGAAATTTGGACTCCCGACTAAACAAAATATAGAAAATTATAATAACTTTTAATTATCCATTGTAGCTTAGTACCTGCCTACTTAGTAAGTCTTAGTAGACACTAACTTAGTAGACACTAACTTAGTAGACACTAACACCCACCCAAATGTTAAGACAAAAGAGAAATTGTTTAAGATTCTATTTTTAAATAAAACCAATTCCCAAAGGTTTTAAGTGACAGTAAACAAGTTGTTTACATCCCCGCATCTTGTAAACAATAAACAATATGATACAAATAAAGTTTTAAAATTGGGTCAGGAAATTTAGCTCCATTGTGTTTATTGTTTGATCTTCAAGGTTAGGGGTCCGTGAAGATACGGATGCGCTGATAAAGACAAATAGTTTCCCGAAATCTATTTTTTCTGTTGGACGTGACTGATTTAATAAAACCCTACAAAAAGAAGACATAGCTTGGTTAAATTTTTAGGGTTCTATAAGTTTTAAAAAAAATTAAACCCGAATGGGAAAATTGATATTTAATACTAATTAGTCTCTGTCGCCGCCCATTTCGTAATTGCATAATTGCCGGCATAGTGGGAGTGTTGATAAACAATAATTATTGATGGACCCCTTTTATGGACTTTATAGATTTTCTAACCACCAGGTAGACACAAAGTTACATGCCATGCTCCTTAAAAAAAACTTTGTATGTCTGTTCAAAGACAAAATCTAAATTTATTTTCAAGCATTTGGCTGAGAATTTACCAATTACCATCAAATAGATGTAAAGTAACGTGCCATTTACTCCGTTAAAATAATATGTCGGACAAATTACACATATTGCTCTGGTCACAAACTAAGCTCTAGGCTTGTACTATGTGTACCAAAAGCAACGATATAATACATATTATATTTTATAAACACCCAGACCATGACAAACTGTACAGAAAAATCATACTAATATTTTTTGCCACCAAAATGCAACAATAAATACGTCTTTGTCACCGTCCATTTCGTAAACGCATCATTTAGACGGCATAGTGGGATCGATCAATATTCTTTAACAATATTGTTGTGTTGATCGACCACATTCATAGATTTTATAGGTCTGCTTACCATCAGGTAAAGATAAAGTCACATGTCGTGCTCTACTTTGTCGTTACTAAAATAATAAAGGGCATGAAAATTTTGGTGATTTGTTAAACAACATGGTGGCCCCAATATTTATGGATATTATACATCTGTTTACCACCAGGTACCCATATGCAGAGACACGTTTTGTACTCTTGTTACAACGAAACAAGACAGAGGGATCGTTTTAAACGATTTTAAATGATAGCTGGAAAAGTGAGTCTGTGTCTCTCTGTTTGTTTGTGGAAGTTTTGTTTTACTTGTAAACCACTAAACCGATTTAGGGGGTAAACATAAGATATAATATATTTTGATAAAACGTTAGGGCGATAAGATATAGTATATAAAAATATATTATATTGTTACAAATAAAACTTTAATTCATATTTTAATATCCTTAAAAAAAGGTGTGTTTCTAGTAAAATAAGTAGATAAAATATTATTTTTTAGCCATCATTACCCTGGAAGGAAATTAGGGTACACTACACAAAAATGGTATCCCTGGTACAACTGGTGGATTCCAAACTCAGTTACATGGTCATCTTGTCCCTGGGAAGTAATTTGATTACCATATGCTCGTTGGTGTTCCAAATTCTACGGTTAGTTTTTTAATTTTATGATAGTATTGAAACATTTCTAAGATTTTAGAAGCGTAGGAATGGTTTTAATCGTCGGTCAAAGTAAATTTCTTTTATGAAAAGTATATTAGGAAAAAATAATGATAATTTGTTTATTTTTTTTTTATTACTTTACTTGTGTTTTAATAATTTTTACATCAGAATCTATTAATGCATAATTTGTTAACAATATCTGAAAGCTGCGTTATATCGTTTAATTACAAAAAGCTTTAGTAGGTGCCTACCTTATTTGCCACGATTCATAGATAGGTATTTGTTTTGCAATAATTTTATAGATCCGAATCCTAATCACCAATTATCTTATTGAATCGTCAATTATTTTAATATAAATATAGAAGATGGGAACCTACACTTACCTACCTAGTAATATATCTATTTAATTACAGAACAAGCAATATCTACCAATATATAAAGTGTCATTCAAAACTTTCAGAAATGTAAGTATTCTCTGTCAACTACTTATAACTCGTAAACATATTGTTTAGATCGACGTAATGAAAAGTGTTAAATAAAAATAATTTTATTATTGATTATTACAACTGATATTCGCTTGCACAATGTTCTTTAAACGATTTTAAATCCTAAACGCGCTTTCTGACTGACAAAGCTATACAAATTTTGGCTGAAAAATAAATGCTTTTTAAAACGTTACGCAAGCCGTCGTTATAAAAGATTTATATTTTTGGACTTTTGGGTACAGAAATGAATGTTCGGGAAAATATTAGGACAAAAATACATGTGTATATACAATTATCCTTATATACCTGGTGGTAAGCAGACCTAAAAAACCCATGAATGGGGTCGTACACCGTTGTTTAACAGCATTGATAGCTCCCACTATGCCGGATAAATAATGCGGTTACAAATTAGGCGGCGACAAAGACGAGTTTGTATTACGAGTCTACTTTAGTAGCCTCGCTGCTGAGGGTCTAATACAGTCTATGTAAACGTCGTTTAGTCTGAAGTTTAGGCCGTGTATTTTTACTTTTATAATTTATTTATGTTTAAATTACTAATTACAGACTTGTCCTAAAGGCCTTACACTTTGCGTATTTGTGTTTCACCCTTCTATTCATAGTCACAAGAACTCTTATCATGACGCTATCAGCCGCCAAGCTGAACGGCGCGGCTGAAAAAAGCGCTATGTTCATCTATGAATTGCCTAAACATGAACGAAGTGATGAGGTAAGTAAGCATAATCTTTTGAAGTTCTTAAAAACAGTTATTCAGAACGGTATTTCTATGGAATTGGTCTATAAAGATAATTTGTTTTTCTTTTTAATTAACTATACTTTTATATTTCCCAATACATAACGGCGGCGATTGTCGTAATTTTCTTTTGTATAAACTAGAATAATTCTTTACTAGTTTACATAATTCAAATATTACATAATTTTAGTATATTATTATAAGATTAGATCATACTAATTAATTACAAAACAAAAAACTTAGAAATCTATACCATTTGTTATTTTAGTGATTATTAAAAATCTCTAAATCTGTGATGCTTTATTAATTTTGTCATACATTTAAAACGGTACCTAAATCAACATTTAAATATTTAGGCGAAAAGGATTGGTAATTTTAAATATATTTTATATGAATAAACAGTCTAATTTTAATTATTTTAAAACTTTTTATATATCAGGTCCAAAGGCTTTTATCACAAATCAACACAACCACAGTGGCGCTGACTGGTTTGGGATTCTTCAATGTTACAAGGGAAATGATTTTGAGTGTAAGTAATTGTTATCACTTGTCCCGAAGGTTGACTGGTAGAGAATGCCGCGCGGCATTAAGTCCGCCTTTGTATAATTTTAGTGCAATAAAGTTTTTAAAATAAATAAAAATAAATACTAATAATACCAAAATTCTTCTATAGCATCACACTGATTTATACAAAAATACTATTAAATAAAAGTATCTAGCGATACTAATCCTCTTATTCCCTAGTATTTTTACTAAGGAAATAATCTAAAAAACGCGTGCATTCATACTAACCACAGCAGTCAGTTTCCGATCAAAACGAGTTATCCGTACGGAAAAGTTTCGAAAATCTTTGACTAATCGAAATCGACCTTGTCCGTGCATATATACCGATGGTGTACTAGGGGGAAATTCATGCCTTGTGTCGGTGCGAAATACTCGTAAAAAGTGACAGATCTACATAGAAACTGTCAATTTCATTCGAATGCATAAAGCGACATGCATGCCGAAAGCGCGAGAATTGTCCTGTAGGTCTATTACGCCATACAATTGAGCTAAATTTTAACCAAAATGACGTAGGTAGTTGAGGTAAGTAGTTGTCTGTAAATTTTCAATGTTACCAAGTTTGCATTACGTCTATATTGCATCATATCGATTAAAGTTTAGCTTAGCGTTTTAAATTTATTCTGAGTATTTATAATTCGGACTTAAAAACACTAAGGTCCCTGGTTCGAATCCCGGTGTGTACAACACCATGTTTGACAACACCACTATAGTGCCCCGGAGAGCACGTTAAGCTGTCGGTCCCGGTTTCACTATACCAACTTGTGAAACTGTTTATAGATGGGTTATTGGTTATCTATTCAAAACATCGCGACGAGCTAGCCACTTGTTCGGTGTCGACTCATACCATCGGCTACGACGAGGTGGGATTAAAACCCCTCCGCTGGGTACCCTGGGGCCGTCTAGGCGGTCTCGGGAGCCGTAAGGCACCCGTGAAGATATATATATTATATATTATATTTATAATTCGGTATAACAAGCAGATTTTGCACGCCATACATAAATGGCAGAATATTTAGATCAATATCTAAATATGACCATATTGTAACACCATATTCATGCAAAAATAAACACGAGTAAGTGAAAGATTGTTTAACAGCTGAATACTTTGTTTCAGATGACTGGAGTAATAATAACGTATGAGCTGGTCCTGCTGCAGTTCGCCAGAGCTGACGACGACGATAAGCCCGCCAGCACCAACAACTTCTCTTATATTTGAAGCTATTTATATTATTAAAGAAGTTTATTTACGTATCTATTTCTTTATGGGGTTGAATCCATAACCCTTGTTAATTCGCCCTGTATTAAACAATGTAATAAACTAGTCCACTTATTCATAAAACTTTATTGCGTTTTACTTAAAATTGTGTGTTATCTATTAAAGATGATTGTCGTTGAGAAGAAAGAGAAGAAACATTTTTTTACTAAAACGCTTAATAAAGGTGTTAGTAGAGTTATAAATATTGAAAGGAGTTAGTGATTCCCGTTTTTTGTTGGACAGCCTTAGGGTTAACTGCTATTAAATTTAGGTGAATATGTAATTAAACTACATTTACAAATTTTAGCTAACAATTTAATCAAATTAAAAATAAATATTCAGTAAACTAATCGAATATTCGGCCAAATACGAATATTTATAAATACACCGAGTACCTATATAACAAATACGAATATTGGGCCGAACATTCGGAGGATCTAAATATCTACATTTTTATTGATGTCAACGATATCTAAAAAAATGTGGACTAGTCTAGTTATAACCCAAGCACGTCCGCCACTTTATTTACAAAGTAAACATTAATAATAAATGTTATTAAGAAGAAAATGTTATTTTTATTTATTTTTCCTACGTTAGCGATGCGTATCAGAGCTAAGCACGTGAAGGGTCGAGGTAGGTTATATAAAAAATATATTTTGTCGGGCGGGTTTTACTAAATAATTAATCTTCTTTCAGATAGAACTACTTCTTGAATAAATATAGCTGTAACGTTCGCCCCCCACCCACTCGAAAACTCGAGCCTGTAAAGACTGAAGAACTCCGTCGCTGCTGTGAGATAATCATAGAATCTTATATCTAATAAATTTCAGCCATGTGATCGTCTAGTTTAACCCTTTTACGTTGTGTATTTTAATCCGCTTCAGTAACCCATAGTTCTTTTAGAGGTAGAATTAATATTACGATTGGTAAACTTTATAAAGTATGTTTGTATGACATAAATACACTGTATACAATAATCAACACATGCAATATCAGAGTCCGGCAAGCAAGGCATTGAACTACAGTGTTCCCGGACTTGAGACCGCGAAGTGGGTTTCAATTCCCCTTTACAGTACAGACTCTCACCCTCACTGTGTTCAGTGCCCTCTCTACCGAATCAATTACTATATAATTATACTAACATGATACTATACGTCGGCCGACTGTATAAATAAATATGCATCTTGCCTAGGTTTTAAATCCCTAGGAAATATAACTTATAAAAAACAATACATGTAAATCAAAATGGTAATAACCCTATCTTATTAACCAATGTGCACAATTTTAATACATAAAGAAATAAGAATAAAATGACCTACCTGTGCCTCGTTGACCTGGTAACACGTTTTACACAAATAAAATAAAGATTAATTTACATGTCTAAAATAAGTTATAATAACTGCGAAAGTATTAAGAATAGATAATTTGAAAAAACTTACCTAAGCGCCGGATACCTACCATCTTGCCTTAAATTGACACTATATTAAACTAGACACCTGCATTGCACAACGACTGACCTTGCCCCGACTTGCCCTGTGTTTAGTTGCTCCTGCGCTTTTTCCTATTCCCTCTACAGCGGGCGAGACGAATCGCGTAGTAATTTACTTTAGGCAATTTGTATCGTATTTGTATATATATAAAGTTTATAATACAATAACAAATCTCAGGGAAACGAGATAAGCATTATTAACTCGTAATGTTTCTTACGTGATTTTTTTGTATACTATGTTCAAATATATAATAATATTCATCAAATAAATTTTATATTGAAAAGTTTCATTAATATAAATACAGGAGGTGTATGGACAAACCGTTACAAAGTCAATCAGATAAAAATAAAATATCTAAAGTCACTGTACTAAATATTTTTATTCAAAAATAAAGTCGAGCTTTTAGAAAGAAAGGAAGTAAACTCAATGCTGGATTTCCCAGCTTCCGCTTCCTTCCACATCGGTACCTCCCCACCGACACTCTAACATATTGGCCTGGCTTTTCTCATACTTTCACTTTACCTAACAAACTCCGGATAGATAGGGCAGGAAATACGTACTAATATTATAATGGCTGACTATATAAATATAGCGGAGAGCTCGCCACTTGTTTAATGTAAACTTATAATACCGCGACTGACTAGGTGAGGACCGAAAGGCAGTTTCGCGCGCAAGGCCACTGTGATAATACCATTTAATCCAATTCCAAATTCCAGCGAAGTCGCGGGCAAATAAATGTTAGTACCTTCGATACCCCACATGACTTATTGGTTTCAAATTTTTTTTTTGACTAAGGCGCCTTTTAGATTTCCGTGAATCAAGAATTTCTACAACCATTCCAATTATTGAGGATATAAGTTTCGCAGAATATCGTTAACTCTTTGTGATGACATAAGTCTTCTATATATAAATGTGTCACGCAAAATGTTCTTTCTCAATCATCTTTGCGCTGTCCTTTATATAAATTCTTAAATAGAATATCAGTACTGACTTTGCGATTCTTTTACGGGAAAAGTCAAGTCGGCAAACATTATTTGTATTGAGGTGGCTTCGAAACTGTATTTGTTGAGACGAGAACTTTTCTTTTGCGTGAAGATGATTTTCTTTGTTTTTACTTTTTTTTACAATATTATTAACTAGACCGTGGTCTAGGGGTCATGCTGTTGGCATTTTATCTGGAGGTTATGGGTTCGATTCTCTAATATATTAGTACGACTTAATATTTTCCTAAAACGTTTCTCCAGTCTAACAGTGCTGCTTATTAATCGATCCAATTATTGACAAAGTTACTAAATAATTGCAAAGTAATATTTCGGTTTAATACAATAAACATATTTTTCTTAATCATTAGGTAGGTATTTACTACAGGACTGTCCACTTGGAGAACCCTAGGCAAATTATATCTAATACATTATATACATTTGCGCCGTCCCATCTTCAGAGTACCTCAGCTGGCGCTGCGCCGGAACGAGCTCAAGTAAGAAAACGTCGAACATATGACTCTACTATATCTATGTATTATATATTTTCGACGTTTGCTGTGAAAACGATGGGTCCGTGGGGATCTGAGGTCCGTGGGGAAATCTCTGTACAAAGAAATAGCCCCAAAGCTCATCGACATCTCAGCAGACAATAGAGCTGGCAGCTTTTTCGCTCAAAAATTGAGTATCTTAATTCAGAGAGGAAATGCTGCGTACTGCAGCATATTGGGAACCATGCCGTCCATGGACAGTGATTTGGAAGATTTTTATAACTTGTGTGTGTACATGTAGGTTATTTTGGGGTTTCTTTTTTTTTGTTGTTTTATTTTCATTTTTTAAGTATATTTTTCTTTAGGCAGGTCTTTTTTTTCATATGTTTTGTAATAGGTATTTATTTTAATTTTTTTATAATATATAAATATTACCTTCTAAATTTTTTTTTAAGTTTTATAAATTTAATAAATGATCTCATTTAATACAATATATAAATGTTTTTATAACGTATTTTATTTATATTAATCTCTTTTCTCAAAGACACAAGAACTTTATAGATCATTTTGTAGGAAATATCGTCAATGTCTAATAATAATAAGATTAACCAAATTATATATTTCACACATATTCCCCTGGTCACAAAATCCCTGGGCTTGTACTGTGTGTACTGAAAGCAACGATACTATAACGATACATTATATATCAACAAATTCCATAGAAAACTTTAAAAAAAAAACTAATATTAAATTATCATGAGTAGAAATTGAACCCACGACCTCCAAACACTATACGTTCGTTATAAGTTAACGTTTATAAGTTTTTCTGATATTTGTACGTTTGTCTGTACAGTTTGTCTGGGTGTTTATAAAAATATAATTTGTATTATATCGTTGTATGAAAAATGAAAAATGCGACCAGAGGCTCTACCATGGGTTTGCGCATTATAGCAACGTAACGTATTTGTATACGTATACTCACGTATACAAATTAAATACGTATTAATACGCAGCTACCAATACTATCGCTTTATTCAATCCTGTTACCAAAAAGTATACATATACAAATACGTCACGTTTCTACAATGCGCAAACCCATGGTAAAGCCTCTGAGCAATATGTGTAAATTGTAATACTAATTTACATATATATTATATAAGTGTCTACTCGCAGAACCAAATAGCTTTGATAAATATAGGACATTAAATATTGTACTAACAATTATTTCATAATATGCGCTAAACTTCTGACATTTATAAATAGGGTAATTTCCTCATTATTGTCTGACCTCACACACATACCCTGACCGCTGCAACCCTACACACATCAACACTGTGCTATCTCTACAGATTAAAATATCAGAGTGGAGTTTTAATACGGTGGCGTTATTGTTATTTCTTCGGAGAAAATATTTTCTGCCTTAATTAAAAAGGAAAGTTAATGAGAGTTTTAACTTACTTACCCTGTGTTCCAGTCATGGAAGTATGGATAATATGGTAGTGCTTTAAAGACCTAAAATCGCCTGTCTAAATATGATATTAGAAGATAGTGCCTGACAAACCCAAAACAAATAAGAAAAATAATCTATACTAATATAATAAAGAGGAAAGATTTGTATTTTTGTATGTTTGTAATGAATAAACTCAAAAACTACTGGACCGATTGCAATAATTTTTTCACCATTAGAAAGCTGCATTATTCAGAAGTAACATAGGCTATATAATATCACGCTAGGTCCTATAGTTGTGGAGCAGTAACCAAAAATGTTTTAAAAACGGGGGAAAAGTATCGTTTCTGAGGCCTTCCGTGGCGTGCGCTGAGCATATAGTTAAAGTTATACAAACCTGTGCGAAGCCGGGACGGGCCGCTAGTTATTTTATAAAAAGTTGAGAACAAAATATGGCGGCCACACACATATTTGACATTTTGTTCCAAATTGAAAAGCTTTTTTACTATTTATCTATCTTTCGTGTGAAGAATTGAATGAGTACGAGCGACTCTGGTAAATATTTGTGATGTCTACTTTAAAGTTGTGTTTACTGTACTTCTATATTATTCATAATTTCATGGTTCCACTATAAAGGAATTCCGTATTTTTTTAAAGGTTTAATAATGAAGAAACAAGATTATCAAGGTATAGGTTTAATCGTAAATAATTAATGTTTTAAATACAAATATATGAATACAATAAAATTTACAACTGAAGATATAATCTCTTGACCAGAATATGTAAATATATGCAAGAATACGTAAATACGTCTAGGAACTTCTGTAGGCATTGTACGTGCACACCATTATACCTGTATTTCTTGAAGGGATTGAGGATTAGTCACATAAACTTTAGTTTTTTTTTTAATTATTAACAACGCCTCAGTTTTCATGGCCTAATGTTTCGATTTCTTATCGAGGTGGTAGTATATTACAGAGTGCGGTTAAGGAAAGAGTAGTTGATTTGACTATAATGCAGCTCTATGATGTCTATGATATTAAAAATATAATTGTAATCCAAAGGACATCTGCATTTTGACCTAGTCAACTGTACCAAGAAGAAATTATAATAAAAAAATACTTGACTAGAATCTATTTATAAAACAATTATTCAATTTATTTAAACTTCACGGGTAAAAGTTTAAAAATTAAGAAAAATTTAACAACTTTTGCCTAAAATAAAAGATGTTAAAGGCCTTTGCTAATATATTATGAAAAAAATATCAAAAGCGTAAATAACAAAAAATATTTATATAACCTAAAATCCAAAATAAAAAACAATCTAAATTAATGAATATTTATTACAGAATTATAATTGTTTAACCAAAACCCTATTTTAAGGAATATTTGCATTTTATATTTACATATTACCTATTTTCGAACACTTCTATATAGTTGACATCCCAGCACGTTCCTATTTACATAAAGATAAAAGTTTGTGATTTATATTATTATTATATACCAACTTTATTTTTTCGTTATACCTATTTTAATTAGTAGTTTTATTTAAATACTACTTCTGGCTTAATTTATTATTAACAAATTACATATTAAGTTTATATACCGATAGCGACAATAACTTACAAGCTTGAGAAATGTTTGTGAAACGAAACATTTAGTGATACCAGCAATGCACAAGTATTGCTACTGTAAATATTTTGTAATGCTATATTTCTCATTTCCTGGCTTAAAAAAAAATACAAATACCGTTAAATGAGCAAAACTATTATGTTCAACCCTACATACCAAACGATTCGGTACAATATACTAGGCCAAATTTGTATGCGGCGGCCGAATCTCCTTTATCTTTGTTACCGCTTCATCATTTAGCCGGCATAGTGTGATCGACAAATGCTATTAAACATGCCGTGCTCGTGCTGTCTAACTGAAAATATATTGACTCGCTATCAATAGTGTACCAGTGACAATATTAATTTAGCAGAACTAGGGGGTTGTTATGCTTTTTCTATTATTAAAGTAAGAGGGTATAGTAATATATATATATTTTAAATTCTTTGTTTATTAACGATCATGAAATTGCAACAGAACTAATTCGTAGGTAATAATTGTAGCAACCATCTGAAAAAAAAAGATTTTAAGTACTTAATTAGAATTTCAAACACTAAATTATTATATAAAAATAATTGTTATTAATATGTATTGTCACACCGGAAACATTCTATCATGAAAAAAATAAAACACGTATTTTTTTCCTTTTAATGTCGCCCATACAAAAAGATTAAGATAAAATTAAGTCATTTAAGTACAAAAAATATACACAAATCACTAACTTTTATACTAAACTCATGATTGAGACCGCCAATTATCTAAAGGTTTTTTTTAGCTTGTTACAAAGAAAATATGTATTTTTTAGAATAATTTTAGCCATATAGGCGCTCGTATGATAATTTTTTTTCGGGCATTTTGTTTTGAAAAAATACTTACCCTATTTTACTTATTTACAACTCGGCTGTTAGCCCAAGTTCATTTTTTTTTATGTTCGTAATTGTATGCAAAAATCTTTCTGTTGTGGGTAATATATAATACATATCTTTGTATTACAATAATACTCATTTCGACAAAAATATAAATAATAACCCAACACAGAAAGATTTATAAATACAATGACCGACAGAAATAATATTTTAATTCTGCGACAATCAGTAATCGAGTATGACTGGAACTTTAGTGCGAATGCAGAGTTCTCAAGGCATTTATCCGCTGTAAGAAACAACACCCAGTATAGTTACCGATAACATAATGTCTCGAGTGACATAAAAGAATCCAAGTCCAGTAAATCCCACATTAGAATTATATATTTGATCCACAAAATGCTGTACCTGAAAAAAAATGCAGAAAGATTAGTCAAAGAAATTGGAAATAAATTGCTCCACGCCTCGGGTGAACCTAGAACGGCGGCGTTTTACTCCCCATAGGTGGCACTGAGCCACATGGCAAAAACAATTAGATAATTATATTGCTTCTGTATAGATACCTAATATAGGTTTTAAAGGAAAGTATGCTCTTCAAAAAGTGAAGCCAAATTATTGTTATTTTTTTCAGTTTGGTAATTATTATTTTTTTATAAAAAACAGGAGCTTGTTAGCATTTTCAAATAACTACTGCCTACATATTATTATAATTACTTATAGGTACCTTCTATATTAAATTAATTTATTAATTTGACTAAGTCTAAAATGACACCGCCGCCAACTCGCCACTTGTTCGATGTAGATTCAGAATACAATTGGCGGCGACGAGGTAGAAACTAAACTCTTTCTTCCATTGGCACTGGTAATGTAAAAAATATAAATAAAAAAGTATTTATTTAATATTTATATTTTCATTTTATAGTTTTGCATAATTATTTTACGAGTATGAAGTTAATGAATGAATGAATGAAAAAATATTTATTGCACAAAAGTTTAATAATATTGTACATAGGCGAGCTTAATGCTTTATCTACCAGCTAACCTTTGGGAGAGTGAATAACAGGCAGAATTCTAATGCAAACATATAATAAATAATAAGAGAATATATAATACATTATTAGGTATACATAAACATATATAAATAATAAGGTACATAAATATATATAGGTACATAAATAAATATGGTATAGGTACTTTATTACAAATACATAAATAAAAAGATATACATACCTACATACATAAATAAATAAATTCGCATATCTACAGTAAATAAATGTTACTTAACAGTTTTGATTTTTGACGTAAAAACAGTGAAAATGGGGTTTAAAAGAAGCCGTAGTAAATTTTGTTCGAAATGGCAGGGGAAGATTGTTCCAGAGTTTATGTTGTTAAAATACATTTTTTGGTGACAGTAATGTTAACTAACTAACACATTATTTTATAAACTATATTACTCACTAAACATAGTTGTAATGAAACATGTGTATATATTATAAAGAAAATAAATTATTAAAAAATATTTCATTTTTACCTTGGACTAACAAATCATTTCCATTCTTCTAGTTTATAAAGACAGACAGAGTTAAATGCGAAAAATCTTACTTCTAAATTATATCTCGGCGCAGGCAACGTATGCAACATTGCCAGTGCAACCTTTGAGGACGTATATACTCTCGCCGGAAGCAAGGTAGCGACCATGGCGCGGGTAACCATTGCGAAGAGAGCGTAGCCGTGGAAGAACATATCCTCTATTTCTACTATACTAAAACATAATTAACCTATAATTTTGTGCTTGCTTATAAATTATAATATATTATGTATTTGTTGTTTCTGGTACACTGGTACATTAATACAATGAATGGTTGACAGGCCTTTGCTTAGTTATCAAAGATTATCAGCCGCTTTAAATAATAGTAAAATATAACTATAACTCTGTGGGTTACCCACATCCCTTCGCGCGACTGCAGCGCCCTCTCCAAAGAAAACGTACTTAAACTTTTTTTTTTAAACTCATGGTAGAGCCTCTGTGCCAAATGAATTTTGTACCAAAATAATAATAATGATATTTAGGACAAATACACATTTTTCTCTAGGCTTGTACTATCTGTAGCAGAAATATATTTTAACACCCAGACCAAGACAAACTGTACGTAGAAAAAACGAACCTACTATTATTTTTTTGCCATGGGTGGGAATAGAACCGACGACCTCCGGATACAACGCCAAAGGAACGATTGGTCTACGGAGGCGGTCAAAAAAAAAGGCTGTATATACAATATTTTTCTAATATTCATAGACTGCAGTCAGTAAATCGATCATACGTTAATAGTTATTTATACCTCAGGGTGAGTGCACACTACTGAACACTGTCATATAAAAATATACTCACATATTCCCCGAGTAGCATTTAGGCTTATCAGGAGAATAAGCGTTACTGAAAAAAATAATCATTGGAAATAAAACAATAAGATTGGGTTATAAAAGCAAAGACTTGTTATTAACAATCTAGGAGAAGATTTCATTCAGTGAGGTATGAACGCGTATCTTCTAGAAGTCCGAACATTGGTCAACACTTTATTTTTGTCTTACTTTATTTGTTCGCACACAAAATCAGTGCGAGTGAATAACATGTTTAATAATGCGCGAGAGCCGGAGATAAATAGTGAGCTGTCATATTTCGAAATCGTTAGTACTTTAGTAACTTATTTTATTTATGCTATTATTACTATATATTATTATTGAACGTAAATGCTTGCTATTTACTTATAAAAAAAACTAAGACTTAAATAAAAAGCTAAATAAATAATAACATTAAAAAACTTAATATATATATTTTTAACAATAAAAATAACGATAAAACCTTAAACATATTTTGTAAGCAATTACAACTATTTTTTTATGTAGTTATTTGAGGTTAATTTTAACAATTTTATACACATTTTTTTTAAAGGATTTAAAATACGAGGTAATTAAATTGTCCTTGTAATGACGTTTTTAAAATACGTAGAAAGAAAACGACTAGCTAATCTGGTATTACAAGAGTTTAGCCATGTCTCATCTGGAACGCATCCCTACTTACTGAAGTAATGCAAATAGTTCGTTGCAAATATAATACATGTTACACAAATGCGACAGAAACACCAGAGAACTGATCTCCTTGTCCAGCATCTCTACCAGGAGAGATATGTTTGTATAATGCGACTGTAGATCCTGCCAGGGTGGTCTGTTCTGAAATAAAAATTAAACTATATATGTTATTTATAAATTACTGTGACCATAATTATTATGTCTGATAATAATAATAATTAAGCACCAAAAAATACCTTATATAACTTTAACTTTTATAGTCAAATTACGATTAAGAATTTTCCTAAAGATGTCATTTGATTTGGTTGATAAGACATCAATATGCTTTTATTGGGGTTATTTAAACCATAATATATAGGCAGACCCCCACAAGATGGACCGACGACCTGAAAAAGATCGCGGGAAGCCGATGGCTACAGGCGGCGCAGAACCGGTTGTTGTGGCGATCATTGGGGGAGGCCTATGTCCAGCAGTGCAAAGGCTTGTATGATGATGATGATAATATAGACGCTCATATTATAATTATTAATTATTCGGGGAATTTTTTGAACAAATAAAATCCATAAGTACCTACCTTTTTTCATAAAAAAAATGTTACCACAGTAAAAAAACACCTAGCATAACTGCTTCAGTTATATTATTACCTCATTTGTCATAATCAATTGATTAAGTTTATTAAACAATTGATAAGCATAAATACTGCACACCACCACGATGATATCCTTAAAGTACAATATGAACACTGTAAGAAGTTCCACTATCTGAAATTAAGGTCACAATTATATAATTAATGAACCAATTACTTGTCTTGTCTTGGATCTGATCCAAAGTCTCGCTTTACTATTGTTTTGTCTGGTAAGAGATATAACGGATCGCCCAGCCAATCAAATTATTAATTAACCATATTTATTACTTTTGTATGAGTTTTTTTTACAGCTTGTTAGGAGTTTATTATAGAAGACTAGCTGTGCACCGCGGTTTCACCCGCCGTTTAATTAAAAAGTAATCGGATCGAAATAAATAGTAGAGCTTTCTATTGGTGAAAGACTTCATAAATCAGTTCAGTATTATAGGTTTAGAGTTTAGTACAGTACAGACTATAATAAACATCTGAGCAGAAAACCGTACAAATATTGTTTTTTGCCATGAGTGGGAATCGCACCCAAGTCCTTCGTATATTACGCCAAAGGCATAACTTGTACAAACTTAAATTTATATAGGCACATAATAGAATATGTTAGTGCGAAAAAACTAACCACAGAAAACTATGAGAACTGTCGGATGTATTACTTCTTAATGCAAGTATACAAATTAAATAACTTTATATGACGATTACAAAACATACCTGATATACCGCCCCAAACCAGTAGATAAATGGTACATAGTTGAATATCCAAGAGTGATACAGCGTGTAGTAAGCCAGCATCGCGGGCATGTGCTCGTGGCAGACCGCAGTGGAGTGTATGGCATGCGCTGTGTATATAGCATAGTCGCCTGAAACACATTATGCTATTGTTATTATACAGCAAGTTTAATGCTAGGATTAAAGTAAATTGTTAGGTAGGTAGGTATAAAATACCACTAAATGTTTCACATGCTCTCGGGCGGAACATAGAGAACTATTTAATATTGTATTAACAACTGAAATTGTAAAATTTTATAAACCTGTGTTCGTGAACAAATAAATGATTTATGATTAATAGTCGTTGCTTACAATGCCTTGCATTGTTTGAAACTGTCAAATTGCATTGGACTTGAAACTGAAAAACTTTATTTTAACACTTAACACAGAATATACACAAATAAACATTTACGTATTGTATACTAGTACTATACCATCACGGGTGTCTTTTTTGCTCCGTTGAACCGTTAGAAAAGCCTCAGGGTATCCAGTGGAGGGATTAACCCGTCCTCATTTCGCTGATGGTATTCGGAGGCAACACCTAACAAGTGGCGAGCTTGTTGCAGTGTTTATGATGGTATAGCGTGGTTGTATAAACCGGTCACATATCCCAGGTCTGGCTTTGTCATCTACTTCACCTTATTATCAGTTGCGTAGTGACTGAAATACTAGGCTAGAGCCGCTTTTTACGTAATATATAATTACACATACATACATACATATCTTCACGGGAGCCTTACGGCGCCCGAGACCGCCTAGACGGCCCCAGGGTACCCAGCGAAGGGGTTTTAATCCCACCTCGTCGTAGCCGATGGTATGAGTCTACACCGAGCAAGTATCTAACACGTCGCGATGTTTTTGAATAGACTCAATAACCGATCTATTAATAGTTTCACAAGTTGGTATAGTGAAACCGGGACCGACAGCTTAACGTGCTCTCCGAGGCACTATTTTATAGTGATGTTGTCAAACAAATGTACATAATTTTTTTAAATTAAAAACTCATTGGTACACACCGGGATTCAAACTAGGGACTCAAGTGTTTTTAAGTCCAAAGTCTAACCAACTCGGCCACCACGTATTATAATTAACAAAAAAATAAATAAATAACAGAGAGATTCCTACGGGCGACAAACAGTAAATCAGCGCAGCACTGATTTTCAGCTGATGCCTTAAAAAGGAATGCGGCTTTAAGATACAGTAGTAGCAATAGGTACCTAACAAAACTAAATAAATATGAGATAATAAGAAAAATTACACCAAAAACATATAGATAATTTTTATTTATTTATTTATTTTATTATAGGAAAACTTACGGCTAGAAAAATTTACATAATTATGAAATATTTAAATCAATGGCCACTTAAAAGTTAACACAGATAATAAAATTATTAAATAAAAACAGTTATCAAAATTAACTTAAAACCTAAAAAAAAGGAAATTATAAAATCTAAAGAAAAGTATACAAAATTAAAATAACTAAGTAAGCTACAACAACAATATTGAATGATATTCACTATATAGGATGCCTATCGCAGAATAGTCTGGTCATGTATCGTCGCGCAAAAGAAGGTTTGCTACAAAAAGATTCAAATCAAGACAACTATTGTTAAAGTAATGACATGCCCTCCAGACAAATGAATTTTGGCTGTAATTGGTATACACAATAGTCAAATGTAGGATTGCTACACTCCTGGTTTTGAGACCCGTCGATTTTAAATTAATCTTGCCCATAAGTTCAGGGGAATCTACTCTGCCATTAAGGATATTTAAAAGATACGTTAAATCAGCGATATCTCTTCGCAAGGATCGCGGTAGCATGTGATGTTTTACACATTAAGAAAGATTCCTTTGCCCAGTTCGGTAAGCAATAAAGCGTCGAAATCTTTTTTGTATACCTTCAATCCTAGCTTTGTAAGTCTCATATCTAGGATTTCAGACTTGGGACGCATACTCCAACCAGCTACGAACAAAGCTCAGTAAAGGATTTTGATCGTTTTAACATTCTTAAAATTGGAAGAAATTCTTAATACGAAACCAAGCGACTTTGATGCTCTTGACACAATATTATTAATGTGATTGTCAAAAAGCAGTTTAGAGTAGTGAATTACGCCTAAGTCTCTAATATGTGATAATCTAGACAATTGACAAAAATGACTTTTTACGAGTAAATATTATACAGTTGCATTTAGACACATTTAAATCTAAGTTATTTATTTCACAATAATTATCTAATCGCAAAAGATCATCTTGTAGGTTATACACATAATTTTCACTCACTATAGGCATTAACATTTTCATATCATCTGCAAAGAGAAGCACCTTTGCATGGCGAAAATATGAATCTATGTCATAGATAAAAACCACAAATAATAGTGGACCCAGTATGGATCCCTGCGGAACACCGGAAGGTATTTGCATCCAGTTCGACGTGTAACCGCCATGAGACACAGCCTGAGATTGATTGTCAACATAGGAGCAGAACCAACGATAAAGGCTTCCATGAATACCGATATTTATCATTTTTCGAAGCAGGATTCTGTGATCGATTCGGTCGAAGGCCTTACTGTAGTCGGGATAGCATCTACTAGCCCACCTTTCTCCATATGCCTTATGATAAACTCATTCGAAATAAGTAGATTTGAGACAGTAGCTCTTCCACTTAAGAATCCATGCTGGCCATCACTAAAAGTGGGTTTCAAGGCAGTGTAAGTTTGATTATAAACTATTCTTTCAAGAATTTTAGCGAATATGCATATTTTGGAGATGGGCTGATAATTATCAATTTGATTCTTTTGTCCTTTTTTATGTATAGGGGTGACAAAAGCTGACTTCCATAAATTAGGCACAATTCCTTCCTTGATTGATCGATTAAACAAAACAACAAGCGGATAACGAAGACTTTTGGTACATGATCAAATAAATACTGAAGAAATGTGATCAGGGCCCGCGGACTTATTAGAATCTACTGATAATAAAAGTTTGAGAACTTCGTCCGGATTTACAGAAATAGACCCAATGCTACATGAACTATAATTAATATTAGCAATAGTAGAGGAATTAGGTCCTGACTATGTAAAGTTATTAGAAAAATAAGAACTAAATAGATTACATATGTGTTTACCGTTACTAGCGACAACGTCGCCATAAGTCATCGTAGAAGGCATACAATTGGTTCCACTTCTCTGTTTGGCAAAGGACCAAAAATATCGAGGGTTGCATTTTATGAATTCCTCAACCTTTGCGATATAATTGCTATATAGTTCGGACTCTAGAACCTTTGCCCTACTACGTAATAGGACGAAGGATTCATAATCACAGAGATTTTTATAAGTCTTATACTTTCTATGATACTTGTACTTTTCTTTTAGGATTTTTTTAAGAACTGTATACTGGAAACATACTGGAAATATATAAATACATACAAACTGGTACCTTCGACAATAACTTGGTTTTTGTTAATAACTGTTTCCTCTCAACAGTAAGATGGTCATTGACATAAATTCTTCGATCGTCTTTGAAACCCAGGTTGAATGCATTGAGGTTTTTAATGGTTCTTGCCGCAGAGACAAGATTCTCTTTGATGTATCAGTTCACGAAACAGGCGACAATTGCCTTCTCATTTTTAGGTCCACGAGTACGAATTCTACTTATGTAATTTATTTGGTGCTCGGCGATTGGATAATATACTGCTGCTAAAGATAGGATCTTTGAGATAATCTGGAACAGATTTTACCCTTAACAAGTGGGACTCCCTTAATCTCAACGTTTTTCATTCTAGAAAACTGTTGTTTATCACTAGACTCCTCCTCGATCTTCTCCCATATAATGTTGATCTCGGTTAAATCAGTACTGACTTCTTCCACTGCAGCAACACGATCCTCTAGCGAGTTCAACCTTGCAGAGAAGTCTTCAAGTCTCGACTGTATACCTTCTACATTGGACACCAGTAATGAAAAGTCTGCCTTTAGGGAACGAATATCATCGGCAAGACCAGGGAGAATAGACAACTGTTGCTGCATTTTCATGAACTCTTCCAAATATTTACACAACCACTTATAGGTAATGTCATCTAACTTATATCACTCAACGCAACCCACACAATACACACTGGGTGATAAAAGGTTATTTTTATTTTATTTTAAAAACTATTTCTTTTAAGATCGATGCTTTTTACTATGACTAAGCAACGACTATTAATCCTGCCACTAGTAGTTATATGTTAGTTTCTGATGACCCGGCTCAGCTCGTCATATTTTCGTCATATTGCATAACGTACCACTTCCAAATTGTCCGGAATAATATTGAAGTTAGTAAACTTTGGAAGATATTAAATTAAGCCAATACTAGGCAGCAAGCTAAACTAATAGTGATGTCGACTTACTAAGTCCCAGAAATAATAGTCCCAACGCCCCGTATATACAATGTCTTCTAACATTGGTATCAGATGCTGGTACTTCAGCCAGAAGCTCATCAGCTGATCGTATCACTCTGGGCCAATTCCTCGTAATCTTCAACATTATTAGAGTGGTCCATAGTGCCGAAGTTACTATTATTGTTATATCTGAGAAATAGGTAATAAATAAAAATATTTTATAACTCCGGAATTTACGAAAGGAAAGCGTTATGAAATTGTTAATTATCGACTTATTTCTAAATTATCTGTCATCCCTAAGCTCTTTAGAAAGCTTATTTACGATATTATATTATTCTCTATAAGACCTTATAAATATTATTTATAAACAACACAGTTTCATTAGCGGTAATACTGTTGAATTCAATCTTTTTGCGAGTTTACAGATACCATCCTGAATGCTATGGCAGAAGGATTGCAGATGGATCTATACCGACTATTTCAATACTTTTGATACATTTCTCACTACCGTGCATTTTGTGAAGAAACTGGAAGCTATCGGTATAATACGTATCACCTTACTGCATTGGGTATATTCTTACCTACCTATCTAATCTGATCTGTTGCTGTTGTTGCATACAATTCTAGTTACTTCTGGAATCCCCCAAGGATGCCATTTGGGTCCTTTATTCTTTGATATTTATTTTAACTATGTGTTTAAAATTATAAAAAAATAAACCTACTTGTATGCGGATGATAAAAAGATACCTTTTTAGATCATTTCGGATCGGATCAGTCGATTTCAAAATATGTTATGGGTATCCATCCAGCAGATATATCTTCTAGACGGATACCCATAACATATTTTGGAAATTGACTGATCCGATCCGAAATGATCTAAAAATGATTTTTATAAATAAAAGAGAGACAAATATGTACATACTTATTTGATAGTACTGAAGACTGTTGTTATATATCTCGTTCAAAACCAACAGGTTTAATAATATCACCCCCAATAGACACCCTGTATACCGTAGCATGCATAGTGAAAACCAATTGAAACTAAAACAAAAGTTAAGTATAAACAAATATACAAATTTCGCATTCCGTTCTGTTTCTAAGTGCTTAAGATACTTGCTGCCTTTACCTATACCTTTGGATTTTCAAACCTATTGATGGTCTTTAGATTTTCCTAAAGTATTCTAAAGAAAATGGGAACAAACAAAAGGAGTAACACATATTTTTTTTTTAAATGTGCCGCGCATGAATTTATTTTCGAGCTGGTATTCTATTAAGCAATTGATTTTAAAAAAGCAGAGAGATATTAAAATTGGCTCGTAATGCAATTCGTCTTTATCGCCGCCCATTCCATAGCCGCATCATTTGGCCGACATAGTGGGATCGATCAATGCTGTTAAATAACAATTGTATTGATCGATCCCATTTATGGACTTTGTAGGTCTGCGTACCATTAGGTAGATACAAAGTCACATGCATGTGGAATTTCAAATTAAAGTTCATTCACAGCTCCAAGTACCCAGGGTCATCCCGTCCGTCTGAACGGAGGCTCAAGTAGGAATGGAGTTTCAGCAGAAACTAAAGATCTTTGAATTAATTAATTCATTGAATCTTCGGAAAGAGAGACTGTGGTGCCCTAAGCCGTAGCGATTAGCGTATATATTTTTTTTAATTCTTTCTACATGGCGAACACCGTGGGAGCATACTCTTGCTTATTTTAATACCTAACTAAGCATGTACTTTACCCCAGTCCCACCCGTTCATGATTGACTATATATATATGATACATACATAAGCCTGTCTCCCGTAGAATGTCCGAGTCCCTGCAGAGGGAATAGTCCTACGGCTCTGAAAATAATAATAAGTATAAGGTACCTTTGGCGCTTGGGGATACAGTTTCTTGCAAATATATCACTTTGGACCGTGATTTCCCAAATATTTTCTTGAGACTAAACATTTATTGACATATTTTCTTTAATAAAATAACGACCAAATTTATTATAATTAATATTAGGGCTACATTATTTACTCAGTTTATCGTTATCAGGGCCGTATTATTTCATAAACCTGTGAATTACAATTAATAATAAATTAATTAGTTAAGTTTGAATAAGTTTACTTTAAATCGCCCGCATGGTCCAGTGGTTACGTTATTGGGGTTGTAGATCGTGGGGGGTATTCCCACTCATGGAAAAACAGTTATAGTGCGTTTTCTATAAAGTTAGTATTGGTGTTTATAAGAAATATGGTTTCTTATGCTACACATAGTGCAAGCCTAAAGCTTAGTTTGTGATAAAGGCAATATGTAATGTCTAAAATGTCCTGCATATTATTGTAATAGTATTATTAATAACTGTTCGCTTATAATTTTAACCAATCAATGTAACATTGTATATACACTCTACAAATCGTGTACATACATTGTAGTAAATTACAATTGGCACGTTTATGAAATAAGCCCCTGATTATGATTGTTCGATTATATACTATGATGTTAGTTCTTGTAATAATAATCACATTAGAGAACTATTTAGGTACACTTGTTGGGCACACTTCCACGTCTAACGATTATAACTTCTAACAATAATATTTGAATGCTTGTAACAGTTTGTAAATACGAGAATACATATTAAAGCTTTAAAAGTCAGTTTTGAAAATCCAGTCATTAATCATGACTGATTATTTATTTAGCTATTATTAACATAATGATTCCTTTATCAAAACAAAGTAAATAGAGCTTCACAATGTTGGAGCACATGCGTCATTATTTAAACTTTTATTTTTTATTGGAGCACGGCATATGACTTTGTATACACCTGGTGGTGAGCAGACCTACAAAATCCATGAATGCGGTCTATCAATAATTGTTCTGAAACCACATTAATCGCTCCCACCGGCTAAATAATGCGATTACGAAATGGGCGACAAAGACAAATTGTATTACGAATATATTTTAATATACTCGCTGCCTTATAGTCAACCCAACCACCCATTTCGTAACCACACCCTGAAAGGAGACTACCACTTCGACAGGATATTTTTAAAATAGACTAATATTAAAATTGTAAATTTAATTTGCGATATCGTCCTTGTTACCGCAAATTCGCAACCGCATCGTTAAGCCATGCGAAAAGGATGAGAGCGATCTATATTTTTAAACAACAAATTATTGATCGACCCCATTCATGGACTTTGTAGGTTTGCTTTACATAAGGTAGATACAAGGTCACATGCTGTGCTCCTAAAATTAAAAATAAATGTTGAGACAATATTGTATAGAAGGCAGGTGGTCACAAAAAGATACATTCATTGCGGCGAAGTGCGGGGTTAAAATAACAAGGCGAATCCGCAGAAAATACGTAAGTTACAATCCAAAAGTTTGGGAATATAGAAAAAAGGAGCCACCTTGCAAAAACATTCAAGTGACCTAGTCACGTTTCAGTTTTAGTCTGCGGCTTCACCGGTTTTCAGGAGATTACTGCATAGATTTCTGGTTAAGGTTGTAGTCTCTTTTAGGGTGCGGTTATAAAACGGATAGATGTTTTGACGTTAAAGCAGCGAGGATATTAAATTAGATCCCTCCTTCCTCGCCGCCCATATCGTAACCGTAGCCGGCATAGGGGGAGCGAATAATTTTGTTAAACAAAGCGGTACTCGATCTTATTTATGGATTTTGTATGCTTCAGATACAAAGTCACATGCTCCAAAAAAAGGAATGACCAACTAGAGGTGAAGGGTGATCGTGGTCGATGGAGACCAAAACACACGTGTCCATCTCAATACTATCATGTTATATTTTTAATAATTGTATCTACATGTGCCTATACATTTGTTCCCTCACACCTTTCCGGTACCACACAAAAGCTCTGCCGCTTTTTCTGCAGAAAGCCTCAAACGGCGCAAATACTCAAATCCCAAAGGAGAGCATGTATTTGTGCCGTTTGGAGTAGAGATCATGGGACCGTGGGGGCCGGGAGCTCTTGAAATATTTAGAGAACCACCAAAACGTTGGGTCGAAACGTCAGGTGGCCAAAAGACTGATTCGGTCCTCGGACAACGTATAAATTTAGCTATAGCACACAGCCAGTCTTTTGGGCACCCTTCCATCTGACAGTAATTTGGATGGAATTTATTTGTTATAATTTTATTTATCTTTGGTTGGTTATTTTTATTGTTTTTAGGGTTTTTTTATTATTACTTAGTTTTTATATTGTTAATATATACATTTCAATAATAAAAATATAATAAACATATTTATTTTTATCTATACAATAATATAAATAATACATATAAGGTAACAACCAGAAATGTAGACCAAAGTAATTCGGGAAGTTTAGTCTTTAAAAATGTTATAAATCAAACCAATTTTATCTTCAGATGACGTTATCGTTTTCCCCGAATTAGCAGAACTTTATCGCGACTGACCATAAACATTGTTCCGCCTTTAGGTCGTTTCTAACGGGGGTCATACACGGACCGACAAACCAAACAGACATTTTAGTAGCAACGAAAAATACTGTCCATTTTTTGGATTTTTATTAAACTTCTATAGATACTAATATTTGAAAGCTAGATATGCTTATTTCATTATTCTTGTTATTTTTTTTAAAGTTAATAATATGTTCCTATTTTGGTAATTGTGTGATTATAAAACAAAAGCTTTTGTTTAGTAATTTATTTTGATAGTATTAAAAGATCTTAATAAAAAATATAAAAATACATGTCCAAATATTATTTATTTCCTAAAATATTTATGATTCTCTTTTGTAATATGTTCATTTTATGTTTATGTACTATATAAAGCACAACTTAATATAGCACTATTGTACTTTCAGTAGTACATTAAGAAAATCGAATTATCCGGGTTATTTTTTTTTTTCACTATTTTTCTTGTATTATTTAAGTCATTACGAAAGCTTTTTAAAAGTTTTGAAACTGTACTGTAAAAAAAGGTTGCCCAGTAGGCAGGAGGTTATAGTTAATGTTGTTTCTTTCCCAAGAACCGCTACATAGGGTTTCTATTACTCTGTATAAATAACCTTTTTTATTTCAGTGGTGGTCATACTGTATTTCGTATTTCATGCCAAGCAGTCTACGCTCTGTAATAAGAAATACTACAACAACCCTAATATGACAATCACACAGGCATTCTTTGAACATAAAATGCCTTTCGTCTTTTATTATATTGAATACCAGCCGTGGATCGCAGGAATATTTAGTGTAAGATACATAAACAAAATAAGAAAAACAAATAAAAAATTAGGTACCTATTATACTTGTTTTTTTTTCAGATACCAATTTATCAGAACTTTTTATCGGAGTACCTTTTCGACATGATGATAGCTTACGTTAGCGTTTATCTAACGCAATACTTTTTGGAATTCAACGAACGTATCGTTTCGGCTCAAAACAAGGTATGTAATTATTACTTACACAAGAATTTTTTTTACATTTTTTACTGCATTGTATTTAGGAGGGATAATTACACCGTAAAAATTTGCGGAGCAGGAAAAAAGTGAGACTATATGAGATAATGCAAAACCCGTCAAGTGGCCTAGTATTTTTTTTGGTTTTGGTCTGTGGGTTTACCGGGTTGGAGTCAACTGCATCGATTTATTGTCGGGGGGGTAGTCTCCTCTCAGGGTGCGGTTTCGATTTCAATTGTGAAAATGAGACTACCATCTCGACATATGATAGGAGTAGTCTCCTGAAAACCGTTAACCGCTAGCACTAAAACCGACAACAACAAAAACATGTTTCCGTCGTCATAATCTTTTTCATGTGTATTTTTAGTGCTTTCTGGGTTGGGATTTTATGTATATTTTTTTTTTAAATCAGAAAAAAACTTATTAAATATTAATACAAAAATATTTATTACCCACAACACAAAGATTTTTACGTACAATTACAAACATAAAAATAATAATTGAACTTCTACTAAACACCAAGTTGTAATATGAAATACGTAGTGAAAATATTTGACTGTATTCGATTTAAGCTCAATTTGGACTACCGGCTAAACAGATTATAATCATTTTTAATTATTCATTGTAGTTTAGTACATGCCTACTTAGTAAGTCTTAGTAGAATAGATGTAGTACAGACTCCAACAAACGTTATTGCGACCTTTTACACTAACACCCGCCCAAATGTTAAGACAAAAGAGAAATTGTTTCTGATTCTATTTTTAAATAACACAATTTCCAAAGGTTTTAAGTGACAGTAAACAAGTTGTTTACATCCCCGCACCTTGTAAACAATAAACAATATGACACAAATAAAGTTTTAAAATTGGGTCACGAACTTCAGCTCTATTGTGTTTATGGTTTGATCTTCAAGGTTATGGGTCCGTGAAGATACGGACTCGCTGATAAAGACAAATAGTTTCCCCAAATCTATTTTTTTGTTTTGGACGTGACAGATTTAATAAAACCCTACAAAAAAGGAAAAAGCTTGGTTTAATTTTTAGGGTACAGAACCCTAAAAAACAATTAAACCCGAATGGAAAAATTGATGCTTAATGCTAATTAGTCTCTGTCACCGCCCATTTCATAATTGCATAATTGCCGGCATAGTGGGAGTGTTGATAAACAATAATTATTTATGGACACTTTTTATGGACTTTATAGATTTGCTAACCAGCAGGTACATACAAAGTTACATGCCATACTTCAATAAAAAAAAAACTTTGTATGTCTGTTCATAGACGAAATCGGAAATTATTTTCAAGCATTTGGCTGAGAATATTTTTTGACTTTACATAGCCAATTACCATTATATGGATGTAAAGTAACGTGCCATTCACTCCGTTAAAAACAAATAGTATCATCTCAATACCCAAACAACAAATGCAACAATAAATACGTCTTTGTCACCGTCCATTTCGTAAACGCATCATTTAGCTGGCATAGTGGGAGCGATCAATATTGTTTAACAATATTGATGTGTTGATCGACCTCATTCATGGACTTTGTAGGTGTGCTTACCATCAGGTTAAGATAAAGTCACATGCCTTGCTCTACTTTGTCGTTACTAAAATAAAAAAGGGCATGAAAACTTTGATTTGTTGAACAACACATTCATGGATATGGTACATCTGTTTACCACCAGGTACCCATATGCAGAGACACGTTTTGTACTCTTGTTACAAAAAACAACACAGAGACACAACACTTTAAACGATATTAAATGATAGCTGGAAAAGTGAGTCTGTGTCTCTCTGTTTGTTTGTTGAAGTTTTGTTTTACTTGTAAACCACTAAACCCATTTAGGGGGTAAACATAAGATATAATATATATATCGATAAAATGTTAGGGCGATAAAATATATAAAAATATATTATTTCGGTACAAATAAAACTTTAATTCATATTTAAATATCCTTAAAAAAAAGGTGTATTTTCTATGAAAATAAGTACCTAGATAAAATAGTATTTTTTTAACCATCATTACCCTGGAAGGAAATTAGGATACACTACACAAAAATGGTATCCCTGGTTCAACTGGTGGATTCCAAAATCAGTTACATGGTCATCTTGTCCCTGGGAAGTAATTTGATTACCATATGCTCGTTGGTGTTTCAAATTCTACGGTAAGATTTTTAATTTTATAATACTATTGAAACATTTCTAAGATTTTAGAAGCGTAGAAATGGTTCAAATCGCCGTTCAAAGTCATTTTCCCATGATGAAAAAAGGAGAAAATAATGATAATGTGTTTATTATTTTTTCTGTTACTTTACTTGTGTTTTAATAATTTTGACATCAGAATCTATTAATGCATAATTTGTTAATAATATCTGAAAGCTGCGTTATTTCGATTAATTACAAAAAGCTTTAGTAGGTACCTACCTAATTCTGAAAAGAGTTAAAGTTTATTCTAATATCTACTCCATTAATTCTAAAGGAATTACAGAGTTTGGTTTTATATAACAATATATATATAAAATATCCCTTTCCTTGCTATTTTTATTTCCGAACAAAACCATGTTAAACAAATGCCTTAATTTCCCACGATATATATTTTTTTCTTATTTGCCACGATTCATATCTATGAATTATTTGGCAACAATTTTATAGATCCGAATCCTAATCACCAATTATCTTATTGAATCGTCAATTATTCTAATATTAATATAGAAGATGGGTACCTACACTTACCTACCTAGTAATATATCTATTTAATTACAGAACAAGCAATATCTACCAATATATAAAGTGTCATTCAAAACTTTCAGAAATGTAAGTATACTCTGTCAACTACTTATAACTCGTAAATATATTGTTTAGATCGACGTAATGAAAAGTGTTAAATAAACAATTTTATTATTAATTATTACAACTGAAAGTCGCTTGCACAATGTTCATTAAACGATTTATATCCTAAACGCGCTTTCTGACTGTCAAAGCTATACAAATTTTGGCTGAAAAATGAATGCTTTTTAAAACGCTACGCAAGCCGTCGTTATAAAAGATTTATATTTTTGGACTTTTGGGTACAGATATAAATGTTCGGGAAAATATTAGGACAAAAATACATGTATATATACAATTATCCTTATATACCTGGTGGTAAGCAGACCTAAAAAACCCATGAATGGGGTCGTACACCGTTGTTTAACAGCATTGATCGCTCCCACTATGCCGGATAAATAATGCGGTTATGAATTAGGCGGCGACAAAGACGAGTTTGTATTACGAGTCTACTTTAGTAGCCTCGTTGCTGAGGGTACAGTCTATGTAAACGTCGTTTAGTCTGAAGTTTAGGCCGTGGGTTTTTACTTTTATAATTTATTTATGTTTAAATCACTAATTACAGACTTGTCCTAAAGGCCCTTCACTTTGCGTATTTGTGTTTTACTCTTCTATTCATAGTCACAAGAACTCTTATCATGACGCTATCAGCCGCCAAGCTGAACGGCGCAGCTGAAAAAAGCGCTATGTTCATCTATGAATTGCCTAAACATGAACGAAGTGATGAGGTAAGTAAGCATATCATCTTTTGAAGTTCTTAAAAACAGTTATTCAGAACGGTATTTCTATGGAATTGGTCTATAAAGATAATTTGTTTTTCTTTTTAATTTACTATACTTTTATATTTCCCAATACATAACGGCGGCGATTGTCGTAATTTTCTTTTGTACATACATACATACATATCATCACGGGTGCCTTACGGCGCCCGAGACCGCCTAGACGGCCCCAGGGTACCCAGCGGAGGGGTTTTAATCCCACCTCGTCGTAGCCGATGGTATGAGTCTACACCGAACAAGTGGCTAGCTCGTCGCGATGTTTTGAATAGACTCAATAACCCATCTGTAAACAGTTTCACAAGTTGGTATAGTGAAACCGGGACCGACAGCTTAACGTGCTCTCCGAGGCACTATAGTGGTGTTGTCAAACAAATGTACATAATATTTTAAATTAAAAACTCATTGGTACATACCGGGATTTGAACCAGGGACTTAAGCATTTTTAAGTCCAAGGTCTAACCAACTCGGCCACCACGTATATATTTTTTTTCGTATATTTCTTTTGTATAAACTAGAATAATCCTTTACCAGTTTACATAATTCAAATATTACATAATTTTAATATATTATTATAAGATTAGATCATACTAATTAATTACAAATATAAACTTAGAAATCTATACCATTTGTTGTTTTAGTGATTATTAAAAATCTCTAAATCTGTGATGCTTTATTAATTTTGTCATACATTTAAAACGGTACCTAAATCAACATTTAAATATTTAGGCGAAAAGGATTGGCAATTTTAAATATATTTTATATGAATTAACAGTCTAATTTTAATTATTTTAAAACTTTTTATATATCAGGTCCAAAGGCTTTTATCACAAATCAACACAACCACAGTGGCGCTGACTGGTTTGGGATTCTTCAATGTTACAAGGGAAATGATTTTGAGTGTAAGTAATTGTTATCACTTGTCCCGAAGGTTGACTGGTAGAGAATGCCGCGCGGCATTAAGTCCGCCTTTGTATAACTTTAGTGCAATAAAGTTTTTACGTGGTGGCCTAGTTGGTTAGACCTTGGACTTTAAAACACTTAGGTCCCTGGTTCGAATCCCGGTGTGTAACAATGAGATTTTAATGAAAAATATAGTGCCTCGGAGAGCACGTTAAGCTGTCGGTCCCAGTTTCACTATACCAACTTGTGAAACTGTTTATAGATGGGTTATTGAGTCTATTCAAAACATCGCGACGAGCTAGCCACTTGTTCGGTGTAGACTAATAGCATCGGCTACGACGAGGTGGGATTAAAAACCCCTCCGCTGGGTACCCTGGGGCCGTCTAAACGGTCTCGGGCACCGTAAGGCACCCGTGATGATATATATAATAAAGTTTTTAAAATAAATACTAATAATACTTTAATTCTTCTATAGCATCACACTGATTTATACAAAAATACTAGGGAATAAGAGGATTAGTATCTTGCGATGCTAATCCTCTTATTCCCTCGTATTTTTACTAAGGAAATATACTAAAAACGCGTGCATTCATACTAACCACAGCAGTCAAGTTCCGATCGAAACGAGTTAACGTACAGAAAAGTTTAGAAAATCTTTGACTAATCGAAATCGATCTTGTCAGTGTATATATACCGATGGTGTACTAGGGGGAAATTCATGCCTTGTGTCGGTGCGAAATACTCAAGTAAAAAGTGACAGATCTCCATAGAAACTGTCATTTTCATTGGAATGCAAAAAGCGACATGCATGCCGAAAGCGCGAGAATTGTCCTGTAGGTCTATTACGCCATACAATTGAGCTAAACTTTAACCAAAATGACGTAGTTGTCTGTAAATTTTTAATGTCACCAAGTTCGCATTACGTCTATTTTGCCACATATCGATTAAAGTTTAGCTTAGCGTTTAAAATTTATTGTGAGTATTTATAATTCGGTATAACAAGCAGATTTTGCACGCCATACATAAATGGCAGAATATTTAGATCAATATCTACAATTGACCATATTGTAACACCATATTCATGCAAAAATAAACACGAGTAAGTGAAAGATTATTCAACAAATGAATACTTTGTTTCAGATGACTGGAGTAATAATAACGTATGAGCTGGTCTTGCTGCAGTTCGACAGAGCTGACGACGACGATAAGCCCGCCAGTAGTAACAACTTCTCTTATATTTGAAGTTGTTTATATTATTAAAGGAGTTTATTTACGTATCTATTTCTTTATGGAGTTGAATCCATAACCCTTGTGGGGCGTATTAAATAATGTACACATATGATATTTTGTTTATATAAACTAGTCCACTTATTCATAAAACTTTATTGCGTTTTACTTAAAATTGTGTTTTATCTATCAAAGATGATTGTCGTTGATAAAAAAGAAAAGAATTATTTTTTACTAAACGCTTAATAAAGATGTTAGTAGAGTTATAAATATTGAAAGGAGTTAGTGATTCCCGTTTTTTGTTGGACGACTTTAGGGTTAACTACTATTAAATTTAGGTGAATATGTAATTAATTTACATTCACAAATTTTAGCTAACAATTTAATCAAATTAAAAATAAATATTCAGTAAACTAATCAAATATTCGGCCGAATACGAATATATTTATAAATACGCCATAACGAATAATGCGCCAAACATTCGGAGCATCTATACTAAATATCTACATTTTTTTTGATGTCAACGATATGTAAAAAAATATGGACTAGTCTAGTTATAACCCAAGCACGTCCGCCACTTTATTTACAAAGTAAACATTAATAATAAATGTTATTAAGAAGATAATGTTATTTTTATTTATTTTTCCTACCTTAGCGATGCGTATCAGAGCTAAGCACGTGAAGGGTCGAGGTAGGTTATATAAAAAATATATTTTGTGCCGCGGGTTTTACTAAATAATTAATCTTCTTTCAGATAGAACTGCTTCTTGAATAAAATACATATCTCTACCTACTACATTTAAGTAAGTTATTATTTAGGTAGAGATATACCTATTTAGCTGGATAAATAAAAAAAAATATGCGAGGTTTTAAAAATATAAATTTATCAAATGTTACGACCCATGAGAGCAAAGCGAGGGGCGAAGCATTGCCCCCGCCCATGAGAGGGGTGCGGCCATCATTCCTGGGGGGTGAACTCCGAATATTGGGGGGTGAACTCCGAACGTTGGGGGGTGATCTCCGAACATAGGGGGGTGAACTCCGAATATGGGGGGTGAGGGGCGCCGGTCCTCAGTACGTGAGGAGTCATAAAACCTCGGTGATCGTACCTCCCTAGCACCCTGGGGTTCATAGTGAACAAGTTGGCGGCCTCCCATATTTAAATTGGCACACAAAACAATATGATGGCGGCCACTGCACTGCGAACATGGCCGCGACTCACGGCAATCCCTTTGGTGGTGCTTGCCCAAGCACACATAACACGATTGCCTCTGTCGGGCCATGGCACGTCGGGCCTGGACCCGCAAGTTACAAAATTGTTGGCAATGCGGCACCAAATCTCCAGGGTCCCTACAATACAAACAATTTTGTGCTTCAACAGCGGCCACAGCAAACTCATTCCTGGGACGCTGGCCAGTTTGACCATGTGGTTGAACAGGGCCGGACCATCTGATGGTCAATAAATCTTGACCGCCCTGCACCGGTAGAGTTATCTACTATTCGGCACTCCTCATCCAAAAAGGTCAACAAATCAGAGAACAATTGTAAGTAGTCAATGCTGTTACCACCATACCTATGCTCAAAGCGCAGCTTAAGCTCGGGGGACAACTTCCTGAGCACAATATTAAGCAATATAAAAGACCACGAATCGACTGGCAGGTTGAGACACTGCAAGGCATTCACCGCAATCATCAAAGGGTTCAAGAGGTCCCTGCGTAAATTATGTGCCTTACCTACTATAGGCAACCCTTATATTTGGTTGACATGAGTGTCAGCCAAACGCCTAACATTTTGGTACCTCTTGGTCAAAAGCTCACGAGCAATCTTATAATTTTCGTCTGTCACGGGTAGGTGTTGGACGATGCCACGAGCCTCTCCTTTCAATGAGGACAACAAATACCCCCGCCCGTGCACCAGACTATCGAACAAGTTCAGGAGGCCTACCCAGGCATCAAATCGTCCCTCAAATGGTGGGAGGTCAAGGGTAGGCAACCTGCTCAAAAGCCTGGGAGAAGAAACAACTGGCGAAGGCTCAGGGTCCATCTTAACCGACCTATCAATATCTCCGCGAACCTATTCGGTAATGGTGTCTATGAGTACCAACGCACGGTCATAGTCGCATGGAACCGCTGCATGGAACTCATCCTCTACGGGGTTCAAAGCCAAAAAGTCCTCAAATGCCCTATGTAAGTCCCCCTACTCTGGGAACTTTTCAAAGCCGCATACTCTGGGAACTTTTCAAATCGCACCAAAAGAGCAGCGGAGCAGTCGGGTCTGTCTACCAAATCCACAGCGGATTTAAGCCACCTTAAGACAGCCTTAATTTTATTTGAGTTCTTATTTACAGACATAATTACAATAAGTAGGTGAACACAATATTAATTTAAAAATAAAAAACAAACTTACAGATAAACACAAAATAAAGTTTAAGTTTGCAACAAATCAAAATAAGTTTTGTTATTAAAACAAGTTTTAAGTTCCCTTACTAAGGGAAAACAAACATAAAACAATTTACAAAACCTTAACTACCTAACCCTAATAATAAGAAAATAAACTTGATTTTAATTAAAAAAACCTACTTAATTATGTTGGAACTTCAGTAGGAATATTATAACTAACCTGACCTGCCCGACCCAAAAATAGTAGCAAAGCAGGAAAGCAACATAAGGTCAAAATTATAATAACTAATAATAAAAAAATAATGTTTATTCATCAATAATAAATGAAGGTGTATCTTTGGAAGAACTTATGATTTATCTAAATCAAATGGTATAACAAAACCAATAATTAACAAAATAAGCTAAATCTAGCCAACAGACCAGTTTCTAAACTGAGCTAGGAACAAATATTTTGAGGTTATAGGATAGTACACACTATCAAAAATTGTACAAATGGGAAAATTAAAAACCCACTAACAAAATGTGCTAGAATGTGTACTAACCACGCTCTGCTACCAGAAATGTGCGAGAAGCCGGGAAACAAAACTCGTCCAGGCTTCTCACGCGGGTGCGATTCGCACCGCTTAACCTTAAAATCTAAACTCACCGAATGGCTTGTTGTGGTGCTTCAGCGTCGAGATCCCTGGGCACCCAAGGGATGCAATAACTTCGATGTTGAACCAAAAGCACTAAGCCACGTAAAATACGGCGTTGGAACCATATACCAAAACACAACGCGACAAATCTGAATCACTATTTGTAGGCGCCTAATACATGGCGAACAAACACTACATATGTAAATGGGATTTCTAATAGGCCGCCTAAACTCACTGGCGGAGCAAGAACGCTATTCAAAGTTAGAAACAAAATAATTAAACCAGGATACAGAATTAATGACACCATTTTTTTTAGACCGACTTGCAAGTTATCACCTGTCAAAACGTTCATGCCCACAGATAAGCGTCCAGACTATTTATCAAAATCGAACAGATTCTTTTATAAAATTTAAATGTTACAAGCAATAACTTGGGCTAAACAACTACTATTAATTTTGCAACAACGGTGCACGAGTTCTTCTGGTCAAAAACAATTTCTGTCGTCTCCCTACCATTCCGTGCCAGTGCGCCACTCCGTCCTCACGCGGCACTTGTGGGACAGTTCTCCAGAACATACCATTATAGAGAGTCCATATTCCAACAGGAAGTGACTGTGGAGTCTGCATGTACCTACTATTGGCGTACAACTCTACAGAGCCTTGTGACGCACGGGGGACGCTTGTGATATGCACTTGCAGTAATCTAGCCGTCTCCGCGTATCATGCCTTGTCACCGTGCGTGATATACCAGACTATACATATAATACCAAGTAACAATATAATAATAATAGTCTTTTGCCTGGCCATAGAGCATATCAATAATTAAAAAAAGACTCACAAAAATTGAATTGCTGAAAGTTTTCAAGTATGTTCAAAATATCTAATGATGCAGTTTTAGATTTTTATCAAAATCGACCCCGAGACTCCTTTAAGCATTTTTCGCTAATCCTTGTAGTTTAGGATTTGTCCTTGAAGGCACACTTGAAAAATTCACCCTGTATAACGTACCCTGTAAAGTACGAAAACGGAGAGCCAAAGACACGTTGCATTTAATATTGTATGTATTAAATTAAAAATAATAAATAATAGTAACTAAATAAAACTTAAATAACAATCATATTAAAACAATAAGACAAAAAAAAAATTAACCTAAAGAACAATTAAAATTAATATAAAATATATACAAAAGAACTATAAAAGATAAAATATTGCCTCCATCCCCGACAAAACACCAACCGTGCCGAGTACAGATGTATTATAATTTTTATTATAACATAGATTTTATTAAATTACAAAAAGTCAATCAGATAAAAATAAAATATCTAAAGTCACTGTACTAAACATTTTTATTCAAAAATAAAGTCGAACTTTTAGAAAGAAAGGAAGTAAACTCAACGCTGGATTTCCCAGCTTCCGCTTCCTTCCACATCGGCACCTCCCCACCGACACGCTAACATATTGGCCTGGCTTTTCTCATACTTTCACTTTACCTAACAAACTCCGGATAGATAGGGCAGGAAATACATACTAATATTATGAATATAAGAACTGATATTTTTGTCTGACTATATAAATATAACGGAGAGCTCGCTACTTGTTTAATGTAAACTTATAATACCGCGACTGACTAGGTGAGGACCGAAACGTATCTTTTGTGCGCAAGGCCACTGTGATGATACCATTTAATCCAAATACGAGCGAAGTCGCGGGAAATAAATGTTAGATACCTTCGATACCCCACATGACTAATTGGTTGCAACTTTTTTTTTTTGACTGAGGCGCGTTTTGTACCTATATGAGACTACCTAGAGTTACGTAATGTTTAACTTATTCCCTTTAGGATTTCCGGGAATCAACATTTTCTACAACCATTCCAATTACTGAGGGTATAAGTTTCAAGGAATATCGTTAACTCTTTGTAATGACTTAAGTCTTCTATTTATAAATGTGTCACGCAAAATGTTGTATCTTTGCGCTGTCTTTTATACAAATTTTTAAATAGAATATCTGTACTGACTTTGCGACTCTTTTACGGGAAAAGTCAAGTCGGCAAACGTTATTTGTATTGAGGTGTGTTCGAAACTGTATTTGTTGAGATGAGAACTTTTCTTTTGCGTGAAGATGATTTTCTTTGTTTTTACTTTTTTTTTTCACAATATTATTGACTGGACCACATCCGTGGTCTAGGGGTCATGCCGTTGGCATTTTATCTAGAGGTTATGGGTTCGATTCTCTAATTTATTAGTACGACTTAATATTTTCCTAAAACGTTTCTCCAGTCGAACAGTGCCGCTTATTAATCGATGCAATTATTGACAAAGTTACTAAATAATTGCAAAGTAAAATTTCGGTTTAATACAATAAATATATTTTTCTTAATCATTAGGTAGGTATTTACTACAGGACTGTCCACTGGAAGAACCCTAGGCAAATTATATCTAATACATTATATACATTTGCGCCGTCTTATTTTCAGGCTACCTCAGTTAGAGCTGGCGCTGCGCCGGAACGAGCTCAAGTAAGAAAACGTCGAAAATATGACTCTATATCTATAGATTAAATATTTTCGACGTTTGCTGTGGAAACGATGGGTCCGTGGGGAAATCCCTGTACAAAGAAATAGTCCCAAAGCTCATCGATATCTCAGGAGACAATAGAGCAAAAGCTGCCTTTTTCGCTCAAAAATTGAGTATCTTAATTCAGAGAGGAAACGCTGCCAGCATATTGGGAACCATGCCGCCCATGGACAGTGATTTGGACGATTTTATAACTTGTGAGTGTACATGTAGGTTATTTTGGGGTTTCTTTTTTTTGTTGTTTTATTTATTTTTTTTTATTTTTTTTTCTTTAGGCAGGTCTTTTTTTTTCATATGTTTTGTTTGCATCATCACGGGTGCCTTACAGCGCCCGAGACCGCCTAGACGGCCCCAGGGTACCCAGCGGAGGGGTTTTAATCCCACCTCGTCGTAGCCGATGGTATGAGTCTACACCGAACAAGTGGCTAGCTCGTTGCGATGTTTTGAATAGACTCAATAACCCATCTATAAACAGTTCCACAAGATGGTATAGTGAAACCGGGACCGACAGCTTAACGTGCTCTCCGAGGCACTATAGTGGTGTTGTCAAACAAATGTAAGTACATAAATTTTTAAATTAAAAACTCATTGGTACACACCGGGATTCGAACCAGGGACCTAAGTGTTTTTAAGTCCAAGGTCTAACCAACTAGGCCACCACGTATATATGTTTATATGTTTTGTAATAGGTATTTTATTTTATTATAATATTTAAATGTTACCTTCTAAATATATTTTTTAAGTTTTATAAATTTAATAAATGATCTCATTTAATACAATAAATAAATGTTTTATAACGTATTTTATTTATATTAATCTCTTTTCTCAAAGACACAAGAACTTTATAGGTCATTCTCTAAGAAATATCGTTATTGTCTAACAATAATAAGATTAACCAAATTATTTATTTCACACATATTCCCCTGGTGACAAAGGCCCTGGGCTTGTACTATGTGTACTGAAAGCAACGATACTATCTACACACTATATATCAACAAATTCCATAGAAAACTTTAAAAAAATATACTAATATTAAATTATCATGAGTAGAAATTGAACCCACGACCTCCAAACACTATATATATGAACGTTTATAAGTTTTTCTGATATTTGTACGTTTTTCTGTACAGTTTGTCTGGGTGTTTATAAAAATATAATTTGTATTATATCGTCGTATCTGGTACACATAGTATAAGCCTAGTTAAAATGCGACCAGAGGCTCTACCATGGGTTTGCGCATTATAGCAACGTAACGTATTTGTATACGTATACGTGAGCAGCAACCAATACTATCGCTTTATTCAATCCTGTTACCAAAAAGTATACGTATATAAGTGTCTACTCGCAGAACCAAATAGCTTTGATAAATATAGGACATTAAATATTGTACTAACAATTATTGTATACTGAAAAAAATGCGCTAAACTTCTGACATTTATAAATAGGGTAATTTCCTCATTGTTGTCTGACCTCACACACATACCCTGACCGCTGAAAATGTACACACACATCAAACATAAACACTGTGCTATCTCTACTGATTAAAATAGCAGAGTGGAGTTTTAATACGGTGGCGTTATTGTTATTTCTTTGGAGAAAATATTTTCTGCCTTAATTATAAAGGAAAGTTAATGAGAGTCTTAACTTACTTACCCTGTGTTCCAGTCAGGAAGTATGGATAATATGGTAGTGCTTTAAAGACCTAAAATCGCCTGTCTAAATATGAGATTAGAAGATAGTGCCTGACAAACCCAAAACAAATAAGAAAAATAATTAATTATTTTATAAAAAGTTGAGAACAAAATATGGCGGCCACACACAAATGTGACATTTTGTTCCAAATTGAAAAGCTTTTTTACTATTTATCTGTCTTTCGTGTGAAGAATTGAATGAGTACGAGCGACTCTGCTAAATATTTGTGATGTCTATTTTACAAGTTGTGTTTATAGTACTTCTATATTATTCATAATTTCATGGTTCCACTATAAAGGAATTCCGTATTTTTTTAAAGGTTTAATAATGAAGAAACATGATTGTCAAGGATTGTCGTAAATAGGTAATGTTTTAAATACAAATATATGAATACAACAAAATTTACAACTGAAGGTATAATCACTTGACCAGAATATGTGAATATATGCAAGAATACGTAAATACGTTTAGGAACTTCTGTAGGCATTGTACGTGCATACCATTATACCTGTATTTCTTGCAAGGGATTGAGGATTAGTCACATAAACTTTAGTTCTTTTTTAAATTATTAACAACGCCTCAGTTTTCATGGCCTAATGTTTCGATTTCTTATCGAGGTGATAGTATATTTCAGAGTGCGGTTACGGAAAGAGTAGTTGATTTGATTATAATGCAACTCTATGATGTCTATGATATTAAAAATATAATTGTAATCCAAAGGACACCTGCATTTTGGCCTAGTCAACTGTACCAAGATCAAATTATAATAAAAAAATACTTGACTAGAATCTATTTATAAAACAATTATTCAATTAATTTAAACTTCACGGGTAAAAGTTAAAAAATTAAGAAAAATTTAACAACTTTTGCCTAAAATAAAAGATGTTAAAGGCCTTTGCTAATATATTATGAAAAAAATATCAAAAGCGTAAATAACAAAAAATATTTATATAACCTAAAATCCAAAATAAAAAACAATCTAAATTAATGAATATTTATTACAGAATTATAATTGTTTAACCAAAACCCTATTTTAAGGAATATTTGCATTTTATATTTACATATTACCTATTTTCGAACACTTCTATATAGTTGACATCCCAGCACGTTCCTATTTACATAAAGATAAAAGTTTGTGATTTATATTATTATTATATACCAACTTTATTTTTTCGTTATACCTATTTTAATTAGTAGTTTTATTTAAATACTACTTCTGGCTTAATTTATTATTAACAAATTATATAATAAGTTTATATACCGATAGCGACAATAACTTACAAGCTTGAGAAATGTTTGTGAAACGAAACATTTAGTGATACCAGCAATGCACAAGTATTGCTACTGTAAATATTTTGTAATGCTATATTTCTCATTTCCTGGCTTAAAAAAATATATACAAATACCGTTAAATGAGCAAAATTATTATCATCAACCCTACATACCAAATGATTCGGTACAATATACTAGGCCAAATTTGTATGCGGCGGCCGAATCTCCTTATCTTTGTTACCGCCGGTTTAATAGCTTCATCATTAGGCATAGTGTGATCGACAAAATTAAACGCTATTAAACAATATTATTTGTAGTATTGATTGACCCTGATTATGGGCTATGTATTCTGCTTACCACCAGGCAGATACAATGTATATGCCGTGCTTGTGCTGTCTAACTGACAATATTCCAGTGACAATATTAATTTAGCAGAACAAGGGGGTTGTTATGCTTTTTCTATTATTAAAGTAAGAGGGTATAGTAATATAGTTTTGTTTTTAATTATTTTTTTATTAACGATCATGAAATTGCAACAGAACTAATTCGTAGGTAATAATTGTAGCAACCATCTGAAAAAAAAAGTACTTACTTAGAATTTCAAACACTAAATTATTATATAAAAATAATTGTTATTAATATGTATTGTCACACCGGAAACATTCTATCATGAAAAAAATAAAACACGTATTTTTTCCTTTTAATGTCGCCCATACAAAAAGATTAAGATGAAATGTACAAAAAATATACACAAATCACTAACTTTTATACTAAACTCACGATTGAGTCCGCCAATTATCTAAAGGTTTTTTTTAGCTTGTTACATAGAAAATATGTATTTTTTAGAATAATTTTAGCCATATAGGCGCTCGTATGATAATTTATTTTTCGGGCATTTTGTTTTGAAGAAAAAATACCCTATTTTTACAACTTGGCTGTTAGTAGAAGTAAATTTTTTTTTTTATGTTCATAATTGTATGCAAAAATCTTTCTGTTGTGGGTAATACATATCTTTGTGTTACAATAATACTCATTTCGACAAAAATATAAATAACAACCCAACACAGAAAGATTAATAAATACAATGACCGACAGATATCATATTTTAATTCTGCGACAATCAGTAATCGAGTATTACTGGAAGTGCAAAGCTCATTTTGTAAGGAGAACTCGGACTTCAGTGCGAATGCAGTGATCTTAAGGCATTTATCCGCAGTAAGAAACAACACCCAGTATAGTTACCGATAACATAATGTCTCGGGTGACATAAGAGAATCCAAGTCCAGTAAATCCCACATTAGAATTATATATTTGATCGACAAAATGCTGTACCTGAAAAAATGCAGAAAGATTAGTCAAAGAAATTGGAAATAAATTGCTCCACGCCTCGGGTGAACCTAGAACGGCGGCGTTTTACTCCCACTGGCACTGAGCCACACGGCAAAAACAATTAAGACAATTATATAGATTCTGTATAGATACCTAATATAGGTTTTTAAGGAAAGTATGCTCTTCAGAAAGTGAAGCCAAATTAGTGTTAATTTTTTCAGTTTGGTAATTATTATTTTTTATAAAAAACAGGAGCTTGTTAGCGTTTTTAAATTATAAAATAACTACTGCCTACATGTTATTATAATTACTTATAGGTACCATCTATATTTAATTTATTAATTAATTTGACTGGGTCTATATAGACACCGCCGCCAGCTCGCCACTTGTTCGATGTAGATTCAGAATACCATCGGCGGCGACGAGGTAGAAACTAAACTCTTTCTTCCATTGGCACTGGTAATGTAAAAAATATAAATAAAAAAGTATTTATTTAATATTTTCATTTTATAGTTTTGCATAATTATTTTACGAGTATGAAGTTAATGAATGAATGAAAAAATATTTATTGCACAAAAATTTAATACTATAGTACATAGGGGAGCTTAATGCCTTAGGTATTATCTACCAGCTAACCTTTGGGAGATTGACCAATAACAGGCAGAATGCTAATGCAAACATAATAAATAATACGAGAATATATAATACATTATCAGGTAAATATAATAAAAATTATATTTAATAGTATATATAAATAATAATAAATAGTACATAAATAAATATGGTATAGGTACTTTATTACTAATACATTAATAAATAGATATACATACCTACATACATAAATAAATAAATTCGCATATTTACAGTAAAAAAATATTACTTAACAGTTTTGATTTTTGAGGGAAAAAGAGTGAAAATGAGTTTTAAACGAAGCCGTAGTAAATTTTGTTCGAAGTGGCAGGGGAAGATTGTTACAGAGTTTATGTTGTTAAAATACATTTTTTGGTGACAGTAATCTTCTAAATAACACATAACCATTAGTTTTATATAACTTTATTTGCCATGTCTTACCAGAGTTTATTTCATAAACTATATTACTCACTAAACATAGTTGTAATGAAACATGTGTATATATTATAAATAAAATAAATTAATAAAAAACATTTTATTTTTATCTTGGACTAACAAATCATTTCCATTCTTCAAGTTTATAAATACATACAGAGTTAAATGTGAAAAAAACTTACTTCTAAATTATATCTCGGCGCAGGCAACGTATGCAACAATTCCAGTGCAACCTTTGAGGACGTATATACTCTCGCCGGAAGCAAGGTAGCGACCATGGCGCGGGTAACCATTGCGAAGAGAGCGTAGCCGTGGAAGAACATGTCCTCTATTTCTACCATACTAAAACATAATTAACTTATATTTTTGTGCTTGCTTATAAATCATAATATATTATGTATTTGTTGTTTCTGGTACACTGGTACATTAATACGAGTATAATGAATGGTTGATAGGCCTTTGCTTAGTTATTTGCAAAGATTATTAGCCGCTTTAAGTAATAGTAAAATATAACTATAACTCTGTGGGTTACCCACATCCCTTCGCGCGACTGCAGCGCCCTCTCCAAAGGAAACGAACTTGAACTTTCTTTTCGCTTTCTTTGATCGCTTTATTCAACCCTGTTACCAAGAATAAAGCGGCCCTATTGGTTGTTGCTCACGTATACGTAAATGACGTTGTTTCTACAATGCGCAAACCCATGGTAGAGCCTCTGAGCCAAACAAATTGTGTACCAAAATAATAATAATGATATTTAGGACAATTACACATATTGCTCTGGTCACAAACTAAGCTCTAGGCTTGTACTATCTGTATCAGAAATATATATTAACACCCAGACCATGACAAACTGTACGTAGAAAAAACGTACCTACTATTATTTTTTTGCCATGGGTGGAATAGAACCGACGACCTCCGGATACAACGCCAAAGGAACGATTGGTCTACGGAGGCGGTCAAAAAAAAGGCTGTTTTTACAATATTTTTCTAGTATTTCATAGACTGCAGTCAGTAAATCGATCATACCTTAATAGTTATTCATACCTCAGGGTGAGTGAACACTACTGAACACTGTCATATAAAAATATACTCACATATTCCCCGAGTAGCATTTAGGCTTATCAGGAGAATAAGCGTTACTGAAAAAAATAATCATTGGAAATAAAACAATAAGATTGGGTTATAAAAGCAAAGACTTGTTAATAACAATTTAGGAGAAGATTTCATTCGGTGAGGTATGAACGCGTAACTTCTAGAAGTTCGAACATTGGTCAACACTTTATTTTTGTCTTACGTTATTTGTTCGCACACAAAACCAGTGCGAGTAAATAATCTGTTTGATAATGCTCGAGAGCCGGAGATAAATAGTGAGCTGTCATATTTCGAAATAGTTAGTACTTTAGTAACTTATTTTATTATGCTATTATTACTATAATATTATTATTGAACGTAAATGCTTAAATAGCAAGCAATTTAAGTTCAATAAAAAAAAACTAAAAGTTAATTAAAAAGCAAAATAAGTAATAATATTAAAAATATAAATTAATGTTTTTTTTTAATAATTCAAAATACAAGGTAATAAAATCGGCCTTATAATGACGTTGTTAAAATACGTAGTAAGAAAACGACTTGCTGAGCTGGTATTACAATGTTATTCAAGAGTTTAGCCATGTCTCATCTGGAACGCATCTCTACTTACTGAAGTAATGCAAATAGTTCGTTGCAAATGTAATACATGTTACACAAATGAGACAGAAACACCAGAGAACTGATCTCTTTGTCCAGCATCTCTACCAGGAGAGATATGTTTGTATAATGCGACTGTAGATCCTTCCATGGTGGTCTGTTCTGAAATAAAAAATATATAAAATCTATGTAAATAATTTATCAATTTATTTTAACAGTGCCCAACTATTATTACTAATAATATCAATGATAAAGTACCAAAAAACTCCTTATATAACTTTAACTTTTATTGTCAGATCACGATTTGCCTAAAGATGTTATTTTATATATGTATGTATGTATCATCACGGGTGCCTTACGGCGCCCGAGACCGCCTAGACGGCCCCAGGGTACCCAGGGGAGGGGTTTTAATCCCACCTCGTCGTAGCCGATGGTATGAGTCTACACCGAACAAGTGGCTAGCTCGTCGCGATGTTTTGAATAGACTCAATAACCCATCTATAAACAGTTTCACAAGTTGGTATAGTGAAACCGGGACCGACAGCTTAACGTGCTCTCCGAGGCACTATAGTGGTGTTGTCAAACAAATGTACATAATTTTTTTAATTAAAAACTCATTGATACACACCGGGATTCGAACCAGGGACCTAAGTGTTTTTAACCAACTTAACATGTTATTTTATTTGCTTGATAAGACCACAATGTGCATTTATTGAAGTTATTTTAACATTACTTAATAATATATTTATGTGGTTATTATTTTTCGGGCAATTTTTGGAACAAAAAAAATTTTTATTTCATTATAAAATGTTACCACAGAAAAAGTCACCTAGCATAACTGCTTCAGTTATAATATTACCTCATTTGTCATAATCAATTGATTAAGTTTATTAAACAATTGATAAGCATAAATACTGCACACCACCACGACGATATCCTTAAAGTACAATATGAACGCTGTAAGAAGTTCCACTATCTGAAATTAAGGTCACAATTATAAAATTAATGAACCAATTACTGCAATGTATCGAGTATCGAGTTTCTTCCATTAGGTCTTGGATCTGATCCAAAGTCTTGCTTTACTATTATTTTGTCTGGTAAGAGGATATAATGGATCGCCCAGCCAATCTAATTATTAATTATCCGTATTTATTATCTTTTGTATGACTTTTTTACAGCTTGTTAGGGGTTTGTTTGTTAGGGCTTGTAAAGGGCCATTCGGGCATTATATAACATGAAAGCTCGTGATTCTCTTCGGGAAATCTTTCCCATGATTGATGTACTGACACTACCATCTCAATATATTTATGAAAATTTATTGTACATTAGGAAAAACTTAAATATGTTTAGTAAAAATGGTGATAGACATAATTTAAACTTAAGAAACATAGATAAAATCGATATACCAAAGTTTAGACTGCAAAAAACTAATAAATGTTTCGTCATTAACAGTATAAGGTTATTTAATAAATTACCTAAAAGCATTATAGATCTGAGTGAAATGAAGTTTAAAAATTGTATAAAACACATATTAATCAATAAGGCTTACTATAGTGTAAAAGACTATCTTAACGATAAAGACGTGGATCCGTCCTGATATGCAACTGAGGTCTCGCAACTAGTAAACAAATTGCTTATGTAGAATCTACCCTAGTTTAGTAGAGGTATATAATGTCCGATATTGTAATAATTTTATATTACATAATTTATTTTCATTACATTATGTAAATTTTGTCTTTGGATAAGGTAATCATTGATGATTACCTACTTATTTATACTTAATTTATACTAATAGTATACTGTGTAATTATGTACATTGGTACCGTAACAAATAATCTGCCATAGGGTGTTCTACGCATGCTGATCAGTGGGGTGCATTTTGAGTATGTTACTATAATATATTATATATATATATATATGCTATATAGCATAAGTCATTCAATAGTTGTACCCCTCTTTTAGTTTGTGTGAAGCACTAGAGTTTTTTACTTGCTGGTTTCTTTTTCTCCGGGGTGTCTCTGAGGGGATCGACTTTACAGTTAGTGTTTATGCCCTTAAAAATACCGATCCTTATACCTTTACTTATATGTGCTTGGTTACTTAGCTTTTATTTACAACAAATATTTAAGGCATGGATATGGTCGGTGAAGTTGGTCGCCTTGGTGGCTCTCTTGTATGGCAGATAATGATTGACAGGTCAATGGAATCAGCTAACCACCTAGTCTTACACTAGTTGGTTATGTAGTGTGTGTTCGGTTCGGTAGTAATTTTCATATTAAGATTTCCATTCCATCGTGTCTAAGTTCAATTAATATTTGTCGTTATTTTGTTAATGAATAGCTGCCTAACCAAACGCACTCTAAGACCTCATTGTTAAACTTTTTTTTTTTTGACTATTCATAAATATCTGTAAAGATTTACATGAAATAAATGATTTTGACTTTGACTTTGTTATAGAGGACTAGCTGTGCACCGCGGTTTCACCCGCAGTTTAATTAAAAAGTATTCGGCTCGAAATAAATAATATAGCTTTCTATTGGCGAAAGTGTTTATTAAATCAGTTCAGTAGCTTTAGAGTTTATCGGGAACAATCAAATTCTTATACAATAATAATAATATGTTGGACATTTTACACATTATACCCTGGTCACAAACTAAGTTTTAACTAATCATAAAAAAAAACGGCTGTGCAGAAAATCGTATAAATATTGTTTTTGCCATGAGTGGGAATCGAACCCATGGTCATCGTATCTACGCCAAAGTCGCAACCGCTAGACTGCGGAGGCGGTCAAACATGAACAAACTTAAATCTCTATCTATAAAAAGATCGAAAAGAAAAAATAGCAAAATATCTTCAGTTTCGATTTGTAGCAATGATCTGACACTGAACTGACACAAAATGCTGGTTTTTTAGCATAAGTCGTTCTATTCAATAAATAAATAAAATACTGAATTATCAATAAATTAAAAGAGGATAATTTTATGCGTTTCATGCTTACGTTGCGTATTAGCATAATAAAATTTAAAAAATCGATACTAATCAAAAAATTTTAAAAAAGGTATTTGCACTAAGTAAAGTCGTTATATATAGACTTTGCTAAAATAAAGTTATTCGATAGATAACTTGTAAGATGTATTTATTATTGCACAAGTGAACTGTTGAATAATTATATATGACAATTACGAAACAAACCTGATATACCGCCCCAAACCAGTAGTTAAATGGTATGTAGTTGAATATCCAAGAGTGATACAGCGTGTAGTAAGCCAGCATCGCGGGCATGTGCTCGTGGCAGACCGCAGTGGAGTGTATGGCATGCGCTGTGTATATAGCATAGTCGCCTGAAACACATTATGCTATGGTTATTATACAGCAAGTTTAATGCAAGGAGTAATAGTCGTTGCTTAGAAGGCCTTAAACTTTAAGCGTTGTTTGGAACTGTAAAATTGCATTAAGAAATAAAAATATGTATGTATGTATAATATGTATATATGTACTTTATTTGAACGCCTTGCACAGAATAATAATAATAATATATAGGACAATTTACACATATTGCTCTGGTCACAAACTAAGCTCTAGGCTTGTACTATGTGTACCAGAAGCAACGATATAATACATATTATATTTTATAAACACCCAGACCATGGCAAACTGTACAGAAAAAGTAAGATAAATTTATGTAGAGTTTTAGTGCTCTTATTAGCACCTCACCTTAGGTTAACCTTAGTTTGTTTTTCTGCTCTAATATTATAAGAGAAAAGAGTTTATATTTTTGTTTGTAATGAATAAACTCAAAAACTACTAGACCGATTTAAAAAACATATTTTACCAATATAGCTCTATTATCGACGAGTAACATGGGATATATTTTTATTTCAATCCGATTTATTTTTAATTAAATGTGTGTGCCACCTCGCGGTTTGAATAATTAAACTGATTTGGTTAAGGTTTTGTCTCTTTTTTTAGCAACAAAAATGAATATTTATAGTGTATTATCTATGGTTCTGACTCTTTTAAGTCAGAACCATAGATAATACACTATAAAGGTCAGAACCTAATTTTTACCGACAAAAAACGGGGAGGTTTTCAATTCAACGCGTATTTCTTTTTAGATATGATACTTCATATATACTCGTCCGTCAAAACTAAACAGATTTGGAAAAAAATAATAATGATCGAGTTGGTAACCTTAGTCCCATTTTTTTTTTTGTAAACTCTGATAAAGCCTCTTGGAGTTAGAGACAACTCCTAAAGAATGTTTGTTATATTTAAAAAAATGATTCATGTTTAAAAATTATTCATTTAGTTAACATCTGAAGAAAAAGTGACAGATTCAATAATAAAATATTATTTTGTTAAAAAAATATTTTAAATAAAGTGTTATTTAAGGACTCAATATGTTTTATTGAGTTATATTAGATAACCTATATAAGGTTATTTTATTTTTTATTATAAAATGCAATGACAAAAATCCTTCACTATACCAACTTGTGAAACTGTTTATCGCGACGAGCTAGCCACTTGTTAGGTGTAGACACACATACCATCGGCTACGACTAGGCGGGATGGCCGTAAGGTACCCGTGAAGATATGTATGTATGTGTACAAAAATCTTTTAAAAGTTCCTCGTTTGTGAGGCAAGGTACTCGCTCAACCACTGAGCCAACCAGGTTCTAGCACCCCTCACGAAGTTTGTCATTGCTTGATATCTACTTATACAAGACCGACTATCCATAAAACATAATATTGGTTCGCCACTAGACCGTTGTTACTTATACTGTTCACCTCCAACAGTCTTTCTTACATTTGTTAAACCCATAAAATATTGTATATCAGTTATAAAATATTTTTAAACTTATGATCATAAAATTACAAAACAGGTATTTTATTACGGTAGCGGTTTTTGCAGTCGCTTTTATTGGTTGGTATGAAATCACTGTTAGTGTGTATAGGTATAACTCAGTAGGTGCGATTGGAGACTTGATTGACGGATCGATGGCCCAAGTAAGTCACAGTATAATTCTATGTTGCCCGTAGATTGGAATTAATAGTCTCGTGTACAGATTATATCTTATTATTCAGTTATAGGGACAGTTAGCCCCTTATTCTAAGTCGCGTTGTCCACTGCACTTTCACTCGAGAAACGTCAGTGAAGCAGTCTTTTTACTAAATGTCAAATCAAGATAGATTAATGAGACAGACTATCCTTGAGTGAAAGTGGAGTGGAAAATACGACTTAGAATACGAGGTTCCATAAGGAAACTTGTGCGAGAAGCCGGGAAACAAAACTCGTAATACATGGCGAACAAACACTACATATGTTAATGGGATTTCTAGTAGGTCGCCCAAACTCACTGGCGGAGCAAGAACGCTATTCCAAGTTAAAAAACAAAATAATTCAGGACAAACAAAATAATTACACCATTTTTTCTAGACTCCTTTTTCTTAACTGACTTGCAAGTTATCATCTGTCAAAAACGTTCATGCCCACAGATTAGCGTCCATACTATTTATCAAAATCGAACAAAACTCAAAACTCTCTATATATATTTACGGTCTTATTCATAAAAACTTACGAAGCCTTTATTGATGCTTTATAACAGCTCAATAGCAAAACACCTCAAAATGTTATTCATAAACGCTCAATAAACCTCTAATAGTGATAAACGTCAAATAACAGCTCCATAACTTTATTGAAGGCAGGAGCCCACTATAAACCTATTTTAACCTCACTTTTTATACATATTTTATTTTTTGGTTTAAAATTTTATTAAATGACTTCTATTACTTCATAAAATTATATTACAAATAAAAATAATAATGCCCAGTCGGCTTCCGATCAACAAATTCTCAAAATTTTACAACTCGAATGGACTTGAACCAAATTAGGTTGGGCGCACACTGACTGAAATTTGTAACAAAAAAATATTAACATTTAATCTTGTTTCACCGCGGTAATTTGTCAAAAAAGACAAAGTTGTGCCGCTTCAAACTACAAAAATTGAATGGCGGTGCCGACTGCCTTCACATCTGTTTTTTATTTATTTATTACACGGCATGTGATTTTTTATCTACCGGATGGTAAGCAGACCTACAAAGTCCATAAATGGATCGATAAGTACATTGTCGTTTTACAATATTGATCGCTCCCACTATGCTGGCTAAATGATGCGGTTACAAAATGTCAAAGAATCAAAAAGAAAGAAAAAAAAAATCAAAGAAGTTTACATTACGAGTCTATTTTAATATCCTCGCTGCTTTATCATAAATTCAGTCGCTTAATTCGTAACCGCACCATGAAAGGATACTACCACCTCAACAATAAATCTATGCAGTAGTCCCGGTACCAACCAACCGGTGAACCCACAGACTAAAACGGAAACATGACTAGGTCACTTGACAGTTTTTGTTGTTGTATGTGAAACAAGTATTGCGACTTGCCAGTTACATATTATCATACAGAGATGCAGTCATAAAAAATCACACAGGTACAGATATAGAGAGATGCAACATACGCGATAAACAAAGCTGTATTATATTTTTGATACAAATTATTTTAATTTAAATGACGGCTGAAACCGCGGGGCACAGCTAGTGTGACTAAATTTTCTATCAGTGTGCGCCAAACCTTATTATAATAATTTCATTAGAGGTGTCAAAAACGTTTTTTTTTTACTTTTATGGTCTTGATTTTCCGCGATTCTGCCAACTTTCTTGACAATCAATTATTTTTTTCTATCAACACATCACTAATTCAGCTAATAAACGTCAAATAGTTATAGGAGCTTTATTGGAGGTTTATGAATAACAAAAAAGTTATCGAGCCAATAGCCTTATTAAACGTTTTTTTATTTTCAGAATTATATACCCACTGTTACATGGTAAACAGACAAGACCTTCATATTAGGAAGACCAGCAAGTACCAGTCAAACCGGACCAGGCCCAGGACCGAGGAAGTGGATCCCTGTTACGATGTGTGCGAAGACCTCTCCGTGGAAGACACGCAGACTGTCTGCATGATGTACAGTCGGTATAAACCAGGATATTATTCCTTTGTCAACATGTGTCATGCTAGGAAAACCATTTGTCGGGATAATTTAGGTTTGTATTTTTGTTTCATAATTGACAGAGTTCGCGATTGACTTCAAAGCTGATGGAAAGCATACGTCTGAACCAAGTATGCCGCTGATACTTCTTATTAGCGCACTTGAAACGACTGTCAATAGTCAACCGGCTCCGTAGACTAGTGGTTGCACCTTTGGCGTTGTATCCGGAGGTCGTGGGTTCGATTCCCAACCATGGAAAATAAATATTAATACGTTTTTCTCACAGAGTACGGAATCCACGTGGGCAGCGGGCGGCGATTCTGTGCTCTGTGGTTTTTCTGTACGTTGTTCTTGTTACACATAGTACAATCCTAGAGCTTAGTTTGTGACCAGGGCAATATGTGTACAATGTTCTTTATATGGAGTACCGCATATGACTTTATATATACCTTATGGTGAGCAGACCTACGAAGTCCATGGTTGGGACGATTTACAAAAATGGAATCAATACATTTTTGTAAATCGCTCCCACTATGCCGCGATCCGGTTACAAAATAGTTCGCGAAATGAAAATTTTTTGCATTACGTCTATTTTAATATCCTCGCTGCTTTATCGAAAAATCAATCGCCCGTCTCGTAACCACACCATGAAATACGGTACGACAAGAAATCGGTACAGTAGTCTCCAGAAAACCGGTTCACTTGACGGTTTTGCATCTGTATGGGCACGATGGGTAACGAGTTCGGTCGGTCAGCCTAGCAAAGCTATAGAGCCTCCCTCCCAACTAAGTTTAGTTAGAGGGTTTAAGAGTTTGTTGCAGTGTTTGTGATGGTATAGCCTCGTTGTATAAAGCAGTCACCGATCCCAGGTATGGCCTTGTTGTCATCTCCTTAACCCAGTTGCGCAGTGACTTAACCACTAGGCTGTATGATAAATGCTGTTATTTCAGCGCTGCATTGGGTGCGTTCAGAAAGATGTCAAATTACTAAGCAGCACTTTATGCCTGTTGCTTGAAGTTTTAACAATTTCAATAATAATTCACTCAAATCAGTTATAAAAGTTTCAGTTTGAAGTTTAATAGGAAGTTTAATAAATAAAACAAACTAAATTCAATAATGCTGTTTTATTCCTCTGTAAAAATATTCATCCTGAAAACTGTAATAAAACCAATTCATATGTCACCATTGTAGCGGTTATCTGGAAAAAAAAAATCATTAACTAGAACTGTATCTACTCCTAGCTAACCTAGGAGTAGATACAGTGTCAGATGTCCCGATTTCATAAATTATTTGACATAATTATGCACTGCTTTATCATCTAAATATGAGGTCGAGATCAAATAAATAAATAAATAATATTAAAAACATAATATTAAACATTTTTAATTTATCTTCTCAATAAACTTTTCATTTTTCAGTTTTCAAATAATTTTTCTTTCCATTTTCTTCGAATTTTAGAGATTTGCGACAATTTTCTTACCGAATTATAAACAAAATAAAAGAAATAAGCAAATTTTTAACTTCATTCGATAATCCACTTGATATATTTCTCTTGTCCTGAGCCTAATGATTCCATTATGAAACTTTGACCCTTATACATTTATAACCCTTTAACATGATTACAATAAGCGTCGCTCGGATTTTTAAATACATCGAATCAATGGTTTTGAAATATTTATACAGACAGGCAAACATACACTTGAGACTCACCTAAAGCTAACATTTTCAGAAATGAAAAATTATTTAAAATTATACCTCGATTTCATCATGAAAGTAATATATATTTCAAAAAATCTCGAAAAATATACATTAAATTGTGAAAATACTTACTGAGAGAATCATTTTTTTATTAACGTCAAAGAAGTCCATTCCCGTTATTACTACATTAGATGTATTTATTTGCTCTAAAAGTCTTTGGCACTGAAACATTGTAACATATACATAACTAGAAAATAAAAAACTTGAGTCATGAAAAACTTACTTTAGAAGTTAACGGCATGGTTTTCAGGAGACTACTGCATCGTTTTCTTATTGAAATGATAGTCTCCTTTTAGGGTGCCGTTACAAAACGGACATTTAATTTGACAATAAAGCCGCGAGGATATAAAATTCATCTTTGTCGTCGCCCATTACTTAACCACATTATTTAGCCGGCATAGTTACAGCGATCATAGTTAGACTTTGTGGTTCTGCTTACCATCTGGTAGATGCAAGGTCACACGCCATGCTCCAATAAAATATCAGTCTATACAACACTGATATATTTCCTGTATAATATAAAAATAATGAATTTAATTATTATTCTTAAATTAGAATGGACTTATGTCCACAGAAAATCACTGGAGTTAACGACAGGACATTGATATTCTATGCCCAATTATCATTCTGTACAAAGGTCTGAGTTGAAAATAATGAACCGATTTCTGGTAATAAATCCGTGAAGTAGACCGAACGAGACCAATATATTTAATTGAACAAATATAAATGAGCTGTAATAATAGCAGCGACGAGTTTTTTTTTTGTTTTCCATTTTTGGTGGCAAATTATTTATTACTTATAATAGATAGACACACTTACCTCCAGTTTGTAGAACCTTGATCAAATCATTATATAATTAAAATTACGTAACAAAGTACGTGATTGGTGAAAATTTTACGTGACGTGACATTCTACCAATCATGTGTCTTGTTTGGTCATGACATAATTTTGATCATCGTTCTATAAACTGACGTAAGGCCTTATTTATTTATTGACTACCCATAAATTACTAAAAATATTTAACACTCTTACCTCAAGTGTAAAATTAGTAGTATCTACAACATGTATCGAGGACAGTGATCCTTTGGAAGTCGTATGTAACCTGGCGGCCATCAGCTGCGTGAATAGACCACGACCCGCCATGAAGAAGAATGAAAAGAAGAAGTATAGCTTACGTTCTATTCCATTCACTAATCTAGAAAAAAATATCAATTAGTCATTTATTAACCTGTAACTTCACTAAATAAAAGCATTGTAAAAATGTAGGTACTATATCAAACGCTGTCTAGGCTGCACTATCACTAGCTAGTTTTTGGTTGCATAGAATAATAGTGCTATAGTGTCTCCGAGAATATGTTAAGTTGTCAGTTCCAGTTTTACTATACCAACTTACGAATAAGTTAATAGATTGGGTATTGGGCCTATTATAAGCCTATAATAAACACTGCGATAAGCTGGCATGTGGTGTATACGCAGATAAATCTGGCGGCTATACGGTAAAACTGCAAATAAAAAAGTTCAAATAAATTTACTCCAAAACATCCGCAGATTAAATCTCTACACTAGCTCACGGTTTTAGTATTCATAAATATGATCGTATCGTATAACTTTACAGAATAAGCTGGTATAATTGGTCTTCTCGTAAATACTCACTTATGAACTTTGTCCTGGTCGCAGTCGTCAGTAGCATGGACAACTTCTTTTCTGAAAATCCAAATAGGTACAATGATTTAAGCTTCTCTTTATATATTTGCTAGATTATTTAGTAAATCATTTAAGTATATGTGATCTTTCACTTAGCTGATCAAACCCCACTCTGATTCTGCAAATATAGGATTTACAAGTGCATAGACATCAGGACCAAAATGGAGTCAAGTGACACCAGCACAATAATCATAATGTGGGAGTTCATAAGACACACCAAGTGGGATATGAATGTGTAGTGACTACTTAGAATACTCCACAAACCTGACTGCGAATAGTAATGGATACATACCTAAGGATCTTATACAAGTGCACACAGACCAGGACCAGGTTGGAACCAAACGACACTAGAACTATAACCGTGATGTGGGAGTTCATTAGACGCACCAAGCGGGATAGGCGCGTGTAGTGACTCCTTAGAATACTCCACATACCTGGCTAGATAATTAAAATAATTTATTGGTGTAAATAAAGCCCTTTTTGTTCCTGAAAAGTTTAGTTATCTTGTAGATATAGATGGCTTTGATAGTGTCCTCTCTTTTGATTCAAATGCAGAAGGACGGATCCAGAAGCGCCTTGGAAAAGCATTGAACATGTGCAGATTTATGTTAATGATACTGAATAGGGTATTACTTAATCAAAAGTTGTAACTGCGCACTTCGAGTTGTTAAAGTATCCTTAAAATACATAAAACGACTACTATAGACCTAAATATAATACAAAAACGAAAACCTTATTCAGTTTTAAAATATGATAAAGTAAGAACTGTATTTGCGACAAAACAATTCTTTACACATTCAAAAAAATTAAATAAATAAAAACATAAAAATATACACCATGAACTATAATGACTGTAAGAAAGCACTATATGGCTAAAAAAATTAATTTATGAACAAACCGAAAATTTATTAAGCAACGACAACTGATATAAAGAACAAACATCCTTTTATCCACTACCTATCAAATATAATAGGCGCATACCTTAATACAAATATAGGATACACGCTTCCACACATATTCATATAGTTTTCGGAGGGTAGGAAGAAATTAATAAATACGTTTTGTTTTTCTTCTCTAATAAATTTAATTATTTTACATACAATTTACATTATTTTGCATTTTATGAAGGCATAATATACTAAGTCACTTCACTGCCTATATTTTTCACTATCACAAGTAAATTTTTGAACAATATGGACACTATTAGACTGACTGAGGGACCAATGTCAACACTCCATAGTTTGGAAGAGAGATTCGAGACAGCTATGAAGTCATTTGAGGACCGTTTCACTACTGCATCCACCACCACTACTCTAAACCAACTAGCAAAGGAGTTCCAGACGTTCAAGGAATTTGTCAAGGATACATTGACTTTGTTAAGGGCACAAATCTCCAATATTGCCAGTGTGACAGAGGATCTCGAAAACAGGAGCCGGCGGAAGTTTCTATTGTTCAAAGGTGTGAAGGAGGATACTGGTGAGGATACTTCACAGATAATCTGTGACCTCGGGTCTAGCAGGCTCAGGCAGGGAGTTGAGAGTAAAGATATCGCTTTTAGCTACAGACTGGGCAAAGTTGTTAGCCCCGACAAGCCAAGACCCATTCTTGTTAAGCTCCGGTGTTCTGATCTGCGGATGAAGCTTTGGCGCTCTAAGACTCTGTTAAAAGGTTCAGGTGTTTCAGTTGCTGAGTCCTTGACAGCAACTCGGAGACAACTTTTTACAGAAGGACGTCGGTTGTATGGATTAAGTAACTGCTGGTCCCAGGATGCTAAAATCTACAACAAACTGCCCAATGGATCCAAACTTTGTTTGCAGTCCATGACCCAATTAAAGGATTTAGCTGTTGTTCACCCACCAAGCCAGCCAGAAACTCAAAATAAAAAGTTTCGTTCAGCAAGATTGGGTAAAAAACAGTGAGGTGAACTGTTTGTTAACTTCACTCCTGATCACTGATATTTTCTAATTATTTATTAATTCGTTGTAAACATAGGCACTTTCTCATATATATAACATATAATTTGTTAAATGTATTATGCACAGAGCCACAGATAACTTGGAGGTATTTTGTAAACAAATGATCAACTCAATTATTATTATCATTATCCAAATTATTAGGTTTTTTTTTTAGTTACTAGTATAACAAAGTACTCATACAAACTAATGTTTAATTTTTTATTATTACTATATAGTATATTTTCATAATGTTTGTTTGGCTTCTGCGCACGGCGCGCATTTTTGCCAAATCAATTTTATACTTTTTAAATTGATTTTATGGCTTTGGCTTAGTGCTAATTTCACTATGATTATTTTTCTATTTTTTTTTTTCTCTTTTGATGGCTATGCTGTGTTTGCACGAATTAATCTTGTATATTTTGTCCATTTTATTTCTTACTTCCTTATTATTCCTATTTATAAGAAATGTTTTGTAAACTAGTTAACCGGCAGATTGAAGTGATGAAAATTTATGCTTTTATTTCTAAATATTTATATATATATATATTTGTATTTTTGATATACCTATTTATTTATTATATATTTATATCTTTTATTATAAACTATGACATTTTCTTCTTCAGATGATGACTCAATGGCTTTTTTTTCTTGTAACTCATCTAGTACGGATGAATTTGATGTCAGTCAGAGCGATGTCCTCCTTGGCGATGCACTACATACTACCTTCTCACATTTTCCCAAAAATTTGAATGTTTGTCATATTAACGCGCAGAGTGTTCCCAGTCATTATGCTGATCTCCTTACCACATTTGCTAGTGAACATCTTCATGCTATCCTAATCTCTGAATCTTTTCTCAAACCAACACTTCCGTCTACTTCCTTTTCTCTTCCAGGTTTCGTGCTTATTCGCAACGATCGAACTGGTAAGGCTGGTGGTGGTGTCGCAATCTATCTTAGATCTAATCTTACTTTTAAAATTATTTCTCAATCTCCTTCCAGTTATTCTCGCTCCTCTGAATTCATTCTCATTGAAATAGATTTAAATTCTGTTAAGTTCCTCCTCGGAGTGGTATACTCTCCCCCTACTATTGACTACTTTGATGCATTTGAATTACTGCTCGAGCAACATTTACCCTCCTACGAACATAATCTCATCATGGGCGATTTCAATACCTGTTTATTAAAAGACGACTCACGCAGTAAAAAACTCAAGCTAATTACTTCTTCGGTTAATGTTTCTATTCTTCCATTGAATTGCACTTTTCAAATAAATGACTCCTCTAGCTTTCTTGATCTCATCCTCACAGCTAATCCCCACAGAATTTCTTCTTTTGGACAATACTCAGCTCCAGGCTTCTCTCACCACGACCTAATATTATATGCTTCTTACAAAATTAAAACTCCTAGATTTAAACCTAAGATCTTTCTTCAACGTAACTTTGCCAGGATGGACCCGGACCTGCTATTGGCGGATGCTGCTGGCATCGAATGGCATAATTTGTCAATACGGGATTCTGTAGACGAAATGGTCTCAACTTTTAACGAACTATTATTAAAATTGTATAACAAACATGCGCCCATACAATCCGTGCGCATGAAGAGACCTCCGGCGCCCTGGCTAGATGATAAAATACGAAAGGCCATGAGATGGAGAGATTCTTTGAAGAGGAAAGTTAGGAAAGACCGAAGCGAAGCGAACTGGAATGCATTCAAGTGTGCAAGGAATCGCGTGAATCAGATGTGTAGGAACGCAAAACGCCAATACATTTATACTTTCATTAGGTCCTCCACCCCCCAAAATACTTGGAAATTTCTTCGTACTCTTGGTTTCTGTAAACCTAAATCCGATAGTTTCGTCCCTTCTGATATTAACAGCCTTAATCTATACTTCTCTTCCCCCTCTACTCCTTTAGACCCCGGTAAAAAATCTAATGTCATCTCACAAATAAGATCCGCTTCTGCCCCACTTCAATTTGAACTGCAGCCTATGACCACAGGTGATGTAAAGAAAATTGTTAAATCTATAACTAGTAAGGCAGTGGGCTTTGATGATATTGGTCGCGCCCTGATTATTCCTATTATTGACATAATTCTCCCTTCTATTACATTAATTATTAATTCATCTCTCTCTTCAGGACATTTTCCCACTACTTGGAAAAGTGCGCATGTTATTCCGATTCCAAAAAAAACTGCTCCCACTACTTTTAACGATCTACGACCCATTTCTATTCTTCCTTTCTTATCTAAAGTCTTGGAGCACGTTGTTCACAAACAATTTACTAACTTTTTAAATAGTAATGCATTATTGAATCCGCGGCAGTCTGGCTTTCGATTGTCTCATAGCACCAGTACTGTTCTTGTAAATATCACTGATGACATACGCCGTGCTATTGACGAAAAAAAGTTAACACTGCTTGTTCTCCTAGATTTTAGTAATGCCTTCAACTGTGTCGATCATGATATTCTTATCGCTATTTTGCGTTCACTTAATATTTCTCCTACTGCGACACAGTGGTTCAACTCATATCTTCGCGGACGCAGGCAGCGCATTCGGGTGGACAATGTTTTCTCTGATTGGTGTTTCCTCACTGCTGGCGTCCCGCAAGGTGGCGTTTTATCTCCTTTGCTCTTCTCGGTTTTTATTAATGCCATGGTCCAAGTAATTAATTTCAGTTTCTATCATCTGTATGCCGATGACTTGCAACTTTCGCTGCACTTTGATATTTGTGACATAAATGTTGCCATTACCAGGGTTAATCGTGATTTGGAGGCTATTCGGGTTCGCTCGCAAAACCTTGGTATTTTAGTTAATCCTTGTAAGACGCAGGTCCTTGGTTCTAAACACATGTTGAGTAGATTGGATGTGGAATCAATCTCTCCATTAGTATTTAATAGCATACCTCTTCCTTTTTGCCAGCATGCTAAGAACCTTGGTTTACATATGACCTGCGATCTCTCTTGGAACTATCACATTTCGGAAGTTAGTAAACGTATTTTCGCCAGCATGCATTCGCTCAAGCGGTCCCAGTACCTCATTCCATTTAAGACAAAGATTATGTTAGTAAATTTACTTCTTTTCCCTATTTTAGACTATGCTGATGTATGTTACTCTGATCTGACTGAAGACCTACTCAATAAACTCGACCGCCTTCTTAACTTGTGCATACGCTTTGTTTTCGGCCTTCGCAAATATGACCATGTATCTATTTACCGCAAACAGTTAAGATGGCTTAATATACGATCACGTAGATGAGTGCACATGCTTTCTTTCCTTTATAACATCCTCTATAATCCTAATACCCCTTCTTACCTAAAATCTCGATTTATTTTCCTCTGTGATTCTCACGATCGTCCTCTTCGCTCCTCTGTTAATAACCAATTAAAGATCCCGTCGCACATCTCCACCAAATATTCCGATTCTTTTACTGTGTCAGCTGCTCGTCAATGGAATTTGCTTCCTCTGTGTATAAGACAGGCTCCAACCATCGGTGTATTTAAACGTCTACTCACCACTCATTATTTGAATAAGTTACTGCCAATTTTTCCTTTAGCATTTTCTGTTTTGATATGTACTATATGTATTATATTGTATGATTTATATAAGTAGTATATTATGTATTGAGTGTATGTTTAAGTATTTACATGTAATATTTAAGTAGTTTATATACTATTCGCTATATGTCTTTTAAATTGTTATTTATTTGCTGTTGCACCCTATGCATAATCTTCCACTCTCTCAAAGGTTAGCTGGTAGAAAATGCCTAAGGCATTAAGTTCGCCTATGTACAATTTTATTTTGTAATTTTGTGCAATAAAGTATTTTAAATAAATAAAATAAATAAATATAAACATATAAAAAAGTTATATATATATATATATATATATATAAATATATATATAACTTTAGGTATAAAGTTGAATGAGAGAAGATGTGTTTTTATAAGTAATAATGTGTGTTGATGTGTGTGTATATGTTTATATGAATATGTGTGGAAGCGTGTATCCTATATTTGTATTAAGGTATGCGCCTATTATATTTGATAGGTAGTGGATAAAAGGATGTTTGTTCTTTATATCAGTTGTCGTTGCTTAATAAATTTTCGGTTTGTTCATAAATTTTTTTTTTAGCTATGTTGTTAGTGCTTTCTTACAGTCATTATAGTTCATGGTGTATATCTTTATGTTTCTATTTATTTAATTTTTTATATATTATTAACCAAATTGTCTATATTATCTATATGTACCTTCTTACTTACTTAATGTTTCACAATTATATAGTTAATTGTACGGAAGAGCGGGACACTCCTAATACAGGTGTACACACTTAAGTGGGGTGTCCCAACCCTTGTAACTTTTATAATGAGAAATAATAAATATTTTTGTATTTGTAAAGTTTAAGTGTTTTGGCAGCAATGGTTGGTACCCATCTGAATCAGCAACACGAACTTTTAGCTTGTTTTATGGAAAGAATAGTTCACAGCTCCAAGTTTACAGTTACAAAAATAAGTATAAAATTGAGTAATAATTCAAATTAATTACATTATATATAAAATGTCGTGTTAAAATGTTTGTAATAGTGTTTTCTAAAGCGCCAAATATATTGCACTTTAAATTAGTTTTTCCGACAAAATTTAAATAAAAGTAAAATCTGTGTAATTCACTAGAAAAGAAATGGAAGTACCTTTTCTTTGTACAGCACAATCATTTCGTTAAGGTTCTCGAATAGAGTGGTCAAATACAGACTGATGTCAACAATAATTATATCGGCTACTGTAGTCATTAAGAGTAACTGTTCCTGGAAAACCTAAAACAGAATTGTTATATTAAGGTTTCGCCAGTCCCTTTATCCCGTTGTTCTCCAATTCTTATCCACCGTTATCACCACCACCAACTTTTGAGAGAGTGAAATAAGCTTTCAGAATTCATTATAATTGTATCTGCATCTATAAAGATACAATTACATTTAGATTTTTGCTTATCACTTGACGTGCTAAATTTATGTGTTTATTGGGAACCTTGTACGATAACCCAGTTCTCCATACATACCTCTAAGAAGATGGCATTCCAATAAGTAAACGGCATCAGTCTGTATATATAAAATAGGGTGTACTCGTAGTAAGCCTGGATCAAGGTTTCGTTGACGGCACACGTCTCTGATAACTTCGCGTAGAATGTGATGCAGAGAATTCTATCCACTGAGGGAGAAGAATATAAGTAAGAAAAGTTTATTTAAATAAAACTGTGCGCTCCTCTATTATTGCCAGTGAAGTCTTACCATATTTTTTGATTTTCATCGCGTGTGCTAACAACAACTTGTTATTATTTTAGTTCAGTACCTTTGTTATAAGTAGGTAAGGAATCTGGTCACCTATCTCATACCTACTAGATTTTGTATATAATGAAATGTTTATTTATTCTTATTTCTATTCTGTGTTGGCTTTTCTTTAAATTAATAAACGTTATTATTGCTATTGCATGTACGCATAAACAAAGTATGCGTGTGTATGGATGCATTTTTTTTTTCACTGAATCGATGCGTGTGTATTGAAGCTTTCTGATAGAGTGCGGAGTTTAGTTTGACGTGCATCCGGCAAGCGTTAGACAGCGGTAATAAAAGCGAGAATAAGGCATGCGATATGAAAAAATGTGACAGCGTACGCGGTTCAAAACATAATGTATGCGCAGAGTGCATTACGGCAAGTGTCAGAATTTTCCTATCAGAAATTTCTAACCGTCTGCGCTCAGCCTTACTCTGTTGATGTAAAACAAGAGCTCATCCATAAGAATCTGATTAGATAACTATGAAATATATGAAAATCTGGAATATGAAATATCCTACATATTATTATAATTAACAAAAAAATGTCACCCACCCACGAATCCAAATAAAATAGCAATATTGATCAATATGCATATTTTGGTGACATCACGTTTGCCAGGTTGCGGCAAGCTGCGTTCTATTGCCGACGCCTTGTTGACTAGGGGAGGCCACTTTATTCCGAGCCAAATAACCAGTAGAGTTAAACACAAGCCGTTCGCGTTTATCACGAATTTGTCTGGAAAATATCAGGAAACTTAAATTAGAATTTATATTTATTTATAGGAACACGGCGTGTGAGTTTGTAGTTACCTGATGGTAACTACTACTTCTACAGGCCTACAAAGTAACAACTCTTTATTAGAGTTAGTACTAGACTCTACCCAAAGTTTATACAAACAGTTTCTACTAGAGTCGCCAGTAACTATAGCTAGGGATCAAACCAACAGGGTCGCTATTATTCAAATAAACCTCAGGTTCATGGGTTCGAGTCCCACCGACCAGGATTTTTTTCCCAACCAGCAGAAAGAACTTTTGAAGAGCAGCCAACATTTTTTTTACGACAATGGTTCGCTGGCAAAAGTTTTTCTATTTTATCAAGTCACCGTGTATAATAACATTGTTAAGTAATTATGGCGGAATATTCCATCATTTTGAGGTAATTATGGAATAACTGATAAGAATGAATAGAATTCATTTGGTTACTGCATCAGCCTCCGATACTACTTTACTGATCTGAGGTATCTAGCACTAAGAAGGGTTGTGGTTTTTATATTATATATATATACATTTGTATATATCCGCAAAGTTTATGTATAGTATTGTTTGTGATGCGCAAACTTGCTCTTGATCCAGAAAAGCAAGCCTCTACGCTCGCTAAGCCCGCTAGTAACACGGGACAAAAAATTAAACTAAAAAATAATTAACAAAAATAGTTACCGACCTTGATATGTGGTTATGCCCATATAGCCATGAATATAAGGTATACCCAACCAGCAGTGTAAATGGATGTGTGTATGTGATAGTGGTGAGTATGGCGAATGTATGACCTGGAAGAGCACCCTTCGTCCTTTTGTTCAATAACAAAGTTTCAAAATCGGCGTCCGCGCCGGTTATAATTTCAATTGTACTTTATCCAAGGTACACACAATAATTCAAAGTTAACAAATACTTCACAAACAATCACAATTTACATAGGCACTAGTTCGTTACAATTACTTAGCAATTACTACAAAAAAACAATAAATAAACAATAATAAAGGTGGTGCAAGTTATCAACAAATTTTAGGTTATGTCAAGAGATTTTTTTTTTTTAATTTATGGCACCAAGGAAAAAGGAAATCTGCCTAGTGCGTTCCAAAGTAATTTGGAGGCGGCGGTTAAAGCATTTTAAACATCCCCCCAGCCCTGGACAAAGGAACGTAGTCCATTACACAACAAAAAACAAATTACTGCAAAGGGAGACGGGAGAGAGTGGCCACAGCCCGCCTCAAGACAGAGCCTCCTGTTAAAACCTCAGCAAAGCGAGGTATGCCATCACTTCCAGGATGTAAAGTTATAATTCGTCCGCGACGCCAAGATAAGGGTGAAGCATTGGCATCCTTCAATAAAACTAAGTCACCTATCCGAGGTGGCTCAGTTATGTCAGTCCACTTAACGCGCTGCTGGAGAATGTGCAGGTACTCTAAAGACCAACGACGCCAAAAGTTCTGCGATAACTGCTGCAGCAACTGAAACCGGGACAGCCGGTTAGAATTTACAGTCTGCCAAGGATATTCTGGTAGCGCATTAAGTGGCTGACCAACAAGAAAGTGGCCTGGGGTCAATACCTCCAGGTCATTTGGATCCGAAGAGATAGGACATAAGGGTCTGCTGTTAAGAACGGACTCAATCTTACAGAGGACTGTGGCCATTTCCTCAAACGTCAAAGTGGTTTCCCCAACAACGCGCTTCAAATGAGTTTTAGCCGATTTAACCGCGGCTTCAAATATTCCACCCCAGTGTGGACAAGCTGGAGGACTAAAACGCCATGTAATTCCTGACTGAGAGAGTTTCACTCCGATATCAGACTCTTTCTCTGCCAAGAATTTATATATTTCGTTTAAATAGTTATTGGTACCGATGAAGTTGGTACCACAATCTGAACGAATCAGGCTAGGTAGGCCACGTCGTGCAACAAATCGTGTCAGAGTTGCAATGAAGGCTTCCGTAGATAGTGAAGTAACCAATTCAAGATGTACAGCCTTCGTCGCCAAACAAACAAACACACAGCCCCAAGCCTTTACAACCTTCGCGTTTCGGAGGTTGTGGGTTTTAAGATGGAAAGGTCCACAAAAGTCAGTAGCACATCCAGCAAATGGGCGAGCTTCCGTAACCCGATCGCTGGGCAAATCACCCATTTTAGGCTGCATACAGGGAGCCCTTGTACGATAACACTGCATACATTTATATATTACCGAACGAATAGCCCGTCGGGCTCCAAGAATCCAAAATTCCCGCTGTAAAGTAGCCAACAAGGCATTGCAACCAGCATGAGAGTTTTTAACATGCCGATCTCGAATTACAAGTTCTGTAAAATGCCCATGCCTTGGCAGAAGCAGAGGATGTCTTGCCCCAAATGGCAAAGACGCGTTCCGGAGTCGGCCGCCGACCCTGAGAAGCCCGTCATTATCCAAAAATAGGCTCAGTCTGCGCAGGGCACCAGGCACTGTCTTTTCTGACTTTAAAGCCTCAAGTACCGGACGAAACTCCTCTACCTGAATGAACTTCACCCAGTAAAGGAGTGCCTGTTGCCGTTCGTCCGTAGAGACTACTGAAGTCGACAATCGAGATGACCTATTTCTACAATTGTAGATAAAACGCTGTATCCAGCAAGTTACAGCAACCAACTTGTCCAAAGAACTGTAACGGTTTAGGAGGAAGTCTCGGTCAACAGACTCAACTTGAGCAGCAAGGCAACGTAATCCTGGCAATTGAGTCAGCTCAGGGAGACATAAATTGCCATCAGGCCATGTTGACGGTGAACGATCAAGCCACTCGGGTCCCCACCAAAGTGGATGAACAACTAATGTTGGGGCATCGCAGCCGCGCGATGCACAATCTGCAGGATTAAATGTTCCCGGGACGTGTCTCCAAATAATGGGGGCTTCCGAGTCTTGTATTTGAGAAACTCGGTTGGCAACAAACACTTCCAAAGTATGTACTGATGCCCTTAGCCAAGCTAAAACAATCATGCTGTCAGACCAGCCAAACACTTCATTCAAATGAAAATAGGGTTTCAATACACAAAGTGTGTGGTTCAAAAGCCGACAAAGCAACGTGGCTCCACACAGTTCAAGCTTCGGAATTGTTACCCTTTTTCGAATGGGAGCAACTTTAGATTTGGCTAGCACCAAGGAAGTACGGACTTCACCACGGCCATCAACAACTCTCAAATAAACAACTGCGGCATATCCACATTCGGACGCATCACAAAACCCGTGTAAGGAAATATGCACAGGAGCGCTAGGCGCTAGAATACGTGGTAGGGCCACCTTACTGAGGTCACCTACGTTCAGAATAAAGGATTCCCATTCATTGGCCAAATTAGCAGGAAGGGAATCATCCCAGGACAGCTCAGCCAACCAAAGCTTTTGTAAGAAGCATTTGGCCCAAAAAACAACTGGACAGACCCAACCATTGGGATCAAAGATACGAGCCACTACTGATAGCACCGACCGCTTGCTATATACGGGCAAAGGAGGAAATTCTACTTTATAGGTAAATAGATCCTCAGATGGCTGGTACTGAATGCCAAGAACAGCAACAGTATGAGGAGAATCAGGATTCTCAAAAGAATGAGTATCCTGACAGTGGTCCAGAGAAAGATCGGAGAGGACACTTGGAGAATTTGACACCCACTTCCTCAACTCATAGCCTCCGGCTTGCAACAAGTCAATAAGCTCGCGCTTGGTTTGTAGAGCCTCTCGCACGTTAGATGCACCAGTCAAAATATCATCGACATAGATGTCGGATTCCAAGATAGCAGCGGCTCGGGGATACGTAACTCTAGAACGTTTAGCCAGCTCTAATAAAGACCGAATGGCTATGAATGGACTAGACCTAAGTCCATAGGTATTTGTTTTTAACTCATACGTCATCAGTGGTTCACTGGGAGCCTCTCTCCACAGAACAAGTTGATACTTCCGATCTTCTGGATGTATCAATGTCTGACGAAACATCATTCGAATATCAGCTACAAAAACCACCTGATGACGACGAAATTTGGTTAACACATCACAAATGTCGGAATGTAACTTCGGGCCTGAATGCAAACATTGATTTAATGAAGCCCCCGAAGTTGTGGTTGCCGACCCGTCAAAAACCACCCTAATTTTCTCATTACCCGCCTTGAAGACGGCGTGATGAGGAATATAATAATGCTCCCCAGAGCGCCAGTCGATTTGAGAAATGGCCATGTGATCCAAGTCTATATACTCCCGCATAAACTCGACGTACTTGCTTCGAAAGCGAGCACATCTAGACATTCGGCGTTCCATTGCATTAAACCGTTTTTCTGCAATGGCCCGAGACAAGCCCAATGGAGGGCGAATACTTAAAAAGGGCAGTCTGGTTATGAAACGACCACATGGCATACGCGTGGTGTTCTCCACAAAAAATACCTCACAGTCGTGATGCAGTGGATCAGACTTAGATACAGAAGGTGGCTCTTCCATGTGCCAGAACTGCTGAACCGCGTCGCTCAACGACAGGCCTAGGTAGTCGGAGCGTGCAAAATGATCAGTGGGTTCCCGGAGTACCGGCCCCAAAACAACAAACCCAAAGATGGAACGGAGAGCAACCAAACCCCCTGGTTGCAATACCCTGCGTTCACCAACTATACAATTTCCCAGAACGTCAGCTCCTAGTAACAGGTCGACTGGTGCGGAAATATAATAACTTGGATCGGCCAAGGTTAAATGTCTTGTCAAACGCCGGATTGACAAAGGCAGATCAACAACAGGTTGTCGGTCTAGGATATTGGTCATAACAATTGCATTTAGTGATGCTAGAGGACCAAGATTGCCACTAAGGCCAAAAGTGAAACCAATGTGACCTACAACACCCGGTGCTTGTAGGCCACCAATGCCTCTTATAGGACCACAATGGGGAGTTATACTCAGACCCAACCTATCAACTAAGTCTGTTGATACTATACAACCCTGCGACCCAGTATCCAGGAGAGCGCGCGCCTGATGAGCAACGCCAAACTTATCATACACACCAACAACTGCTGTAGGTAAGAGAACCGTATCTGGGCCGCTGGAAGAATGTTGGATATAGGTTGGGGAATCCTCATCCTATTCGGATGAGACTCTACCCCTAGTAGAGAATCTACTCCTGGTAGTGACTCTGTCCCCAGAAGTGGCAGGAACTTCTGTATTAGATTGGTGCCTATGGGTCACAGAGTCGGAAACAGCGGACACCTGCTCAGCTGAGCCTCGACTAGATCCTGAAGATCTTGCAAGCCTACTCTGAGGCCTTCTAGACCGGCGTGGTGAAGCGTCCACCGGAGCAGCAAAATTAGCACCTCCCCCGCCCGTGGGGGAACCTTGGATATTAGAAGAGCGCGCCTGGAGAGCTGAAAAATGCTCACCAGAGCGATTGGCACACAATATGGGAATATGTCGCCCACGACAATAATTACAGGGTTTCTGGTTAGCACAGTCCCTGTACAAATGCGTACCCAGACAACCGTAACAGAGAGCTCGGGTTCGGGCAAAATGCCTCCGAGAGGAAGTATTTAGCTCCCTGAAAGCCTGACAGGCAGCTACAAGGTGGCCTGTATGCCCACAGTAACCACATTCAACAGCTGAAACAGCAAAAGTTTGTCGTGGTCGGGCTCCAGAACGTCTGGAGTCCAACTGAAAAGTCCTGCGCTGTACCGCAGCCGCAGGACTAGGTGGGACAGGTTCAGTATTATCTTGATATCGGCACTCATCTTCCAAAAAAGTGATGAGGTCCGCAAAGGTAGGTAGGTAGGTAGCCGAGTCTCCGCCATACCTATGTTCAAACCTTTCCCGGAGAGCAAAAGGGATCTTAGTAAGTACTATATGCACTAACATATAGGACCACTCCTGGACAGGAAGGTCCAGTCGTTTAAGACTGTTGGTAGCCACCAACAGGGGGTTTAATAAGGATACCCTCAAGTCTACAGCCCGGTTTATTACAGGCAAGTTTAGAATTTGAGACACATGTGTGTCAGTAAGTCGCCGAACATTTTGGTATCGGGACTTTAGAATATGCAGTGCCACTTCATAATTTTCATTGTGGAGGGGCAAGTGCTGTACAAGTTCTCTGGCCTCCCCCCTCAAACAAGATAATAAATAACACAGTTTTTGGGACAGCGACAAATCAGTCCGACCGTCAACTAAGCTTGCAAACAAATTGTGGAACCCTACCCATTCCTCGAGCTTACCTGAAAACTCGGTCAAATTTAGTGTAGGTAGGTGGGAAATATTTACAGTCTCCATTTTGGGAGCAAGCAGTTCCTTACTTGCACCTCTGCTGGAACGAACAAAGGCTGCCCCTTCAATTTTATCTATGAGTTCATAAGCCTGATCGAACTCTGCATTTAAATCAGCCAAGACCTCGGCATGACCTTCTTCCGGAAGACAAGTCAAGGCTTTCTGGTAGGCAGTTTCCAAACGTTTAATATAGCCATCCAGCTTTTCCACCCTAGCCAAAAAGGCTTCTAATTTATCTGGCCGATCTGCTAGCAAGACTGCAGAGGCCAACCACCTTAAAACTAACCTTATTTCAGCCGTAAAGGATACATAAGACATTTTGAAAAATGTGTCAGTACAGATTTTAAACAAAAATAATATATAACAAATTAAACTTAAACTTATTATTTAGCTGTAGGTAACTTATAAATGAGGTTAAATTACCCAAAATTAACAACACCAATATACTAGCCTGCTATATTATTATATTACAATAGAAAAAAAATAAAAAAAAAATTTTACAAATGGATAGGTTAAATATTAACCTAACCACGCTCTGCTACCATATGTTTGTGATGCGCAAACTTGCTCTTGATCCAGAAAAGCAAGCCTCTACGCTCGCTAAGCCCGCTAGTAACACGGGACAAAAAATTAAACTAAAAAATAATTAACAAAAATAGTTACCGACCTTGATATGTGGTTATGCCCATATAGCCATGAATATAAGGTATACCCAACCAGCAGTGTAAATGGATGTGTGTATGTGATAGTGGTGAGTATGGCGAATGTATGACCTGGAAGAGCACCCTTCGTCCTTTTGTTCAATAACAAAGTTTCAAAATCGGCGTCCGCGCCGGTTATAATTTCAATTGTACTTTATCCAAGGTACACACAATAATTCAAAGTTAACAAATACTTCACAAACAATCACAATTTACATAGGCACTAGTTCGTTACAATTACTTAGCAATTACTACAAAAAAACAATAAATAAACAATAATAAAGGTGGTGCAAGTTATCAACAAATTTTAGGTTATGTCAAGAGATTTTTTTTTTTTAATTTATGGCACCAAGGAAAAAGGAAATCTGCCTAGTGCGTTCCAAAGTAATTTGGAGGCGGCGGTTAAAGCATTTTAAACAAGTATAATTAGTTTGAAAAATTGTATTAATTATAATATTGTCAGTATTTTTATTTAGTAGATGCAACAACCGTCAAGTGACCTAGTCATGTTTCGGTTTTAGTCTGAGAACCCACAGACTAAAACCAACATGCTATTCGAGGCACTTTAGTGGCGTTGTTAAACAATGTACATATTTTTTTAGATTAAAAACACACCGGGGTTTGGACCAGGGATCAATATTATTATATTATTTTTGTATTTTATCGATTATTGCCATTTAAAAAAATTCTTTCTTTAAATTTTTTTTCTCCTTTTCCTCATATAAATATATTTTATTTTTAATATTAGCTCCTCACTATCCCTTAGCTCTTACATCGGTTATAATACGTCTAATAGTTTTTTTTTTTAATAACACCACTAGTTTAGTACGATGTGGACTCCACCACTGCGGACCAATAGAATTGAAATCATGATTTGCTATTATATAACATTAATACTTACGTATATTTCTAAAACTCGTATTCATACAGAAGTAAACCAAACTAGACCCCGACAGTACGAGTTGCCCCATCACGCAAATTATACAAATAACATTGTATGGGTGAAACAATTTAAACCTGAAAACATAAATAACATTGTATAAGCAAAACAATAAATAAAGTATTAATTTGATCAGCGAAAAATCCTAGTAATAAAATTACTCGTTGTTTCTTTTACTCATTTTCCTTCTCTTCAGGGCACCCAGCTATCGCTTTTACCATCCCTCAATGTCCTTGGTTTAGATATACGTTCCGTCGTAATTATATCGAGAGCATTGCGAAAACAGCTTCAAAAAAACTTGGCATCATAAATAAGGTGCGTCGGTTTTTCACAGCCAGGTTAAGAATAATGCTCAAATTCGACCGTGTGTGGAATACTGTTCGCATCTTTGGGACGGATCTGCCAAGTATCTGTTATCTGCTCTCGATACCCTGCAGAAGCGAACGACTAGAATTATTGGAGACGAAAAGCTCAATAAAACCTTGGAGCCGTTGCAGCTTCGCAGGGATGTGGCATCGTTGAGTGTATTTTACCGCCTATACCATGGACAGTGCTCTGAAGAGCTTTTTAACATTATTCCCCCTTCCCCTTTCCGTTACAGGACAACACGCACTTGTTGCAAAATGCATAATGTATAACTAACTTGCGTGTTTCCTTCCTCTTATAACCTAGAGTCCTTTAAACGAAACGTGAATAGACATCTTAAGCCGGCATAATGATGGCAACCAGCGGTGCACCTGTATGCATCCGCTTGTTGCTATCATTCATGGACATTGCTTAACATCAGGTGGATGCAAGGTCACATGTTGAGCTCTCATAAAATGAAAACATAATAAAGCAAAGATCTAAGTACACTAACGAAAAGTGGCTATGTGGTTACTTATATACCTATATGTTAAAAACAATAAATCATTATTGAACACCTGAAAAGCCAAATAACATTGTATGGGTAAAACAATTTAAACTTGAGAGCATAGCCATACAAATATTATAAAAACAAAAGTGTCTGTTTTGGAAAGTTGTACATCAAAACCACTGATTTTATGATATTTAATAGGGAGGTTCATAATATATTTCTACATACCTACCGAAGGATGCAAATATACCGGGTATTTTTTGTTTTAAAATATTTTAATAAACCCGACAGAAATAGTATTCTATGCAACTTTAAATTTTCAACTGCGTCTCACCATAAGAGTCAGTTTTTTAAATAAAAGCATAATACAGTAGGATGATACTATGTAGTACTTCTGTTAGAGAAGAGTAGTTACAAATGGAAAGAGATAGCCATACCTCAGTTCGCTTCTGTTTAAATACATCAGCCCCGATAGCGGCAGCAAGCCGAGAGCGCGACACACAAGCAGGATGTGTCTCACCGCCGAGTGCAAGCCGCAAGCTTTGTACTTTTCCATTGACAAGCTTTTCAACTCGAACATAACTCCCCCGAACCCAGAGTCGGGTAACTGACAGAAATCAAATCATATACATTGTTAGCTATTGTTGGGGAAACCTGAATGTTTGCTCTGTCAATACACGTTGGCTTTAGTGTTGAATGCTGTCGATACATTTTCGTAGAATCCTGCTTTTATGGAGAAGGAATATAGAACAACTTTTAATTGAGGTTACGAAATATTACATTTTTATTATCATTATATTATATTACTTAACCGCATAAGGGTATCACGGCAGTAAATAATCCAGACTTTAATTATAACTTTACATATTCATGTATTACATACATACGTACGAGGTCGTGGGTTCGATTCCCACCCATGGAAAATAAATTAATACTTTTTTCTGTACAGTTTGTCATGGTCTGAGTGTTTATAAAATATAATATGTTATATCATTGTTTCTGGTACACATAGTACAAGCCTAGAGCTTAGTTTGTGACCATAACAATTTGTGTAAATTGTCCTACATATTATGATTACTATTATTATTGAACATATATACATATCATCACGCCTTACGGCGCCCGAGACCGCCTAGACGGCCTCAATGTTTGTAAGAAGTTATTATGTTGTAAGTATGTATTCTATTGTGCTTTATACAATGTCCCAATATTAATATTGAGGAATTAATATTCATTTTTAACACTGATCAAGTTTATTATTTTGGAATAAAAATGTATTATTAAGCTATTTCTCATATTCCATGTCCTTAAGCCACCCATCCACTATACGTTTGTTTATTTTTAAATGTTTAACATTTACTTAGTTGTAGATGAATGTAGAGTCTAGACTTATTAGTGTTAGTGAGCTGGCTGTATCCCATACCATTTTTCAAAAAAGGTCTAGCAGTGCGTTCGATTCCCACTCTGAACAGCAAATTAATATACTATCCTTAGGGTGTTTATAATTTTTCCTGGTACATATTTTACATATTATTAATATGCTATTGCTATTGTTTGACGAAATGCGAGGAACATCCCTAGGAATGATGTAATCGTTGAGATTGATCGTCGGCAAACATTGGAAAGTCACTGCCATAATAGATCACAAACATCTTCAGTCTATATGAATAATTTATTATTTTACTTTCATAACAACTGGAATTCCAAAATGATTACGAAGGCTATAGGTAGAGCTACGCTATTTGTATAAATTTAAAACAAAAACTTATATTTTATATTGTAAAATGCTTAATGTAGTACTTTTGGTTAGGCCTTAAAAACACTTAGGTCCCTGGTTCAAACACCGGTCGATGTGTACCAATGAGCTTTTAATCTAAAAAAATATGTACATTTGTTAAAAAAAGTACCACTATAGTGTCTCTGAGAGCACGTTAAGCTGTCGGTTACAGTTTCACTATATGTACTTGTGAAACTGTTTATAGATGGACTATTAAATCTATCCAAACAACGCGACGAGCTAGTCACTTGTTCGGTGTAGACTCATACCATCGGCTACGTGATATTAAAAGCCCCTCCGCTGGGTACCATGAGGCCGTCTAGGCGGTCTCGGGGGCCATAAGGCACCCGTGATGATATGTATGTATGTTAAAATGCTTAATTATCTACAAATATTGATCTTTCTATTGAAGCATGGACTTCATAAAGCGGTTATACTGGAAAAAATTGCCTAAATTTTCAAGCTCTAGCCAGACAGATTAGCGATGTTAGTGAAACCAGGACCGACGACTTAAATAATATGCTCTCCATGGCTATGCTCTATAACAAATGTTCAGAGGCAAAACTAAAAAACTCAAAGAAAAAGAAAGTATTTGTCAAATCAAGAAATTGCGAAAGAGACAAACCTTGCTTGACAGATATCGTATGTAAGAACAATCAATCTATAAGTCCGTACCGTAGTTTTCAAAATCATGCACATGTGAGGTATCCCATATCAAATTAATTCAAGTGCGATCATTCTCCAACTTTAATTCAATGCAAGCCAATGCATTGCAGCCCCTAGGTCTAGTGTTGAAGTACCTTAGCCTATATTACAGCTCTCGAATATCAATTAGACCGAAGATAATACAATTCGTCTGTGACCTAGTCATGTTTCGGGTTAAGTCTGTGGATTCACCGATTTTTAAGAGTCTAATTTCTTGTCGAAGTGGTAATCTCCTTTCAGGGCGCAGTTACGTTGATTTGACTATTAAAAGTAAAATATACAACAGGAATTGATAGGTACGTTTTTACTAAAATCAAAAATTATACCCATAAATCGGGGCTTTGAAAACATTATGGAGCGCAGGCAAATTTCTATTATGGCTGTTATATGTTGTGCGGTAAGGCAAGGTGTTCATGGCTAACATGTCTACTTTACCTTAGCAATAACAGCTATATTACTTCACTATAATCACTTTGCTTTATACTCAGTTACTGTATTGCACCTATCTCACTTATTAACTGTTTTGATTGACTCGTTCATAATGCTTAGCGGCATTGAGTCCGCTTGTGTATTTTAAATGCAATAAAGATTTTAATAATAAAAAACAATAGCAAATCTTAATTTTTAATACATTTTTATATTAGTGACTCTAAATATGTCTCCTAAAATATAAACCAAAAAAGTAAAGAAACAGAGTGGTTTATTTAATTAAGCTGGTGGTGGTCGTGATCAACTAAAGTTCTAACTCTTGTCGCTAACTTTAGTTGTTACAGAAGTTCCAGGGTTAAACTGCAGCAGTACCAACTCATAGGTGATAATAGTTCCCAATATCTGAAAACAGAATCAAATTTATATACAACCTCCCATAAATAAGTACTTGCCAATCTCACGCTGGTAGAACATTATTTAAAGTTACAGATGCACATACATTCTGTTACCGCTGTTCTCTACTTACCGCTAATATCATTTTTCGGGTGACTGAAAAAAATCCCATTCCACTAAGAGCTACTTCAGAGTATGTCACCTGGTCAGCGAAACGTTTCACCTATAAACAATATCAATGTTAGTTGTTGGTTTATCTGTATAGAGTAACATAGTATGGTACTCCTGTATTACTTCCATTTTACATAAACATGAATTCAGGTCATAGAGTGAAGAGAGAAATAATAGACAATATGGAATAAGAAAGAATAGACGTATTTTAGTTGTCTCGGTATTATATAAAGATGAAGACACGTTATAGAGTGTAAAGAGAGGTAACAGTGATGAGGAATAAAGTCTGACTGCCGTGTGAAATCAAGTAAGACGTGCCCAAAGTACGCACGAGACGGAGCAAAAAAAAAAGTACTTACCTTATATTATACAAAGATAAAGGCACGTCATTGAGCAGAAAAAAGGTGGTGGAGAGAAATAAACTCTGGCTGTCCTGAGAGACATTCACACATTATTTTGGTGCTTAATACGTAGCTCTATATTAAGAAAGGTAACAGTGATAAGGAATGCACTCTGGCTGCCATGAGAGGCATGTACAAAGTACGCACCAGAAGAATCAAGAAAGAATGTGTGTAGTAGTATACTTACTTCGATATTATACAAAGATGAAGGCACCTCATAGAGTGAAGGAAGAGGTAAAAGTGAAGTAGAATGCACTCTGGCTGCCATGAGAGACATGCACAAAGTACACACCAGAAGGAATAAGAAAGAATATGTGAAGTAAAAGCGGTGAACCAACCCATGGAGTACCCTGAAAAGTTTCGTAATATATTTTAATCCAGACAAGTCTGTTTACATTACTTTACATTATACTTACTGATCTAAATTTGAATTAGCACAAATATGATAGTGTCCACTTTGAGTTTTGCTGAAATAGAATAAGTTATTTGCAAATGACCTATTTATAAAAAATATATAATCATTACATTAATTTAAATGTTCTGTTAACTTACTTAAGACTATTATACAATTGCATACATATCCAAACAAGATTCACAGCAAAGCAAAGTAGGAGATGGTAATTGATATCCAAATTAATAATGTTAATTATTTTAACAATATTTCGATATTGTATTCGAAGGCCGTTCCAGTCAACACCTTTCTAAAACAATTTTGATTATAAGGTACACTATTTTCACAATATTAATTTTATTTCTTGCAAGGAATTGCTTTCTCGAAATAAACATTTATTATTATTGATACATTATAATAATATTTACCCTATTCTTAACTCTCTTTATAATCTTATCCAGAACAATAAAATGATCAGCTAAATATAAACTGAACACCATCACAAGTAAATCATTGTAGCTCCACAGGAACGTAGATTGAAAATTGAATATCTGAAACAGATTACATGCGAAACAGAATAGCGCTGTTTGATATTTATTCATTTCAAATTGCATTAATGAATAGTCAAATTGAATTGGCAATGACAAATGACTATTCCGTCTCTTAGGTTAGTCATAATAATATAATAACATCAACCATAGCTAACAATATGTAAACGGTAAGGCGAAGAAAATGCGTACAATATATAATAGAGCAGTAAGCCAGCATCTGGCGGTACAGTAGGTAAATGGATGGTTCCACCTTACACCAGACTTACACTAGGTGGTGTGTATGTATGGTCGGGTTACTATTTTTTTCTCATACAAAGATACGAGCTGCCGTTTCACTCAGAATACCACGGGAATTAAAAACAAGAGTTGTACTATCCAGCATTTGTTGGTATATGTGTGGGAGGAATGGCGGCTGACCAAAGGCACACTTATCCTCATAGGTACTTTTATTACTCTTTATAAAAATGTAAATGTAAACATTAAATAAATATTGACTTACACTAGGTGGTGTGTGGCGTGTGTATGGTCGGGTTGCTATTTTTTTCTCATACAAAGATACGAGTTGCCGTTTCACTCAGAATACCACGGGAATTAAAAACAAGAGTTGTACTATCCAGCATTTGTTGGTATATGTGTGGGAGGAATGGCGGCTGATCAAAGGCACACTTATCCTCATAGGTACTTTTATTACTCTTTATAAAAATGTAAATGTAAACATGAAATAAATATTGACATCACACGCTTGATTTTAATCCAACGCTGCGAAGTGTTTAAAAATCAACAACGTTGCTAAAAACGTACTAATATTTTTTCCGTGGGTGGGAATCGAACTCACGAACTCCGGATACAACGCCAATGGTGCAACCACTAGTCTACGGAGGCGGTATAATAAATCTTACCATGGTAAAAAATGCTGACAATTCATTATAGGGCACGACGTTAAACACCCAAGGGTTTCCCAATAAAAAGAATGTCTCCAAAGTGGATCCTTCAGGGTTGCAATGTTTGGCCACTTGTAACCCAAATATTACTGAACTAAGGTGTTCCACTGAAAAAATATATACATTTTACTAAATAATATGAATGTACACTTTTAGCTTTTTTTTTCTTATTTACACTAATGCCAAAAATGTTTATTAGGTACTATACAATAGAAAATATCTATAATGGCTTGTTACTGAATTCTACATCTCACCTTACTTACTTAACTCACCTTCGAAAAAACATGGCGTTAAATAAATTTACATATTTTGATAACTATACCTGCTACATGTTTGATACAAAGATATTATTTAGCATATTTAAAAATTTAATATGTATTTTCAACTATAGTAATTAGGTAATAGTTTTTATTTCGTCATAATGGTACATATAGGCATGGTTTGAGAGAAGTTGTATTTATCATTAACAGTTTCCAACGGGAAAATTAATAAAAACGTATTGATGCTACATACCTAATGCCCCTGTTAATACTAATGCCATAGACAAGTTGCAAAGAAATGGCGTATTGCTTGAGATTGGCGGCAGAGATTTCTCGATGGCTTCCACAATCGAGACAGTCTTTTGCCAACGAAATGCCACGCGTAGCATTAATAATGTTGATATCAAACCAGACATATAGAACATGCAATTTGCTGAAATAAACAAATTATAAACGATTTAAACAGCACTTATTATAATGCAATAATTTGAAAACATCACTAAAATTTCTTCACAATTTTAAAATTAAATAAACTTTATCCACTAAATAAATTTACTTAATTTAAATGTAAATAGAAGGAAATAGTAAAAGTGATATTGTCTATAATCACTTTTACTCAGTCGATAAGTGCACACAATATCAGTCTTGCACAAAATATCAGTCTATGCTTGCCGTGGGATTGATATTAAAGTATCAATAATTACACTAATAGCTGTTGTAATTATTATTAGCATAGTTAAGTTAAATACTTACTAATGTTGGATAAAGCAAATTGTTGTATTAGTAAACCGAATGATGCCAGACTCAACAATATCTGACCAGTTGTACTTAACAAATAATATATTGTGTAAGCCAATTTCCATTGGATCCTGCAATATTAAAAATTAATTGTTACGCGGATGTTCGAGGCATCTGTCTCTCAGAATGGTTTCATGCACGGCTATCGTTGTAGTAACCACGTCGTAGTACTATTGTAGCTCTGTCTAGTACTATTTATAATGTTGTAACTACGTCGTAGTACTATTGTAGCTCTGTCTAGTACTATTTATAATGTAGTAACTACGTCGTAGCACTATTGTAACCCTGACCAGTACTATTTATAATGTAGTAAGTACGTCGTAGCACTATTGTAACCCTGTCCAGTACTATTTATAATGTAGTAAGTACGTCGTAGCATTATTGTAGCTCTAACCAGTTCTATTTATTTTGGATTCAATACGTCTTAACTCTATTGTAACCCTGTCCAGTACTATTTATAATGTAGTAACTACGTCGAGGCATTATTGTATCTCTAACCAGTACTATTTATTTTGGATTCAATACGTCTTAGCTCTATTGTAACCCTGTCCAGTACTATTTATAATGTAGTAACTACGTCGTAGCATTATTGTAGCCCTAACCAGTTCTATTTATTTTGGATTCAATACGTCTTAGCTCTATTGTAACCCTGTCCAGTACTATTTATAATGTAGTAACTACGTCGTAGCACTATTGTAACCCTGTCCAGTACTATTTATAATGTAGTAACTACGTCGTAGCATTATTGTAGCCCTAACCAGTTCTATTTATTTTGTATTCAATACGTCTTAGCTCTATTGCAACCCTGTCCAGTACTATTTAAAATGGAGTAACTACTACGTAGCGCTATTATTGTAACCGTGTCCAGTACTATTTACAATGTAAAGAATACGTTGTAGCACTATTATAATTTGTCTAGTACTATTTATAATGTAGTAACTACATCGTAGCACTGTTCGTGTACATATATATTATGTATAGTACCTATCGTTGCTACTGTGTGTGTGTACACAGTGTGGTATAAGACAGGCCCATTTTAAAAGCGCCTACTTTGTGGCTAGAACAATTTGTGTGGAATGTCCAATATACTAGTGTTGCCCCTCGCGATATCACCCGTTATTTAATTAAGAAATCAGATAATTAAGTTTTTCTCTTTATACTATTAGTATAGATTATTATTACTATTAGTATAGAAAAATAAAAATAATAATATTTTATAAATAATTAAAAAAAAATATGGTGAAAAAGTTTGTTAGGCCTTAGACTTAAAACACTTAGTCCCTGGTTCACCCCTGGTGTGTACCAATGAGTTTTTAATCTAAAAAAATATGTACATTTGTTTAACAACACCACTATAGTGCCTCGGAAAGCACGTTAAACTGTCGGTCCCTGTTTCACTATACCAACTTGTGTTTACAGATGGGTAGTTGAGTCTATCCAAACACACGCTAGCCACTTGTTCGGTGTAGATTCATACCATCGGCTATGACGAGGTGGGTTTAAAAACCCCATCCACTGAGTATCCTGAGGCCGTCTAGGCGGTCGCGGGCGCCGTAAGGCACCCGTGATATATGTATAATAATAAAAAAATCTTACCGTAAATATTTGGTGTCATTTCGAAATAATCCGATAACAGGAAATAGGCCAATCATACGACAGGATAATAACGTCCTTCTGAGACAAAGGTGGAGGGACGAGTTAGTACCCGCGACTAGACGCAAACGGTTTTCCAAATTACTTGAATAAAACTTTTTTATAAACTTCTTACTCATCCTTAAAAGTTAACACAAAATATATAGTCACAAAATAACCTAGTCTATAGTTTATTATAGTAATTTTGTCGTATTTATAGACATTACTGTTATTGATAGACCAAACAGTCTATTAATGATATTTATTGGCATATTATTTATTTATTACATATTGTAAAACTTTATAGTAATTTAATTAAACACATATTCACGTGGCTCGCCTTTCCACGGAGGTCTTAAATGTTAAATACATTTATTTAACTGAAATGTTACCGAGATAATAAATTCTAAGTACTTACCTGTTTTTTTTTGTAGACAAATTTACAAAAACCAAATTAAACCATTGAATGTATGATAGCATCTTATGTTCAATCACAGAACATTTTCGATCTGTTTGACACAAAATAAATAAGTTCAGCCGTTTAAGCGTAATTAATCATTTTGCATTTAAGTTGTACAGTTTGTAAAGAAGAAAATTTATATTTTAAGATCTGAGGACAAATAAAATTAAAATGCTTCAATATTTAGCAAGTTCCATCGCCAGCTGCCGACTTATTTGTCGCTTTTCTACTACAGATCGGAAGTTAAACATTATGTAAAATCAGAGCATAAAAATTGCTTAATATATTAATATAATTTTCGTTGCATTATTTCTATTATCACTAGCAGTTAAAATGGTAGAAAGTGAGTTACCACAATATGCATTGAAGACGTGAAATGTATCGAATATGATTTTATTGGAAAGCAGGTTGATATTATGTCTCCATATATACTGCATGGACTCCAGTATAGTGAATACAGCACTCACTTGACTGACATTCTTATTAAATATTCAGAGTCTATTATAAAGAAACAGGAAATACAAGAATGACAAAAGCGTTTTAAAACTTGAAGTAAGCAATACATTTCGACACGCGAATCATCCGTCGTATCGTGGTCGTGATTATACCATTGGCGTTGTATGCATAGGTCGCGGGTTCGATTTCCAAACATGGCAAAGTATATCAGTACGTTTTTTTTTTACAGCATGCGATGGTTTATAAAAATATCTGATTTAACAACGTTTCTGGTACGTATAGTACAATACTAGAGTTTAATACATTAGATGATATCTTAAATATTCTACATGTCAAATAAATATAATCTAGGCCGACCAATCGGACTCGTTACCACTGCCCATACAAATGCAAAAACCGTCAAGTGACCTAGTCATGTTTCGGTTTTATTCTGTGGGTTCAACGGTTTTCCGAAGAGTGTATCGATTTCTTACCGAGGTGGTAGAGAGTCTCCTTTCATGGCGCGGTTACGAAACGGGCGATTGACTTGACTTTAAAGCAGCCAGGATATTAAAAGAAACTCGTAATGCAAATACGTCTTTGTCGCCATCCATTTCGTAATCGCATCATTAAGCCGGCATAGTGGGGGCGATAAATATTATTTACGAACTTTGCTCATTACCAGGTAGATACAAAGTCACATGCCGTGCTCCAATAAAAAAAACATCTTTAGGTGTATTCAGCTTAAAGAGTATGAATTTTTTCTATACTTTATTTTTTTAATGGACATTACATTGCTCAAAAAAAATGTTTACAATAAAGATCACTAGTCTACAACCTCCGTAGACTAGTGGCCTCAGGCGTTGTATCCGAAGGTCGTGGGTTCCATTCCCACCTTTCATTTTTGTTTTGATTTACCAGTTATTATTTTCTATGTTGATTGTTTAATAATTTAAACGCTTCAAGGGATTTGAAACTGTAAAAAAGGTAGTGTTTATTGAAGAGCTGTCACAACTGTTTTATTAAGCAGTTTGGCATTTGACAGCTCTCAACAAGCATTTTAGGTTTTAAACGTGTTTACTTGCACACACACAATAGTATCATTGATCGACAAGTTTGCAGAACTACTATCAGGTATACAATCACATTTCGTGCGCAAACAACTCGCTTACCAATATTTATTGTTAGGTTTCTGTTATAAACATTTTCAACCTTTGATTTTTAGCACATATTATTATTACCAGACCAGACACCATTTAAATAAGTTAATTTTAATAAACTCTTCCTATATATATGCCTCTTGTAGGTCTACCTACAAATTCCATGAATTGTGCATAAAATGGAATTTATTACTTTAATAAGTATTCTTTTGTTGATTATTAACAGGTTAGGTTTAAAGAATCTTTATTTCCAAAAGAATACATGGATTCACTTAAATGGAAAATTAACATTTTGTTGACAACAGACTAAACAATACTAATACAACAATAATAGGTAAGTACCTAATTCACAACAATCGACCCACCCCTCCCACTGGACAATAAGTAACCCAGTTGTTGTTACCAAATAATGCTAAGTTATTTACTAAGCATTTTTATTGATTCCTACTGCACAATAAAAAGGGGTGAGGCGGTCGATGGGAAATATTTTATAGAAGGCATATGGAAGGCACCCGCCCGACGCGCCCTCACATCCCTATGCTGACTATAGCGGCGACTGGCGCACAGGTTATATTTTCACTTATATGCTTAAATAAAAAATCTTGTTTAATCTTATTTTAAGACGGTAGGTATGTTTGATTAGTGTTATGACGTATATAGTATGTGTCTAACATAGGTGTTAGATAGACTATTTTTTATTGGACCACGGCACATGACTTTGTATCTACCTGATGCCCTACAAAGTCCATGAATGGGGTAGATCAATAAATAAAAATGTTGTTTAACATCATTGATCGCTCCCACTATGCCGGCTAAATGATGCGATTATGAAATGGGCGGCGACAAAGACGTATTTGCATTACGAGTTTATTTTAATATCCTCGCTGTTTTAAGGTCAAGTCAATCGCCCGTTTCGTAACCGCGCCATGAAAGGAGACTACTACCTCGGTACGAAATTGATACACCCTCCCGAAAACCGGTTAACCCCTCACCCTCCCGAAAACACAGACTAAAACCGAAACATGACTAGGCCACTTGACGGTTTTTGCACTATGCCGGCTAATTTATTAAAGGTCTTATAAATTAATTTACAAGGGTTTTACAACTTGAGAGGTAATCCAGGGAACAAAATATAGTATTTTATATTACTTGACCATACAATATGATATTTTAACTTACTTTCAAACAAAAATTAAATCCATATTACGGCCACATAAACAAGACAGAGTTCGACCGCTTCCGTAGTGGTTGTGGTTGCACCTTTGGAAAAACATTTTTCACTATACATTGTCATGGTCTGGGTGTTTATAAAATATAATACGTGTTGATATCGTTGTTCTGGTACACATAGTACAAGCCTTGCGCTTAGTTTGTGGCCAGAGCTATATGTTTGTCCTTCATAGTATTATCATCCGTGTTGATCACAACATACTGTAATTAAATAACCATTGCGATAGTCCCGCGACACGAAAGGGTCTCGCGGTAATAAATCATAATGCTCGCTCGTACTCATTGTTATAATAATATACACTTATTCTAACTACACTTATTTAATGACAATCACTTTTGGATCTCATCCCTCATTGATGACAGACGGACCCGGGTGCCGGCTCCAACGTATGGGGAGAGTCCGTGGATGGAGAACATTAACTCTCGCACCAGACATTACTCTATTTGAAAACAACATTTGATCGTTTTGGAGTCACCTTAAACGTTCCAATATTTTTCAATAAAATATTTCGAGAAAGTAATTCTTGTAAGTAGTATTTCACATACATATTTATACTTGTATGATGAGAAATGTCTGTTCCTCAGACAACTTTCTCATTTGGAGTTTTCGTCAGTCTGTATTTATCTTGGTGGCTTTTAAGAGTTTCATTACATCTGGAGCGACGCGGCGGCGTTCCATTTCAATCGTTTATATTTTTCTTTTTTGCGGCTTCAGATTTCAACGTTTTTAAGAAGAAAAATATAATTTCGGGAGTATTTATTTTTTGTTTGAACTTTCATTAGAAATTGTAATTCTAACCTCATAAAAATAATCAGAAATATGATACCAAAACCTTTCAAATGTTAACCTTTTATAGATTGTCTTGGGGATCGGAAATATTTAGGTAGAGAGTTTAATTCTGAATAGTTAAATATATATATAATAAAACACACTTTCTTCAATGTTATTCTGTATTAAAATCTTATTCTTTCAACTTCTATTTACAAGGCATGAGGTTATGTGCACGCGCGGGTCATTCAACTCCCTTTTTTAAAATCGCTACCGCTCTTGTTGCGCTCTCACACCAAAGTGCCCTCTGTCCGCGCAGGCATAACAACTTCGCGACAAGCCCGGTAGTCGTGCCAGCAACTTACAAATGTCTATGACATTATTGTTATATAAATTATTAAGTTCCCAAATTATAAAAGATAATTAATATGAAGCCTAACATATATTTAAGGCGGAGTTTCTAACAGCATGACAGCCGGTAAATCGGTCGTCAGAGAAAATCAGCGAAGTATATAACAGAAATGAGTGACTAAAATAAACCGATATTCTACTTTTACCATGTATTAATTTATTTTAAATCAGATTACATTTATTTTGTGTATTGATACAAAATATATATAAACACCTACGCTCAAAGATTTGATAAAAATAATTTTCATTGTTACCACCGCCCATAATACGGATACAAAAACCGTCAATGACCTAGTATTTTTTCCCTTTTATTTTAGTCTGCAGGATAAACTATAATTAAACTGCGGGCATAGTGGGAGCTACCAAAGTTTCGTAATGATCTGTCTTATCCATCGACTTTGTAGGGCTGCTTATCATCTGGACCTGAATAGTACATACCTTATTCCAATAAAAAAAAAATCACAAACAAAATAAAATTGTAATATTGACTTGTTCAAATAAAGCTTAGGCCTTTAATTGTATTCTAATCGCTTTTAAATTAAAACGCGTTTTCAAAACTTTAGTGAATATATTTATACAAAAAATTACGTATTCAAAGGGTAAGTATTTTTGCATCCGAGGCTTATTCCTTTAAACAATGGTTTAATTATTCATACATCATCAGTTTCATTTACGAATTCTTAAGATATCATTCTCTTGATGCTTTCTAACAAATACATAAATATTAAGATTTAATAAGAAAGTCGGTCAAGTTCGATTGTATTTCATGGACGAGGTTCTAATTTATTATTGGGACAGTATATAGGGTTAATTGAACAAGTATGTTAGTGGGCCAAGAGTAGGTACATAGCCACATCCGAAACTACGAGCTTTATTGAAAAATTTGCCGCCGCCCATTTCGTATTCCCATCATTAAGCCGACATAGTGGGAGCGATCAATGCTATTAAACAACCATATATTGATCGACCCCATTCATGGATTTTGTAGGTCTGCTTACCACAGGCTAGATACAAAGTCACATGCCGTGCTTCAGTATATCTAATAAAAAAAATGTTTTAAGAAGTCACGTACTAAAAATGTTTAAAGATGTCTGGTTTCGGTTTTAGTCTGTGGGTTCACCAGTTTTCAGGATACTACTTTACAGGATTTGATAATGATTCTTGTCGAGGTGGTAGTCTTCTTTTACCTAGTGTGATGATGATTTGATGATAAAGCAGCAAGGATATTCATATGGCAAATACGTCACCCGTTTCGTAACCCGATCATTTAGCCGGCATAGTGGGAACGAACAATGCTTTAAATATTGTGTATTAATCGATCCCATTCATGTACTTTAAGACCTTTCATATAACCTGATATATAACTTACAGCTAGTAAGGTCACGAAAAAACACAGCAATTAAAAAAAAAACAACAAAAAAAACTCCATTTAACTCCTAACCGTGAATGAAATCAGTAGAATAATTAGTGGTTCTCATAGTTTTATATTATGACTTTAATTTTTTTTTTGTTCTCTAAACGTATAATATAAACATATATTTTTACATTATAGGTTTTGCATACCAGTTGAGTTAGATATGTCACGAAATAGAATTCCCAGCAAAAGATTTAGTTCGGAAAATTAACTACTAAATGTATAACGCAAGCGAAGCTGCAGCCAAAAATTTTAACTGTCTAACTAGGACAAAAAAAAAAGAATGTCAAAAAAAAAACTTACACCGACTTACGTTAAAAAAAACTAAACATTAACACTTACACCTCATTTTCTAAAAATTCACTTTACACGGAAATTCCAATTTAAAATTGTCTCCTCCCTTAGCTCACATAACTGATGCAGTAGAATTCGAACTAGACTGCATTTTTTATTCATAAAATATAATATGTATTATATCGTTGTTACTGGTATACATAGTACAAGCCTAGAGCTTAGTTTGTGAGCATTTTTCTGTAAATTGTCCTACATATTATTATATTATATTGTTATTATTAATATATTATTTACACCGCCGCGCCGCGCCGCTGGCTTACTGAAAATGTCCTATAACAATACAATTAAATTTGAAAGGTTGTACTTTGGGCTAATATGAGGCTCTACTGATCAAATGGAATAACTTTTACCATGGAACCATCGGTCGCAACCAAAAAAAAATGTTCGCTTCCCCATACAAATTAGTAATGTTAAAATGAACAATTTGTATGGGGATATTGGAAAAATGCATCGGTGCCATTGCACAGTTATTGCACAGGATTGGTGATATATGACATGACGTGACTTTCCACCAATCATTTGCCGTATTAACTAATTTTAATCTAATTTAAAAATAAAATTATACTTAAATTAAAATTAAAAAAGAAACATTAACAAATATACCTATTATATACACCAAAAAATATAATTTCCATTATTATTTAGTGGTAAGAAGTTAGTGAAACGTGCGAAATATACAAAGTGCCTTCGCGCTATAGGTTTGCCACTAGTTCTACTCTACTCAACCTTTGCACAGGAGTCTAACACTTGCTTTATGTGTAAATACACATTATTATGTTTTCTCCACTATGCCTACCTCAGGTACCAATTAATATTTCTTTTAAATGTTGTAGTATACTATATATAATATACTATACTAACCCGTGGCGGATCCAGGCGGCCGGCAAAGAGGGCTATCACGAACAACATATGGAAAATAGATGATTACGCATAAAACTAATTCGTAATGTTACAATTTAGGACATTTTCAATAATTTAAAAAGCCTACATATTATGATTGAAAATGTCCTAAATTGAAATATGACATGACGTGACTTTCCACCAATCATGTGCCGTATACAGGAAGAGAGTTCAAAATCAAATATACAACTATAGGTGGCAAATTTATATAAAAAGTTATGATGGTAAAACAAAGAGATATCATGTTTTCAATATGACTCGCAGTTTATTTTAATTTTATATGTTACATATTATTAACAAATTGTAATCATAAATTAATTAGATCAATGTTCATCGCAATGATCATTCGCGACTGATTGTATAAGTCTATGGTCTACAGACTATAATGGGCCGGGATGCCCGAGAAGGCAATTTATTTTGAATAAAGCGAGAATTTTAAATTACTGCACACTTATCTGTTGTCCCCAGCGCTGGAGACTGTTGGAACTACTGCTCGGTCCAACACGAAATGAATTCAGAGATTTATTACGAAAGAGACTTCATTGATGAACAAACAAGATTGATTGCTTCTTATAGACGTGGATTTAATTTAAGTAGAAATTAGTTTTACTTTAGGACATTACACACATACTGCGCTAATGACAAACTAACATATAAGCTTATATGTGTACTAGAAACAACGGCGCTAATACATATTATATTTTATAAACACCCAGACCACGGAAACTGTACAGGAGAGAAAAGTACTATATAATATTATTTTTGCCATGAGTAGTACCCTAGACCTCAGAGGCGGTGAAACATATAAGATCATTGCATTTATATTCTGGTTAATGCGACATTATTCCTACATACATATTAGTATAACATTTTGTGTCGGACAGATGTATTTTGATCTCTCTCCTTTATGTCCGACTTGGGCTTTCTCCTCTGTATTTGCTTTATTACTTTTTAATCGTTTATGTCATCTCCGTGTTCCATTTTTCAAATTAAATTATAATTAATCACGTCGAGGTCACCCATTGAGTTTCACGCGTTCAGGGTTCGGAGAATCAGTAGCTCTAGTGTGAGTTTTTTTAACGTTTACTTTCGCGTTAACTATACTACTGCGTTAGCATTTTGACCAATCACACGACCGCATTTCTAGTTCTCAAAATTTCCGCTTGGAGCGCTGAACCATTTCCCATACAAATTTTAGTTAACTCAAACGCAAAGTAATAGTTAGAAAACTCACACTAGGGGTACTGTAAGCACCTGAGGAAACTATTGTGAACCCCAATAATGTGGACTAGGAAAAATTCTTCAATAAAACTAGTTTTTACTTCGAGAATAAAATGAATATACAAAGGAGAAGACCAAATTGGACATAAAGGAGAGCCATCAAAATACATCTGTCCAGCACAATTTAATTTATATTTTGCAATATTTAATTACCTTTTATGAATTAAAATATTTAACAGCAGGTACTATTACTTTTCTCTTAGTTTTAATAATAAATACATTAGCAAATGAACTAGCTTTATTCGTTTCTTAACCACAAAATAGCTAGAATATCGGATATAAGTAGTACTTGGACGAATCACCACGTTTCGGCATTTCTAAACTAGGAGCAGACAGAACTAACGCAAATTAGAATTTGGCTTTCTTGTTAGATAATCAAATTATAGGTTTTAAACGGGTGCGAACATAGACTCGCATATGTAATAGACGAACGGAAATAATATGTTTTTTTTATTTGGGTCGAATTTATTTTATTATTTTTATTCATACTGTTTTACTAGTTTCCATAGATTATCTATTATATTTTATAAACACCCAGACCAAGACAAATAATGTGGATAAACGTACTTATATAGTTTTTTTTTTTTAATTTTGGGTGGGAATCGAATCTAACGCCATACAATGCCACCGGCGGAATCACTAATCCACGGAGGCACACTTACAACTGTTGTATTTTAATAGGACATTTAGATGTCTTATGGACCAGATTCATAATTGTCTGTCCTCGTTGGTTTATAAAGGTCATTTTGTGATTGCACCAACGACACGGTGTTATTTCATAGTCTCGAAAATCTTTTAACCCCACAGAGCGATACTGTCATAAATGTCATTGTTTATCTACACCATTCTGTATCTATATCTGTGATAGTGTTCTCGTCCGCTTGTGGGAATCTTTGGACGCGGATAGAATCTAATTATTAAGCTCCAATATCTGCTCCTGGAATTATATTTGCTTGGTAAGAAATTGTTGAGAACTCACTACTGTAGTAATTTGCTTTGGGTGTCAACTGGTAAGTTTTTCAACGCCTTAGCTAAAATAGTTAGAAATCGTCTGTCTGTCTGTCTGTCTAGACCGATATCCCCAAAACCATATTACTTTAGTAAAACCGTGGAATTCAAAGGCATTGTAAGGAGGTTCCTGCTGTATCGTTTAAAAACATAAAAGCATGGCCTTTTTGGACAAATTGTAACGATATAGTAGTAAATGGGGCTGGAGGTATTAGTCCATAGAGTTCTATCGCACACTCACCGATGTGTAACCTATAAAAATCCCAAATAAAAGGCAACATTATAGACAACATCAAGTAGTTTTCGATTAACTAAGAGGGGGGGAAATTGATTTCAGAAATAAATTAACATCTCAGTAATCATTTGAGATAGAAATGTAACATTTGGAATACACCATGGTGCCACGTTAAAATATCAAACTTTGCTTCATAGAAAACTTTTTATATCTGGTGTATTGTAAAAGCCCCCCCGAGCTTATATCGTATCGCTTGTCTTCTATTGGTGATAAATTGTTTTGCAATACATTATATTCCTTCAACAATAAAGTCGGTGCATGCCAATATCAGCTATATTGGCATGCACCGACTTTATTGTTTCAAGCGGCACTATTTTATACGAATTGATTTACAAATTATAGATAAAGATCTTTCTGATATGGGTAATAAATATTTTTGTATTATAATAATAAAAAAAGTTTTTTTTTATTTCGAAAAAAAAAATTTAGAAAACCCAACACGGAAAGATTAATAAATACAATGACCGACAAAAATATTAATTTAATTCTGCGACAAACATTAATCGAGTACGAAAGTGCGTTCTCCATACGAAATGGCTCAATTTGTATGGAAAAGCTCATTTTGTATGGAAAACGCAGACTTCGCCATTACGATTGCAATATCCTTAATGTACAACCCTCCCCTGCATCTGGGAGCGCTGGTTTTCAGTTTACAAATGGTAAGTACTTACCCCACTTATTCGTCACACTTGACAGTCATTATTAAATATTTTATAATGACGTCTGACATCAAGTACAAAACGGCAACGCGACTTACGAGGAATATGTAAAGAAGGTACTTATTTATCCAAAGATCAATTGCTTTGATAATGAGTCATTAGAAACCAATGCTCTTAGAAAGGGACAAATTATAGCTATTAGGTTGTACGAGAAAACGTACACATATGGGGTACACGTAAGCAATACTGATTACTTAGATTTACTTTAATGTCTTTATAAATTTATCTTTAGCAAAAGTTCTTTGAATTGAGCTTCTAAATTCTATGTTTGCTTATCTATATATCTACTATACAAAGTACAAAATCACTTTCCATGTCTGTCTCTCTGTCTGTACGCTTAGATATTCTAAGCTGTGCAATGGATTTTATGCGATTTTTATTGTCATTTATTTAATATACATATAAAATAAACATGTACCTATTATTTTCTATATTCATATTATAACATTTACTCAATGTCTCATATAACATTTTATTTTATATGAATAAACACGATGTCTTAAGTTATAAGATATATCAAAATGATTTACTACGAAACACTTCTTAATGTAATCATAAAGTTTTTTTTATGAATAAGAGGGTTAAATTAAACATACATAACACCACTCGAAATAAAACATTTTTTTATATGAATTAAAAAGTTGTAATTGTAGCATTTGGACTAGGGGTGGTAGATAACGGACTAGTACTAGTAGGAACGGGTGTCGGCGGTGAACTGCTGAACTGTACCATCACCAGCTCGTACGTCACTATGGTACCAGCCACCTGCAACCAAACGTCATCATCATCATCATAATCAAACTTCTCTAACAGACATGGTAAGATAAAGACGAAAGTTTATCATTAAATGGAAGGCCGATCTCGCACCCTGGAAAATAGAATCTGGATGCACTAGTCTCCTGAAATTTAATAAACCTGCTGTAACATCCATATACATTATTTTTTTTAATGTGCAAAAAAAACCTTTTGTGCTTGTGTGTATGAATATCTCGAGAATCACTGGTCACGATATTTTTTTTATCGAAGCACTGCATGTGACTTTGTAACTAACAGATGATAATCAGTCCTACAAGATCCATGCATAGGGTCGATCAATACATTGTTGTTAAACAACATTGATCGCTTCCACTATGCCGGCAATATTTTCTAATCGGCAAATTTTCAAAGACTTTCTGAAAACCGGCGAACCCACAGACTAAAATCGAAACATGACTAGGTCACTTGAAGGTTTTTACATCTGTATGGACGGTGGTAACGAGCTCGGTCGGTCATTTTATTTCAGATTGGAGTGAGGTGAAGTGGGCTGGAGTATAGAGGAATAATGCAAAATGAAGTGTTCTGAACTGGAGTGAGGTGAAGTAAGGGTAGTGAAGTAAATACAAATGAAACGGAGTGAAGTGAAGTAAAGGGTAGTAAAGAGAATCGAAGCGTAGGCCATGTGGTTCACAAATAAATAAATTTGATTATATTTGTCACTAGTCAACCTAAAAGCACAGGAGAATGTTCTCCGAAATAAAAAAAAGAAATAATTACTTACGCTAAGAAGAAGTCCTTTGGTAACATTAAAAAACTGCAACCCAGTCAAAGCAACGTTATCTGAGTTCACTTGTGCTATAAACCTTTGGACCTGAAAATAAAATACAAATATTTTTAAACTATGGTAATTAATAATATAATTCCTTTGCAATATATTATTAAATATCAAATTTATACCTCATGCAGTTTTCGAGATATCGGTCTGGACAAACGGAATGAGTTTTACTTAAAGAGATCATCGTGCGTACGACGCGGACGCCGATTAGGTACTTATGCGCGATTGTTTTAGTGTGCGTGAACGCTCACTGACGTTGGCGCACGCGGCCGCCGATTATGTAAGCGTACGGATCCATAAGAACTACTAAAAGGATAAATGGTCAAAATGATTGAAATTAGTATGACAGACTCAGAAAAGCAAAAATATATACATAATAACTTACCTCTGTACAAAACACCGGTGAAGGCACATCATATAAGATGGGAGCAGGTACCAGGGAAGCAGAATGCACTTGGGATGCTATCAATGATACTGCGACTGACCGCGTTATCAAGAACACGAGCGAAAACAAAAAGTATGCTGCCTGTTCATAACCCTTTAATACTGTTGAGCTGAAAAAATGTATGGTTAAGACTTATGATATGATACTTAGGATATTAAACCCATAATAAGCAGAATATCGCATAGGTATGTAAAATTGAGATACAGAATACTCTCTATAAATTGTGGAATAAAATCTCATTTTCTTGGGCTTCTCATATTTAAACAAGTTTAAAAGATATTTCATCTCTTTGTAGCCCTGGTCAAAACTACTTACTATATTTTCTAATAATAGAATAAAGTCTATCTTTGGACTTTTCTTCACATTTTATCAGCAATAAATAATTAAACTCAAACGATGGTTGTGAAGAAAATGATAATTCTAAAAATACCTTGTTGTGTTGTTATGGGGGCATCGACTTGTACCCTTAATTCCATCTCTGAAAAAAAAAAATTAATATTAAAAGGAAAAGTGTAAAATCTATCCTGTAAGGGAAGCTCCAAGATACTTACTCCAGGGTATGAAACAGCTGAAGACAAACAAAGAAGAGGTTGTTAGCGAAAGATATGAACACCACTCCGTTGATAACGTCGTCTACTTGTCTCACCATGTCTGTGGCCCTGCAGTAGTCGCCTCGGACGCTCCTCCAAAATGCTTCTGGTAGGTACTAGATATAACAATATTAAATTAATGAAGAACATTAATAGTGATAGTCTTTAATAAAAATAATAGTTTTAATAAATCATTGGTCATAGCTTTTTACCCATAACAGAAAGGTAAAACCTACAATTACCAAAATAAAAATTATAATTAAACTCCGACTAACAGCCAAGTTGTAACATTAGAAGTACGTTTGTATGGCCGTCAAGACGACTGCAGCGCCCCCCCTATGCAGTAAAAAAAATATACATTGTGTTGTTTATGTAACTATTATAATGAAAAAAGTATTTTTATTGAATAATTTACCGAAAAAACTAAATGATTAATTAATAAAGATATAACCAATCTTTTTAATTATTATAGTTACAACTATGTGTTAAAAATAAGAGGCAAAACACGTGTCGAACACTACAGTGTTCGTTTGTTGGTGATATTTCTTTGTGTTGTTACATGTAATATATAATTTAATACACCAACATTATACGCGGAAGATATTGCTAAATAAATTCCAATAATAATCATAATAAAATGGACTTCCGTAATATAACGCCTGATTCAATAAAAAAAGTATGGTAGTGATTTTTTACTCGTAATTGTTACCTTCCCTTGGGATTGCTTCAGCTTCGTGTTGACTTGGTCCAGCCGCGACGTCAAGTAATAGCTCATACATATTACGAACACATCTGAGAAGTTCCATACAAATGTCGACTGAATATGTAAAAACTGAAATCATCCAATATGTTTTTTTTTATATATATACATTCATCGATTGCATGTTATTTTCTTTTCTAAATGCTATATACAAAATAAGAAAGGCAGAGAAGTATAATGAGGGCATAAATAATACACGGAACCGACCTTAGTCCTAAAATGCTCAATCATTTATTTTATCTTATTCATAAATATTTTATGTTCTCACTTTATGTTTGATTTGTATGGCGGCGGCCATCTTCTGTTCTTACGACTGGGAAGGCGATTTTAGGCCTCACGGCGACTCGCTATATATATAACTCCATGGGTCTTATGATGTCCTTCTCCACTCACATGAAATATCAAAGAACCTTGACTTTACCCAGAAAGTAGGCTTAAGAGGCATAAAGTAAATCAACAATCTAGATCTTCGATTATGAGAATATTTCAAAACCTTTTTTTTTGGAAAACGTAATAGAATAAAGCTTCTCAATACAAACTGTATATTTTGAAATTAAATAGCAATAAAACTATATTTTTGTCCAAGATTTATATATTCTTTTAATTGCGGAATTCAACACTTACCTCCTACGCTCGGTTACCCAATCAAATACCATAAGATCGTGTCAAAACTTACTACGGAATCCTAAGAGCCTTAAGGTGAGAGGAAGGTATAGTTCGGTTCGCCCGACCGGTCTCGTTACTGTTGCCCATACAGATGCAAAAATCGTCACTTGACCTAGACAAGTTTCAGTTTTAGTCTGTGGGTTCACCAATTTACATGAGACTATAGCATCGATTTCTTGTGGAAGTGGTAGTCTCCTTTCAGAGTGCGGTTACTAAACGGTCACTTAATTTGACGATAAAGCAGCGCAAGGCTATTATTAAAGTAGACCCATACGCACTTTGGACTTTGTCGCTGCCCATTTCGTAACCGTATCATTTAGCAGGCATAGTGGGAGCAATCAATGCTGTTAAACACAAATTGTTCTCTAGTGAAAAAAAACAAAGAGTATCAACCTACAACCTACCTGTGTAAACAATCCCAATACCACAGAGTAGGGTATAAAATTGAAAACCCAAGGATAGAAATGGTCCACAAAGGATTCATACCCGCGGAAATCTGGATGACAATTTTGTGCTCCGGCAACCGCTGACAGAAGCGATAATATATGTTCTACTGGGACAAAGAAATACAAATTTAACTGGTATATAACCGATGATAACTTATATGCGTATTGATTAAATTTAAAAATAAGTTTAAACATATACCTAATCTGTAAATTTTTAGTAAAACTGTATTTTTATTTATTAACTGTTATTACTGTATTAAATAAGCCATTCGTTTCAAATCAAATCAAATCAAATCATTTATTTCATGTAAATCTTTACAGATATTTATGAATAGTAAAAAAAAAAAAAAAAAAAAATAACAATGAGGTCTTAGAGTGCGTTTGGTTAGGCAGCTATTCATTATTAAAATTATTTATTATACCTTGATATCAGATTTAGAACTTAAATTTAGAAATCTTAATATTAAAATTACTACCAAACCGAACACACACTACATAACCAACTAGTGTAAGACTAGGTGGTTAGCTGATTCCATTGACCTGTCAATCATTATCTGCCATACAAGGGAGCCACCAAGGCGACCAACTTCACCGACCATATCCACGCCTTAAATATTTATTCTAAATAAAAGGTTAGTAACCAATCACATATAAGTAAACGTATAAGGATCGGTATTTTTAAGGGCGGGTATACTAACTGTAAAGTCGATCCCCTCAGTGACACCCCGGAGAAAAAGAAACCAGCAAGTAAAAAACTCTAGTGCTTCACACAAACTAAAAGAGGAGTACAGCCATTGATTTGCTTATGCTATATAGCATATATATATATATATAGTAGCATACTCAAAATGCACCCCACCGATCAGCATGCGCAAAACACCCTATGGCAGATTATTTGTTACTGTACCAATGTACAGAACTACACAGTACTGTAGTATAAATTAAGTATAAATAAGCAGGTAATCATCAGTGATTACCTTATCCAAAGACAAAATTTACATAATGTAGTAAAAATAAATTATGTAATATTAAATTATTACAATATCGGACACTACTAAGCTAATGTTTATTCTACAAATATAATTCTAATAAATAAGTAATTTATTCACTAGTTGCGAGACCTCAATTGCATATCAGGACGGTTCCAGACGTCTTTATCGTTAAAATAGTCTTTTACGCTATAGTAAGCCTTATTGATTAAAATGTGTTTTATACAATTCTTAAACTTTGTTTCACTCAGTTCTAGAATGCTTTTAGGTAATTTATTAAATAACCTTATACTGTTAATGACAAAACATTTATTCGTTTTTTGCAGTCTAAACTTTGGTATATCGATTTTATCTATGTTTCTTAAGTTTAAATTATGTCTATCGCTATTTTTACTAAACATATTTAAGTTTTTCCTTACGTACAATAAATTCTCATAAATATATTGAGATGGTAGTGTCAATACATCAATCATAGGAAAGATTTCTCGAAGAGAGTCACGAGCTTTTATGTTATATATTGCCCGAATGGCCCTCTTCTGTAGAATAAATATTGTGTCAATATCTGCCGCAGATCCCCACATTATAAGACCATATGTCATTATACTGTGAAAATAGGCGAAGTACACTAGTCTGGCTGTTGCAACATCAGTTAATTGTCTAATTTTTCTGACTGCATATGCAGCAGAGCTCAATCTGTCTGATGGTTAAACTTTGTTGATTCTGACTTTGACAGAAGATTTAACCGCAACCACGCATTTAGTAATTCAAATTCTAATTCAGAAAATAATACGTAGGAATGCATTATTGAATATAATTATTATGGCTCATCTATATCATATGTATCATAGGTATATAATATTAACTTTTCGGATTAAAATTGGGAAAGTAGAGCTTCTAACTTTACTCTAATATAGATTAGAAGAAAACACATAGAGGGCGTCTATGTATAGATAAAGAAAAAATAAAGGCAATGACAAATTTTATAAACGTTAACTGGAACCTGGTTGACTGGCTCAGTGGTTGCGCATCTTACCGCGAAAGCCTGAGTAGTGGGTTTAACACCCACCATAATTATTTATTTTGAATTTAATTTTTAAAAAATAAATATCATATTTACTTTCCATAAACAAGGTAAAAATCGCTCGCTTATTGTTATTATGTTGACAATATTATTGAAGTGGTTGTTTAAATAACAATAAAATAAATGTATTATTTCTATATCTATGCAAAAAATACGTTAAATGTAAACTTTACAATTTTAAGCATAATTTTCTTTAGTTAGGATGAAATTGAATATTTGAAACAACAACATTTCATACACAATGCACACTAAGGTCCTGGTCACAAACTAAGCTCTGGGCTTGTACTATGTGTACCAGAAAGAACAACGCTAATACATATTATATTTTATAAACACACAGACCATAAGCTGTACAGAAACCTACTACCTACTTCATATACCTATGCTTGTCTTTCTGAAAAACCTTCTTCAGAAAGACAAGCATATACTAAAAACTAATGATTATTTTGATGTGATGTTTGGCATAGAAGCCACTGACAGTGATACCAACCCAGAAAAAAAAATTTCAACGAATGGATTTTCGCGTGAAATTGAAATTAAAATGTCTTACACACACTGCCCACAGTATTAAGTAACTTACTTAAAGCAAGAATGAAGATGATAGTACAAGCCCCGTTGCAGCGGTATACGACGTTCATGTCAAAGTTTGGGTCCATTAACTCCATGCTAGTCACGTGCTTGGTCAGCCTGGGCCATCCTCTTGCGATTTGAAAGAACATCACTATCGTAATACAAGTGGTGCCGTAGAAAATTATTGGTGCTGAAAATGCAAAGATTAATATTAAGGTTTACATGCTTTTAGATTTGTTGTCGAGGTGGTAGTCTCCTTTCAGGGTGTTTTTTGACCCCATTCATGGAATTTGTAGGTCTGCTCACCATTAGGTAGATACAAAGTCACATCGGCATAAAAAATTAAAAATAACTATCAATGGCCCTCGCCGGTCATAAGTGGTGGTAGATGGGATTAACGTATAAAGAGTCCTACGCGTCCGTACTTTATAAGTTATATACAAACTTGTAAATAGAACTTACTTCCAGCATCCAAAGAGGTGTTAGATCGGAGAAGCCGCAATACACACATTATAGTCAAAAATAATTGACCACACAATATAAGAAAAGTGTACAAACATTTCCATGATTTCCATTTAAATCTGCAAGGAAAATAAAACACTAGCTTTTAATATATTTTTTTATATAAAATGTACATAAATAAAAAATAAAACTACTATAAGTTGAATTTCCATCCAAATTAATCCAAACCTGTGTAAATTTACCTAAAATCAAATGTTTGTTTTTGCACCTACAGGGTCTATTTGGTTCTTTTTATTTTATTTTAATTAGGTATGAATTATTACACATTATGTCCATGTTAGACATTTGTTGTTGTTGGCAGAGGAAGTAGGTAGATGACCAAATAAAGATTATTTTTTTATATAATATAAGCTTTATAGGAAAGCTTTATGTGATATTTAGCAATTTAACCGTATGGAACTAAACACCATGAAGAGGAAAGTCGAATTCGGAAAGGCTTTCAACTCTGCTCCGCGGTCTCAAGTCCTGGAACACTGCAGTTCACTCCCCTGCCTCCACGCGCTGGACTCAACACTCGCTCGGAGAATCCATGGATGGCAAACAACATTGCCTTTGGCAACCCAACTGTTACCTCTTTAGCTCTACAAATACGATACCTAATATTGCTTTCCATATCGTTCCATATCCCGGACACCGGACTTAACCCAAAGACCTGTCCCACACGTAACATCCACTTCATGGCCGCTTGAAATGTTGCTTCTCTACTTACGTCCTTTTTCTTCTTAAATATATGCACTCTGGTCCCTGAAATAATTTATTTTGTGACAGAGATCATATAAGAAGGTAATTATAATAATATCGTTTAAGCAGCGATAAAAAAGCTGCAATTCTTATTTAAAGAAGAGCCTTATATATGTGCTCTATTAGCTTTAACTAGCTTTTGTCGCACCCGGCTTAATATTATAATGTTAGCTTCTAATAATGTTATGCTGTGAGTGGGAATCGAACCCAGGACTTTCGGATACGGCTCCAAAAGCGCAACATTAGACCACGAAGAATAGTACCAAAAAGGTAGACTAATAAAATTTTCTGTTGTAACATATATGGTCTCGGAATTCTAGAAATATTCGTTTTCGAAAATAACGAGATAACGATTAAACCCGCGGGCCTCAGCTCCCAAGCTTCTAGATGTTTTAGTCCAAAAGTAATATGAATTTGTTTTATAAGTTGCGCTTAAATCCCGAAGCGGTTTATGTGAGCGCAGCTGAGTCGCATGATAAATTAGGTACATTTTTTTATTATTTTAGGTATGACATGAACTGAAATTATTTTCTAAATAACTAAATAATATTTTATTCAAAGGTGGCTTTTGTAGTTAAGTGTTAATAAATAAATTTGATCAACTTACTTTTCAATGGCATTTTCAAAATTATTTTTTTCCTAATTTTCACCCACATGTTCACAATAACAAACATTTAGCAGCAAATAATTTTATTGTTTTTTTCAGTAAAATATTGGAGTTCGTGCAGATTGACATAGCGTGATAGTGAACACGTTCGTCCGACCAGACTAACGCTATATTAAACAACTTTATTTCATCCATATAAGGTTTAATTTAGTATAAAAGAGAATTCTGATCGGTGAGCGATGGCACATATTGTAATTTCATTTTTAACTGCAAAAACAAATTAGTGACAATTCTTATCTTTAACAAGTTTTGCTCATAATATGCAATTTGTGGTCAAAATACTATCATTAAATTTGATTTTATACTTAATTAGACTAATATAATAACTGCTTTTATAATTTACTGTACTGGTGTACTCTCGGTGCTTGAAGAAAGTAATACTTATAGAACTCACCGTTCCGTGGGAAACATACCTAAGGACCACAACATCAAGTCGAACAAATATTTTGATCTCACAAACGAAATTACTAGATACGGATTTAAAACTCAACTTTATGCAGTGGAAGTTGGTGCAAGGGGAATTCCAGCAAAGTCTTTGCACCGTCTATTGAAGGATCTTGGCCTTCCGAGAACAGCCGTCGGAACTTTTATGGACCGTGTTTCCAGGATGGCGCTAACAGGATCATATAGTATTTGGTTGAGTAGAGAGGGTAACACAGTGCAGGTGAGAGTTCAAAGGGCCTTTAAACCTACTTCGCGGTGTCAAGTCCGGGAACGCTGCAGTTCATTTCAACCACGCGATGGACCCGGCACCCGCACGGTGAATCCATGGTTTGCTAAGAACATTGTCTCTTTCTCTAAAAATAAGTTGTCTGGTAGAAAATGTCTTAGATCGCCTATGTGTACAATTTTGGACAATAAAGAATTTTAAATAAATAGTATACGAATTTCCGTAAACAGCCTACGTAAATTACCTACTTATTTTTAAAGCTTTTCTTTTCATAAAAAACTGAATTATATTTATTATTCTTGTTATCTTACAGTGTAATTTTGTAAGAATTATTCTGGGCCCTATCTTGTTTAACTCTGACAAAGGAAACCGTTTTTATGCTGAAATTTATGACTATTTTCAAATTAACCTTTAATTAAACAGAGTTGAAATATTGACCACTTCCTTTTATATTTACTATATTAACTAGAGAGGTATGTTATTTTTATTGGAGCACGGCATGTGACTTTGTGTCTACCTGATGGTAAGCAGACCTACGAAGTCCATGAATGGAGTCGATCAATACATTGTTGTTTAACAATATTAATCGCTCAAAGAAGTGAATTTTTGCGATGTTTTAGGAGTTCAGAGACAAATGCAACAAATAAAAGATCAATAAAATCGGTCCAGCCGTTCTTGAGTTATAATTTATGTAACTAACCCGACTGTATTTTATATTTACAAAATATATATTATAGAAGAAAAGAGATTTAATTTTAAAATGGAGTCACTATAGTTCCATGGTCTCTCGGACGGACTGTGTGGGACGCGACCTGAGTTGATTTGGCCACGTCCCATTTGCAGAAGACCGTTCAACGAGCAGACTGGCGCAGCTGCCGAACAAGCTATCTTCTGGAAACACTGAAAATATTATACGTTAGCCACAGACCACATATTTGGGGTGTTGGAAAAGAAACGTTTGTTGGACCAAGGTTCGCGGTTTAAAAAAAAGTATAGTTCTCGTTTGATCCTCTCCTCAAACGTTTTTCGTTCAGAAGGAGCCTTACACAGTCAGAAAGGAATCGCCGCATCCTCGGCACACATCCGCTCATAACGGTTGATTTGTTGTTATACCAACTTCTGAAATTAATTTAGATATCCAATATGTTTGATTTATTTAAATAATGAATTGTAAATTTTAAAATGTCAGCATGTTATTACATTATGTACACACGTATTTTTTTTTATATTCTATAATATATATAATTTTGATCACCTTATTCTAACGCGATATTTATTTTAGAGAAACAAAACAAAACAAAACAAAACACTTTAAACGAAAAAATACACGTTTTTTCTATTAAAATCCATGGCTATACCAACAGCAGTATGTAGGTATGAACTGCATTGATGTGTCCACCCAAATGATATGCACTAACAATACTGACTCCATCGACCGGCAAGTCGCATGTCCTAAGCCAACATACAGTCGGTGTCACTACATAAGTTGCCAATACAGTTAACAACCAATGTCAGACGAGCATATTATTACGATTTTCTTTAAAATACTAATCCATTTTATGAAAGGTTAAAATATTCCGACTGAGTTAGGCGGTGGACTTAAAAAAATCATCACGCGGTCAAACCCCGTTGTATACCATTGACTATTTTAAATTTGTTTGACAACGCCACTTATAGGGATCTATATAATATTATGTATCTATAAAAAAATCCTCCCAGATGTGTTTTTTTTACTGAAGCACGGTATGTGACTTTGTATATACCAGACCTATAAAATCCATTAACAGCATTAATCGCTCCCACTATGCCACTAAATGAAACAGTTACGCAATGGGCAGCGACAAAGACGAATTAGCATTTCAAGCCTACCTTCTCGCTGCTATACCGTCTGCCTGTATCGTAAGTTTGCTCTGAAAGAAGACTACGACCTCGACAATAAATCGGTACTATTGTCTCCTGAAAACCGGTATACCCGCAGACTAAAACCGAAACATGACTGGTCACTTGACGGATTTTGTATGGGCGCTGTTAACGAAATATAAGCAGTTTCAATATATGTAGTAATTTAAGCTATCCCAGCACTAAGAAAACTTGAGCAATTGTACTTGTTGGAACTTAATTAATTGGTGGTTCCTGAGGGGTATAAGGAACCCTAACACAACAGGCTGGATGTAATCATTGACGCCTATTATAGTTATCGTTATATCTGTACGTAGTATAATAGTTGGCACTTCCAACCACTAAAATATCGTTCCTTATTTTTTTTTATTGGAGCACTATATATGACTTTGTACAGTACAAAGTCTTTAACATTATTGTTTGAGGTCACTGCATTTGTAATCGCGAAGTCCGCGCTCTCCATACAAAATGAGCTTTCGCACTTCCAGTAATACCTACCCGATTACTGTTTGTCAGCAGAATTAAAATAATATTTTTGTAGGTCATTGTATAAATCATATTGCGAGTATATCCTCGCTGCTTTATTGTTAAATCTACACCTTGTTTCATAACCGAACGTTAAAGGAGACTTCCACCTTAACAAGAAATCGATAGAGTAGCCTAGCCGTTCTGAAGTGATGCGCTTACCTACATATTCGACAATATATTTTTATTTATATAGATAAAAAATATGTAATAGCGTAAAGTGAGGGTGCGGCCAGGAGGTACTTTGTAAATATTTTATTTTACTATTATAATTTGTATTATAACGATATAATATATTTCAGAGTTTATTTGGTTTAATGTTTCATATGTACATGAAAGCAAACTACAGGAACCATATACGCTCAAAGGGTAGTTTTCTTTTTAAATTAGATTTATTCGGTTGAGCGAACATTTAAGCAAGTTTAACAACTACCTCCCTAACTATCCAAACTATATTTTTTGCCGTAGCTATTATATTATTTATAAAAAAGACCAATTTTTTTGTACTTCATTTGTAACATTAATGGTAGGTACATATTTATTAAATTAAAAGCCTAAAAAATAAAATAAACAAAAATATAATAAAATATACCTACCTATAAAAATAATTAATTATTACCTATATTAAAAATTTTGGAAAAGAGACAATGGGTGTAGGATACCAAGGACACTAGCGGCGTTACTCCGTTGGATAGCAATACTGATCCTCTGAACCAGGTACTCCTTGCTCAGAGGATCACCAGTTGCTATTTTTTTTTTTACCCAGATCACGGATAAATTCGCTAGCATCCTCGGACCACGGACCCATTGTCTCAACGGAAATGCCAAAAATATGTGCGAGTTCAGGAGCTCTGGGTGCTTATTGCGCTTTATTTGAACTGCTTGTTCAGCTGCAGCTCCCGCACGTTTGGAAGATGACGAAACGTGACTCCGACAAAGTGTGTCCACGCAGGTCGCATCCCAGATCAAAGCACGACCACATTTGTATGGTATAATAGTCATCCGGTCTTTTGCCATCAGATCTTTGAAGGCCTAAGGTTTCAAGAACAGAAGGAATGTTTGCTTTTGATAAGGACTTACAGATAATGTCGTTGATGTTATGGTGTCTTGAAAAACGACCAGCACTTTTTTGACACGAAAGGCCATGAAGACCTTGAGAATCAACTGTGTCGCCGCAAATGCAAACATGGGATTCGTATATAGTACACCCTAAGCGTAATGCTGCTGCAATACGGAGTGAGCCAGCGTCCAGTAGTGTGCCCGAATGTGGAGAGGGAATAGCACGTAACCAGGCGCCGGACTCGTCTTTGGTACAATTTCTAGGTAAATTATGAAATATTATTTTTGAAATATTATAGTTTATATTTATAGTATCATCTAGATCTTTTTGGGATATGCAATTAGGAAATTGATCTATAGATGCTTTTGTTTTCCAGATATCAGCCGCTTCTGGTTCTCTATGAAAAATATTGGTATTAACATTTAATTTTGATAAAATAGACGTGCAAAGAGGTTTCGTAATAAAGACAGAACTTAAATAAGCAGGTATTGCTAAATCACTAACTTTCCTTATACCTAAACCACTAAATCTAACTGGAAGAGAGGTCTGATGAAACTGGTAGGTATGTAGTAATTTTTTAATTTAAAATAGACTCTAGACTTAGTCTTATTTCATTATCAATTTCATTTACAACAGGAGAATTCCAACAAGGAGCTGTACGTAAAGTGTACATATACGGCGGTGAAGTGAGACAATTTGATAGCAAAAAAAAATGAAATATGTGGTTCTATGTCCTCTAATTTAGAAGCTGCCCGTTTAAATACATCTAATTTATTTTTTAATACTGCAGTAATTCCTTCGTCAATCAGAGGAGATCCGAGTAAGGTGATATCTTCATTGTTACGAATTATTATTCCTGGGGCGATATTTTCAAAAGCTTTAATTAAATCATGGTTTATTTGAGATGGGAATAACAATTCACATTTAGTATTATTTACTTCCAAGCCAAGATATTTTGATTTAGATATCATATTTTCAAAATCAGAAAGCACGGTGGAGGGATCACCACCTAAAGTGCCATCATCGAGATAAAAAATGTTTAATTCTGATGACAAACTGCTAATTAATGGATGGATAGCCAGAGAGAAGGCAGCAGGTCCCATAGGATCTCCTTGTTGACAACCAACTTCCGAACTAATTATTTTGTTACCAAAAAAAAAGTGATGAAGGTGTTTTATAACATTGCCACATATAGAACCATTTGGAAAGCTACAAATAGCATCTATTATATCATTAGGATTAGCTTTGAGATTGGTACAGTTTTCAGTGGGTGAACTAGGAAAATTGAGAGGACGAGAAGGAGAAGGATGTGTAGAACATAATAACTTAAATGTTTCTTCATTATTTGTAGCGAAATCATCACTTGATTGATATTATTTATTATATTTTAGAAAACAATAATATAGGTACTTCACATCATCTGGGGGGTAACCACCGACTCCGTTACCGTGAGTTCTCGTTCGAGTAGCGAAATCGGTGGTTACCTGCTGCGTACTTTACTAGATCCCAACGCCTTGTGACTTGCAGTATGTCTTTGTCTGGGCTTATCTCATCGCTGTCAATGTGGAGAGATTTAAGGGTTATTTAGGTATTAAGTAAAAAGACACCAATATTTAACACAAGCTTTATTTTCAGAAAACACACAAAATACGATTCACAGAGCGATTCACTTCCATCTTAGACAAAATTCTTAATCTACTGACAGTTATATTCTAATTTAGACCAATGGCAAAGTAAAATTCTTTCATTATATAAATTCATTAATAGAGATGGCGGATCAATTCGGTCACGCTTGTTATGCTGGGATATTCAATCGTCACGCCAACCTAAATGCGGACTCCGCAGTCTCAAACCGCGCAAATATTTAACTCTCACTGGAGATTATGTATTTGTTTGGGGTTGATACCGTGGGGACCGGGAGCACGCGAATTATTTAAATTTTTTTTTTGAGATGTGGCTTTGTATCTATTTAATTGTAAACAGACCTATAAAGTCAAGGTATGGGGTCGCTCAATGCCGGCTAAATGATTCGATTACAAAACCGTCGGCGCAAAGAATTTGCATTACGAATCTATTTCAATATCCTCGCTGCGTTACCGTCAAATCGTTAATTCAAATCTGTTATTTATTTTACTTTGTGATCAAAAACTTGTATCATTGAAATGCCTAAATAAATCAATAAAAATGTATGTTCCTCAAGACTCATAAGTGTTGCATTAGATTGCCCTAAGATGTGGTAAACCTCGGAGCCAATTGGCTCTCAGACCGAAGGCATCTTGTCCTAATTGTTTAATCCCGCAACGCTATCCAATACGCCTATATATTATATTCAATTATAATAAGCGTGGATATGGTCGGTGAAGTCGGTCGCCTTGGTGGCCTCCTTTTATGGCAGATAAATGATTGACAGGTCAATGGAATCAGCCTAACCACTACTTGGTTATGTAATCAGCTAACCACTACTTGGTCTTACACTAGTTAATTATAACCTCATAGTCTCTCCTCGACGATGGAAGTTCACAATGTAGTATCGATTCGATGCTAGCGGCATCACATAAGTTTTAAGTAAATTAAAAAGCAATAAAGGTTTTGGAACGCATCCTCCGCTGTCGCTCTGCACTCCCGCGCATTGAAGTGTCATTCGTTTCTTATGTCAAGTTGGCGTCGCATCTAACAAAAAATAATTTATTTTTTTCTAGTTGATTTAGTTATTTTAAGTTGTGTTTCAGCATTAAAAATGGGAAAAAGAAAATATGAGAATAGTTTCAAATACAAGAAAATGAAAAATTAAGGAAACTCTTTAAAAAGGTGAAGAAATGGTTCGCTCAAAGCGATCATGAAACCAAAGGTGAATTTCTATTTGTCTTATTAAAACCCTATCGAAAATACATAACGCTCAACTATTAATGTAATCAACTTTGTGCTGTTGAGAAATACATATTGTTACCTTGTACACTCATTGGGAATGTATATGGTTTGATATCTCGCCATTGCTTTAGAATGTTATATATCATTGAAAGAAAAGAAAGAAAGAAAAACTTTATTTCATTGCGATACTAAATCTGAGTATTGAATGATTTTTGTAACCTGGGACATTCTTTGGGAATGTATATGGTTAGATATTTCGCCATTGCTTTACTGTTAAGAGTTAAGAATGGTTTTTACATTAAAAGTTTATTTTTATATATCATTGCGATACTGAATGAGAATATTGAATGACTTTTGTAACCTGGGACATTCTTTGGGAATGTATAAGGTTAGATATTTCGCCATTGCTTCACTGTTAAGAGGTAAGAATAATTTTCACATTAAAAGTACATTTTTATATATCATTGCGATACTGAATCAGAGTATTGAATGATTTCTGTAACGAGTACAGTACTGTAAGACTCATACCATCGGCTATGACAAGGTGGGAATAAAAAACCCTCCCTGGGTACCCTGGGGCTGTCTAGGCGGTAAGGCACCCGTAATGCTATGTAAGTATCTTCATGATCAATTGAGTCCAAAAATATTTTGCAACACAGTCAGAATTTTATAGAGCTAAATATGTTAAAAATAATAATAACAATTTCATTGCAATACTGTTGAGAGTATTGAATGACTTTTATAATCAGCCTGGTGCTGTAAATTATAAAAAATAAAAATAAATAAATGTATGTAAGTAATTCATAAAAATAATTTTATGTAATTGATAAAAATAATTTATACCTGCATCTTCAGGATCAATTAAGTCCAAGAATATTTTACAACAAATAATTTTATATAGCAGAATTTGTGAAAAATACAATCTTATTGCATTACTGTTAAGAGTATTGAATGACAATGATTTATAATAAACCTAGTAGTGTTATTCAGAATACCTACAAATTCATAAAAATAATTTTATGTAATTGATAAAAACAATTTGTACCTGCATCTTCAGGATCAATTAAATCCAAGAATATTTTACAATACAGAATTTTATATATCAGATTTTTGGAAAAAATACATTCTCTTTGCAATACTGTTAAGAGTATTGAATGATAATGATTCATAATAAACCTAGTAGTGTAATTCAGAATACCTACAAATTTTTATTCATTTTCAATTTTAAATGAACCAAAAATATTTTACAATATAATCAGAATTTTATATAGCAGATTCTGTGAAAACTTAACAGTCTTTACTAGAAACTCTTATACATGAGAATACACATACTTTAACCCAAAAAGATGTAGAATATTTGCTGTACTGGGGCCAACCAAAACGGACCAGGAGACATCCTTTGTACATTCCCCTGTACAAAGTAGTAATATAAGACCAGCAAAGTAGCACTAAGTAAGGTCCTACATTTTCACTTGCAAACGAAAATAAATAATATATATTCATTTAATAAATTACAATTTAGTTATTAAATGTCTTCATGAGGCAGTCAAACTGCTGTGCAATATTCTAAGAGGTTTTTTGATATCTGCTCTAATAAAAACTCGAATGTCTTCTCATACACGGAAATCCAGATGCTCTTGTGTTTAGAAGTGACCTATTAGAAATAATAAAAACAGCTAGGACTGTTCAAAGATCCAGCCAGGAGCTGTGTACTACCAACCAAAAATGGACAAATAACCATATTAAATCTCCCTGAGACCCCTTAATCATCCAACTTTAAACTGGTGGGCCCCTCCTTGCTTTAACAGGAATGCATAGAGCAGACAGAACCGTGAAAACTCAAAAAAATTTAAACCTGCAATATATTTAAACATTATATAATGTAGGAGCTATAAAACCTCTCCAATAAATTCAAATTAATGTTGCTCCCAGATTTCAATAATAATATGAATACTAGTCATTTGAAATTAGATGCTACCTTACTGTATGTAAGTTAATAAATAGTAATGGGGTTTTTTGGCTACTAATCCTAATATGCCAATTTATGTGATAAAAATATCATGGTAGAATTTGAATCCTTTTTAGTTTTCACAAATTTTAACAGTTTTTCTGTTTTATTCTTATAAACTATAAGGTTTTCCTTTGTGTACACAATATATTTTTTCAAAACTATAGAATCTAATAATGACTAAGCTTTCAATGCTGTTCAATGTCTAGATGACTGCCTTATATAAGTGATTCTTATTACGGCTGTATATAATGCATAAAATATATAAATATAGCTGTAATTTAATAGATATCTCATACTCATACTCGTTTATATATAATGCCCAAAAAGGAAATATTAATTCCTTATGGAGATACACACACATGTGCTTCAAGGCTAGGTTGGGGCGCAACTTGTGGTACAAATAGGGCCGTCCGGCTCATGGACCAATAAACACGGATTACTTATACCTGTTTTGGTTTGCACTGCTTTGCTTGCTATAAATAAGTGTAACTGTAAGACGCTTTTACATATTAACAATACATCGGCCATTTCACAATTGATTAGGGGTTCAATCCCCTCCTACACAGAATAGCAAAGAATATTTGGCAAAGGTGTGAAAGCCATAACATTTACATCAAGAAATATTTACAAAATCATATCAAGAAATAATTATAAATTTTAAACAACCAGAGATATACCTGTTTGTTCAAGAATTACTAATGGTAAAAAAAAAAAAAAAAAAAAAACCCACTATATGATTTTACCTAACCCTTGAAATGATACAGACAGTACAAATATAATAGTTCTTGTACTATATTGGTAGACTCAACCTTGGGATCCATTATTTACGAAACCTGGTGATAGAGTTTTTATCACCGTCAATAATTCTCCCGGATACAAAATTTCTTACCTTGTGCATTTCCAGATAACCGCACCTATCCCTGTTAGTCAGCTTGGTTGGTAGCCAGGAATAAATATATATAAATAGGGGTTTGAATGCCAAGGCAGTTAATATTAGGTAAAGGTCTTTGTCAGATAATACTTTCCATATATTGCGGTGTATATGAAATAATGCTGAAATAAGCAATATAATTAATATAATTACTTATTTATCAGAAAAATACTAACCAAGGTACATCTCTATTCTAGATTTATCAATAGCAGATCTGTTTTTTCATTGTATGTAGCACCCAAACTGGGTGTTTACGATAAAATCAAATAATTAAGGGTTTCTTCCAACTATGATTTAGGGCTAAAATATGAATATACTCGGGTGGGATTTGTTCTTAAAAAATGTTCTAAGAAAACTTTTATTTTTTTAGCCTTACTGGATAAAAGGGCTTAATTTTGGGGTTAATAAATATTAATTAATGACATTAAAATTTATCGGAGTATTAATATTTTAAAAATTACTAAACTCATCTGGGCCTAAATTGGCGTCTGCCTTTTATAAAGAGTCTGTCTTGCTTTAATTCTAGACCTAATGTATGTAGGTACTGCTCAGGTGTAATCAATTATTAAAAATGTAGCAAAAAGTTTAAGAAAGAAAGACAAACTAATTAAATTGAACAACCTCACATGTTGTAACTCTCAGTAATTGTACTAAAGATAAAAAAAAATAAAAAAAAATAAAAAAAAAAAAAAAAAAAATCGTAGAGATAATCATCAACATCAACATAACTAAATTTACAGACCATTCCACCAGACATGCTGCCACAGCAGCAGTTTTGAGGAGTTGAGCAATTAAACTAATGATAAAATAAGAAGAACGGTTGGTTGGACTGGCCAGTTCAACATAATTTTTGGTGGTTTAGTAACTGCCCAATTCTTACATTGGTCATAACTCTTTTAGTTCTCTTTTTATTATTATACTCTTTTTGAGTTGTGTGGAATCAGTTTTTTCTTAAGCAGTAATTTTAATAATACCTAAATAGTTTTTTCTTAAGACTTTTCACATTTTTGTAAAACTTTAGTCTAGTGTACGAGTATTTAGAATAATACTTGTTAATTAGTAAAACAAAGACTGATTCTACAACTTGACTTTGAACATCTACATTGTGAACTTCCATCGTCGAGGAGAGACTATGAGGTTATAATTTAATAATCAAACGAACTTACCTGTAAGTGCAGTTCGATTGAAATTATACCTCGTAGTCTCTCCGAAGACGATGGAACCCACCCTCCCTTAATCATTTTCTTTACCCCATCAGCGTTGTAGAATCTGGAGCAGCATCCGAAACGAATGACACTTCAATGCGCGGGAGTGCAGAGCGACAGCGGAGGATGCGTTCCAAAACCTTTATTGCTTTTTAATTTACTTAAAACTTATGTGACGCCGCTAGCATCGAATCGATACTACATTGTGAACTTCCATCGTCTTCGGAGAGACTACGAGGTATAATTTCAATCGAACTTCACTTACAGGTAAGTTCGTTTGATTAAATTATGTAGTGTGTGTTCGGTTTGGTAGTAATTTTCATATTAAGATTTCTAAATTTAAGTTCTAAATCTGATATCGAGGTATAATAAATATTTGTCGTTCTTTTAATAATGAATAGCTGCCTAACCAAACGCACTCTAAGACCTCATTGTTAAACATTTTTTTGTTTTGACTATTCATAAATATCTGTAAAGATTTACATGAAATAAATGATTTGATTTGATTAAAAAATACCATAGAAACATTGTAATCTTGGAAATTGGATCTCATAATGAGAACCCCTATGTACTATTCACAAACATTTGTAATTTTTTATGTGAAATTAACAAAAATAAAGTATTTGTGTTAAATATCAACAAAAATAAATATCTTAATGTAAGCAAATTAAATTTAGAGTTAAAATTGATTGTAAAAAACTATACAAACTGTACTTATTTAGACATTAATTGTATCACTTTTATAGGATAAATTAGAAATAAAATTATAAATATTCTATTATAGAAGTTAGATTTCTTTTATAGGATTGTCGCGGTTAAATGCATTAAGTTTTAAGTTGAATACAGAAATTGACTATATGAAATACAGAAATAACTATATAAATAATTTAAATAAAAGATTTATTAACAGTAAATTTGGTGACACTTCAGGGGCCCATGATGCACGGAAAAATACATTTTTTCGTTCCTCCACTGAAAAATTCTAAACTAGATTACGAAAAACTAAGTAAAGTATAAAGTATAATTTTGTCACAAACAAACTAACAATATTTCACCAAAATATAGCCGGTCTGTGTAATAAACTAGACATTCTAGAAGCAACTTTAAATGAATTATGTGAGGAAGGCAAAAATTTTGATGTGTTCTGTTTTTGCGAAATAAATGTAAAACTAGGCGTAGAGTCCAATATAAAGTTGTGTAATTATAAATTAGTATCATCATATTGTAGGGACCAATCAAGAGGTGGAACATGCATAATGATTAAAAAGGCATTTGAAGTTAAGCCATTAAATTTTATTTCTAAATTAGCTACTAAGTTTTATTTTGAATGTTGCGGTGTAGAAGTAATTGGCCTTAACCTAGTTATAATAAATATCTACAGAATTCTCGTACAAACTAAATCACATGTTGGTATTTTTCTGAATAACCTTGACTATCTATTACATGACTTAACCACAAAATTTAGGGAGAGAAAGGTGGTAATTTGTGGTCATTGGAACATAGATATACTGAAGCAAACCTCATTCACAAACGAACTTAAAATGTCGTTTAATAATTATAACCTTGTGGTACATATTAATTCACCAACTAGAATAAGTTCATGCATAGACCTAATTGGCGTAGGGACATGAATTGGCGTAGGGATATGACGACCCCACCGCCCGCTTTTGCGCAGTCAGTCAACCGAACGATGGCGGTCAAACCATCCAAATCATGGTCGGAAGAAATAATAATACGGTACGGGCAGCAGCGCACCGTAGTAAAACTTTCGACCCACTGCGATCGCCAACCCGCTTGCCAAGCGTGGCGATTATGGCATCCCTCCCCCAATATGAACGACAATAATACAAAACGGCCCCTAGTACCCGGCGGCCCCGCTATTCCTGGCTATGGTAGCGGCCATGATTACAGCGGGGCAAGGGGTGCGAAGAATCTCCGGCGGAGCCCAAACTACCACAACAAACGAAAACTGGCCCTGGCAACATAAAGGGTGTTTTTTTTAGAGGTTAGGTTTTCAAGATGAAATAAAACGCATATAATTTAATGGTATGGCCAAGAATTTAGCTTTATTATAAAGATAAGGGTTTGCCATTATGTTTTAAAAATGATTTCGGGCAAGTGGCCGCCGCGGCTGGTTCGAATAAATTCCAGGCGAGAGGCCCAATTTTCGACCACTTTTTGCAGCAATTGGGGCCGTATGTCAGCAATAACGCGCCGAATATTCTCTTCCAAGACGTCAAGCGTCTCGGGCTTATCTGCGTAGACAAGCGACTTCACATAGCCCCACAAGAAATAATCCAGCGGTGTTATATCGCATGATCTTGGAGGCCACTCCACAGGTCCACGACGCGAGATAATACGCTCACCAAAAGTTTCCTTCAATAAATCGATTGTTGCGTTGGCTGTATGGCACGTAGCACCGTCTTGTTGGAACCAAAGGTCGTCCACATCAACATCGTCTAATTCAGGCACGAAAAATTCATTAATCATGGCTCTATAGCGTTCTCCATTAACTGTAACATAATGGCCGGCTTCATTTTTGAAAAAATATGGACCAATAATTCCCTCTGCCCATAGAGCACACCAAACAGTGACTTTTTGAGGATGTAACGGCGTCTCAGCAATGGCTTGTGGATTATGTTCACTCCAAATTTGACAATTTTGCTTATTGACATACCCATTCAACCAAAAGTGAGCTTCATCGCTAAAAAAGACGCAGCGCGCGATGCGTCGCGCGAACCGAACCATTATTTTCGTAATAAATTTTCACGATTTGCAAACGTTGTTCAGGTGTAAGTCTATTCATTATGAAATGGCAAACTAAACTGAGCATAAATCAAGTGACAGCTGTCAAAAAGACAATCTACGAATAAAATAGTGCCGATTTGAAAACCTAACCTCTAAAAAAAACACCCTTTACAACACACGGACACTGCGGACTGACGAGAGGGTGGTGGAACTAGAGGAAGTATTGAGCGGGTTACACTGGGATATTATTGGATTATCTGAAGTCCGAAGAGAAGGTGAAGACTCGATAATCCTGAAATCCGGTAACCTGCTCTATTTCCGGGAGGGCGACCAACCGTCTCAAGGTGGTGTCGGGTTCATCGTCCACAGGTCTCTCGTGAACAACGTTGTCAAAATCGAAAGTGTGTCGACAAGGGTGGCTTACCTTATACTCAGAATAACCAAACGAGATTCGCTGAAGGTCATACAGGTATACGCCCCGACATCGACACACCCCGACGACGAGGTAGAAGCCATGTATGAGGACATCAGTAGAGCCATGCGTAGCTTCAAATCTCATTACACTGTTGTCATGGGAGACTTTAATGCGAAGATAGGCAAACGAAGCGAAACCGAACTGAGAGTGGGGCAATTTGGTACAGACAGTAGAAATCCACGAGGTCAGATGCTTGCAAACTTCATGGAAAAGGAGGGACTGTATTTGATGAACTCCTTTTTCAAGAAAAAACCACAACGCAAGTGGACTTGGATAAGCCCTAACGGTGCCACCAAAAATGAGATAGACTTCATCCTGTCGACCAGAAAGCAAATATTCAATGATGTCTCAGTGATCAATGAGGTGAAAACCGGGAGCGATCACCGTTTGGTAAGAGGCACATTGAATATCAATACAAAGCTTGAAAGGTCACGATTAATGAAGTCTACGCTCCGGCCGGCACCTATTAACACCCAAAACCCCGAGCGCTTTCAGCTGGAATTAAAAAACCGCTTCGAATGCCTATGCGAGTACACAGATGTGGACGAATATAATGACAGGGTTATGGAAACTGTCCACCAGGTCGGATCGAAGTTTTTTAAGATCCGATCTAACAAAGGAGCTAGAAAGATCTCCGACCATACTTTAAAGCTCATGGAAGAGAGACGCGGAATGACCATGCAATCTTCGTCTGACGCTTCTAAAGTAAGATTGCTCAACAGACAGATCTCAAAGTCCTTGACTCGCGACATACGGCAATTTAATACAGATCGTATTAAAGATGGCATTGAGCAAAACAAAGGCTCTAAAGTATTCGCAAGTGATCTGTCTCTCGGCCAGAGTCAATTAACGAAGCTGAAGACCGAGGACGGCAGAGTTGTCGCCTCCAAACCAGAGATTATGGCGGAGATCGAAAGGTTCTATGGACAGTTGTACACAACAACACGGCCTCCTGTCAAAAACCTGGAAAATGATCCAAGAGCCAGGTTAACCCGACACTATACCGAAGATATCCCGGAGGTCAGCCTGTACGAGATTAGGATGGCTCTCAAACAGTTGAAAAACAACAAGGCACCGGGTGATGACGCAATCACGTCTGAGCTCCTGAAAGCTGGTGGCAAACCTTTGCTGATGGCTCTCCAGAAGCTGTTTAATTCCGTCATCCTCGAGGGCAAAACACCTAAGGCATGGAACAGAAGCGTGGTGGTACTCTTCTTCAAAAAGGGTGACAAAACCCTTTTGAAGAACTACAGACCCATCTCGCTTCTGAGCCATGTCTATAAACTGTTTTCGAGAGTCATCACGAATCGTCTCTCACGTAAAAGAAAAAGTTGTTAGATTTTATCAGCAGAACCTCATGTTAGCCCAAAGTACATCCTTTCAAATTCACCCTGATAGACACTTTCGCATTTATAATACTAGTGGATTTAAAATATGTAGGTATAGATAACAATAAATTAAAATACCTACTTTTTTTTAATTTATTATTAAATTAAAACACATGCACAACTAACTACATGTTACCTACTAAACGCAATCTCAACATTTATGACCGACCTCCAAGAGGAAGTTATAAAAAATCGATGCAAACTACAAAAGGCGAAAAACAATTAAATCGTAGCTTGATTCGTCAAAATGTACTGAACATACACGGGTATGCTTGTTGGTAACCAATTTTCTCCTCTTTTAATTGCCTCTACCCATTTACGTTTTAATGCCGGATCTTTCGGGAAACTGTATGTCATGTATAGAAAATATAATTAGTATTATATAAAAAAAAACAATAATTGTATAATATCTCATAACCATGAAAGTATTTACAAAAATCGAGTTTATCAAGTATAAAATCACATCACTAAATAGTAACTGACAAACCTCGTTGGACGGTTCTGTTGTCGCCATACCTTTTGATTAAATTAAATTAAAATGATTATAAATTATTTTAAAGTATCGAAATTCTCATTAAAAATAAAAACACATCACTAGTTCTTTAATTTCTAACTGACGAACATAGTTTGACAGTTACCGTCAGATTGTTATTTTAATTATTGGTTTTATTATTATTTTTTATTAAGGTTTAATATAAGAAAAACATGTTAAATACATACTTCAAAAACGTTACGCAAGGTACTTTTTTTAATAGTAGTTTCTACACAGCTTTAATGCAAAATTAACCATTTTTCCGACAATAAAAGCGGAGCTCTTTTCAACTTTCTCCGCCGAACGCACAAATCAGACTGAGGATGTAAAAAATGTAAAAGTGTGTGTGAGTGACAAATTTGTCACTCGCGCGGCACCCTGCAAATTGAATGATGCTTACTCCAGTAGCGGCGCGCGGACGGGCACGGTTTTTACCTTCATGGCTTTTTATAATAAAAAAACAATTTACTTCATAGACACGCCCACGCATTCATGTTTGACAATAGCTAACTTATATCTCTTTTTTTCTCAAGCAGTTTTTTAAGTGTCAGACGCGTTGAGGTATAGATGGGCTATTGAGTCTATCCAAAACATCGCTACGAGCTAGCCACTTGTTCGGTGTAGACTCATACCATCGGCTACAACGAGGTGGGATTAAAACCCCTCCGCTGGGTACCCTGGGGCCGTCTAGGCGGTCTCGGGCGCCGTAAGGCACCCGTGAAGATATATATATATATATATATATATATAGACGCGTTGAGCTGCCATTTGAAGCCAAACCTTTTTTCCCGTTCTTTATTTATTCGCCTCGGAAATTGGCGACACCGTTATCGCACTATTATGAAACAATTTATGTATCATGCTTACTCCATTGGTGCGGGGCGCGTTTTTTTAGCTTCATCATAAATACCAACATCTGACGTTAGTAATAGTCGTTTTTTTTTTTTGCGAAATGTTACGAATAAATGTTAACTTTTTTAGCATCGCGTTGGAGGTAAATTTTTATTGTTAATTTTTGACATTTATCAAACAATCCGTATTTTCCTGCGAATGTGTTAGGTTATTTATCTTAAAATTAGCTTTCGAACTATAAATATTTGGTTTTCTTATATACTTTTAATAATAATAATAATAAAATCTTTATTTGCTCAAATATGGTACAATAGGTGTTATAATAGTTTAAGATCACATATCTTTCTGATATTATCAGAATGCAAATGTAGGCACAGCCATTAGTTTTCAAGTTTACAAATTAATAATATTATATGCATTTATATGTATCAATTATTATTGTATGCGTTTATATTATGTTACTTATACTCGTATATATTTATTCTTTTCTAATAAATGTCCACATTGTTATAATTTTGTATCACTAAATTAAATTCATCAATTATTAAAAGTAAGTATACCTATATCAACTTACATCAAATACTATTACCTCATATATATATATTTTAACAATTTAAATTTAATAATCATTACACAAAAAAAAAAAAAATCAGTAAGTATATTATTTTGAATTAAAAAAATCATTAACTGTATAATAACACTTTTCAATAAGCCATTTTTCCAATTTAGTTTTACATTCTTTATCTGATACCACTTCCCTAAATACTTTTGGTATTTTATTATATACTTTTATAAACATAATGTATGCGTTTTTAGTATATAATGAACTATGACAATTTGGCATCAAAAGCCTGGTTTGGTCTCTAGGTACAAATTTTGCAGTTAGATCATATCTGTTAAATATATGAATATATTTTCTTACAAAAATAACTAATTCCAAGATATATAATGATGATAATGTTAATAGTTATAATCTTACAAATAATGGTTTACATGTATCATAGGGACCAACTCCACAAATTGCTCTAATATTTTTTTTGTGTTATAAACGTTTTATTAATATAAGTGGAATTGCCCTACATTATAATTCCATACCTTAGTACGGATGCAACGTAACCATGATAAGCCATCAAAGCCGCACTTTCGCTTGCTACTCTTTTCAATCTTTTTAACGCAAAAATAAATTTATTTAATTTGTTACACACATATTCAATATGTAACTTCCAGTTGCAATATTGATCAATATTTAGTCCTAGAAATTTGATTTCTTCAGTTTCATCTATGGTTTTACCACAACATTGTATTTTAAAATTAGTTTTAATAGATTTATAATTACGAAAATTAATATATTTAGTTTTATCTAAGTTAACATTTAGATTATTATATTGCAACCAGTTTAGTATAGAATTTACAGCATTATTTACTACACTTTCATAGAGAATCGATTTTTCATTATTAGGTATTGCGATCGAGATGTGGTCTGCATATAAAACACATTTGCTATCAGTTATCAACGGAAGATCATTGATATATAAAATAACCAATAATGGACCCAACACACTCCCCTGAGGTACGCCATATCGGTTAAACTCATATGTTGATTTATATTGTGTACAATTTAAACTACCAGAAACTCTTATGACCTCTACACATTGTTTTCTATCATTTAAGTAGCTAGTGATCCATTTAAGGGCCGGACCTCTGATACCATAACGTTCACATTTAACTAGTAACAGTGTGTGATCTACGAAGTCAAACGCTTTTGACATGTCAAAGAAGATAGTTACAACCTGTTTCTTTTTATCGATATATTCTGTTACATTACGAATTAGTGAAAAACAGGCAAGAGTTGTTGATTTACCCTTTTGGAACCCTTTCTGTTCTACATGTATAATTCTATGTTTATTTACAAAGTTTGTCACTCGTTTATGTACTATCTTTTCAAATATTTTTGAAAAAATTGATACCTTTGTTATAGGTCTATATTTGCTTAATTCTTGTTGGTTACCTTTTTTATAAAGTGGAGTAACAATAGAATTCTTTAAGACAGTTGGAAATGTACCATCAATTAGGGAAAAATTAATGAGATATATTAATACAGGGGCTATAAACACAACACAAGATTTTAATATATGTGTAGCAACATTATCAAATCCCACAGTTTTAGTATTTTTTAGTGACGCTATAGTTTTTATTAGTTCAGATTTTGTACAAATGTGCAGATACAGACTGCTACAGATTCGTGGTATGTTAGCATCTAATTTAGTATTTAATTGTTTAGTATTTTTATTTGTTAAGTTAATATAATAATTATTAAAAGCACATGCAATATTTTGGGGTTCATTTATTATTATATTACTGCAATCATTAATACTCAATATTTCATTAAGAGATTTGAAGTTAGTTCTATCTTTAATTATATTCCAAGTTGCTTTACATACATTTCTAGTATTTAGTATATTGTATTATTTGTATTTTTTTTAGAACAATTTACACATGATCTCAATATTTTATCATAGTTCCGGAACAATAATTTATTTTCTGTGGTTTTTTGTTTGTAGTATGAATACCTCAATATTCTTTTAGTGTGGCATGCCCTTCTGATACCCTACGTAATCCACTTGTTATTAGTAGGACAGCTATTTACTTTAATTTTAATTTTAGGAAAGCAGAGATTATAGAACAAAGTAAAAGTATTGTGGAATTCTGTAAACGCTGTATCAAAATGTTTTTCATTATATACTTTAGACCAAGATAAACTTCTTAAACATTGAATATTTTTTTTAATATTTCCTTTGCTTTAATCATTTTTGTTAATAAACCAGTGCGTGAGTTTAGGTTTTATACTGGATAATTGAAATTTAATAGTTTGTGCAGTGTCGTGATCAGACAAATGTAAATTATGAATTTCTGACCTGACATTTTTTATATTGCTTACAATGTGATCTATGCAAGTTTTCTGTCTAGTCGGTTTATTATTATGTAATTTTATATTATAGTTGGATAACAGATTAATCAATTTAATAGTATTATTATTACGTACCAAAATATTAATGTTAAAATCACCAGCTATTCTTTTATTATTATTCTTAACTAATTTATTTAATAATTCATCTAATCTTTTAAAAAACACAAAACTATTGGATTTCGGAGTTCTGTATACGCAAAGTATAATACATTTACAAAATTTAAGCTCAATTCCACAGCATTCAAAATCTTTTTCAACAGCATACTCGCGACATAAATATATATCATTAGCCTCCAATGAATTGTTTATTAGTATACAAACACCTCCTCGTTTCTCATTTACTCTTGAAAAATAACTGCCATTTTAAACCCATCTATAATAACATTAGATTCGTTACCAGATTTAATAAAACTTTCGGAAATACACAGTATATCAATATTTTTATTCATTATTTTAAAATTATTTAGTTCTATTTCAATCAAGTCTAATTTATTGAGTATACCGGCTATATTTTGATGTAAAAGTATTAGGTTTTCATTATTTTTATTATCATATTGGTGTATTTTTAGGTGGAAGGAAAGCCTCGATAACTTCGCTAGGCCACCGATTGGACTCATTACCAATGGCTGCGTTTCATTAGCTAACCCGTACCAGTATTTCGTGCTAGCATGAAAATCAGCTGTTTTGGCGCTTTATTTAGATCATGTAAAAATTTGTTAGTATTTTTAGCAATGCAAACAAAACGATAAATACTGATTTCTGACACTGCCATTTTGACATTTACTTTAAACGTAAAAAAACCCGAAATAAAAAATAAAAATTATCTATTGCATCATCATCATTATGACAATTTCTTCCAGAAATTAATGTTTTTATAATTTGTATCTCCAAAAATGTTTTTTTCATTATTCAGTAAAGTAAATAAAAAACTAAAATCTACAAAGTAATTAAATAAAATCTTCTTCTTTAGAAAGTTAACGCTCTCACAAATAAACTAATTTAAAATACTAATTTAATACACGTATTGATAGTCACTAATTACAGCATAGTTTAATATTCGTACATTAATATTAAATCAAATCACAATATAAAACCACTTTAAAAAGTTTAGTTGTTTATAGTTGCTTGCAAGGACGTTTTTTATTTAGCAACTTATTAACTTTAAGGTGATTCCTCAGCTCGGGTATGGAAACTAATTGCAAGAGATGGCGCTTGTGTCGCAAAATCATGGTTTTTAATTAATTACGTAAATATTACAGTCGCTAGCTTCGAAATTTTGCATTTTGCGATAATCGGAAAACATTTGGAACTTATTTATGTATAAATTTTGCTGTATCAATAGCTAACTTTAGAGATTACAGCCCGAGAAGAAAATTATAATTTTTTAGTATCAAAATTCTGCATGAAAAAATAGTTCCGCTATTTAACACAGTTGGCGCTGCTAACGTCTTGGAAATCATTGGCAAAATTACACGATGGAAGTCTTTAGGGGAGAACATAGATGTAAAGCACTTCCTTAAATCATATAAATGAATAATGGTGTGGATATCTTTGCTTCTTGGTGTAATACAAATATAGTTTTTTATTTGTTTATTTAACTAAACCTTATATCGTCTGTGATAGAGCCCTTTTATGATTACTGGTATTATTATTTCTTCCGTGGTTATACAGGGTGAATTTGAAAGGATGTACTTTGGGCTAATATGAGGTTCTGCTGATCAAATCGAACAACTTTTCCCATGAAACCATGTGTCGCAAATGAAAAAAAATTTTGGCATCCCCATACAAATTGGTCATTTTAACATTACTAGTTTGTATGGAGAAGGCAATTTTTTTTTTCATTTCCGGCACATGGTTCCATGGGAAAAGTTGTTCGTATTGATCTGCAGAACCTCATATTAGCCCAAAGTACATCCTTTCAAAGTCACCATGTATACAAACATACCAAGGAGGTATAAAATTTAATATTTAGATGCCGTGAAATAATGGATCCTTATGTTGAAGAAACTCAGACATGTTAGAAAAAGGTAATCTTCAATATCTTTCGAAGAAAAAAGTAAATTATCATCTTGTGTCAAATCGATCAAAACAACTTGATGAAATACATTTTTATTAGAGAATAAAACACGTTATAATTGTACCATTTCGTTTATTATTGCCATAATCCACTGCGGCTGCACCCAAAACAACATCAACACAATGTTCCTTCTAATATAGTACATACCTATTTTGTCAACGTTATTCAGACTTTTAATAGTGTTAATTAATACTTGTACCTACTTATATATTTTTTTACCAAGACGCGTACCTGCTATGTTACCATACATGTTCATTCAAAAAGTGAAAATAAAAACACTGTTTCCAAACTCATAATACCAATAACATAATTTTTTATTTAAATTTTTTGATAAAGTATAGGTGTTATATTTTCGGACTTCTGTAGATTCGATACACCTTGGAGGTTAAAGGGAAAGTATCCTAAATGTTCATGATGGCATTTTACCGAAAATAAACATTAATTTATTTTCAAATATATATAAGAAAAACTTCATAGGAATCAAAATAATAACACCTATATTTTAAAGCGCTAATAGATAGGAATTTCAAACAATTTATTAGTTTAGGGTTTCAAAAAATTTTACAAAGAGCAATTTCCTTTAGTTTGCCCTTTGAAGTTACTTTCCACCATTTATTCATTTTCAGCGACACTATTAACACAGCATTATTTTTTCAAAATCAACCGGTTCGATTCCCGGCTAGGAGTTTTTTCTTTTCAAAAATCGAATTTTGCAATTTTAGTTTCTATCAAAATCGGCCCTGTGAGCATTTTAGATATTCCTTGTAGTTTGGTGTTTTTCTATATTATTATAACTAACTATCTACAGTTTCACAAGTTGTTATAAGTGAATATATTATTATATATATATCTAAGGCCTTTTCCGCGATTTAAGGCAGGCTACATTATAATAAATATATTAGAGTAATACCTACCTAATTAAACATTAGAAAAAACTGAAGAAAACACGTTGGTAATATAAATAAACATTTATTATCAATAATAGTTAGAAGGTATCTAAGATTTGACAAGATCCAAAGATGAGAGATCGATTCATTCGGGTGATGAGTACACCATGATTTTATATTATCTAATTATTTGCCTAATCATGCAGATGAATGATAATATTTTCAATAATACATGGTACACCTAAGCTCCTTGTCGCAGTAATTTATTAATTCAGTGGGTCACGAATTATATAACAGAGTTTGCCCTGACTGACTTACTTATCATCGTCCAGCCGAAATTTTTAAAGCTAACTATTTGAAACGTAGCTTTTTTTCGGTGAATAGAATTAGGTAATAAATGTGTTGTCTTTTAGGCTGGCTGGACCACCTAACGTAGAGAGTTCTAACATATCTAATAAGTTCTATCATATATAAGATAACAAACAAATCATATGTGATGGCAATAAATGTTTAGGAACGCGATATGTGACGGCATCCAAAGTAGTTTCATCATCCATTCTAATGCAATACTTTTCGAGAAACCTTTAAAAAAACATGTGGTTAAGAAATGGGCCTCTAAAATACTTTCAGGGCTGAGATCTGATGTGTTCGAACAGCTAAAATTCTGATCGTGTTCTTTGGTCAGCCCGGAATGACATGTAAAAGAGACAAAAACCTTTTATAACTAAAAGGTTCTTTAAGGACTCAATAAGTTTTTTTATGAATACCTATGTAAATCTATACCAATATTATAAGAGAGAAGATTTGTATTTTTAATATTTTGTTTGTAACGAATAGACTCAAAAACTGCTGGAAGAAAAAAAAAAAGGTATTTATACTTATTTTTTTCTTCCTATAATATTACATCATAACTGTACGTAATAATGTAGTATACTGTACAGTAACATAAGATGAGTTTTATTTAAAAAAAATATTAGGGATCCGTTATACGAAAACTTCGAAAATGTAACCCAAGGTAAAATACTTATAAATTTACATCGCGTACGCTGCGAAAACTGTACAAAATAATGTACCTACTACAACTTTAGATCTACAAAATAGTTCGCGTTACCATATGTTAACTATTATAGTTATGTCACTATAACAACTTCTTTATGTATACATACATACATATCTTCACGGGTGCCTTACGGCGCCTAAGACCGCCTAGGCGACCCCGGGGTACCCAGCGGAGGAGTTTTAATCCCACCTCGTCGTAGCCGTTATTTAGGTATGTATGAAAAGCTAATAGAAATGCCAGTAGTAGACCAAGGCTTTAGCCTAGTAAATCATTCGTATTCGAGGAAGTTTCAGTACAGTAGGGTAAATACGCTAAATGTCGGCCCCCTAACGAATTTTCCAACTTTGGATCGCTCTAGCACTGTTAATTGCAACGAAAGCATAGCTTGTGATGCAGTTTTAGACAGGTTAATAAATCTATTTTACGTTTAGAGACTTAATACTGACTTATCTACTTAAAGAAAAAAGTATTAAAGGTTTAAATGCGTGGAGGACGTAAAACCTTAAACCTCGGCCTTTTATGGCCTATGACCGGTCGCTTTTTTCCCAAATGTCGGCCGGGTGTTTGAAATTAAGACAAGACAACGGCAAATATTATTAATAGGTATGTTTTATTTTTATAATATCATACCAAGACTACATTTGGTACTTAAAATTGCACTTCAATAGACTTACAACATTATTAAAATATAAAAATCACAATAAAATTAAATAAAAAATTATAACAATGAGATAAAAATTTGAGCACATAATTTAATAAAATATTAATTAAGTCAAAGGGATTAAGTGTTGTGTTTCTTAAACTTTTAAACTCTTCATTTTTACATAATTTACGATAAAATTAAATATTTGTCAAAAAGTCGTCGTTTAACAATAAAAAATGGTATAAAATTATAATGCTGTGCAAAACACGAACGTGTTCATTCGTTTGTATTGATAATTAAAATTAAACAGAAACTCAGTTTCATAAAATAAAAACAATAAAAATTAACTCAAATCATTTATAAAATATTCAACAGTTTATATCGATTATTCTACCTGTAACAAACGTAGGTCAAATATATAATAACATAGTATACAATTAAAGTATTAAAAAGATTAATACTGGTTTTGTTTGTTCATTAAAAAAAAAAAAAAAAATTCATCACACCCAGCGCAATCAGTTACTTAATTTCCTTCGTCGTTCTATTTTTCCTTTTCCCAATTTTGTGGTATATCGTCACACATTGATCCACTATGTTGTGGACATAACTGCGGCTGTGGCAATATTGTCGTTTTATAATTGCCAAGACCAAAAACCAAAATTGAATTAGTACCGGCAGCTTTTTGTGCCACACAGGTTAATGAATCAATTAAAGATTTACGATTAATTCTTTATGTTTTAAGCTGATGAAATTGAATTAATAAAATTACAACCTAGGTTCAATAGTAGCAAGTTTTTAAGAGCAATTTATATTTATAGACCAAAACATATGAACAGCCTGTATAGTAGCGGTCGAAATCGTGGCTGGCCGACATTAGGATCTTTAATATTTCTAAAGTCGGCCCCTGTTTTGTGCACCTTATTTCTCTAGATTAAACTTATATCTCCCCGGCCGGATTTTGGCTATTAATCGTAAAATAGATTAATTTACCTAAAAGATCTGCAAATTCTCGTAAAAAGAGTTTTTTGTCTGTTATAATTATTTTGAAATTAATAGATGAATTAAAAGCTATATTGAAAATTCACGTCGGATCGCCGTCGTCGATCGATACCAGCAAACCGAAGGCCTCTAAATATAAGTATTATAATGACATTGTAAGAACAAAAAAAAAATTGTCGTAACATATTTGAATGCATGATAAAAATTGACTTACTAAATTTTAGCCGCTTTCTTCACGGAATAAAGATATACGCTCGTATTTACCTTTTTACGGGATATCCGCTAAAACGCTTCCAGAATGGATGGACCACAAAATAAACAATAGTACAAGTAACCGAACCGAAAGTCCCAGTCAGCGCGTTCGCGACTTTTTTTACTGGAGCACGGCATATGATTTTGTATCTACCTGATGGTAAGTACACCTACAAAATCCATGAAAGGGGCGATCAACAACGACAGACAAATTTGAATTACGCGAGTTTATTTTAATATCCTCGCTGCTTATTCAATCCACATTTCGTAACCGCACCCTATGAAAGGACATTCCACTTCGACACGAAATCGATGCAGTAGGCTCCTGAAAACAGGCAAACCCACAGACTAAAACCAAAACATGACTAGGTCACTTGACGGTTTTTGCATCTGTATTAGCCTAAGTTATAGGAACCTACCGAGAGAAACTAAACCTAAACCTAAAGAAAGGTCACGGTGAGTAGTCTCCTTTCAGGATGCGGTTACGAAACGGGCGATAGACTTGTTGATAAGCAGCGAGGATACGACGAAGAATTTGCAATACCTAGACTAAATTCTAATCTAAATTCGTCTCTGTCGCGAGTCGCCACCTATGTCATAATAGCAACATTTAGCCGGCGGAGCGATCAATAATGCTAAATAACAATGTATGATGCACCCTATTCATGGACTTTGTTCGTCTGCTTACCATCAGGTAGATACAAAGTCACATAAGTATTAGTTAGGTACACTGTAAAAAATTAACCAAGTTAGTAAGGTATGTCTCAAAATATTTACACGTGATTTTTATTTTCACTGGACCTATATTGGCAATGACCTATCACTTGGTACTTTATTAGGTACCTGCCACCTGCCTAGATTAGGTAGTACTAGGTGTAGTACCTAGTAAAGTACTAATTAAAAAAATATACCATCACGGGTTCTTTTTTAGCTCCCGGGAACCATTTACGGCCTCAGGGTACCCAGCGGAGAGATTAACCCGTCCTCATTTCGCCTATGGTATTCAGAGGCAACACCTAACAAGTGGCGAGCTTACTGCGGTGTTGTTGTGTTTGCCTAAGAAAATTTCTACATAAGTTTAAAATAATTCTAACAATATAAAATCCTATCCTTTATTGTTTACCAACATTATGTTATTCTTACGTTTTTTTATTTATACTAAAGTAGGTATGTTACGTATTACCTATTTGTATAGGTACAAAACAAAAATAATTAAAAAAATATTAATATTGTCAGTATTATACCTAATGATCCACAAAATAACGCGGGCGAAGCTGCGGGCAAAAGGTAATAAACTAATAGAACTCGTATAGAATGTTTAAAGATACATAAATTTTCTTATGTTTACAAAATGAGTTTTATTACCTACCGCTTACAGTCTATATTCCTTCTGAAAAACCTATGTACTTGACTCACACCTTTTTAAAATCACTAATGCAATCGAACAAAGTTGAAAATTTTTCAAAAGTATTATAACTATAACCTCACGGTCCGAATGGCGATAACACCGCTGTCAGCGCTGACATTCATAATCACCGGTCCGATTCAAAAAGCGCGATGTAATCACTCACGGTGCTGTTAGCGTGCTAATGAATCGGACCAGTGTTTAAGCGCGCTCACAAGAACCTCTCTTGTATCTCCCTCTATCTTGCAGCTAAAACATACGCTCCTCTCACTCTGTTTTAATGTCAAATTAAATGCCGTAACAAATTAATGAATTTTAATGTATTTTGTTTATTTGTTTACATAAATACCAAAATAAATTAGAATATAACACTTTTAACTATCTACTTTTTTATTATTTTTTATTATTTTAGGAATTTTATTACTTTCCTTAAAATCATGTTTCTAGATAAATGTCATTCTGACAGCGCTCACAGCGATTTCACCCAGGGCCGTGTTCGGAAACGTAACACTTTAACACTGGGTAGTGTTACAGAGTGCGATAAAAATATTGAAAAATACTTAGAGAAGAAGAGATGCATATAGTGTAGTGACATTACCCAGTGTTAAAGTGTTAGTTTAAGAACACGGCCCTGAAGCAAAATCACTGTAATCCAATATGGCGTCTGTAATGACGTCACTATCTATGTCAAATCATCTATCGTTAGCGCGCTTACGCCCAATCGGACCGGTGATGACAGCGCTGACATCGATTTTGGCGTGAATCGGACCGTAGGGTAAATAAACATGTATGGCAACGTCGCACTGGCTGTCTCTATTGGATGAGAAGGTACAGAGCGGCAACGTCGCAATAAGCACGATAACAGTAACTTTTTTTTTAAATTTATTAAGGCATTGGTAGCAAGACTATCACTCAATGACAGTAACCAATAATCGACAAAATAGGATAAATAAATTATAAAAAGCATATACTTAATATTTTGAGCGCTATTGATAATTATTTTATTGAAATAAAAGTACAAAATACAGCAATCCACCATGATAGGTGTCCGTCCACACCAATCCGGTCCGGAGCGACGAATTTGACGTCACCGGTCACACAAGTAGGTAAACAAACTGGTTTTGCTTACTTTCATAAATAATACACTATATAGGGTAAGTAAATTAATAATTTATATAATACATAATAATTTATTAGCCCAAAAACGCGTAAAATCTAATTTTATATGCACATAAAAGGTTATGTTATTATAATGTTGTTTTTGTAAATAACGACATATACTTCGGTCTTCGTGGGCATCAAATAGTGATGACACTGTGAGCTACGTACCGTTTTAAACGTAATGGAAGTCAGTGCACAATTTTAGGTAAAATATGTCCGGAACAATGTGAAATGCTACTGAATGAAGTCCAAACTCTCCTCGGATGGGAATACTCTAATATGTAGGTATATAATTTCAAAAGAATTATCTAATTCTAAGCTTGCCATCAAGAAGAATTCGAAGAGTTTCTAGAAAAACGGAAGAAAATAAAACAACTGTGAGGTAATAAATTATGAAACAATGATACCTATTTTGTTTTTTATAATATCATTGGTACGAAAAGGCTGTGCTTGTGGTCAAGCAGAAAGTTTATTTATGCCTAAATTAGTGCTCAAATCCAAAGAAAAGTTCTGTGAAATATTTTTGCAAAAACTTGTATGGCATGAATCAAATATCATGAAAGTTGTTAGCGGATAAGGTAAGAAAAACCCTGAGTACCGCTAGGAAAAATAAACAAAAATGTGGTCTAATGCTTTGCAAAAACTTTCCTATGACAGCAGACTTATCCGATGCGATCTGTAAAAATAGTGTTATTGAAATAAAGAGTCCCATGAGTGCCGAATTTCAAAAATTATGTAGTAAATGGTTATATTTGTGGGTTAGTTTCCCACCCAGAAGTTTTATGTACAGATACAACTATAAATATATTTAAGAGGACTTCAATTTGGATACTTTTGTGTAGCTGATTGCAACTACAGTACAAACAAAAAAGTATAAATAATCCTTACATTTAATGACAACTATGTATCAGATTTTCTTTGTTTTATGCCCGATTTTACCAACAATCCCTAACTCTAAAGGGCTCCTAAATAAGAATTTTGACATTTTGCTATGAAATAACTGTCTCTTAACTTAGTTAGGGGCTCTCTTAGAGTTGGTGAAATTGGGCATTAGTGTTGTACATTATAATTATTAATTAATTTGAAGTATAATTCCTAGTCTCCCTAAGTTTTACCCACCAGGACCTTAGAGAAGTTACTCTATTTCTTTGATGGAAGCATTGTCAGTCAAAAAATATGGTATTTTGACAGTTGACAGCTATCACTTCTAGAGTACTAATAAAAATCTGAGAAATTTTATCATATTTTTACGAGTTTCCATTATTGGAATCACCCAAATTTCTCTAATACCTCCATGCTTGTGGTCCCACTACTATTAAATTATTAATCAGACAGGTTAGTGTGACCACAAGTCCTAAAATATGTTAAATGAATGAACCAGGTGGTAATGAAAACTGAACATAAGAGACATGTAATATTTTTATGAATATCAGAATGCCACACTCTAAATTAGTTTAGTAAAGATCTCATCAATGAAAATATGTACTAAAAATGATAGTTTACATTGTTATATACATAAGTTATAAAGCAGTTGTACCACCCTGAGAAATGTAAAAATATTGAATGACACCTTATATTTTTTACTTATAATAAATATCATCACAGGTGCCTTACGCTGCAGAAGACTGCTTCATGGCAGAGGGTTTTTAATCCCACCATGTACCCGATAGATTTTTCCTTACAGTTATACTTTCATTCTTGGTACATATTTTCTGTATTGCCTAGTATAATGAACAAAAACATCAGGTTTTCATTACTTCAGAATTGCATCATATGAATTAAAGTTTAGCTTAGCATTGTGTGCGTAATTATCCTGCCAATGTTCATAGATTTTTGTAAGAGAGCATTAATCTAGCTAGGAACATGTTGGTGAGCAGCCCTATGTATATAATTTTGGAAAGAACAAGTTATACATGATGATTTGTGGATAAATAAAAAGCGTTAATTATGATAACTTTGTAGTTTTATTTAATTAATTAATCTTGCATCTTAATTAAGCCTGTCTGCAGTCTTATGTGGTTCTTCTTGTGTAATGTTTTCTATGTTGGCATTTTAAACTGAAAATAAATATATATATTAGATAAAACTAAGTACCTACTAAATAAAAATAAATTTCTAAGACATATATTTTACTCCGTGGTCTAGTGTTATGGCTAGTGTCTGTATATAGAGGTTGTCGGTATGATTCCTAATGTTGGCAAAAAATATTAAAAAACTGTAGTTTGTCATGGTCTGGGTGTTTATAAAATATATTATATTATATAAACTCCCAGACCATGACAAACTACAGTTTTTTTATTTTTTTTTGTACCAGAAACATTGCTACTAATATAATATACATATACCCACTACAAGCTTAGTATGAGACCAGGGCAATATGTTTGATATGTTCTACATTATTAATATTAATCCTACATAATCATTAATAGGCAAGGTGAGTTTAGTTATGATTGAAACATTAATATGTACCTGAACAAAGTCTCTCCGAGGTCTAAAGTTTATTTAAATACTTTAAATATTTTTCATATTCTTCAATAATCGTCTTTTTGTCTTGATAATATATGGGCCTTTCTGTAGTATTAGGTTTTGGTGTTCTTCTATCTGATTGCCATTCAAATTTTGTAGGAATACCAACACACTGGTTTTATGCGAACCTCTGACACAGATCCCATTACATGATACTCCTTATAATTGTCCATATCATTAGGCAACTGAAATATGAATAAAATACCCATTAGGATAACCAGTGGTAGATAAACAAGAGGTGAAACCTAACCTCAAAATATATAAAATAATTATAATATAAATCACATACAAGATAGACAAACAAGACAATTACGCACACATAATTTAACGACTTATGTTCCTACCAAATAAGTAAAAACTTACATCAAAGTTATCTGCACACAAATAAATTGGAGAATTTAGACTTAGTCGGATCTCGCCGTGCAAGATTAGCCACTTATTCCACTAGGATTTTTTATTGATAGGTAGGTGTCCTAAATAAAGTATTTAGGACACTAAAGAACTATAAATTAACCATCATAAGGCTCCGAAATGTTTACTGAGGCGAGATGCCATGCATAACACCGGTGAGCGAGCGACCGAGCGTTTTGTTTTGATTTGGCGAAAAGAAAAAAAAAACAATTTAATTTTTTTACTACCAAAACTCGATTTTTGGAAATAGTGGATACTTCCGAACCACGTAGAATACTTAAAAAAAAATAGTCATCATGCCTAATATTGCCTATTGTCTTTGTAAAATTTGTTTTTACTTGCATTTTTGAGATATCATGAAATAGTACAACTATCAACCACTAGTTGATAGTTGTACTATTTCTTTATATCGACAAATTTAAAAATAAACATTCTATTCACGGATAGATGGCGCTATTTAAATATTATTGTATTTTATTTATTTAAATATATAATATGTATATTTTAGTAAACTGTAGCGGGGGGGTTTTAAAGAATTTAAAAAAATGAAAGGATTAAGTTACTTAGGTTAAAACAAGTTTATTTAAAATAGATATTTACAAGTTAAGTTGGTTTTGAGTACAGTAACTATGTAAGAGACCTACCTAATAAATGTTGGCCCTGCCTACAATGGAGATGCCTATTATAAACTAAAACTCTGACCGTATAGTATGGGAAGAATGGAGGGAATGACGAGGGACAGGCTCGAGGACTGGCACGTCGACTGGCACGCAGACTGGCACGTAGACAGGCGACGGCAGCAGATGTAGGCAGGCAAGCAGGAAGGCGGCGGCACGATGGCAGCAGCAGCAAGCACGCACGACTGTAGCAGCCGCACACGATGAGGCGAGGCCTCGTCTCTCAGGCTGACGCCTGAGACGAGGACTCAGATGGCCTCGACTCTCAAGGCTCTAGGCCTGAGGTGAGGTCCGTGAAGCAGTGGCTTGCGGCACGATGACGGCAGCAAGGGGAAGGCGGCGGCACGACGGCAGCACGCAGACAGCGGGCGGCACGGCTGTAGAGGCAGCCGTACATGAAGAGGTGAATGCCCGTCTCTCAGGCCAATGCCTGAGACGAGAAGTCAGATGGCCTCGTCACTCAAGGCTCGAAGCCCGAGGCGAGGTCCTGCAGCACAAGGAGGTTCTCCAACCCTCAGAGCAGACGCCCGAGCGAAGTGGAGTCTAGGCAAATCCCGGAGGCCGCAACTCCAGAATCCGGAGTCTTCAAGGAAGTGTGACAGGATCGGGCCTGGTTCTCGACGTAGCAGGTTCAAGGTTTCAAGGATGAGAACCAGTCGATCACTGCCACTGTAGCTAGACTTCTTCTTCTTTCTTAAGCTTCCTCGAGACTGACGAAAAATCGCCGGTCCGAGATATTTAAAGACGATTTTAGGGCTCTACGATTAAAATTCATTTTTAGTTTTAATTTATAGAGTGCCAGTATTTTTTTGGTTAGTATGGGAACTTTTAAAGCTACCTAGCGGTCAGAGGAGACGCTATGATTTAGTGTTTTAAGTGTCTAAAAATGTGAAAATACCTAAAGAATATGTTTTAATTTACAATATTACCTAATACATAGTTTATATAATTAAAATTTTAATTTAAAATGTTAGGAATCTGATTTGATAACCAAAGCCTAAGATTTCATGAAAACTAAATGAAAAATTTGGAACGTTCACAGAAGGGAAATTTCTAGCTGTCAAAATTCTGGAGTATTACATACAAATATTAACCAATTTAACCATGTTTTTACTACCTGGAATTTTCCCTGAAAATGGTGTATTATGATACATTTGGTGGTCATTTTAAAAAAATGTATGAAATGATATGAAGACAAATAAAATAAAATACTTAAATATAATATGGAGCGGTTGTAACGTGACATATACCCCCATTTCCCCATAAAATTTTTAGGCTTCCCGAAAAATTTTTCAAGAAGATATAAAAGATAATAAATAATTTAGATAGATATGGTACAAGAAAAGTTCTTGACACAGTAGTTGTCGGCTAGGCTTATTTGATAAAGGAGTTACCGTATCCGCTCCTGTAATTATAGCACCCCGCCCTGGGTTTAGTTCCCAGGCGCAAAGTATAATACCCCTCACCAGGTTTGTAGCAAGCGGCCTGGTGGGAGTTTTTCAAGGAGTGTACTCCTCACCAGGTTTGTAGCAAACGGCCTGGTGGGAGTTTTTCAAGGAGAAGGGTACTTTCTACCAAGGTTGTAGCATAGGTCTTGATAGAAGTAGATTAAGAAAGAATATTGTGTTTCTCAAAGAAGGTAAGAAAACACAATACCAACGTAGGCTTATTTAGAGAGTCGTTGTCATCCGCTCTTTAAAAAATATAATATAATATAATACATAAATATAAGGGTGATCGAACAAACATACATAAAATAATAATATCATTGACGACGTAAGGCATATTTAAGGAGTTGTCGTTCCGCTCCGTAGAAAATAAATATAGACATACATAAATTAAGATAGAAATAGTGCCAAAAATTAAGAAATATATAGATTTAATGAGGTTAATGAATCATGAAAGTAAAAGAAAACATTTTATGTTTTAAAAGTTTGTAGCAGTTAAAGGTTCAAGGTTTAACAATTAAAACAAAAAATATTATAAATTATTTAAGTTAAAAAAAAAATCTTTACTTAAGCCAAAAGTTTTCTTTTTAGGTTAAGCAAATAAAGTTTAAGAAATGTTTTTATGGTATACGACCCTTAGAACAAGTATTTGACTCATCAGTAGTCAAAAAAACTATAAAATTATCATTTTATAAGTTAATTCAAGTTTCAAATCCTTAAATATGTAAAATAAACAATCCTAAGAACAATTTATTTAAGTTCTAGGTATAAGTTTAAGACTATGTTCTAAGATGTGTCTATAAAATAAAGTAGTAATTCTAGGACTCAAGTTTAAAATATATGTACAGTTTATAAAACTTAATAAAGATTTCTAGGTGAGATAAAATTATTTACAAATGTACATATAAAAAAAATATTTAAGAGTTATAAAAACAAAATTATTTAAACGTAGGATTTAAGAGTTTTTTTTTTTTTTATATTTAAAACACTTTTGGTTTTAAGTTTATATTAAGAGAATTAAAAAAAAAATCGTTAAAAATATCTATGACATATATCAGTCTTATGATATAATTTCGTCTTTTAGAATTAGAGAATTATTTTTAAGCAAAATAATTATATTAGGTTTTCAGTAGGTATAATGTTTTTTTTTTTTTAAAGATTTTATAGCCAAAATAAAGCGAAAATAAACAGGACGTTATAAGTCATAGACGTTATATATCAAGGTTTAAGTTTTTATAGTTTTAAGATTAATTTATTATAAGATTCACGATATCTAATAAAGATTTCATAAGTTAATTCATATTTATTAACTAAATAAAAATGTATTATTTTAGTATACATTTGGCTTAAGTAAAATGAAGACAATTATTATTTTAAAGAAAATTACTAAAAGAAAATCAAATTAAGATTTTTTTTTTAAAGAAAATTCCAAATAATAAATTGGAAAATCAAGTTTTTTTGTTTCAGAATATTTACAAAACAAAAAAAAAAATATTTACAGTTTTTAAGTTAAAATACTAAAGAAATTCCTAAGTTAAAAATATAAAGAAAGGTGTGTACCTAGGTGAAAAGTGTACTTATAGGAACTGTACTCAACCACGTTGGGCGCCAATGTAGCGGGGGGGTTTTAAAGAATTTAAAAAAATGAAAGGATTAAGTTACTTAGGTTAAAACAAGTTTATTTAAAATAGATATTTACAAGTTAAGTTGGTTTTGAGTACAGTAACTATGTAAGAGACCTACCTAATAAATGTTGGCCCTGCCTACAATGGAGATGCCTATTATAAACTAAAACTCTGACCGTATAGTATGGGAAGAATGGAGGGAATGACGAGGGACAGGCTCGAGGACTGGCACGTCGACTGGCACGCAGACTGGCACGTAGACAGGCGACGGCAGCAGATGTAGGCAGGCAAGCAGGAAGGCGGCGGCACGATGGCAGCAGCAGCAAGCACGCACGACTGTAGCAGCCGCACACGATGAGGCGAGGCCTCGTCTCTCAGGCTGACGCCTGAGACGAGGACTCAGATGGCCTCGACTCTCAAGGCTCTAGGCCTGAGGTGAGGTCCGTGAAGCAGTGGCTTGCGGCACGATGACGGCAGCAAGGGGAAGGCGGCGGCACGACGGCAGCACGCAGACAGCGGGCGGCACGGCTGTAGAGGCAGCCGTACATGAAGAGGTGAATGCCCGTCTCTCAGGCCAATGCCTGAGACGAGAAGTCAGATGGCCTCGTCACTCAAGGCTCGAAGCCCGAGGCGAGGTCCTGCAGCACAAGGAGGTTCTCCAACCCTCAGAGCAGACGCCCGAGCGAAGTGGAGTCTAGGCAAATCCCGGAGGCCGCAACTCCAGAATCCGGAGTCTTCAAGGAAGTGTGACAGGATCGGGCCTGGTTCTCGACGTAGCAGGTTCAAGGTTTCAAGGATGAGAACCAGTCGATCACTGCCACTGTAGCTAGACTTCTTCTTCTTTCTTAAGCTTCCTCGAGACTGACGAAAAATCGCCGGTCCGAGATATTTAAAGACGATTTTAGGGCTCTACGATTAAAATTCATTTTTAGTTTTAATTTATAGAGTGCCAGTATTTTTTTGGTTAGTATGGGAACTTTTAAAGCTACCTAGCGGTCAGAGGAGACGCTATGATTTAGTGTTTTAAGTGTCTAAAAATGTGAAAATACCTAAAGAATATGTTTTAATTTACAATATTACCTAATACATAGTTTATATAATTAAAATTTTAATTTAAAATGTTAGGAATCTGATTTGATAACCAAAGCCTAAGATTTCATGAAAACTAAATGAAAAATTTGGAACGTTCACAGAAGGGAAATTTCTAGCTGTCAAAATTCTGGAGTATTACATACAAATATTAACCAATTTAACCATGTTTTTACTACCTGGAATTTTCCCTGAAAATGGTGTATTATGATACATTTGGTGGTCATTTTAAAAAAATGTATGAAATGATATGAAGACAAATAAAATAAAATACTTAAATATAATATGGAGCGGTTGTAACGTGACAAAACATACAAGTATTTTGCGAAAATTATACTTAATAAGGAATCTAATAAAAAATATGTCATTAATATTTTCATTATATATTACGAGATTACAGCCCACGAAGTTTTGTATGGAAAAACTACTGCTGAGGAATCACCTTAAATACAAAAACTTAAATTAAAATATTCAATAGTCTGTCGTTAAAATATAATATCGTTAAAGTTTTTAGTTTATTTTTTTAATCGGTACCACTTTTTTTATTAAATAATTAGTTTTGTATAACGATACGACCTCGGATTCAACGATTCTGGTCTTTGAACAGAACTATTGCAATTTAACTTATGTTAAATAACTATTGTTTGTACGAATTTGTAGTAATAGTTTACTTGTAAAGTTTAGTTTAACTATTGCTGTGTTGTTTCAAAGATGTTCTACGTTTATTCTAGTTACTTAGGAATTCATTATTTTAATTAGTAGATAAGTTGTTTTTTTTATTTAGGTATTTTTTTAACTCTATACGTTTATTCTTTTATTTTATGTGAGGGAGGCCACTATAAAACCTTATTAATTTTATATAAACCTTAAACACTTCTAAACGTATTGAATGTTTATTTATTATAGTGGTGTAAAACATTTCACCTTTTAATGAATATAATAACACAATATATAGTGATATATAAATTGTATAGCATTTGTATTATATGCAAAATATATTAACTAGACAACCCTTACAAGGTCTGACTTTGTTTACAAACTATTACTTTTTTTAATATTTTTTTTTTGGCAAAGAAAAAAATAAATTTTAAATAATATTCGGTCCGATATAAGGAAATTATTAATTATGGATAAGAAATCAATAAATGTGTATAAAACAAGGTCGCAAATTATAAAAAACAACGAAAAAGTAATAAGTGAACATGAAAATAAAATTATAGACTTGGAAAGTAGCATCAAAACGTACGAAACATTAATTTGCAAGTTACGTATACAATTATCGGATAAAGACATATTAATACAAGAACTAAAAAACGAGCAAGAAGAAAATAGTCAAGAATTTGAAAAGCAATGTAAATATATTTTATTATTGAAAAAACAATTATCTATAAAAGAGGCCGAAAATATAGACTTACAAAACAGTCTATTTAATTTAACTGATGTCAATCAGACTTTGGCGGAAGAGAATGAGGAAATAAGTATAACTAACAACTCATCAATTATACCATTAAAAAATAAAATAAATGAAATGCACAAAGAAAACACAGTTCTTCATAATCAATATATAAAAATTTCTGAAGAGTATAATATTTTAAAAGGAAAAGTTAGCTTAAGAACTCTCAATAAACATGAAATAAAACACATCAAAAGTAAAAAACAAAATAAAACAATTCGTAGACTAAATAAAAGGATAAAAAAGCTAGAAAAGGAATGTATATCTAAGAAAAATTATTAACAAGCGGAAAAATAATACTGACATATGTAACAAAATAAATGATATTGAAAAACACGTCAAAGAATATGAAGAGACCGTTTTACAAAAAAAAAACAGGAATAAAATAAAGGCAAATACACAAACAAATGACATTTTACTAGTTGGGGATGAATTTACTAAAGAAGTAGGAACCATGTTAATTAAAAGAAAATGTATTTATAAACAGTAATATTTACACAAATGCACCAATTTCGCACATATTGACTGCTGCTCAAAAAATTATAGATCAACAAGACTCCATTACACTTGCAGTAATAATTAGAGAATTTAATGACTATGAAATATTAAAGTATGCAAATATGATCATAAATTTAGTTATGAGTGCTACCAAAAAGAGGATTAGATTAATTATTACAAATATACCTTATAAATGTAATACGAAGGAATCTGACATTAAGAAAAATTATATATTAGGAAAAGTCAACGAAAAACTAAGGAAACTGTCTGCTTCTGTTTCAAATCTAGATATAATAAATATAAGTAATATAAATATAAATAGAATACGTAATATAGAATATAAGAAAATAATCAGCCTGGAGAAGTGTATAAAAAACAATATATTAACAGAAAGAAAGATAGAGGAGGACTCGACAAATTTTCTAAAGGATTACAAAATAAAGACAATAAAGTAATGAAGATCGAAAATAAATGTAGTTCAAAGGATAATAAGAATATTTTTTGTTGTAATAAAAAGCCGAAATATAATAATAAGGCGTTTTTAAACTTGGTTTATCAGAATATACGGGGATTCCGTAGTAAGTCCTTGGAAATTAGTTTATTTCTGGAAAGTAATGACGTCCATGTATTATGTGTTACGGAACACTGGTTATCTGATTGTCAATTAATGTTTAATTTTAAGGACCACCAGGTCGTTAGTTTGTTTAGTAGACAGTCCGCCATACACGGCGGGTCATTAATTATTGTTAATAATAAATTTAAATGTAAAGAACGTAAGGACTTGTTACGTCTGTCTATTGAACGAATTATCGAAATTTCTTCCATTGAATTGGACCAATTTATTATAATTTGTGTATACAGGCCGCCATCAGCAAATTTTTGTCTGTTTGAATCCACTATGGAAGAGGCGTTAAAACTTGTTTTCAAAAGCAAGAAAAAAATAACAGTGTGTGGAGATTTTAATGTAGATCTATTAGAATCATCATTAACAGTTGTAGACTCTTACTTCTATTTAAATCATTCAACTTAAACAATATATTTTTAGAGCCTACTAGAATAACTGCCACCTCAGCTACATGTTTAGACAATATTTTTACCAACTTCGATCATCAGCACAAGAAAATAATTAATTGTTTTAATTCAGATCATTGTGGGCAACATGTTAGTTTTAGTTGTGATCCAATTGCTAAAGATCAAAAAATAGTATGCAGACCGATTACTAAAGAACATGTTGATACCTTTAAAGCTAATATAGATATAAAATTGTCTTCACTACCTTATGTAAAAAATAATCCCGATATCTTGTATCATTCATTATTCGATCTTGTAAAGACAGAATTTCAAAATAATTTTAAATTAAAAACATTTAATAAAAAGTCTAAACTTAATTTTACTGACTGGGCAACCAGAGGCATCCACAAAAGTAGACTGAGGTTATATGATCTATATTTTGAGAAAAGATACAATCATAATCCGGCTTTTCTGTATTATGTTAAGGACTATTCCAAAATATTCAAAAAAGTTTGTGCATCGGCAAGAGCAAAGAACTTGCTGCTAAATGCAAAGCATAAGATTTTCTCTTCCGAAACCAAATGCATAAGATTTTCTCTTCCGAACACCAAGTTAATACAAGGGAACATAATTTTAAATGGAGAACATTTAGTTCTGGAAGAGTCTACCACCTTTTTATGGTTAAAGATCGATAAAAGTCTACAGTGGGGATCACATCTGATATCTTTAGCGAGTACGTTAAGTTCCGCGGCTTATGCTGTCAGAAAAGTTAGATAACTAACAAATATTAGTACAGCAAGGCTAGTTTATTTTAGTTATTTTCATAGCGTCATGTCGTATGGTATCCTAATATGGGGAATGGCCGCAGATATACAGTCTATTTTTATACTACAAAAAAGAGCAGTGCGATCTATTTATAATTTAGGGCCCCGTGAATCTTTAAGAAATAAATTTTGTGAATATAATATTTTAACGGTGGCTTCTCAATATATATTAGAAAACATATTGTATGTTCATAATCACATTTATCAATTCCAAAAGAATAGTGACATACACACATGTAATACCCGTAATAAAGATAAACTTGCTTTACCCAAATACCGCCTACAAAAAACCATTAATTCTTTTATGGGTCTTGGTGTTCTGATGTATAATAAATTACCAGCACAACTTTTAATTTTGCCTATGAGTAATTTTAAGGCCAAAATTAAAGAAATTCTTATAAAAAAAGCGTACTATAAAGTAGATGATTATGTTAGGGATAAAAATGCCTGGTCATCGACATAATTTAGTTATGATTTGACAAATGCCCTTTTACAGCAGCATTTTAATATATAATTAATATTGTAATGAAATTATCATTTGTGTATTTTTTAATTATTGTAATGACATTTGTAGAATGAATATTTATATGTATATATGTTGTGTGTGCGTACGTAGGTATGTATGTTTGTATGTGTGTATATATATAATTTTAGTAAGTTGCTGTAATATTTTTTTGTGATTGTTGCTGCCTTTTTTTTTTTTATTATTATTATAATACTTTTAGTATGTAGTATGACAATGCCTTTTTACAGCAGCTTTTTATTATTTATTCGGAAATGACATATTGTAAAATAATGATATCATAATTTAATTCAATTCTCTTAGGTCTTAGTTTGACAATGCCTCTTTACAGCAGATAATTAATTTATTCTTGTTGTATTTTATTTTCATTTGCTCATTCTAAATTTAATTTTGAAATTATCATTTATTTATTGAAGTAGGTATAATATTACAGTTGTGACATTGTTATTGTATATAATTTAAACTAATTTGATTTAGAAAAATTTATTATTAATATTTTTTTTATTTTTTATTATTTTTATTGTTATTATTATTATTATTATTATTATTATTTTTTTATTAATTTTATGTTGATGTTATTATCATTGTGTCATAGCCAGGTTCTCACTAAGCTTAACTTTATTTTCTATCTTGTTTTATTAATGCATGGATGTCTTACTTTTACTTTTCCCCGTGTTCTGATGAGCCAAGTATTATATTTGCTTGTATTTTGAATTGGAAATGACGTGTTCAAGTGTCACCATGCAGTGACCTATGGAAATAAATTATTTTGAATTTTGAATTTTATAAAGTATAACTTCGCCAGGCCGACCGACCGGACTCGTTACCACCGCCCATACAGATGAAAAATCCATCATCCAAGTTTCGGGTATATTTACAAAATTAAGCTTTTTTATATTATTAGATTGATAAATAAAAAAACTTTTGATCTGTTTATAATTTTTATATGTTGTAGGAAAAAATGGGTAGATGTGTAACAATTATTATAATTCTCAAAATAAAAATAAAACACAATAGTTAGAGAGCTGCCCACTGCTGGGGATGAAATGTCATTATTTGTGTTGTCCTAGGTAGATGCTTTCTGCCAAGTTTGATCCGCGAATGAGATCAAGATCCAGAGTTAAGCACAAAAAACGTGATTTTCGTAAATTATGAATGTGATACTCCTAATGGACAAAAATCACGTTTTTTGTGCTAGAGAGTGAGGTGACTGATCCCGAAATCGCTCAAAACCTTTTGGGTTGGAGGTATTAGAAAATACTTCCAGCAGACTCACAACTGGTCAAGGTTCTGAGTGTGCAAGAGGAAATTCAAAAAGTATATCCAGGTTACTTGGGGCAACCCGAAATAATGATATTGCATGCCCAGCAGACGGTTTCTTTGCCAGTCATATGGGCAGCTCTCTAACTGTAAGTTTATTTATTTATTTATTTTATTTTACTGACACAATTTAAACATCACAATAATACCATCAGCAAAAATAAGTAGAGTCGTTATAATATAGACGCTTATATATATGCTCTTAAGAATTGGTTGTAGTAGAAGTAGAATTAGGCAAAAGGTAGTTCGCTGTAGTTGCAGGCGCCGACGTCGGACTCACTCCTGTGAACTGGATCAGAACTAGTTCGTAAGTGATTATAGTACCAGTTATCTGAAAATATATAGTTCAGTTTAATATCACGCCATGTTCCTCGAAGTATACACTTAAAAACACTACAATTTTTAGATGCCGGTTTAATCTCCCGCGCGTTTGTTTCACTGCACGACTATAAGTGCTTCGGTAAGCCCAGTTTTACTATACCAACTTCTGAAACTAAATATATTTTATAGAATATTGAGTCTATTCAAACATCGCGACGAGCTGGCCACTTGTTCGATGTAGACACAGAATACTATCGAAAGACGAGGTGGGAATAAAATACCACCACTCCAAAGTCAAAAAAAAATACATGAAATAATAATTTTAGACTTTTGAAACAAACATTCATCCATCCGTCCTCACAAACTATTATACCCGTATATTACTGCAGAAGGTTGTTGGATAGGAAAGGATAGGGCAGGACAGTAGCTATATACCATTAGCCGTAAGTTGGTCTCTGTGGCATGTTTTAAATTAATACAATAATTCTCTTTTTTTTTATTGGAGCACGGCATGTGACTTTGTATCTACCTGGTGGTGAGCAGACCTACAAAGTCCACGAATGGGGTCGATCAATAATTGTTCTTAAACAACATTGATCGCTCCCACTATGCCAGCTAAATGATGCGATTACGAAATTGAATGCGACAAAGAATAATTTGCACGAGTATATTTTTATATATTTGTGGAACGTTAAAAAAAAACTTTTTAAATTTCGTATAACAACCTCGTACATAAATTATCTAAGTACCCAAATTCACAATTTTAATATTTTTTCACCTTTCCAAATCGTACGGATTAGTAGAGGATTTATAGCAAACTGGTGTAACAATTATAACAATCATTCTTATTAAAACAGACTTACAGACAGAACTAAACTTCGCTTCACATTAAAAAAATTAAGACCACTTAGCGATACAGTGTCTCCGTTGATTTGTTCTATTAGCCGCTGCACCTGTAATGGATGAGAAAATTACTAATTGTTTGTTGTTTATTTGCAATAGAGATGTAAAAACCGTCAAGTGATCTATGTTTTGGTATTCTACTACCGGTGCCGAGGAAAGTACCTACTAAAATGTACTGAGTGTAACAGAAACCATATATGGGGGGAATTTGAAAGGTTGTACTTTGGGCTAATATGAGGCTCCACTGATCAATTCGAACAACTTTCCACATGGAATCAAGTGTCGCAAATAAAAAAAAATGTTGGCTTCCCCATATAAATTTGTAATTTTAACATTACTAGTATGTGCGGAGAAAACATTTTTTTTTCATTTGCGATTTCAACCTTTCAACGTCACCATGTACATACCGCTTTGAAAGATGTTCTTCTCATGTATATAAAAAACTTTCACTACAGGACCTATAATTTTTGACAGAGTTGGTCCCACAGTGAAAACTGTTCTAGTCTTGAACTAGAACAGCATAAGAAAGGTTTCTATAAAGCTAATTACCTCAACACAGTAAGCAGGGGAGGGGACATCATAGAGACACGGCGCGGCCTCCACCGAAGCCGAATGTACTCGCGCAGCCATCAGAGACACCGCCAGAGACCGGGACATTAGGAACGTGAACGAATACACAACGAATACAAGTAGATGGCATGCTCGTATCCTCCAAACACGCTGGAAACATCAAAGGACTATCAAAGGTTGCAAATAGAGAGAGAATCAAGAGACCCTTTATTATTTTAAATATATTTTTTTACTAAAATCAGAAGACAAAGGTATTAAAAAATATTCAAAAGTATATTATTCAGCTGGCAGCTGAGTCTAAATCAGGTGCTATATTTATAATTTTACTTTTTTATTTTATAATTAAAATCTTAAATTTATAAAAGGACAGAGAGAGCGGCTCCTAGGACCGAATCAAATAATAAATAGTAAAAATATAAAAAAGCACCTTACGTTCTAACAAAATAAGTTATGGGTTTATATAAATATAGGGGGATATAATGTTGAATTAATCAGTAATTTAAATAGATCCTATGTCTAAGCCTGAACCTAGGTAACAAGTTCAAACTGTTTATGTTATGATGTAAGATAATATTTACCCCTTATGCTGACCATTACATGATATTGTGCCTTTAAAGCCATCCCTGAAAGAAATATTATATTAAGAAATACATTTATTAATTCTAAAAAAAAAAAAATGACCATTTAAATTAAAAAAATAACTATTGATCAAGCCTATTTTACTGTAGCATGGCATATGACTTTGTCGCCTACAAAATCTATAAATGGGGTCGATTGAGTTACTCCCGCTATATCAGCTATATGATGCGGTTACGAAATAGGAGGCGACAAATACGAATTTGCATTACCAGTCTTACTTTAATAGACTCGCTGTTTATAATGACATTCCGACATAAAGATTCCAAATAAATAACGCTCTCTATCGCGTAATTGATCACACGAATTTTAGTGCGCGTAATTTAGTTCCAATTACCTACGTAGCAAAATAAATCATATTGTGGTACGTGCTATAATAATATTATGTAGGACAATTTACACATATTGCTCTGGTCACAAACTAATGTCTAGACTTGTACTATGTGTATCAGAAACAATTATATACAAATGATATTTATAAATACTCAGACCATGACAAACTGTACAGTAAAACGTACTATTTTTTTTTTGCGATGGGTGGGAATCGAACCCATGACCTCCGGATAAAACGAAAAATGCCCAACCACTAGTCTACGGAGGCGGTCAATATATTTATATAGTTTTTTTTTTTGCACTTACTCTAAAGTATGTAACAGCTGTACACAGATGAAGTACAGATTATTGGCAAAGGAGATGAATATAATCCCGTTGATGACGTCGTCCACCCTTCTGATGAGTTGTACTACTCGGCAATAGTCCTCTCGCATTATGCGCCAGAGGCCAACTGAGATGTACTAAATATAATGACAACAATAAGAAAATCATGGGTAAGACAATGTAATTCATGGGTAAGATTATGCATTTCATGAGTAAGATAATGTATTTCATCAGTAATACAATGCAATTTTTGGGTAAAATAATGTGATTTATGAGTAAGATAATGTAATTTGATACAATCATTTATATAAAAAAGATAATAAAATTCATAGTGTGTAAAATTTTATAATTCATGAGTAAATTCTTGTAATTCATCAGTAAAACAATGTAATTATTATGTAGAATAATGTAATATATAAGCAAGATAATTTGATAGAATATGTTTTATGAGTGAAATAACAAAATTCAAATGATATGTGTAAAATATCGTAATTTAGGACTAAGATAATGTAATTCAAGACAATGAGAGTAAAATAATGTAATTTATGAGTAACTTAACGTAATTTATGTATTATAATTTATGAGTAAGATTATATAATTAATGTGAAAGATATTGTAATTTATGAGTATGATAGTGTAATTCAAGACAATAAATAATATACTTCATGCGTAGAATAACGTAATTTTTGGGTAAAGTATATATAAGATATTGTAATCTATGAGTAAGGTAATATAATTAATGTGAAATATATTGTATGTATGAGTAAGATAATGTAATTTAAGACACTACGTGAGTAGGCACACGTAATTCTTGGGTAAGATATTGTATTTCATGAGTAATATAACGTAATTTAAGTATAAAATATGGAATTTATAAGTAAGGGGATATAATTAATGTGTAAGATATTAAAAAATATGGTAATTAAAAAGTTAGATAACATTATTTATGTTTAAATAATATAATATATGAGTAAGAAAATATAATATAAGAAAATGCAATTCATGGTAAAGATATTGTAATTCATAAGTAATACAAAATGTAGTTCAAGGGTAACATAATATAATTTACCTTCTTGCTAACAGTGGATATCCTCTTGTTTATTTGTTGGAGACGAGAGGTAAGATAGTAACTAATACAGATTACGAAAACGTCTGCGAAGTTCCAGTTAAAGGTACATTGTAGGTTTATAAACTGAAAAGTAAAAATAACTAATAAAAATCATTTGATTTATTATTTTATTTATTATTTAAAAATATGTAGGTACCTACTCTTAATAAATTAGAAAAGTCTGACGAGTATTTTTTTTATATAATGTCTCCAAGTAAACCTGTACTCGTTTTTAAACAGTTTACATAGGGATGATCTTTCATGTATAGTAGTTGTAAGAAGGTGATCTATAATATAATAATGTATTATAAATAAACAAAATATTACTTGTACAGGTAACATTTATTATATTTCTTTATTGGAGCACTTTTATACGCCTTTGTATCTATCTGATCGTAAGCAGACCTACAAGGTCCACTAACGGGTTCAATCTATATATTGATTTGGTTACAATTGACAGTTGTTTAATTTTGAGTTGTTAGGTACAATGTACCTTTACGAGTGCCTTGCGGCGCCCGAGAGATTTTATTCGATAACGAACAAAGTGAAAAGTTCATCGCGGATGTTTGTATAGATACAAAAACAGATTCACAAGTTGGTTTAGTGTAACTGGGACTGACAGCTTCAATGTATTTATTACTTTTAATTAAAATGCGTTTTGAATGTGTGACCTATGTATTTTAAGAATACTGTATATTGATCTTTGTGGGTAGGACTCAAACCCACGATCGTCGCTTTCGCGGCAAGGCACTTAACCCAGTCGGGTGACTGGAACCTGGTTCAGTAGCCAACCATGTTCCAGTCACCCCTCACGAAATTTGTATCTACTTATACTCGGTTGCTCTCTACGTGCTTTCTTCTAATAACTCTATATTAGAGTCACAAGTCTAACTTAGCAACTCAGCCGCCACTTACCAGTGCTATGAAGCCGATTAGATGTGTGTAGGGCACATAAGTAAATACCCACGGAAAGGCTATCTCTATGAAACCTTGTAGCCAATGGGTTTGGGGATAACAATCCAGGGCCACCGCTATCCCTGCCAAATCAGATAGGATATGCTCCACTGAAACATATTAAACAAATATTCTAGAAGAATCCCGGCATATTACGCGCATGTCCTTTGTAGTTGGTGCCTGTGGTCTGGTGGTTGCGCCTGCGTTGTATTTGGAGGTTCGATACCCGCTTACAGCAAACAATATTAGTATGCTTTTCTGTAGTTGCCATACATAGTCTGGATGTTTATAAAATAGTAGGTATGTATATTAGTATCGTTATTTCTCATTTTAAAATAATTCATTATTTTATTTTTGTACTTTTTTTGTGGTGTAACAATGACATAATTTTATTCAAGTCATTATCAGATGTAAGATGGCACTATTTATATTAAAATTGATCGTGAAGTTAGAAGTAATTGTGAATAAAACACACGTATATGCTATTTGCTTTTGAAGAGTTCCACTTCCTGGTTCCGACGAAAGTGCTTCTAAATCATCACATGCTTATGGAAAGAATCTAGTAAATTTTAAACAAAAAATATAACTTAATCTACTTCTAACGCATACTGCTATCTGATAAAGAGATTTCCAGCTGTAGCTTCCCAATTCATCATTGGCAGTAATTTTAATGGGATCAACATTAAAATGTTTACTTTCTTATAACAATAATATACTAAATCGTTAAGGAATTGGCTAAATGCGTGGTCATACGTAAATACATTTGAATGATGTACTAACCTCTTTTAAATATATAAAAGTACTTACCCAGAGCGAGTGATAATATAATAATGCAGGCCAGATTACATTTGTTAATTAGAGCATAATCAGCATTGGGATCTGCGGCTTCGGTTTTGGATATATGGCGACACAGCGCCGGCCATCTTGTGGCCACTCGCAGAAACAGTATGGTCGTTAGAATGTTGGTCCCGTAAAATACTACAGAGGCTGAAATTAAAGGGTAATGTTTAGGAATGGTATACAAAATAATATTTTTACTATCAAAAACGTGTTGTAAATGTTTTATATTTATTTATTTATCTTCACGCCAAGACCTATCATCCATCCGTACATAAGACTCGTTGTGCCTAGTCCACGGTCATAACTTTTTCAAATTCATGCAGGCTGATTTCGGATTCCTTCTTTTAAAAAAAAAACCATCACTGATGCATTATTTTTTAGCTCCCGAGAACCGTTTGGACAGCCTCAGGGTACCCAGCGGAGGGACTAACCCGTCATTGCGCCGATGATATTCAGAGGCAACACCTAACAAGTGGCGAGCTTGTTGTTGTTTATGATGGTATAGCCTCTTGTATAAAACGGTCGGATGGATGACAGGTCCGGCCTTGTTGTCATCTGCTTGATCTTGTTGTCAGTTGCGCAGTAACTTAACCACTAGGCTGGGCTGCTTTTCTTTTATGTTTTAGAGGAACAATGAACAATTAATAAATAATAGTTTTGGAGGACTTTGGGAATTTGGAGGATACTGGTAAAACCTGATAGAAAATTATCTTAAATATACTAAAGTTTTTAAGACCATAGACGAGTTAGACCGTGACAAACGAATTCAAAGACTGTGCCCCATAAAACGAAAAATAAGTTAATCCTGGATCCGCGATGTAGTAATTATGATTATCATACTACTATGGGTTAGTATGCAAAAGAAATGTAACTTACTTCCACTAGACAAAGACGCATTCTTTTTAAATACTTGATAAACACAAAACCCCAAAAATCCAACTTGACCGACTATAGACATCAAGGTGTACAAAAATCGTGCCGATATGAAACTAAATCTGAAAAAAAAAACAAAATAAAATCATAGTATACCCTGATTTTATATACCTATGATTAATGTTAATATTATTAATGAAACTACAGTATTTTGTGTACCATCACGGGTGCCTCACGGCGCATAAGGACGTCTAGACGGTCTCAGGGTACCCAGCGGCAGATTCCCACCTCGTCGTAACCGCATTTTAATGTACAGTTTATCATGTTCTGGGTGTTAACAAAATATTATATGTATAATATTTATTTTTATTTTTTTATTATTTATTGTATAAAATTGTACATAGGCGAGCTTAATACTTTTTCTACCAGGTAACCTTTAATGATAATAATAATATGTAGGACAATTGACATATTGCTCTGGTCACAAACTACACACACTACTGGTCACAGCTCTAGGGTTGTACTATGAAACAAACATATATAATAAATATTATATGTATTAATATCTTTGTTTCTGGTACACATAGTTCGGTGAAGTATGTTCGGTAAGAATATTCTTAGCCTAAACCGAACAAGTAGCCAGCGCGTCGCATTATTTGGATAGACTCAATAACCCATCTATAAAATGTTTCACATGTTAGCATAGTGAAACAGGTTAACGTGCTCTCCGAGGCACTGTAGTGGTGTTGTCAACAATAAATGTACTTTTTATGTAATTAAATAGCTACGAAACGGGTGGTTGTATTAACGATGAGGCAGCGCAGCGAGGATATTAAAATAATTCAATTCGTCTCTATCGCCGCCCTTTTCGTAATCGCATCATTTAGCCGGGATAGATCAATGTAATTTAACAACAATTATTTATTAACCTCATTCATGGACTTTATAGGTTTTCTAACCACCAGGTAGATACACAGTCATATATCGTACTCCAATAAAAAAATACAAAAAAGTACTGTTAATACCAAAATCAGAGTCAAAACCTCAGCTTTGTGGTACCTGAGCTTAGATGTATTTATTTCAAGGATCCCCAACACTGGATTCAATCCAAAAACTTGTCCAATACATAGAGTAAGTTTCATCGCAGACTGAAATGTTGCAAATTTCTCTTTGAGTTTGCTTTTACTAAGCACTGTGGTTTCTTGAATATCTGAAATAAAACAACTATTTTCAGGAAATACTACTATTCCATATGATGATCCTATGTCACTGATTACAGTATGGAGCAGTCCATACAATATACATGGTGACTTTGAAAGGTTGTACTTTGGGCTAATATAAGGTTCTACAATCATATCGAACAACTTTTGCCATAGATTAGAGTTATTAAATTAAACTAAATTCACTAATGATTCCTAGTGATTATTTCTATGCTAATCAATGAATAACAGAGGGTAGTGACCTACATTAAAACTCATGTGATATACACACATATGGCATGTATGTACGCTATATGCTCAATAAAACATAATCCAGTACCAGTATCGACATATTCAGCAATATGGCTTTGACATGTCAATGATTTATATGCATGAAAGAGCAAAAACGAACGATATTAGTCAAAATTTATAATTTGATTTCAATCTGACCGTTTCCTAACCGCACCATGAATGGGACTACCACCTCGACAAAGAAATTGATGCAGTAGTCTGAAAGCTGTGAACCCACAGACTAAAACCGAAACATGACTAGGTCACTTGATCTGTATGGGCGGTGGTAACGAGTCCGGTTGATGGCCTAGCGAAGATCAAATATATCACTTTTTTTTTAATTAAAAACTCATAAAAACTGTAGTCACACTAACTCGGTCACCACGTATATAAATGTTATAAATAGTTACAGTTTTAGAGACTTACATTTACTAGAGAAATAACTTTTTGTAACATCCTCGTAGGTAGGTGCTACCTTCGCCACATTCATGTTTGTTATTATTGTCCTTCAGCAAGAGCTTGTAGTATCATACGGACGGCAATTTGTCAGCGAATTCATAATTTCTGCAAAGTTAGGGTTCCCTAAAGCCTTCCTGAAATAATTCCAAACATTTTCTTACTTTTCCTCATTCCATATTCAAATATAGACTTTTTCTTTGAATGATATATTATTTATATGTGAAAACGTTTTTAATATAAAAATGTACAATTCAGTTTTTTGTCACGTATATCAATATGAGTTTATTAACATTTATAGAAATAATATACTCGCATTCACATATACCTACTGGTTTTATAAAGGACATACCTATTCGTTAATAGGTATTTCAAACAAATATAATTTAATAAATAATAATAATATTTTAGTATTAACCAAAACAGCATAATTATAAAATAATATTTTTAGAATAATTAAATACGCAAACATTTTTTTCAGGCAAATGAACAAGTGCTTTGTACATATATATGTGTACCAATTTCAAACAAATACTTCATACAGTTAAATAAGCTTTAATCATCTACTGGGTAATCTAAAGTATTTTTTTTTTATTGCCTGCTCAGTGAATTTTGTGGTTCTTTGTTTTGTACTAGACTAGCTGTTAGCCGCAACATCGTGTGGGTCCTAGTTTAAAAATAAAAAAACCGTCTCGTTTCTAACTCAATAATAAAAAATCTTTTGATTCTTCACTTCGATTTTAAAAAGCTAAATGCATAATAAAGTTTTAAATCTTTCGATAATAAAACTTTGGATTCATTGATTGGCTTTTAAGTAAAGTAAACCTGACAAACCAACAAACAAATAGACAAATAGGCATATTTTTTTTAAAATATTTTTTATGTGCAGGAACATCTGGTAGCAATTGTTAAGTTCACTTTATGTCCGAAAACTAGCACGAAATATTTTGAAATCTGAGTTTTAAATCATTTCTAAAATAAGTAAACAGACCATTGTATGTGCATTGCAAAGCGATGACTACACAGCACTTTTATGCACTGAACTATGCATAGTGAAGGCCGATATTGATCTTGTTTTACCAGACTTAAATCCGTGGCCTATAAGAATATTACAAACTTTGAAAACTTTAAATCTTTTTAATTAAAAATTACTTCAATATCGTTTCTTTTGGATCTTGTTTACAAAAAAAAATGTTACATCTACTTAGTGTGTATTTAAAAAAAGCCTCTACATTAATGCACTTGTAATTCAAAGCACCGTTGTGTAAATAAATACTTCCAATAACTATTATCATATTTAACTAAAAAAAAAGGTTTCAAATTTACGTTTTGAAATCAGTTCTATAGATAAAGTAAGAAAAAACTCAGATACTATTTTAATTATCAAAGTATTAAATTTTAAGTTAAATAAGTTTGACATAACTATCCAGTAATAATAAACATGTTGGCTTAGTGCAGGGTGTGCTTTTTATTTCGCGGGTCAATATTTACAACCAAAACATATGAAGGCCCAGGGGCTCTACGGGGAAGCCACATGATATACCGGTAGATACGTCGATCAAAAGAGAAAACAAAATGTATGTGATTTGACGTTTCACAGCGATCGAGTTCTACCCATTCATATTTCCTATACATTTTTATCCATCGAGGCGTGTCGATCCGTTTCCCGGTAAGGCCTCGGGTTTTTTAAATTGTTGGCTTAATATAATAATTTTAATTTATAGATCTTTTTATAGGTTTTTAGGTAAGTATTTTAATTTAATTTCTTATTTTATTTTAGTTAATTCTCAGTTTTAGTTTATTTATAGGTAATTTATAATTGTTAAAATAAAATATACTAAATTTATTAAAATAGGTAAAATTTACCAATGAAAATAACAACATTAATAAATAAGTTAATATTTGTTTCGAAATAAAATAATTTATTGATTCATAGGTTTTAACAATACGAAAAGTCTTATTTAACTAATTTAAATTGTAGGAACTATAATATGATAGTATAATAAACATAAAATGAAATATTATTTGCAGGCAATCGGTAAATTAAGTTTGCTGGGAAGTTCCTGCTACGGCCGCGATTAAATTTTTCTAATTTTTATTATCTACTCTTGGGCTGAGGGATTGCAACCATTGGCATGCCGGAGATGGCTCGCGGGTCGTATTTTGCCCATCCCTGGCTTAGTGGAAACGTTAAAGCGATACGTCATAGCTGTTTGGATTACCCGACTTTGTCACCTTCCCTTCCAGTCGCGCGTGTCACTGTCGCGGTTTCGACAACAGAAGTACCTGTTGAATTATTAATGCGATCTGACAGCCGATGACTTTTGACATCTGAATAACGATTTTGGAATAAAATTTGCACAAAATTAATAAGATGCACAATTTTTTTTAAAATTAATCCCAGTGCTTTTTAATTCCTTAAAAAAGTTGAAACATAATATAATAAAGTAGCGGTTTTAAAATTCCTGTCAAAGTAAAAATAAGCAAAGTTTATATTATTATGTAAAATAAGTGGTTAAAATGTACTATTGGTTGAAGTTTATCATGTTTTTTTTAAGTACAATCACGTGTGTACCGGATAAAAATATAATATATTTTATGTTTTAGCCACTTATCTTAAGTACAACTTTATATCTTTTTACTGGCAAAGGTGTGATGAATTAAAAAAATAATAAGGACTTATTCTAAAAAATATGCTGTATAAAGTTTTTATAAATTCAGATGGTACTAGTAATACTGGTTCAACTCTTACATCTAATAGCTTTTTTAAAGTACAAAACAGTGCTTATGTACCTACTTTTACATACCTATAAAAGTCCGATACTAAAACTAGACACTAGTACGAAGATAATCATAAAAAACTTTATTTATTTATTTTACTCAAAAATGCTTGTAATGTGGTCATTATTTTGACAACCTTGTTAGAGCAAAGTCGACCTTGCCGTTCTGTTTCAAGGAGCGGCCGGCAAAGTTTTGCTGGTCGCTATAACAGGCCGGCAAAACATTGCCGGCCGCTATTTAGACGTTTCAACGTTTTAATGTACTAAATAAATGAATAAATAATATAGCAGTCAAACACCGCATAAGAATTATCGCAAACTATTAGTAATATCAAACTGGGAAAGTCGGTGTTGATTTTTAGTAACTGTACTTTTTAATTGTGATTTTAATTAAATTTCTAGTTAATTAATATATATTTTATTTAAATTCCTTGCTGGTTTTATTTAGATTAGGTACTTGCATTTTTGAGAAAAGCACTATACAAGCCTTGGCCCACTATGACTGCTTCGCTGCTCACGCTATAATTACCTCGAGCTAGCCTAGTTACGCTCTAGGCCTTCCAGATTGGCCATCATTGCAGCCCTTGCTGTCCTCGCTGTAAAGGCCTCGACCTATGGTCTCGGCTTTTATTATCTCAGCTCGTCCATCAAGTGCTGCACGCTGACCGCGCTGTGTCGGCCTGGAGCTGCGCTGTCGGCCATCATCAGCGCCACCAGCAAAGTCGTATAGACCGCGGCAGTAATGTACTATAACGGTTCTGGATACAAGACCTCTTATAATATTGCTACAAAATAGATGCTACGACGCGTAGTTATTTTTCATAGAAGTTTTCTAATTCGTAGCGTGCGTAGTAATCCAAAATAATATAGATTAGTTCAGTAGAGTACTACATTAATGCCTAATCTATGGGTGGTAGTCTCGTTCATGGTGCGATTACAAAGCTCGCCACTTGTTAGGTGTTGCCTCCGAATACCATCGGCGAAATGAGGATGGATTAATCCCTCCGCTGGGACCCTGAGGCCGTTTAAACGATTCTCGGGAGCCAAATTGGCACGTGATGGTATTTATTTATTCATTTATTTTATTTATAATAAGAAAAAAACTATTTATTTTCTTAATCGAAATATTATGCGTTTAACTTTATTACTTATTTACGCCAAAACATATTAGCTAAAAGAAACTCTTTAAAGAAAATGATTTCAGCAGATGTCTTATACAAATAGCAAACGTGATATAAAAATTGTAGGTTAAAAATCTACGTGACTTTGAATTCAATGCCCGTGGATACAATTTCCATTTTTGAAGCCATCAATTGTATTTTTTCTATACCTTTTTTGTATTGACAAGTTCTTTTTAATTATTTTTAAAATCAATTTAATTTTTATTAGCTATCATTAATGTCTAATTGAGAACAGCTTAAATAAAACACTAAAAAAACACAAACACTATTAAACTCAAATCATTTATAAATCACTGAGACATAAAAACCCCGGTTCTAATGCGTTTGTCTTACTTTTAAAGTCCCGTGATAAATCAGGACAATAAAATAATGTTTAAAATTAATAATTAAACATCTGGGACCCTTTTTAATAAATTGCGAAATCACACCATCAATCAATTTTTGTTATTATGAACATTTTATATTTTGAAAACGACTATAAACGACATCACGAACTGTTTAGATATCAATCTAATTGTAATGCCATTAAAATCGTGTTTACGACTTTATAGGAGTCGCGTGTGTTTGAGTAGTTTACTAACGATTATACTCGAGACATATAGTTATCATATAAAGCATAGGTTACATTATATAGATACATAATTAAGCAATTAATGTGAAGTTGTATATATAAAGCTACCTACGTAGTTTTCTGTAGCTATGACTAACGACATTAAATATGATAGTAAATGTAAAAATCATAAAAATATCTAGGTAAATAATAATATTAAGAAATTAAGGTCAAGTAGCTTTAGGTTATATAATTATTTGAGTATTTATTGGAAATATCTGTGGCCTTAGATTATATATTTTTATTTGCAGTAGCTGCTTTATTATTTTTTATAGGTCATTCAATAAGATACATAATACAAGCTTTGCAAAGCAACCTAAAGCGATTAGTAGTTTTATTTAGTATGGGCAAGGTGGAGTTTTATGTCTTACATACGTTGCACTCACTATTACGTTGGAATTAAGTCTTTAATTTTCGATTAGTATTAATTTCAAAGCTTTATAAAATATTGTAAAGAATTTTCTATATATGAATACTACTCTATGATATATTTTGTCATATCTAATAATATTATACTATATGGTATGCGCAGGACAAAATTTAGTTGGCGACTTTTATAATAATAAAACAGTTTTTAGCCTAAAATAAGGTGTATAATAATAAGAATACACGTTTTAATAATATTTCATTTAATTATAACACCTATGCCATGTTAAAAGGGCAAACTATAAAAATCAATTACAAACTAAAATGACAGGTTGGCCGAGCCAGCGGCGTCCATACGACGTACAATTGACGCCCATACACAAATTTTGTATATGGATCGTGTCGGTAAGTCAAAGTTTTAAAATTAGCGGAATCGGGCCCAGGTCTAAACATTCAACATTGATCGGTTATCATTCACTCATCCACCTATATATTCAATCATCTATACACTTTTTCACTCACTCACACACTTACTTACAAAAAAACTTGATAAAAAAAAGGATGCTTAAAACATATATTTTTTTATTAATAAAAAATATATGTCATAAAGTACCTAGATTATTTTGTAAATATTGTTGCCTGAAGTCGCTCTAATAAGGCGAAATGTAGCAAAAGCTAGTATTACTATATGTGTTTTATTTATGTGTCTTATTGTACCTATAAAAAATTCTAATATTAATAGTAATATAGAAAAAAAGAACCTAACTACCAGGTAATTTAATTTAGTAGATTTAAGAAATACTTGTTGTACAGGTTATTGATTTTAGGTTAAACTTAGTATTATATAAACCACGTGACTCGGTAACTATCCTATCATAGCACGATGAAGTTTATTCAGGCATGGATCGGTTATGAAACATGAATTATATCTGTTAATTTTAATGCTTTTTATAGATATGATATTATTATTAAAGATATTTGTACAACACCACTATAGTGCCTCGGAGAGCACGTTAAGCTGTCGGTCCCGGTTTCACTATACCAACTTGTGAAACTGTTTATAGATGGGTTATTGAGTCTATCCAAAACATCGCGACGAGCTAGCCACTTGTTCGGTGTAGACTCATACCATCGGCTACAACGAGGTGGGATTAAAACCCCCCCGCTGGGTACCCTGGGGCCGTCTAGGCGGTCTCGGGCGCCGTAAGGCACCCGTGATGATATATATATACTCGTATATATATATATATATATAATATACTATTATTAAAATTAGTAGACTTTCCGTGTCTGAACATTAAATCCTTTTCCAAAAAAAAGTATTGGAATAGTAAGTATTGTTACTGAAAGATAGCTTTACAGTGAGGTGCCGTTTTTTTCATCAAAATCGAGTAACATTTGGAATAGTAAGTATTGTTACTGAAAGATAGCTTTACAGTGAGGTGCCATTTGTTTCATCAAAATCGAGTAACATTTGGAATAGTAAGTATTGTTACTGAAAGATAGCTTTACAGTGAGGTGCCGTTTGTTTCATCAAAATCGAGTAACATTTGGAATAGTAAGTATTGTTACTGAAAAATAGCTTTACAGTGAGGTGCCGTTTTTTTCATCAAAATCGAGTAACATTTGGAATAGTAAGTATTGTTACTGAAAGATAGCTTTACAGTAAGGTGCGGTTAGTTTCATCAATATCGAGTAACATTATATATTTTTTAACACGAAGTTAGTTATGGGGCAACAAATGTGTACCTAGACGACCTCAGGGTAGCCAGCGGCACTCGTAAAGCCTGATATAAGGCACTCGTAATGGTACATAGATACAGGCACCCTTAAGTATGTTTAAACTTTAATTAAGAATGATTTTAAATGTTAAGATTGATTAACAATTAAAACAGATACTAAACAATTCAAAATCAAATCGTAAATATAAAAATTGACTCAAAAGCTTTGAATATTTGATAATCGCGCATAACAATCAATCTGCCGGCACAAAAGTTACAAAAATCTTCAGAAAATTCATGCTTATAGTCAATTCTACAATAAAAAATAACAAATATATTTTTATTCAGAGCTAATAAATAGAGATGTTATCCAATTCAAAATCTCAAAGCCATCTTATCAATATTTTCCGATAAGATATTTCAATCGAGTTCAAGAAACTACTTGACGGACAAAAACTATTCCAATATTATAGCCTTATAGCGGAGGTAGAAGACTTCTCAAACGTTAGAAATGACATTTATTATGTACGCCAGGTTGCCATACGGCGCCCGAGACCGCCTAGACGGACTTAATGGTGGGGTTTTATTCCCACCGCGTCATAGCCGATAGTATTTTGAGTCTACACCGAATAAGCGGCCGTTCGTCGCGGTGTTTGGCTAGTCTTAACAACGTATAACTATTTTAGAGTTAGTATAGAGAATATATATATATGATAGCTTTGTGTAGTCTCCAAAAAATAAGAAACTTCTAAGATTGGATTTGTTTTATTATATAATTGATAGAGACTGCAATTGATGGAAGGCCTGTAAATGCTTATTTACTTGTCTCTTTACTCTAGACTTAAAAACACCCAGATTGTTACATATAGTTATAACATATTATGTAATTATCGCCCATCGATAGTGATCCCATCATTAGTATAGTAAACAGCTTAACGTGCTTTCCTAAGCACTATAGTGGTATTGTTAAACAAATGTATATATATTTTTAGATTAAAAACTCATTGGTTCATACCGGCGTTTGAACCAGGGACCTAAATGTTTTTAAGTCTAAGTAAGTAAGTAACCAACTCGGCCCCCACGTATATTCTAAGGTTTAACCAACTAGATATATATATATATATTTAAATATAGTTTTATTAAACAAATTATATATTACGACAAAAATATGAAAAATGTGTAGAGATATATAGAAGCAAACAAGTCTTATGAAGTCGTTACGCAAATGTTGTATTCCGAAAGCGAATCGAAGATTCTCAGCCGGTGGAGGTAACACATTGAAATATTTCTAATAAAATTGTTATAACTTTGTATATATAACAAGCTCAAACCAAAACTAACCTCAAAGTAGTTTTTTTTGTCTAGGACGTCATGTGACTTGTACCTGATAGTAAGCAGACCTATAAAGTCCACGAATGGGGTCGATTAATTATCAGGTAAATTATGCGGTTACGGAAGTTAAATGGCAGGGCGACAAAGACGATTTTGCAATACGATCGAGTCTGTTTTAATATTATCTCTGTTTTGATAATTAATGCAACTGCCCGTTACGTAACCGCACCCTGAGAGGAAACACTGCACCCTGCACCCACAGACTAAAACCTACACACGACTATAAGTCACTTGCGGTTTGTGCATAAAAATTATTATCTAAAATATTAAATAAATAAATATTTAGAATAAATCTAAAAAACTTATTTTGTCACATTTCATAAACAGCCGTAAAATACTACTGCTTATGAAATATTTCCTACTACCTACTACTGCAGTAATTAAAATAACTTCTTACTTATACAGAATATTAACTTCCAATCGAAGAGAATAAAAAAAAACACAAATTCTCTCTGCAACTTCGCGAATTCCAAAAGCGTGAATTTTTTGAATCTCGGAGGAACTATAGTGTAGCTGTTCATTTCAAACCGAGCTCGAGTAGTTTAATTTGAGGCGTTTATGTTTAATTATACTAAGTCTAGATTGCATCGTGTTACCAAGCACTTTAATCAAACAAGCAGCCGGCGCACGAAAGTGTAATTCAACCTTAATCTACACTCTTATTATATAGATGAAGAGTTCGTTTGTTTGGTTAAGTGTGCTAATCTCAGGAACTATTGGTTCGAATTGAAATGATAGAATGGATAGCCCATGTATCGAGAAAGGCTATAGGTTATATGACATCACGCTACGACCAATAGGAACGGCGCATCAATGAAAAATGTTGTAAAATATTTTTCATTGATGCTGTATGCGCTGCGTAAATGCATGACAGTTATGCAGACGGAGTTGGTCATCTAGTTAAAATTATTTATTAATAAAAACATTTTTTTTTATGTCGGACAATTTACACATATTTTTTTCCATATAAAAAAAATAGATGACCAACTCCGTACTCAAGTACAATATACGTTTGACTGGTAGAAAATGACTAGCGGCATTAAGTACGCCTTTGTACTAAATTTGTGCAATAAAGTTTTTAAAATATAAGTAAAATATAATAAATAATAGACGGCAAGGTAGGTTAACACCCACATAGTTTCTCAATTCCTTTGTATTATGGTAAAATATAAATGTACGAAATTGCTATATTGAGTTTGACACCCAATAAATATTTATCCTGAGCAGTTGTACTTATTTTGTTGGCTGTCATTTCTTCAGTTATTTCATGTCAATAGTTAGGTATAAAAAAGATATTGTGAGATTCATCAGTGGATGCGGTCACAAACGTTCCATGACAATCTACGTGACAGCACTTGTCACGTGCCATGGACAGACAAGGAAAGCGGAGATGTCATACGAGATTATAACTATTGAGGTGGATGAGTACTCGTCACGCGCCGCAGGAAACTAAGCTAATTTCTAGACTCTTCAGTTGATGCGGCAGTGGCATATTTACGTATAGGCTAATTGAGCAATTAATGGCGGCCCCGGCCGGTGTCCTACGCTCTTGTACGTTGAGCGAAAAAGTCGACTTGGTCCTGTTTCGTAGGTGCCAATTTTCATCCGAATTCGTTATGCAGTTTTCGCGTATTGAATAAATAACAAACTTTTACATTAATAATATTAGTTGGATGTGAAATGCGCCACTGAAACAATACTAAGCGGATATGCCAAGCAAGATATAGGGACGAGCGAGCATATGTCACGCGCCGCAAAAAGCTAAGCTACGCGGAGATTTAAGAAATAATTCAAGTTTCAACATGGACAAGTGGATGTCCGTGCCCTGAAAGGATGTAAATCTCCTGAAATCGTTTAATCTACAGACTATAAAAAATCTATGTCATTTGACTTTTTTTTTTATTTTATTTACAAAATCTCAATTTAATGAATGAATTTATAGAGGTATATTTGAAAGTTATCAAATAATGGCTTTTTTTTTTTTTTTAAGTGATGGCATTTCAACGGAAATACGGAACAAGTACTCCGTAGTTTACTTAGGCATGGGTTTAAAATTCAGTACCAATAAGTTTATAATAATAAAAAAAAAAAATTATTTGATAAAACCACTATTATGGTGGCTCGGAAAGTTGTCTAAAAAACTTCTTACATAGAGTCCACCTTATTAATAAAAACTTTATTGAGCGTTTCGTTCAATTAAAATTATGATTTGTCTTTTTGTTACCCACAAATCTTTGACAGAAGAGAGGTGAAAACGAAATTTTAACTAAAATGCTCAATAAAACTTTTGATGAATGACATAGGGAGTAAAAACATCACGTAACATTTATAGATAGTCGTATAGATAGTCGTACTCTGTCATGCCGCCTCCTCTACCATTACCGTCTTTGTCCGTTCGCGAATATTCAGAACAAAAGAAAATATTTAACATTTACCCCGACCCTTGTAATAAAGTACAATCAAGCCCTCAAATAACCGAAAGTAGTCATTTGATAATACTCGTATGTTTGCTGTAGGGTTTGCAGCATATCAAAAACATACCTACATAAGTTAAAATATTGGCATAAATTCAGGAGCCTGCATCGTTTTCTTAACGTGTTAGTAGATTTCTTTGGGGTGTGGTTACGAAACGGGCGGAATATACGTTAACGCAGCGAAGATAATAAAGAAGGCTCGTAATGAAAATTCGTCTTTGACGCCTCCTTTTCAGAACTGCATTATGCAATCAATGCTGTTAAATAACAATATAATAGTACAAACAATACGAGTATTCATGCCATTAAGCCGTTGTTGCTACTACCACATTACCAACTTGTGAACTTTTATTTAATAGAGGAATTCCAAAACCAGTCGTGACTGGTTGATAGTGATAATATGTGTTGAATTAAACAAACCGAATTCCAGACTGACTAAGTTTAATGTTATTAATTATTATAAATATATAAAAATTAATTATAATAGCTTGAATTTGTTTGCACTTCCTTATGTTACAAAGGCAGGAACTATAATATCACGGAAAACCACTAAAATTATTTACAGAAAGAAAAGCCATTTTCTTTCTGACGTGCAAGCGTGCGGTGGCCAATAACCCCTCTCTTTCATATTTTAGGGTTAATTATTAATTCTTAAAAAGGCATGCAGTAAAAAATGGGAGAACGTTTCCTGTCATTATCTCCCAGTCTATTAGCCACATAACACAATAAATAAATAAAAAACAAGGAAACCATTCAGATATTTATTATTGAGGTATGATTACAAAAGAGTCATCCGCTCAGCATAGGCTAATAACTCATAGGAGTTAATATATACAGGTTACATTTTTCAAGGGTGCCTTCAAGGCCAAATCCTAATCTACCAGGAATAGCGAAGAGTACTCAAAGGAGTTTCGGGGCCCATTTTGATAATAACTAAAATTAGATTAAATATACCGCCACTGGGTACCCTGTGGCCGTCTAGGCGGTCTCGGGCGCCGTAAGGCACCCGTGATGATATATGTAGATTAAATATACTTTCGCAATCTTCAGACTAATATCTCAGCTCCGATATTACTTACATCAAAAGTAATTGCACACTTGTGTGTATCATAAGTAGCACTAATAGACCCAGTAGTTATTTCAGTGGCCACTGAAAAAAAAAATCATGCCAGTGGTCCATACTAACTTAGCCAAACCCCTTTGTACTGAAGTAATGGTAGTTACTATATTTCAATAATTAATCTATCGTTAACTGAAGGCCATTAGGTTGATATAATTAAAGAGTTATTTTTTTTTTAATGGTAAGTTTATTAATTAAATATGATGACTATCAAACTGGATCAACACCAATTCATATGTCGCTACAGCCCCCGCCACCTGTAATATGTAAAAACAAAAAATGTATTAATAATATGAAAGCCTTTGGCGTTATTCGGAGGTCGTGAGTTTGATTCCCACAAGCCAAATCAATATTAGGTAGGATCTATGTTTTTCGGTAAAGTTTTTCATGGTCTGGTTGTTTGTTTGCAATAGTATCGTCGCTTCTGGTGCACATAGTACACACGCAGAGCTTTGTTTGTGATCTCTGACCAGGGACTTCATTCTATGAGATAAAACAATAAAATATCAAAAATAATCATTTTTCAAATTTAAAAATGCATTTTTATGACTCATATTTTGACTTTGACATCCAGTTAATATTATACTAATATATAAAGACAGAAGATTTGATTGTTTATTTGTTCCGAATAAACTCAAAAACTACATTTTTTTATTCTTTCACCAATTCTATTATCAGAGAGTAACATGTATTTTATTTTCGATCCGATTTCTTTGAATTAAATGGTGGGTAAAACGACAGGGCACAGCTAGTTTATTTATAAGAATCTGGCCCCTGGATTCTAGCAGAGACCAGAGTTTCACTAGGCACTTCGGTATATTCAGCGTCATTTAAAAAAAACCTTTTACTTTACCTTTAGTAATAAACTTCTTTCCAAATAATAGAATCCACTTCCGCTCAACGCGACGTAATCCTTTGATAGTTGCTCGCGTAATCTTTCTACCTAAAATATAATTACAGTTAAAAACCTCAACGTGTGGTAACAGCACACTAAAAATACATTATGAGAACTTATGAGATTTTAAAGTCACGATATCCTAATGCTGTTGGAACATACTTTGTTCATTTAAGCAGAATTTAATCTCTGACTGCGTTAATTTTAGACATTGTTTTGTTTATCTAATTGTTATTTTTATTCTGTTTTTTTTTTCTCTAAAAGAGAAACATGCAACTAATATTTGAAAACAAATGCTGAGGGAATGAGACTCCACTTAAATTATATTGCAATGACATCAGCTGAAACCCAACGTTACAGCATACTCGCTGTAGCATGCACTGAGCTGATCTTCTGTTTGTCGCCACGCAGCAAACTCTTTCTTATAATTTTTTTATTGATCATATATTACGTAATAATTAAATTGTATTTGTGTATATTCTGTGTGAGGCTGTCAAATAAAGTTTTTATTTCTTTCTTTATTTTATAAAAGTATTGGTCTGACCAGAAGCCAAGAGAATCTTACCTCGACTGAATAGAAAGAAGTAGGAAAATGATAGATGTAAGGTAACGCTGCGCGGGAGTTGATGTTGACATCAGAAGCTGCTAAAAAAACACTCGCTGCTCTGACCAGAAGCCAAGTCAGAGATAGTATGTAGTAGAAGAAATTGATGAGACCCGTTTGTATACCTTCACTAAAAAGAAACGCATATACTTTTATTATAAACTAATATAGAATGCTTATTAAACTATAACGATGGGCCATACAGGTTGTTTAGTTTGATCTAAGAAATGTCGCGGATACTAAATTGACTGATTCAAGTCTCATGTATTAAGTATTATTTTATTCATTATAACTCAATGCCTCACGATGATCCACTTACTGCTTCTATGTTTCCTATTTCCTAGACTGTGTAGGCTTTGACCTCATTGATGCATTTCATCAGGCAAGATTAAGAAAGGAAAGCTTAATTTATAAATAAAGTATGCCTCATATTTTATATGGCTATTTACATATAAACAATATTAATCCTTCTTACATATACGCTAAGTATCATGTTAAATATATAAAATAAAACAAACAAGACAATATGATGAAGTATTAACATACGTGATACCCAGGAAGAGTTGCAGGCAGATGAAGTACATATTATTGAAGTTGGATAAGAGGATCATGCCGCTCAGCTCGCTTTCTCTTTCTCAGTTGACTTTCCTGACCAGAGCCGCTTGCCGCACGTACCCCTCTCTTATCTTGCGCCAGTAGTACCAGGGGTTTGCACAAGATTTCTGAAAATAGAAAACAATTGATCTATAAATAGATCAGTGAAGTTCTGGAATATGGCGAAATACAAGCTAACTTAGGCTACTGAATAAATAAGAATCCGCTCTAAGGAATTTTCTTTAATTAGTTAAGAATATAATGGTTACACTTTTACTTAGTTATGCTTTGTGACTGCAATTTAGCGAGTCATAGAGTTAAAATGGTCCTGCTTTTGCATATTTATAACATAAAATTGGAATTCTTGTGATCATTTAAATATTCTAATCTACCTAGCAAATTTAAGAGGTAACAAATTCTAGTAGATTTCATTCAGTCAATTCTCTGAAACATAAAATGAATCCTTAGGCATCTGGATTAAAACACATTAAAGTTTATTATGTGCAACTACTGATATATTTTGTGGGTATAGTAGGAGGGACCAATGCTTTTAATATAATTAATGCTATTAATAAAACAAGGGAGTAATATAATTATCTAATATTACTCGCCTTCTCACACACAGCATAATCGTTGACTTTTGTTAAACAATCGACCTGGTGATTCAGCCTGCTATACCTGGCAGACAATCCCATGCTCACCAAAATAATGACAAGATCCTGGAAGTTCCACATAAACGTCGCAAATTTGCTCATTATGAAGAGGAAAATGCCAAGAAATAGTGAATATTCTCCTGAAATTACGATGTATATATGATTTTTTTTTACTTTCTCAATAATCGGCCTTAGTAAAAAAATACTGGTGATCTAGGAACCCCTTGGTTCTTGTTCGGGATTAAAAGGTAATGTCAAATATGTTTCCCATTGGCCACGTTACCGGGGCAGATGGTACCTGCTCTTATTTAATTCGTCTAGGGAAACAATATTTGTCTATTTTAGACTTTCTACAATTACATAAATAATAATTATGACATTTTATCTGAGGTAAAATTATTACTGTACTTACGTTTAAACATTAGAAATCCGTGAGACGTCAAAATATATCTTTGTAAGAATTCTGATATTGGAAAATCGAATCCCACTGCTGAAATGATACTCAACAGATGTTCTACTGTAAAATATAATAAAACTAATATTAGATTACAGCGCCTATAATCTCCAATAATCTGATATTTAGGGCAATTTTAATACCGAATTATTTTAGGGAAGTAAGTACAAAGGAACCGTGTAAGTCAACATACCAATGCCACAGCAAACACTAACTGTTGTGACAATAAATATATTTCTTCGTATGGTGCAATCTGGTTGAGGATTCAATCCAGAAATCCTCTCAGCTGCTGCCCAGTGAGCTGCGATCTTAGGCCAGCAATAACTGAATCTCCAAGTCAGGGTAAGGGAAAACAATGCGTTGCCGTAGAATATGGCCCCAGATAAACGAGCAGTAACGCTACCTAAAAAAAACAATAGATATAATAGAACGTGAACGCAGACGACCAAGATATAGGTATAGACTTGTAAAGACGGTATAATTAATAGACCGAACTTAAAACAGAAAATACTGATGATAAGAAGAGTTATGATTGTGAACTAGGTAAAGATAGAGGTTCTATAGATTAGTAGAAACCAGCGGTATCTGCATATGAAACCTTATTGTAATGGCTGAATTAGTTATTTATCCAGAAACTGAACGTTATTAATTTTTATGTTTACTTTACTGTCGTTGCTACTTTTAGTTAAGTACAAACAGTATGGATTGACAGGCACATAATTATTATTAATTAGTCTCAATGGCAATAGTCTTCTTCCAAATCATGATTTTTATATTTTACTGAGCCTTTTTACTGTGTATTTTACTATTAATTGTTATTCGTGAATTACACTTTCATTAATTAGTAAATTAGATATTAAAATCTTGTCTGACTCATACCTGGATCGAATTAAAACTTTAACTATAGGATCTGATTGTTTTAAACTTGAAATTCACTATTGTCAGCTTTTAAATATTTGCTAGTCCTATCAGTTCTATATAATATGCTATCTAGGAAATAATTAGATTAAATAGCGTTTTAATTTATTTAATTTTAGTGATCATTCAATGTTGTCCACATACTAAATAGGAGAACTCACGTTGTCCAGCAGTATCCACAGCAAAACCAGCAATTGCCTTCATGACCCGATAGAACGCCACACCTTCGATGAGGAGTAGGCTTATAAAAACGCACACTCCCCAACCTATAGCCAATTTACTTGACCTGCCTCCCACTCCAAACCATTGAGCTCCTCGAAATATTGCCGACATTGTTCGGAGAAAATTCTGAAATTTGTTTTTATTACCGCATAGTTGGCCAGTGTAGTGCGACCGACCATCACTGTTAAGCAAAAGTGTATTTGTCGACCCCGTTCATAGACTTTAAGGCCTGCTTACCATTGGGTAAATAAATATAAAGTCACACGCCGTGCTCCAATGAAATAAATACGCTTTATTACCCATAAATATAGGGATGAAGATGAAAAAATCATATAGACATATTGAAGGGAAGTACCTCTAAAAATATGCGGCATACACAAAATTTGGATTAAAATAACCAGAAAAGATAAAAGTGTACGTCTTGGGCAATGACCAGGATCCTGGCTTTATTTTAATTTTAATGAGATCACGGCCTGGTGTGATTTTTATAGCTCCTTCTGGTAAGCAAATCTGCAAAGTCTATGAAAATAGACGTTCAAGACAATGTTGTTCATTTACTATCAGTGTTAGACGTTCCCACTATGCCGATTAAAATATATTAACAACGATCTTCCAGAGATGTTCTGCGCGATATTCAGTCTTGCTTTTTGAGGCACCGGAAGATAAATAATGTCACTGCATCCGCCCACACCCACACGTCTCCGAAGTATGAAACTTCACACTCTGCAGAGTTGTACGCCTATAGTGATTAACTTATTATAATGAATAACTTATAAAAGTATTAATTGCATCGTGTCAGAAGTTCATAGAAAGTCCGTTTCTATATACCTATGTATATCGGAAAAAAAACTTACATCGGAATAAGGTGAATGTGGAAATAATAGTTTATTACAATTATTAACATTATTTTTAAAGTCATTTTGATAATTCATCTTTTACTCACTGAAATAACAAACACTTATACAAAACAATAATAAATTTAATATTTCTTTCTGCTGGTTGTTGTAATGATTACTATAAAACTATGCAATAAGTGTATATGTTAGTACTTGCATGTTTTTAATCACTAATTTCGTGTCATGAATATCATTTTATCGATATTATCTATTGGTAATTAAGGGTTATCGATATTTATGAAACATGCCTCTCAGTCTAAACTATATTATAGATATTTTATATTATTTCTAAAGTACTTTAGTTTACCTACTACTAGACAATATAATTATGAGCTTTATATTAGTGATGCTCCCAAGATGAATCATTTTGTTATTGTTCCCCGTACATACCACCTTTTACAGGTCACCAGTTTAACTACCTATAGTATTACTTTTTTTGTATTATTTTTGCACGGCTTCTGACTTTGTATCTACATAATGGTAAGAAAATCTACAAAATCTATAAATGGGGTCGATTTAATACATTGTTGTTTTAGAGTATTGATCCGTCCCACTATTCCGATTAGATGATGCGGTTAAGAAATAGACGGCGACAAAGATGTACTTGCATTACGACTCTATTTTAATATCCTCGTTTGTTGCTTTATCAATCGCTTGTTTTGTAACCGCATCATGAAAGGACCTCGACAAGAAATTGATGCAGTAGTTCGGAAAACCGGTGAACCCACAGATTAAAACTAAAAGGTGGCTAGGTCATTTGACGAGAGAGAGTTTTAGAGATTTTACATCTGCATAGCAAGTGACTCGAACAGCCAACCGTATTGTTGTCCTCTTCAGTGCCTTACCAAACGATGTAGAGGCTGGGCGCAATCATAACAGTTTACCATTTACTTTTAACTATTTTAACATTATATCTTGCTTTCAACAAACTCCTATTTAATATCGCAACCACCAACCCCAACATTGGTCCTTCGAGCCGAATAAAATCACCGAATTATCATTCTATATTTTACTACAAATTCCATGAATTAGGCAAAAAAAAAGGTTAATGTAAATGTAATGTAAAATGTTAATTTTATTAAAAACACACGTCCTAAGTATTTACCCGACCATTATTTTTTTATTTTGAACTTAGACCCTTTTTCACCTAATCTGTTAACGTATTTTTTACTTTTAACCTTTAGGATACATATAAATTTTAATATATAACTATATTTTTTTTTTTATGTAGGACATTACAAACATATTGCCCTAGTCACAAACTTAGCTCTAGGCTTGTACTATGTGTAACATAAATAACGTTATAATACATATTATATTTTATAAACACCCAGACCATGACAAAATGTACTGAAAAACATACAAATATTTTTAAGTCATGGGTGGGAATCGAACCCACGAACTCCAAATACAACGCCAAAGGCGCAACTACTAGTCAACGGAGGCGGTATTCAGAATTGCATGTACATAAATCGAACCGGAAGGCTTTCGAAATTTTTATAACAAATTTTAATTTACAACAATTCGCAGACGACCTCTGTCACCATCATAGGTTAACAAAAAGGAACGCAGTACTTTTTAAATTCTATTATAGAAATCTGGACCTGCAAAAATACTGGTCTATCTAGTAGTCCGACTATAGTATCAAGATATATGCTGTTTGTTATGTCTTCTTTGTGTTGGTGTAAACACAAAAAAGATAAAAATAAGTAATTCGAAATTTAAAAATAATTAAAGACAAATAACGCGCCAAACGTAGCTATAGCGACACTAGAAGTGTGACCAATTATAATAATATTATACAAGAAAATTTACACATATTGCTCTGGTCACAAACTAAGCTTTATTGGATATCTACGCCTTTGGCGTCGCATCCGGAGGTCGTGGGTTCGATTCCCACCCATGGAAAAAAAGTGTACGCTTTTCCATACAGTTTGTCATTGCATAGGTGTTTATAAAATATAATATGTATATATATATCGTTATTTTTGGAACACATTTATTTATTTAAAAACTTTATTGCACAAAGGAGCATCCTCCATTTTGATACTCGCTCCAATAGCAATCATTGTCGTGTCATTGGATCTTTTAATATGCAAAAATATTTACTATGGCGACTTGTCCCAAATCCTTGTCCGAAAACTACGGGAAGCCCCCAAAAGTTCCTTCCTAAACATAATCAGGGAGAAAACAGATTCCCCGAATATACTTTATGTTTATCTAGAAAGAAAAGGGTTGAATAGGCGAAGGGTGGATTTTCAAAGAATAGAAAGTCATGAAATACCGAACTTCCCACTACTGACGGAAGAACAGATTATTTTACTTTCTTTGGGCACCTATCAACTGAAGCTGGCTCGATCCTACTGCAGCGAGGATCGGGCCAGCTTCAATTGGATTTTGATCAAATGTCAAATGGACTATACATTTTAGAAATATATAGAGAAAGCTCACTCCAAGATTTACATGAATATGGCATAAACGAAGATGCTTGGCTTTTACGTGGACGCAAACAGTCGCGTCACGTACGGTCAAAAACTTATTATTGCTATGTATTGGTAAAAAACAATGTTAACAAAAATGAAACTATTATTCATAACATTTTATGCAATTATTACTGCACGTGTTTGACCGGATGAAGAACAGTCGGCACTTGTGCTCACATAGTTTCAATCGTGTGGTATCTAGGATTTGCCAGACATGAAGGCTTCACTGCTCCTGCAGCATTCCTCAACGATGTAATTATTGATAACGTTTAAAAAAATAAATAACGTTTCTTACTTTTACTATTTTTCCTTTTTTTATCCCTGAGTATTTATTCATTTTAGTACTAAAAATAAATCACGTTTCTTACTTTTGCTATTTTTTCTTTTTTATCCCTGAGTGTTTATTCATTTTATTTAGTACTAAAAATAAATAACGTTTCTTACTTTTACTATTTTTTCTTTTTTATCCCTGAGTGTTTATTCATTTTAGTACTAAAAATAAATAACGTTTCTTACTACTATTTTTTCTTTTTTATCCCTGAGTGTTTATTCATTTTATTTAATACTAAAAATAAATAACGTTTCTTACTTTTACAATTTTTTCTTTTTTATCCCTGAGTGTTTATTAATTTTAGTATCAAATCAAATCAAATCAAATATTATTTATTTCATGAAAATCTTTACAGATATTTATGAATAGTCAAAAAAAAAAAAAAAGTTTTAACAATAAGGTCTAGAGTGCGCTTGGTTAGGCTGTTATATATATATTAATTAATAAAAGGTGTCATAAAATAAAAATATTAAAAAAGAAAAAACAACCAACCGAACGCACGCTACATAACCAACTAGTGTAAGACTAGGTGGTTAGCTGATTCCATTGACCATCCGATTATCATCCGCCATACAAGAGTGCCACCGAGGCGACCAACCTCACCAACCGTATCCACGCCTTAAATATTAGTTCTTATATTATATTATTGTCATTATATTGGCTGTATATATTTTTGAATGACCATCAATCGCATTAACATAGTTATATGGATCGGTATCTTCAAGGGCGTAAACACTAGTTGTAAAGTCGATCCCCCCGGAGACACCCCGGAGAAAAAGGTACCAGCAAGTAAAAAACTCTGGTGCTTCACACACACTAACAGAGGAACACAGCCATTGAGTTACCGATATGCAAACAGCATATGGTAGCATACTTAAAATGCTCTAATCCTACTAAAAGCGTGCACAAAACACCCTATGGCAGATTATTTAACAGTATAGCAATTGGTTACTGTACCAATGTACAGACCTGAAAATACTAAATAGTACAGGCAATTTACTAAATAATAATATATAATAACAGAGTACCTGTATAACGTAAATATAAATAAGTAATCATAAGATATACCTTATCCAAAGATAAAAAAAAGATAAAAAAGTACTAAAAATATATAACGTTTCTTACTTTTACTATTTTTTCTTTTTTATCCCTGAGTGAATGAATAAACCATTTTAGTACTTATTAATCAAAACACACATGATTATATACAAGACAACGATATAATATCACCATTATCTTAAACAAAATCAAACAAAAATAGAAAAACACAAAATAACTCCGTTTGGACAGCAAATGGAGACAAGCGACGTTATCATTATCCTTGTAAAAAGACCTTTTCAATGATATATATATATATATATTATGGCTATTGGGCCGAGTACTAGGCTTCATATATTACTGCCCATTGTCTTTTAGCACAAAGGCGGACTTAATGCATTCTCTACCAGTCAAATGTGTAAATAATTGTCCTATAGAAAAAAAAAACACAAAACCACATAGCCTAGAGTTTAGTTTGTGACCAGAGCAATATGTGTATATTTTCCCACATTAATAGTTTGTGGGAACTAATAACTTTTAATCTAAGCTAACTAAGGGCTCCTTTTATTATTATTAAAAACAAACTTTTATTAGTGCATTTGGGTTCCATTAGGAGGTCATGGGTTCGATTTTATTTTGTTAGCTTCTATCTGGACTTATATTAAATATTATATGTTTTGTTATCATTATTTCTAGTAAACAAGTAAATCCCGGAGCTTAGTTTGTGATCAGAGTAATATAATTATTATTAACTAGATGTGCCCAGCGGTTTCACTCGCCGTTTAATCTATACTAGTGTTGTAAAGCTGAAGAGTTTATTTGTTTGGTTGAACGCGCTAATCTCAGTAACTACGTTCGAAATGAAAAGTTATGTTAATGCTGGATAGCCCATTTATCGAGGAAGGCTATTAGGCTGCAACATTATGGCACGCCACAATCAATAGAAGCGGAGTAACAATGAAAAATGTTGCAGAAACGGTGAAAAAAAATCTTTTTGAGAGCGTACGCTTAAAGTTACGCTAACGAAATTGCGCGCATCAGCTAATTTTAAATAAATTGGATCTAAAATAAATTACCCATGTTATTCATTGATAGTAGAGCTTTCTATAGGAAAAAGATTAAAAAAAATAGGTTCATTACTTTTTGAGTTGTTCCGGTACAAACAATCAAATCCTATATATTTTTTAAACTATAAATTGCTTATTTAGTCACGAAGCAAATGATAACGTTGTACCAATTCCCAAGAAACATTTGCGAAACAAGATTAACTGAGTTCTGTCACAAAGTAAGATGGAAATGAGGGCCGACCCGATTTGTGAAAACTTCCGCAGAGGTCCCTGGTTATGTCAGGAAACTATCTCCAGTGGCGACAGTGCTGTAACGTTTACTGCGGGGGCTTTACACTACAAAGGCTTTAAAAGTGCAGCCTTATTATACAACTACCTTACATTTTATACAAATTAATGTAAATCTAATTTGTACTATAGGTAATAGAAATATTAAAATAAAATACCAAGTTCTAAAATTCGGTTGCGGAGGTTTCCGAGATTTCTCTTATTTTCAGTAATCGCCCGATTCGTAACCGTATGTTAAAAAAAGACTACTCCCTCGACAAGAAATTGATGCAGTAGTCTCCGGAAAACCGGTGAACCCACAGACTAAAACCGAAACATGACTAGGTCAGTTGATGGTTGTTGCATCTATATGGACAATAATATAAAAAAATGTATATCTATGTTTTCATAAAATCTAAATATCCAGTTACCACTTTCGTTTGCAACTCTACTGTTACTGACCATGCATGTGTCATAGCTACAGTCTCTAAAGGCCCTACAAGAACTAGAGTTAACAAGCCTTCTTACTTTAATAAAATCGATTATAAAGGTCCTATCGATGATCTTAAACAAACTGACTGGGACCCATTTTATCTAAGTCTTAACGCTAACTCTGCCGCAGCCTCTTTAATTTCAACTATCTCTGACATTATTGATAAAAACTCAACTAAACGACCATGCCGCCGTAAATTGACTAACATTAAGCCTTGGGTCACTCCTGGACTAGTTCGTTGCATAAAAAATCGCGATAACTTACACAAAAAACTGAAACGAGACCCTAACAACCGAATTTTGACCTTAATTTGTAAAAGATACCGTAATACTTGCAATCATATTTTACACAAATTAAAACATCTTTATGAAAAACATGAACTACTAAAACATAAAAATGACCCTAAAATGACTTGGGCTACAATTAAAAATATATGCAACTACGGAAATAAATCGAATCTCTCCATAGACCTCTTGAAAACATGTAATTCACCTCTTGAATCAGTAAACAAAGCCAATAATTACTTTGCTAATATAGGATCAGGGATGGCGATGACTATACTTAAACATAATAATACAACTGAATGTGATTTGGCAGCGACAACTGTTAATGACTGCGTACAATTAAACTCTTTCGTGTTTTTACCTACTGACTCTTCGGAAATCCTAACCCTAATTAAATCTCTTAAACCTAACTCATCTCCCGGTTGTGACAACATTTCGACCAATTTTGTTAAACATGCTGCTTTTATGTTGCTACTGCCTCTTACTTATTTATTTCAACTACACATGCCATAGAAATGCTAATTACACAAATCATAAATACTTTAGAATCAAAAAAGAAATGTCTTGGAGTATTTCTCGACCTTGCTAAAGCATTTGATACAGTCTCTGTCCCCATCTTATTGCGAAAAATGGAACATCTTGGAATTCGTGGGGTCGAATTATCATTATTTAAGGACTATCTTACAAATAGAAGTCAAATGGTAAGAATTTCAAACATAAGCAGCTCTGAGGCATCGGTAACATTTGGTATTCCACAAGGAAGCATTCTTGGACCAACACTTTTTTTAATTTATATAAATTCTTTGTGCAATTTCAAAATTCAAAATGCCCAAATTATCACATTTGCAGACGACACTGTTTTATTGTTTAATGGAGACACTTGGATCGACACAAAACAGTATGCTAAAAGTGGATTAACTCAAATAGCGAACTGGCTTGACAATAACTTACTTACCCTTAATCTGATTTAAACTAATTACATAACTTTTAGCATCAATGCAAAAACGCAACCACCGATTGGTTTTTCAATAGTGACACATTCCTGCAACAGCAAAGACACTAATTGCAACTGTATGAAACTCACTGCCACTGATTCTGTCAAATATCTGGGTATATATATTGATAAACACTTGTCTTGGAAAAATCAAATTTCAAATCTCACCTCCAGAGCTCGTAAACTCATATATATATTCAAAAACTTAAACCACATAGGTGATCAAACCGTTCTTAAAAACGTGTACGTTATGTCAATCTATTTCAACATATGGGATTACTGTTTGGGGCGGTGCAAATAAATGATCTTTATTGCAATTAGAAAGAGCTCAGCGTGCTATCCTCAAAGTGATGAATTGCAAACCAATTAGTTACTTTAACTTTCTGTTCGGCAGCTTTTCATAAAATACTCAGTAATACGACAACACACTAAAACTCAATTAAAATATACAGATAAAAAAAGAAGAAAAGATTTCGTTTATTTAGTTCCACCACGTACAACAAAATTCTCACAAACTTCCTTTATATTTCTGTGCCCTTACCTCTACAATAAAATAAGTAAAACAACATCTATAAGAGGCCTTTCCAAACGCCTACTTAAAAAAGCTATAGATATCTACATTTTTACTAAAACTGGATTATTACGGTACCGAAGAACTTCTAGTAATTATTAAATAAAAGTAATTATATTTGCTTTATTCAACCTCTACGGGTTTTCCCACACTCTTCTTACTTATCCTATTTATTATTTTCTCCTACATATTGTTATAACATCACTATATAACTATTATATTATTGAATACTATTCTATAATATAATAGCTAGTATAACTTTGTAGGTATGATTGTGAATGTAAAATTCCCTAAAGGATTTTTTTTTTTAATTACCTTCATTAAAATTAAAATTATATACTTTTTTTTATTATCGTAAGATTTTTGTCTGATTCTATAACATATACTGTATAACTTATCTAGTTCTAATTAGTTACGAACGGTGCGCAGGCGGCGAAAACTACCTATCCGTGATACAGTCTCGACTAGTACGGAGGGTAGTATGAACTACGTGTTGCATCGGCCGATATTTTGTTATATTGTAAACAGATGAATATGTATTATTGTTGTATTGGCTTTTTATTGAGATAATAAACGTTTTTATTATTATTATTATTATTATGTATAAATAAATTTATAGTGGTAGTCATCTGAATTGTAAGCATCCTTCGACGATCACTGCGGTTACTTATTGTTCCGTAAACGCATCCTAACAAACAATTAAAATTGTATTAGTGTCTTAGTGTCCCCTATTCTAAAACTTGTGAATCCGCTTACCACCAAGTGAATTTAGATTTATACTCGTATAGCATGCTCCTATAGAACAATTGAATGATTAAATTTGTTCGGAAACGAAGTATGCAAAGATCTATATTAGAAACAGTTGTGTCGTTTGCATTTAAAGTTTAAACTTTCTGAAAGTAAAAAAAAAGTAAGGAAATATTAAGTTTGGTAATTATTTATTTGGTAATTAATGATTTCCGCTTTGAAAATCATATCACTGAGGCTGTACGTAACTGTTTTTATAGACTTAAGGTTATGTATAAGATACGTGAATATCTTAGCGAGGGTTTGAGGTTGAAACTGTGCGAAACGATCGTGCTCTCAAAGCTGAATTACTCTGACATAGTGTATGGACCATGTATAAGAGCTAGGTCGCAAAAGCTTATCCAGCGCGTCCAGAATGCCTGTGCGCGTTTCTGCTATCAAATTCCTCCACGTTGCCATGTTACTCCTTTCTTAAACAGGAATAACTGGCTCAAAATGAATAATCGTAGAACGCTCCACTTTGCCACCTTGCTATTTGGCGTAATTAAGTTTAATATGCCTAATTATCTTTTTGATAAACTATCATGGTCACGTAGCTTGAATTTATATAACACTCGTGCATCTTTTAATTTGCTATGTGTGCCGCGATATAAATCCTCTGCATTTCGAGGAAGCTTTAGGCACGCGGCTACTAAAATCTGGAACGACTTGCCGCCACCATTGCAGAATATGCAGACGTAAGCTGCTTTTAAAGCCAACTATACAAAAATTATTATAGCAGATCAAAAATCGGCAGCGTAAACCGCGACATAAAAGTGTAAGTGTTTAATATAATTTATAGTGTGTATACAATAATCATAGTAGATAATAGGTAATAAATAATGATGTTAATAATAATATTGTCTAATTAACTCATAATGCTTAGGTACGTAGTTTTTTCTTTTGTAATTTTAAGTTTTCCTATTGTTGTGTATTTAGGGATTATTTTTATTTTTTGCTTTAATTTTTGTTTATATTTATTTATTTTTTATATCTTGAGTAGTTTTAGATTTGATTGTTTTATTTTTTCTGTTTTTTACTTACTTTTTTAATTGTGTTTATTAAATTTAAACAATATGCCTTCTACCGTCCTCGTACATAATAGGCATCGGCTGAAAATCAGCGCTACAGCGCAGTCTGTTGTAGCTTGTGCTGAGCCGATTACCTGTGTGTCCCCGCGCAACACCCAATCTGTTTATAGTTATAAGATATATTATAATAATTTGTCAAACTTGTTTGGTGTATGAATAAAGATTTTCTTTCTTTCTTTCTTTCTAATTAAATATTTTGTCAACTTATAAAAAGTAATTTACAGAATCTGTAATTGTAATTGTATTTGGCAAACTAGAAACAAACTGTTTCTCTTTTTGTTTTATTTCACATTATAATTATTATTTTCAAATTTAAATTAAAACAGAGTAAATTCTGATAAATTTATGTAGAGTTTTAGTGCTCTTATTAGCACCTCACCTTAGGGTAACCTTAGTTTGTTTTTCTGCACTAATATTATATGTTATTCAATGACTCAATAAGATAGAAAAGTCCATTATTCTTTTAATGAGTAGGTATCGCGGTTTATTTTAATTGTTCCTCTAAATTCTCTATTAATAAAGCTTTTTTTTAATTCTCAGGATAATCTTATATTGTTTTTTTTTTAAAGATAAAATGCAAAAATCCTGAAAGAGTTTCTCGCTTTTGAGGCAAGGTACTTGCTTAACCCCTGAGCCAACCTTGTTCTAGCAGCCCTCACGAAGTTTGTCATTGCTTGTTATCTACTTATACAAGATCCGACTATCAATAAAACATATATATATGTATTGGTTAAAATGTACGCCACTAGACCGTTGTTACTTATACCGTTCACCTCCAACAGTCTTTCTTACATTTGTTAAACCCATAAAATATTGTATATCAGTTATAACATATTTTTAAATTTATGATCATAAAAAACTGCACTTGAAAAATATCTAATGTCCATGAAAATTGAATTTCGGTCCACAGTGCGCAACATTTCGTAAAATATCTTCGTAGGGTGTTGTAGTGGTAATTATTCCAGACATTTTGACATGAAATACCTAATTATTTCAGATATTTTGGAGGCGGTCGATGCTTAGAAGCCTTGGAAGAGGCCCATGATCACGACAATGCTGGCACGCCTCACGCTCCCAGTGTGGCCAAGCATTTATAATATTAGAGTTATTTCAGATTATAAAAGCAGAGAACTACAGTGATGGTAGGTTTATTTTATTTTCAGAATTATATACCCACTGTTACATGGTAAACAGACAAGACCTCCATATTAGGAAGACCAGCAAGTACCAATCAAACCGGACCAGGCCCAGGACCAAGGAAGTGGATCCCTGTTACGATGTGTGCGAAGACCTCTCCGTGGCAGACACGCAGACTGCATTGATGTACAGTCGGTATAAACCAGGATATTATTTCTTTGTCAACATGTGTCATGCTAGGAAAACCATTTGTCGGGATAATTTAGGTTTGTATTTTTGTTTCATAATTGACAGAGTTCGCGATTGACTTGAATCCTGATGGAAAGCATACATACAAACGTCTGGACCAAGTATGCTTTTGTTATCGCATTTTAAACGACTATCAATAGTCAACCGGCTCCGTAGACTAGTGGTGGCACCTTTGGCGTTGTATTCGGAGGTCGTGGGTTCGATTCCCACCCATGGAAAATAAATATTAATACGTTTTTCTGTACAGTTTATCATGGTCTGGATTATAATATGTACTAGTATTGGTGTTCCTGTTACACATAGTACAATCCTAGAGCTTAGTTTGTGACCAGGGCAATATGTGTACAATGTCCTTTATATAGAGTACGGCATGTGACTTTGTATTTGCCTGATGGTAAGTAGACCTACGAAGTCCATGAATGGGACGATTTACAAAAATGGAGTGAATACATTTTTGTAAATTGCTCCCACTATGCCGGGATGCGGTTACGAAATAGTCGGCCACATGGACATTTTTTGCTTTAGGTATATTTTAATATCCTCGCTGCTTTATCGAAAAATCAATCGCCCGTTTCGCTACCACACCAAAAAATGAGGTACGACAAGAAATCGATGCAGTAGTCTCCAGAAAACCGGTTCACTTGACGGTTTTGAATCTATGGGCACGATTGGTAACGAGTTTGGTCGGTCAGCCTAGCAAAGTTATAGAGGCCTCCCTCCCAACTTAGTTTAGTTTGAGGGTTTAAGAGTTTGTGATGGTATAGCCTCGTTGTATAAAGCAGTCACCGATCCCAGGTGTGGCCTTGTTGTCATCTCCTTAACGCAGTTGCGCAGTGACTTAACCACTAGGCTGTATGATAAATGTTGTTATTTCAGCGCTGCATTGGGTGCGTTCAGAAAGATGTCACAGCAGCACTTTATGCCTATTGCTTGATGTTTTAACAATTTCAATAATACACTCAAATCAGTTATAAAAGTTTCAGTTTGTAGTTTTAATAGGAAGTTTAATAAATAAAACAAACTAAATTCAATAATGTTATTTTATTCCCCTGTAAAAATATTCATCCTGAAAACTGTAATAAAACCAATTCATATGTCACCATTGTAGCGGTTATCTGGAAAAAAAAAGCTTTAACTTGTTCATCTATTTTTATTGTGCCATTATCCTGCTAACCTAGGAGTAGATACAGTGTCAGATGCCGCGATTTCATAAATTATTGGACATAATTATGCACTGCTTTAAAAATAATATTAAAAACATAATATTAAACATTTTTAATTTATCTTCAAATCAAATCATTTATTTCATGCAAATCTTTACAGATATTTATGAATAGTCAAAAAAAAAAATGTTTAACAATGAGGTCTTAGAGTGCGTTTGGTTAGGCAGCTATTCATTTATTATACCTCGATATCAGATTTAGAACTTAAATTTAAAATTTGTTAATATGAAAATTACTACCAAACCGAACACACACTACATAACCAACTAGTGTAAGACTAGGTGGTTAGCTGATTCCATTGACCTGTCAATCATTATCTGCCATACAAGGGAGCCACCAAGGCGACCAACTTCACCGAAAATATCCACGCCTTAAATATTTATTCTAAAAAAAAGGTTAGTAACCAATCACATATATATATATAAGTAAAGGTATAAGGATCGGTATTTTTAAGGACAGGTATACTAACTGTAAAGTCGATCTACACTTCGGAGAAAAAGAAACCAGCAAGTAAAAAACTCTAGTGCTTCACACAAACTAAAAGAGGAGCACAGCCATTGATTTGGTTATGCTATATAGCATATATATATATATATATAGTAGCATACTCAAAATGCACCCCACCGATCAGCATGCGCAAAACACCCTATGGCAGATTATTTGTTACTGTACCAATGTACAGAACTACACAGTACTGTAGTATAAATTAAGTATAAATAAGCAGGTAATCACCAATGATTACCTTATCCAAAGACAAAATTTACATATAAAAATAAATTATGTAATATTAAATTATTACAATATCGGACACTACTAAGCTAGGGTTCATTCTACATATGTAATAAGTAATCCCATCAAAAACAATACTTGTCAAAAAAAACAAGTCTCGCAACTCAGTTGTTCTGCGGTAAAAAGTTGTGAGATCCATGTAATACCAAGTCGGTTATTAATTTATTCAGTCTCTACTTAAGCGACTTTCTGTCTTAATACGTCCAGTCTCTAAGACCACGATCGTGGTCCATAACAATTGAAAATCAATTGTGTCTGGAATCTCCGTACTCGAAGCATTAAGTTGTTACGTAATAATTAACAGCATCTTATAGTGACAAATTGAGGATTCCTGCGCTTTAACACTTCCAAACTCGACATTAATTAGATGTAAACCGCCCAGACTTGTGAGTAGCCTTTAGTCGTCAAACTAATATAGCAATCGAAATTATCAATGAAAATCGCAAACTTATAGGTAAGAATTCTGGGCACATCCGAACAGCATTGGGTCGCTTGCGCGTATGAGCGCGGCTGCTGCTCGCTCGGCGACATTCACCTTTCCGCGCGCCCCGCCACTGTCCCCGCCCCGCGCCCTCGCGCTAGCACCGCGCAGCGCGTAGTAACGGCCCACGCTCACTCGCTAGCATCGCAGAGCGTGGTATATAATTATAGAACCTTACGCACTCGTAATAAGTACGAATACGCACGTAGGTACGTTTTTTGCATTAATAAATAATTTAATACACGTGTTTTCATGACGGGAATACCCATTTTTTGCTCGATTTGGCAGGGGCACTACCATGCGCCTATATTTATATGGGACTAGCTTAAACCCGCGGCTTCGCACGCAATAATAATAACTGCCGTAAAACATCGTTACGAATAAAGCCAATATAGAAAAATTTAACTGAAGACTTGGCTGTAAGGGCTTAATTTTCTTTGGTCGGTCTTTTCTAGATTTTTTAGTTTTTCCTTGATTCATACACCAAACACTACTTATATTCCAAATTTGAAGCTTCTAGGTCTGCTAGAAGTGCCTTAGAATTTTGATGATCGGTGAGTCAGTGAGTGACAAAATTAAGAAATTTGACCCGTTATAATTCTTAAAAATACTGATTCAAATTGAATAAAATTTGAAATATACGTGTCTTTACAATGCCTGCATGGTTACTGAAAATTTCAGTCTTCTAGTTTTATCCACAACGAAGTTACAGGGGGTCGAAAATGGTCTGAATTGCTTCGAGAAAAGGATGGTACGGCCGTGACGCTTTTTTGCTCGACTTGGTGGGGGCACGGCCGTGCCCCCAGATTTGTTCACTAGTTGCAAGACCTCAATTGCATATCAGGACGGTTCCAGACGTCTTTATCGTTAAAATAGTCTTTTACACTATAGTAAGCCTTATTGATTAAAATGTGTTTTATACAATTCTTAAACTTTATTTCACTCTATAATGCTTTTAGGTAATTTATTAAATAACCTTATACTGTTAATTGGGGGAGGCCTATGTCCAGCAGTGGACGCGCGAAAGGCTGGCATGATAATGATACTGTTAATGACGAAACATTTATTACTTTTTTGCAATCTAAACTTTGGTATATCGATTTTATCTATGTTTCTTAAGTTTAAATTATGTCTATCGCTATTTTTACTAAACATATTTAAGTTTTTCCTTACGTACAATAAATTCTCATAAATATATTGAGATGGTAGTGTCAATACATCAATCATAGGAAAGATTTCTCGAAGAGAGTCACGAGCTTTCATGTTATATATTGCCCGTGATTTGATACATTAGGCAACGTAAATTTCATGCACTTAGTCTTCTTTGCATTTAAAACTAAATTATTTGCCGTGAACCATTTTGAAACCATTTCCAGAGTGTCATTTGCTGCCGATAATATATTATCTTTGCTACTAACTTTAAACAGTAGGGATGTATCATCAGCAAATAGCACTATCTGCGTCGTCTCCTGTACCATATGTGGAAGATCATTGATGTATACTAGGAACAGGAACGGGCCTAAAATTGAGCCCTGGGGGACACCCATATTTACAATGGTTCCGTCGGATACACAACCATCAATATTAACACCTTGAGTTCTATTAGAAAGGTAGGACTTTATTAGATTTAAAGCTAAATCGCGAATGCCATAAAATTCCAGCTTATCTAATAAAGTTTGATGGTCAACACAATCAAACGCTTTAAACAGATCACAGAAAACGCCAATGAGATCCTGGGAGTTTTCTCAGGCGTCAATTATTTCAGTAATCAGTCTTCTCAATAAACTTTTCATTTTTCAGTTTTCAAATAATTTTTCTTACCATTTTTTTCGAATTTTAGAGATTTGCGACAATTTTCTTACCGAATTATAAACAAAATAAAAGAAATAAGCAAATTTTTAACTTCATTCAATAATCCACTTGATATATTTCTCTTGTCCTGAGCCAAATTATCCCATTATGAAACTTTGACCCTTATACATTTATAACCCTTTAACATGATTACAATAAGCGTCGCTCGGATTTTTAAATACATCGGACCAATGGTTTTGAAATATTTATACACACAGGCAAACATACACTTGAGACTCACCTATAGCTAACATTATCAGAAATAAAAATTATTTAAAATTATACTCGATTTCATCATGAAATAAATATATTTTAATAATAAAAATCTCGAAAAATATACATTAAATTTTGAAAATACTTACTGAAAGAATCATTTTTTTATTAACGTCAAAGAAGTCCATTCCCGTGATCACTACATTAGAAGTATTTACTTGCTCTAAAAGCCTTTGGCACTGAAACATTGTAACATATACATAACTAGAAAATAAAAAAATTGAGTCATGAAAAACTTATACTTTTGAAGTTAACGACATGGTTTTCAGGAGACTACTGTATCGATTTCTTATTGAAATGATAGTCTCCTTTTAGGGTGCCGTTACAAAACGGACAGTTAATTTGACAATAAAGCCGCGAAGATATAAAATTCATCTTTGTCGTCGCCCATTACTTAACCACATCATTAAGCCGGCATAGTTACAGCGATCATAGTTAGACTTTGTGGTTCTGCTTACTATCTGGTAGATGCAAGGTCACACGCCATGCTCCAATAAAATATCAGTCTATACAACACTGATGTATTTCCTGTATAATATAAAAAATAATGAATTTAATTATTATTCTTAAATTAGAATGGACTTATGTCCACAGAAAATCACTGGAGTTAACGACAGGACATTGATATTCTATGCCCAATTTGCATTTTGTACAAAGGTCTGAGTTAAAAATAATGAACCGATTTCTGGTAATAAATCCGTGAAGTAGACCGAACGAGACCAATATATTTATTTGACCGAATATGTGAAAATGAGCTGTAATAATAGCAGCGACGAGTTGTTTTTTTTTGTTTTCTGTTTTTGCTGACAAATTATTTATTACTTAAAATAGACAGACACACTTACCTCCAGTTTCTAGAACCTTGATCAATTCATTCTATGATTAAAATTACGTAACAAAGTGCTTGATTGGTGAAAAATTTACGTGACGTGATATTCTACCAATCATCTTGGTCATGACATCATTTTAATCATCTTTCTATATACTGACGTTAGGCCTTATTTATTTATTGACCACCCATAAATCACTAAAAATATTTAACACTCTTACCTCAAGTGTAAAATTAGTAGTATCTACAACATGCATCGAGGACAGTGATTCTTTGGAAGTCGTATGTAACCTGGCGGCCATCAGCTGCGTGAACAGTCCACGACCCGCCATGAAGAAGAACGAAAAGAAGAAATATAGCTTACGTTCTATTCCATTCACTAATCTAGAAAAACTTATCAATCAATAATTTATTAACCAGTAACTTCACAAAATAAAAGGATTTTAAAACTGTCGGTACTATATCAAACGCTGCCAAGGCTGCACGATCACTATCTAGTTTTTGGCTGCATAGAATAATAATGTTTATATAATAATAATTGTCTTGGAGAAAAAGTTAAGTTGTCAGTTCCAGTTTCACTATACCAACTTGCGAATTAGTTTATAGATGGGGTATTGAGCCTATTATAAGCCTATATTAAACACTGCGATGAGCTGATGAGCTGCGCAGGTTAAATATCTAGACTAGCTCACGGTTTTCGTATTCATAAATATGATCGTATCGTATAACTTTACAGAATAAGCTGGTATAATTTGGTCTTCTCGTAAATACTCACTTATGAACTTTGTCCTGGTCGCAATCGTCAGTAGCATGGACAACTTCTTTTCTGAAAATCCAAATATGTACGATGATTTAAGCTTCTCTTTTTATCTTTGTTATATTATTTAATTTAGTAAACCATTTAAGTATATGTGATCTTTCACTTAGCTGATCAAACCCCACTCTAATTCTGTAAATATCAATGGATTCACAAGTGCATAGATATCTACTATAATCATAATATGGGAGTTCATAAGACACACCAAGCGGAATATGTATGTGTAGTGCATACATACATACATATCTTCACGGGTGCCTTACGGCGCCCGAGACCGCCTAGACGGCCCCAGGGTACCCAGCGGAGGGGTTTTAATCCCACCTCGTCGTAGCCGATGGTATGAGTCTACACCGAACAAGTGGCTAGCTCGTCGCGATGTTTTGAATAGACTCAATAACCCATCTATAAACAGTTTCACAAGTTGGTATAGTGAAACCGGGACCGACAGCTTAACGTGCTCTCCGAGGCACTATAGTGGTGTTGTCAAACAAATGTACATAAATTTTTAAATTAAAAACTCATTGGTACACACCGGGATTCGAACCAGGGACCTTAGTGTTTTTAAGTCCAAAGTCTAACCAACTCGGCCACCACGTATATACGGATATATACTGGGAATAGTAATGGATACATACCTAAGGATCTTATACAAGTGCACGCAGACCAGGACCAGGTTGGAACCAAACGATACTAGAACTATAACCGTGATGTGGGAGTTCATTAGACGCACCAAGCGGGATAGGCGCGTGTAGTGACTCCTTAGAATACTCCACATACCTGGCTAGATAAAGAAAAAAATATTGGTGTTAATGAAACACTATTTATTCCTGAAAAGTTTAATTTTCTTGTACATTTAGATGGCTTTGATAGTGTCCTCTTTTTTGATTCAAAAGGCGATCCAGAAGCGTCTTGGAAAAGCATTGGACATGTGCAGATTTATGATGATGATAATGAATATATTGGAATATGGGTATTACTTAATTAAATGTTATAACAGCACACTTCGAGTTGTCAAAGTTTAAGTGTTTTGGCAGCAATGGTTGGTACCAATCTGAATCAGCAACAAGAACTTTTAGCTTGTTTTATGAAAAAAATAATATGCAACTCCAAGTTTACAGTTATAAAAATAGAGTAATCATTTAAATTAATTTCACTACATATAAAACCACGTGTTTTTTAATAATGTTTTATACAGAGCCAAATATATTGCACCTTAAATTAGTTTTTCGGCCAAAATGTAAGTAAAGATAAAATCTATGTAATTCACTGGTAAAGAAATGGAAGTACCTTTTCTTTGTACAGCACAATCATTTCGTTAAGGTTCTCGAATAGAGTGGTCAAATACAGACTGATATCCACAATAATTATATCGGCTACTGTAGTCATTAAGAGTAACTGTTCCTGGAAAACCTAAAACAGAATTGTTATATTAAGGTTTCGCCAGTCCCTTTATCCCGTTGTTCTCCAACTCTTATCCACCGTTATCACCACCACCAACCTTAGGGTGCAGAATTAATTATAATTATATCTGCATCTATAAAGATACAATTCCACCTAGACTGTTGCTTATCCACTTGCCGTACTAAATTTATGTATTTAGGACCCTTGTACGTTAACCCAGTTCTCCATACATACCTCTAAGAAGAAGGCATTCCAATAAGTAAACGGCATCAGTCTGTAAATATAAAACAGGGTGTACTCGTAGTAAGCCTGGATCAAGGTTTCGTTGACGGCACACGTCTCTGATAACTTCGCGTAGAATGTGATGCAGAGAACTCTATCCACTGAGGAGAAGAATATAAGTAAGAAAAGTCCATTTAAAATGAAACTGCGCTCCTCTATTATTTCCAGTGAAGTCCTACCATATCCCGTCCAACTATGCTTTACGCGGAATGGTGAGATCTACTCAATTCGTTTTACAGTGTTAACTAATCAGGAGGGGAGTGCGACTGATTTGCATCGCGTGTGCCAACGACAACTGCTTATCTTAGTCTATACTTATTTTAGATCAGTACCTTTGTTATAAGTACGTATGGACTCTGGTCACATATCTAATACCTACTAGATTTGTATATAATGAAATGTTCCTTCGTACTTATTTGTATTCTGTGATGGCTTTTCTTTAAATTAATAAACGTTACTATTGTTATTGCATGTCCGCATAAACAAAGTATGCGTGTGTGTTGAAGCTTTCTGATAGAGTGCGGAGTTTAGTTCGCCGTTCACCCGGTAAGCGTTAGACAGCGGTAATAAAAGTCACGAGAATAAAGCATGCGATATAAAAAAATAGTTTTAGCGTACGCGGTCTAAAACATAATTTATGCGCAGAATGCATTACGGCAGGCGTCAGAATTTTCCTATGAGTTATTTCTAACCGTCTGCGCTCAGCCTTACTCTGTTTATTAAAGTCATAAGAGTGACGATGTAAAACAAGAGCTCATCCATAAGAATCTGATTATATCTATGAAATATATGAAAATGTATATGGAATATGAAATGCCCTTCATATTATTACTATTAACTAGAAAAATGTCACCCACCCACAAATCCGAACAAAATAGCAATATTGACCAATATGCATATTTTGGTGACATCACGTTTGCCAGGTTGCGGCAAGCTGCGTTCTATTGCCGACGCCTTGTTGACTAGGGGAGGCCACTTTATTCCGAGCCAAATAACCAGTAGAGTTAAACACAAGCCGTTCGCGTTTATCACGAATTTGTCTAGAAAATATCAGGAAACTCAAATTATTATTTATCTTCACACCAGGTCCCTTACGGGGTAGGCAGAGACAACACTTGTCTCTATCCCTTCATACTCCTTTCGCCTCTTCCACAGTCATAACTCTTCTGATACATGCACGCCGATTTCGGAGACTTTTAATTGCACCTTCTTTTAAAACCTTTCCAATTTGGTCATGGTACGTGTGTCTTGGTCTCCCTCGGTCGTCTATCCTTCACCTCGCTTTTATATATCTGGTTCGTCAGTCTTTTATCACTCATTCTTTCTATATGCCCAAACCAGCGGAGCATACCTTTTCTCATTTTCATACCTATACTTTCTTTCAGTCCCACTCATAGAACGCAGTGCTCCGTTGACACTATTGCCTGCAATCACTCTCCTTTTAATATCTATAAATTCAGACACTTGTTCTAGTTTCTCGTTATCAACCATAATTGTCGCATTCGTTATCTCATTTCTCTCAAATATTAACACCTTAGATTTTCTCGCATTTATTCGGAGACCTTTTTCATTACATCCATCTTTCATGTCTGTGACAAGTGATTGCAGCTCTTGCTCAGATGATGCAATAAGGACAGCATCATCTGCATACAATAATGTATTAATCAACACTCAAATTAGAATTTATATTTATCTATAAGAACACGGCATGTGAGTTTGTAGTTACCTGATGGTAACTACTACTTCTATAGACCTACTAAGTCGAAACCAATAGAATTGATCGCTCCCAATATACTGGCAAAATTATGCGGTTGAGAATTGGGCAGTGACAAAGACGAATTTACAATCTAGAAGAGTCTACTTTAATACACTCGCTGGTTTATTGAGAAATAAACTGTGTCGGTTTCGTGGCCGCACTCTGAATATTCCATCATTTTGAGGTAATTATGGAATAATTGAAAAGAATGAATAGAATTCATTTGGTTACTGCATCAGCCTCCGATACTACTTTATTGATCTGAGGTATCTATCATTAGAAGAAGTATTGTGGTTTTTATATTTTTTTATATTTTATATATATACATTTGTATATATCTGCAAAGTTTATGTATAGTATAATTAGTTTGAAAAATTGTATTAATTATAATATTGTCAGTATTTTTATTTTATTTATTAAAGGACCTATAACTTGTTATACAGTGGTAATAAGATAATACATAGTCCAATGAAGTCTCCGCCTATAATTAGCATCTATATAAAATTAAGCACATATGTATTTTCCCAAAAATGACAATATAAACAAAAAAATAACTACCTACCATAAAAAAACAAAAAAGTACCATTAAAGTTAAAGTAGGCACCAATCTGAACTCGAACTAAAAATAATAATAATATAAATAAACATTATACCCACTGAGGCATAACTATTTACCTAGAAAATGGTTATACATGTATTTTTTAAGCCTGCATTGCTAACGCTAAACAAGTCCAAGAGTTGAAAATCTTAAAACCAAAGAGTTTTTTAACATAATTTGTTCCAGCATGTTTAATACTAATTGAGAAGTCTCCTAAGTAGCGAGTCATTTAACTTATTAAGATTTATCCGCCTTGTATTCCCGCAATATGGCCGCACTTGCCAGACCGACCGACCGGACTCGTTACCACCGCTCATATAGATGCAACAACCGTCAAGTGACCTAGTCATGTTTCGGTTTTAGTCTGAAAACCCACAGACTAAAACCAACATGCTATTCGAAGCACTATAGTGGCGTTGTTAAACAATTTACATATTTTTTTAGATTAAAAACACACCGGGGTTTGAACCAGAGAATAATATTATTATATTATAAAAAGTAATATTGTCAAAAAGTAATTGTTTTATTTAAGTTTTGTATTTTATCCATTATTGCCATTATAACTCCTTTTCCTCATATAAATATATTTTATTTTTAATATTAGCTCCTCACCATCCCTTAGCTCTCACATCGGTTATAATATGTCTAATAGATTTTTTTTAATAACACCACTAGTTTAGTACGATGTGGACTCCTCCACCGCGGAACAATAGAATTAATATCATAATTTGCTATTAAATAACATTGATACTTACGTATATTTCTAAAACTCGTATTCATACAGAAGTAAACCAAACTAGACCCCGACAGTACGAGTTGCCCCATCACGCAAATTATACAAATAACATTGTATGGGTGAAACAATTTAAACCTAAAAGCCAAATAACATTGTATGAGCTAACACTACATGTACACTAACGGAAAGTGGCTATGTGGTTACTTATATACTTATATGTTAAAAGCAATAAATCATTATTGAACACTAAAACCCGAAAAGCCAAATAACATTGTATGGGTGAAACAATTTAAACTTGTGAGCATAGCCATACAAATATTATAAAAACAAAAGTGTGTCTGTTTTGGAAAGTTTTACATCAAAACAACTGATTTTATGATATTTGGTGGTGAGGTTTTTAATATCAGGGGAAGAACATACCTCCCCAATATAATATATTTCTACATACCCACCGAAGGATGCAAATATACCGGGTATTTTTGTTTTAAGAGGCTCTTGCTAAAATATTTTAATAAACCCGACAGAAATAGTATTCTATGCAACTTGAAATTTTCAACTGCGTCTCACCATAAGAGTCAGTTTTTTAAATAAAATGATGGAACCCTAAAGCATAATTCAGTAGGATGATACTATGTAGTACTTCTGTTAGAGAAGAGTAGTTACAAATTGAAAGAGATAGCCATACCTCAGTTCGCTTCTGTTTAAATACATCAGCCCCGATAGCGGGAGCAAGCCGAGAGCTCGACACACAAGCAGGATGTGTCTCACCGCCGAGTGCAAGCCGCAAGCTTTGTACTTTTCGATTGACAAGCTTTTCAACTCGAACATAACTCCCCCGAACCCAGAGTCGGGTAACTGACGGAAATCAAATCATATACATTGTTAGCTATTGTTGGGGAAACCTGAATGTTTACTCTGTCAATACACGTTGGCTTTAGTGTTGAATGCTGTCGATACATTTTCGTAGAATCCTGCTTTTATGGAGAAGGAATATAGAACAACTTTTAATTGAGGTTACGAAATAGTACATTTTTATTATCATTATATTATATTACTTAACCGCATATGGGTATCACGGCAGTAAATAATCTTGAGTTCTAGACTATAATTATAACTTTACATATTCATGTATTACATACATACGTACGAGCTCGTGGGTTCAACTCATGGCAAATAAATTAGTACGTTTTTCTGTACAGTTCTGTACAAGTTTGTCACAATTTGGTATTCATATAGTGAAGTGTGTATAGGTACTATACTTTGTGTAAGAAGTTATTATGTTGTAAGTATGTATTAAATTGTGCTTTATTCAATGTCCCAATATTAATATTCATTTTTAACTCTGATCAAGTTCATTATTTTGGAATAAAAAAACATTATGGAGCGCAGGCAAATTTCTATTATGGCAGTTATATGTTGGGCGGTAAGGCAAGGTGTTCATGGCTAACATGTCTACTTTACCTTAGCAATAACAGCTATATTACTTCACTATAATCACTTTGCTTTATACTCAGTTACTGTATTGCACCTACCTCACTTATTAACGGTTTTGATTGACTCGTTCATAATGCTTAGCGGCATTGAGTCCGCCTGTGTATTTTAAATGAAATAAAGATTTTAATAATAAAAAACAATAGCAAGTCTTTATTTTTAATACATTTTTATATTAGTGACTCTAAATATGTCGTAATAAGTAAAGAAACAGAGTGGTTTATTTAATTAAGCTGGTGGTGGTCGTGATCAACTAAAGTTCTAACTCTTGTCGCTCACTTTAGTTGTTACAGAAGTTCCAGGGTTAAACTGCAGCAGTACCAACTCATAGGTGATAATAGTTCCCAATATCTGAAAACAGAATCAAATTTATATACAACCTTCCATAAATAAGAACTTGCCAATCTCACGCTGGTAGAACATTATTTAAAGTTACAGATGTACCCACGGTATGCACATACATTCTGTTACCGCTGTTCTCTACTTACCGCTAATATCATGTTTCGGGTGACTGAAAAAAATCCCATTCCACTAAGAGCTACTTCAGAGTGTGTCACCTGGTCAGCGAAACGTTTCACCTATAAACAATATCAATGTTAGTTGTTGGTTTATCTGTATAGAGCTACATAGAATGGTACTCCTGTATTACTTCCATTTTACATAAAGATGAATTCAGCTCATAGAGTGAAGAGAGAAATAATACGCAATATGGAAGAAGAAAGAATAGACGTATTTTAGTTGCCTCGATATTATTTTTTTTACGTTATAGAGTGTAAAGAGAGGTAACAGTGATGAGGAATAAAGTCTGACTGCCGTGTGAAATCAAGTAAGACGTGCCCAAAGTACGCACGAGACGGAGCAAAAATAAAGTACTTACCTTATATTATACAAAGATAAAGGCACGTCATTGAGCAGAAAAAAGGTGGTGGAGAGAAATAAACTCTGACTGTCCTGAGAGACATTCACACATTATTTTGGTGCTTAATACGTAGCTCTATATTAAGAAAGGTAACAGTGATAAGGAATGCACTCTGGCTGCCATGAGAGATATTTACAAAGTACGCACCAGAAGAATCAAGAAAGAATGTGTGTAGTAGTATACTTACTTCGATATTATACAAAGATGAAGGCACCTCATAGAGTGAAGGAAGAGGTAAAAGTGAAGTAGAATGCACTCTGGCTGCCATGAGAGACATGCACAAAGTACGCACCAGAAGGAATAAGAAAGAATATGTGAAGTAAAAGCGGTGAACCAACCCATTGAGTACCCTGAAAAGTTTCGTAATATATTTTAATCCAGACAAGTCTGTTTACATTACTTTACATTATACTTACTGCTCTAAATTTGAATTAGCACAAATATGATAGTGTCCACTTTGAGTTTTGCTGAAATAGAATAAGTTATTTGCAAATGACCAATTTATAAAAAAAAATATAATCATTAAATTAATTTGAATGTTCTGTTAACTTACTTAAGGCTATTATACAATTGCATACATATCCAAACAAGATTCCCAGCAAAGCAAAGTAGGAGATGGTAATTGATATCCAAATTAATAATGTTAATTATTTTAACAATATTTCTATATTGTATTCGAAGGCCGTTCCAGTCAACACCTTTCTACAACAATTTTGATGATAAGGTACACTATTTTCACAATATTAATTTTATTTCTTGCAAGGAATTGCTTTCTCGAAATAAACATTTATTATTATTGATGCATTATAATAATATTTACCCTATTCTTAACTATCTTTATAATCTTATCCAGAACAATAAAATGATCAGCTAAATATAAACTGAACACCATCACAAGTAAATCATTGTAGCTCCACAGGAACGTAGATTGAAAATTGAATATCTGAAACAGATTACATGCGAAACAGAATAGCGCTGTTTGATATTTATTCATTTCAAATGGCATTAATGAATAGTCAAATTAAATTGGCAATGATAAATGACTATTCCGTCTCTTAGGTTAGTCATAATAAAAACAAGAGTTGTACTATCCAGCATTAAAAACAAGAGTTGTACTATCCAGCATTTGTTGGTATATGTGTGGGAGGAATGGCGGCTGACCAAAGGCACACTTATCCTCATAGGTACTTTTATTACTCTTTATAAAAATGTAAATGTTAACATTAAATAAATATTGACATCACACGCTTGATTTTAATCCAACGCTGCGAAGTGCTTAATAATCAACAACGTTGCTAAAAACGTACTAATATTTTATCCGTGGGTGGGAATCGAACTAACGAACCCCGGATACAACGGTTGCACCATTGGTGCAACCATTGACTAGTAGTACTCCGTAGACTAGTGGTTGCACCATTGGTGCAACCACTAGTCTACGGAGGCGGTATAATAAATCTTACCATGGTAAAAAAAGCTGACAATTCATTATAGGGCACAACGTTAAATACCCAAGGGTTTCCCAATAAAAAGAATAAAAAGAAGTCTCCAAAGTGGATCCTTCAGGGTTGCAATGTTTGGCCACTTGTAACCCAAATATTACTGAACTAAGGTGTTCCACTGAAAAAATATATACATTTTACTAAATAATATGAATGTACACTTTTAGCTTTTTTTTCTTATTTACACTAATGCCAAAAATGTTTATTAGGTACTATAAAATAGAAAATATCTATAGAGGCTTGTTACTGAATTCTACATCTCACCTTACTTACTTAACTCACCTTCGAAAAAACATGGCGTTAAATAAATTTACATATTTTGATAACTACACCTGCTACATGTTTGATATAAAGATATTATTTAGCATATTAACAAATTTAATATGTATTTCCAACTATAGTAATTAGGTAATAGTTTTCATTTCGTCATAATGGTACATATAGGCATGGTTTGAGAGAAGTTGTATTTATCATTAACACTTGAAACAGTTAGTTTCCAACGGGAAAATTAATAAAAACGTATTGATGCTACATACCTAATGCCCCTGTTAATACTAATGCCATAGACAAATTGCAAAGAAATGGCGTATTGCTTGAGATTGGCGGCAGAGATTTCTCGATGGCTTCCACAATCGAGACAGTCTTTTGCCAACGGAATGCCACGCGTAGCATTAATAATGTTGATATCAAACCAGACATATAGAACATGCAATTTGCTGAAATAAATAAATTATAAACGATTCAAACAGAACTTATTATAATGCAATAATTTGAAAACATATCTAAAATTTCTTCACAATTTTAAAATTAAATAAACTTTATCCACTATATAAATTTACTTAATTTAAATGTAAATAGAAAGAAATAGTAAAAGTGATAATAGACAAGGAAGACTCAGTCGATAAGTGGACACAATATCAGTCTTGCACAAAATATCAGTCTATGCTTGCCGTGGGATTGATATTAAAGTATCAATAACTACACTAATAGCTGTTGTAATTATTATTTGCATAGTTAAGGTAATTACTTACTAATGTTGGATAAAGCAAATTGTTGTATTAGTAAACCGAATGATGCCAGACTCAACAATATCTGACCAGTTGTACATAACAAATAATATATTGTGAACACCGCTATAGTGCCTCGGAAAGCACGTTAAGCTTTCGGTCCCAGTTTCACTATACCAACTTGTGTTTACAGATGGATAGTTGAGTCTATCCAAACATGCGCTAGCCACTTGTTCGGTGTAGATTCATAATATCGGCTATGACGAGGTGGGACTAAAAACCCCATCCGCTGGGTACCCTGAGGCCGTCTAGGCGGTCTCGGGCGCCGTAAGGCACCCGTGATATATGTATGAGACGAGACAATGTTCTTATCAAACCATGGATTCACCGTGCGGGTGCCGGGTCCATTGCGTGGTTGAAAGGCAGGGGAATGAACTTCAGCGTTCCCGGACTTGAGACCGCGAAGTAGGTTTAAAGGCCTTTTGAACTCTCACCTGCACTGTGTTCACTACCCTCTCTACTCAACCAAATATTATATGATCCTGTTAGCGCCATCCTGGAAACACGCTCCATAAAAGTTCAGACGGCTGTTCTCGGAAGGCCAAGATCCTTCATTAGACGGTGCAAAGACTTTGCTGGAATTCCTCTTGCACCAACTTCCACTGCATAAAGTTGAGTTTTAAATCCGTTTCTAGTAATTTCGTTTGTGAGATCAAAATATTTGTTCGACTTGATGTTGTGGTCCTTAGGTATGTTTGTTTCCCACGGAACGGTGAGTTTTATAAGTATTACTTTCTTCAAGCACCGAGAGTACACCAGTATGTCTGGTCTATAGGCTGAAACTGCTAGTTCGTCTGGAATCTTGTAATGTATTTTAAATGTATCCATGAATATTTTCCAGTCTTGTGCTTTGTCCAAGATTGAGAAAGGTTTACTTTGAGTTTTCTTAAGTTATCCCTCCTTTACAAAAGTAGTCTATCTTTCATTTGTTGTTAATCCTTTTCTGGCTCTAGCAATACTGAGACTTACAGCTAATAATAATAAAAAAATCTTACCGTAAATATTTGGTGTCATTTCTAAATAATCCGATAACAGGAAATAGGCAGGATAATAACGTTCTTCGGAGACAAAGGTGGAGGGACGAGTTAGTACCCGCGACTAGACGCAAACGGTTTTCCAAATTACTTGAATAAAACTTTTTTATAAACTTCTTATTCATCCTTAAAAGTTAACACAAAATAAATAGTCACATTCATTCATAAATAGACATTACTGTTATTGATAGACCAAATAGTCTATCAATAACAGTAAATATCATAGATAGACTAGTTGGTCTATCAATGATATTTACTGTCACATTATTTAATTATATATTGTAAAACTTTATAGTAATTTAATTAAACACATATTCACGTGGCTCGCCTTTCCACGGAGGTCTTAAATGTTAAATACATTTATTTATCATATATTTATTTATTATATATCATATTTTAAGATGTAAGGACTTAAGTGTATTCAGCTTAAAGAGTAAGTAAGTGTATTCAGCTTAAAGAGTAGTATTTTTTCTATACTTTATTTTTTTAATGCACATTACATTGCTCAAAAAAAATTTTTACAATAAAGATCGGCATTGTAGAAGAAGGTCGTGGGTTCCATTCCCACCTTTCATATTTGTTTTGATTTAGCAGTCATTATTTTCTATGTTGATTGTTTAATAATTTAAACGCTTCAAGGGATTTGAAACTGTGAAAAGGTAGTGATTATTGAAGAGCTGTCACAACTGTTTTATTAAGCAGTTTGACATTTGACAGCTCTCAACAAGCATTTTAGGTTTTAAACGTGTTTACTTGCACACACACAATAGGGAATATGCATGTAACGCCAATTATTATTATATTAATATATAATGTTCCTTTTATATCTTTGAACATATTTACAGTAATCAATTTTATTTTGATTGGCTATTTTTTTTATAAATATGATTTTCAAAATCTATTTTTTTGTAGAAACGGAACGCATTTCTAAACGCTCCGACATTAGCAAACACTGCATGTGACGTCATTCGTGCAAAAACAAATGTCAACATGTGTTCTGTAGTCTACAGTTTCTTGTTTTCTCGGGTATTTATTGTCCTTTATTACGATAATTTGTGATAAGCAAACCTTTTGACTAACTTTTGAGGTGCAATATCTTTAAACTAATATGCTTTTTGAGCACGAATGATGTCACAAAATGGCGGTGGAGTGATGTACCGTTTTTTACAGCGGTCGTGGCAGATAAAGTTTAAACCCTTTTATTTTTGTGTTTTACCCTTTAAAAAATGTTTAATATTTGTTTTTAGAGTCTAATGTAGTTACTTTATCAATTAATGAAATAAAAAAAAAACATGCATATTCCCTATTGTATCATTGATCGACAAGTTTGCAGAACTACTATCAGGTATACAATCACATTCCGTGCGCAAACAACTCGCTTACCATTATTTATTGTTAAGTTTCTGTTATAAATATTTTCAACCTTTGATTTTTAGCACATATTATTATTACCAGGTCAGACACCATTTTAATAAGTTAATTTTAATCAACTCTTCCTATATATATGCCTCTTGTAGGTCTACCTACAAATTCCATGAATTGTGCATAAAATGGAATTTATTACTTTAATAAGTATTCTTTTGTTGATTATTAACAGGTTATATTTTTACTTATATGCTTAAATAAAAAATCTTGTTTTATCTTATTTTAAGACGGTAGGTATGTTTGACTAGTGTTATGACGTATATAGGATGTATCTAACATAGGTGTTAGATAGACTATTTTTTATTGGACCACGGCACATGACTTTGTATCTACCTGATGCCCTACAAAGTCCATGAATGGGGTAGATCAATAAATGAAAATGTTGTTTAACATCATTGATCGCTCCCACTATGCCGGCTAAATGATGCGATTATGAAATGGGCGGCGACAAAGACGTATTTGCATTACGAGTTTATTTTAATATCCTCGCTGTTTTAAGGTCAAGTCAATCGCCCGTTTCGTAACCGCGCCATGAAAGGAGACTAATACCTCGGTACGAAATCGATACACCCTCCCGAAAACCGGTTAACCCCTCACCCTCCCGAAAACACAGACTAAAACCGAAACATGACTAGGCCACTTGACGGTTTTTGCACTATGCCGGCTAATTTATTAAAGGCCTTATAAATTAATTTACAAGGGTTTTACAACTTGAGAGGTAATCCAGGGAACAAAATATAGTATTTTATATTACTTGACCATACAATATGATGTTTTTAACTTACTTTTAAACAAGAATTAAATCCATATTACGGCCACATAAACAAGACAGAGTTCGACCGCTTCCGTAGACTTGTGGTTGCACCTTTGGAATAACATTTTTCAGTATACATTGACATGGTCTGAGTGTTAAAATATTATACGTATTGATATCGTTGTTTCTGGTACACATAGTGCAAGCCTTGCGCTTAGTTTGTGACCACAGCAATATGTTTGTAAGTCCTTCATAGTATTATCATCAGTGTTGATCACAACATACTGTAATTAAATAACCATTGCGATAGTCCCGCGACACGAAAGGGTCTCGCGGTAACAAATCATAATGCTCGCTCGTACTCATTGTTATAATAATATACACTTTATCTAACTACACTTATTTAATGACAATCACTTTTGGAACTCATCCCTCATTGATGACAGACGGACCCGGGTGCCAGCTCCAACGTATGGGGAGAGTCCGTGGATGGAGAACATTAACTCTCGCACCAGACATTACTCCATTTGAAAACAAAATTTGATCATTTTGGAGTCACCTTTAACGTTCCATTTTTTTAAATAAAATATTTGGAGAAGTTAAAAGGAATTCCTGTAAGTAGTATTTCACATATATATAAAAATAAAAAATAAAAATCGTTTATTTCATCAACTGGTGTACACAACATTGACAGGGGATGGAGTCAGCTTTTAAGTAAATATTTACTTGTGTTAGCTGACCCCGCTCTTTTAAACATTGGTTTATTTAGTACACAAAGCTTAAATTACATAGGTATAACAAATAACAAATATAAATGCAAGAAAAATAATTAAGGTATGGTAGTGTAAATTAGAAAAAGATATTATAGATAAGTTGAATTTAGATATATATCTATACAATATGTTTGTGAGTATTAGTGTGTATGGGAGTGGGTTATTGTGTAGGTGTGTGTATGTGAGTAGGTGTGTGTGTGTGAGTAGATGTGTGTAGGTGTGTGTGTTATGTGAGTAGGTATGTGTATATGTGAGTAGGTGTGTGTGTATGTTACTGGGTGTATACTATGTGGAAAATTAAATTTTATGTAATGAAATCCATTAATGACTCGGTCTGTATATAATCTAATGTTTTTAACCATTCCACGACCCTTATTTTACAGTTTAGGAAATTCATAGGATATATGTTAAGAAATTTATTTATTTTGTTGTACAAATGGGATGACTATTTATTGTACTGTTTACTGGCAAAGGAGGTTCTAGTAATGTGTTGCGGCGCAGCAATATCATATCTTCTTCTTAGTAGTTTGTCTGGATCATAAGTTAAAGATTTATGCCTACGTAGTACAGTATGTAAAATGTAAAGTTTCCTCACACTCAGGATCCCACTACGAGAATATAAGTCGTTAGTAGGGTATCTATACGGTCGGAAGTGCATTACTTTTAATAAAAGGCGTTGCGCTCGCTCCACTTCTAAAAATTTAGTTTTTGCAGCCGCGCCCCATACTGGAATGCAATAAGTAATGACTGACTGCGCTAAGGACGTATAAATTTGGTTTAGCAAAGGCTCAGAAGCTACATGCCGTATAGTCTTAAATAGCCAAATGAGTTTTCTAACTCTATTGGTTATAAGCTCTGTATGCATAAACCATGAAAGCCTCTGGTCAACCAATATACCCAAGTATTTAGTATATGACACTTTGTTTATAGTTGGACAATTACATGCTTTATTATTTAAATTAATCCTAATATTTTTATCATCATTATTTAGTCTATTATTATTTTTCTGACATTTATGTATTTTTAGATTAAAATTTGTATTTACATTAAATATATTTGAATTTTGAATTGTAAAACATATAAAATTTGTTTTGCTGACATTTAAAGTTAACAAATTTTGGTCTAACCAAAAGGCAATCCTCGAGAGTCCCATTTCAGCATACTCCCGCACTTCCTTCCAATTTGTACCGGAAAATACCAAGGCTGTATCATCGGCATAGGAGAGAATATTGCAATTTCTTAATTTATAGTTACAGAGGTCGTTGACATAAATTAGGAAAAGCGTTGGCCCTAGGATACTGCCCTGTGGTATGCCGTAAGATAAATCTAGGTCGGCGCTAACATAATCGTTGATTTTAACACATTGGGTACGATCATTTAAGTAATCCCTGAAAAGTTTCAAAGCAGTTCCCCTAATACCGATGCTTTCTAGTTTTTGAATTAGGATAGGGATGGAGACGGTGTCAAAGGCTTTTTTAAGATCCAGAAATACCGTTAAGCATTTATTTCCAAGATCCAATTGATCTGTTACTATCGAGGAAAGTTTCAATATTGCGTCTTTAGTGGATTTCCCTTTCCTAAATCCAAATTGAGAACTTGAGAGAATATTGAAATTTTCAAGGTAATTAATAAGTCTTATATTAATTATCTTTTCCAGTATTTTGGATATAGAGGGCAATACAGATATCGGTCTATAATTATTGACATCGTCTCCACTCCCACCCTTATGCACTGGCGTGATTATAGCACATTTTAAAGTAGAGGGGAATAAGCCTTTCTGAAGACAAAGATTGGCCAAATGACATATGACCTCAAACACGCACATGACTAAATCATGTGCGTGTTTGAGGAATTCAGTAGATATGCCGTCTCTTCCTACTGCACTACTAGTTTTAAGATTCATGAGAATACAATATACTTTATTGCAGTCAGTATCTAGCAATGCAAATGAATTCGGTTGTGTATGAGAAGAGCGTAGTTCAGAATTGTCTAAGTGAGACGTCTTAGTTGTTTGTAGTATTTCATTAGCAAGAGAACGGCCGATATTTCCAAAAAAGTGGTTGACATGAGAGACAGCTTCAGATGGAGTAGGCTTTATATTTAATAGCTCTGTACTGATGCTCCTATACGCTGAGTTATTACTTATTAATTTAATGTTTTTCCAAAGTTCTTTAGGTTTGTTTACAGAATTATTAAGTATTTCTCTGTCGTACTTTCTTTTAAGTTTTTTTATTAAATTGTTACAAAAATTTCGGTAACGATTGTAGGTAAGTTTTAATACATCATTGTGTGGGTCAGAACGTAGTTTTCTTTGCATGTTGTTACGGTTTCTGATGCAGCGTAATATACCAGGCGTGATCCAAGGCTTAATGATTCTTTTATTACTTGGTATATATATTACACTAGTGTTCTCTTTTAAGGAGTCTGATATTTTATTTATTAGCTGACTTGATACCACATCTGGATCAGTACAATGAAGTAGATAGGGTAAATATCTTTCATTCAAACTAATTTTAGCTTTATCCAAATTGATTATAGTTTTAGATTTAGATCTGTTTAGTAGTTGTTTTACGCATGAAAGATTAAGTAATACCATATGATGGTCTGTAATTGTGGTATTCATAACAGCAATTCGTGCATTATTTTTCTTTATTTTTAAAATGCAATGGTCGAGACAGTTATTTGCCCGGGTAGGTAAGTTTGACCTTGGACTAGAGCATGGAAAGAGAGCATGTTGAGATATTTATTACGATTCTGAATTTGAGATGAGTTTTCTGTTATGTTTGGGATTGTATTTATGTTTATATCTCCCATTATTATAATATTTTTATTTGTATTATTTTTTTCTATATGTTTATTTAAGGAGTTTAAGAATGAGTCTACATTGGTGTTGGAGGGAGATCGATATATACCTAAAATAATACATTTGTCATTTTCAATTTTAAGGCACGATGCCTGCTCTAATATTATCTCCTTTGCCCTGAAATTGACTTTATTACTAACATAAATGACAACCCCATCATTTTGATTTAATAAGTTTATAGTCATATAAGACTTGTAATTTGGTAAAAAAGGAATTTGTTTGTTGTTATTAATCCTACACTCTGTTAGTATAATTATATCTACCTTAGACTTCATAGTTGCTAAGTTCACTTGTAAATCATCCATATTTTTATATATGCTTCTGATATTTTGACAAATTATTGTGAGGTCATTCTGTTTTATCTGAAATAATTTGTGTAGATCTTCTATATTGCATTGTGTAGCTCGAGCGCTTTCAGAGGTATCTAATTCTTTTAAGGTGTTAAGGGTGTCAAACATTATAGCTATAATCAAATATTATAATTGTTAACTTAATTGTATATATACATGTGAGAGAAGTTATACATGAAAACCCCTTATAAATAATTACTTTATTTATGTATGTATTATTAGCTGATAAGATGGTGAGATTTAAAGGTAACTTTTTTATATATAGTTTATATATTATATAAGTAAGGGTATATTTAAAATAGTTGTTTACCCCGAGCTTGTAGGTACATACTTTTAGATCCATTAACATGTTGTAAATACTGTATATACGTATGCATTGGTTTTCAAATTTAGGTATTATTAATTTATCTAGTTTGTTAAAGGATGAAGTATAAATGTCAGAGTTCATATTATGGGTGTATAAGCATATGAATAAATATGTATGTATAATTTTGGAAAAATAATTTGTAAGGTTTTCATGTTTAGGTATTAACGGTTTATGTTGTTTGTATAATTTGTTTAGTAGGATAACTGTTAACATTACTATATAAATTATTGCACCACTATATAAATGTAGGTAAATGTATTTAGTTAGTCTAATTAAGAATTTTATAGTATTATTGTGTGAATTAGTTCTTACGAATTCGATAGAAAGATAGTGTTTGAGAGACAAAATAATGTTTAATAATGATTGTGTAATACTGTTTGAATAACTGTGGTGTGAGATGCTAAAATATAAGCTACTAACCTTTCTTAGGAGATAGTACAAAGTTATATGAGGCAATAGTACAAATAATGATCTAACATAATCACTGTAAAATATAAAGTTAAAAATATATAGGTATCTAGCCGAAAATAGTCAGGCTTGTAGTAACTGCTGGATTTGCGTGTCATTTCTGATGGTCAAAATAGGTGCATTGTCGTCCTTTCTGAGGTATACTTTTCCATACGCCGTCCAACAGAATTTGTATTTCTTACTTTTTGCAAGGTCTCGCGCCAAGAAGTACATTCGGGATCCTTTTGGTGTTAGATGTTCCGAGACAAAGACTGGGGTATCCTCTAGGGTGTGGAAACCAAGATGTTTGGCCCTTAATTTCGTTTGATGTCTAATATTAAATGTCTTACACATCTTCAATATCTCTGTTTTTTGCATGGTGGACGATGTCTCCACTATTATCTTGGTGTTGATGGTTCCATCCTTTTTAGGGCGAACTCTATAGATGTCCTTAATGTATGTTTTGACCAAATTGCATCCCACAGTCTTAGATAGGTGTGTTACCATCTCTATTAAATCTTCTTTGGTTTCATTATTTTTCTTGGGAACATTTGATATTTCTAAATTAGCCTTTCTTCTGTCTTCCTGTATATCTTCCAGCTTATCTTCAAGTGTTAGGTACTATATATTTTCTGTCTTCCAAAACTTGTCCCTCCAACTGTTCTATTTTCCTTTTATAATCTTCGTTTTGAGCCGTTAAAATAGCGACAGCCTTTTCAATATTTAAGTATGTTTGCTGTAGGTCAGTTTGGGTGGATGAAATTTTCTTGAGTTCCTTTTCTTGTTTATAAAACAGGGTAGTAATCATCTCCTTTATTTCGTCTTTAAACGTACAAAGATCCGTTGTGTCTACGTAATCCACTCCTCTCTTTTTGCGTGTTGAAATAAAGTTTAGTGGAGTTTTATTTGATTGTTCCTTAGTAATATCTGTGTCAGACATCGATCTATTCAACGAGTGATCCATAGTTAATTTTATTAGTACCGAATAGCGAACCAGCTATAAGTATGAGTCTTCTGATTATCGTAAACTTCAATGGTATACCTAGGTACGTATAACCGCACTATCTGTGGAGGCGCTCGCGCCGGCACGGCCAAGCAAGCGGGATAACAATTATGTAAAACTTCTCTTTTCAACGCGGGGAAGTGGGGTGCCGTGCGCACCGGTAAGCGACGTCGTCGTGTCGATTGATTCACAATTCGCTCGATGAAGGAATTTTAACACAATGTGAAACAGTCACAATTCACTTCTAAGTAGCAATTACACTTTGATATTCACTCGGTTGTATTACGGTCAAATTTAGCGTGAAGAGAATTTTATTTTTGAATAAATATTTTAAGTAAAACTACGAACACGTCTAGTATGTTTGCGGTCTGGGACGAAAGAGCCCAGACCAATCTATATATATGTATGTATATAGATTGTCTTGGGGATCGGAAATATTAAGGTAGAGAGTTTAATTCTGAATAGTTAAATATATATATATATATATATATATATATATAATAAAACACACTTTCTTTAACGTTACGTATTAAATCCTTGTTCTTTCAACTTCCATTTACAAGGTTATGTGCACGCGCGGGTCATTCAACTCCCTTTTTTAAAATCGCTACCGCTCTTGTTGCGCTCTCACACCAAAGTGCCCTCTGTCCGCGCAGGCATAACAACTTCGCGACAAGCCCGGTAGTCGTGCTACCAACTTACAAATCTCTATGACATAGTTGTTATATATATTATTAAGTTCCCAAATTATTAAAGATAATTAATATGAAGCCTAACATATATTTAAGGCGGAGTTTCTAACAGCATGACAGCCGGTAAATCGCTCGTCAGAGAAAATCAGCGAAGTATATAACAGATATCAGTGACTAAAATAAACCGATATTCTACTTTTACCATGTATTAATTTATTTTAAATCAGATTACATTTATTTTGTGTATTGATACAAAATAAATATATACACCTACGCTCAAAGATTTGATAAAAATAATTTTCATTGTTACCACCGCCCATAATACGGATACAAAAACCGTCAATAACCCACCGGAGTGAAGTTAGCGGCCAAAAGTTTTCTGCCATTATAACTCGACCAATTTTAAAATCCTCTTTTTTTAATATGATAAAACTGACACAATATACACTAAATAACAAAACTCACCCTTTCAGTAGATGCCTAAGTGTCCCTAAGACCCTTTTATATAAGAATTAAGTGAAAAAAATAAAAGATAATATTTTATTTATTTATTTTACTATGCGAGTGAATTGGATTATCTAATCCCCTGACCAAGAGATACTAACATATTTGAATAGATAGAGGAGACCATGACACACTATTCTAGCAAGTCTCTAGGTGGTACTATGACTAGTTATTTAATTATGATTTTTTTTAATTTAAGATATCAGCAAATTTATAAATTTTAATATAGGAGTGAATTGGATTTTCCAATCCCCTGACCAAGAGATACTGACATATTGGAATAGTTAGAGGAGGCCATGACACACTATTCTAGCAAGTTCCTAGGTGGTACTATGACTAGTTATTTAATTATGATTCTTTTAATTTATGACATCAGTCAATTTTACAAATTTTAATATAGGAGTGAATTGGATTATCAAATCCCCTGACCAAGAGATAATGACATATTGGAATAGTTAGAGGAGGCCATGACACACTATTCTAGCAAGTTTCTAGGTGGTACTATGACTAGTTATTTAATTATGATTTTTTTAATTTATGAAATCAGTCAAATTTATAAATTTTAATATAGGAGTGAATTGGATTATCAAATCACCTGACCAAGAGATACTGACATATTGGAATAGTTAGAGGAGACCATGACACACTATCCTAGCAAGTATCTAGGTGGTACTATGACTAGTTATTTAATTATGATTTTTTTAATTTATGATATCAGTCAAATTTATAAATTTAAATATAATAGTGAATTGGATTATCAAATCCCCTGACCAAGAGATACTGACATATTGGAATAGTTAGAGGAGACCATGACACACTATCCTAGCAAGTTTCTAGGTGGTACTATGACTAGTTATTTAATTATGATTTTTTTAATTTATGATATCAGTCAAATTTATAAATTTAAATATAATAGTGAATTGGATTATCAAATCCCCTGACCAAGAGATACTGACATATTGGAAAAGTTAGAGGAGGCCATGACACATTATTCTAGCAACTTTCTAGGTGGTACTATGACTAGTTATTTAATTATGATTTAAAAATTTGACTGATATCATAAATTTAAAAAATCATAATTAAATAATTAGTCATGGTACCACCTAGAAAGTTGCTAGAATAGTGTGTCATGGCCTCCTCTAACTATTCCAATATGTCAGTATCTCTTGGTCAGGGGATTTGATAATCCAATTCACTCCTATATTAAAATTTGTAAAATTGACTGATGTCATAAATTAAAAGAATCATAATTAAATAACTAGTCATAGTACCACCTAGGAACTTGCTAGAATAGTGTGTCATGGCCTCCTCTAACTATTCCAATTTGTCAGTATCTCTTGGTCAGGGGATTTGATAATCCAATTCACTCCTATATTAAAATTTATAAATTTGACTGATATCATAAATAAAAAAAATCATAATTAAATAACTAGTCATAGTACCACCTAGGAACTTGCTAGAATAGTATGTCATGACCTCCTCTAACTATTCCAATATGTCAGTATCTCTTGGTCAGGGGATTTGATAATCCAATTCACTCCTATATTAAAATTTATAAATTTGACTGAATTCATAAATTAAAAAATACATAATTAAATAACTAGTCATAGTACCACCTAGGAAGTTGCTAGAATAGTGTGTCATGGCCTCCTGTAACTATTCCAATATGTCAGTATCTCTTGGTCAGGGGTTTTGATAATCCAATTCACTCCTATATTAAAAATTTTAAATTTGACTGATAACATAAATTAAAAAAATCATAATTAAATAACTAGTCATAGTACCACCTAGAAAGTTGCTAGAATAGTGTGTCATGGTCTCCTCTAACTATTCCAATATGTCAGTATCTCTTGGCCAGGGGATTTGATAATCCAATTCACTCCTATATTAAAATTTGTAAAATTTACTGATGTCATAAATTAAAAGAATCATAATTAAATAACTAGTCATAGTACCACCTAGGAACTTGCTAGAATAGTGTGTCATGGCCTCCTCTAACTATTCCAATTTGTCAGTATCTCTTGGTCAGGGGATTTGATAATCCAATTCACTCCTATATTAAAATTTATAAATTTGACTGATATCATAAATAAAAAAAATCATAATTAAATAACTAGTCATAGTACCACCTAGGAACTTGCTAGAATAGTATGTCATGACCTCCTCTAACTATTCCAATATGTCAGTATCTCTTGGTCAGGGGATTTGATAATCCAATTCACTCCTATATTAAAATTTATAAATTTGACTGAATTCATAAATTAAAAAATACATAATTAAATAACTAGTCATAGTACCACCTAGGAAGTTGCTAGAATAGTGTGTCATGGCCTCCTGTAACTATTCCAATATGTCAGTATCTCTTGGTCAGGGGTTTTGATAATCCAATTCACTCCTATATTAAAAATTTTAAATTTGACTGATAACATAAATTAAAAAAATCATAATTAAATAACTAGTCATAGTACCACCTAGAAAGTTGCTAGAATAGTGTGTCATGGTCTCCTCTAACTATTCCAATATGTCAGTATCTCTTGGCCAGGGGATTTGATAATCCAATTCACTCCTATATTAAAATTTGTAAAATTTACTGATGTCATAAATTAAAAGAATCATAATTAAATAACTAGTCATAGTACCACCTAGGAACTTGCTAGACTAGTGTGTCATGGCCTCCTCTAACTATTCCAATATGTCAGTATCTCTTGGTCAGGGGATTTGATAATCCAATTCACTCCTATATTAAAATTTATAAATTTGACTGATATCATAAATAAAAAAAATCATAATTAAATAACTAGTCATAGTACCACCTAGGAACTTGCTAGAATAGTGTGACATGACCTTCTCTAACTATTCCAATATGTCAGTATCTCTTGGTCAGGGGATTTGATAATCCAATTCACTCCTATATTAAAATTTATAAATTTGACTGAATTCATAAATTAAAAAATACATAATTAAATAACTAGTCATAGTACCACCTAGGAAGTTGCTAGAATAGTGTGTCATGGCCTCCTATAACTATTCCAATATGTCAGTATCTCTTGGTCAGGGGTTTTGATAATCCAATTCACTCCTATATTAAAAATTTTAAATTTGACTGATAACATAAATTAAAAAAATCATAATTAAATAACTAGTCATAGTACCACCTAGAAAGTTGCTAGAATAGTGTGTCATGGTCTCCTCTAACTATTCCAATATGTCAGTATCTCTTGGTCAGGGGATTTGATAATCCAATTCACTCCTATATTAAAATTTATAAATTTGACTGATATCATAAATAAAAAAAATCATAATTAAATAACTAGTCATAGTACCACCTAGGAACTTGCTAGATGACCTCCTCTAACTATTCCAATATGTCAGTATCTCTTGGTCAGGGGATTTGATAATCCAATTCACTCCTATATTAAAATTTATAAATTTGACTGAATTCATAAATTAAAAAATACATAATTAAATAACTAGTCATAGTACCACCTAGGAAGTTGCTAGAATAGTGTGTCATGGTCTCCTCTAACTATTCCAATATGTCAGTATCTCTTGGCCAGGGGATTTGATAATCCAATTCACTCCTATATTAAAATTTGTAAAATTGACTGATGTCATAAATTAAAAGAATCATAATTAAATAACTAGTCATAGTACCACCTAGGAACTTGCTAGAATAGTGTGTCATGGTCTCCTCTAACTATTCCAATATGTCAGTATCTCTTGGCCAGGGGATTTGATAATCCAATTTACTCCTTTATTAAAATTTGTAAAATTGACTGATGTCATAAATTAAAAGAATCATAATTAAATAACTAGTCATAGTACCACCTAGGAACTTGCTAGAATAGTGTGTCATGGCCTCCTCTAACTATTCCAATATGTCAGTATCTCTTGGTCAGGGGATTTGATAATCCAATTCACTCCTATATTAAAATTTATAAATTTGACTGATATCATAAATAAAAAAAATCATAATTAAATAACTAGTCATAGTACCACCTAGGAACTTGCTAGAATAGTGTGTCATGACCTCCTCTAACTATTCCAATATGTCAGTATTTCTTGGTCAGGGGATTTGATAATCCAATTCACTCCTATATTAAAATTTGTAAAATTGACTGATGTCATAAATTAAAAGAATCATAATTTGAAAACTAGTCATAGTACCACCTAGGAACTTGCTAGAATAATGTGTCATGGCCTCCTCTAACTATTCCAATATGTCAGTATCTCTTGGTCAGGGGATTTGATAATCCAATTCACTATTATATTTAAATTTATAAATTTGACTGATATCATAAATTTCAAAAATCATAATTAAATAACTAGTCATAGTACCACCTAGGAAGTTGCTAGAATAGTGTGTCATGGTCTCCTCTAACTATTCCAATATGTCAGTATCTCTTGGTCAGGGGATTTAATAATCCAATTCACTCCTATATTAAAATTTATAAATTTGACTGATATCATAAATTAAAAAAATCATAATTAAATAACTAGTCATAGTACCACCTAGGAACTTGCTAGAATAGTGTGTCATGGCCTCCTCTAACTATTCCAATATGTCAGTATCTCTTGGTCAGGGGATTTAATAATCCAATTCACTCCTATATTAAAATTTGTAAAATTGACTGATGTCATAAATTAAAAGAATCATAATTAAATAACTAGTCATAGTACCACCTAGGAACTTGCTAGAATAATGTGTCATGGCCTCCTCTAACTATTCCAATATGTCAGTATCTCTTGGTCAGGGGATTTGATAATCCAATTCACTATTATATTTAAATTTATAAATTTGACTGATATCATAAATTTCAAAAATCATAATTAAATAACTAGTCATAGTACCACCTAGGAAGTTGCTAGAATAGTGTGTCATGGTCTCCTCTAACTATTCCAATATGTCAGTATCTCTTGGTCAGGGGATTTAATAATCCAATTCACTCCTATATTAAAATTTATAAATTTGACTGATATCATAAATTAAAAAAATCATAATTAAATAACTAGTCATAGTACCACCTAGGAACTTGCTAGAATAGTGTGTCATGGCCTCCTCTAACTATTCCAATATGTCAGTATCTCTTGGTCAGGGGATTTAATAATCCAATTCACTCCTATATTAAAATTTGTAAAATTGACTGATGTCATAAATTAAAAGAATCATAATTAAATAACTAGTCATAGTACCACCTAGGAACTTGCTAGAATAGTGTGTCATGGCCTCCTCTAACTATTCCAATATGTTAGTATCTCTTGGTCAGGGGATTTGATAATCCAATTCACTATTATATTTAAATTTATAAATTTGACTGATATCATAAATTTCAAAAATCATAATTAAATAACTAGTCATAGTACCACCTAGGAAGTTGCTAGAATAGTGTGTCATGGTCTCCTCTAACTATTCCAATATGTCAGTATCTCTTGGTCAGGGGATTTAATAATCCAATTCACTCCTATATTAAAATTTATAAATTTGACTGATATCATAAATTAAAAAAATCATAATTAAATAACTAGTCATAGTACCACCTAGGAACTTGCTAGAATAGTGTGTCATGGCCTCCTCTAACTATTTCAATATGTCAGTATCTCTTGGTCAGGGGATTTAATAATCCAATTCACTCCTATATTAAAATTTGTAAAATTGACTGATGTCATAAATTAAAAGAATCATAATTAAATAACTAGTCATAGTACCACCTAGGAACTTGCTAGAATAATGTGTCATGGCCTCCTCTAACTATTCCAATATGTCAGCATCTCTTGGTCAGGGGATTTGATAATCCAATTCACTATTATATTTAAATTTATAAATTTGACTGATATCATAAATTTCAAAAATCATAATTAAATAACTAGTCATAGTACCACCTAGGAAGTTGCTAGAATAGTGTGTCATGGTCTCCTCTAACTATTCCAATATGTCAGTATCTCTTGGTCAGGGGATTTAATAATCCAATTCACTCCTATATTAAAATTTATAAATTTGACTGATATCATAAATTAAAAAAATCATAATTAAATAACTAGTCATAGTACCACCTAGGAACTTGCTAGAATAGTGTGTCATGGCCTCCTCTAACTATTCCAATATGTCAGTATCTCTTGGTCAGGGGATTTAATAATCCAATTCACTCCTATATTAAAATTTGTAAAATTGACTGATGTCATAAATTAAAAGAATCATAATTAAATAACTAGTCATAGTACCACCTAGGAACTTGCTAGAATAGTGTGTCATGGCCTCCTCTAACTATTCCAATATGTTAGTATCTCTTGGTCAGGGGATTTGATAATCCAATTCACTCCTATATTAAAATTTATAAATTTGACTGATTTCATTAATTAAAAACATCATAATTAAATAACTAGTCATAGTACCACCTAGGAACTTGCTAGAATAGTGTGTCATGGCCTCCTCTAACTAGTCCAATATGTCAGTATCTCTTGGTCAGGGGATTTGATAATCCAATTCACTATTATATTTAAATTTATAAATTTGACTGATATCATAAATTAAAAAAATCATAATTAAATAACTAGTCATAGTACCACCTAGAAACTTGCTAGGATAGTGTGTCATGGTCTCCTCTAACTATTCCAATATGTCAGTATCTCTTGGTCAGGGGATTTGATAATCCAATTCACTATTATATTTAAATTTATAAATTTGACTGATATCATAAATTAAAAAAATCATAATTAAATAACTAGTCATAGTACCACCTAGAAACTTGCTAGGATAGTGTGTCATGGTCTCCTCTAACTATTCCAATATGTCAGTATCTCTTGGTCAGGGGATTTGATAATCCAATTCACTCCTATATTAAAATTTATAAATTTGACTGATTTCATAAATTAAAAAAATCATAATTAAATAACTAGTCATAGTACCACCTAGAAACTTGCTAGAATAGTGTGTCATGGCCTCCTCTAACTATTCCAATATGTCAGTATCTCTTGGTCAGGGGATTTGATAATCCAATTCACTCCTATATTAAAATTTGTAAAATTGACTGATGTCATAAATTAAAAGAATCATAATTAAATAACTAGTCATAGTACCACCTAGGAACTTGCTAGAATAGTGTGTCATGGCCTCCTCTAACTATTCCAATATGTCAGTATCTCTTGGTCAGGGGATTGGAAAATCCAATTCACTCCTATATTAAAATTTATAAATTTGCTGATATCTTAAATTAAAAAAAATCATAATTAAATAACTAGTCATAGTACCACCTAGAGACTTGCTAGAATAGTGTGTCATGGTCTCCTCTATCTATTCAAATATGTCAGTATCTCTTGGTCAGGGGATTAGATAATCCAATTCACTCGCATAGTAAAATAAATAAATAAAATATTATCTTTTATTTTTTTCACTTAATTCTTATATAAAAGGGTCTTAGGGACACTTAGGCATCTACTGAAAGGGTGAGTTTTGTTATTTAGTGTATATTGTGTCAGTTTTATCATATTAAAAAAAGAGGATTTTAAAATTGGTCGAGTTATAATGGCAGAAAACTTTTGGCCGCTAACTTCACTCCGGTCAATAACCCAGTATTTTTTCCCTTTTATTTTAGTATGCAGGTTAAACTATAATTAAACTGCGGGCATAGTGGGAGCTACCAATGTTTCGTAATGGCCTGTCTTATTCATAGACTTTGTAGGGCTGCTTATCATCTGGACCTGAATAGTACATACCTTACTCCAATAAAAATGAAATCACAAACAAAATAAAATTGTAATATGACCTTCCAATTTAATTGACTCGTTCAAATAAAGCTTAGGCCTTTAATTGTATTCTACTCGCTTTTAAATTAAAACGCGTTTTCAAAACTTTAGTGAATATTTTTATACAAAAAATTACGTATTCAAAGGGTAAGTATTTGCGACCGAGGCTTATTCCTTTAAACAATGGTTTAATTATTCATACAGCATCGGTTTCATTAACATTAATTAATTCTTAAGATCCCATTCTCTTGATGCTTTCTAACAAATACATAAATATTAAGATTTAATAAGAAAGTCGGTCAAGTTCGATTGTATTTCATGGACGAGGTTCTAATTTATTATTGGGACAGTATATAGGGTGAATTGAACAAGTATGTTAGTGGGCCAAGAGTAGGTACATGGCCACATCCGAAACTACGAGCTTTATTGAAAAATTGCCGCCGCCCATTTCGTAACCCCATCATTAAGCCGGCATAGTGGGAGCGATCAATGCTATTAAACAACCATCTATTGATCGACCCCATTCATGGATTTTGTAGGTCTGCTTACCACAGGCTAGATACAAAGTCACATGCCGTGCTCCAGTATATATATTTAAAAAAATGTTTTTAGATGTCACGTACTAAAAATGTTTAAAGATGTCTGGTTTCGATTTCGACATTTAGCCGGCATAGTGGGAACGATCAATGCTTTAAATATTGTGTATTAATCGATCCCATTCATGTACTTGTTAAGACCTTTCATATAACCTGATATATAACTTACAGCTAGTAAGGTAACGAAAACGCAATTAAAAAAACATACAAAAAAAAACTTCATTTAACTCCTAGCCGTGAATGAAATCAGTAGAATAATAGTGGTTCTCATAGTTCCTGATTTAATTATGAAGATCCACTGAAAAATCAAGATACAGTTTTTCATGACTTCATCTTAAATAGGGAATTTTATATTATGACTTTCATATATATTTTTGTTCTGTAAACGTATAATATAAACATATATTTTTACATTATAGGTTTTGCATACCAGATGAGTTAGATCTGTCACAAAATAAAATTTCCAGTAAAAGCTTCAGTTCGGAAAATTAACTACTAAATTAAATAAAAAAAATATAATTAAATACGCAATCGAAGCTGCAGCCAAAAATTTTAACTGTCTAGGACAAAAAAAAGAATGTCAAAAAAAATAAATAACTTACACCGACTTACGTTAAAAAAACTCAACATTAACACTTACACCTCATTTTCTAAAAATTCACTTTACACGGAAATTCCAATTTAAATTGTCTCCTCCATAGAGCTCACATAACTGCTGCAGTAGAATTCGCACAAGACTGAATTTTTATTTATTTATTAATATGACTTTACATAAAATATAACATGTATTCGTTGTTACTGGTACACATAGTACAAGCCTAAAGCTTAGTTTGTGAGCAGAGCATTTTTTTGTAAATTGTCCTATATATTGTTATTATTAAAATACAGGGTGAATTTGAAAGAATGTACTTTGGGCTAATATGAGGTTCTGCTGATCAAATCAAACAGCTTCTTCCATGGAACCATGTGCCGCAAATGAAAAAAAATGTTGGCTTAAAATTAGTCATTTTAACATTACTAGTTTGCATGGAGAAGACAATTTTTTTTTTCATTTGCGGCAGATGGTTCTATGGAAGAAGTTGTTCGATTTGATCAGCAGAACCTCATATTAGCCCAAAGTACATCCTTTCAAAATATATATTAATAATAACAATATAAGCTTCCCCATACAAATAGTAATGTTAAAATGACCAATTTGTATGGGGATATTGGAAAAATGCATCGGTGCCATTGCACAGTTATTGCATAGGATTGGTAGATATATGACATGACGTGACTTTCCACCAATCAAGTGCCGTGTTACCTAATTTTAATCTAATTTTAAAATAAAATTATACTTAAATTAAAACTAAAAAAAGAATCATTAACAAATATACCTATTACCTACACCAAAAAATATAATTTTCATTATTATTTGGCGGTAAGAAGTTTGTGAAACATGCGAAACATACAAAGTGCCTTCGCGCTATAGGTTTGTCCCTAGCTCTACTCTACTCATCCTTTGCACAGGAGTCTAACACTTGCTTTGTGTGGTTACCTCAAGTACCAACCCATGCTTCTTTTAAATGTTTTACTATACTATATTATATACTAACCCGTGGCGGATCCAGGCGGCCGGCAGAGAGGGCTATGACGAAAAAAATATGAAAAATAGATGATTACGACCTGCGCATCAAACTTATTCGTAATGTTACAATTTAGGACATTCTCAATAATAATAAAAAACATATTATGATTTAAAATGTCCTAAATTAAAATATGACATGACGTGACTTTCCACCAATCATGTGCCGTATACAGGAAGAGAGTACAAAATCGAACTTATATATACAGCTAGAAGTGGCAAATGGATATAAAATGTTATGGTGGTAAAATAAAGAGATATCATGTTTTCAATATGCCTCGCAGTTTATTTTTATTTAATATGTTACATATTATTAACAAATTATAATCATAAATTAATGTGATCAATGTTCATCGCAATGATCATTCGCGACTGATTTTAACAGACTATAATGGGCCGGGATGCCCGAGAAGGCAATTTATTATAAACATATGAGATCGTAGCATTCATGCGACACTCTTCCTACATACATATTGGTGTAACATTTTGTGTCGGACAGATGTATGTGATGTATGATATATTTGATCGCTCTCCTTTATGTCCGACTTGGGCTTTCTCCTCTGTATTTGCTTTATTACTTGTTAATCGTTTATGTGATCTTCGTGTTCCATTTTTCAAATTAAATTATAATTAATCACGTCGAGGTCACCCATTTAGTTTCACGCGTTCAGGGTTCGGAGAATCAGTAAGCACCTGAGGAAACTATTGTGAACGCCAATAATGTGGACTAGGAAAAATTCATCAATAAAACTAGTTTTTACTTCGAGAATAAAATGAATATACAGAGGAGAAGACCAAATTGAACATAAAGGAGAGCGATAAAACGCACATCTGTCCGGCACAATTTAATTAAAATTTTGCAATATTTAATTACCTTTTTTTAAATTAAAACATTTAACAGTAGGTACTTTTACTTTTCTTTTAGTTTTAATAATAAATACATTACCAAATAAACTAGCTTTATTCATTTCTTAACCACAAAATGGCTAAATATCGGTAATAAGTAGTACTTGGACGAACCACCACGTCTCGGCATTTCTAAACTAGGAGCAGACAGAATTTAAGCAAATTAGTATTTGGCTTTCTTGTTAGATAATCAAATTGTAGGTTTTGAACGGGTGCGAACATAGACTCGCCTACGTAATAGACGAATGGTAATAATATGGATTTTTTATTTGGGTCGTTTTTATTCATACTGTTGTACTAGTTTCTATAGATCAGCTATTTTATAAGTTTTTTACATACATACATATCTTCACGGATGCCTTACGGCGCCCAAGACCGCCTAGACGGCCCCAGGGTACCCAGCTTTTTAATCCCACCTCGTCGTAGCCGATGGTATGAGTCTACACCGAACGATAAAACGTTGCTCAAAATGACGGTTCATTTTGTTTGTTAAAATGTTGCTCAAAGCTCTAATGAAGCTTCCCAATTAGACGACGAGTGTAACTTGGGCGTTATCCGACTTCAGTGATGGTTGGTGAAATTTTTTTTTTCTTTTTTTGTTACAATATTTATGGCAAGACAGGGTATATTATATTTTATAAACACACAGACCAAGACAAACTATATGGATAAACATACTGATATAGTTTTTTGTTTATTTTGGGTGGGAATCGAATCTAACGCCATACAATGCCACCGGCGGAAGCACTAATCCACGGAGGCGGCCACACACTTACAACTATGCCGCTTGTCCTGTTAAAAGACATGTATATGTCTTATGGACCAGATTCATAATTAAATATCCTCGTTGCTTTATTCTGAAAGTCGTTTTGTAATTGCACCAACGACACGGTGTAATTTCATAGTCTCGAAAATCTTTAAACCCCTCAGAGCGATACTGTCATAAATGTCATTGTTTATCTACACCATACTGTATCTATGTCTGTGATAGTGTCCTCGTCCGCTTGTGGGAATCTTTCGACGTGGATAGAATCTAATTATTAATATCTACTCTGGAATTATATTCGCTTGGTATGAAATTGTCATTGAGAACTCACTACTGTAGTTATGCTTTGGGTGTCTACTGATTTTTTTTTTAACGCCTTAGCGAATAGTTAGAAACTAGAAGATGATTTTGCTATAGCTGGTGTATTTCATGTATTTTTTAAAGAACACGGAACCCATATTGCGATGTTCTGACATTCCGTCTGTCTGTCTGTCCAGACCAATATCTCCAAAACCGTCTTACTTTAGTAAGACAGTTGAAATTTAAAAATAATTGACAGAGAATGCATTAGAGCTAAAAAGTACCTGATTAAAAGCATTGGTAAGTTAGAATTTAAGCACTCTTACTCTAGACTTAACTTGTAGCTGTCTGGAAAAACCAAAACAGATAGGTTCCTGCTATACAATATAAAAACATGAAAGCAAAGCGCTTTGTGCGTTTCGGACAAATTGTAACGATATAGCAGTGGAGACCCTCTCCATGTCTGGTTGTCCGATCTCTAAATGGGGCTGGAGGTATTAGTCCATAGAGCTCATCGCACACTCACCGATGTGTAACCTATAAAAATCCCCAAGAAAGGCAACATTAGGCTATCAAGTGTGTTTTCGATTATCTAAGAGGGGGGAAATTGATTTCAGAAATTAATTAACATCTCAGTAAATCCAACACGGAAAGATTAATAAACACAATGACTGACAAAAATATAATTTTAATTGTGCGACCAACATTAATAGAGAACGCAGACTTCGCCATTACGAATGCAGTATTCTTAATGCTCCAAGTACAAGTATGGGTTTAAAACCCTCCCCTGTATCTCGAAGCGCTGGTTTTTAGATTACAAATGAAAGTACGTCGTCACACTTGAAAGTCATTATTAATTTTAATGACGTCTGGCATCAAGTTTAAAGGGCCACTACCTAAGATTTACGAGGAAAATGTAAAGAGGGTACTTATTTATCCATAGATCAATTGTTTTGATAATGAGTCATTAGAAGCCAATGCTCTTAGAAAAGGACAAATTAACTTCAAGAACAATATTTTTTTATAGTGCTTTGAATATTCTATTTTTGTATATCTTTAACTACTATCTACCATACATAGTGTTATAATGAGAACTTACCTTACTTATTATATACATTTGGAAACAATCCTTATAGTTGTTTCTGGTTATTATAAGTCTATCTTGTCTACACAATCAATTGTAAAAAAAATAGTTTTGTCATTATAATAAACGTGCATAATAAAATCAGTATTTTATTAAATAATCCACACCTTAATATGGTGTCAGAAGTGAAAGTGAATTGTAAATAATATTTAGAAACACAAATACTTTATTATTTTTGGAATGGCGTCGGATAAAAAATCGCAACCTGTTAGCTCTGCTGCCGTAAACATGGCTGTTTGCTCATAGCAACCAATAAATATAAATGCACCGGATTTACCACGGGCCTGAAAAAATTGAAAAACCCAGTTCCAAATATATTTAAGAGCAACAGGTCTGGAAAAAGAAGATAACCAGAGAAAAGTGGCCCTACTGCTTCATTATCTAGGGCCTGAATGTCTCAAAATATATAATTCTTTCAATGTGTCTCTTGACACCGTTTTGAATAGCGATCTGGAAAAGTAATTTAAAACTTATTTCACTCCGAAATCAAATTTATCGTTTGAGAGGTACAAATTCTTAAGCAGACGTCAAGGTGAGAAAGAAACACTTGAAGAATATGTCACAGCTTTAACAAATCTCAGCTTATCATGTGAGCTAGATGCTCTCAGAGAAAGTCTTGTCAAGGATATTTTTACGTGTGGGCTCAATGATAACTATCATTATATAAAAGAAAGGTTAATAGAAGAAGGGCCTATTGAACTTCCAAAAGCAGTGGAGCTCGTCAAAACACTTCTTCATACAAAGGTACAGACATCACAATTAACTACAAATACAGTCGCTGTTGTTAGAAACAGTAGGTCCCCCAACAGATTTTATCAAAATAGAAACCAACATGCTAATAGAAGTCATTCTCATAATAAAAGTTATTCTCATAATAAAGCCAAAGCAGGGGAAATTGTGTACGCTGTGGGGACAAACATGGGAGTAAGTGCCCAGCATATTTCAAGAAGTGCAATTATTGTCACTTAACTGGGCATTATGTTAACTGTTGTCCAAAAAGGCAGAAAAAAATAAACAATATTTCAAGTGATGAACAGCAACTTTTTATGGGGAGCCTGAACTATAAAATTCAAACATAAAATCAGTGTTGTGGCAATCTGCAGTAAATATAAACAATAGTGAAATAATGTGTCAACTCGATACCGGAGCCCAAACAAATGTGATAAGTAAATCTAATCTTAAAAAATGTAATGTTAATAATAATTCCATAATGGACTGCAAGTCTAAGGTGAAGAACGGTTAGTTAACGGAAGGTTACAGGTGAAGACATCAAAATTGTGGGACAAATAAATTTAATGTGTAAAATCAACAATTTAAAGTCAATTGAATTGTTTCATATTGTGGATTTTAAATGCTTAACTATTTTGGGTTTGAAAGCCTGTGTTAACTTAAGACTAATTAAAAGAATTAATAATGTGACATTTAATCAGACACTTATGAATACAGTGGGATTTTTTTTTTTTTTGATACTTATACTGATGTGTTTGAGGGTTTAGGTAAGATAAATAAACAGTGTGAGCTGGTGATTGATAAAAGTGTTGTCCCAATTAAAGAACCATTAAGAAAAGTGCCATTTAAAATATATAAAGATTTAGAGCTTGAATTAAATAGAATGGAAAATTTAGGTGTTATAGAAAGGATTTCTGATCCAACAGATTGGATAAATAGTATAGTTGTAACCAAAAAGAAAAGTGGAAGTTTAAGATTATGTTTAGATCCGCGAAATCTTAATAAAGCGCTCAAAAGATCTCATTATCCATTCCCTGACATAAATACTATCAAAAATCAACTATTAGACGCAAAATACTTTTCAACACTTGATGCCAATTCAGGGTTTTGGACTCTACCACTAACGGAAGAGTCATCTAAGCTATGTACATTTATAACACCATTTGGTCGCTTTAAATTTTAAAGATTGCCTTTCGGTATTAATAGTGCACCTGAAATCTTTCATTCAACAATGATAGATTTGTTTAAAAATATTAAAAATGTAATTATTTATTTTGATGATATTCTAGTCTTTGGCACAAACATAGAAGAACACAATAATGCTCTTAAATTAGTTTTAGAAAGAGCTCGAGAAGTTAATATGCGTTTTAATAAAACAAAATCTAATATATGTAAAACATCAATCACTTACATCGGGCATATTTTCTCAAGTGATGGTATGCAGCCTGATCCTGATAAGATAAAAGCAATTGTGGACATGTCAGAGCCAAATAATAAACAGGATCTTCTAAGATTCCTAGGTATGTTAACATATTTATCATCTTGTATTGCCAATTATTCCAAATATACCCAGAATTTAAGAACATTATTAAAAAATAATGTTGTTTGGCTTTGGGATGAGCCTCATAGAGCCGAATTTAATTATCTTAAATCATTGATTACATCTGCTCCTGTAATAACATTTTATGACGCAAATAAAAAAATAATTTTGTTCTGTGATTCTTCTCAGTTTGCAGTAGGTGCTGTTATTTCGCACAACACTAATCCCATAGCATATGCATCAGCCTCATTGACAGAATGTCAGCAAAACTATGCTCAAATTGAGCGTGAATTATTGGCGATAGTATTTGGTTGTCTGAAGTTTCAGCAGTATATATATGGTCAAAAGGTCACTGTGCATACAGACCACAAGCCATTAGTTCCGTTGTTTAAAAAACCATTGCATAAAGTACCACAAAGGTTGCAAAGATTTATGTTAAAAATTCAAGGCTTTGACCTTGATGTCCAGTATGTACCAGGTAAAAAAATGTTTGTGTCTGATACTGTATCTCGTGCCCCACTGTGCGACAAAATAAAAGAAGTGTCTGATGAATTTTGAAAGTGAAATAAACTTGCATGTAAATTTATTAGTTTCTAGCTTAGCATTGTCTTCAGATCAGATAGAGAATTTAAAAAATGAAACTGTTAAAGACCATGAAATGATACTTTTAACTAATTATTATAAATATGGGTGGCCTACTGATAAAAATAAAATTGAATTAGAAATTAGGCCATATTTAAAGTTTTATAATAATATTCATGTGGCAGATGGTTTAGTGTTTAATTGTGATTGTATTATAGTACCTAAGTCTTTAAGAAAACAAATGCTGTTATACATACATGAGGGTCATTTTGATATAAATCGGTGCATTAATTATGCAAAAAGTTGTTTGTTTTGGCCCAGTATGACAAATGATATTAAGAATATGGTTTCAGCATGTATGTCATGTCAATTATTTAGTAAAAATAACAGCCAGCTACCATTAATGCCACATGAAATTAAGTTATTACCTTGGAATAAAATTGGTGTAGATTTTATGGATATTTTAGGTAGTAAATATATTATATGTGTAGATTATTTTTTCAAATATATAGAGTTAGCATTATTGACTTAAGTCAATCTTTGCTAGACATGGCATTCCGGTAACCATGGTCTCAGATAATGGACCACCGTTTAACTCTATTGAGTTCTCTAATTTTGTTAAAGAATGGAATATTAATCATGATACTATTAGCCCATACCATTCACAATCTAACGGTCAAGTAGAGAGATCTATTGCTACCTTAAAAAGCATGATTTTGAAGTCTCATGATTCAGGAAGTGATATGTATTTGGCTTTGTTGCAATATCGTTCAATCCCCAACAATAGTTTAAATTCACCCTCTCAGTTGCTCATGTCAAGGACACTAAGAACTAGAATACCTATTTCTGAAAAAATATTAAAACCAAAATTGATAAATTTTAAAAAACATAGATGTTATATCAAGAAAAACAATCATTTTAAATCTTATTATTTTAATAAAAAGGCTAAATATAAAAATAAACTAAACATAGGTAATAAAGTTTTATTTAAGAAGGTATTGTCAGATAAGAAATGGAGTGTAGGAAGTATATCTGGTTTTGGGCCTCACCCTAGAAGTTATGTAGTTGTAGGGGAGGAAGGAGGAATATATAGAAGAAATAGAATGTTTTTGAAAAACTTTGTATATGATCCCAATAATTTTAGAAAGAAAGACAAACCTGTTGGTGAAGATTTTACAACTGATCATGGAAATAGTGTATTGGTTAGGCCTAGCTGTGTGACTGCAGATATTCAAACAACTAGGTCGGGTCGTATAGTTAGACCACCAATTAGATTAGAATTTGATTAAAAAAGGGAGATGTTATAATGAGAACTTACCTTACTTATTATATACATTTGGAAACAATCCTTATAGTTGTTTCTGGTTATTATAAGTCTATCTTGTCTACACAATCAATTGTAAAAAAAATAGTTTTGTCATTATAATAAATGTGCATAATAAAATCAGTATTTTATTAAATAATCCACACCTTAATACATAGTACAAAGCCACTTTCCATGCCTGTCTCTCTGTACCCTTCATGAATTTAAAAACCGTGCCCGTCCACGCGGGCGCGTTTTTTTTTTAACTTCATGGTACCCTTAGATATTTTAGTAGTTGCAAGACGTTCCGTATTTCACGGGACGTCCCGTATTTCGGGCGTAATTTTAAATGTCCTGCCTGGATTGACTTTGTCCTGTATTTCAACCATGCTCGATTTAGTATTGCCGAGACGTGCTACGGCTGACAAATACTCATACGCAACGTTAGTACGAAATAAATGAACACCTTGCTTATTATTTATAATATTTAAGAAAAAAATTATACAATCATAATCATATTTTAAAACCAACAGTACTTTTTGTTGCATTTAACATATTAAAAAAAAAACAATTATAATAATAATTTAAAACGATCATTAACTACAGTTAAAAAAAATTTTTTTTTTGCCCATTTAACCATTTTATAATAATTCATTTATTCAATATAAAAGTACACATATTAGTTGCACAATGGGCCCCGCACTAGGAAATCCTGTATCGCGGGCTCCCAAAAAACGATTGACAAAGTAATGGGGTTAGCATTTATGAGACATTTTAAAAAAATTACAATAAATAACAAATCAATTTCAACTAATAACAATAGAGAAAACATTTCGATTTAATATAAATACAAATAAAATTTACAATAAATGCATAATAAAAATAAGTTTAGACACAGCATGCAAGATTTTATTAAAATAATATTAAACAAAATCAAATCAAACAATCCATTTTAAACCAATCAAAAATTGTGTAAAGCGATGCGATGTGTGAGCCTGTGTTGGTGTTGTGTCATTATCTATGTAAAATGTACGAGCAAATCAAACGTTAGGATTAATAAAGTTAGGATAGCTGGCAACATATTAGGTGATTACCGCCAATAGCTCTTCAGTCTGTTCATAAGTCCAAGTTAGCAGAATCCTCTCAATAGCCTCCTTGGCCTCTCGAAGACTTAATTTTTTTTAAGTCATCGATTTGGAAGAGTTTATTATATATGTGACAGTTCAGAAAAATACCAAAACGCTTTGCGAATGTTGTTTTTATGTGGTAAGGATTACTTAAATGGAAAACCCGACTTTTCTAACATTTTTGGGTAGTCAACCGAACTTAATACATGTATATGAGTTGCTAATGCAGTTTTTATGACAAAGAGTTGTCGGACCGGCAGAATCCCAGCTTCTTGATGCAGAGCAAATGTAGGATACCGGAATGGTTTCAGCATTATTGTTTTTAGTATGGAGCGCTGTGCCCTTTCCAGTCCTATCATGGTTGACTTGTAGGTGCCACCCAAACAGTTATACAGTAGGTTAGGACTGACTGACATAACGCTAAATAAACGGTTTTAAGGAGATCCCACTGTTCGGAGTATACGCATGGTGTGGACCAGCCTTCTCACCTTTCTAATCACAGCGGCTATTTGTAATTTAAAGCACAGTTTGTCGTCTAGTACAACCCCCAGATATTTTTTGTTCTTTGTAATCTTTATTAACTCACAGTCGCAGGACGTTATTTGATTAGACTGGTGGCAACTGTGAATTTTTAGACCGGAACTAGTGGGTGGTGCCGAGTTTTATGAAAAAATTAACAATACGATTTGGCTGTATTCAGTGTAAGAAGATTGTGGTCCAACCAGTTTTTTGCATTGATCATACCCAGTTCTGCTAGACGGATTACATCGTCCCATGTCGACCCATGAAATAAAATAGCAGTATCATCCGCATAGCATATTATGTCAGCGTTTCTCAACGACAGAGACAATAAATCGTTCAGATATATTATGAACAGGGTTGGCCTTAGAACACTGCCTTGAGGGACGCCAAATGAGGGGGTACGCTGTTGGCTGTAGTGTGTGGCAACCTTGATGGAGTGTTCTGTTAGTGAGGTAGCTTCTGAACCAATTAAATGTCAATCATCTAAGACCCATAATTTGTAGTTTTTCCAGGAGTATAGGGATTGATACGGTATCAAAGGCTTTCTTCAAATCGAGAAAAAACCCCAAGGCAGGTATTGCCTACATCCAGGTGACGGACGGCTATATCAACAAGCTCTGTTACTGCGTCCTCGGTAGATTTACCTTGTCTGAAACCGTATTGTCGTGCCGATAACATTTAATTAGTTTCTAAAAATGTTACTAATTGTTTGTTGACAATATTTTCCAGCATTTTCGAAAATACACCTAAGAGCGAGATTGGTCTATAGTTTTCAGGTTGATTTTTGTCGCCACCTATATGTAGTGGAGTAATAGTTGCACATTTCCAGCTCTCAGGGAATAATCCGGTTTCCAAACTCAGGTTAAAAACAAAACTCAAAGGTTCAATTATAAGACTTTTTATCGACTTAACAATTCTATTCGTAATCCCATCTGGTCCAGGAGCACAGTCCTCCCTTAACTTCTCTATTAGATCAGCCACTTCTATTGGGGTTGTAGGATTAAAAAAGAAGGAGCCTATTGGGGAATTTGTCCCTAACCATAGCAGCTACGCAATGGATTTTATACGATTTTTATTGTCATTTATTCAGAATGGGAGTTAGATAAATATAAAATGCATGTTTATACATATAAAATAAACATGTCTTATTTTCTATATTATTTTGAGAGATTTTTGTATATACGTGGTGGCCTAGTTGGTTAGACCTTGGACTTAAAAACACTTAGGTCCCTGGTTCGAATCCCGGTGTGTACCAATGAGTTTTTAATTTAAAAATTTATGTACATTTGTTTGACAACACCGCTATAGTGCCTCGGAGAGCACGTTAAGCTGTCGGTCCCGGTTTCACTATACCAACTTGTGTCACTGTTTATAGATGGGTTATTGAGTCTATTCAAAACATCGCGACGAGCTAGCCACTTGTTCGGTGTAGACTCATACCATCGGCTACGACGAGGTGGGATTAAAACCCCTCCGCTGGGTACCCTGGGGCCGCCTAGGCGGTCTCGGGCGCCGTAAGGCACCCGTGAAGATATATATATATATATATTTTGAGAGATTTTATTGCTATCGCTGACTTATCGATATATATCAAAATGATTTACTACGGAACACCAACTTGACTAAATCATTTAATCTTTTTTTATGATTGAGAGGGTTAAATTAAACATGCATAACACTAATCGAGTTAAAACATTTTTTTTTATATAAATTAAAAAGTTTAATTTAAATGGGTAATTGTAGCATTCGGACCAGGGGTTGTTGATAACGGACTAGTACTAGTAGGAACGGGTGTCGGCGGTGAACTGCTGAACTGTACCATCACCAGCTCATACGTCACTATGGTACCAGCCACCTGCAACCAAACGTCATCATTATCATCATCCCTCAAACTCCTCTAACAGATAGGGTAAAGATGGTAAAGACGAAAGTTTATCATTAAATAGACGGCCGATTTCGCACCCTGGAAAAATCTGGAATTCTCTGAATCTGCTGAAAATTCGGAAACCTACTGGAACCGACACACAATGTTTTTTTTTAATGTACAAAATACACTATGGTGCCTGTGAATGGATATCTCGAGAATCACTGGTCCGATTTTTTTTATTAGAGCTCAGCATGTGACTTTGTCTACATCTACCTGATAATAAGCAGTTCTAAGAAGTCCATGAATGGGGTCGATAAATACATTGTTGTTTAACAACATTGATAGCTCCCACTATGCCGGCTAAATAATGCAGTTACGATACGGTCGGCGCCAATTTGCATTACCAACCGCCCGTTTCGCAACCGCACCCTGAAAGGAGACTATTAACTCGACGAGAAATCGATGCATTAGACTCCTAAAAACCGGTGAACCCACAGAGTAAAACCGAATCATGACTTGGTCATGACGGTTTTTGCATCTACTGTTTGGTGGTAACGATATTTGATTTGGTGAGTCGGTAGGCTTGTTGTAGAGACCTTCCTCCCGCCTTAAATTTGTTATAGTTATCTATCTTGTTGTTCTAAAAAAGTGGGCCTAAACATGAACATGGATAAGACCAAAGTCATGTCGAATGCCCATGTTATACCCACTCCTGTAAAAATAGGAAGCTCCGCACTCGAAGTTGTTGACAATAAAATTATATATACCTAGGACAGTCAATCCAAACAGGTAAATCCAACTTCGAGAAAGAGATATCTCGTCGAATCTAACTCGGCTGGGCAGCATTCGGGAGACTACGTAATATCTTCTCATCCCAAATACCGTAGTGTTTAAAAACTAAGGTGTTCGAGCAGTGTGTGTTGCCAGTGATGACTTACGGATCAGATACGTGGTCGCTTACTATGGGCCTCATAAAAAAGCTCACGGTCACACAAAGGGCGATGGAGCGCGCTATGCTCGGCGTTTCCTTGCGGGATCCTATTCGAAACGATGAGATCCGCAAAAGGCCCAAAGTAACCGAAATAGCCTCCAGAATCGCCTAACTTAAGTGGCAGTGGGCAGGCCACATAGCTCGCAGAACGGACGGCCGTTGGGGCATTAAGGTTCTTGAGTGGCGACCGCGTGCTGGAGGACGCAGCAGAGGCAGGCCCCCCACAAGATGGACCGACGACCTGAAAAAGGTCGCGGGAAGCCGATGGATAGAGGCAGCGCAGAACCGGTCGTTGTGGCAATCCTTGGGGGAGGCCTATGTCCAGCAGTGGACGCGCGAAAGGCGGGCATGATGATGATGATGATGATCTATCTTGTTGAACGACATAAAGTGAAGTAAATGAAAGTGAATTGTAGTGCGTCAAGTGAAGTAGTAGTGTAGTAAATATAAGTAGATGATAATGTAACTAACACAAAGCATGATAATAAAATTTCATTTGATTTCAGATTGGAGTGAGGTGAAGTGTTCTAAACTGGAGTGAGGTAAAGTAAGGGAAGAGAAGTAAATACAAATGAAATGGAGTGTAGTAAAGGAAATCTAAGCGTGACCTACGCTGGTAACTGTTTTGTACTACAGTGTTGTCACTAGTCGACCTAAAAGTTATCCATGTCTCAGGAGTATGTTCTTCAAAATAAAAATAAGTTTTAGTTACTTACGCTAAGAAGAAGTCCTTTGGTAACACTAAAAAACTGCAACCCAGTCAAAGCAACGTTATCTGAGTTCACTTGTTCTATAAACCTTTGTACCTAAAATAACATAGAAATTATTAAAATTATGAATTCGTCCGCAATACTTTATTTAATACTAAATTTCCACCTCAAGCAGTTTTCGCGATATCGGTCTGGACAACAAATAGGATAAATATGATAAGGGACGAGTTTTTCTTTAAAAGCGCACGGAACTTTAAGAAAAGGATAAATGTTTAAAATGATTTAAATTCGTATGACAGTCTAAGAAGAACAAAAAAACCACTGAAGTATTCCGAAGCCGAGTGTAATCAACATCCCTCTGTATATAAACATGATCAATTCATGTCTATCCCACACATCTTTTTTCATTATCTCAAAATGTGGGATAAATATTAAATATTAATCTAAAGCAATCATATTTATATAATATGTTGCTATATAAAGTAATTATATTAGATATAGATTATATAATATTAGATATTATTTCAGCTAAAGTTTAGTTTATATGCTATACATTAAAATGATACCTCCATATGCTTTAAGCCATACCGCCCCACAAAACACAGGTTAAGATACCTCATACAGGACAGAGCGGGTACAAGGGTAGTAGAATGTGTAAAATGTACAAGTGGTTGAGGCGGCGCGGCGCGCGGCGGAGTTTCGAATACGCATGAAATACTCACAGCAATTGTGAAACAAACTGCGGAACCAGAGGAGCAAATCATGTGCATTTACGTTTATGATTGGATAGTTGAGTGTTAAGGTTACCGCGCTAATCGCTACCTACGCACTTGCAACTACTGAATGATACATAAATACTACTTCGTAGTGTTCGCATTCCTATTGTCTTCTGTAGCCCTGGTACTTTACAATTAACTTACTTTGAAAATCGAAGAAGCTTGTTACAGTATTGTTGATGTTGTGTTGTGTATTGCTTTGTCGCTTTGGATCTGTCCTCATTAAGTTTGAGACAGTTTATTGACAACATACCTAATTTTAAGAGCGGTCGTTACACAGATACATTACGTGAGTTGATAAATACCTCTCTTTACTCATTAAGTCCTGGTATTACTCAGTTACAATGCTTAGACGAACACCGCCTTTATCTCCGACTAAATTAAATACGACTGAAAAACAAAAAGTCTATGGTTCTGATTCGAACATTGCTCTCGTTGGCGACTCCGATCTTACTAACTTAGCGCTACGTTATATAAAAAGGAGGCGAGACGAGTCCGGCGCTGTTCAGAGTACTATAATGGATATGTTTCATGAATGGGCTACTGAACAAGAGTCTAAATTTAATGCAATTCTGTCATCTGTGGCAGATATTAAGGAGCAAAATACTGAAAATTATCAGAATATCAAAAAGTCTATTGAATACCTTAGTACTAAGTACGATGAAGCTATAAGTAAGATTAATGACTTGGAAGAAAAAAGTCGTAATGACCAAAACTATATAAAAATTTTGGAGTCTAAGTTAGATAATATGGAATTGAATCGACGTGCAACATGTCTGGAAATAAAAAATCTGCCTATACAGCAGTCTGAAAATAAGGATAAGTTGATGTCAATTGTTATGAAAATTGGGCATATATTAAATACCCCGCTACAGCCATCGGATATACGTGACGTTTTCCGCGTCAACTCTAAGTCTGTAATCAACAAACCGGTTATTGTAAAGTTAAACAGTATTATAGTTCGAGATAAACTTCTATACAACCTAAAGAAATACAACCGGGATAACAGGGATAACAAACTTAATACATCTACATTAGCGCTGGATGGAAACAAAATGCCGATCTTTATTAACGAAAATCTTACTGCTAAAACGAACAAGCTTTTATCTATGGCACGTGGCTTTGCTAAAGAAAATAATTTTGCCTTCTGTTGGACTACCCACAGTAAAATATACTTACGCAAAACTGAGGGCTCCCCAGCCCTGCGAATTGAAAAGGAATCAGATTTGGAAAAAGTTAATAAGTGACTATCGAATGTAATTTTTACTAATAAGTTTATTTCGTGTTTAATAATATTATTTAAGCTAATGTTATCAATTTACATCCTAACTATTTTCAAATCTTGCATTGTTTTAAATTATATACATTATTATTTTCAAAACATTCAATCAAATATTACTAATACACACAACAACAGATTACCTACACTTTAAAAAAAATCCTACTACAATATACAGACTACCGTAATGTTAAATATTATATTTATAAATATTCCCACAACATTATGTTCTCCTCTTTTACCCACAACACTCAATAAAAACAAATATAAAATCTTTAAAAAATACAAATTAGAATTACGTCTTAATATGTATTTAAATACTAAAATGAAAAATATAAATGGAATTATACATAACCTCCATAAATATTATAAAATCTCATTGCTACTTTACAAATCCATGTATCTGAATTATATTATTATTAAAAGAAGTACAAACAAACTCCTCTGGTTAAAAATTATTGTCAATTTCATAATTCCACTTTATAAAAGAAAAAAGATTTAGTGAAATAATCAACGATATAGACAATATTCATATATCTGAATCAAAAATATGTTCTCCCGATAATTGTCTTTCATTAATCCCGGATTATAACAACAGTTTTAATATTATTACGCAAAATATAAGAAGCATCCAACGAAATTACTTGAGCTTCCTCACTGTCCTAACACGTATAAAATTGCATTGCGACATTATTGTATTAACAGAATGTTGGCTATCATGTAGCCCTATTATTCCAAATATGACTGGGTATGACTACCACTATTCAAAATGTACATTTGATCAGAACGATGGTCTAGTTATCTACACAAAAAATAATTTGAACATGACAGTTGAAGAAGTTGACTTTCCTAATTCAAACTGCTTAGTTTTAAAAATGAATAGTAATATAGCAATCGTTGCTATCTATAGATTTCCATCTAATATAAACATTGATAGCTTTTGTGAAACATTAAATGCGGTTCTAACATCTTTGTCTAAATTTAAGAATATTATACTATTGGGTGACATTAACATTGATATTATCACAACTAATAAATACTCGTCACAATATTTAGATTTAATTGCTTTTCATGGCATGTTACCTGCTCATCAATTACCAACAAGGTTCAATATCTGCCTCGACCACGTTATGTTAAAAAGTAATTTTCCTGCTAAAACTCTCATAATAAACTCATCCGTAACAGACCATGATTCGGTTCTACTATCATTAAATCTACAAAAACAAAAAATAAACAAAAAAATTGTTAAAACAAACATTAATCATAAAAGCCTAAAAGAATCAATTAAATCATTAACATATACTGATATCTATAATACAAAAGATCCCAACTTAGCAACTGATATATTCATTGGGTTGCTACAAGATGCTATTAAATCAAATGAAACTCAATGTAAAGTCACTAGGCGAAATACGTTATTGAAACCGTGGATGACTCCAGGACTTCTTCGGTGTATTAAGCATAGAGATAAACTGCACGCCAATGTCAAAGCCTCATCTAATAACATCACCACTAAACTTATATATACAAGATATCGAAACTTTTGTAATAAACTACTAAAGAAACTTAAATTAGAATATGATCGGGATGAACTTAAAAAAGCTGGGACTGACAGTAAAAAAATTTGGAAGGTAATAAAAAATATTAGTAATCTTAAAATAACTAAGGATATAGCATCAAATCTAATAATGAGAAGTCCAAACAAATCTATAAATGAAGTCAATGGTTTTTTTGCCAAAGTTGGTAAAAATCTTGCCGATAAAATTAAAAATAGTTCTACTCGAAATGACTTTTCCAATTATCTACCAAATGATAATAGAGTTATTAATTCCTTTGTAATTGAGGACACTGATATGAAAGAGGTCGAGGAAATTATCATATCGCTTAAAAATGACTGTGCTGTCGGGTGGGACGGTATATCGTCTAATATAATAAAAACCTACAAAAATTACCTTGTTCCACCACTAACATATATTTATAATCTCTGCCTGACTAGTGGTACTTTCCCTAGAGCTTTTAAAAGGTCTGTTATTCGTCCGATACACAAAGGAGGTGATGGGGGCTGTGTCAACAACTTTCGTCCTATATCAATCCTCACAACATTATCAAAAATACTGGAACGTATTATTAACACAAGATTAACTAAATATTTAGAAAAATTCAAAATTATTTCGAATCAACAATATGGCTTCAGAAAGGATAGATCTACTGCTGATGCAGTACACGACTTAACGGATTTCGTTGTTAATAACCTGGATAACGGTAATAAATGTCTTGCAATATTCATTGATTTAGCGAAGGCTTTTGACACAGTTTCCATCCCACTCTTAATAGATAAACTAGAACATCTCGGCATTAGAGGCAATCAGCTTATGATTATGAGTGACTATCTAAAAGATCGCCTACAATGTGTAAAAATAAACGAATACATCAGTAACGACCTCGAGGTACACTATGGAATTCCCCAAGGTAGCATATTGGGACCGACACTCTTTCTGGTGTATATAAATGACTTATGTCGTCTATCCCTCGATCAAGGTAGAATTGTCTCATTTGCTGACGACACGGCTCTATGTTTTCATGCAAAAACATGGGAGAAAGTATTCGTTACAGCTCAAAAAGGGTTTAATGCTGTCACATCATGGCTTAAAGATAATATTTTAACATTAAATCCTACTAAAACAACCTACATGACCTTTTCTATTAGAAAAAATGCTCAACCACCGGATAATTTATTCAAAATAATAGCACATACTTGCAATCAAAATATTAATAATATAAACTCATGCTCATGCAACATTCTTATAAAAGTTAATTCAACTAGATATTTAGGTGTCCACATTGACCAGCATATGAAATTTGATAAACAGATAGACACTTTAACAAATAGAATACGTAAGCTTATTTATGTTTTTAAAATTATACGTGATGTAACGGATTCTAAACTAACCAAATCAATCTACTACGCATTATGCCAATCGCTAGTAATATATTGCATTACTGTATGGGGCGGAACAAGTACCTCTACGATTCTACCATTGGAAAGAGCTGTTCGAGCAGTTTTAAAAGTAAGCACATTTCGTCCAATCAGATACCCCACGCACGATCTCTATCAAGAATGTGAGGTTTTACAACGTTCGCCAATTATTTATTTTATATGCAGTCCTCAAAAAACATACCCAGCTTCAATACGATAATTCACTTAACAATAATCGAAAACCCTATATTTTTTCATATAATTTAATAATTAAAACCTCATTTATTAGAAAGTTTTTTCCTTTTCTAGGAGTATACATATACAACTTACTAAACAAAAAAAAAGGATATATGATATGACAAAATATAAATGTAAGCGAGAACTAACTAATCTTCTTATGAAATATAATTATATTGAAACTGAAAAAATACTAAGAGTGATAGAATAATTAGACAAGCAAACTCCAACAGTCAGTATAATTACATATAATATAAAAATTTACTTAACGTTGCACATTTTTTTACATTCACATACACATTCTTACATTATATAATAAAATATAAAATACATTAACTAATAAACTTGTCACATTATTTCGCAATCAATGTAATTATTATAACTTTAATTTAGTGATCGTTTTTTTTTTCTCTTTTTGTTTGTTTTCACACACACTTACACACATACACACCTATACACACACACACACACACACACACACACACACACACACACATGCATACAAACACACACTCATTTAACAACATATTTACTACAATTTTATTAATATTATTTTATATATTACTGTTATCATCTACTAATACGAAATGAAATGTATGTACGAGGGAAGGATTCCAGTTCCTGAGATACAAGTTTCAAACTTAGTTCAGGAGCTGGTTGCTAACCGTAAGATTGTTTAATCTAGATGTAATTGTAGTTGTAATTTAACTCCTTGTAATGTTACTAGATTAAGTTTATGGAAATAAATAAATTATTCATTCATTCATTCAATGCTATGAGCAATTATTACATACAAAAATTTACCTCTTTATAAAACGCATCTGAAGACACCGTTTACAGGATGAAGCGGGTACCAGGGTAGCGAAATGCTATCAATTCTGTCACTTAATATCTTACCTCTATACAAAACACAGATGAAATCATATCATAAAGGATGAAGCGGGCACCAGGGTAGCAGAATGTTAACAGCAATTCCGCCACATAATAACTTACCTCGGTACAAAACACCGGTGAAGGCACATCATATAAGATGGGAGCAGGTACCAGGGAAGCAGAATGCACTTGGGATGCTATCAATGATACTGCGACTGACCGCGTTATCAAGAACACGAGCGAAAACAAAAAGTATGCTGCCTGTTCATAACCCTTTAATACTGTTGAGCTGAAAAAATATATGAGTAGGTAAGTCTTATGATATTAAACCTATAATAAGTAGAACATGGTATAGGTATGAACATTGCAAATAGTAATTAATATTGAGATACAGAACACTCTCCATAAATTGTGGAATAAAATCTCATTTTCTTGGGCTTCTTATATTTAAATAGGTTTAAAAGATATTTCATCTCTTTGTAACCCTGGCCAAAACTAGGTACTTACTATATTTTCTAATAATAGAATGAGGTTCTATCTTTGGACTTTTCTTTTCATTTTATCAGCAATAATTAATTAAACTCGTGGCTGTGAATAAAATGAAAAATACCTTGTAGTGTTGTTATGAGGGCATCGACTTGTACCCTTAATTCCATCTCTGAAATACAAGCGTCAAATTATATATTTATTAAAAACAAAGTTAAATCAATATCCTGCAAAAGGAAGCTCCAAGATACTTACTCCAGGGTATGAAACAGCTGAAGACAAACAAAGAAGAGGTTGTTAGCGAAAGATATGAACACCACTCCGTTGATAACGTCGTCTACTTGTCTCACCATGTCTGTGGCCCTGCAGTAGTCTCCTCGGATGCTCCTCCAAAATGCTTCTGGTAGGTACTAGACATAACAATATTAAATTAATGAAGAACATTAATAGTAATAGTCTTTAAATAAAAATAATAATTTTAATAAATCATTGGTCCTACAGTGTTCGTTTGTTGGTGATATTTTTTTGTGTTGTTGCATGTCACATATAATTTAATACACCAACATCATACGCGGAAGATATTGCTAAATAATTTCCAATTATAATCATTATAAAATGGACTTCCGTAAAATAACGCCTGGTTCAATTAAAAAAGTGTAGTAATATTGTAATTGTTACCTTCCCTTGGGATTGCTTTAGCTTCGTGTTGACTTGGTCCAGCCGCGACGTCAAGTAATAACTCATACATATCACGAACACATCTGAGAAGTTCCATACAAATGTCGACTGAATATGTAAAAACTGAAATCATCCAATATGTAATTTTTATATATAAATTCATCGATTGCATGTTATTTTCTTTTCTAAGTGCTATATACAAAATAAGAAAGGCAGAGAAGTATAATGAGGACATAGATATGTTTTTGTTTTATGTAGTTTTATCATCAAACTAAAAATAATACACGGAACCGACCTTAGTCCTAAAATGCTCAGTGATTTATTTTATTTTATTCATAAATATTTTATGTTCTTACTTTAGGTTTGATTTGTATGGCGGCGGCCATCTTCTGTTCTTACGACTGGATAGGCGATTTTAGGCCTCAGGGCGACTCCCTATCGCCTATATACTCCATATACAGGGTGAATTTGAAAGGATGTATTTTGGGCTAAAATGAGGTTCTGCTGATCAAATGGAACAACTTTTCCCATGGCATTTTTTTTTTTCATTTGCTGTACATGTTTCCATGGGAAAAGTTGTTCGTATTAATGGGTAGAACCTCATATTAGCCCAAAGTTCATCCTTTCAAAATCACCATGTATATACAGGGTGAATTTGAAAGGATGTACTTTGGGCTAATATGAGGTTCTGCTGATCAAATCAAATATTTTCCAATGGAACCATGTGTCGCAAATTAAAAAAAAAGAAAAGTTGTTCCATTTGATCAGCAGAACCTCATATTAGCCCAAAGTACATCCTTTCAAAGTCACCGTGTATTACTTCATGGGTCTAATGATATCCTACTCCACTCACGTGAAATATCAAAGAACCTTGACTTTACCCAGAAAGTAGGCTTAAGAGGCATAAAGTAAATCAACAATCTAGATCTTCGATTATGAGAATATTTCAAAGTCTAGCTAGATACACATATATATCAAAAATATTAATAGTACAAGATATTTAGAAGGGACTGGGTTTTTGGAAAACGTATAGAATAAAGCTTCTCAATACAAACTGTATATTTTGAAATTAAATAGCAATAAAACTATATTTTTGTCCAAGATTTATATATTCGTTTAATTGCGGAATTCAACACTTACCTCCTACGCTCGGTTACCTTTATTTCTTGTCGAAGTGGTAGTCTCCTTTCAGAGTGCGGTTATGAAACGGTCACTTAATTTGACGATAAAGCAGCGCAAGGTTATTATTAAAGTAGACCCATACGTAACGCACTTTGGACTTTGTCGCTGCCCATTTCGTAACCGTATCATTTAGCAGGCATAGTGGGAGCAATCAATGCTGTTAAGCACAAATTGTGCTCTAGTGAAAAAAAACAAAGAGTATCAACCTACAACCTACCTGTGTAAACAATCCCAATACCACAGAGTAGGGTATAAAATTGAAAACCCAAGGATAGAAATGGTCCACAAAGGATTCATACCCGCGGAAGTCTGGATGACAATTTTGTGCTCCGGCAACCGCTGACAGAAGCGATAATATATGTTCTACTGGGACAAAGAAATACAAAATTAACTGGTATATAACCGACGCTAACTTATATGGGTATTGATTAAATTTAAAAATAAGTTTAAACATATACCTAATCTGTAAAAATTTCGTAAAACTGTATTTTTTTATTTATTAACTGTAAACTGTATTAAATTAGCCATTCGTTTAAACTTTGCTGATTCTGACTTTGACAGAAGATTTAACCGCAACCACGCATTTAGTAATTCAAATTCTAATTCAGAAAATAATACGTAGGAATGCATTATTGAATATAATTATTATGGCTCATCTATATCATATATATCATAGGTACATAATATTAACTTTTCGGATTAAAATTGGGAAAGTAGAGCTTCTAACTTTACTCTAATATAGATTAGAAGAAAACACATAGAGGGCGTCTATGTATAGATAAAGAAAAAATAAAGGCAATGACAAATTTTATAAACGTTAACTGGAATCTGGTTGACTGGCTCAGTGGTTGCGCATCTTACCGCGAAAGCCTGAGTAGTGGGTTAAATTTTTACCCACCATAATTTTTTATTTTAAATTTAATTTTTAAAAAATAAATATCATATTTACTTTCCATAAACAAGGTAAAAATCGCTCGCTTATTGTTATTATGTTGACAATATTATTGAAGTCGTTGTTTAAATAACAATAAAATAAATGTATTATTTCTATATCTATGCAAAAAATACGTTAAATGTAAACTTTACAATTTTAAGCACAATTTTCTTTAGTTAGGATGAAATTGAATATTTGAAACAACAACATTTCATACACAATGCAAACTAAGGTCCTGGAGACAAACTAAGCTCTGGGCTTGTACTATGTGTACCAGAAAGAACAACGCTAATACATATTATATTTTATAAACACACAGACCATAAGCTGTACAGAAACCTACTACCTACTTCATATACCTATGCTTGTCTTTCTGAAAAACCTTCTTCAGAAAGACAAGCATATACTAAAAACTAATGATTATTTTGATGTGATGTTTGGCACAGATGTCACTGACAGTGATACCAACCCAGAAAAAAAATCGACGAATGGGTTTCCGCGCGAAATTGAAATTAAAATGTCTTACTATTGCCCACAGTATTAAGTAACTTACTTAAAGCAAGAATGAAGATGATAGTACAAGCCCCGTTGCAGCGGTACACGACGTTCATGTCAAAGTTTGGGTCCATTAGCTCCATGCTAGTCACGTGCTTGGTCAGCCTGGGCCATCCTCTTGCGATTTGAAAGAACATCACTATCGTAATACAAGTGGTGCCGTAGAAAATTATTGGTGCTGAAAATGCAAAGATTAATATTAAGGTTTACATGCTTTTAGATTTGTTGTCGAGGTGGTAGTCTCCTTTCAGGGTGTTTTTTGACCCCATTCATGGAATTTGTAGGTCTGCTCACCACTAGGTAGATACAAAGTCACATCGGCATAAAAAATTAAAAATAACTATCAATGGCCCTCGCCGGTCATAAGTGGTGGTAGATGGGATTAACGTATAAAGAGTCCTACGCGTCCGTACTTTATAAGTTATATACAAACTTGTAAATAGAACTTACTTCCAGCATCCAAAGAGGTGTTAGATCGGAGAAGCCGCAATACACACATTATAGTCAAAAATAATTGACCACACAATATAAGAAAAGTGTACAAACATTTCCATGATTTCCATTTAAATCTGCAAGGAAAATAAAACACTAGCTTTTAATATATTTTTTTATATAAAATGTACATAAATAAAAAATAAAACTACTATAAGTTGAATTTTCATCCAAATTAATCCAAACCTGTGTAAATTTACCTAAAATCAAATGTTTGTTTTTGCACCTACAGGGTCTCTTTAGTTCGGCAAGGGTATGTATTTGGTTCTTTTTATTTTATTTTAATTAGGTATGAATTATTACACATTATGTCCATGTTAGACATTTGTTGTTGTTGGCAGAGGAAGTAGGTAGATGACCAAATAAAGATTATTTTCTTATATAATATAAGCTTTATAGGAAAGCTTTATGTGATATTTAGCAATTTAACCGTATGGAACTAAACACCATGAAGAGGAAAGTCGAATTCGGAAAGGCTTTCAACTCTGCTCCGCGGTCTCAAGTCCTGGAACACTGCAGTTCACTCCCCTGCCTCCACGCGCTGGACTCAACACTCGCTCGGAGAATCCATGGATGGCAAACAACATTGCCTTTGGCAACTCAACTGTTACCTCTTTAGCTCTAGAAATACGATACCTAATATTGCTTTCCATATCGTTCCATATCCCGGACACCGGACTTAACCCAAAGACCTGTCCCACACGCAACATCCACTTTATGGCCGCTTGAAATGTTGCTTCTCTACTTACGTCCTTTTTCTTCTTAAATATATGCACTCTGGTCCCTGAAATAATTTATTTTGTGACAGAGATCATATAAGAAGGTAATTATAATAATATCGTTTAAGCAGCGATAAAAAAAGCGGCAATTCTTATTTAAAGAAGAGCGTTATATATGTGCTCTATTAGCTTTAACTAGCTTTTGTCGCACCCGGCTTAATACTATAATGTTAGCTTCTAATTATGTTATGCTGTGAGTGGGAATCGAACCCAGGACTTTCGGATACGACTCCAAAAGCGCAACATTAGACCACGAAGAATAGTACCAAAAAATAGACTAATAAAATTTTCTGTTGTAACATACGAGTATATGGTCTCGGAATTCTAGAAATATTCGTTTTCCGAGATAACGATTAAACCCGCGGGCCTCAGCTCCCAAGCTTCTAGATGTTTTAGTCCAAATGTAATATGAATTTGTTTTATAATATGTATCATCACGGGTGCCTTACGGCGCCCAAGACCGCCTAGACGGCCCCAGGGTACCCAGCGGAGGGGTTTTAATCCCACCTCGTCGTAGCCGATGGTATGAGTCTACACCGAACAAGTGGCTAGCTCGTTGCGATGTTTTAAATAGACTCAATAACCCATCTATAAACAGTTTCACAAGTTGGTATAGTGAAACCGGGACCGACAGCTTAACGTGCTCTCCGAGGCACTATAGTGGTGTTGTCAAACAAATGTACATAATTTATTAATTAAAAACTCATTGGTACACACCGGGATTCGAACCAGGGACCTATAACCTGTTTTATAAGTTGCGCTTAAAACCCAAAGCGGTTTATGTGAGCGCAGCTGACTGAGTCGCATGATAAATTAGGTACATTTTTTTAATGTTTTTAGGTATGACATGCACTGAAATTATTTTCTAAATAACTAAATAATATTTTATTCAAAGGCGGCTTTTGTAGTTAAGTGTTAATAAATAAATTTGATCAACTTACTTTTTAATGGCATTTTCTCAATTATTTTTTTCCTAATTTTCACCCACATGTTCACAATAACAAACATTTAGAAGCAATTAATTTTATTGTTTTTTTCAGTAAAATATTTGAGTTCGTGCTGATTGACATAGCGTGATAGTGATCACGTTCGTCCGACCAGACTAACGCTATATTAAACAACTTTATTTCAACCGTATAAGGTTTAATTTTGTATAAAAGATAATTCTGATCGGTAAGCGATGGCACATAGTGTAATTTCATTTTGAACTGCAAAAACAAATTAGTGACAATTCTTATCTTTAACAAGTTTTGGTCATAATATGCAATTTGTGGTCAAAATACTATCATTAAATTTGATTTTATACTTAATTAGACTAACATAATAACTGCTTTTATAATTTAGTTAATTGAGCATTTATTAAAATTTCTATGCAAATAACTTCTTGCAACGGTAAAAAGAAAACGTAACAAATGACTTAGTTTGTGAACAGGAAATATGTGTAAATTAGAAAATGTCTTAAAAGTTTAGCGGGTAGAAAAGACCGCTTTTCTACCCGCTAAACTCTTTTTATTCGATTTTTATATGTTGGCAATATATAAAAATAAGTCGCCTGGTAGAAAATGTCTTAGCTCGCCTATATGTACAATTTTGGACAATAAAGAATTTTAAATAAATAGTATACGAATTTCCGTAAACAGTACCTACTTATCTATTATCTAGATCTCGAATTTTGCAATAAATATTAACTTTATTCAATCTATTAGTAATAAAAGTAACTGTTTTTGGTTCATATTTTATCTTATACCAGCATATATTGAAGTTCAAGCATTTGATCCAGTATTATTAAATAATCCTAATTGAAAATGTTTTTGTACACAATGATCAGCTGATATCGTAGAGTGACAGATAGTTGCTTGGTAACAATAATACACTTTGACAATAAATAAGAAGTAAACAAACAAAGAAGAAGAATCCAAATTTCAAAATATTTCAGATTTTATGGCTATATAAAGCAATACCTACAAAAATACAATCTCTGGCTGGACCTCAGGCGATCTATTGCAACATGGTGTACTCATATTCTAGTCTAGAACAACGAGATTGATGAGACTGTGGAATTATTTCGAAGGAATTTGGCTGTCATATCCAACCACAATTTTATTAACGTTAGTTCTGTGATCCCATAGCCCAGACCTTAATCTAATCGGACTGCGATAATTAATTAATTTTCATTTATTTACCTAGTATTACATAGATATTTAGTTTTATATAATAGTTCTTCTATATCTTTTCTAGTAGCTTAATTTTATTTTATTCTTAAATCTAGTTTATTAGTTTTATTGAAAAACAATTTTATTTTTGATTACTCCTTTATTAACTATTATTATATAATATATTTATATTTTTATTATTATAACTATATCTTTTTTATATGTTGTAACCTATTTTCTTGTCCCTCTCGAGACAAGAGAATCTGCTACCACCGGCTCAAGGAAAGGGACTCTTTAACTCTCAGGGCGCCTTGACAGAGGTGGAATTAAAATACACTTCACAATCACACAAATTAATTTATTTACACAACAAAACAATAAAACTTACAAACTAACTTAAGACTAAAGGTACAATTTATTTAACAGTTTATATACTAAGTTTTTATATATGGGTTATAGCATTGACTGGAGATGTCGTTCCGCGACACTGCCTAAGAGGGACACACTACCGCCTAAGCGTATAGCAAATGCCTAACACGAATTTAGAACATATAGGTCACCTTTTAGGCCAAGGATTCCACATGGGATGAGGAGACGCCCGAGGTCCTTTTGGCAGCAGCACCAGCTTCACGACGAAGATGTGACGTGGATGGTGTCCTGCATCTGTCCTCGGTCGTTGTATCAATTCCTCAGCCCCTGATAGAACTCGCAGACGGATTTCACCAGCACTAGATCCTATGCGGACAATTCACGCATGGGTAACTCTAACCGGGTACTATGAACCCCTGTGAAATTCAATCCGATTAATATTTGAATCACAGGCTTTGAACTCGATTTATACGTTATTGCACTTACTTTCGGGTTTATAAAAATTGCACTTAATAAATTTAAAAAGACAAATTATTACTATGAATTTAGATATAAAATGCGGGACGCTTCCACTTGCGCTCCTTTTTATTCTTTCCACGGACAAATTTTGATGCGCATCGTTGTGATTGGTTTATTTTATTTTTGACCAATCACAAACTTTCTTTCAATGCAACGGGCATTCAACACAAGTGTTTATTATTTCTTTTATTTTAAATTAGCATTTAATTAACTTATGTAATTATTTAAATAAGTATAATGATTATCGGAATATATTTACTAGACTAATTATTGATTCTGTATCATATCGTGGGTTTATGAACTATAATAATGATCGTCATTGACATCCGCTATGGATTTTCTGACATTTAGCCGCTAGATGGCAGCATGGTCTCTAATTTTACCTAACTCAAATAATAGATGTTTAACTAGTTCTTATTTATTATGGTAGATGGCGCTTATATCTCGCAGAGACAAATTTTCTATGTTACACAGCACCCTTTCTACGTAAAAAAAATTAAAACTTAGTTTTAATTTTTTCCTAAATAGAAAGACACAGGCAAGTGTCAGACATAGCATCTGACTGAGATGAGTGCAAGACAAATATTTTCTATTTTATTGTGGAAGGTTTAAGCAAAACCTAATATACAAATTTACAAGTTTATTTTCTATAAGGTTGATAACATAATGTAACATGTATAACAATGAATTAACATATAGATAATCAATTTTCATTAAGAACAATTGAAATTAAGAAAAATACAACATACATATTTATTTTATGCAGTTGTATATTCTATATGTATTTAAAACAAATATTAAGTCTTATCTTAAGATAGACATTATATATTATACTAGTATGACACTTTATTTATATAACTGTAACAGTTAATAGTGTTTCATACTTATTTTAGCTACAATAAAGTTATATTTTTATAAACATGTAAATCCGATTTTTTTTTAAATTGATTTACATGCATTTTATTTTTATTTATATACAAATATATGTGTATATATATATGTATTTATTTTCCGACTAATTTTATTATAATTTGTTTACTGAAGTGGTGATTCCAATGAATGCTGAGTTGTCCCCTTGCTTAATCCTACAAAACAACCTATCACTCACATACAGAGATTTTCTTACATATCATCTTTTATACTACTTCTTTCACGCATCTTCTAACATTCTTCGACTCATACAACATCATTCATCATACTTCAGTATATCCTTTATGTGGTAATTACCTAAGTTTTTACCATCACAGTCAGACAATTGGTAAACCAGACTAGAAAGCTTCTTAGTAACTATGCACTTTTGGAACCTAGGTGCCAGTTTGTGCATAAAGTTTTTAGACGCATCGGATAAATAATTGGTTTTCTTGTACACAATTTGACCTACCTCTAATTGCACATTTCTTTTCCTGAGATTATAATACTTTTCGTTACGAACATGAGAAGCCTTAAGATGTTTTTCGACTCTTTTATAAATTTCAGATAACTCAGTTAAATTATGAGCAAGATTTTCGGGACTGGACACAACAATCTCCGATTGAGGGATAGGTTGCTCAGCATCTCTATATAGAGATCCATCTCCTAAATACTCTCTTCCATGTACGAGAAAATAAGGTGAAAATTTGGTGGCTTCATTTACAGCAGTATTTAATGCACATTGTATTTCCACCAATTTTTCATCCCAAGTCCGATGTTCATTCTTAACATAAGATGCTATTGCATAAACAATATTTCTATTTGCTCTCTCTGCCTGATTTACCTGAGGATGATAACGAGGGTTATAATAGATATTGGGGATATTATATTTTAATAATAGATTTTTAAATTCTTTAGATACAAATTGAGGTCCATTGTCTATGAAGATAAATTTACAAACACCGTGAACTAAAAATATTTGCTTCTCAATAAAATTTACTATATTTGTACTTGTTGCTCTCCGTATAGGATGCAACAGAATGTACTTACTAAAGTAATCAGAGCAAACTAATAAAAAGGTATTCCTATTTTTAGATATAGGAAATGGTCCCAGCAAATCACATGACAAGCCTTCAAATGGCTTAGTGACTGCCTTAGGACTACCCATGAGACCAGGTCTCGCAATGTTTACAGGTTTGTAGGACTTACACACCTCACATTTATTAACATAAGAAATTATATCATTATACATGTTTGGCCAAAAATAATGCAAAGATAAACGTTTATGAGTCTTCATTATACCTAAATGAGCGCTGGTATATTCATCGTGACATTTCCTTAATAATTCTAATCTATTTTCTTCTGGAATAACTAACTTCCAAGCGAACTCTGACGTTAACTTATATTTATTTTTACAATTTCTATAGAGTTTATTATTATGAATTGTAAAATTTGGATGTTTTCGCGGATTAGATACACATTTCTGAAACGTAGATAGATACCAGGTATCATTAGTATTATCGCAAGGGATTATGGACTCTATTTTTAACCTAGAAAGAGCGTCAGGTATTACATTTTCTTTACCTTTGCGGTGCTCAATGTCAAATTCAAATTGACTTAATCTCATACTCCATCTAGCCAGTCTACCTGTCGGATTTTTTAACTTGTAAAACCACTGTAAAGAAGCATGATCAGTAATTATTTTACATTTTGTTCCCTCAATGTAAGACCTAAACTGTTCTAAAGCATGTATGACCGCTAAAAGTTCTCTTTCGGTGGTACTATAATTTATTTCATTTTTATTTAGAGTGCGACTGCTATATGCAATAGGGTGTTCTACGCCTTCATGACTTTGTGTCAAAACAGCCCCTACTGCATAGGCGGAAGCATCTGTATGAATAGAGAAAGGTAAATCAAAATTTGGACATTTTAAAATTGGGGCTGAAACTAAAGCTGTTTTTAGTAAATTAAAAGAACTTTCAGCCTCTAAAGTCCAATCAAATTTAACGCTTTTCGACGTCAACTTACATAAAGGTCTGGCTATTTTGGAAAAATTATCTATGAAGCGACGATACCAACCCGCCATTCCTATAAACCTCTTTACTTCCTTAGCATTGGTTGGGGTTGGATAATTTAAAACTACCGAAACTTTGTTAGGATCTGTATGTAATCCATTTTTATCAACTACATATCCCAAATATTTAAGTTCCTCGCGACAAAACTTAGATTTTTCCATGTTAATGGTTAAATTAGCATTTTTTAAACGTTCATAAACTATATTTAATAGATTAATATGCTCATTAAAATTAGATGACACTATTATAATGTCATCTTGAAAGCAGAAAACTCTGTCCCCAAATTCGGGACCAAATAATCTATCCATTAATCTTTGCATGGTTGCCGAGGCACCTACAAGACCAAAACACATGACATTAAACTGAAAAAGTCCTCTACGAGGTACGGTAAAAGCTGTTTTTTCAGCAGATTGGTCAGAATCATAAGTGATTTGCCAGTAGGCTGAACTTAGATCAATCGAAGATAAATACTTAGCATCTCTTAGTCTATCTAATATTTGATTAATATAAGGTAAGGGGTAAGCATCTGGTTTAGACACATTATTTAGCTTTCTACAGTCTAAACATAACCGTAAATCACCATTTGGTTTTTGAACCATAACTACTGGGGAATTCCATGGAGATACTGATGGTTTAACTACTCCCATATCTAGCATTTTATCAAGTTCTTTTTCCAAAGCCTGTTGTTTAACAGGAGAGAGTGGTATATATCTCTGCTTAATAGGGGATTGATCAGATGTTTCGATTTTATGTGTGATCAAGCTTGTTCTACCTAAACCTACCTTATCAGTATTAATATTCTGAAATTGATTTATTATTTTTTCAATACTTCTACGTTGCTCCCTTGAAAGAGAGTTGAAATCTTCTAAACCAACATTATCATTTGCAATTAGATTTATAGAATTATTATGATTACTGAATGAAACACCATTTATTAAATTATTCGCTAAATTAAATTTTGACCAAAAGTCCACACCTAATATTACTGAAGTAGTAATCTGTGGTATCACATTAAATCTAATTATATTCAAATTATTATTAAAAACCACTGGCAAATCTATATAACCTAAATTATTTAATTTGGAACCATCAGCCGTTTGAACAAACTCATTATGATGCTTATTAAAGGAAAATCCCAACTCCATGAAGATTTTATGAGAATTGTTGCCTAATACTGAGCAATATGCTCCTGAATCTAATAGACCAAATACCTCTAAACTTAAAATATTTATTTTTAAATGTGGTCTAATGTCACCTTTATTTTGTTTAAACAGGATTTCACTATTATGTTGTGAACGCGGTTTATTTATTTTATGAATTTTGGTGGAACCCTGTCTTATTAGTTTTTTGGAATATTATTACATTTATTACAATCTTTACTTGTTTGACCTTTATTTCCACATTTAAAACAAACCCTTTCTTTCGATTTCCTACAATAATAAGTTTGATGATTACCAGAACATCTAAAACATTTTACTTTTATTTTTTGAGATGAAATTTCAGAAATATTTTTAGAGAATTTATTATTATTGGCAACGCTATTTTTAAAAGTTTGTAAATCCTTGGTTATATTGAAATCGGAAGTACTAGGTTCGGAAAAATCTGATGATCTTGCCTGGGCAAGTTCTAGTTTCTTAAGATATTTCTTTAAAGTACCTATACTATCAATATCAAGCAAAGCTAAATCTTTTATATAATTTGGCCTGATGTTATGCAATAAAATCTCCAACTTTTCTTTTTCAGACATAGGAACCGTCAACCTACTGAACATAGATTGCATAGTTGTTAGATAATTAATAATGCTCTCATCCTTTGCTTGAGTACGCTGCCTAATTTCAATTACCAATTTATAGTCAAAATCTGGGATATCAAAGTCTTCCTTCAAACTAGAAATTAAATCATGATAATTTCGAAAATTATGTTTATTTGTTCGATACCACTGTAATGCAGTTTTATCCAACAAATCACAAAAACAATTTAATAAGTCAGCATCATTCACACGGCGAGCAATTCTAAGTTCCTCTAACCTTTCTAAGAATACACGTACACATGTAGTTCCATCAAATTTTAAATTTAATGAATTTAAATTAACAGATTTCTCCTTTATATATACAGTATTGATCCCCTCACTCCTCGTACACACCTCTGTTAGACCTGACCCTTTGTTGGCTTCAAACTCAGAGTCGGAGGTATCATCATTGTCGTCCGCCAATAAGGATATGAGTCTACCACGCATCCTACTCACTCTCTCATTCTCCTTAGGCAACCGGGACAACCTCAACAACATGTAATCAGCCCTAGCCCTAACCTTGCACTCATCGCCGCCAGATACCTGTTCCAACTCCTTTATCTTCAGGTCGCAAGTGTCTAACTCCGAGTCTAGGCTGGTTAAATCTAGAGAGGACAGATGCAGGCTTCCACGCCGACATTGCTTCAGTGCTTGCCGGTACTGCTGTCTCAGGGCATCTCTGGTGTCCTCAGGTTTGGCTGAAATCCCATAAAGAGCCAGTTCATTAATTAGTTCATCCTTGAGGAGGAAGGCTATCTTGGGTTTAGAAGACATTGCTTAAATTAATAAATATAAATTAAACTCAATTCCAAAAAAAACCCAAGATCAATACTAATAAAAAGACTATAATTATAAACAAAAATTGAAAAAAAACTATAATTATAAACAAGAATTATAAAATTAAAATCTAAAATTTTAATATGCAACTACAAAACAATTAACTGAAAAAAAAAATTAAATGACCCGAGGGTATAAGAAAAATTTTGAATTCAAATTTTAACAGTTGAACCCCAAAATTAAAATAACAAAATATGAGGGTATGGATTAAAATTTTACAGCTGAAAAAAATTACACATTAATAATTAAATTCCACACTCTGTCTATATTTATTTTACAATCCCAGCCCCACGTTGGGCGCCAATTTTGTAACCTATTTTCTTGTCCCTCTCGAGACAAGAGAATCTGCTACCACCGGCTCAAGGAAAGGGACTCTTTAACTCTCAGGGCGCCTTGACAGAGGTGGAATTAAAATACACTTCACAATCACACAAATTAATTTATTTACACAACAAAACAATAAAACTTACAAACTAACTTAAGACTAAAGGTACAATTTATTTAACAGTTTATATACTAAGTTTTTATATATGGGTTATAGCATTGACTGGAGATGTCGTTCCGCGACACTGCCTAAGAGGGACACACTACCGCCTAAGCGTATAGCAAATGCCTAACACGAATTTAGAACATATAGGTCACCTTTTAGGCCAAGGATTCCACATGGGATGAGGAGACGCCCGAGGTCCTTTTGGCAGCAGCACCAGCTTCACGACGAAGATGTGACGTGGATGGTGTCCTGCATCTGTCCTCGGTCGTTGTATCAATTCCTCAGCCCCTGATAGAACTCGCAGACGGATTTCACCAGCACTAGATCCTATGCGGACAATTCACGCATGGGTAACTCTAACCGGGTACTATGAACCCCTGTGAAATTCAATCCGATTAATATTTGAATCACAGGCTTTGAACTCGATTTATACGTTATTGCACTTACTTTCGGGTTTATAAAAATTGCACTTAATAAATTTAAAAAGACAAATTATTACTATGAATTTAGATATAAAATGCGGGACGCTTCCACTTGCGCTCCTTTTTATTCTTTCCACGGACAAATTTTGATGCGCATCGTTGTGATTGGTTTATTTTATTTTTGACCAATCACAAACTTTCTTTCAATGCAACGGGCATTCAACACAAGTGTTTATTATTTCTTTTATTTTAAATTAGCATTTAATTAACTTATGTAATTATTTAAATAAGTATAATGATTATCGGAATATATTTACTAGACTAATTATTGATTCTGTATCATATCGTGGGTTTATGAACTATAATAATGATCGTCATTGACATCCGCTATGGATTTTCTGACATTTAGCCGCTAGATGGCAGCATGGTCTCTAATTTTACCTAACTCAAATAATAGATGTTTAACTAGTTCTTATTTATTATGGTAGATGGCGCTTATATCTCGCAGAGACAAATTTTCTATGTTACAATGTGTAACATGAATATTTAATAATATTTTAAATCTATCGGCGAAGCGGCGAAGGGTACCGCCACCCATCACGCATGGCCCAGAGAGGCGGGAAGAGGACAGACGAGTGCCGCATGAGCACTTGGAATGTGAGGGGACGAATGAACGATAAGATGAATGAATTGCTGAAGGTGATGGACAAAATGAGTTTGGATGTGATGTGTGTTACTGAAACCAAGCGCAAGGGTAGCGAAATGGTTGACTTGCCCGGAGGCGGCGCAGTGCTCTGGTCGGGAGTGACTGACAACGACTATGGCCGCCAGGGAGTCGCATACTTGCTATCCGAACGCTTGGTTTATTGTATGAAAGATTATAGTATTGTGAGTCCTGGATTGTTGTGGATCCGACTGAAACTGGGGTTGAGGAAAATACTTCTGGTTGCTGTGTATGCTCCGGTGAGCTCCACGCCCCAGCAAGATCTAGAGCAATTTTGGAATAGCGTCAGAGATGTTCTAGATTTGGCAGAAGGAAACGAAAGTATTGTAATGTGTGGTGATCTGAATGGATGAATCGGGATACGCAGAATAGGTTACGAGGCGGTTCTTGGCAAATATGGTGATAGCAGAGTGAATGAAGCTGGCAGGCTAATACTTGATGTATGCCTAGAAAAGAACCTCCTTGTGACGAACACTCTGTTCGCTCACAAGGACATTCACATGTATACAAGAGTGATGAATGATGAGAGAAGTATGATAGATTTTATGATTGTAGACGATCGTCTCCGGTCCCATATCACAGACACGCGTGCGCACCGCGGGCCAGAACTAGAAACTGACCACTATTTGGTCGTCACCAGATTTAGTGGTCTTTTTAGAGGTTGGCGGTGTAAACGTTCCAATGGGACTTTGGAGCAATTCGAAAGAATAAAATGTGAAAAATTGCGCGAAGAAAGTGTGAAAGCAGAGTATGAAAGTTGCATCGAAGATAAGCTTGCCAACCTAGAAGATGTGAGTAGTGATCTGGATAAATGTTGGAAACTTCTTAGAGACAGTATGGTAGAATCTGCAAAAAAGGTGTGTGGGGTTACGAAAAAGCGAGCTAAGAAAGGAGACGCATGGTGGGATGCAGAAGTTAAAACTTCTGTGGAGAAAAAGAAGAAAGCATGGCTGAGTTATGTAGCTTCGCTGAGTCTGACTGATAGTATTAGACGAGAGAAAAGAAAGACATACCTACGCTGTAAGAGTGATACCAAAACTTAGGTAAAAGAGAAGCAAGAAAGATGCAGAGCGATTGGTGAAGAGAGGTTATCAAACAACTTTAAGGAAAACTCGAAGCTTTTCTGGAGGGAAGTGAGAAATTCTCGAAGTTGTTCGACTACCTCTAGAATGGATAAAATAAGATCAAAGCATGGTGACACTCTTACAAACACTGATGAAGTGTTAAAGCGTTGGAGTGAATATTTTGGTGAGATGTATGAAAGTAGCATCCCCGACGTCACTACTGGGACTTCACCTCTAGAGATACCTGAACTGACGTCTGAAGCATGGGATGTAATTAATGTGTCAGAGATTGTAAGAGCGATTAGAAGCTTGAAATGTGGTAAGGCAGCGGGAAGTGATAAGGTACTACCCGAAATGATCAAATATGGAGGGCACAAACTCTGGAGCGCTTTCCATTTGTTGTGCAACTTATGCTGGCATATGGGAAGAGTTCCAGTAGACTGAAGGGGCGCAGTGATCGTTCCCTTGTATAAAGGCAAGGGGTCCAGATTAGACTGTGCCAACTACAGAGCCATAAGTTTGATCAGTTTGGGAAGCAAAGTGTATGGAAAGATTCTCTCGAGAAGAATGGAAATGATGACTGAAGGATTACTTTGGGAGGCTCAAGGAGGCTTTAGATCTAGTAGGGGATGAACGGATTAAATCTTCTCCCTCCGTAACATCACAGAGAAGTTGCTGGCCGTAAACCAGAAAGTTTTCTGTGCTTTTATGGATTTGAGAAGGCGTTTGACAGAGTTGTAAGAAAGGAGCTGTGGGAAATTTTTCCTGATTATGGTATTGATTACAGTCTCATGCTGGCTGTACAATCCTTATACAAGAATTGTACAGCAAGCGTACGAGTGGATGGCATTCTATCTCCCTGCTTCAATGTCAATATTGGCGTCAAACAGGGATGTGTGATGTCCACCAGACTGTTCATCATATACCTAGACAAATGCCTGCAGAGACTGAAAGAAAATAGATGTGGGATCAAAATGGGTGATAAGTTGATTAATACACTATTGTATGCAGATGATGCTGTACTCATTGCATCATCTCAGCAAGAGCTTCAATCACTTTTCACAGATATGAAAGATGGATGTGCTGAAAGAGGTCTCCGAATAAATGCGGGAAAATCTAAGGTGTTAATATTTGAAAGACACGAGAAAACGAATGCGACGATCATGGTTGATAATGTGAATCTAGAACAAGTGTCTGTATTTATATATCTGGGTAGTGTATTCACTAGGGATGGTAGATATGAAAAAGACATTGAAAGGAGAGCGAATGCAGGCAATAGTGTCAATGGCGCACTGCGTTATTTGGTGGGTAGTTCAAATATTACTACAAAAGCAAGACTAGCCATTCATAATGCAGTGCTTGTCCCAACACTATTGTATGGAAGTCAGACTTGGGTATGTCAGGAGAAGGATGAAAGTAGAATAAATGCTGTAGAAATGCGCTCATTGCGACGAATTTGCGACGAATGTGCGGTGTTAAAATAACAGACCGGATCCGCAATGAGGTAATTCGAGAACGAGTGGGACTGAATGAAAGTATAGGCATAAAAATGAGGAAGGGCATGCTCCGCTGGTTTGGGCATGTAGAAAGAATGAGTGATGAAAGAATGACGAACCAGATATATAAAAGTAAGGTGAAGGGTAAACGTGGCCGTGGGAGACCAAGACACACTTACCATGATCACATTGAAAAGGTTCTAAAATATGGTGCAGTTAAAAGTCTCCGAAATCGGCGTGCATGTATGCGAAGAGTTATGACTGTGGACGAGGCAAAAGAAGAATGTAGAGATAGAGACAAATGGCGCTCGGTTGTCTCTGCCTACCCCGTAAGGGACCTGGCATGAAGATAAATAAATAATAAATAAGTACCTACTTATTTTTAAAGCTTTTCTTTTCATAAAAAAACTAAATTATATTTATTATTCTTGTTATCTTACAGTGTAATTTTGTAAGAATTATTCTGGGTCCTATCTTATTTAACTCTGACAAAGGAAACCGTTTTTATGCTAAAATTTATGACCATTTTCAAATTAACCTTTAATTAAACAGACTTGAAATATTGCCCACTTCCTTTTATATTTACTATATTACCTAGAGAGGTATGTTATTTTTATTGGAGCACGGCATGTGACTTTATGTCTACCTGATGGTAAGCAGACCTACGAAGTCCATTAATGGAGTCGATCAATACATTGTTGTTTAACAATATTGATCGCTGAAAGAAGTGAATTTTTGCGATGTTTTAGGAGTTCAGAGACAAATGCAACAAATAAAGGATCAATAAAATCGGTCCAGCCGTTCTTGAGTTATGATTTGTGTAACTAACCCGACTGTAATTTATATTTACAAGATAGATAGAAGAAAATATCTCATATAAATATCTCGGAGTCACTATAGTTCCATGGTCTCTCGGACGGACTCTTGTATGGGACGCGACCTGCGTTCATTTGGCCACGTCCAATTTGTAGGAGACCGTTCAACGAGCAGACTAGCACCGCCGAACAAGCTATCTTCTGGAAACACTGAAAATATTAGCCACAGACCACATATTTGCGGTTTTGGAAAAGAAACGTTTGTTGGACCAAGGTCGTCGGATTTAAAAAAAAGTATAGTTCTCGTTTGATCCTCTCCTCAAACGTTTATCGTTCAGGAGGAGCCTTACACATTCAGAAAGGAAACGCCGCATCCTCGGCACACATCCGTTCATTACGGTTGTTTCTTTTTATACCAACCACTGAAATGAATTTGGTAATCCAATATGTTTAATTTAATTTATTAAAATAATGAATTGTAAATATCAAAATGTCAGTATTTTATACACACGCATTTTTTCAAATATTCTATATTATATATAATTTTGATCACCTTATTCTAACGCGATATTTATTTTAGAGAAACAAAACAAACCACTTTAAACAAAAAAATACACTTTTCTATAAAAATCCATGGCTATACCAACAGCAGTATGTAGGTATGAACTGCAGACTAACATAGATGTGTCCACCCAAATGATATGCACTAACAATACTGACTCCATCGACGGGCAAGTCGCATGTCCTAAGCCAACATACAGTCGGTGTCGCTACATAAGTTGCCAATACGTTTAACAACCAATGTCAGACGGGTATATTATTACGATTTTCTTAAAAATACTAATCCATTTTATGAAAGGTTAATATTTTTCGGCTGAGTTAGACGGTAGACTTAAAAATATCATCACGCGGTCAAACCCCGTTGTATACTATTGACTATTTATTTTAAATTTGTTTGACAACGCCACTTATAGGGATGGTACCTATATAATATTATGTATCTATAAAAAAATCCTCCTAGATGTGTTTTTTTTTTTACTGAAGCACGGTATGTGACTTTGTATATACCAGACCTATAAAATCCATTAACAGCATTAATCGCTCCCACTATGCCACTAAATGAAACAATTACGCAATGGGCAGCGACAAAGACGAATTAGCATTTTAAGCCTACCTTCTCGCTGCTATACCGTCTGCCTGTATCGTAAGTTTGCTCTGAAAGAAGACTACGACCTCGACAATAAATCGATACTATTGTCTCCTGAAAACCGGTATACCCACAGACTAAAACCGAAACATGACTGGTCACTTGACGGATTTTGTATGGGCGCTGTTAACGAAATAAAAGCAATTTCAAAATATGCAGTTTCAATACATGTTGTAATTTAAGCTATCCCAGCACTAAGGAAACTTGAGCAATTGTACTTGTTGGAACTTAATTAACTGGTGGTTCCCGAGGGGTGTAAGGAACCCTAACACAACAGGCTGGATGTAATCATTGACGCCTATTATAGTTATCGTTGTATCTGTACGTAGTATAATAGTTGGCACTTCCAACCACTAAAATATCGTTCCTTATTTTTTTTAATTGGAGCACTATATATGACTTTGTACAGTACAAAGTCTTTAACATTATTGTTTGAGGTCACTGCATTTGTAATCACGAAGTCCGCGCTCTCCATACAAAATGAGCTTTCGCCCTTCCAGTAATACCTACCCGATTACTGTTTGTCCGCAGAATTGAAATAATATTTTTGTAGGTCATTGTATAAATCATATTGCGAGTATATCCTCGCTGCTTTATTGTTAAATCAACACCTTGTTTCATTACCGAACCTTGAAAGGAGACTTCCACCTTAACAAGAAATCGATACAGTAGCCTAGCCGTTCTGAAGTGATGCGCTTACCTACATATTCGACAATATATTTTTATTTATATAGATACAAAATATGTAATAGTGTAAAGTGAGGGTGCGGCCAGTAGGTACTTCGTAAATATTTTATTTTACTATTATACTTTGTATTATAACGATACAATATATTGCACAGTTTATTTGGTTTAATATTTCATATGTACATGAAAGCAAACTACAGGGACCATACGCTCAAAGGGTAGTTTCCAGTTTAAATTGGGTTTATTCGGTTGAGCGAACATTTCAGCAAGTAAATACCAACCATCCAAACTATATTTTTTGCAGTAGCTATTATATTATTTATTACATGTTAGAAAACAATAATATAGGTACTTCACATCATCTGGGGGGTAACTACCGACTCCGTTACCGTGAGTTCTCGTTCGAGTAGCGGAGTCGGTGGTTACGTGCTGCGTACTTTACTAGATCGCAACGCCTTGTGACTTGCAGTATGTCTTCGTCTGGGCTTATCTACTAATCTTTCTCATCGCTGTCAATGTGGAGAGATTGAAGGGTTATTCGGGTATTAAGTAAAAAGACACCAATATTAAACACAAGCTTTATTTTCAGAAAACACACAAAATACAATTCACAGAGCGATTCACTTCCATCTTAGACAAAATTCTTAATCTTCTGACAGTTACATTCAAATTTTAGACCAATGGCAAAGTAAAATTCTTTCATTGTATAAATTAATTAATAGAGATGGCGGATCAATTCGGTCACGCTTGTTATGCTGGGATATTGAAGCGTCACACCAACCTAAATGCGGACTCCGCAGTCTCAAACCGCGCAAATATTTAACTCTCACTGGAGATTATGTATTTGTTTGGGGTTGATACCGTGGGGACCGGGAGCACGCGAATTATTTAAAGATTTTTTTTGACATGTGACTTTGTATCTATTTAATTGTAAGCAGACCTATAAAGTCAAGGTATGGGGTCGCTCAATGCCGGCCAAATGATCCGATTACAAAACACAAAGAATTTGCATTACGAATCTATTTCAATATCCTCGCTGCGTTACCGTCAAATCGTTAATTCAAATCTGTTATTTATTTTACTTTATGATCATAAACTTGTATCATTGAAATGCCTAAATAAATCAATAAAAATGTATGATCCTCAAGACTCATAAGTGTTGCATTAGATTGCCCTAAGATGTGGTAAACCTCGGAGCTAAGTGGCTCTCAGACCGAAGGCATCTTGTCCTAATTGTTTAATCCCGCAACGCTATCCAATGAAACGCCTATATTCAATTAACTACTAAAATACTTTTTTTATTAATTAGTTAAATGTTTTCTATTTTGTTTAAGATACCATGTAAGATTTTTATAAAATAAACAAATACACTGCGTAAAAGTGTAGTTAAAAAAATCAATCCGCATTTTTGGCAATCTGCTGCGGTTTTTCCCAATATTTGTGTTTTTTATTGACATTTTGGGTAAGAAAATACAAGCTGGAAATACACTAAAAATCAATTTGCTGATGTTTAAAAGACGCGAATTTATAAATGCCTAAATGATATAAATTGTAATTGGGATGCAGCATGTGTACTAGCATGCCCTCTAGCGCCAACTTATGTTTCTGCATCTAGTAATGCGGCTGGATTTGCTTCATAGACTTATGCTGTCAAAAAAATACGAAAATATAGCCAACTTTCAAATAATTTTTCGTTTGTGCGACGACGACTATTTTTTTTTATTGAAAAAATACTCAAAGAGGTGACGAGAGAACCAAAGTCAAATCTTATGATTCAACAGAAAGAATCTATAGCTATTCAACGTGGCAACATAGCTAGTGTTATGAAAAACTGAAGGAATTTATTATAATTTTTGTTTAAGTATTCGAGATTATTCGAGATTGTATAATGGTTGTAGTTCAGTGTATACGCATGCAATTTTATGCGCATCAGTAAGAGGAATTTTAGTACCCAATATCACTTTAAAACCTAATTCCTTTCCTTTCAGGAGCAATCCGCGCGCAGAAATTTCTGTACATTGCGCCCAATTTACGACGAGTTGGTAATTTATGGCTCATTGAAAATAACGACAAGGGAAGAACATTTTAATTTAATTTCCAGATTTAATACTTTAGCCGCATAAAATAAATGGTTTAAAGAAAATATCTTGTTTTCTTTGCTCTTGAATTTTTTCTACCCGAAATTAGTAAAGAAATTGTTCAAATATTTACGCGCCGTCCCAACCGCCTTCGTGTTTGTCCCAACCGAATTATATTATATCTAAGTATAGGTAGGTGTCTATAGTAAATTATGATGTTTATATAACTAACATTTAATAAATTTTTCATGCTTTATACATCATATGATTTTATGACATTTTTAAAATTAGTATAAGTTCATACTAATTTTTATATTATAAAATGTTTCGGTTTTCAGGAGATTACTAATGATGATAAAATTTTACGATAAATGGCGATGATATAAAAAAAATACTCGTAATGCAAATTCGTCCTTGTTACCACCCTTTTCGTAACCGTATCGTTTAGCCAGCATAGAGGGAATGATCAATATTGTTAAACAACAATTTATTGATCGATCCCGTTCATGGAATTAGGAATTAATGACATGAAAAACGAACTACTATTACATAGCTATGCACATATAGCTCAACATTTTATCGTCAATTCAACCGCCCGCTTTGTAACTGCACCCTGAAAAGATATCGATGCAGTACTCTCCTGAAAACCAGTGAACCCACAGAGTAAAGCGAAACATGACTAGGTGTATCCTTTTCCTCAATATAATAGTCTATACATAATTGTTGTACCGAAATAACTTTCGGCTCCGTTATTCGTTGGTGAACATATTTTATTTTAACTCTTATGTCGTCGCACTTCAAAGAATGCATTTCTCAGGTTTCCGCTCGAAGCTCCAAAAGTTGAGTCGGGAAGCGTATTAATTAAGTAACTTACCTATTTATTAAAACTATTATTGGAGCGGCATTTGTATTTACCTGGTGGTAAGCAGACCGACATATACCATGAAACGGGGTCGATCAATGAAATGTTGTTAAACAGCTGGTAAATTTTAAGAATACTACATAGCTCCCACTATGCCGTTTTTTTGGACACCGGCATGAAACTTTGTATCTACCTGGTGGTGAGCAGATATACAAATTCCATTAATGAGGTAAATCAATAATTGTTCTTGAACATTGACTGCTCCCGCTATACCGGCTAAATCATGTGATCACGAAATGGACGGAAACAAAGACGAATTTCAATACGAGTATATTTAAATATACTCGCTGCCCTATCGTCAATTTAATCACCCATTTCGTTACCGCACCCTGAAAGGAGACTACCACCTCGACAAAAAATCGATGTAGTAAGACTAAAACCAAAACATGACTAGGTCACTTGTCGGTTTTTGCATCTGTATGGGCGGCGGTAACGAGACCGGTCGGTCGGCCTAGCGACGTTATAGAGGCTTTACTTGCACCTAAAATAATGATTAATAATAAATGATGCTTTTCCGAAATAAGGAAGAACTAAAATTATGTAAGTCAAGATTTTAGTAGAAGTAAGGATTTTAAACAAGTCCATTATAATGCCATACCAACTTGTGAAACTATTAATAGATGGGATATTAAGTCTATCCAAATATTGCAAAGATCTAGCCACTAACACGGTGTAGGTAGACTTATACCATCGGCTACGATGAGGTGGGATAAAAACCCCTTTGGTACCCTGAGGCCGTCTTGGCGGTCTCGGGCACCGTCAGTAACCCGATGATATATAGGTATATATATAATACTAGATGTGCCCCGCGGTTTCACTCGCGTTTAAGACTTTAAAAAAAAGGTTCAAACATCAAGTTTATCCTCCTGTACCTTCAAAGGAACCAGTGGGATTGTTCGCAGTAGTTCCATTGCTTTATTCTATGATGGAACTAGTGCGAATTTTTGTCATAACTGTAACTGAAAATGTCCTAAATTGTATTGTTACACTTTGGGTTACATTTTCAAAGCATTTCTAAAACATAGCCTATGTTACTCGGCGATAATGTAGCTAGTATTAGTGAAAGACATTATATACCACATACCTAGGTATGTAATGCTGAAGTTTCTCATCTCAAGTCCCCCAAGCGTTCTGCAACAAAGGCCATGTGACTCGAATATTTCAGTTTACGTATTTAAAGCCTAAAAAGAAATAACCTTTTTAACCTAAAAAATAATAGATTCCAAGCTGCAAAAAAAAACCTGCAAAATAGGCAATGAAGCAAATTGAGGTTTACAAAACGCTGATTTTGTGACGATAAAAGTTTTTACTTTGTCTTATTCCGCAGGTATTTGTGGCAGTTCAGCTGTGTTCGAGACTCCGGAAAACGGTATCATTTGAGTTTTGGAACCTCAGATGCTACAACTTTATACTTAAACCGCAGACGATCTATTTCTTTTTTTTCCAAAATTGTTTTTTTTTTATTCATTTTATTATATATCTACATTCTAAAATAATAAAAAAATAAAAAAATAGCAGTAGCTGCTTTATTATTTTTCATAGGTTATCCAATTACATACATAAACAAAAACGCAATATATAAATAATAACTTGCTATATTCCATTATAGTCTGTTCATAATAAGAAAGGCCCCCTGAAGGTTGACATTGACGATAGAACGTATTTTTTTACTTTGATTGATAATGTCAACGACGTATCCGAAGCGCATGAAAAAGGCGGTTACGTTCCAAGTGAGTTTTTTTTTAAACTAGTGATGTTCCAATAAAATTTCTTTATAAAGTTTTAATATTTTTTTATGGAATCTTTTAAATAAACTTTGAAGTTTATTTTTAAATAAACTTTGTTTATTAATGAATGTAAAATATAGCTTCTCTAAAAAAAAATATAAACTAGGCAGAGATACTAAATTTTTATTTATAGATTTAGAACAGATTAGAAGAGATTGCAATGAAAAATGTTTTAAATAGAAGATTTATTTTTATTTATTTTAAATTCTTTATTGCACAAAATTGTACATAGGCGAGCTTAATGCCTTAGGCATTTTCTACCAGCTTACCTTTAATTTTTAGGTTAGATATTTATGTAAAATATCTTTATATATTGTTATAAAATGTTGAGCGCCTTGCCGCGATAGCGAGGTTCGTGGGTTCGAGTCCCGCCACCAGGAATTTTTTCATTGCATTTTTATCTTTAAAAAAATTTAATATAAGATTATCCTATAAAAAGGAATTTATAAAAATGCATAAATATAAAATACTGAAAAAAGTAAAAACAAAAAACAGACTCCTCTGCTATCTAGTATCAAAAGCTAGGACTTTTAACTTCACTCGTATAAGAGTTATTAAAAGAAAGCTAATAGAGGGCGTCTGTGTATAAATAGATAACAAGCAATTACAAAATTCGTGAGGGCTGACTGGAACCTGCTTGGCTCAGCGGTTGAGCGCCTTGCCGCGATAGCGAGGTTCGTGGGTTCGAGTCCCGCCACCAGGAATTTTTTCATTGCATTTTTATCTTTAAAAAAAATTAATATAAGATTATCCTATAAAAAAGAATTTATAAAAATGCATAAATATAAAATACTGAAAAAAGTAAAAACAAAAAAAAGACTCCTCTGCCATCTAGTATCAAAAGCTAGGACTTTTAACTTCAATCGTATAAGAGTTATTAAAAGAAAGCTAATAGAGGGCGTCTGTGTATAAGTAGATAACAAGCAATTACAAAATTCGTGAGGGCTGACTGGAACCTGGTTGGCTCAGCGGTTGAGCGCCTTGCCGCGATAGCGAGGTTCGTGGGTTCGAGTCCCGCCACCAGGAATTTTTTCATTGCATTTTTATCTTTAAAAAAATTTAATATAAGATTATCCTATAAAAAGGAATTTATAAAAATGCATAAATATAAAATACTGAAAAAAGTAAAAACAAAAAACAGACTCCTCTGCCATCTAGTATCAAAAGCTAGGACTTTTAACTTCACTCGTATAAGAGTTATTAAAAGAAAGCTAATAGAGGGCGTCTGTATATAAGTAGATAACAAGCAATTACAAAATTCGTGAGGGCTGACTGGAACCTGGTTGGCTCAGCGGTTGAGCGCCTTGCCGCGATAGCGAGGTTCGTGGGTTCGAGTCCCGCCACCAGGAATTTTTTCATTGCATTTTTATCTTTAAAAAAATTTAATATAAGATTATCCTATAAAAAGGAATTTATAAAAATGCATAAATATAAAATACTGAAAAAAGTAAAAACAAAAAACAGACTCCTCTGCCATCTAGTATCAAAAGCTAGGACTTTTAACTTCACTCGTATAAGAGTTATTAAAAGAAAGCTAATAGAGGGCGTCTGTGTATAAGTAGATAACAAGCAATTACAAAATTCGTGAGGGCTGACTGGAACCTGGTTGGCTCAGCGGTTGAGCGCCTTGCCGCGATAGCGAGGTTCATGGGTTCGAGTCCCGCCACCAGGAATTTTTTCATTAGATTTTTATCTTTAAAAAAATTTAATATAAGATTATGTTATAAAATAACTATTTATAAGGTAATTATTTATTTATAATATAAGTACCTATAAGTTTTTACGTGAAGTAAAGTGCTATCCTACATTTTTTTTTTAGGGAGTCAACAATAATAATTTACCAATTGTGAAATCGGATTGTACGGATGAAGATTGTTTCAAACAAGCGTAAAATCATTTTTGATCGCATATAAAATCACTCCAAAATTTGGGATGAATTTCGGATATATATAAAACACATCTGTGGGTAATAATATAAAACCTTTATTTAATGCCGAACAACAAGGTAACAAAATAACTTTAAATATATTATGTATAAAATTGCCGAAAACTGAACACAAACTAAATTTCCTAGCAAAATATTTAACAAATGGTTAAGTTGTGTCTATTCTAAACTTATTGATAACTATAGTTTGAAGTGCTGATGAATAAGGATTAATGAATTAACTTTGGTTACTTAACCAACTGTAAAAGAGATCTACAAATAGTCAAATTTAGCTATCCATCAAGAAACCGGCCCTTAGTCGTAAAACCAATAGCTTATTCGTAAACGAATAATTAAAATATGCGATTCACGGTAATATTAATAACATTTTAAATTACAAAGCAAATTATTGTAAAATGGTCTCATATGATACAACCCATAAATTATTTTGTGGTTGCGCCTTTGGCGTTGTATCCGGAGGTCGTGGGTTCGATTCCCACCCATGGCAAAAAAATATGAAAATAATATAATATAAATTCGAAATTATGTCGCTTAGTGTCTAACTGTGGGTCCCACCAATAGTCATATAGTCAACTAGTCATGTTCCAGTTTTAGTTTGTGGGTCCACCGGCTTTTAGGAGATTACTAGTGCGGTTACGAAATGGGTGGTTGAATTGACGATAAGGCAGCGACTATAATAATATATTAAAATATACCCGTAATGCAATTCATCTTTGTCGCCGCCCATTTCGTAATCGCATCATTTAGCCGGCTTAGTGGGAGCGATCAATGTTGATTATAACAATAATTGACTGACCCCATTCAAGGACTTTGTATGTCTGCTCACCACCAGGTAGATAGATACAGAGTCACATGCTGAGCTCCAATAAAAAAAAATGGCTGATTAATAAAGGATTAAGAAATTCAGTGAAACTTTTAGGTATATATAGGAGGTTTAAACATCTACGTTCCTGAAAATTAGGCCTAAACTCGAAGGGATCTAAAACAAATTAAGGCAATAAAACATTTTTTTTGCAGGAAATGACCATTTTGTTAAAATAAATCCGCTGCAAAATGCGGTTAACTTTTCCGATTAACAATTTCTGACTCGATATCATTATGCAAACATCCTTCATTTTACCATTCTCAACTTTGGTTCAACAGAGACACATGAGAGGTAGATTTTTTTTTTTTTTTAATTATGTTTTAAAGCACAACCGTCTTCAATGTAGCCGTAGTTAAGTAGGTAGCCGAGTTGGCCTTGAGTTATTAAAAAAACACTGAGGTCCCTCGTTCAACCCTTCGGAGAGTGCTTTTTCAGTATTGACTTGCCATGTTCTTGTTCAAAAAGAACTCATAAATAAACTGAATGTACGTGTGTAACCAGAAAATTTTGTGAAATACCGAAATGCCATAACTCCATAGCGCCTGAGAGAAAGTTCGCTAATTCTATCTAATAAGCATTCGTGTTGGGGTTGCGGTGGGACAGATTAATGGATTGACAAAATATTTATGAGTTGAGAAGTTTTATTATATAAGTTTTATTTCGCATTTTATTGATATGGGTCAAGGGTATTAGTACATAAAGGACATTATAGATAAAGTTCGTTTCATGAAAGAATTCTCTCAGACGGGGCGCTTGAGTCGCGCGACGGAATACAGCAAATAAAATTGATATCACTAAAAAAATATTTTGTATCGTAGGTATATTAGAGCTCTTATAAAAAAAATTATAATAAAAAAGTTAAGTATGGTTTTAATTTGACTTCTTAATTTGGACGGGTTATAATTGGCCGCTAACTTTGGCCGCTAACTTCACACTGCTGCCCAAATGCATAACCGCATCATTTAGCCGGCATAGTGGAAGCGATCAATGCTGTTTTACAACAGTGTATAGCTCAACCCCAATCATGGATTTTGTGGGACTGCTTACCATCATGTTACATGAGACACAATGTCACATGCCGCGATCCAATATAAAAATGTTTGGATAGCCCCGGTTTAGCGATAGACGAGACGTGTCTTAAAGGCCCGGAAATACTTTAATTTATATCTTTCCGTTTACTGTTTTACACAATTATATGTCTCTTTCTATATATATTGTAAGCTCTATTTTATCACCATTTTCTTCATCTTCAAAATAATAGAGTAATCAACTCCAAGTGAAATACATCCATATAGTAGAGGTTAATTTCAACCTTTTATAGATAAAGAAATATTTTTTAAAACACAATAATATTTGTAAAAGGGAAATACATAATCGTAGAATAGAGCATGTGCTTGGCAAAAACACTACAAATTCGAGGAAGAAACCGTGAACTTTTATTAGTTTTTCTTTCTAATAAGTCAGTATGTAACATTTTAAAAATCACAAATTGTACACTCATATCATTTTCTTTCTTTTATAGTAGAGACGGTGGGTCCTTGGTTCAAGGAAGCAAAAACTAAATAACAAAAGTTTTTGCTTCCTTAAACCAAGGACTAAAATCAAATAAATCCTGACCTTTTGGTAATAGTCAGGATTTCTAAGGTTTAGGATAAAAAGTACTCATTAGCCTATTGAAGATGACAGCGCGGCTCTAGCAGCGGCTCCTGGTCATCTCTTAAGATATCCTTGATTACTTCTTGGTGTCTGTTTTAATTATTTTACCAATAGTTAGTTAATAGATAAATAAACTAAAAATAAAATAAACACTTTATGTATTTTCAGAAATTTCATTCAGATTTCAAATAATTGTCTTTGTCTTTCTCTTTTTGAGATTATATATAATCTAGTTTTATCAAACTAATTGTCATATAATTCATACGTTCATTAACTCATTTGTTATATATATATTAAATCCTACATTTTATTATTTTCATAAAGTTTATTCAGGTTGGAGCCATCGTCGCTGTTGCATTACTAACAACGCTCGGAGCCTTGCGCCCGTTATTGAATTGGAACATCACCAATTCGTAAGTCACTATAGTTCCCACAACCTAAAATAATAAAAAGACATATTATTATTATTTAATGATTTATTTTTTACCTTGTACAGTACACTATAAGAAGAAAATAAGAAAGAACGTTTATTCGACTCGTTATGAGCATGTAGGTTACCGGTTGTCAGTAGAATTTATATCGAGGTGTGTTTCCTATTACTTAGGTGGCTGTTGATTCTGAACGTGCATTTTCTCCCAAACCTTCAGAGCGGATTCTTTATAAATAGTAGATTCGGCCATGCATTGAACGCTATAATATCACATATCTGGGACGCTCCGCTAAATACTTATTTTTCATAGAAGCACGGCATGTGACTTTGAATCTCTGATGGTAAGCAGAACCACAAAGTCCATGAATAGAGTCGATCAATACATTAATGCCTTACAGCATTGATCGCTCATACTGTGCCGGCTAAATAATGCGGTCATAAATTCGCAAATTAACTTTGGCGACAAAGACAAATTTGCATTAAGAGTCTAATCTAATACTCTTGCTGATTTATCGTCAAATCAAATGTCCGTTTCGTAGCCGCACCCTTAAAAGAGACTATAACCTAGATAAAAAATCCATGCAGAATACTGCTGAAAACAAGTAAACCCACAGTAGATTGAAGAATCAAAAATATTTATAATACATGCATTAACACTAACAGTATTAAATTACGAAACTGTTAGCGATAATTTTATAATCACTAGGTCCGTATTAATGGTTTGGATTACCTTAAGAATCATCTTCTTGGTAATATAAAAGAAATTGAGACCACTTAACGCGACAGTAGTATACGTCACTTGACGATTAAACCTCTGGACCTGTAACACAAGTTAAAGCAAACTGTAGTAAATAAGACTGGAAATCGAACATACGTTCTCCTGATACAACGCAAACCTTATAGATGATTAAGATTGGGAGAAGCCAATTTTAGAATATTCCACGCAAAGGCTCTCACTATTTGTTAAAATATATTAAAAAAACCGGTGCAAAATTCACATCCTTGCTGAATGTAGATTGATTCGAGTTCTTTTCAGATTGATTCGAGTTCTTTTCAGTTGAAGAGGTAATTCTACCCTGGCTACTCCTAGTAGTCGTCATAATATATAGGTAGAAGATCTGTATTTAATGCCAAGTACAACATCTTATACGGCGCTTATACATACAGGCGAATGCGTTTTATTCGTATGTCGTCGTTTTGAAATGATTTTCTGAGTCTACACCGAACCAGTGGCAAGCTCATTGTGGTGTTCACATAGAATCGGATGCAATTACCCAAACAAATAGTACAATGGCTTCGGAGCGTATTATACGCTGATCAGATGTGTGTCAAGTGTGACAATCACTCTCTCTCTAGCAATATAATATCATCCACAGTGCTTAATATAAATAGCAAGAGTGAGATGAGTATACCATAGCGTTTTGTAGCTTCATAAGACAGAGCACCTATATTCAACCAAGTTTATCTAAGTTTAAAACTTGGAATAACAGCTAATTAGTTAGGAAGAAAGCGAACATTCTTGAATAAACGACTGGATTAACACACATGAAGTTTATTTAAAATTAGCTTTCAATACGGTAGGTAGAAAATAATTTACTAGGTAGTCTGCGGCCGTGTGCAGACTGTCAACATTGTGGTAGAAATATCGTGATAACAATTACCGATTCCGTCCACCATCCGCGCACACTTATCAGATTTTTTTATCGGGTGTCTGATGCTTGCAGGATGCACGCTGACAAAGGACTATAATTGAGAGGTGGATAAATGTATATTTTGTACTATACCTATCAGATATTAGCTTCAGCACTAACACACTATTTTCAACTATTATTTATTTATTTATCTTCACACCAGGTCCCTTACGGGGTAGGCAGAGACAACCGAGCGCCACTTATCCCTATCCTTACATACTTCTTTCGCACCTTCTATAGTCATAACTCTTATTCTCTTCTTTCGCACGCCGATTTACTTAGATAGACTTTTGATTGCACCGTCTTTTAAAACTTTCCCTTGGCCTTGTTTACCGTTCACCTCGTTTTTATATATCTGGTTCGTCAGTCTTTCATCACTTATTCTTTCTATATGCCCAAACCAAGATACCTTTTCTCATTTTCATACCTATACTTCAGTCCCACTCGTTCTCGAATTACGTCATTGCGGATTCGGTCTGTTATTTTAACACTTATTCTTCGCATTGATCGCATTTCTACTGCATTTATTTTGCTTTCATCTTTATCCTGACATACCCATGTCTGACTTCCATTCAATAGTGTCGGGACAAGCACTGCGTTATGTATGGCAAGTCTTGCTTTTTTAGTAATATTTAACCTACCTATCATAGAACGCAGTGCTCCGTCGACACTATTGTCTGCATTCACTCTCCTTTCAATATCTTTTTCATATCTACCATCCCTAGTGAAATATACCCAGATATATAAATTCAGACACTTGTTTTAGTTTCTCGTTATCAACCATAATTGTCGCATTTGTTATCTCATTTCTCTCAAATATTAACACGTTAGATTTTCCCGCATTTATTCGGAGACTTAATGAAAGAAGTTTCCATCTATCTTTCATGTCTGTGACAAGTAATTGCAGCTCTTGCTCATGCAAGAAGGACAGCATCATCTGCATACAACAATGTGTTAAACAACATGTCACCCATTTTTATGCCACATCTGTTTTCTTTCAGCTTCTGCATGCATTTGTCTAAGTATATGATGAACAGCCTGGTGGACATTACACATCCCTGTTTGAAGCCAACGTTGCCATTAAAACATGGAGATAACGTATCGTCCACCCGTACGTTTGCTGTACAATTCCTATATAGTGATTGTTTAGCCAGCATGAGACTGCCATCAATACCATAATCAGCAAAATGTCCCACAGCTCCTTTCTTACGACCCTGTCAAACGCCTTCTCCAAATCCATAAAAGCACAGAAAATCTTCTGGCTTAAAGCCAGGAACTTCTCTGATATTACGGAGGAAGAAGATCTGATCCGTGCATCCTCTATCAGATCTAAAGCCTCCTCGACCATCCCAAAGTAGTCATCATTTCTATTCTTCTCGTAAGAATCTTTCCATACACTTTGCTTCTCAAACTGATCAAACCGATGGCTCTGTAGTTAACACAGTCTAATCTGGACCTCTTGCCTTTATACAAAGGGACGATGACCGCGCCCCTCCAGTCCTCTGGAGCTCTTCCCATATGCCAGCATAAGTTGCATAACAAATTAAAACCACTCCAGAGTTTATGCCCTCCATATTTGATCATTTCAGGAAGTATCTTATCAATTCCCGCTGCCTTACCGCATTTCAAACTTCTTATTGATCTTACAATCTCAGACACACTAATTTCATCCCAAGCTTCAGACGTCAGTTCATTTATCTCTGGAGGTGAGGTCTCAAAAGTAATGTCGGGGATGCTGCTTTTATACATCTCGTCAAAATACTCACTCCAACGCTTTAACACTTCATCAGTGTTTGTAAGAGTTTTACCATGCTTTGATCTTATTTTATCCATTCTAGAGGTTGTCGAACAACTTCGAGAATTTCTCACTTCCCTCCGAAAAAGCTTCGAGTTTTCCTTGAAGTTTTTCGATAACCTCTCTTCACTTCTTTTTTTTTGCTTCTCTTTTACCAAAACTTTGCTGTGACTCTTACAGCGTAGATATGTCTTTCTTTCCTCTCTTCTAATACTTTCAGTCAGACTCAGCGAAGCTATATAGCTCAACCATACTTTCTTCTTTTTCTCCACAGAAGTTATAACTTCTGTATCCCACTATGCGTCCCCTTTCGTAACTCGCTTTTTCGTTACACCACACACCTTTTTTGCTGTTTCTACCATACTGTCTCTAAGAAGTTTCCAACATTTATCCATATCACCACTCACATCTTCCAGGTTGGCAAGCTTATCTTCAATGCAACTTTTATACTCAGCTTTCACACTTTCTTCGCGCAATTTTTCGCATTTTATTCTTTCGAATTGCTCCAATGTCCCATTAGAACGTATACACTGCCAACCTCTGAAAAAGACACTAAATCTGGTGACGATCAGATAGTGATCAGTTTCCAGTTTTGGCCCGCGGTGCGCACGTGTGTCTGTAATATGGGACCGGAGACGATCGTCTATAATCATAAAATCTATACATGTAAATGTCCTTGTGAGCAAACAGAGTGTAAGTCACAAGGAGATTCTTTTCTAGGCATACATCGAGTATAAGCCTGCCAGCTTCATTCACCCTACTATCACCATACTTTCCGAGGACCGCATCGTAACCTACTCTGCGTGTCCCGACCCAACCATTTAAATCACCACACATTATAATACTCTCGTTTCCTTCTGCCAAGTCTAGAACGTCTCTGACACTATCCCAAAACTGCTCTAGATCTTGCTGAGGAACTGGAACGTGGAACTCACCGGCGCATACACTGCAAACAGGAGAATTTTTCTCAACCCCATTTTGAGTCGAATCCATAACAATCTTGGGCTCACCATGCTATAATCTTTCATACAATAAACCAAGCGCTCGGATAGCAATATTCCGACTCCCTGACATCCATGGTCGTTGTCGGTTACTCCCGACCAGAGTACTACGCCGCTGGGTAAATCAAGCATTTCGCTACCCTTGCGCTTGGTTTCAGTAACACACATCACATCCAATCTCATTTTGTCCATCACCTCCAAAAATTCGTTCATCTTATCATTTATTCGTCCCCTCACATTCCAAGTGCTCATGCGGCACTCGTCTGTCCTCTTCCCGCCTCTTTGGACCATGCGTGATGGGTGGCGGTACACTTCGCCGCTGTATATTTGTATTAAAACATACTAAAAATATACATATAAACAAAACCCTAAATTAACTATAAAATATATAATCTATAATATACTACCTATTATAAAAAAAAATACTTTAAAACAGAACTTTAATCAAAAATTCGTGTAAAACTAACTATACGTTCCATAAATATGGGTTAGCGGGTGTTCTTCGGGTATATAGGGTGGGTTAAGTTCTCCTGTATGTTCTCTGCTCAATGAAATACTTGTATATATTACTATTTCTTTATTTAGCTGAAATTCTCTACAAAAGTGGTAAACTTTAGTAAAAATCAGTTATCCTGTATTATCCAAATCTGCTTCCAAACCGATATGTTTTTTTAAAAATTTAACTTGGATATTATTAATAATTTAAGTATTTTAATAATATATTAACAATGAAATTATGATAAATATTAAATTAATATTATTGTTTACAAAAATGTTAAACTATTAAAATTAAGTTAATTAGAAACTCTCTTTTCGAAACTCTAAGGATGGACGCCAATGGATGCAAGCTCTTAATTGTAGCTAGTATAGATGTGGCTGGTAAGCAAAGTTGTGGATGTGGCCCCTAGTGGTGTAAATATATAGAAAATACAGGTTCCATCACACTTACGTCCAAGGAGTAAGCTTGTACTGGCACGTCACATAGAGCAGCTCATGGCTGGAGAGCAGAGTTGTGGATGTACCCCTAGTAGTGTAAAGATATGGAGAATACAGGACCCGTTAAACTTACTTTTAAGAAGTAAGCTGGTGCTCGCACATCACATAGGGCCTCTTATGGCTGGAAAACAGAGTTGTGGATGTGGTCTTAGTAGTGTGAAGATATAGAAAATACAGGTTTAGTCAAACTTACTTCCAAGGAGTAAGCTGGTGCAGGCACGTCACAGGGAGCATCTCGTGACTAGAGAGCAGAGTTGTGGATGTACCCCTAGTAGTGTGAAGATATGGAGAATACAGGATCCGTTAAACATACTTTCAAGGAGTAAGCTGGTGCTGGTGCTGGCACGTCACATAGGGCCTCTTATGGGTGGAGAACAGAGTTGTGGATGTGGTCTTAGTAGTGTGAAGATATAGAGAATACAGGTTTAGTCAAACTTACTTCCAAGGAGTAAGCTGGTGCAGGCACGTCACAGAGAGCATCTCGTGGCTGGTGAGCAGAGTTGTGGATGTTTGCGGCAATAATAGACACAGTATAGGCATAAAATAAACACGAGGAATAAAAAAGAGTCAGTATAGTAGATTCTGTGTTCAACTCCGTTCAGTGCCCTGAAAGTAATATACCGGTTGTTTTTTTTTACATTTTATATGTACTAGTTCATGCACCTTAATTTTATTTTATTTTATTAGAACCCGGTATGTACAATTGACCACAAATCTCATGAATAGGATTGATTAATTTCATTGTTTGAGTAGTAATTATAATATTAGCTAATCTGTGAAGTTGTTGTTTAATAGCATTGATTGCTTTCACTATCGTCGGTTACGAAATGAACGGCGACAAGGACTAATTTGCATTACAAACCTACACTTTTCTATCCTTGCTGTGTATCGTCAAATGAATTTCAATTTCATAACCTCATTCAGAATACGTCGATAAAAAATCTATAGTCATAGTATAGCAGCGTAGTCTCCTGAAAATCAGTGAACCCACAGGCTAAAATGAAAACATGATTAGGTCACTTGAAGTTTTCTCCATCTGTGTGGGTCATAATAAAAACGATCGGTCGGTCGGTGTTAAATTTATTATAAATATATATACCCACTTGTGTTATGTATTTCAAAATTCCATCGATAATATTCAATAAACAAATGACTCGTTTTCTATAATACATACCTATTTAAAGTTTCTTTATCACAGAGATAATGAGCAGGATAATGTAAGCTAAAAATAAATTGTTTTTTTTTTAAATAAAAAATATAGGTACAATTAATCCAAAATAATTGACCTATATAAGTGAAAGAAGCTAAGTAAATAGTGTAGAAATCCAGGAAAGTGGCCTTTTCTCTGCTTTTCCATTAACAGTATACATTTGTAATGGTATTTAATTGTTACATTACAAAATAACAATACAAAAAAAAAACAGTCATAGATGCCACTATAAAGCAGATCTTCAAAGTCCATGAATGGGGTCGATCGATAAATTGTTGTTTAACAAAAATTATCGCTTTCACTATGCCGACTAAATAATGCGGTTATGATACGGGCGGCGACAAAGACATATTTGCATTCGAGTCTACTTTTTAAATCCCCGCCGCGTTATCGTCAAATCAACCGCCCGTTCTCGTTTTACAACTTACTTGAGAGTGTTAAACAATTGTAAACAAATGTAGAACAAGTTAGTGAAGAAGGAGAGTAGTATGATTCCATTAAGGTGACAGTCTGTCAGCCGCACCATGGCCACCAGGTTAGAGTAATGCGCCCTTAGAACGCCCCACGCTGTTGATGCCTAGAAAAATGTAGATATATAGGTACGTCGATGATTACGTCGGATAACTGTTGGTTGCATTTGATATTGGATCTGCATACCTACTGCTTCCCATCAGGTGGGAGCCTAGCTCTCATCTATAAATATAATAAAATTGAAATGAAAAAAATCTGTACTGTTTTTTTTTTAAATTGCCGGTTGTATGTACTCTATATAGGCTATAGAATAATAATCTATTATTTTTAGAATTCGAGTCGTCTGCCTGTCAATGACTACTGGGCCAATTTATATACTTTTTTGTTGTTGATTAGCTATATACTTACAGAATGGGAAGGCAAATATATGGGCTGCTTGTGTTTAAAGAATCTCTTAGGAAAGATTTTAAATACACCAGATATAAAGAAGTGATCTATAAACAAAAGTTGGGTATAGTATAATGAAATAAAATTACATTAAAAATTTTTGATACTATATTTACTTTTTGAGAAATTATATTTTTTCGTATAGAGTGATTGGTAGGTAATTACTTACTAAAACCCAAAATTATACCTAATAAATCGGGGTGGTCTTAGGAATTTTTGGATATCAGCTAGTAATAAATATATATAATATTTATTCAAAAAATCACCATCACGCTGGGGTATATAAAATAACAATGCAACAACTTACCTTCGACCTTTTCCTATTAATATATTTATTTAGTTGTTGAAATAAACGTTTCAAATAATAAGAAAACAGCATTATTAAAACATCAATAAATGTCCAGAGAAATGTTGTTTGAATTCTGACAATCTGCGGACAAACCAAAGCTAACTAACACCCGTATTCATAATAACTTATTGAGACCTTGAAGAACACTTTAGTTATTTTTTTTTTAAGTTTTTTTCTCTTTTATTATCAACAAAATTGAATATGGAACAAATAATATATAAAAGAGAAAAATCCTTTTTTAGAGTGTTATTGAAGGACTCAATAAGTTTTTATGAATAAGTGTTTAATTAAAAATAATATAATCATCACGGGTTCTGACGTCGCCCGAGACCGCCTAGAGAGCTAGTGGCCGCAGGGTACCCAGCGGAGGGGTTTTAATCCCACCTCGTCGTAGCCGATGGTATGAGTCTACACCGAAAAAGTGGCTAGCTCTTCACGATGTTTGGATAGACTCAATAACCCAATCAAATTATCAGTTTCACAAGTTGGTGAAACTGGGACCGACACAGCTTAACGTGCTCTCCGAGGCACTTACTACTGGTGTTGTCAAACAAATGTTCACACATTTTTTAATGAAAAAAATATTGGTAATTGGGTTTGAACTGGGGTTTAAACGTAGTTTGTTAAGTGTTCTCCCATAAACCCATAAACACAAAAGATATATAAATAATACTTACTTCAGCAAAACATGCTTTCCATGGTGTAAAAGTTGTAAAGCTAAATACAGATGGAATAGTATGATAGTAATAGCTTTCTACGACGCTGGCCTTTATGGGACAATGGGTAACGAAAGTCACATGAAAGTGTATGCTCAGCATGTGTTCCACTGGAAGATATAATTGCGAATAAGCGTATGAAAATAAGAAAAGAGTTCATTTTAATAATAATGATAGAAATTATAGATACAATAAAGAAAGTAATATTGTTTGTTTTGCTTTTTGTAATTATAAATAGTAAGACATGTCGTCATAAGCCTAACATTATCATCTACGAGTATATGGCCTGTATGTATCGTATATGACCTAAATATATCGACAAACACGGCTTTTATATAAAAAAATTGCATATATGGCAATTTTGGTATATTTAACATATTTACTTGGCTATTTTTTTTTGTTTATTATTACAAAAAGGGTAAATAATTTAATTAATGTTATAATATTATTTTTATCTTAAGAATATATTAAACCATCATTTAAAACAAGCTATAAATAAATATCCGTGCCGAAATAAATACACACAGTTAGAAAAAAAAACTCACCTATAGCCAGAAGCATAAAAATCACACATATGGCATTACATTGTCTAGAAGATCTGTTGTCTATGAATAGCGGAAGTTTATGTTCCAGATCGGACAACTTTGTTATAAATCTCGGCCATTCTCGGGCCAACTTTGATAGTAGTACTGTCGAAAACAATCCGATACTTGAGAATAATAAATTAGCTAAAAATTACAGAAAAAACAATTAGGTTTTATACCCAGTGGTTCAATTGCGCTTTTAAATCGAATACAGTCAAATTCGTTCAAAAGTACGATTGATAATATCTTTCGCTTCTTAGCATAGCTGGGCACCGTTAATAAAATAGTTAACTTCGTTAATCGCTAATCCGTTACTGAAAAAGTTAAAAGTCAAAGCGTAATTTTAGAAAATTTAACGCAAGTTAACGTTAATCTTTAATTCGTTAACACGTGATAAAAATTGCATCTTATAAAATCTGTTGTTTCTGGAAGTTAACAGGTTAGAAACAAAAAAAAAAGACGGGTATAAATTATTAGTGTGTAATATAGGCATGTTGACAAACAATGTTTATTCATTCATTTGATTTTTTTTACATTATTTTATTAAAATTGACTAGTTGTGTTCTGGACGAAACACTTATAAGACGAACACATTTTAAGTCGATTTGATAGTAATGATGAATTACTATATAGACCAATTACATCTTAGATGAAACGATCGATACTAGCCCGTCCAATTTATCTGTCAATTTAGTCTCCTATCATAATATGAATATAACCCTTTATGATAATTAATATGTTAAAGTTCTCGTCTAAAAGCGAGGCTCGTATATCCGCATATCCTTGCCCTTGGAGAAAAACGTTCAACTGCAACGCTTTTTTTTTAATAAACAAACTTGCGAATATCGTGCGGTATCTGTTCTGGATTAACGATTGACAGACTTTGGGTAATTTAACGGATGTAAATGAGTCCGTTAACATATTTTTAAGTTAACTTAAAAGTGAATCCGTTACTCGAAATGTTAACTTCGTTAATTAACGATTAACGAGTTAATGCCCAGCTAACTCTCCTTAGGCAACTACCGTCAAAAATATTATATCAAACGTGAATATAAACCTATGTATAGTGGTCAGGGAACATAATATCTTTAATAAAAATAAATATATAATGAAATTCAGATTAGTGGTTCTCGAGCCATAAAAACTCAAATGGACAGACTATAATAATAATAATTCATTTATTTCTCACAAAAAGCTTATTAAAATTCACAACTTTCGCTGACACAAAATGTGTGAGACTGGAGCTTGAATTAGGCACAAAGCCTGTGTCTCAGGTCTCCGGGATCCCACCCTTATTCACATATTATACATTTTTTTCATTAAACTTTATATAGATAAAATTGTAAAACAATAAAATTATACAGACATGCTCACGCGTATTTAAAAAGTAAAATAAATAAAATATAAGAAAATAAGAAAACATATGTAATAAGCCACATTACGAAAGTATTTAAAAAATTAAGAATTTGAGAATTTGAAAGGATGTGGTGTGTAGTGAGTGTGGTGAGTAACGACAAAAAGTAAGGCTATGTATTATATTTATTACATTTTATAATGTACCTATTAAAACAAGATACCCGTTTGTATGTTTATTCTAAATAAATAAATTCAAATACAATTAAGATCACTTTATTCGCGATCATGCCGCTTATGACCACTTTTAAAATTTGTATTAATGCTATTGGATTAATAACCTACTATAAGAATAATATCGAGGGGTGAAAGGCTAATGGCTTTAAGCGACATCATGGGCGATATTGAGTTATATATATATTTGGAATCAGCGGATTTTTCTGCGTCTTTTTAGCTGGGTTTCATGCAAATCTGAGCTATTTTTTGTCGCTTGAAGCATTTAGATTTGGACGCTGTTTTCCACGCCGTTACTTACTCAACCGACATAAAAAATTGCCTTATTCATAATATGGTTGACTTGAGCTATATCAAAATATTATTGATTGTTGCTTGAACCGTTTCGCCTTTTTCATATTTAAACTTATACGGTTGTTAAAGCTTATTTCATGCTTCTATTATTATAACAGATTGTAGGTTGAATCATTTAGCTTGCTCCAAAATATACAAATCAATGTCGTTTAAGGCAAATAGCCTGCAACAGAAATACATGACGATTGTCGCTTGAAACAATTAGCCTTCCACAAAATTATATAAAGTAAGTCGTTTGATTTATTTGGCCTTCCTCTATTTTACATTTATTGAAGTACATAAAGTAATTAGAGTTTTACAAATTTTAATTGAAGTAGTTGTTTAAGCTATAATGTCTCTATATTTTTTACAATACTATGTCACATAAATCAAAAATAAATTATTACATTTCTACTTGAATCTATTTACACATCACACAAACACACACCACACACCCATAAACACACTCCATACACACCACACACACCAAAACACTCATCAAAACACACACCAAAACACACACCACACATAAACACACACACCTATCTCATTTTACGAGACTGATTATTATAATAATGATAAATCCCATTCAAAAATAAAAAATCTATAAATGACTACTTTGTTTTACTTTATTCTCATCAAAACCAACTTTTGTTAAAAAACTTTTGTTAGGTTTCCTATAATTTTCATGTAGATAAGTTGTAGTAGTGGCTTTAACTGCCAACTTCAAATAGAATTCTAAATTATCAGGATTTAAATTAAGAAGATTGGGATATTAACCGTTGCTTGAGCTACTTATCCTATATTTAAATCAGGACTGAAATGGCCTTACAGCATTTAGCCTAAATCTATTGCACCAGTAACAAGGTAGTTCAAACTTTTAGCTTTACACGAAAATTGCTGTTATTACTACATTGAGCCTTTTTTTCTTTCGTTAATTATGATATTCATTGTACCTTGAAACATTTGGTTTTACTCTAAAAACAAAGGGAATCGTCGTTTAAGTCGTTTTTCCTTGCTCAAAAAAAGATGACGATAAGAAATTATTGATTTAAGCGACATTTATTACTGCAACTGTTTATTTTATTACACTGAATATTGAAACATGTTGTTAAGTTTTTAAATTTTACATAAAGCTGTATATTTATAACCTAAATTGGTTAAGAAACTGCATTTCTATGATTTTTTTTCTTAATTTCAAAACTTTAAAACGCTCTCCTGTAAAGTTTACAAAATGGCGCTTAAATCAAGTAGCCTTTCACCCCTCGATATACTTACAAGTATTCAAAAGCGATAATTCTTTTACAATAAAATGGTGAATCCCCATCACACACAAAGTTATTTGACCCACAACTGTCGCCGCGTTGTATAACACCAACAGTGACTTGAATTTAAATCTGAAACATTTTTTTAATTTTCTTTCAGAGACCCCAATGGTGCCTGATATATACAAAATGTCGAAGAGGTCGAATTTAAGCACGCTTACTCTGGGCTTATCAAGCATAGATTGTAATTGTTTGTAGAAAATTAACTACTATATAATAATATTATTATATAGTATTGCAATGAACATAATCCAGCAGGTAGGACTAATGTTTGCATGCCATGTTGTCTTGGTAGTTTCTGATGTATTACCTTACTAACATCTACATCTACTCAGTTACGAAGAAAATAAAATAAATTTATTTCATTTTAATAATATCATGATTAGTTTTATTATGATATAATATGTCATGTATAAGTTATATATTAACATTTATCGGGGTATTTTTTTTTCACTATTATTCATTACAGTACCCGTTTTAAATAACATTCAAATTCATTGACGTAAAAATAAGATCCAGGATGTCCCACACGAAACTTTGGCCGAATAAATAGGTATTATCTATTACCGATTTCAGAATAAATTCTACTCGCTTGTAATTTTTATCCAAATTGGTTAAGCCGTCACCTCGTCGTAGCTGATAATATACTGATGTCTATACCGAACAAGTGACAAGCTCGCGGTGTTTGTATAGAAAACAGTTTCACAAGTTTGTATAGTAAAACTAGGACAGAGTAACCTGCTCTGTGAGGCACAACGAGGCACACGAACAGAAATACACCAGGGTTTGGAACCCGTGATCTAGAAACTGATATGCTTTTACGGTCTACGGTACAACGAGACAATATAAACAAAAAAAAATCTAAATTGGCCGACGTATGCAAAAATTATGCCTGAACACACATTATATGCGTCGACTTATAAAGGCAGTTAAAAAGACATGAAAGAACTTACTGCAACAGTTCATTAGATCGTTCGGATAATCCTGAAACAGGAAAAAATCCCATAAAGCGACTTAATACCATTGAAACTTTCATAGAACTATGGATTTCACTGCATTGTTTATTTTTTATAATCTTTTCTAACCGAGGCTGGGCCATTGCAGCCTATTTTCGTAACTGTTAATCAATTTATATATTTTTTAATTATTTAAAAATTATACCAAAACCATAATTTAATATCAGTTAGACGTAGAACTAACGCAAGGATATTAATATATATATGTATGACGCGACCACAAACTATTTACTCAGACACGTGTTGACATCGTTTTATTTATTTTGGAATAGGAAACTGAATTATTGAGCTTTGATTTATGGTGACCGATAATATTATTATTTAAATTAATGCTATCAGTTAAGCCCATTAAATGTATGCCGTTATCATGGTGTAGTTTGCTTTCATGAGCTCGTGGGTTTGATTCCTGCTCGATCCATGGCAAAACTACAACACTTAATAAACTGATTAATACAATTGTTATCGTCTTGAAAATCACTTTCTGAACAACTTTGATAGTTGTACGTTTAATACTTTTTGAGGAATTCGGATTAGAGTTACAAGCGGTTTTTCTGATGTCCAGTGTATATTGGCATGTTTTTTATATAGCCAGCATAGTGGGAGCGATTAATTATAGTAAACAACAATGTATTGATAGACCCCATTTATAAAATGTTGATACCGTAAGGTTCATACAAGTTCTGAATAAACAACTTATTCAAAACAACTTATTACTAGGTTTAGACTAGAGTACTAGAGTAGTCTATGTTTTCTAAAATCTAGATGCTACATTTTTTTTTAATTAGTATCGTTGTTTCTGGTTTTCCACATAGTAAATAGTACACTCAAGCTTAGTTTCGGACCAGGGCAATATGTGTGACATGTCCAACATAATTTTATTATTCAAGATATGTCAAACAATATTTATTGTTTACGTTTGTGACTTTAATAACAAAACTTGATTTGTTATGATTTTCATAGTTGCCTTAATTATGTTTATTAGATTTATAGAACTATATAAACACAATATCATAAGCATGTAACAAATTAATTCTAAACAACCTCTAAATTAAATATTGGACTGTAGCCAACATACAAATGCTAAACATCGTAACAATTAATATAAAAATATTTATAAACAAACAGTTTATTTTTATGTATAGTTTGGCCGTGCTTACCCATTTAGTCACTGAAACAATTTAAGTATTTTTGCATATTATTGCTTAAGGTATGATGAATATTATACAATCATTTTGATCGACACGATAGGTGGACTTTGTAGGAGTGCTTACCATCAAACAACAAAGTCACTTGCGCCATAAAAATATATATAAAATACAGGTTAGTATTTTTTGACAAGTTATGGTCCGTAAAATCTATGCTTTGATATACAATTTTAAAACTAACTTCGGGCATATAATAATATAATATACATAAATCTAAATTTCTACCTATTTGAATATCTCAAAGGTTAATAAATACATATAAGGATATGTTGTCGGTAACATAATATTTTCATAAAATAATTTTATCTAATCACAGAAACCTAGAATAATTGCGAGAACTAAAAAATACAAATTTTTACTGGTAGTTCTTAATTGATTAAGTTTTAAGTAACTTCCAATATTTATTTAGGTAGAAGGCAGGTCTCCATAACTTTGCTCGGCGACCGATCGGGTTCGTTAGCCCAAGTGGCACTAAACATTTCGCTTTTTATTTACTATTATGGGCTTATGTACATCATATTTATATATTAACTTATAATTTAAAAAAATCTTTATATAAATATGGTATTTACAGAGAAGCACTAACATTATAAAAATCATTAAATCTGTAATTCCTAATTAATTATTATTATATCATTTATTTCTATACCTACCTATTATTTATTATATACATATTATTATTATTTAAGATCTCTTATATACATATTTTAAACCTCATATTCACTTTGAATAGCTCAAATTTTACACAATGGTTATTTATATTATTATTTTATACATACTAATTATTAGTTAATTTTACAATTATATTAACATTACCTACACCATATTAGGTACTCTATACTTAAACATTATATACTATTTATTTACCTAATTATAATGTCAATCACCTATCAAATTAAATGTATACATATAATTTACATAATTATTTACTAAAATTGCCTACTTACTAATTAGATGCTACTAATGATTAAATATTCTGTTAACATTGGATAATATTAATTGTCAAAATTGTACACAAAATTATTAATTTATACATATCATTATTATTGTTAATATTATGTTTTATTTAAGTACGTAATTAATACGCCGGTTAACCCTTTTTAAGTCTACAGATTTTAAGGCGACAGTCGCTGAAACACCCCAAGCGGTGTAAAAAGGCAGTTAGTTTAACCACATTGAATATTTTTTTTATAGTCTGATTCAACGAACTGGCTTTACATTAATTTTGTGGATAGTTATTTCATCTTGAAGGGCGATATGTGTATGAAACTCAAATGTCTTTGCCCTTCATCCCTGAATCAGGTTGTTACTCTCTACACGAAATCAAAACATGAGATGCTATTTCAACAATATTATTTTCATAAAGTCTTTTTACCTCTTTTAAGAGGGAATATTTTACTAGCAAACACGCCCATACATATTTCAATAACTCCATGTGTGTATCCATAGTAAAGAATAAATCCTATTGGTTTGATAGTAACTATTGGTATACTGACTTGACTTCTCTTTTTAATAGATGCAAAATCAAGAGACACTCGTCAAAGGTGCCCCTGAAATCTTACATAAAGCACGATGACCGTCCATACTAACATATAAATAAGAAAGTGTGTCTGTTTGGTAGTTTCATTTCATAAACAATGTATGTCAACATTATTAGCTACTTAGAAGGTAGAGACCTTCTTCTACCACAGATCTAGTATTGGGGATGTAAGACTCTAGGTCTGTGATGGTAGGTAAATAATAAACTTATTAAAAATAAAATAAACTTATCCCATTAGACTTTGAAAAGGAAAATACTGCACTATTCATTTAAAACATAAATATGTTCTGGAGTGGAAATATATTATAATTATTTGGAATCCATCCGCCCTATTTATACAGTGAAATGTGAAAGCTCAGGAGAACCAACCTCAATCCGTTGCGATTTTATTTGCAGATGTATATACTTAGTCTGGCGTTCTTTGATCGAATATTGAGAGTTAATAAAAAAGGTCAGATAAACATAAAATATTAATATAATAGGTTGACATTGATACGTAGTTATAAATTCGAGCTACGTTTATTAGTTATGTACGCGTGCCTTGCGGGCGCCGGGTCGGTGGGTTTTTTTCCTACAAATGTATTTTTTTTAATGGGGGGCGACAACGACGTATATGCATACGAGTCTATTTTAATTTCCTCGCTGCTCTATCGACAAATTAATCGCCTATTTCGTAACCGCATTAATAATAGGAGACTACCGCCACGACCAGAAATCGATGCAGTAGTCTCCAGAAAACCGGAATAACCCACAGACTAAAACTTAAACATGACTAGGTTACTTAACATTTTTTACATAAAAAATGCATGTGGTAACGAGTCCGGTCGGTCGGCCTGGCAGGGTTGTAGAGACCTCTTCCCACCCAAATAACTCCCCCACCTTCACCTAATAACATTTCAAGGAATATTGAAATATAAACTTGTTTATTATAGGTTTGTTTATTTATAATATTGATTTATCAAGAAGTGATATTTAAAATAAAAAGTTTAGGAATTAATAAATCAATGAAAATTATTTATTGTACAATAATAATACGTAGGTAGTTAAAATTATAGTACAGGCGAGCTGAATAATACAATTAATAAAATATGAGTATATTAAAATTAATATCTGAAAATCTTTTCGTAGTCTTTTATTAGTTAACTCTATAATAAATATCTAATTTATTACCTGCCTATGAGCACCTTCGCAAATCGTAAAAATCCGTTTTACTTAATTCCCTTCGGGGAAATTAATGGAAAATAGCAAAGTACTAATGGGAATTATTTAATGTCATTTTCTGGGAAATTTGTAATTTTTGTTTTAGAACAGTTATTTTCTAAACAAAAAACTCGCTCAGTAATAATCCATTTTAAAAATACTTAAACCAATTTTTCGTTTCACTTGCCCAACTTTATTTTTGAATTTTTAAAGGGTCCACCTTTTTTACCTACTTTTTTAGGTTTTTGTTCTATTGAATATACAAATAAATACAAATATAAATAATCTTTATTTTTCTTCACAAGGAACTTAAAATTAGAAGTACAATATAGATTAAATACTATTTATAAGATGTAGTCCTTGTGAGAGACTGGAGTCTGAACTAGGCGACAAGCCTGTACTACAGATCTCCAGGGCCCCAGGGTGCGTGTGTGTACAGGCACATACATAGGCACTCACAAATACGTGAGTGCCTGTGTATGTGGTAAACCAGTTATTTACAAATGAATAACCAGAATATTTTCAGTTTCTGCATATGTTGTCTTTTTAAGCCATTCAGCAACAACTTTGTTACATTTATATTTGGTAAGAGAAAATATTTGAAGTTGTGAATTTATTTTATTATACAGATAGCTACATAGGAAGCAGTTAAATTTTTGTGTAAAGCTCAATCTACAGGGTAGTGCTGGGAATATAGCGTAGTTACTACGCTTGTGCTCGAATATATTTTTGTGAAATTGAATATCTGAATGTTGATTAGTAATAGTACACAATATGAACAGTTGCCGAACTGTAAGGACATTACACAATTTATAAAGATCAATTGTGGGAAATCTAAAGGGTAGGTTCCAACCAACCTTAAGGATGGCTCGTTGAGTTTCTTAATCTTGCACTAAGCAGGTCTATGTGTGGTTTGAAACTAAGAGTATTGTCGATCTGGATACCTAGGTATTTAATTATATTTGTATTTGTAACTTTGTGACAAGAACATTTAAGTGAGTAGGAGCAATTATGAGAGTGAGCAGTTATAGAAAAGTTCGACAATATTCGTGTTTTGCACAGAAAATATGACATATTTAGTTTTATCTACATTCATTGTTTTGTTTGTTTCTTAGCCAGATCGTAACCTTATTAAAACCCACCTGTGCATTATGGAAAACATCAGCCCATGATTTTGCTTTAAACAGTAACACCGTATCATCTGCAAAAGAGATAATTTTACCATGTGGAAGTATCAGGTCACTAAGATCGTTTATATATATCAAAAATAGGGTAGGTCCCAAGATACTGCCTTGTACCGTGAATACCGTACGTCACTGGTAAATCATCGCTTACCCTTTCATCAATTTTGACAGATTGACTCCGGCCAGAGAGGTAATTTTTAAAAAGCTTAAGTTGAGTATCTATACGCAGGTCAAAAAGATCTTTAACCATTTCAAATTTTATATAAATTGGTTAGTATTTTTATTTTTCATTGTAAGCAAATAAAAAGATAGACAGATACCTATCATATAGATATTTTACATTTAGCTGTCTCTGAATCACCACATTAAGCAGTCTGTGAAGTTTCACTATACCAACAGGGTTATTGGGCCTGTCCAAAACACCGCGACGAGCTGGCCACTTATTCGGCGTAGACTCAGTATACGACCGCCTACGGATCTACTATACCCGTGATCGTATAATTTAAATAAGTTCCTACACAATATTTTTTTTTAAATAATATGCAAAGAATAGGATAACAAGAATTTAAATAATTGGATTGTCAAAGTTATAAATATTATTAGAGAGAGATAGCAAGAGAATGGTAATGTGATTCCCTTGGGTCAGTTATGGATGATTTGACTCGTCAGATATGGTAAGTGGACCCTTACTCTAGGCTTATCACAAAATATATTGTTTAAGTCACAATATTTAGGTAGAGGAGACGCCTCAATGACTTCGCTAGGCTTCATGTTTCATTTTTATTCTGTGTGTTCGTCAGTTTTTAGGAGCAAGTACATTTATTCCCGCAAGAAATAATAAAATGGAATGGAAAGAAAAGTAGAATGGAGAGTCACACACTATATTAATTTAATTGATTGAATCAGACGTTATTAAACTTAATTATTTTATCGTCTTAAACATTAACATTCGAAAACTTAAGAATTTTAGACTTCTGCATCTGATCTTGATCCTAGAAATATAATCTTGTTTTATAGTACTGAATGCTAAAAATGCGCCTAAGAGGTGCATAATTTAAAATCCCGATTTATTTTACATCTTTTTCATTATTCTTTATTTTTATAGCTTTAATGAGGTGTTACATTATTATTAAGTATAAAACGCCTATTTATATTATTAGTTTTTATTATAACATATATCATGTGGAGTTTTAAAAATTCTTAACAAGAACTAACAATAATTATAATCTTCTGAATTTAAATAGGTTTTTATTTAACCAGAAAATTAATTACGATATTACCAGTCTGAAATACCAAAAAAAAAACATATTTAGAGACAATTGTAGCAAAATCTGGCGCCGCATTGCGCTCGAGGGGCGCATCACGGCCCCACAGTGTAGCAACAACACTGCGGTACTCATCGAACAGAAGTCCGTCTCTCAGCAGTATTGACCGATGACTGATTGAGTTAGCTCATAAGCACACACATTTTTTTTCTGTTATGAATTAAAATCTACCGAACGATTTAAATTAAGTTTTTATATCACTAACAAATGTCTAGCAACCCTGTCTCTATCACCGACTTCATTTACGTTTTCAGATATGAACTGAGTTTCACTTTGTCCGTATTTTAAGGAACAAAGCAATTTTTAAAAGGACTACTTTTTTACAATGATTTAATTGACAAGTGCTCTCTCTTACTTTTTAAGAATAATTTTCTGGCCAGAATAATGTGTAAAAGAAAATTTGAATAATAAAAATGATTAGTATATTAACATATTATGTATTATACCTTGTAATAAAAATACCGATATCGATTAACTTTTTTAATATACACTTTAGAGCCTTGATAACTAGAAAACTTTTATAACTTGCAAAAAAATTAAAATAAACTTTTAATTAATAAAATTTACTTTTAATTGTCAATTAAAATGACTTAAAGTTTTAATTGCTCAATCTAAGCTAAAAAAAACTCTTCTAATCAAAGTAAAACTAAAATGACGATAATTAAACTGAATGAATGTTTGTTGTAAAATATAAAAAAAATATATAAGAGATTTATACAACGAACCCATATCATATATCCAACAGTTGCTTTCCACAGCTATAATAATAATTTTTGATCCTACATAAATAAACACACTGGACACAAGAAAAACAACACCCCTAGTACAACACTTTGTCCATTGACCTTACTCCATTAAACCGACAAAAGGAAATACCTATCCGTGGTCTAGTGGTTACGTCGTTGGCATTGTACTCGAGGTCGTGGGATCGCAACTCAACCAAAATAATATTAATATTTTTTTATTAAAACAGTTAAGTAGTGCCACGGCCTGTGTATTTATAAAATATAATATGTATTAGTATAGTATAACACTATGCCGGCTAAATGATGCTGTTACGAAATGGGTAATACAAAAGAATTTGTATTACGAGTTACTTTTAATTTTCTCGCTACTTTGATCCCTAAACGAAGACAACCGATGAACCCATATAGACTAAAAACCAAACATGACTAGCCCACATGATAGTTTGTGCATCTGTATAGGGGTGGTTACGAAACGGTAATTGGTGGTTCTAGCGAAATTATAGAGATACCACCTAAAACATTTAAATCAGCATATGCTGACCTAAGGAACATCTATTGAAAGTTTAATATTGATGTATAAAAAGTGCGGTTGAGGCTTTTTTTACACCTAAACCCTCTTATATACCTCGACAAAAACCTAATGGAAAAGTCCCTGAAAATAAACCGTTTGATACTTGACGGGTTTTTGCATCTGTATGTAACGAAACTTGCCGGTCGGCCTAGTTCGGTCGGCGAAGTTATAGAACCCTCACTATAAATAATAAATATCATCACGGGTACCTTACGGCGCAGGAGACCGCCTGGACGGCCTCGGGGTACCCAGCGGAGGGGTTTTAATCCCACCTCGTCCTAGCCGATTCTATGATTGTACACCAAACAAGTGGCTAACTCTCCGCGATTTTTGGATAGACTTAGTAACCCATCTATAAACAGTTAAGGAAGTCTGTGTAGTGAAACTGGAACCGACAGGTTATCGCGCTTTCCGCGACACTGTAGTGGTGTTGTTAAACAAATGTACATACAATTTTACAATAACTACTCATTGGTAAACACCGGGGTTTAAACCAGGGACCTGTTTTTAAGTCTAAGGTCTAACCAACTCGGCCACCTCGTATTGAATATATTTAGAATACCATCGGCAAAAAAACCCTTCCTCCCACCTAAATATCGTTTACTTAAAACGTCTTTAGTCTATTTAGGGGAGCCTCAATGTGTATGTTATCAGCATTCCAAGCGCGATGTCTCTCCCACCGAGGTCGTCCAAAACGGACCCAAACATGGAAATGGGCAAAACATTGCGTATTAAGAAAACTAAACCCGCCTTGCTGGTAATGATAAGACCCACGTTTTTGTCTTGCAGATATGTCGGGCTTTTTCCTGTTACTGGAATGGAAAAGTCTGTCGGTGATGTGAGGTGGGTGTTTTTACATTATTTAGGCAAAGCTTATTTGCCGTGATTGAAGCACGGCAATATTCTTTGTCTATATGATATTTTATTGGAGCACGGGATGTGACTCTTTATCTACCTGACTGCTGCAAGCTGGACTACTCCGTGAAGGGGTTGATCAATACATTGTTGTTAAACAGCATTGGTCGCTCCCACTTTGCCGGCTACATGATGTCGTTACAATATTATGCGGTTTTAATTTAATTTAACGTAAGTTTAATTATTTTTGACTTTTCCTGAAACTTTTAAGTAATAGGTTTTATTTCGTATTATCCATAGATAGAAAACCTATGCAAGCAATTCGTGTTGTGTTTTAACGCTTATTTTTAAATTATTAATTTGTTAGCATAGCAATTAGCTGACAATGGTTTGAGATGAAATTTACGTCATAAAATATATTTAATGTAAGTATTGATTACATTTTAAAATTCACTACAAACATCCGACATACTACAAAAGTCTGAATTATTTTAGGGTGTAGATATTGATATATAAATATAAGTATCATATTGAATACGTATTCAATACGACGTATATACGCGATGTATAAACGTGGTAATATGTAGCAAGTTCAGAAAACAAAAAACTATTACAGCGGCTGTTTTACCAAAATTCTGTCGTGGATATGAAGCATCTTAAAATTGTTGTTAATGTTTTATTATATTTTTATTTGACTTTAAAAATTGCAATTAATAAATATTTTAACGGATTTATTAGTATATAAATTTTTCTCATTTCAGGTTTACATGGAAGTCTTTTTACATGATTTTCTACATGATCAGTGTCACCATACAAATTATGATGACATTATTCCTTATATATGACCTGCTCTACCTTGGACTTAGCATTAAACGAAGCTGTAAGAAATATATTATTTATTTATTTTAAAAAAACTACCTCTCATTTTTCTTCTATATTTTTGCTCTTCGGGGGAGCATCTCAATTCGGGGCGTACCATGTTTTTTTTATTTTGTTATTTATCTTAAGCAATTTAGATTTTTGTTAACATATGAAGAAAAAATACAGAGCTGAAATAAATATATCGAGAATGGAGTATTCAAAACGTAACTTTATTTTTTTATTATTATACTTTTGTTTCATTGAAAAAAAAAAAAAAAAATGACGAAGTATCAAATGTCTGCTACCAGAATAACTACAATATGGTGACAAAAATAATATATTTATTAAATTATTTTTTTTTACTTGCCTTTTCACACACGAAATGGGCGTCGACAAGGACTGATTTCCATTACTAATGTAATTTAAATCCTCGTTGCTTTATCGTCACATAAACAACCCGTTTCGTAACCGCAACCGGAAAGGAGACTAGCACCTCCACAAGAAAATAATGCAATAGTCTCCTGAAAACCGGTGAACCCAGACTAATAATTAAATATGATTAGTCACTTGTCGGTTTTGCATCTGTATGTAATACATTTGTTATTTCAGCGGGTTTTCTATTTTACTTCAACAACCTGACCTGTACTCTCCTGGTGTTGAGATTTGGTATGCGGATGAAGGATTTACTCATCAGAGTGGAGGCAGTTGAGAACAGCTTAATATACCAATGCAGCTATGAACAAGTCACCAAATTTTGTAACATTATATTGGGTGTCACACTATCACTAGCTTCCGGTAATATTTTGTCATATCTATATAACCAACAATTATTTATTCTCTCATAAAAAAAAACACAAATTATATATCTCCCACAATAATAGATTTGTTTATTTATTATTTAGTACTTATTTAGAACTATATTTAAATTAATTATAGAATAAAATTTTATATGTAATGTTTTTTATACAGGTTAATTAAATATTGTGTTGTTTTGTGTATTGAATGAGTATATATTTTTATAAATAATAAGATAATGATAATGACCGCCTCCGTAGACTAGTGGTTGCGCCTTTAGCGTGGTATCCGGAGGTCATGGGTTCGATTCCCACCTATGGAAAAAAATATTAGTATTTCTGTACAGTGTCATGGTCTGGGTGTTTATAAAATATAATATGTATTATTTTGTTGTTTCTGGTATACCCAGTACAGGTCTATAGCTTAGTTTGTGACAAGAGCATTATGTGTATATTGTCCTACATATGATTATTATTATAAAGAATATTCAATGTTTATAAGTTTTCAGTGGAACATCTGTTGTATGTGCTACAAGCGTTAGGATTGTCGGACATATACACAACCACGAGCGATACTTCCGTCTACAGTTCCATATTCGAATTTATTTATTACAAAAATATTTTGGGAATAATAATGCAGGCAAGTTTCTGTTTTTCTATTATTTATTTTGTAAAGGCGATTAAATATTATGCCGTGCAAGTACTAGTAGTGTATCAAACTGTAACAAAAAGCTCGAACAAACAGTGTCGCCACAGATTACATATAGTTTTTAGTTCGACAGACGAATATAAACAAAACAATAAAATGAGCAATTGGCTTAAAATACTAGGTTTAAATGCCTATATAATTGTACTGTAATAGTAATAAAAAAAAAATTAAGAATAGTTTCTTGTATGAGGGTGTTATGATACCGATACGTATCATAACACCCTCATACAAGAAACTATTCTTAAAAATTACTTTCTTTTTATTTAGTAACTTTAGATAAAATATTTATGACATATTTTTAATTTTTTTTTTAGTTTACCAATTTTCAATCGACCTACATGTGGAATACTAATGACGTCATAGTTTTGACTTTCAGCATGTATTTGGTTACTCACTTCGAGAATTTCAATAGACTTTTTAAGCGAATGGAATATAACGTAAGTATTTACGCGAATGGAACGTAACGTTACTTACGTTACTTTCCATTCGCTTTTAGCATAGGTTCATTTCCTATTTAAGGCAGAGCTTTGCTTTTTACCCCTCTATACCTATATTGACGGTGGTAGTGAAACCGGTCTATCAGTCTAACGGAATACTATAGAGATCTTCTTTCCACCCCAATGATTATTATACCAATGTGACAGGAAGAAAACAGAGGTTTAACTAACCTCTGTTTATCCCACTGACTAAAACTAAAACGTTAGGTGTGGCGACGATAACGTTGGAATAGAAGCTACGGGATATCCTAAAGCCGTCTAGGCAGTATCGGTTGACGCCGTAAGACACCGACTATGCCGTAATACACTGCCTGCAATGTAATATCAAATGATTTACAGGACGGCTCCGAACCTGACCTGACGTGGAACAAATTGCAAATTCAATACACGAAGCTGGTCCACCTCGTAAAGACCGTGGATGAGGAGATCAGCTCTCTGGTGTTTGTGTCCTTTGCCTGTAATTTATGTTTTATCTGCCAGCAGCTATTTCACGTCATTAGGTGATTATTATATTGTTTTTGTTGACTTATTTGGCAAACTTAATATATATATATAATTTTTCGAGGCCTAAAGTCTCTCACAGCTTATAATGATGCTGGAATTATAATTATCATCGGTCCATTCACCCGATGGAAAACGTCGATAAATATTTATTCTCTTGTATAGTTATATTTTAGAGCAATTTCTTCCTTTATTCTTCAATAATTATAATTGCAGTTGTATTTACATTATTCGACAAGAATTTAGATATTATTTTGGAGGTTTTGAATTATATCAATTCTAATTCCTGTGATAATTTTTCACAAAATTTTGATAATGTTTTCGAAATTATTCCTGTACAGCCAACAATTATGGGGAATACTGTAACATTACAATCATATAATCTTTTCATTTCATTTTTCAAAGGTTCATACTTCATGCAATTTTCAATTTCCTTATTCAATACATTATAATCAGACGGTACCGAAATATCTATTAAATAAATTTCATTTGTGTTTTTATTGGTGTAAACTATATCTGGTCTATTGTGTGGGATATTTCTGTCTGTTTGCATAGTTACTTCCCATAAAATTTTTGCTTCGTTATTTTCTACTACACTAATTAATTCTGTTGTCCACCATTTTGTATATATATATATATTTAAATACATAGTTCGGAGGCAAATTTAAAATCCCGCTGGGGATTCTCTGCCATATTTATTATAAAATTAAGTTCCGAAGATATTTTACTATGTAGTAATCGTAATTAATTAAGTGATGGAATTAACAACCAGAAAATAATATCATTAAATATGCCGAAAGGTGGAACAGAGCATAATAATGTAACAACTGCAAAAGTAATATGTAATACCTTTTTTTTAATAAATATTATGCATTCATTCATATTCTCTGCATTATCATTAACTAAATTTTATTTTCATACAATTGCATTATAGCACTTAGATTACTATCGGTGACGATGAGTTGGAAACCCCTTCGCTGGGTACTCAGAAGCCGTCAAAGCGGTCTTGGACGTCTTTGAAGGCCCCCGTGATAGTGAGAATGATTTTTAACAATTAGATCCATTGTACCTCAGAACAAAATTAAAGTAGTAAAATTAAATCATTGTTTTAGAGGATGGTAAAAATCAAAATAATATTATGTCTACAATCAGAACTTTATTTTAGTTAGTGGATGGCATAAACAATATTTCTTATGATTGCAGCAACTGGGAAGGGGACTTTTATTTTGGTTTCACCTTCTGTTACCTGGTTGGCCGCACAGCACTAGTTTCTCTCCTGGCCGCTCGGCTTCACACAGCATCTAGAGAACCTTTGGAGGCTCTGCATACTCTTAAAAAACATTGTTATACTACTGAGGTAAGCCAAAGTCAAAGTCAAACATATATATTTCATGCACAGGCCTGGTATTGCTAGTGGCGGCAAGCAAGATTCTAGGTCTATGATTTCATATAAACTTTGACAGGTATTATGAAAAATTAAACTAGTATAAGGTCTAAGTATGCGCTTGATCAGCCCGCCATTCTTCCCTAAGTACGATAAACTACCTAGAGAGCACTAGGCAACTAAATGGAATTCATTTCAAACTTTTTCTTCTTCTGATTGGATTGTCTATATATAATGAAATGATTGTGGAACATATATACCCATTCTTATTAAACAGTCTCAACATACTTCGAAAATAATGTTAAAAAGGGTGTCAAAAAAAAAAATAAGTGGGGGACATTGGACATTGGTCTAACTTTACTAATTCTAAAGTTATTATACAAAACTTAATTCCCCATTTGATATATATTTCCATAGGGAAAAGGATTTGTGGAGATTGCAACATATCTTTGGAATGTTTCCAGATGCTAAACGTAGCCTAATATTTGCAAGTGGCTTTATTATTAAGGGTGTAACAATTGCCAATTGCTATTTCCATATAAATTAATGAAAATAAAAGATGAAAAATAACGCTTTAAATAATTTAAATATGAAATACAAATTCAATATTGTAAACAATGCAAATTGCTAGTAATTAACTAAAACAATGAAGTGAGAAAGCTTTTTTTAAATGGGATAGTTTGGTACACATTAAATATGGTACACACACATTATTTTAAATTAATTTGACCCGCTGCTTTTTCGTCAAAACAACGGCTCGTTTTGTAACCGCACCCTGAAAGGAGACTACCACCTACAAGAAATCAATGTATTAGTCTCCTGAAGCCGGTTACGTATACGCTAGTTAGGTACGTATTATGTTATATTCATTAAATATAAATTAATTTATTGAATATAAAATAATGTTTAAAGTGAATCAATGCAAACCAATAAACTTAAAGTAGTCGGTATAAGCAGTACAACGTACTAATATTGTATTATCTATGAGTGGGAATCAAAACCACGACCTCCGGATACAATCTCAATAGCATCTATTAATAAACTATAATGGATATTCTATTGTGAAGGACCGAAGAGATACTTTATAATAAAGCTGCTGAAGTTAGCCGCTAATAGATTCAGCTTTCTAGAACAGTAAGGTATTTTGGTCGCTGTGGTTTTCAGTCGCAGAGCCTAATGGATCAAATCCACTTCTCCAAAGTCGGGCTGACCGGGCTCGGCTGCTTTTATGTTTCCCGGAGCGTCATACTAACTGTAAGTATCATATAATGGATGCCAAATATTAAGGTTAAAATACTATAGGTTGTTTCCACTATGTCGCTTTGAAATTTGAAATTCCCATTCACGCTTAAAGTAGAGCTGGTAACGCAAGTGTGTTTTAGTGTTTTTAGTTTTTAATAGGTACGATACGCCTCTATACCTATTAACCTTGTCTATTTATAGTTTACTTGCAGTTTCTGGTGATTCGGAACATATTTATTAATAATGATTTAATTTAATTTCAGATTGTTACAACCATAGTTACCTATGAATTAGTAGTTTTGCAACTTCACAGATACGTACAGCAATCACCTAACGACAAGTTGTGACACTTTTTGGAAGTTTAGTGTTCATTTTAATATTATAATCAATTTGAAAAAAATTGTTTTTACTTTAAAATATAATACTGTTAATCTTAATATGAACTTTAATTATTAGATAGCGGTGACCTGAATTGGCAGTATACATATATATACATGAATATAGGTATACATGAGGAAGCTGTCTGAACCTGGAACTTATTTTTCACTATCTTCGGTAATAGAGGACTATTATCAAGAGATAAAAAAGCGGTTGTATGTAATGTAAATTGGAGCACGGCATGTGACTTTGTATCTACGTGATGGTAAGCAGACCTACAAAGTCCATGAATGAGGTGGATCAATACATTTTAGTTTGACAATATTGATCGGTTCCACTATGCCGGCTATAATGATGCGGTTCCGAAATGGGCGGCGTAAGACGTATTTGCATTACGAGTATATTTTAGTATCCTCGCTGCTTTATTGTTTAATCAATTGCCCATTTCGTAACTCCACCAAGAAACAAGACTACCACCTCGAAACTTATTGATGCAGTAGTCTCTGGAAAACTGGTAAACCCTCAGACTAAAACCGAAAAATGACTACGGAACACGACAAACGGTCACTTGACGGTTTTTGCATCTGTATGGGCGGTGGGAATTGAATATTAGGTGTTAACGAGTCCGGTACGGCCTAGCGAAGTTATAAAGGCCTTCCTCCCACCTAAATCATAGGTCTTAGTTTTAGGCCTTTCTGTGTCGTACCGCAACGATTCTAATTTCATATTGAACTGCCAGCAAATAGTTTACTTATAATTTCCTAATAATATCGATGCAAAGGGACATTAATATTATAATTGAAAGAATAAAAAAATATGTTTATTATATTGTTTGAATTATGGCCTTAAATGTATCTTTATAAAAACAAGGTTTTTATAAAGATACATTTACACTGTCTGGATAAAGCTAGTATAATGTAATTGAGTTTTAAATAGGCAATTCAACAGTACGATAAGGGAATAAGATTGCGTTTTTTTTAGGTCATTTACAAAAGAGAGAAAAAACTACTAAAATTTTAATTTTTTTCTTTCTTTTGTAAATGACCTAAAAAAATCTCAATCTAATTCCCTTATCGTAATGTAAAACCGAGTTTATTATGTATACATACAGCTTGAAAGCTTTTGTTGGAAAGTATAAATAGGTAAGTTTACAAAAATCACGGCGCATGCATTCTACAATCGAGTGGTGTACTTCCGCCGGAAGATGTTGGGGGAGCGGGAAGTCTCTCCATCACTCCACGTTCTTCTCAAAGGGCGCTCAAAGCAAAAAGATCCGGACGACGAGTAGACATTTCGCAGATTATACGCATTATATGATAGTTTGTCTGGGTACTTATTTAAGAACACTGCATTCGTAATGACGACGTCTGCGCTCTCCATGGATACAAAAAGAGCTTTTGCACTTCCAGTAATATTTGGATACATGTTTGTCGCAGAATTAAAATAATAATTTTGTCGGCCATTGTGTTTATTAATCATTCTGTTTTATTTTGTTTTTTTAATGTACAGAAATATTTATTACCCACAACAGAAAGATTACACATTAAAAAAACCAATTAACTTCGACGAACAGCCAAGTACGTTTAATTGGAAGCAGGTTTTTATGGGCGTCAAGTTGACTGCAGAGCCCTTAATATTAAGTTTCGTTTATAAAACAGAATGTTTACAGCACGCACTGCATTCTGCAATTCAATCGCAGTTTCTTAGCGGAAGTACACTTGAGCTAGCCGGAAGTCGTCGTCAAAGTCACACATTCTCCTCAAAGAGCCCGGACTCAAATGGGAATTTCAAAGACTTTTTTTTCTATGTATCTGCCCGAAAGTAAGTATGTCTACAAAGTCCATGAATAGGGTCGAACATTTTTTTTTTATTAACAGCGTGGTCACAACGATATAATACATATTATATTTTATATTATACACCCAGACCATGACAATCTGTATAGTAATTCTTACATTTACTATTATTACTTTTTTTTATTGGAGCACGGCATGTGACTCGACATGATGGTAAGCAGACCTATCAAGTCCATGAATGGGGTCGGTCAATACATTGTTGTTTAATAAAATTGATCGCTCCACTATGCCGGCTAAATGATGCGGTTACGTTTATCATTATTATTTTAATATTAGAATTCGAATTTACAATGTTTACAGACACTATTACACAAATCTATATTTCCATTTGTATCTTCTTGGACATTCAGAATTGCAGCCAAAATTTTTTCCTGGTTTTTTATTTCGTCATTCAAATCTACGGTTTTTCTATACGACACAGGATTTATTGCAAAGTTGTATTTATTTCCGGTGCCTCTCCAGTCTAATTCCTTGCTATCAAACTGTTCGCATTTTCTTATAACACTTGTTAGAACTACAATAAATATACACAAAAGCATATTGTGTTGATATCGATTTGCAATTTTATTATTTATTTTATAACCCATATAATATGTCCATGTATGTTTATTACAGTTGCAATACTTTTCACATTATATAACTTCATATTGTATGCTATAGTACCTGTTTGTTTGTTCTACCTATCTTGCTTGTATAAAACTATTTTTTGTTTATTGCGGTGGGTCCACCGGTTTTCAGGAGACTACTTTATCTATTTCTTGTCCTTTCAGGGTGCGATTACGAAACGGGTGCCTGAATTGACGATAAGGCAGCGAGAATATTAAAATATAGACGTAATGCAATTCGTCTCTGTCGCCGCCCATTTCATAATCGCATCATTTAGTAGTAGTGGTAGCAATCAATGTTGTTTAACAAAAAATATTGATGGACCCATTCAGGGGCTTTATAAATCTGGTTACCACCAGGTAGATACAAAGGCCCATATATAGTAATAATTTTAGCTTATCAATTTTCTTTAATATTCAAAGTGAAAAAACATAATAAAGTTTGGCAATAATGTATTTTATAAGCACCCAGAACAATCCAGTCAAAAAAAAAAATTGCCATGATTGGGCAATTGGATCGAACCCAGAATTTCCGGGTGCGACGCTGAGATGCCGTCATTGTGGACTGTTTATAAAGCATGAAGTCACTATATTGATAAATTATTATGTCGAAATGAATTTAAAAAAAAACAAGATGCTTTTTGAAGTTCCTGATGTCAGCGTGCAGCATGAAGGTAAAAACCGTGCCGGTCCGCGCGCCCCTACTGGAGTAAGCATCATTCAATTTGCAGGGTGCCGCGCGAGTGACAAATTTGTCACTCACACACCCTTTTACATCCTCAGTCTGATTTGTGCGTTCGGCGGAGAAAGTCGAAAAGAGCTCCGCTTTTATTGTCGGAAAAATGGTTAATTGTGCATTAAAGCTGTGTAGAAACTACTATTAAAAAAAATACCTAGTGTCACGTATTTCAAATATGTAATTAACATGTTTTTCTTATATTAAACCTTAATAAAAAATAATAATAAAACCCATAATTAAAATATCAAAATCTGACGGTAACTGTCAAACTATGGCCATCAGTTAGAAGTTGAAGAACTAGTGGTGTGTTTTTATTTTTAATGAGAATTTCGATACTTTAAAATAATTTATAATCTTTTCAATTTAATCAAAAGGTATGGCGACAACAGAATCGTCCAACGAGGTTTGTCAGTTACTATTTAGTGATGTGATTTTATAGTTGATAAACTCGATTTTTGTAAATACTTTCATGGTTATGAGATATATACAATTATTGTTTTTTTTTATATAATACATATTTTCAGTTTCCCGAAAGATCCGACATTAAAACGTAAATGGGGAGAGGCAATTAAAAGATAAGAAAATTGGTAACCAACATGAATACCCGTGTATGTTCAGTACATTTTGACGAATCAAGCTACGATTTAATTGTTTTTCGCCTTTTGTAGTTTGAGTATAACTTCCTCTTGGAGGTCGGTCAAAAATGTTGAGATTGAGTTTAGTAGGTACATGTAGTTAGTTGTGCATGTGTTTTAATTTAATAAATAATTTAATTTAATAAAGTATTTTAACTTATTGTTATATTATTATATGCCTACATTTTTTAAATCCACTAGTATTATAAATGCGAAAGTGTCTATCAGGGTGGATTTGAAAGGATGTACTTTGGGCTAATATGAGGTTCTGCTGATAAAATCTAACAATTTTTCCTATGGAACCATATGTCGCAAATGAAAAAAAAAAATTGTACTTCCCCATACAAATTGGTCATTTTAACGTTACTAGTTTGTATGGAGAAGGCCATTTTTTTTTCTTTTGCTGTACATGGTTTCATGGGAAAGTTGTTTGATTTGATCATATTAGCCCAAAGTATATTTTTCAAAGTTATTGAGTCTATTCAAAACATCGCGACGAGCTAGCACCACTTGTTCGGTGTAGACTCATACCATCGGCTACGACGAGGTGGGATTAAAACCCCTCCGCTGGTTACCTTGATGATATGTGTGTGTACTACAATTGTATATCGATAAATAATTATTAATCTTTGATGATCTCTATAAATCCCAAAATATTTGGTTTATATCGTTATATAAGTAATAATATTTGTTGTCGGTGGCAACACTATCGAAACTATTAAGTATGCAATTTAATATTTAGCTTTTTATAATAAAAAAACAATACACTTCATAGACACGCGCACACATTCGTGTTTGCTTGTATCTCTTTTTTTCTCAAGCAGTTTTTTAAGTGTCAGAAGCGTTGAGCTGCCATTTGAAGCCACACCTTTTTCCCCGTTCTTCATTTGTTCGCCTCAGAAATTGGCGACACCGGTATCGTACTATTATGAAACAATTTATGTATCATGCTTACTCCATTGGCGCGGGGCGCGTTTTTTTACCTTCATGGCGTGCAGTGTGAGACGAGTTATAACTGCGGATGTGGCATACATTTATAGATATAGGTATGACAAGACAAGTATTTAAAATGCTTTTAACCGCCGCCTCCAAATTACTTTGCAACGCACTAGGCAGATTTCCTTTTTCCTTGGTGCGATGAATAAAAAAAAAATCTCTTGACATAACCTAAAATTTGTTGATAACTTGCACCACCTTTATTATTGTTTATTTATTGTTTTTTTGTAGTAATTGCTAAGTAATTGTAACGAACTAGTGCCTATGTAAAATGTGATTGTTTGTGAAGTATTTGTTAACTTTGAATTATTGTGTGTACCTTGGATAAAGTACAATTGAAATTATAACCGGCGCGGGCGCCGATTTTGAAACTTTGTTATTGAACAAAAGGACGAAGGGTGCTCTTCCAGGTCATACATTCGCCATACTCGCCACTATCACATACACACATCCATTTACACTGCTGGTTGGGTATACCTTATATTCATGGCTATATGGACATAACCACAAATCAAGGTCGGTAACTATTTTTTAGTTAAATTTTAGGTCCCGTGTTACTAGCGGGCTTAGCGAGCGTAGAGGCTTGCTTTTATGGATTAAGAGCAAGATTGCGCATCACAAACATATGGTAGCAGAGCGTGGTTAGGTTAATTTTTACCCTATCCATTTGCAATTTTTTTTTTCTATTGTAATATAATAATATAGCAGGCTAGTATATTGGTGTTGTTAATTTTGGGTAATTTAACCTCATTTATAAGTTACCTACACCTTAATAATAAGTTTAAGTTTAATTTGTTATATTATTTTTGTTTGACACATTTTTGTTATCTGTACTGACACATTTTTCAAAATGTCTTATGTATCCTTTACGGCTGAAATAAGGTTAGTTTTAAGGTGGTTGGCCTCTGCAGTCTTGCTGGCAGATCGGCCAGATAAATTAGAAGCCTTTTTGGCTAGGGTGGAGAAGCTGGATGGTTATATTAAACGTTTGGAAACTGCCTACCAGAAAGCCCTGACTTGTCTTCCGGAAGAAGGTCATGCCGAGGTCTTGGCTGAGTTAAATGCTGAGTTCGATCAGGCTTATGAACTCATAGATAAAATTGAAGGGGCAGCCTCTGTTCGTTCCAGCAGAGGTGCAAGTAAGGAACTGCTTGCTCCCAAAATGGAGACTGTGAATATTTCCCACCTATCTACACTAAATTTGACCGAGTTTTCAGGTAAGCTCGAGGAATGGGTAGGGTTCCACAATCAGCAAGCTTAGTTGACGGTCGGACTGATTTGTCGCTGTCCCAAAAACTGTGTTATTTATTATCTTGTTTGAGGGGGGAGTCCAGAGAACTTGTACAGCACTTGCCCCTCCACAATGAAAATTATGAAGTGGCACTGCATATTCTAAAGTCCCGATACCAAAATGTTCGGCGACTTACTGACACACATGTGTCTCAAATTCTAAACTTGCCTGTAATAAACCGGGCTGTAGACTTGTGGGTATCCTTATTAAACCCCCTGTTGGTGGCTACCAACAGTTTTAAACGACTGGACCTTCCTGTCCAGGAGTGGTCCTATATGCTAGTGCACATAGTCCTTACTAAGATCCCCTTTGCTCTCCGGGAAAGGTTTGAACATAGGTATGGCGGAGACTCGGCTACCTACCTACCTACCTTTGCGGATCTCATCACTTTTTTGGAAGATGAGTGCCGATACCAAGATAACACTGAACCTGTCCCACCTAGCCCTGCGACTGCGGTACAGCGCAGGACTTTTCAGTTGGACTCCAGACGTTCTGGAGCCCGACCACGACAAACTTTTGCTGTGTCAGCTGTTGAATGTGGTTACTGTGGGCATACAGGCCACCTTGTAGCTGCCTGTCAGGCTTTCAGGGAGCTGAATACTTCCTCTCGGTGGCATTTTGCCCGAACCCGAGCTCTCTGTTACGGTTGTCTGGGTACGCATTTGTACAGGGACTGTGCTAACCAGAAACCCTGTAATTATTGTCGTGGGCGACATATTCCCATATTGTGTGCCAAACGCTCTGGTGAGCATTTTTCAGCTCTCCAGGCGCGCTCTTCTAATATCCAAGGTTCCCCCACGGGCGGGGGAGGTGCAAATATTGCTGCTCCGGTGGACACTTTACCACGCCGGTCTAGAAGGCCTCGGAGTAGGCTTGCAAGATCTTCAGGATCAAGTCGAGGCTCAGCTGAGCAGGTGTCCGCTGTTTCCGACTCTGTGACCCATAGGCACCAATCTAATACAGAAGTTCCTACCACTTCTGGGGACAGAGTCACTACCAGGAGTAGATTCTCTACTAGGGGTAGAGTCTCATCCGAATAGGATGAGGATTCCCCAACCTATATCCAACATTCTTCCAGCGGCCCAGATACGGTTCTCTTACCTACAGTAGTTGTTGGTGTGTATGATAAGTTTGCCGTTGCTCATCAGGCGCGCGCTCTCCTGGATACTAGGTCGCAGGGTTGTATAGTATCAACAGACTTAGTTGATAGGTTGGGTCTGAGTATAACTCCCCATTGTGGTCCTATTCGAGGCATTGGTGGCCTACAAGCACCGGGTGTTGTAGGTCACATTGGTTTCACTTTTAGCCTTAGTGGCAATCTTGGTCCTCTAGCATCACTAAATGCAATTGTTATGACCAATATCCTAGACCAACAACCTGTTGTTGATCTGCCTTTGTCAATCCGGCGGTTGACAAAACACTTAACCTTGGCCGATCCAAGTTATTATATTTCCGCACCAGTCGACCTGTTACTAGGAGCTGATGTTTTGGGAAATTGTATAGTTGGTGAACGCAGGGTATTGCAACCAGGGGGTTTGGTTGCTCTCGGTTCCATCTTTGGGTTTGTTGTTTTGGGGCCGGTACTCCGGGAACCCACTGATCATTTTGCACGCTCCGACTACCTAGGGCTGTCGTTGAGCGACGCGGTTCAGCAGTTCTGGCACATGGAAGAGCCACCTTCCGTATCTAAGTCTGATCCACTGCATCACGACTGTGAGGTATTTTTTGTGGAGAACACCACGCGTATGCCATGTGGTCGTTTCATAACCAGACTGCCCTTTTTAAGTATTCGCCCTCCATTGGGCTTGTCTCGGGCCATTGCAGAAAAACGGTTTAATGCAATGGAACGCCGGATGTCTAGATGTGCTCGCTTTCGAAGCAAGTACGTCGAGTTTATGCGGGAGTATATAGACTTGGATCACATGGCCATTTCTCAAATCGACTGGCGCTCTGGGGAGCATTATTATATTCCTCATCACGCCGTCTTCAAGGCGGGTAATGAGAAAATTAGGGTGGTTTTTGACGGGTCGGCAAACCACAATTTCGGGGGCTTCATTAAATCAATGTTTGCATTCAGGCCCGAAGTTACATTCCGACATTTGTGATGTGTTAACCAAATTTCGTCGTCATTAGGTGGTTTTTATAGCTGATATTCGAATGATGTTTCGTCAGACATTGATACATCCAGAAGATCGGAAGTATCAACTTGTTCTGTGGAGAGAGGCTTCCAGTGAACCACTGATGACGTATGAGTTCAAAACAAATACCTATGGACTTAGGTCTAGTCCATTCATAGCCATTCGGTCTTTATTAGAGCTGGATAAACGTTCTAGAGTTACGTATCCCCGTGCCGCTGCTATCTTGGAATCCGACATCTATGTCGATGATATTTTGACTGGTGCATCTAACGTGCAAGAGGCTCTACAAACCAAGCGCGAGCTTATTGACTTGTTGCAAGCCGGAGGCTATGAGTTGAGGGAAGTGGGTGTCAAATTCTCCAAGTGTCCTCTCCGATCTTTCTCTGGACCACTGTCAGGATACTCATTCTTTTGAGAATCCTGATTCTCCTCATACTGTTGCTGTTCTTGGCATTCAGTACCAGCCATCTGAGGATCTATTTACCTATAAGGTAGAATTTCCTCCTTTGCCCGTATATAGCAAGCGGTCGGTGCTATCAGTAGTGGCTCGTATCTTTGATCCCAATGGTTGGGTCTGTCCAGTTGTTTTTTGGGCCAAATGCTTCTTACAAAAGCTTTGGTTGGCTGAGCTGTCCTGGGATGATTCCCTTCCTGCTAATTTGGCCAATGAATGGGAATCCTTTATTCTGAACGTAGGTGACTTCAGTAAGGTCGCCCTACCACGTATTCTAGCGCCTAGCGCTCCTGTGCATATTTCCTTACACGGGTTTTGTGATGCGTCCGAATGTGGATATGCCGCAGTTGTTTATTTGAGAGTTGTTGATGGCCGTGGTGATGTCTGTACTTCCTTGGTGCTAGCCAAATCTAAAGTTGCTCCCATTCGAAAAAGGGTAACAATTCCGAAGCTTGAACTGTGTGGAGCCACGTTGCTTTGTCGGCTTTTGAACCACACACTTTGTGAATTGAAACACAAAGTGGGTGTGGTGTATTATTTTCATTTGAATGAAGTGTTTGGCTGGTCTGACAGCATGATTGTTTTAGCTTGGCTAAGGGCATCAGTACATACTTTGGAAGTATTTGTTGCCAACCGAGTTTCTCAAATACAAGACTCGGAAGCCCCCATTATTTGGAGACACGTCCCGGGAACATTTAATCCTGCAGATTGTGCATCGCGCGGCTGCGATGCCCCAACATTAGTTGTTCATCCAATTTGGTGGGGACCCGAGTGGCTTGATCGTTCACCGTCAACATGGCCTGATGGCAATTTATGTCTCCCTGAGCTGACTCAATTGCCAGGATTACGTTGCCTTGCTGCTCAAGTTGAGTCTGTTGACCGAGACTTCCTCCTAAACCGTTACAGTTCTTTGGACAAGTTGGTTGCTGTAACTTGCTGGATACAGCGTTTTATCTACAATTGTAGAAATAGGTCAACTCGATTGTCAAGGCATTGCTGGTTGCTGGAAGCTCGCCCATTTGCTGGATGTGCTACTGACTTTTGTGGACCTTTCCATCTCAAAACCCACAACCTCCGAAACGCGAAGGTTGTAAAGGCTTGGGGCTGTGTGTTTGTTTGTTTGGCGACGAAGGCTGTACACCTTAAATTGGTTACTTCACTATCTACGGAAGCCTTCATTGCAACTCTGACACGATTTGTTGCACGACGTGGCCTACCTAGCCTGATTCGTACAGATTGTTGGTACCAACTTCATTGGTACCAATAACTATTTAAACGAAATATATAAATTTTTGGCAGAGAAAGAGTCTGATATCGGAGTGAAACTCTCTCAGTCAGGAATTACATGGCGTTTTAGTCCTCCAGCTTGTCCACACTGGGGTGGAATATTTGAAGCCGCGGTTAAATCGGCTAAAACTCATTTAAAGCGCGTTGTTGGGGAAACCACTTTGACGTTTGAGGAAATGGCCACAGTCCTCTGTAAGATTGAGTCCGTTCTTAACAGCAGACCCTTATGTCCTATCTCTTCGGATCCAAATGACCTGGAGGTATTGACCCCAGGCCACTTTCTTGTTGGTCAGCCACTTAATGCGCTACCAGAATATCCTTGGCAGACTGTAAATTCTAATCGGTTGTCCCGGTTTCAGTTGTTGCAGCAGTTATCGCAGAACTTTTGGCGTCGTTGGCCTTTGGAGTACCTGCACATTCTCCAGCAGCGCGTTAAGTGAACTGACATAACTGAGCCACCTCGGATAGGTGACTTAGTTTTATTGAAGGATGCCAATGCTTCACCCTTATCTTGGCGTCGCGGACGCATTATAACTTTACATCCTGGAGTGATGGCATACCTCGCTTTGCTGAGGTTTTAACAGGAGGCTCTGTCTTCAGGCGGGCTGTGGCCACTCTCTACTGTCTGCCTTTGCAGTAATTTGTTTTTGTTGTGTAATGGACTACGTTCCTTTGTCCAGGGCTGGGAGAATGTTTAAAATGCTTTTAACCGCCGCCTCCAAATTACTTTGGAACGCACTAGGCAGATTTCCTTTTTCCTTGGTGCGATGTTAAAAAAAAATCTCTTGACATAACCTAAAATTTGTTAATAACTTGCACCACCTTTATTATTGTTTATTTATTGTTTTTTTGTAGTAATTGCTAAGTAATTGTAACGAACTAGTGCCTATGTAAATTGTGATTGTTTGTGAAGTATTTGTTAACTTTGAATTATTGTGTGTACCTTGGATAAAGTACAATTGAAATTATAACTGGCGCGGACGCCGATTTTGAAACTTTGTTATTGAACAAAAGGACGAAGGGTGCTCTTCCAGGTCATACATTCGCCATACTCGCCACTATCACATACACACATCCATTTACACTGCTGGTTGGGTATACCTTATATTCATGGCTATATGGACATAACCACATATCAAGGTCGGTAACTATTTTTTAGTTTAATTTTTTGTCCCGTGTTACTAGCGGGCTTAGCGAGCGTAGAGGCTTGCTTTTATGGATTAAGAGCAAGATTGCGCATCACAAACAACAAGAGGTGCGTACCATGCATCGCAAGGATGCCAAACCACCGCTTCTTTCCGATCTAATTTATTTTAAATTAAACGGAATGTGACACAGGTAATATATATATTTATTCAATTTTAAAGAGACAAAATAAAAAACAAGGTCTTAATTAAAAATTCTGCCTGCAAAGCGTCTAATGGGTATACTTATTACATCCTTTATATTTTCAAGTATGCTTTAAAAGTGTAGGTTCTAACAATTGTATGAAATCCCTCCTAACTGTCCCGTTAGGATAATATTATCACCGAAAAAACTACTGCAGGTATGAATAGATAGAACATAGGAAATAATATAAAAAGAGTAAACCTTTATACCTCATACAGCCTCAACCATACATAGCAGCCGGGTTACACTAGAATAAACCTAGGTTTTCATTTAACTTAAATGGAGCACGGTATGTGAGCTTGCATCCACCTCATGGTAAGCAGGCCTACAAAGTCCATAAATGGGGTCGATCAATACATTGTTGTTTAAAAGTATTAATGGCTCCCAACATGCTGGCTAATTGATGCGGTTACGAAATAAGCGGTGACAAAGACGTATTTGCATTACGAGTCTATTTTAATATCCACGCGCTTTATCGTCAAATTAATCGCCCGTTTCGTAACCGTAGCATGAAAGGAGACTACCGCTTCGACAAGAAATCTATGCAGTAGGCTTCGAAAAACCGGTGAACCCACGGAGTAAAACGAAAACATGACTAGGCCACTTGACGGTTTTTGTATCTGTATGGGCGGTGGTAATGAAACCCATGGGTTAGCCTAACCCTGTTGGAGGTGCGGGGTGCAAAGAATTGCTGGTGCGATGGCTTTATTTTAAGGTGGGTACGCGAAGTTCCAGAAGTCCCGTTGATTGGTACACTGTTAAAGTAGAGGAATGTGACGACCGTCGAGCTGCTGCGGAAGAATAATAAAGAAATGCAAGTCGAAAAGGAAAAGCGCACAAACCTCTAACACGCTGAGTCGATGGTGATGGATGGCACTTCCAGAGTCCTCGGTGCTGTTGCCAGGCTTCAGCTCCAGCTGGAATATATTCCATTTGAGGATCAGACCAGCCCAGACAGGTGCTCAGACGGCTACGTCTATGGACGTGGCAGTCGCGGAATTTCACACAAAACGACACAAACACAACTAAACTGTTTGTATTAAAAAGAGTATTCTCTTCTTGCGAGCGAAGCTCAGTGGCCAATTTACGTTCCAGAGGAACCAATCACTCTGTCACGGCGGTTCGCGACTTATCGTGCGCTTGCGGGTCAGAAACTTAAATGGTAGGGAAATTTAACATGTACCATTTTACATAGAATTTGGAATATTAAACGTAAAAAAACTTATTAATGCGTGTGAGGCCGCAGGCAAAAGCAAATTAAGTATAAGTAATAAAAAAGAAGTTAATAATTGTTTTATACATGATAAGTGTTATCATTTTTTAAATATCAGGACCAAAAATTTACTTAACATTCTAAGTCATATGCTATGAGCAATGTCCCTTAGATGTCTTGACCTGAGGGACCTTGACGCTACCTATAACCCGTTGAATCCACTGACGCGACCTGAAACCGTAAGATTTGGGCAATCTGCAGTTCGACCCTTGTAACTTGCTGGAATTTAACATATATTTAGTCATGGTAATAATATACCTACTATTACATACCTGAAGGCGTGTTGTATTATAAATGACTGCCGCACAAATGCCATGAAATTTGTGACGATTTTTGTCCAATAGTTTTATAACAAGTACATGTTTGGATGCAAACGCTCGGCATGTGACTTTGTATCTCCTTGTTGATAAGCAGAACTAACAAAGTCCATTAATAAGGAAGACCAATAAAGTATCATCTATTATCAGTATGGATTGATTGCACTCTGCCAGACAAATAATTTGGTTACAAGACGATAAAAATAAATTTGCAATACAAGTCTAAATAACCAGTTCAATAATCATATAAAATTACATAACTACCCGTTTCATAATAGCAATCTGAAAGCAGAATTCTTTCTTAAATTCTGCTTTCAGGGAGCTATTACAATTACTATGAATAGGTACAGTAGTTTTCTAAAAATCCGAATTATAGAAACAGTGCTTTATTTTGTTTTCATTTAATCAAAAATCATAAAAATGGATCGGTCTAAAGAAGTTCTAAATGCCCATACAGATGCAAAAACCGCCAAGTGACCTCCCCTATTCATGTTTCGGTAGTCTGTGGGTTCACCAGCTTTCCGGAGACTACTGCATCGATTTGTCGAGGAGGTAGTCTAGATTGATTTGAAGATAGCGGCGAGGGTGTTAAGTAGACTCGTAAGGCAAATACGTCCATGTCGCCGCCCAGACATTGACCCGGAAGCGATCAATATTGTTAAACAACAACGTATTGATCGCCCCATTCATGGACTTTGTAGTTTTGCGTCCATATTCTATATATTTTAAAGGTAACATTAGATAGTCAAAATAACGAAATCCTTTTACCTTTCGCGTACAACGTGGGGTTTAATAGACCATGGATATCTCATATATTTTATTACAATATTTTTGTTGGTAAAAAGGTGACATTTTGTTTTTGAGATTTTGTAATAAATGATTGACATAAAATTGTTTATTATTTTTAATTTTCATCTAAAAGGATATATCTCTTAAAATAAAACAAGCGTAGTACTCTTATTCATCTGTGAAAAACAAGTGCACGTTTTCTAAGAACACGTTTTATTGACTGTCAAAATTCCATCGACATCGGATAACAAAAACAAACTTCTATAGTTTTTGGTACAAATAATGTTGCAGCATTTAAAATACATTATAATAGACAATAACGTATTAAAGCTACTTCAAAGAAAACTAAATGTAAACAAGTACCATAAATTATATAAATGTACAAACAAATAAAGAAATAATACAGTGTTATCTATCAATTAGCCTTACAGTTCGGCCATCCTTTTTGAGTGAGTCCTCTCACTGAAATTACTAAAGTACAATAAATAAATAACAGCATATAATTAACAAAAAAAAACATATTTAACAAGAGTAAATTTGTAACAATACGTATATTTTGGACTGCCTGCTACAATCAGCGATCATATGTGCAATACCAATCTGTGGTACTACTCGTTATTAATACTGACTTTTTGTAACAAACTATACCGAATATTTAAACTAAAATATATTCATACAAACCCATGAAAATTAACCAATAAATAAATCTGAACTCATATACAATAATTAAGACGGTTCACCACAATCTACGAACATCTATGCATGTTTGCACCAAATCGCTTGTGATAAACAGACTCGAAATCATAATATAATACAAAAAGGACAATTTGCACAATCTACGACCATCTAGAGGTAAACCTCTTGACCGCTTGTGACAAACAGCCTCGAAATGATCGAAGGTCACATCTTGGGGCCTTACCAAAGACCTAATCGATAACCGAATCGAAACACCCATTGAAAGCCAAATGTATGGGATTTGACGTTTCTCGTCGATCAGGCTCTACCCATAGAGTAAATTTCCTATACATTTTTATCGATCGATGCGGCGATTTCATTGGCGATCGTGTTCCTTGGTCAGGCCACTATACAGTTTACTATTATCTATAACCATCTATGCTGTATCAATCTGATACTAATCACTATCAGCACTGGTTACTAATAGCAAACTATACCCAAAATCATAATTTCAATATCAAATTCATATCATTACTTTATTTACTGAACACATTACATATTATACATATTAGACACACAACTATATTTATCATTAAAAAATATATATTTATCGAAATCAACAATGACCTTCCTCATATGGTTCAGGAGATGGCGCAGATAGTGCTATTTGCTGATGATACATCTCTACTGTTTAAAGTTAGTAGAAAAGATAATATACTATCTTCAGCAAATGACACTCTGGAAATGGTTTCGAAATGGTTCAAGGCGAATAATTTAGTTTTAAATGCTAAGAAGACTAAGTGTCTAAAATTTACGCTCCCCAACGTAACTAGTATTAATTCCACAGTGAAGTTAGGTGGTACTGATCTGGAATTTGTTGACTCCACTGTGTTTTTAGGGATCACAGTCGATTCCAAACTACAGTGGAAAGCTCACATAAATACTCTATCCAATAGATTGAGCTCTGCTGCATATGCAGTCAGAAAAATCAGACAATTAACTGATGTTGCAACAGCCAGACTAGTGTACTTCGCCTATTTTCACAGTATAATGACGTATGGTCTTATAATGTGGGGATCCGCGGCAGATTTTGATATATTTATTTTACAAAAGAGGGCTATTCGGGCAATATATGGCATGAAAGCTCGTGATTCTCTCCGGGAAACATTTCCTATGATTGATGTATTGACACTACCATCTCAATATATTTATGAGAATTTATTGTACGTCAAGAAAAACTTAAGTACGAGTATGTTTAGTAAAAATGGCGACAGGCATAATTTAAACTTAAGAAATATAGATAAAATTGATATTACAAAGTTTAGACTGCAAAAAACTAATAAATGTTTTGTCATTAACAGTATTTAATAAATTATTTATTTAATAAATTACCTAAAAGTATTATAGATTTAAGTGAAATAAAGTTGTATAAAACAAACATTAATCCATCCAACTCTATAGTAAGCCCTATAGAGTTAATGACTATATTAATGATAAAGATATCTGGACCCGTTCTGATCTGCAATTGAGGTCTTACAACTAGTATTGCCTTTTCAATTGTAGTTTTAAATTGTACTAGTACCCTAGTAAGGTATGTTAAATCTGATATTGTAATAATTTATTATTACTTAATTTATTTTTTATTATATTTAACTATTTATCTTTGGATAAGGTATATCTTATGATTACTTATTTATATTTACGTTATACAGGTACTCTGTTATTATATATTATTATTTAGTAAATTGCCTGTACTATTTAGTATTTTCAGTTCTGTACATTGGTACATTAACCAATTGCTATACTGGTAAATAATCTGCTATAGGGTGTTTTGTGCATGCTTTTAGTGGGATTAGAGCATTTTAAGTATGCTACCATATGCTATTTGCATATCGGTAACTCAATGGCTGTGTTCCTCTGTTAGTGTGTGTAAAGCACCAGAGTTTTTTACTTGCTGGTACCTTTTTCTCCGGGGTGTCTCCGGGGGGGGTCGACTTTACAACTAGTGTTTACGCCCTTGAAGATACCGATCCATATAACTATGTTAATGCGATTGATGGTCATTCAAAAATATCTACAGCCAATATAATGACAATAATATAATATAAGATCTAATACTTAAGGCGAGGATACGGTTGGTGAGGTTGGTCGCCTCGGTGACACTCTTGTATGGCAGATGATAATCGGATGGTCAATGGAATCAGCTAACCACCTAGTCTTACACTAGTTGGTTATGTAGCGTGCGTTCGGTTGGTTGTTTTTTTTTTTTTAATATTTTTATTATATTACTCCTTTTATTAATTAATATATATATATATATATAGCAGTCTAACCAAGCGCACTCTAGACCTTATTGTTAAAAAACTGTTTTTTTTTGACTATTCATAAATATCTGTAAAGATTTACATGAAATAAATAATATTTGATTTGATTTGATCTAAAATAATCATAACCATTAAAATCCTATTATATTTATTTTATAGGTCGCTATTGTCACTATCAGTATCCTCACTATCATAGCTATTAAAATTAAGCCATGGGTGAATTTTATCAAGTGCTACTACATTTTCATACCTTTTAGTGCCTTTCCGTGTAAGTGGTGTGTCTTCCACCAAGAACCTATCATTTGGTAGAATTTTAAGGATTCTATAGGGTCCATTAAATTTAGGAGCTAGTTTCTTTAACATGCCTACAAGGTCTTTATTAAACAATGTTCTTTCGATCTTTATAAGATCTCCCTCTTTATATTTAGTTGCTTCGTTTCTATGTTTGTCAAATTGCTTTTTAGCGTATTCTTGCTGCTTCTCTTGTTTCTTTCTTGCATCTGATCTCAATTCAATGAAATCGTTACCGCTAACACAATTCGCTGTTTCAATAATGACATCACTTAACAAATTTTCTGAAGCGTTTACCAGTTTACAACCGAACAACAGTTCAGAAGGACTTTTACCTGTTGCTTTATTCTCGGTAGTATTAATGCCTAATTGTATATCCGATGCGTATTCATCCCATAAGTTTGAATTTTTGCCATGACATTTGGTCCCAAGCGCATCAGATATAGTACGATTGAATCGTTCAACTTGTCCATTTGCTCTTGGTGTTGATACCGCATTTAATATGTGTTTTATGTTTAATTTTTCAGTGAAATTCTTAAATTTTGTACTTGTGAAACAAGAACCGCGGTTAGTAATAAGTCGACTAGGAAAACCAAAATAACTAAAATGTTCTTTAAATATTTTAATCGCAGTAGCAGTTTTTGTATCTTTTACAGCTTGTATATTATTGAATTTAGTAAAAGCATCTATAATAACCAAAATGTACATGTTACCCCTTTTTGATCGAACAAACGGTCCCAAATGGTCTGCATGTAAGGTGTGGAATGGCTTATCTATTTTTATTATAGGATGAAGCAACCCCTCTTTAGGACCGCCAGGTGCTTTATGGTTGGCACATTCTAAGCAAGCTACGACATATTTCTTGGTAAATTTACGCATTTTAGGAAACCAGAATACGTCTTTCAATCTGCTAAAGGTTTTATCGTAACCAAAATGTCCCATGTCGTCATGGTTCATTCGTAATACTTGCCACCTGCAACCTTTAGGTACTACCCAACGCAAACCGTCTTTTCCTATCCTATATAAATGATTACCCTTAATTTGATAATTATTACTCACATCAGCTGTATATTTTGTGTCATTGTCTTCGAGAATTTGTCTTATACGACGTAACTCGCTATCGTCGCCCTGTACAGTAGCAATCCAATCGCTTACATCTTTGGTCAAAACATCAATAACATGCTCTGTTTTATCTTCTGCTGGTTCATTCACTGGACCACGGCTGAGGGCATCCACATGAGCCATCCGTTTTCCTGGCCTATACTCTATCTCACAATCGTATTCTTGAAACTGAGCCCACCAGCGAGAGATACGAGGTATTAGGTCTCGTTTGGTCATAGTTGTGCGTAACGCATTACAGTCTGTTACGATTTTAAATCTGACCCCTAACAAATACACGAAAACGATTTAGCGACGCTACAACAGCAAGAGCTTCTTCGAAGGAATGAAATTTCTGCTCATCGACTGTAGTTTCGCGACTGTAATATGCTACGGGCCTGAGTAGGTCATCTGTACTCCATTGCATGAGAATCCCAGCAACGCCTTGTTTAGATGCGTCCGTATGTAAATCTGTTTTTAACTTACTATCATACAATGCGAGAACCGGACGATCCACAAGTTTTTGTATTAGGGTATTAAAGGATTTTGTATGTTCCTCTGTCCACTTCCATGCAAATTTAGTTTTTAGTAGGTCTGTCAATGGTCATACTATAAGGGCAAATCCTTTGACGAATCTACGAAAAAAACTAGCCAACCCGATAAAACGCCTGACGTCATGGACATTTTGTGGCACTGGAAATTTAGATATGGCTAATATTTTTCGAGATCCAGGACGTATGCCCTCACCGCTGACATGAAAACCCAGGAAATCCAAATCTGTACAGAAAAAGTTACACTTTTTGAGTTGAAGTGTTAGTCCAGATTCGCTTAACACTCGAAGTACCTCTTCTAAACGAGACATTCCTTCATCAAAAGAGCGAGCAGGTATTAAAACATCATCCATGTAAATTATGACGTAATTAAGTTTAAATAAAATTTTATTCATTGCTCGCTGGAAAAGAGATGGTGCATTCGAACGGCATACGTTTAAACTGATATTGTCCATCAGGTGTCACAAATGAGGTTTTATCCTGAAAGCTCTCTGCTGGATTTGGTAGTAGCCAGATGCCAGGTCTAAACTAATAAATAATGAGTTACCAGCTAATCTGTCAAGCTGGTTATCTATTAGCGGTAGTGGGTAATGCTCTTTTTTAGTTTTATTATTTAAAGCTCGATAATCGACGCATAATCTTTTATCATCTCTTTTATCTTTTTTACCAATAAAATAGGACTGGCATATGGTGAATTAGATTCACATACTATGTCTGCGTCAATCATTTCTTGTACCATCGACCGCACTAATTGACGTTCTTGATAAGGTAGCCTATAGGGCCTATAAACAACTGACTGAGTGTCATTAAGTTCAATTTCCATCTGTACTACGTTAGTAAAACCCAAGTCATTTAAATTGTCCGAAAAACATTATTCAATTTTTAAAAATAATTGTTTAAGTTTTATAATTTGATCATTACTTAGATGATTGCCATAATTAAAAGAAGATAATGTCTCAATATTGCCAAAATCAAGGATGTTTACACTTTGTGAATAATTAGTAAATATTGCACGGGTGATCAAAATATCATGTTTTAACGTTATTGTATTGTTACTTAAATTTTGAACCAACCTATTCCATTTTCTAAACTGTATTCACCCGGCATTAAATAAAACTCTTTTTCTGCTTCACCTCGAAGAGAACCATGTTATAAATTGAACCTGTATAATTTGCAACTGATTTCACTGGTAAAGCAGTCATTTCTTTAGGACAATTTTTTATATTATTTCGTAACCTTATTTCCAGCCTTATCGAAATGCTTCGCGTGAGCTCAAGCGAATCAGTAGATTTTATAATTACAATTCCGGGTTTTTTATTAAAACTATGACATTTAAGGACGGGGAATTTAATAACGTTGTCATCAACAATAAAAACATCGACAAGTTCCTTAATATTCTGAATTTCGATCTCTACTCTTGACGAACCTAAAGGGATTACAATATTGTTCCCTATGCCCCTCAAAACTGGTAACTGTCCTTTAGACCACACAATGCCTAATTTATATGTATCACTATTTCTGATAAGCGTGCATTGACTTCCCAAGTCAATGTATCCTTAAACAATTATCCCATTAATTTTTAATGACATTATATATTTGCTATTACTAACATTATCTGTCTCAACCTGCATAACACTTTTATCTGTCACCTTATTATCATCCTTCACACCAGACTCAGTTGGTAATCTTGAACAACTAATACTAGTATGACCTATTCTATTGCAAATGTTGCATTTTAAAATCTTTTTAGTGCATTTAAAACTAAAATTTCCAGGTTCGTTACAATTATAGCAAACTATAGGTATTTTAGATTGAGATTTAACTTCATTGTGTACAGCAGGTTTAGAAGAAAAAATACCTGAATTCCGCTTATATAAACTCATCTTTTGTCTATTATCTATTTCGCGTAACTGTTGCCTAGTCGATAGAAAATAATTAAGAACTTGCTCTGGTTCATAGCATTTTGCTGCTTTAGCTCCTAACCTTAACGATCGATCTTCAATTCCATGAAGAAGACAATCAACTGCGCGTTTTCCGTCTATTTCGCATCGGTTAAGCAAGTTTATTTTATCATAAAAATACAGTTCTAAAGATTCATTATACTTTACACGTTTAGATATCACTTCTGTCAATAATTCAGCGTAATCATCAGTACTAGGGAATGATTCTATTAACTTAGCCGCATCCACGTTGTCACGTTGCGCCGACACTGAGTCACGCCGCGCGCCGTCGCGCCGAATCAGCACCGTGTCGCCGCGTCTTGTCGCACCGAACCGGGCGCCGCGCCGCTTTACTTCATCCACGATGTCCCGTCGCACCGACTTCGCTCCGCGCCGCCGCCGCGTCGCATCGTCTTGTCGCGCCGAACTAGCGTTGCTTCCCACGTCCCATCAACGCCATCTCGTCTCGTAGAATAGTTGCCGCGCCGTCGTGTCGCATCTGCAGGGTCACGACCAGTCGATTCAGAGCATCGCCGCTGCTGCTCTACACTACTGTTCCGTCGCAACGACTCCACACTGGCTCGTTGGGTCCATCCTGACTGGCTTCGCCGTTTCGATTAAGTACTGCGCTGGCGACGTACTAAACTACGGCTTTTCGCCGCTTTTTATTGCCCGTAACATCCACATGTTCATTATCCAAACTATTTCTTCTTTTGCGACTTTTTTTTCCCATTATCACTTTTTAGAAAAAAAAACTGCCTTGTGGGTGTGCGTAGTATCCCAATTCTAAGTTAAAAGGATATATCTCTTGAAATAAAACAAGCGTAGTACTCTTATTCGTCTGTGAAAAACAAGTGCACGTTTTCCAAGCCACGTTTTATTGACTGTCAAAATTCCATCGACATAGGATAACAACTAGAGGCTACAGGCGGCGCAGAACCGGTCGTTGTGGAGATCCTTGGAGGAGGCCTATGTCCAGCAGTGGACGCGTGAAAGGCTGGTATGATGATGATGATATAAAATAAACTGATATTATCTATAAAAAGAAAATATTTACCAATTTTAGGTTTCTTTGCATAAGTGTTGAAACGATTACTCATTTGGGACTCCGAACGAGAAACTGAAGAAGCCTGAGTGGTTGCCAAACTATCTTTTGAAATAGTTATCGAGCTTGACGGCTTCTGACCACCTCTATTCTTCCGGTTGGAAGGCAGAGGGCTCACCCTAGACTCGTCACTTGAACATATTTTAGTTTTTGCAATATTTTCAGCTTTAGGCTGTCTCAGTTCCATGTATCTAGATTTTGTATTTTCGAACTTCTTTACAAGATTCGACGGTTTCTTTGTTTCTTTTACTTGAAAACTCCGATTAAATTTCATCTGTTCTGTTTGGGCGTTGGTCATCCTCACCGAATACGCTGGTGTATTTAACTTAGGATTAGACCTGAAACGCTGAGGGGCACGAGTTTCTCTCACCGGGTCTATAACAAATTTAGGCACAACAGTTGGCTTACAGGCATGGGTTTGCTTCGATGGAGAAATTTTTGTGACTCGCGGCGTCGAGTGTAAAACTGACGAAATGTGAGTTGTTAGCAAGCTGTTATTAAAATATGTTTCCGAGCCAGTTGGCTGATATTCCTTCAATGGCTTTGGGGTACCTCGATTCTTACGATTCGTAAGCATTTTCTCCACGTCTCCTGAATATATCTTTGTTTTTGTTTTAACATTCTTATTGTCACCTTGAAGACCCTTTTCCATGTACGATTCTTACGGCTGGGATGTAAGAACACTTTCACACTGTGCGCTCCATTTATCCAAAATGTTTAACCAAGTAGTGTTTTGCGAGGAAATCGTAATTACCTTAACCATTTCACTTCAATAATTGTTGCTAATTTCAACCTGCACCAAGGTGGCCTTTTTAATGGCGGTTGTAATGCACATATGGACAGTTTGAATTGTATCTTGCGGAATGTTCAGCATCTCATTAAATATAATTACGAATGCATCATTTAGCTTTATGGCCACTAATTCGGCTAAATCCTCCACTAGCTTTTTGACCATTAGTTTAACAGAAGGCGCGGATCTCGTGTTTGGCAAGCCTTGAACTGTAAAAATAAAAATAGTTTAGAATCATTTATTTATAATGTTTTTCTATTAGTAAAATAGAAAGTATGTAATTAAGCTTGCGTATGTGCGTACAAACTCAGATCAGGTATTTAGTTTACACCTACTTCATATATGTACTTTAAGTCGAGTATCCAAGTTGTGTATAGATAAAGCCAATATTTACCAATTTTAGGTTTCTTTGCATAAGTGTTGAAACGATTACTTATTTGGGACTCCGAACGAGAAACTGAAGAAGCCTGAGTGGTTGCCAAACTATCTTTTGAAATAGTTATCGAGCTTGAGGGCTTCTGACCACCTCTATTCTTCCGGTTGGAAGGCAGAGGGCTCACCCTAGACTCGTCACTTGAACATATTTTAGTTTTTGCAATATTTTTAGCTTTAGGCTGTCTCAGTTCCATGTATCTAGATTTTGTATTTTCGAAGTTCTTTACAAGATTCGACGGTTTCTTTGTTTCTTTTACTTGAAAACTCCGATTAAATTTCATCCGTTCTGTTTGGGCGTTGGTCATCCTCACCGAATACGCTGGTGTATTTAACTTAGGATTAGACCTGAAACGCTGAGGGGCACGAGTTTCTCTCACCGGGTCTATCACAAATTTAGGCACAACAGTTGGCTTACAGGCATGGGCTTGCTTCGATGGAGAAATTTTTGTGACTCGCGGCGTCGAGTGTAAAACTGACGAAATGTGAGTTGTTACCAAGCTGTTATTAAAATATGTTTCCGAGCCAGTTGGCTGATATTCCTTCAATGGCTTTGGGGTACCTCGATTCTTACGATTCGTAAGCATTTTCTCCACGTCTCCTGAATATATCTTTGTTTTTGTTTTAACATTCTTATTGTCACCTTGAAGACCCTTTTCCATGTACGATTCTTGCGGCTGGGATGTAAGAACACTTTCACACTGTGCGCTCCATTTATCCAAAATGTTTAACCAAGTAGTGTTTTGCGAGGAAATCGTAATTACCTTAACCATTTCACTTCAATAATTGTTGCTGATTTCAACCTGCACCAAGGTGACCTTTTTAATGGCGGTTGTAATGCACATATGAACAGTTTGAATTGTATCTTGCGGAATGTTCAGCATCTCATTAAATATAATTACGAATGCATCTTTTAGCTTTATGGCCACTAATTCGGCTAAATCCTCCACTAGCTTTTTGACCATTAGTTTAACAGAAGGCGCGGATCTCGTGTTTGGCAAGCCTTGAACTGTAAAAATAAAAATAGTTTAGAATCATTTATTTATAATGTTTTTCTATTAGTAAAATAGAAAGTATGTAATTAAGCTTGCGTATGTGCGTACAAACTCAGATCAGGTATTTAGTTTACACCTACTTCATATATGTACTTTAAGTCGAGTATCCAAGTTGTGTATAGGTAAAGCCAATATTTACCAATTTTAGGTTTCTTTGCATAAGTGTTGAAACGATTACTCATTTGGGACTCCGAACGAGAAACTGAAGAAGCCTGAGTGGTTGCCAAACTATCTTTTGAAATAGTTATCGAGCTTGAGGGCTTCTGACCACCTCTATTCTTCCGGTTGGAAGGCAGAGGGCTCACCCTAGACTCGTCACTTGAACATATTTTAGTTTTTGCAATATTTTCAGCTTTAGGCTGTCTCAGTTCCATGTATCTAGATTTTGTATTTTCGAACTTCTTTACAAGATTCGACGGTTTCTTTGTTTCTTTTACTTGAAAACTCCGATTAAATTTCATCCGTTCTGTTTGGGCGTTGGTCATCCTCACCGAATACGCTGGTGTATTTAACTTAGGATTAGACCTGAAACTTATCTTTTTTACCAATAAAATAGGACTGGCATATGGTGAATTAGATTCACATACTATGTCTGCGTCAATCATTTCTTGTACCATCGACCGCACTAATTGACGTTCTTGATAAGGTAGCCTATAGGGCCTATAAACAACTGGCTGAGTGTCATTAAGTTCAATTTCCATCTGTACTACGTTAGTAAAACCCAAGTCATTTAAATTGTCCGAAAAACATTATTCAATTTTTAAAAATAATTGTTTAAGTTTTATAATTTGATCATTACTTAGATGATTGCCATAATTAAAAGGAGATAATGTCTCAATATTGCCAAAATCAAGGATGTTTACACTTTGTGAATAATTAGTAAATATTGCACGGGTGATCAAAATATCATGTTTTAACGTTATTGTATTGTTACTTAAATTTTGAACCAACCTATTCCATTTTCTAAACTGTATTCACCCGGCATTAAATAAAACTCTTTTTCTGCTTCACCTCGAAGAGAACCATGTTATAAATTGAACCTGTATAATTTGCAACTGATTTCACTGGTAAAGCAGTCATTTCTTTAGGACAATTTTTTATATTATTTCGTAACCTTATTTCCAGCCTTATCGAAATGCTTCGCGTGAGCTCAAGCGAATCAGTAGATTTTGTAATTACAATTCCGGGTTTTTTATTAAAACTATGACATTTAAGGACGGGGAATTTAATAACGTTGTCATCAACAATAAAAACATCGACAAGTTCCTTAATATTCTGAATTTCGATCTCTACTCTTGACGAACCTAAAGGGATTACAATATTGTTCCCTATACCCCTCAAAACTGGTAACTGTCCTTTAGACCACACAATGCCTAATTTATATGTAGGTATCACTATTTCTGATAAGCGTGCATTGACTTCGCAAGTCAATGTATACTTGAACAATTATCCCATTAATTTTTAATGACATTATATATTTGCTATTACTAACATTATCTGTCTCAACCTGCATAACACTTTTATCTGTCACCTTATTATCATCCTTCACACCAGACTCAGTTGGTAATCTTGAACAACTAATACTAGTATGACCTATTCTATTGCAAATGTTGCATTTTAAAATCTTCTTAGTGCATTTAAAACTAAAATTTCCAGGTTCGTTACAATTATAGCAAACTATAGGTATTTTAGATTGAGATTTAACTTCATTGTGTACAGCAGGTTTAGAAGAAAAAATACCTGAATTCCGCTTATATAAACTCATCTTTTATCTATTATCTATTTCGCGTAACTGTTGCCTAGTCGATAGAAAATAATTAAGAACTTGCTCTGGTTCATAGCATTTTGCTGCTTTAGCTCCTAACCTTAACGATCGATCTTCAATTCCATGAAGAAGACAATCAACTGCGCGTTTTCCGTCTATTTCGCATCGGTTAAGCAAGTTTATTTTATCATAATAATACAGTTCTAAAGATTCATTATACTTTACACGTTTAGATATCACTTCTGTCAATAATTCAGCGTAATCATCAGTACTAGGGAATGATTCTATTAACTTAGCCGCATCCACGTTGTCACGTTGCGCCGACACTGAGTCACGCCGCCGTCGCGCCGAATCAGCACCGTGTCGCCGCGTCTTGTCGCACCGAACCGGCGCCGCGCCGCTTTACTTCATCCACGATGTCCCGTCGCACCGACTTCGCTCCGCGCCGCCGCGTCGCATCGTCTTGTCGCGCCGAACTAGCGTTGCTTCGCCACATCCCATCAACGCCATCTCGTCTCGTAGAATCGTTGCCGCGCCGTCGTGTCGCATCTGCAGGGTCACGACCAGTCGATTCAGAGCATCGCCGCTGCTGCTCTACACTACTGTTCCGTCGCAACGACTCTACACTGGCTCGTTGGGTCCATCCTGACTGGCTTCGCCGTTTCGATTAAGTACTGCGCTGGCGACGTACTAAACTACGGCTTTTCGCCGCTTTTTATTGCCCGTAACATCCACATGTTCATTATCCAAACTATTTCTTCTTTTGCGACTTTTTTTTCCCATTATCACTTTTTAGAAAAAAAAAACTGCCTTGTGGGTGTGCGTAGTATCCCAATTCTAAGTTAAAAGGATATATCTCTTGAAATAAAACAAGCGTAGTACTCTTATTCGTCTGTGAAAAACAAGTGCACGTTTTCCAAGACACGTTTTATTGACTGTCAAAATTCCATCGACATCGGATAACAAAAACAAACTTCTATAGTTTTTGGTACAAATAATGTTGCAGCATTTAAAATACATTATAATAGACAATAACGTAATAAAGCTACTTCAAAGAAAACTAAATGTAAACAAGTACCATCAATTATATAAATGTACAAACAGATAAAGAAATAATACAGTGTTATCTATCAATTAGCCTTACACATCCTATTGAACGCTAGAACATAAATATATAATTTAAATAAAGCTGTATTACCAAAAATTTTAATATATTGTTGGGGTGTACTAGAAACCCCACGTTGTACAACTTTATTCCACGTTGTATGCGGAAGGTTAAGTATATAAGTTACCACACGGAATGCTTAAAACTGTCAAAGCATAAGCACCTGTAACACAAGGGAATAACGTACATACTTGCCATGCTCCTATAAAAAACAATAAATAAAAGTTTTATATAGAATATCTACCATGGTCTTCTCTCATTTCTTTGACAGCCTCCGTAGACTAATGGTTGCGCCTTTGGCATTGTGTCCGAAGGTCGTGGGTTCGATTCCCATCCATGGCAAAAAATAAATAAATAGTATTTACGTTTTTTCTGTACAGTTTGTCATGGTCTGGATGCTTATAAAATATAATATGTATTATATCGTTGCATCTAGTACACATAGTACAAGCCTAGAGCTTAGTTTGTGACCAGAGCAATATGACGTGTAAATTGTCCTACATATTAATATTATCATAAATAAAAAGACTTGAGTTATTAATTATGTACCATCATGAATGTCTTGCACTTACTTACTTGGACACCTCGTCGTAGCTAGGTATTATGATTTTACAACGAACATGTTTCCAGCTTGTTGCAAGTAACGTCACAGTGTTTTAGGACCCATCTATAAACAGTTTCACAAGATGGTATAATGAATCTAGGACCGACTGCTTAATGTGCTCGTTGAGACACTGTATTATATTTTTAATTAAACACTCAATGGTACATATCATGGATATAAACCCGTGACTTAAAAACTGTATGGTTTGTAAGTCTCAAGTCTTACGAACTTTGCTAAATTTTTTCATTAAATTTTATTTATGAAACTCCAAAATAAAAATAAAAAAACTTGCTTACTCAAATGTTATCTCTAAAGTCAGGTCACGCTCTTAGGAAGCTCGCGTACCTACATCTTGGATTATGTACAAGGAAAAGTTTTTGAAAAAAAAACAGCTTTACTTAGTTTATTAAAATAATTCTTAATAATGGTGTAACAGCAGTTAAGTAAATATCGTTAGTTAAAAGAGTCTGGCAACATTAATGACTTAACAGAGATTTTATTTTTCTTTTCTTTCTTTCGAATTCGTAATTTGCATTTTTAGTTTTATTTGTTTCATGATTACTTAGCTTATAGGAACTGATTCCTTATTGAATAAACTTGGATACTATATTTTTTTTTTTAACAATTTTACAACTGTTTATAGGAAAATATTGAATTATACATTTTAATGAAATATATACCAGCAAACCTTTGAGAGAGTGAAATATGCTTAGGATACAGAACTATTTTGAAAAAAGAAATATGTATATAATGTTATTAATGATGCAATACTTAAACTACTTAAATACGGCAATACATAATACACGCAATACATAAACATGTATACCAAACAAAATGGCCACATAAAAAACGTATATTTGTCTTCTACTTTAACTATAAGATTAATCTTTTCTTTTTTCTTTCTATAGTTTTTTTATTGGCCCGCACACTTATGAGATAAGGTAGGTAATATATTTATAATAATGCATAGAAGATGAATCCGTCATGACAAATGTATACTAATAATATTAAACTTATTGAGTCCTTGAAAAACACTTTCGTTAGAAATATATTTTTGTCATAAATCTAAATCAATACATATATATATATAGGTATATATATAAATTGTTACCACAGCACAATATATAGATGCAAAAACCCTCAAATGATCAAGTCATATTCCAGTTATAGTCTGTGGGCTCACGCCTTTCAGGAGACAACAGCAAACAGAAGATCCTGTAACCATCTCCTTTCAGGTTACAGTTACAAAATGAGCACGAAAAAGCAGCGACGAAAGTAGACTCGTAATGCAAATTCTTCTTTACCGCCAACCATTTTGTGACTGCATCATTTAGCCGGCATAGTGGGAGCGATCAATATTATTAAACAGCAATGTATGATTGACCTCATTTATGGATTTTGTAGGTATGCTTACCACCAGGTAGATACAAAGTTTACATGCCGAGCTCCAGTAAGAAATATAATAAGTTGATCCAGGTTAAGTGTTCAAAGTAAAAAAAAATATATACTATTAATGTAGAATGTCGAAGGATTCTTAATGTTGGCTGAAGCCTTCAAAGGCTGTGAAGGATGTTGTTTATCCAGCATCGTGGGGAGCCCACAATGGGTCTGGTGTTGGTTCTGCTGTCACAAAGAACGTCATTAACATACTGTTATTATTGTATATGTCTGAACCTGTGGTCTGAACCAAGTACGTTTATTTTTGTAAATTCGCATCTTCAATTGTATTTTCTTTAAAGTGCAATAAAATGTGTTTAATCGTGAAATAAATTCCTCAGTGATAGGTTTAATAAAGTTCAACAAAACGTATGATTTATGTATTTTGCTCATTGTATCAAAAACATGTAAATTTATTTTAAAATCTATATATTATTTATCTTACTCAAATTGTTATAAGTTAAGACATAATCAATTTTGTCTAAAAAATAATTGCATGAAATGTTTAAAAAAATAGTGCGTCGATACTAGAAGAACATTACACGCATATTATATTTCCCAGGTCACAAACTCAGCTGTAAGCTTGTACTATGTGTACCAAAAACAATGACATCAATACATATTATATTTTATAAACAACCAGACCATGACATTACAGAAAAACGTACATTTTTTTTTGCCATGGGTGTGAATCGAACCCACGACCTCCGAATACAACGCCAAAAGCGCAACCGACTAGTCTACGGAGGCAGTCAAGTACAATAAGTTATAAATGTACTATTGTATATTAGGTATAGGACTTAACATAACATTTTAATAAAAATAAATATATAATTATCTCAACTACATTATTTTATTTCAAATTACCACGGACTAGTGTTATTGTATTACCTAAAAACATCAGCATATAAAGTAACAAACCATTTTGACAAAGAACATACTTTCAAAACTAAACATTTAGTAGTACCTACGGCAGCAAAAAAAAAAAAATCAGTTGAAGCTCGCATATAGGTTTTTCTTATAAACTTTGAAGAAGCGTTATTATAACTTGGTTGGCAATTTATAACATTTACTTACGCTTGATATTATATAAATTATTTTATGCTGGAATACAGAAAAATCTTTAAAAATATATTTTATTGTACCAACTATTTACCAAAACCAGTCGTCAGTAATACGACGTCATTTCGAAGAGGTAAATAAAACAATAATTTGTCATAAAATAACAACTTGTTGAATAACAAATTATAATGACCGGTCTTTAACGTGAGCATAGTAAATAACCTCGTTGGGGTGTAGTGAAACCCCACTGGGCGAGTTTCAAAATAAGAACGTGGAAAATGTTTCCAAAATCGTCGGTGCGCAGTGACAGCGGGCTGCATACGGCCACCGGATGCATTTTCCTAATGTGTCGGCTCATGGGATTATTTCCTGTAGAAGGGTTGTTGAGTAGAAATTCTAAGAGATTACGGTAAGTACGCAGAATTACTTCTTTTTACTCGTGCACGGCTTGTGCCTTTGTATCTACCTGATGTTAAGCAATTAACAAAGTCCATGAAAAAGATCGATTAACATTTGCTCCTACTACAAATTTGCATTAAGAGTCTATTTTAATACCCTTGCTGCATTAATGTTAATTCAAATGCCCGTTTTGTAACCGTACCCTAAAAGGAGTTGTTGCCGCCCATTTCATAGCCGCATTGTTTAGCCAGCATAGTGGGACCTATATGCTGTGCTCCTATAAAATAAATTAGAGGTCAGAAAAACAATCATAAGAGGCAAAACATGATATAATATTATGTCCATGTCGCAATGCCCTTGGACGGACACCTTCCAACGCATATATCGGAGTTTTAAAACCATTTATTTGTTATTCATAATATTAACTAGCTGGTGCCCGCAACTTCGTGTGCGTCTTATTTATTTTTAAACAAAACCTATTTGCCCCAACCCGCGTGACTACACGTGGCACGCGGCGCTACGTAAACGTTAAATGTTACTCACAATGAATCCTTATTTTTCAGTTATTATATTTTGAATGGATTTTACGTGATGACAAACCCACAAACAGACAACAATAGAACGTAAAACTCGTTCTATTGCTTATTTTTTGAGTACACTTTTGCAAAAATAGAGACACGGAAAGTTTTCGATTTAATTAGTTAAATTGTTTATTACAGATTTAACTTGAAGTCTCCATACTCAGTACTTGTTTGTATTTCATTTTTATTAATGACAAGCATTATGTGCTTCATAATACACGATCTAGCTATGTTTGGCCTAAATTATAATACTATGTGTAAGTGAAATTAAAAATTTTAATATACAAACGTTTATTATTTTGCTTTCTTTATACCTGTTTGCATGCTTTTATATTTAATTAATTCAGACTTGACCATTATTTTGTTAATAAAATACAGTTTATTAAGGTTTTATTTTAATAATAAGTAATAATATGTATTATACCATCTTGAAATAATCTTACCATCAGGCATGCTTGAGCGGTCAAACGCAGATTCTGTTTATAATATAAAAACATAACTATAACATGTGCTGTGGTTCTTATTATTTTATTATAATGTGTAAATATTTTATTTATTTATTTTTCAGCATATTGCATTTACATGGGAGAAGGATTTTTAAGAATATCCATATTGGTATGGATAGCAAAAAGTTGGCCTTCCCTGGTGACCAGCACGCAGGCTATTGAGACCTCACTGACGTCTGTGAGGGAGAGGAATGCCAGGTTCAGACTCAGGGTTACTGTTCTTACAGTGTTCATGTTTTTGTGTAAGTAGGTATAGAGCATGGGTGCGGGTGCTAACCGGCGTTAAATTTTAACGTAGCGGTTAATAGTTTTTTCGCCCCACAACGTTAAGTTAGTTAGTTTGTCTATCAATTTTCAATGTCACCAGGTTTGCATTACGCCAGAATTACATACATTATATCGATTAAAGTTTAGCTTAACGTTATGTGCGTAATCACCTTGCTTATCTTAAATAAATTAATACGCTGTAAAAGTCAGATATCGGCTATAGACACTCATTTAGAGAAATGAGCGATTCAACAATAACTTAGATGACATTAATAACTTGATGAGCGATTTATCTTCTACCACGTTTTCAGTCTTAACATATCCGATCATTTACATATCTTCTACTTGTCCTTAATATTTATGGCTATACCTATTTAATAAAGTATTTTATTAAAGTTTTATTATATTTATCAATGTTAAGTTATAAATTCAAACAAACTTAATTTAGGGCTGCTTTTTCAATCGTTAGATAAAGTTATTCTACATATAACTTGTATGAAGAACTGACAAATTGATTAATTCTCCATACAAGTTATCTATGGAATAACTTTTTCTGATGATTGAAAAATCAGCCCGTAGAGATATGAGTTTTTTGTTTCTGTAAGCACTAAAAATACCCCATGAAAAGCTTATGAAGATGGAAACATGTTTTCGGTTCTGTAACTGTTGTGTACTATTGTCACTGTATGAATATATATTACTTGCTACATGTTCCATATCGCCATAATTAAACATTATCCAATGGCAAAGGCTACTACTATTTTTGGTAAACGCATTGGTTGTCATCCCTATTCATAAACAAAATGTTCAAAATAATTTACCACCTCATATCGATTATCAAGATACTGTTCCTAACATGATCTTGATACCTCTCCTTTACATACTATACAATCTCCTGCAGTGCTTTACAGAGTTTTCTACTCATGAATGGAACAACTTTCACTTTGAAACCAACTCTGTCAGAACGAAAAAAAAATCTACTGTATTATTTTCCCTCTGAAAGATTTTGTTATATTATACTTATAGTTAATGTTGTTCCTTTCCCAAGAACCGCTACATAGGGTTTCTGTATAAATAACCTTTTTTATTTCAGTGGTGGTCATACTGTATTTCGTATTTCATGCCAAGCAGTCTACGCTTTGTAATAAGAAATACAACCCTAATATGACAATCACACAGGCATTCTTTGAACATAAAATGCCTTTCGTCTTTTATTATATTGAATACCAGCCGTGGATCGCAGGAATATTTAGTGTAAGATACACATTTGGTTTTTGAAACTCTTAAAAAGTATATTGACGCAAATAAAATAAGAAAAACAAAAAAATTAGGTACCTATTATACCTAAGTTTTTTTCCAGATACCAATTCTTCAAAACTTTATATCGGAGTACCTTTTCGACATGATGATAGCTTACGTTAGCGTTTATCTAACGCAATACTTTTTGGAATTCAACGATCGTATTGTTTCGGCTCAAAACAAGGTATGTAGGTAATTATTACTTACACAAGTATTATTTTTACATTTTTACTGCATTGTATTTAGGTTATTTTGTAGGAGGGATATTATATTTTACATTGTAGGAGGGATATTTACATCGTCAAATTTTGTGGAGTAGAAAAAAAGTGAGACTTTATGAAATAATAACGCATATATTTAATGATGAAAATGTTATTAGGCACAAAGTAACAAATCGATTAAAGTCCTTTATCAACAACCTCGCTGGGCCACCGGTATAGTTTACCACCACCCATATAGATGCAAAAACCGTCAAGTGGCCCAGTATTTTTTTTTGGTTTTACCGGGTTGGAGACAACTGTAACGATTTATTGTCGAGGGGGTAGTCTCCTCTCAGGGTGCGGTTTCGGTTTCAATGGAGAAAATGAAACTACCACCCCGACATAAAATATGCAGTAGTCTCCTGAAAACCGCTGGACCAGAGATGAAATACGTTCGTGAACACATTTGACTGTATTCGATTTAAGCGCAATTTGGACTCCCGACTATACAAAATATAGAAAAATATAATAACTTTTAATTATCCATTGTAGCTTACTACCTGCCTACTTAGTAAGTCTTGTTTACATCCCCGCACCTTGTAAACAAAAAAAACAATATGAAACAAATAAAGTTTTAAAAATGGGTCAGGAAATTTAGCTCCATTGTGTTTATTGTTTGATCTTCAAGGTTATGGGTTCGTGAAGATACGGACGCGCTGATAAAGACAAATAGTTTCCCCAAATTTATTTTTCTGTTTTGGACGTGACAGATTTAATTTAATAAAACCCTACAAAAAAAAGACATAGCTTGGTTTAATTTTTAGGTTTCTGTAAGTTTAAAAAAAAAATTAAACCCGAATGGGAAAATTGGTATTTAATGCTAATTAGTTTCTGTCGCCGCCCATTTCGTAATTGCATAATTGCCGGCATAGTGGGAGTATTGATAAACAATAATTATTGATGGACCCCTTTTATGGACTTTATAGATTTTCTAACCACCAGGTAGATACAAAGTTACATGCCATGCTCCATAAAAAAAAACTTTGTATGTCTGTTCAAAGACAAAATCTGAATTTTTCAGTTCGCAAGTAACATTGCCGCGAGTCGCACGTGTCGCTGCGCGCGAGCGCTATGTTGCGCCTTGTTTTTCGAGTTAATTTGCCCTACCTTATTTATTAGTGTTAACAGTATACTTGTGTGTAGGGTAACTCCAGGGTCAATCTGGAGCCCCTCAATATGTCGTGTGCACCTCCAACGTATCCCCTAACCACATTGTCTCAACAACATGAAGTAAGTTCACAAAGTACCAGCTACGCCAGCGTTACATCTAATGGATACTTTCCGAAAAAAGACCAAGCTGTTATTCTAGAATCTTTAGACGGTATCATGCTTAAAGAATATATTTTGGCAATTTCTACACTATGTAACCCGACGTCAATACGTTTTATATCGAGAATATCTAATTCAAGAATATGTATTTATTTTGAAAACAAACAAACAGCAGAAAATCTAATAGACAAAGTTATTACAATTAAAGACAATCAGTTAAAGATCTCCCCATTAATCACAAACAATAAAAGAATCGTATTATCAAACGTATGTCCAGTAATCCCCCATTATATTATAGAAGAAAAACTTCGTGAATTAAAAGTAAGGATTATGAGTCCAATTACTTTTATGAAAGTGGGAATTCAAGAACCGGGTTTTTCACACATACTTAGCTTTAGACGTCAACTATACATTTCTCCTGAAGATGAGAAGATACTTCCAGAATCATTGCAAGTTAACTTCGAAGGTACTAATTATTGGATATACGTATCAACCGAGGCCCTGAAATGTTTTACTTGTAATAATATAGGACACATAGCTAAAAATTGCTCAAAAAATGTAATGGATAATTCCCAACAATCACAGACTATAAATAACACATTTTTACCAGACCAAATAGATAATAAAAATACTACCCCATATGTACGGGTTCCTTCCAGTAAGTTCTTGTCTGACTTGTATGAAACTCCAGAAAATTTTACTGTTCTAAATAAAAATGATAAGGGTTTGAAACGCCATCACTCACCAACCACCACCGAGTCACCTGTTGCTGAATATACAGACAATATTCACACTAAAGAAAATTATCCACCGGCTGCAGACTCAGAAACTGATGATACATCATTTAGTAACACTTCCATAGAAGATAATACTCCAAACATAAAAAATAGAAAGAAAAAGAAGACTAAAGGGGAAGATCAAAGAACGGATTTGGAAGTTTGGAAAGATATAAAACATGAAATTAAAGATCAAGAGCTATCTCCTATTAACATCGATCAATTTATCAGTTTATTAGACTCAATACGAGGAAAACAAAATGTCAGAGAGATTGTTAATGAATATACTGATAACATAAAGGATCTTATTCTATTATGCAATACTTTGCATACAAAAATGAATAGAAGTCTTAAAAACAGATGTTCGCGATTAACTAAGAAACTTCATGAAATTATAAACTTTTCGGTCCTGACGGACTGGACTTTAGCAGCAAGCGTGCATGCTGACAACCCTTAAGGGGTGCCTTATACTTATATTTATTTTTTACACCTTTTTTTTTAGTTTGTGTTAAATTAATATACTTAGAACTTAAATACTAGTTATATAAAATATTGTAAAATCATGGATATATTGCAATGGAACATAAATGGTTTTTATAGTCGTTTAGAATACCTAAAGTTATTAAAAAATAAATTTAATCCCCTTTGTATATGTTTACAAGAAACAAATTTTAGTAAAGATTTTTGTGGTTCATTGACAGGTTATCTACACTATTATAAAAATCGTCAACACAATTTAAAATCCAGTGGTGGGGTGGCAACATTTATTAAACCATCCGCTTTACCCGAAGAAATTTTTTTAAACACCAGCTTAGAAGCAGTAGCAGTTAAAATTAAGTTTCCCAAGATCTTAACAATATGCAATGTATATCTACCAAATAGTCGTCAATTATTGGAATCTGACTTGAATAAATTGGTATCACAATTACCTAAACCTTATATTATCGTGGGCGATTTTAACAGCCACCATTATTATTGGGGCTCTGTTAAATGTGATTCAAGAGGAAGGATAGTGGCTAACTGGTTGGATTCCCACGACGATCTGGTATTATTGAATTACAATAAACCTACACACTTTTGTGTTAGAAGTGGAAGTACCAGTAACATTGATCTAACAATTTCATCCCAAAATATCGCTGCATATTTTGATTGGCATGTTCTTGAAGACCTATATGATAGCGATCATTATCCTATTATTTTAAAATCCCAAATAGCTTTAGATAATACTGTAATTATTCCCCAAAAATGGAAATTTAACTTTGCAAATTGGTCATTATTTCAAAGTGAAATTAGAGAAAATATAATTAAATTGCCTCCTGTTATAGATAATCCTGACATAAACACAATTATCTCCAAATTCTCAGAAATATTAATTAATGCTGCTAAAATCTCAATACCTAAAAGTTCAAATAAAATAAAAAAAAGAAACGTTCCATGGTGGAATGAGGAGTGTAAGATGGCAGTAAAAGAGGCTAAAAAAGCCCAACGATTGTATAAGAAACACGCCCAACAAGTTGTAAATTTGGACTTAAAAACTGATTATAAGAAAAAAAGAGCACATGCAAGAATAACACTTAAAGAAAGTAGAAGAACGTACTGGAGAGACTATGTATCTTCTATAAATCCTAAAACACCTATTGCCGAGGTATGGAGAAAAATACAAAGTATTAATAGATATAAAGGTAAAATGGATACAATAATTCTAGAAGTATTTAAAGATAACTTTAGCAGTGATCCTAGTCTAACTGCAAACTGTTTAGGACAATGTTTTGCGACCAACTCTTCTTCTAACAACTATAACGATAACTTCTTACAATATAAATCTAATCAGGAATCACAACACAATTTTAATTTTAAAGATAACAGTAACCCAATTAATAGCAAAATTCAAATACATGAACTTCTACTTGTCCTTTCAAATCTTAAAAATTCTAGCCCTGGCCACGATGATATACCAAACCCTATTATTAAAAATCTACCAACTTGTGGAATAAATTATTTATTAGACATTTTTAACTATATTTGGTGTAATCAAGTTTTTCCTGATAAATGGAGAGAAGCTTTAGTCATCCCTATATTAAAACCAGGAAAGCTTCCGACTTCACCTTTAAGTTTTAGACCAATTTCCTTAACGTGTTGTCTTTGTAAAATTCTAGAAAGAGTTATTAGCAATCGACTGAGATGGTATCTAGAGAGTAATAAATTGATTGCACCATCTCAGTTTGGTTTCAGAAATTTTAGAAGCACAGTAGATCACTTAATGAACCTAGAAGACGAAATCCTTACATCGTTTGCAAATAAGAATCAGGTAGTCCTTGTCGCCTTGGATATAGAAAAGGCATATGAAATGGTGTGGAAGCACAGAGTTCTAAAAATAATGGAGCAGTATAATATCAAAGGTAACTGCTTAGCTTTCGCCAATAATTTCTTAGAAAATCGATCTATTTGTGTTAGAATAAATAATTATTTGTCTAGCTCCTATAAAATTGAAAATGGGTTGCCCCAAGGATCAGTATTGAGTGTTATACTGTTTCTCTTAGCTATTAATGATGTTTTTTCGACTATAGAAAAACCAGTAAAGGGATTTTTGTTTGCAGATGATCTAACTATCTTATGTAGCGGTAATAACATCACCCCCACAATGACATTAATACAAAATACATTAAATAAATTACAAACATGGTCTTATGAAACAGGATTTAAATTTTCTAAAAATAAAACGGAGTACATAATTTTTTCCCGTAAAAAGACTAAAACAGAACATTCAATAAAATTATTAATAGATAAGCACATAGTTAAAAAAGTTGATAATATTAAAATATTAGGATTAACCTTTGATTCCAGACTAAACTGGAAACAACATGTTAAACAATTAAAATCAGATTGTAATAAAAGGTTGAATATTATAAAATCACTATCATCATATTCATGGGGCTCAGATAGAACATCTTTACTTATGACCTACAAAGCATTAATACGACAAAAAATAGATTATACCAGTGTAATATATGATTCAGGTAGTCTAAATACTAATAAAATTTTAGAAAGTATACAGAACACATCACTAAGACTATGTATTGGAGCATTCAAAACCAGCCCTATAGACAGTATTTTAGCAGAATCTGAAGAAAAACCGCTGCATATTAGACGTAAAGAATTATCCATAGTATTTGCAACAAAGATTTTATCGTACCCTAATAACCCTAGCTATAATTACTTTAAACAAAAAAGACCATCAGACCTTGAGTATCAAATTCATACGGATTTACCAAAACCATTTAGAATTAGAGTTTCAAAATACCTACTTGAATTAGATATCAGTATTCCTCCCATTAGACATAAAATAATTTTATCAGTTCCACCATGGCAACGGTTTCCTTTGCCAATAAACCTGGAACTTGCTGAAAATAACCGTGATAACACTCCCGATTATATTTATAGAAATCTATACTTAAATTTGGTGCATGGCAAGTACCAAGATTTCGAACCCCTTTATACAGACGGTTCCGTCATGGATGGACGATCAGGATGTGCCATAGTATATAAAGATGACTATTATCGTTATCGTTTGCCTAACTCTAGTTCCATCTTTACATGTGAAGCCATAGCTATCTCGAAATCCCTTGAAATTATACTTAGTAAACCCAATAGTAGCAAATATGTAATTTTTTCAGATTCAAAATCATGCCTAATGGCTTTAGGTAACTTTAATAATAAAGATACTCTTGTAGTTGAAATCCAGCAAAAATTTTTAAATCTCATTGCTAATAAATACACATTGGAACTAGTATGGATTCCGAGTCATCAGGGTATTAGAGGGAACGAGAAAGTAGATTATGAAGCCAAATTAGCTACCAATGAAGAAATTATTGATGAATCATTTAAGTGGACAGATAAAGATTTTAAAAAAGTTATAAAAGTGAAGGCTAATATTCATTGGGATAATTCATGGAAAGCTAAAAATGGCCGATGCTTAAACCTTGTCCGTTGTTCGACACTAGAAAAATCCCCAGTCCCCCAAACATCTCGAAGAGATCAGTCGGTCCTGACAAGATTACGAATTGGACATACGAACTTAACACATGTCCACCTAATCACTAAAAACCCAAAAAACCAATGTGAAAGATGCAGCTCCGAGTTAACGGTTAGGCATCTATTATTAGACTGCAGTGCCTATGATAATGACAGGAAAAGATTTAGTCTACCACCAGATATTAAAAAGTGCCTAAGTGACGAATTTTGTAATGATGTATTTGAGTACCTAAAGTTTGTTAATATTTATAATAAACTATAGTTCCATTGCAGTAGTGGGGGTCTGATGGGGTAGTTAGTGTATGTGTGGGTAGGCGTGTGCAGCGCTGACCGCTGGAATTAACCAAACCATGTGTAGGTCAATTCCAGACGTCAATTTTTGTGCGCGCTTGGTTACCCATATGCTTTCGGCACCTTATCAGACTTCCCTATATTCTTGAATGATTATACGGTCGCTTATGACCATGTTGTTAATAGCGACCCTAAATAAATAAATTAAAAAAAAAAAAAAATCTGAATTTATTTTCAAGCACTTGGCTGAGAATTTATCAATTACCATCAAATGGATGTAAAGTAACGTGCCATTTACTCCGTTAAAAAGTATCATCTTGATACCCAAAGTACAAATAATAATAATAATATGTCGGACAAATTACACATATTGCTCTGGTCACAAACTAAGCTCTAGGCTTGTACTATGTGTACCAAAAGCAACGATATAATACATATTATATTTTATAAACACCCAGACCATGACAAATTGTACAGAAAAATCATGCAAATAATATTTGCCACCAAAATGCAACAATAAATACGTCTTTGTCACCGTCCATTTCGTAAACGCATCATTTAGCCGGCATGGTGAGTGCGATCAATATTCTTTAACAATATTGTTGTGTTGATCGACCCCATTCATAGATTTTGTAGGTCTGCTTACCATCAGGTAAAGATAAAGTCACATGCCGTGCTCTACTTTGTCGTTACTAAAATAATAAAGGGCATGAAAACAGTGGCGATTTATTAAACAACACATTCATGGCTATGGTACATCTGTTTACCACCAGGTACCCATATGCAGAGACACGTTTTGTACTCTTGTTACAAAAAACAAGACAGAGGGATCGTTTTAAACGATATTAAATGATAGCTGGAAAAGTGAGTCTGTGTCTCTCCGTTTGTTTGTGGAAGTTTAACTTTTAAACCACTAAACCGATTTCGGGGGTAAACATAAGATATAATATATCTTGATAAAACGTTAGGGCGATAAGATATAGTATATAAAAATTTAGTATTTCGGTACAAATAAAATTTTAATTCATATTTTAATATCCTTAAAAAAAGGTGTATTTTCAATGAAAATAAGTTGATAAAATAGTATTTTTTTAGCCATCATTACCCTGGAAGGAAATTAGGGTACACTACACAAAAATGGTATCCCTGGTACAACTGGTGGATTCCAAAATCAGTTACATGGTCATCTTGTCCCTGGTCATCTTGTCCCTAATTTTATAATACTACAACCATTTCTAGGTTTCTACAAGCGTAGAAATGGTGTAAATCGCCGGTCAAAGTAATTTTCGTATGATGAAAACTATAGTATTTTTTCTGTTACTTTAATTGTATTTAAATAATTTTGACATCAGAATCAATAATGCCTAATTTATTAACAATATCGGAAAGCTACGTTATTTCATTTTATTACAAAAAGCTTTAGTAGGTACCTAATTTTAAAAAGAGTTAAAGATTATTCTAATATCTACTCCATTAATTCTAAAGGAATTACAGATTCGGGTTTTATATAATAATATATATAAAATATCCATTTCCTTGCTATTTTTATTTCGCCGCAACAAAACCATGTTATAAAAATTCCTTAATTTCATACAATATTTTTTTCTTATTTGCCACCATACATATATATTATTGTTTTGCAACAATTTTATAGATCCGAATCCGAATCACCAATTATCCTATTAAATCGTCAGTTATTTTAATATAAATATAGAATACGTAAATAATAATGTACCTACACTTACCTACCTAGTAATATATCTATTTAATTTCAGAACAAGCAATATCTACCAATATATAAAGTGTCATTCAAAACTTTCAGAAATGTAAGTATTCTCTGTCAACTACTTATAATTCGTAAATATATTGTTTAGATCGACGTAATGAATAAACAATTTAATTATTAATTATCACAACTGAAATTCGCTCGCACAATGTCCATTAAACGAATTTAAATCCTAAACGCGCTTTCTGACTGTCAAATTTATACAAATTGCTGATAAATAAAAGCCAGGTAAATGCTATTTAAAACGTTACGCAAGCCGTCGTTACAATATGTATATTTGGACTTGGGTACAGAAAAAAAAGTTCGGGAAAAAATTAGGACAAAAATAAATGCATTTATACAAATATCCTTATAAACCTGGTGGTAAGCAGACCTACAAAAACCATGCACCATTGTTTAACAGCATTAATCGCTCCCACTATGCCGGATAAACAATGCGGTTACGAAATAGGCGGCGACAAAGACGAGTTTGTATTACGAGTCTACTTTAGTAGCCTCGCTGCTGAGGGTCCAATACAGTCTATCTAAATATCGTTTAGTCTTAAGTTTAGGCTGTGGGTTTTTACTTTTAAAATTGGTTTATTTATGTTTAAATTACTACTTGCAGACTTGTCCTAAAGGCCCTTCACTTTGCGTATTTGTGTTTCACCCTTCTATTCATAGTCACAAGAACTCTTATCATGACGCTATCAGCCGCCAAGCTGAACGGCGCAGCTGAAAAAAGCGCTATGTTTATCTATGAATTGCCTAAACATGAACGAAGTGATGAGGTAAGTAAGCATATCACCTTTTGAAGTTCTTAAAAACAGTTATTTAAAACGGTATTTCTGTGGAATCGGTTTATAAAAATAATTTGTTTTTCTTTTTAATACGTCATACTTTTCCATTTCCGAATACATAACGGGAGTTGTCGTATTTTTATTTTGTATGAACTAGAATAATTCTATACCAGTTTAGATGATACTAATTAATTATAAAATATAATTATATTTAATTGAATCAGGCGTTATTTTGCGGAAGTCCATTTTATAATGATTAAAATTAGAAATCATTATGCAGTTAAACTGCATAATAATTTCCAATTTTAATCATTATAAAATACAAACTTGGAAATCTATATCATTCTCTAAATCTGTGATGCTTGTTTTATAAATCTGTGATGCTTGTTTTATAAATTTTGTCATACATTTAAAACGGTAAATCAACATTTAAATATTTAGGCGAAAAGGTTTAAATTATTTTTAAATAGATTAGGAATTTAACAAATAATTTATATGGATAAAAAGTCAAATTTAGCTTATATTTTTTTTTTATATTACAGGTCCAAAGGCTTTTATCACAAATCAACACAACCACACTGGTTTGGGATTCTTTAATGTTACGAGGGAAATGATTTTGAGTGTAAGTACTAATAATACTTAAATTCTTCTATAGTATCACACTGATTTATACAAAAATACATACATATCATCACGGGTGCCTTATGGCGCCCGAGGCCGCCTAGACGGCCCCTGGGTATCCAGCGGAGGGTTTTTAATCCCACCTCGTCGTAGCCGATGGTATGAGTCTACACCGAACAAATGGCTAGCTCGTCGCGATGTTTTGAATAGACTCAATAACCCATCATCAGTTTCACAAGTTGGTATAGTGAAACCGGGACCGACAGCTTAACGTGCTCTCCGAGGCACTATAGTGGTGTTGTCAATATTTTTTTAAATTAAAAACTCATTGGTACACACCGGGATTTGAACCAGGGACCTAAGTGTTTTTAAGTTCAAGGTCTAACCAACTCGGCCACCACGTATATACATAAATATAAATAAATATAATTTATACAAAAATACTAGGGAAAGAGCATTAGTATCACAAATTATGGAAATAACCTAAAAAACAACGCGTGCATTCATACTAACCACAGCAGTCAAGTTCCGATCGAACGGAGTTATCCGTACAGAAAAGTTTAGAAAGACTATGACTAATCGAAATCGATCTTGTCAGTGTATATATACCGGTGGTGTGAATGCTGTACTTGGGGGAAATTTATGTTGTGTGTCGGTGCGAAATCATCAAGTAAAAAGTGACAGATCTCCATAGAAACTGTCAATTTCATTCGAATGCATCAAGCGACATGCATCACAAAGCGCGACAATTGTCATGTAGGCCTATTACGCCATACAATTGGGCTAAACTATAACTAAAAATAACGTAGTTGTCCCTCAGTTTTCAATGTCACCAGGTTTGCATTACGTTATTATTGCATCATATCGATTGAAGTTTAGCTTAGCGTTGTGCGTGTAATCACCCCGCTGTTCTCAGGTCAGTCTGTCAGAGAAAGCGACAAGTGTCCGCAACATGCCCGTATCATATGCATATATTTTTCGGTACCAAAAGATCGGTCCGATAATGATTTACGATCTACATTGCATCGACCCTAAATAAGCTTTATACTGTAGCTTTACCATACGTTTTTATTAAACAATCTTTCACTTTTACTGTACAGCTTAAACTATCGCAAAAAAAGCAATCTTATTGGTGGATCCCTACAGTTTAAACTTAGAGTAAGTGAAAGATTGTTTAACAAATGAATACTTTGTTTCAGATGACTGGAGTAATAATAACGTATGAGCTGGTCCTGCTGCAGTTCGCCAGAGCTGACGACGACGATAAGCCCGCCAGCAGCAACAACTTCTCTTATATTTGAAGTTATTAATATTGTTAAAGGAGTTTATTTACGGATCTGTTTCTTTATGGGGCTGAACCGTGTGGGGTGTATTAACTAATGTATACACATGCTACCTTGTAAATTAAAAGTAGTCCTCTTATTCATCAAACAACTTCATTGGGTGTTTTACTGAAAATTGAGTTTATCTCTAATGTGACAAAGATGATTGCCATTGATATATTGATATCCCCGAGATGGTAAGTAGATTATACAGTCCATGAATAGACAACACCAACACCAGTATCACCGATGTCAGTGGCGCCTACGTTGGCTATACACGTTTCGCTTAGGGTTAATTGCTATTAAAATTTAGTGAATATGTAATTAAACTACATTCACTAAATTTTAGCTAACCAATTTTAATTAAATTGTTTTAAACCTAATAACCTATATAACAATACAGTGCTAATGGCTAAATTTTAAAGAAACTATAGTAGAATAGAAAAAAATATAAAATTTATGAAGCATACTGTATAGAGAAGACGACAGCTACTATTCAAATACAACGTCATGCACTAGCACTGCAACACTTGATGTTATTGTGTTAGCCCGGACCGGTTTTTAATACCGTGTTTTAGGTAAACACAATATTAAAAAAAAAACATTTCTATGTTTTATTTTTATTATTTTTATTATTTCTTGTTTTTTTTTTATATACTTTTATGTTTTTGTTGTGCCTTCTGTTGTCGGAAAAAAAAATCAACATTTAAGTGATTTCTTATGCTAAACATGTTCTTTAAACCTAAGAAAGATTACATTCATTCATTCGAATATACTCGTAAATACCTAAATATCTAAATTTTTATTGATGTCAACAATATATAAAAAAAAATCTAGTTATAACCCAAGAACGTCGCAACTTTATTTACAAAGTAAACATTATAAATGTTATTAAGAAGAAAATATATATTTTTATTTATTTTAGGGAAAATAAATAAAAATATATATTTTCTGATGCGTATCAGAGCTAAGTACGTGAAGGGTCGAGGTAGGTTATATAAAAATATATTTCGTTCCGCGGGTTTTGCTAAATAATTAATCTTCTTTCAAATAGAACTGCTTATTTTATCTTGAATACAATATATACCTGTACCTACTACATTTAAGTATGTTATAATTTAGTTAGAGATATACACATATAAGCATCGACTATTAATATTATTCTTCCTAGGAGTGCACGAGTTCATCTGGTCAAAAACAAATACTGTAGTCTCCACGCCACTCCGTGCCAGTGCGCCACTCCGTCCTCACGCGGCACATGTGGGACAATTCTCCAGAACATACCATTATAGAGAGTCCATACTCCAACAGGAAGTGTGTCTGGAGTCTGGATGTCCTACAATTGGCGTATAACTCTACAGAGAGCCTTGTGACGCGCGGGGGGACGCTTGTGGTATGCACTTGCAGTAATCTAGTCGGCAACTCGTATCATGCCTTGTCACCGTGCGTGATATATCAGACTACTCATATAATAGTAAGTAACAATATAATAATATAGCCTTTATAGCCTGGCCATACAGCATATAAATAAATAAAAAAAGAGTCACAAAAATTGTATAGTTTTCGTGTTATATATCTAAGTACGAAAACGGAGACCCAAAGACAGGTTGCATTTAATATTGTATTATAATTTTTATTATAACATACATTTTATTAAATTAAAAAAGTCAATCAGATAAAAAGAAAATATCTACTGTCATTGTACAAAACATTTTTTTTTTTTCAAAAATATAATAGTTTTAGAAAGAAAGGAAGTGATCTCGTCGCTGGATTTCCCAGCTTCCACTTTCTTCCACATCGGCACCTCCCCACCGACACTCCAACATATTGACCTGGCTTTTCTCACACTTTTTACTTTACCTATCAAACTCCGGATAGAAAGGCAAGAAATAAGAATACTATAATAATTGGATGCAAACACTAGTCTGGTATGGCCGTCCACACTGCCTCCGGCGCCGCTAAGCCATAATGCGATGATCATCACAGCGATTGAGATAATAGCATTTAATCCAATTATTTTTAGGTGGGAGGAAGGCCTCTTTTACTTCTAAGCCGACCGACCGGACTCGTTACCACCGCCCATACAGATGTTAAAACATCAAGTGACCTAGTTATGTATCAGTTTTAGTCTGTGGGTTCACCGGTTTTCCGGAAACTACTGCATCGATTTCTTGTCGAGGTGGCAGTCTCCTTTCATGGTACGGTTACGAAACGGATGATTGATTTGAGGCTAATAGATTCGTAATGCAAATACGCCCATGTCGCAGCCCATTTCGTAATCGCATCATTTAGCCAGCATAGTGAGAGCGATCAATATTGTTATACTAGAATGTATTGATAGATCCCATTCATGGACTTTGTAGGTCTGCAGGTATCAGATAGATACAACGTCACATGCCGTGCGTAGTGCGCGCAGTTAAAAAAAATCTAAATTCGAAACCGCAAATAACAAGTATTTTACACTAACGTGTCAACAACCGATGCGCCCAACCGATTCCGATTTTTTTCAAAAACCTTTCACTATTCAGTGATGTTATCATTTTTCAATTGGGAATTACCTAAAAGTTCCTTTTGGATATGGTGTTTTGGGACATTTTTGAATAAACCAAATTTTAATATATAAAAAGCATACATCTGAACTTATAGGTAAGACTTTGCGATTCTGGTGCCTTCGAAACTGTATTTGTTGAGATGAGAACTTTACTTATGCGTGAAGATTACTTTTAAAAAAATATATATTAGTACGACATAATATTATCCCAAAAGCTTTCTCCAGTCGACAGTGCTGCTTTTAATCAGTGCAATTATTGACAAAGTTACTGAATAAATGCAAAGTACCTTTCTGCTTAACACAATATATTTTTCTTCATTAGGTATTTACTCCAGGACTGTCCACTGGAAGAACCTTAGGAAAATTTTATATCTACATACATACATATTGTTGGAAAAGAATAAGGGAGGCACAATACCTGTTGTTTCTGAGGTCGCTGGTTATATATATAGATCCACAGACACTTCACAATTGTTTTATGATTTTTACACTTTCTTCGCGGCCGCGGTGTAGTCCATGAATATTTGGACGAGAGCAAAGTATTTTATATGCGTGATTTTATTGTAACAAGTTGGTAGACGTCCGTCCGCGGTAAATGTGCGATAGGAACCAAAAAAAAAGGGTAGGCGGGGATGGAACAATATTAATGAAAGTAAGTATGTGTGTGTAATTGCGTATGTGTGCGTGCCTTGAGTTTCATTTTAACTAAATATCATCCATGCTCCCCCCTTGAAACACTTTAAAAGAGCTTCAAATTCGCGGAATACTATTAAATAACAACAAAGCGAGAGCGAATACAAGAGATAAACAATCTCATATTAACACGATAATTAACAAATTACAAATTAATAAGACAATAATACTAAATAAAAAATTACTGAAATAAATAAAATTAAACTGCTTATTAAATTATACAGCTATTGAGTAGGCAAAGGACATAAGCGAACCACAGGTCGCTTATGATTGCCCGTCACTGTTCGTACAGTGACCACGCGCACGATTCGATCGCGACCGGGATGAGTCTCCTCCACTATACCCAAAGGCCAACGTAGAGGAGGCACGTTATCCTCACGTATCATTACCACCTCTCCTACAGTTATAGGCCGAGACGAAGTATTCCATTTTTCTCGCGTTTGCAGCGTATTTAGGTATTCGAGGCGCCATCTATTCCAGTATGACTGAACCAGTTTATCCAGAAGATCGCGCCTCGAGAGTCTTTCTATAGGAGTTGCGGAAAAGTCTTCCGCAGGAATATGAGAAAGTGGAACGGTATGAAGGAAATGGCTCGGTGTTAGCGCCGTCGGCTCCGAGGGATTCGAACTTAACACGCACAGAGGGCGGCTGTTAAGTAGCGCCTCGATTTGAATCAGCACCGTGTTCATTTCCTCATAGGTCAAAATCTGTCTGCCGATCACCTTTATGAGGTGAGTCTTCACGCACCTAATTTGACTTTCCCATATTCCAGACATGTGTGGACTGTATGGCGGCATATTTCTAAATGTTATCCTATTCTCAACTAATACGTGATTAAAGTTGTTAATATGTTGAGAGGAGGACAACAGCGTGTAAATTTCATCCAACTTCCCGCGAGCGCCGATGAAATTAGTGCCCCTATCCGAGTGGACAGCGGCTATGGGTCCCCGTCTGGACAAAAAACGTTTTAACGCTGAAATAAAACATTCCGTACTAAGGCTGGACGCGAGTTCTATATGTACGGCTTTAGTCGCCAAACATATAAATAAGCAGATGTATGCTTTGTGACTTGTAATACCCCGACCCTTTCGAGGTGTGACGTATACAGGTCCCGCATAATCTACTCCCGTGTTCCAGAATGCCTTCACCTGTTCCCTAACGCGGTAATTAGGCAATTGGCCCATCAGCGGTTCCATATTTCGCGGCTTAAATCGAAAACAAACGTTACACTTGTGTGTTATTTTTCGCACGACATTTCTTGCAGACAAAATCCAGAATTTTTGCCTTAACAATGCGAGTAACAATCCTGGACCAGTATGCAAGTTTCTCACATGATAGTGATCAATAAGGAGTTCAACTATACGATCCTTATTGGGAAGTATAAACGGATGCTTTTGGAAGTGATCGACATCGGCATTAGATAGTCGACCTCCGACTTTCATTAGGCCGTTTTCTAAAAACGGATATAATTTTCTTAACTTCAGCGAGCAGTCCTTACCGTCATGCAAGGATCTCATATCGGCGGAAAAATGTGTACGTTGTACACACTCCACCAACGATAATTCAGCACGTTCTAAGTCCGCGCTGCTGACGCTACCGAGTGATTTAATTTTCCGCGTGAACCTAAGTACGTAAACCACCACACGAAGAAGCTTATCATACCTAGACATCCTGTCCGCGAGGTCGTAATAGCAATGTACGAATTCTATTGCGCTACTCTGTAGAGTAGTTTCCCTCTTGGTTTCCGGTAAATCATCCATGGACTGAATTAAATACTGTTCAGATTTCCAGTCTGTCACAGGTAACGAGGACCAAGAGGGACCGCGGAACCAAAGCTCGTTGTCCACCAACTTCTTTGGTGTCACCGGTCGCGATATAATGTCGCTCGGATTATCTGCGCTGGCAACGTGTCGCCAATGTTTTGCAGGCAACGTTTCTTGAATCGCGGCGATACGGTTAGCGACAAACGTTTGCCACCGATAAGAAGGCGAACTAATCCACGACAGCGCTATCGTGGAGTCGGAAAATGCGTAAAAATCGCTTATAATGCAGCGAGCAGAAACGATGTCGATCGCCGCCCTTAGGAGCCTTGCCAGCAGTAGACAAGCACAAAGCTCCAGACGAGGCAGCGACTTGTTCGCGAGTGGGGCTAGCTTGCTACGAGAGCAAAGTAACGCAGTGGATCCACTAGCACTGGGGCACGCGCTGACCCTAACGTACACTGAGGCTCCATAACACTTCTCACTACTATCTGCGAATCCGAGTAAAACAACGTAAGCGCCGCTGTGTATACCTACGTGTCGAGGTATCTTAACTGCGTCTAACTCATGGAACTCCTCAATGAAGTCGAGCCAGTGACGTTCAATGGAATCGGGTGCAGGGTCATCCCAGCCCAAACTCAGCTTCCAGCATTCTTGCACTAGAAGCTTGAGGCGAGCCACCACTGGACTAATTAATCCGATGGGGTCGTAGTAACGAGCCGCCACAGATAAAATATTCCGCTTAGTACACTGGAGTGTGGTTATATTGTCTATCGATGAGGAGAAGAAGAAGTAGTCATCTAACTGCTTCCACTTCATCCCCACGACCTTCGCATGCGAGTCATCATCAAAAGTTATGACCTTCGAGGCGCGGTGTGTATCGGGAAAAAATGCGTTAAGTGTGGGGTCGTTGGTTAACCATTTGGTCATCTCGAATCCCCCGGCGTGGAACAGTTCCGTCGTCTCCTCGTACAACTGTTTCGCCTTTTCGACTGTCTCTACTGAGCAAATATAGTCGTCCATGTACAGGTTGCTAGGTACATACTTAACAGCGAGTGGGAACCGTTCCCCCTCATCCAATGACAGCTGCTTAATAACGCGCATAGCGAGAAACGGCGAACAGTTTAACCCGAATGGTACCCTTGTAAACCTATAGGTCTGGATAGGTTCCGAGGGATCAAACCTAAACAATATACATTGATAGGTCTGATCCTGTTCTTCCACCAAAACTTGGAAAAACATTTTCTCTATGTCAGCCGATATCGCGATGGGAAATAATCTTAATTCTATTAATAAATTAAAAATATTTGTTTGCAAATTAGGTCCACTGTACAAAACATCATTCATTGCCTTGCCCGAAAATGTTTTGCAACTTGCATCTATGGTGACCCTAATCTTGCTGGTCTCCTTATCCTCGCGGTAGACTGCATTATGCGGCAGATAATTGCAGTCCTCTAACCTAACTCGCGTTTCATCCACAAGGGTCAAAAATCCCTTGTCGATATACTCTCGTAAAGTCGCGTTATACCTATCTTTTATCGCGGGTATTGAATTTAGTCTACGTTCTAAGTTCAATAATCGTCTACGAGCTATACATAAGGATTCCCCCAACCTCGTGTTGAGGGTTCCCCTTAAACGGTAACCGTACCACATACCGTCCGGTCGCGTCGCGGTTGTGATATTTCACAAACATCTCCTCACACTCTTTTTCATCCGAAGTTAACCGAGGTGCGTTTGGAACACTCTCGAGTTCCCAAAATTTTTGTAAAATTAAATCGACCGATGTCTCATCATTAATAGTACATAACGCGGTGTCACATTGGGAAAAAATTGACTCGTCAACTCTCGCGCTACCCATTATGACGTAACCGAGCGAGGTTTCCAGAGCTATGGCACTGGAATGCGAAAAACTTATTTTGCTAGTACCTATTATTTGCATAAAACATTTTATGCCCATCAAACAATCAATCTCCTTTGGAATATAAAAATCTTTATCGGCTAAAGGTAGTTTATAAAAACACTCCAAATCTTTACAACTTAGTTTTGCACTCGGTAACTTATTTGTTATACGGTCGATAACAAAAGCAGGCATCGAATATATTTCCTTGCTATCAAGCATCGAGTAAAAATTTAAATTAGTTTTTCCGGAAACCGGACGTGAGTAACCCCCTATTCCTGTTACGGAAGAAGGAACGCGTGATATATTTAAACCTATACGTTTGCAGCAATTTTCTGTAATAAAATTACTCATTGAACCCGTGTCCAATAGTATCCGAATGCAACTACGTTTACCAAATTCATTTTTAATAACAATGTTTGCCGTAGGTAAAATTGTTAAAGAAAAATCATCCTTACGGTCAAACGCCATAAGGTTGAGATTCGAGGCAGCAAAGTGTGAGTGTAAAGTATCGGCCATCGGCCCGTGCGCAGCTGACTGTGATTGCGATGGCTCAGAGGTCCGAGCGCATGCCGTCGTTGGCGCGCTGTTCGATCCCGAATAGGTATTTTGCGCGGAATTAAAGTGTAATGCCGTATGATGCTTCTGCCCACAACATAGGCATTTACTTTCAGAGCGACAGTTGCTGGTTTGGTGGAAACCGAGACAATTGACACAATAATTTATGTTTTTTACTAAATTATATCTATCACTATTATTTAATTTCATAAATTTAGGGCATTTATATAGCGGGTGTCGCGGTGCAGTACAAACGGGACAATTGTTGTTTTCGGGTTTTGTGTTCTCCGTAGGAACCCGTTCACTGACTAACAAAGCATGGCTTTGATACCTACTTTTTTGAGTAAATTTAGGCGTTGTTGATTCTTTCGGGGTTTTCGAAAAAGTTTTTAAACTTGTTCGACTTAATATTTTAGTATGATCAATAATAAATTCATGTAAGTTTTGAAATGTAGGTAGATCTTTTTTGATAGTCAATTCAAATTGTTTAACCGTTTCTATGTCTAATTTGCTTAACGCGATATGTGTTATCAAAAAATCAGATAAATCGGGTAAATTCAAATGTCTGAGTGCCGCGACAGACGAACAAAACTTTTCGTTAAATGCCTCGAGGGCCGCGGTCGTAGCTTGAGGAATTTGTTTAAACCCTAACATTTGATCTAAGTAGTTGGACGCTAACTGCCTCACATCCTGATATTTATCGACTAAATTTTTCCAAATTATTTCATAATTATCCGAGTTGGGTGTTATTCCCGCACACACGGATAATGCCTTCTGCGAAAGGTGTCCAACCAAATATTGGATTTTTTGAGCGTTATTTAAATTAGTATTCGCGTGAATGAGTGACTTAAAATTCTCATAAAAAATATTCCAATTCGCAGGATCGCCGTTAAAGGTAGAAATCTTTAATGGCGGTAGTTCAACTTTAGGTAAAGTAGAAGATCCCTCCGGGTCGCGGTTTTTCGAAACGAGTTTTTCCGTTGACTTTATAGCACAATAAAGATCATTGAAAGATTCTATGCACGAAAAATTAGGAACGTATTCCTCGTCATGTTTGCAATACTCCATGTTCAGCTCGTCTACAACTTGATAAAATTTATCTTTGGTATCTTCCAAACTTTGTATGCTACTTAAAAATAAACTCGCGTATTTTCGGTTTGAGACTTGTTTACTATGTTCATAGGAAGTTTGTATTCTACTAAACAAGGTCTCCTTTTTTCCCTCCAAAACCCGTATTTTGACAGAGGAAATCGCGGAATTCTTTGATGTAGTTTCCATTTTTAAATTAAACACCAAATTAAATTAATTTAAGTTATTAAAAGGTACCTTCTTATAAAAAATAAAAAAATGGCAAGAAACTTAAACCTTACTTTTCGAATAACTACTTAAATAATGTTTTAATAATTGTAATTGTAAGTGTAAAATGTAGGAAATTTGTAAGGTCTGTAGATGGGATACGGGTCGAATGGATCAAAATTGTGTTGGAAAAGAATAAGGGAGGCACAATACCTGTTGTTTCTGAGGTCGCTGGTTATATATATAGATCCACAGACACTTCACAATTGTTTTATGATTTTTACACTTTCTTCGCGGCCGCGGTGTAGTCCATGAATATTTGGACGAGAGCAAAGTATTTTATATGCGTGATTTTATTGTAACAAGTTGGTAGACGTCCGTCCGCGGTAAATGTGCGATAGGAACCAAAAAAAAAGGGTAGGCGGGGATGGAACAATATTAATGAAAGTAAGTATGTGTGTGTAATTGCGTATGTGTGCGTGCCTTGAGTTTCATTTTAACTAAATATCATCCACATATCATCACGGGTGCCTTACGGCGCCCGAGACCGCCTAGGCGGCCCGAGGGTACCCAGCGGAGGGGTTTTGATCCCACCTCGTCATAGCCGATGGTATGGCTCGTCGCGATGTTTTGAATAGACTCATTAACCCATCTATAAACAGTTTCACAAGTTGGTATAGTGAAACCGGGACCGACAGCTTAACGTGCTCTCAGAGGCACTATAGTGGTGATGTCAAACAAATGTACATTTTTTTTTTATTAAAAACTCATTGGTATACATCGGGATTCGAACCTAAGTGTTTTTAAGTCCAAGGTCTAACCAACTAGGCCACCACGTATATATCTATTAAAAAATATATATCAATTATATTAAATACAATATATAAATGTTTTTATAAGGTATTTTATTTATATTTATCCCTTTTCTCAAAGGCATCGACTTTATAGGTTATTCTGTAAGAAATATCGTTATTAGTCAGACACACCTGAGGTTTGTTTTTATAATAGCTCAACATGTGACCTTGGATCCACCTCATGTTAAGTAGTATGCAATGTCCAGCAATGATAGCGACAAGCGGATGCATACAGGTGCACCGCTGGTTGCCATCATTATGCCGGCTTAAGATGCCTGTGGCGGATCCACCTCCCCGATAGCTCGGCTGCGGAGGGAACACACCACAGAGCAAAGGCACGCGGAAACAACGCGTGCCCTCGGATCGGGCGAGCGTGGCTGGTTCACAACCGCACGGGAAGTCTTGAAAAAGGCCGTTTGGGGCCTTCACAAAGGCCGTTCAGTCAGCAGCTGCAGGATGTTGATGGTGGTTGCAGGTGCCAGAAAGGAAACCAACGAGTGCACGAAACAAAATGCTACTCGGGTCCCAGCAGTCCGGCTGCCGTGTAGCGATGCGTCGCTTCTGCTGACTCGGTCCTCTTCCAATGTCGTCAAGTCCTTGGCTTCGGCGAACGACAACCTTGTCGTGTACTAGTAGCTCCTAGTAGCTTCTCTTGTGGTAGTGGATGTAAGAATGAATCCAAAGCCGAGAAAATGAAGAACCTTGTGCGCAATGAAGTACCCAAATGGGACCCCCGACCGGTGTGCGATTTTCGCCGCCGAATCCGCGACAATTCGGCGGCCCTATGCACCCTACATGTACCTGACAGCCAGCCTGTTGAAACCCTTTTGCTAAAATATTTATTTACAAAGATAGCCTTATTAACTACCTACATTTTAGTATATAATAACCTTATGTACATATAAACACCTGGCCGTTAGCGCAGTATAACGGCCACAAACCTACCTAAATCAACCGAATAGGTTTGGTCTCGGAGCCCTCCAGACGCATCGGGTCGTCGGGGGGACTCCGGGTGTATACCTCCCTAGAGGCCTTTAGGTCTAGACCCAGCTCACGTAGGTCTAGACAGCCTAAGTGTCTGGGCATTGATGCTACATGCATCCAATGTTCGGACCTAGAGAGTTGCCGACCAATCTAACGACGATTGGTATGGCGCCGGCCAACAATATTATTGTCGACAACTCCCTAGAGCCCTTAAATCACCAGAGGTACTGTTATACCACAATAACAGGACCTCGAGGGATTGCCCTTGTATGTGTTAGGATTTACTTGGGGAAAATTATGACACCAAGACATAATATAATTTATTATTCTTGTTGGGCTCAGAATCCAATTCGATTCTGCCCAGACCACTACCTTTTACATAGTAGGTCGTGGTGATACACATTACTTATAAGAATCATACCAGATTCATACAAAAAACACAATACTCATATAAGAAATTACACATTTTATAAAATTCTTATTATATACATAATGGGGATACCAGTAGGGCTCATATGTATTTTAGGGGTGGATAGCAACATCTGCCTACCCCTAAATACCATTTTATATACGTTTAAGCATAAATATTTGCAATATTTTGATAATAAATTTAATTATTATAGTGCCACGCCCACTTATGCGATGAGCGTAGCTATTCACGTTGTAATGGGCTCTCAGATACCCACGCATTTTATTATTATTTTATGACTTTATTTCGGCCTATTTTCATGTTTTTCAGCCGAAACTGAGTTTCCGCAACAATCTCCACCCTAATTAACGAAGCTAAACGAAGTTAATTACCCCATGGGTGAGGAAACTTAGCCTGCCTACCTGCCTGCTTAAGTCTCGTGCGTCTGGTCGACACATAACCAGACGTACATTGTTGCGTAGTACGAACCAATTTTACATACGTTAAAAAACATTAAAACCCATTTTTGGGAACAAACAATTTTACGTTAAAATGACACAAAACTATACTTAGTACATTTTGGCAGTAAAATTACACATTTTAACAACAAAAAATTACACATTATTTTTTTGGAAAAAGAACATTATACCTAACACATACATTTTAAAGGGATCAACATTATTCAATTATATTTCACAAAATTATACCTAACAAGTTATACAGATTTTCGGGGGCAAAATTATACAAATACACATTATTTAGTACATTTAAAAATCCTAACTCTAGACAAGTATACAAAAAAACCTAACCCTACACACGTTATGAAGACCTATATACCTACACACAGAATTTAAGTTAAAAACAAGTTGATTTCCTACACTATGAATTTAAATTATATAAAAAACCCTACCTAACTATCCTACACCTATTTTTTCAGGATTCGTTGGACGTTGTTAGGTGAACTAACCGTGACAGTGGTCGACGCAACGTGCCCCCACGTGTTTTCACGTCGGCCATCCTAATCTTAAAGCAGGACGCTGCGGTCGCCTTGTTCTCTGACTCACAGACAGGAAACATCCCGTTAGACCTTCCTAACAGGATGTGATTAGGAGTCAATGCCTCCAACTCGTTAGGCTCTGTACTAACGTTAGTCAGAGGTCGGCTATTCACAGTGTGTTCTGCTTCTAATAATAACGTGTGCAGCGTTTCCTCTCGCGGAAAACGCTTATGAAGGGTTGCTGAAAGGGCTACCTTGATGGAACGCACGATTCGCTCCCAAGCTCCCCCATGACTGGGAGCACCAGGGGGTATAAACTTCCATACTATACCTCTGGTGGAGACCTTTTCAGCGAGCTGAGACTGAATTTCAGCCCATTCTTTTTTAAGTTCGCGGTTTGCGCCTACGAAATTAGTACCATTGTCTGAAAACAATACGCACATGCGCCTTAGCGCCGATAACATCGAGTCGGTCGATAGTGATGCTGCAAGTTCCATATGGACCGCTCTCGTTATGAGACATGTGAAAAGCGCGCCCCAGCGCTTCTCATGCCTACGACCTATAGTTACGGTCATCGGACCGAAATAATCTACACCTGTACAAGAGAAAGGCGGCTCTTGTGCCGCCAGCCTTTCTGCCGGTAAGTCGCCCTGCGGCGCTAGTGACACCGCGCCGCGTTTGAGACGACATAGTACGCACTCACGCACTATACTTCGAACCGTAGTTAGCAAAGAAGTTATGTAATAACTCTGACGTAATTCGTTAATTACCGGATCTCTGACGATTTCGACAAATCGCGCCTTGCCGAGCTGCCCCGAGACCCGAAGCAGGCCGCATTCGTCTAGTCGCAGATTCAGACCCTTCACCCTGCAACTGTGGGGTAAGGGTTGGCCCTTTTTTAGGCACTGAATCTCAGCCCCGAATTCTAAACTTTGTACATTACAAAAAATAAGTTTCTCAGCTTTCTGAATAAAACTTACGTCTAAAATGCGGAATTTGATTGGCGCGCTGCCCCGCGCACAACCAACCGCGAATGTTTAGGCACTTTCCTACTTTGAGGTTTCCACGTAGGGTCGTTGTCGCGCTTGACAACGTGCACTTTTGCACTTAGCAGACCCTTAAATATTTCTACTGCTTGTAGAACACGCGCAGAAGCCCGTACAAACCGAATCCACTTCGAGAATCGTTTGTAGTCGGGTAGACTACTGTCTTTCTGCGTCTCTCTCACGTGGTTCACCGAGTCGCCGCTCCTTTTGACTTCAGAGTCCCCGTCGGCCGCCGCTCGTGGTAACTTCGTCACCACAGGCCAATGTTGTTCGCTTTGTTTCAGGAACTCTGGTCCGTGAAACCACCTGTGAGAGTACGAAAAGTTTTCAGGCGCATCTCTCGTCGCGTCGTCAGCTACGTTAAGTTTTGTGGGAACCCATCGCCACTCGATTGGCTTTGTAGTTTCCTCGATCTCCGCTAGGCGGTGAGCGACAAATGGTTTGAAACTACGTGGGTCCGATTGTATCCACGCCAATACTGTCCGCGAATCGGACCAGTAGGTGGATTTTTCAATCGGGAGGTCTAGTTCCGCCCGAATGGAACTAGCGAGTCGCGCGCCTAACAAGGCGGCCTGAAGCTCTAGGCGTGGTATCAAGGTGGGCTTCAGCGGCGCCACCCTCGACTTCCCAGCGACTAGACTCACTCTTACCTCGTCCCCGCTACGTTGAAGCAAGTATATGCACGCCGCATACGCCCTCTCGCTTGCATCAACGAAAACGTGTAACGCGCTTTTTTCAAACTTATTTGAAATACTGCGCGGAATTCTGAGATGAGTCAGTTGTTTTAACCGCTCCACCCACTTTAGCCACGCCCTCCATTCAGGCTGACGTAGGGCCTCGTCCCACTCGATACGAGACCGCCAGATTTCCTGAAGGAGGACCTTTCCCTGCACCAAAACAGGGGATGCGAGGCCAAGAGGGTCGAAGACCGACATAAGCGTACTGGTGACTTGACGCTTAGTCGGTGCCTGCGTGCCGTCCAATATTTCGTCCGGCGTCGTTCGCAGGTTCAAATTAAAACCTAACGTATCCTGTGATACGTCCCAATGGAGACCGAGAGTCTTTTCGTAGTCACTCGGCCCTCCCAATTGTACACTACCTTGTGCATGCTTATTTGACATGTCCTGCGTGACAGCTGCCACATTGCTGGCCCAGCCACGCAACTCAAAACAAGCTTTACTATGTATACGACTTACCTCTTTTGACACGGCGATAGCGCGGTCGACCGTGTAAAAGCCCTTTAGGTAGTCATCCATATAGTGATTTTTCACTATTGCGTCCGCGGCCTCCGGCACGCCGGAGACGACTTCCCTCGCGGTACATGGCGAAAAAGCGGCCCCGAATGTCAACGAAGTCATCCGGTATTCGGTTGGCGGCTTACGGCAGTCGTCGCGCCACAGGAAGCGGATCGAGTCCCTGTCTTCCTGTGCTATGCGAACTTGCAAGAACATCTCCTTGATGTCCGCAACGACTGCCACTGTTCCTTCGCGAAAACGTGTTAACACACCAAAAAGAGATTGTAAAAGGTCCGGACCGCTCATCAACCTATCGTTGAGACTGGCGCCCTCTACTTTTGCCGCTGCGTCGAAAACCAAGCGCATCTTGTTTTTCTGCGGGTGTACTACGGCGAAGTGCGGTAAGTACCAAACCCGCTTAGACGTCTTAGTGGGAGCCCTTTCGGCGTAACCATTGCTCAACAAATTATTTATTTGTTTGCAATATTCCGTTTTTAAATGTTGGTCTTTGGCTAACCGTTTCTCGATGTTTACGAGACGCCTCTTGGCCATCTCGTAACTTCGCGGTAGCGATTCGACACCCTATTTCCATAACAGACCTGTTTCGAATCGGCCGTCTACAAGTCGCTTACTTGTACGATCCAACATCGTAACCGCTTGCCGCTCTATGTCTTGGCGCGGCTGCTTAGCCTCTACGCCGAGCGACTCAATCGCGAAGTGACCTCGAACCATCGCGTCGAGATCACTGTTGACATACCTGACCTGATGAACAAAGTTCACAGGCCTCCCTGATTCCGCGGCAGAACCGTGGAGCACCCAACCGAACGAAGTGAAGGACGCCACGGGTAGCCCCCTTCGTCCGGTCTTAAGTTGGCGAGTGACTATCAGGTCCCAATTATCCTGGCCGATCAGCATAGTTGGGACCTTACCACTGTATGTCAACTGTCGAGCGATATCACGCAAGTGTTCACACTTGTCTACTAGGCGTTTGTCTACGGTTTGAGCAGACAGTCGTAGCTTCTTCACCGTATGCACCTCCAATTTGTGGCTTGTTCGACTATGGACGCCTTTCGCGTCTATAGTGCACCGTCGCGAACCCGATTCAGACACCTTCTTGCCTGCTATGCCCTCTATTTGAAGATCCACTCGCTGGCCGGTGGCCCCCAAGCGCCGCATCACATTCTCCTCGAGAAGTGTGATGGTGGATCCTTCATCTAGAAGCGCGTAGACGGTTTCTTTCGCCGACGGCCCGGTTAGTACAACCGGTACAATTTTGAGGTACGCCCTGGTACAATTTAACATGTTAACCGACGATATTTGTTGGTTCGACCTACCTGATCTGGTCGACCTGTTCGACCTGTTCGAACGACCGGATCCCGCGCTGTTTGCCCGCCATCTATTTCTCCTCGATCGCTGTGGAAAGTCGCAGTGTAGCATCGCATGATGTCTACGCTTCGTACTTTTGCAATCGGGCTTGCCACACCCTTTTGCAATGCACTTACTACCTTTGTGCGATCGTAGTGTTGCTAGACACGTGAAGCACAGCGTCTTCTTCTTGGCCAGGTCCCATCTCGCGTCAACTCCTAAGTTTTCAAAGTCGGGACACCGATGTATCGCGTGCCCGCCCCCGCAAACCGGGCATTCCAAAGGCGATTGTAAGTCGCCCCGTTGACGTCGAGTCGCGGTTTTGTTACCTCTCACCTTATTTTCGACCCTTGTGGCCGCCACGGCGTGCGCCTTCGGCTTCGACTCCCGAAGAGGCGGACGCTTGGTGGGCTCGGACTCAGCGTGAACGCTGTAGTCCTCCGCGACTTGTTCAAAGAACCGCGCGAGCAAAATGAGGCCCGGGCTATCTCCGTCGTGCAGTCTTTTATACTGGCACCATTCTCTACGGAGATAGCCGGTCATCTTATCAACTACGCAGTTGATAAGTCCGGGGTAATGTAGGTATTCTGGTTTGTTCAGGCACTGTATTGTAGTGACTGCGTTACCTACCTCGCTACTAAAATGATAAATGTCGCGCGTTTCGTCGGACATCTTCGGTAGCTTTCGAATTCTGTTCAATTCGATTTCAATTATATTATCGGGGCGACCAAACCGTAGCGACAACGAGTGCATTATCTCGTCCGGTTTGGTGCACGATAACAATTTGGCGCGCGCGCTTTCTCTGGCTACTCCCTTCAACGAGTGCCTAAGCCGCGCTACGTTGTCGACGTCGCTAAAGTGACATTTTGTCGACTCGTAGGCGGCCGAGAAAGCTATCCATTCGTTTATGGAGCCTGCGTAGATAGGCAGCTCTTGCATAAAACGTGGTATATGCGATTGCGCAACGCGCGGCTCAACGCTTCGATGATCGCGGACGCCAAAGCCGTGTTACTACAATCAGGCGGGGGTGCGCTCTGAGGTGCCGATCTACCCGGGGGAGGTTCCCTTCACCCCGTGTGATGGCTGGGCTCGACGAGCACCGTTTGCTCTTTGACCCACTCGCTGACCCTAGCGGTTACCTCCTCGCCTTCCTCGGAGTCTATGTCCGACTCCGCTTCCAGGATAGCAAGCTCGGCTTGCTTCTTGCGAAGTGTAGCTTTTGCCAACTCTTCCTCCAGAACCCGGACCTTCAGGTTCTCTTCCAGGATCATCCTCTGCTTCCTGGAGGCGCTCGTGCTGGCACGTGATCGTGCTCGCGGCGCTGGAGGCGGCATCGCGTCGCTAGGCCTCACTGTAGGTGTAGGCGACGTGCCGGTGGTGATAGCCTTCGGCGGCGTCTCACCAGTGGCCTTTGAGAGCCCGCTGGTCTCGGTATCGGTGGTCGTGTACATACCAGTTGTATAGCTGGTACCTGTCGTAGCTGCGAAGCTCGTAGCGGCCGTACCAGAGGCGCTCTCCGTACCCGTCGTTGCAGACCGCGTTGCTACGTTGACCCTGTGGCGATTCATACTTACCACAGTATTCGCCTTCGTTGACTGCCGACCCATGTCCGTCCAACGAACCCTGACCCTATCCCTACTGTCCCTATTCCTAACCGTCCCTATCGGTCCCTAACGGTCCCTAACAGGAGCCCTACCGGTTGGGAATGAAGGGAAGGGTTGCACGCTCCCTGCAGAGGACGAACTTCAAAGGGTCGCGACCACGTAGACCGGGACAGGTCTACGCCGATATCTCGCCTGACCAACTACCCCTGCACATCCGATAGTGGCCCCCCCTTGAAGCACTCTTACTGGCGATAGCGTGGAGAACGATTAGACAGTACCTGCTTATACCAAGCCAATGTACCGCCTGGTGGTGTGTTCTCATGCACCACCTAGTGCCGGTTTTTTGAAGATCTTGCTGCTTCAGGCACCGACGACTCTTCTCAACCACGGAGACCCCAGCAGTAAATCTCCCTCACTGCGGGCGACGACCAAGGCAGGTCCCAACCTGGGCACGGGGCAGGCACCAGCAGGCAGGCTCCACCCGGCTGCTCTCGACGTGGGAGGACCCCTTCACCAAGGGGGCCGAGGACTTGACAGGTTCTTCGGACGCAGCACCGAAGGAACCCCACAGCTGCACGATCCGGCTCGAAGGACCAATTCTGTGGCGGATCCACCTCCCCGATAGCTCGGATGCGGAGGGAACACACCACAGAGCAAAGGCACGCGGAAACAACGCGTGCCCTCGGATCGGGCGAGCGTGGCTGGTTCACAACCGCACGGGAAGCCTTGAAAAAGGCCGTTTGGGGCCTTCACAAAGGCCGTTCAGTCAGCAGCTGCAGGATATTGATGGTGGTTGCAGGTGGGGGCCAGAAAGGAAACCAACGAGTGCACGAAACAAAATGCTACTCGGGTCCCAACAGTCCGGCTGCCGTGTAGCGATGCGTCGCTTCTGATGACTCGGTCCTCTTCCAATGCGAGTCCCGTGGGTCTGGAGTGCGTCAAGTCCTCGGCTTCGGCGAACGACAACCTTGTCGTGTACTAGTAGCTCCTAGTAGCTTCTCTTGTGGTAGTGGATGTAAGAATGAATCCAAAGCCGAGAAAATGAAGACCCTTGTGCGCAATGAATTACCCAAATGGGATCCCCGACCGGTGTGCGATTTTCGCCGCCGAATCCGCGACAATTCGGCGGCCCTATGCACCCTACATGTACCTGACAGCCAGCCTTTTGAAACCCTTTTGCTAAAATATTTATTTACAAAGATAGCCTTATTAACTACCTACATTTTAGTATATAATAACCTTATGTACATATAAACACCTGGCCGTTGGCGCAGTATAACGGCCACAAACCTACCTAAATCAACCGAATAGGTTTGGTCTCGGAGCCCTCCAGACGCATCGGGTCGTAGGGGGGACTCCGGGTGTATACCTCCCTAGAGGCCCTTAGGTCTAGACCCAGCTCACGTAGGTCTAGACAGCCTAAGTGTCTGGGCATTGATGCTACATGCATCCAATGTTCGGACCTAGAGAGTTGCCGACCAATCTAACGACGATTGGTATGGCGCCGGCCAACAATATTATTGTCGACAACTCCCTAGAGCCCTTAAATCACCTGAAATACTGTTATACCACAATAACAGGACCTCGAGGGATTGCCCTTGTATGTGTTAGGATTTACTTGGGGAAAATTATGACACCAAGACATAATATAATTTATTATTCTTATTGGGCTCAGAATCCAATTCGATTCTGCCCAGACCACTACCTTTTACATAGTAGGTCGTGGTGATACACATTACTTATAAGAATCATACCAGATTCATACAAAAAACACAATACTCATATAAGAAATTACACATTTTATAAAATTCTTATTATATACATAATGGGGATACCAGTAGGGCTCCATGTATTTTAGGGGTGGGTAGCAACATCTGCCTACCCCTAAATACCATTTTATATACGTTTAAGCATAAATATTTGCAATATTTTGATAATAAATTTAATAATTATAGTGCCACGCCCACTTATGCGATGAGCGTAGCTATTCACGTTGTAATGGGCTCTCAGATACCCACGCATTTTATTATTATTTTATGACTTTCCGGCAGGGCCCCAGTTTCGGACCCGGTGAGGACGGGGCAGGTGGCGGGAGGCTCTTCTCTGCCCACCACGCTCCAACCCCAGGCCAACGACCCAACGCCGAGGAATTCTGTTCCCAAGCGCAAAAAGCGAGGGGCCGGAAAAGTAAAAGCCGAAAGGCTCGAGCCGGACCGGACTCCACCGCTCCAAGGGGGGGGGGGGGCCTCAGCCCCCCCGCCATCAGCGATACCATACGTGGCGCAAAGAGCACTGGAGCTCATTCCAGTGAAGGCTGTAGCCACGCTTCTCCTCGATATATTACGAGCTATCGAGGCCGGGAAAGAACCTCAGACTGCTATCATGTCCGGACTCGCCGGACTTACTGTTAGCAGAGACGAGTAAGGCGCCTCACGCCTACTTGCGCGTGGTGCACTGGAATGCCCGCGGACTGCGAGAGCAACGTCGCACCTTGCAGATTTTCCTCAGAGATCAGAGAGTAGACGTGGCGCTGATTAGCGAGACCCTCCTCTCCTCCTCGATCCCCTTCAATATTCCTAACTACATTGCCTACCGGAAAGATGAACTTACGGACCAGGGCCGCGTCTTTCGTGGGCTAATGGTCCTGGTACGTAGGAACATCATCCACCAACCCCTCCCAATCCTGTCGCTCCAATCCCTTTACACGTTGGGTGTGGCACTGCATATAGGTGACAGAGAGCTGCACCTATATGCCATTTATAAGCCGCCGCAGGCGAAGCTTGATACGAGGGGACTGCGTCAACTGCTGGATACGCAAGTCCCGATCCTCGTCGCCGGCGACCTCAACTGTAAACACCCAGCCTGGAACTCCGGCCAAACCAACCCGGCGGGGAACCTCCTGCTGCGGGAATCGGAGCGGGTGGGGTTCTGTGTGTCCGGCCCGCACGGCCCGACGTATTTGCCTGCGCAGAGCGCGCACTCGCCGGACGTGCTGGACATCATAGTTCACCGAAACCTGCCCTGTTCCCCGGAGCAGGAAGTTCTCTATGACCTCGATTCCGACCACCTCCCGGTCCTAGTCACTCTGTCTACCCTCCCTACCAAGGCCTCTCTTCCAGTGCCACGTAAACGCGTTAACTGGGAAAAATTTACAAGGTTGCTCGACGATCACACGCCGACCTTCCCCATCTCGACGCCGGCGGACGTGGATAGGCTCGCGTCCGATCTGACTGTACAGTCCCGCAAGTCCTTAGGGGGGGCCTCCACGGAGTCCCCCCCGCGAAGGGGCTCACCACCCCTTCCCCAAAACATCAGGGACTTACTGAAAAGTAAGAGGGACCTGCGGAAACTGTGGCAGCGCACTCGCTGCCCGTCGGTGAAGACCGACCTAAACGCGCTCGCGGCCCGAGTGAGGAAGGCCCTCGACAAGCTTCACGCCGACCGCTGGGACGCTCGGATCCAGGACGCAACCGGTGACCTACAGGGAGTTCACCGGCTGTGCTCCTCGATGTCCGTTGCGCCACGAACGATTCAACCCCTTCTCGATAGTGACGGAGCCCCGAGGTTTCGAACGGAAGATCGTGCCCGGATTTTTGCCGAATGCCTAGAAGGACAGTTTCGTCCTAACCCACCTAAATCCATCGAACATGTCGCAGAGGTAGATCGCGTAGTGGAGGCCGGCCTCCACGGCGCGATACCCGAGACGGAACCCCTTGTGATATTCTCTCCTGGTATGGTAGCGCGTGCCTTCAGCCGCGTACAACCACGGAAGGCCCCCGGGGCCGATGGCATTAATAATATGGCCATCAGGTGCATGCCACCGCGAACAATCGCAGCCTACACCCGCCTATTTAATGGCATTATGCGCACGGGCCACTTCCCGACATTGTGGAAGGAGGGGCGCATCATTATGATACCTAAACCTCGGAAGAATATCAAGCTCCCAGAAAGCTATCGTCCGATAACTTTATTACCGGCGATTTCCAAAGTCTTTGAGAAGCTACTTTTGCGACATATCGTGCCTCATTTTTCTCCTCGCGACGAACAATTTGGTTTTCGTAGCGAGCACTCGACGACTCTCCAGTTGACGAGAATCCTGCACAGGATGACGATGGCGTCTGACAGGCGAATCTTCTTCTGTGCGGTTCTCCTCGACATGGAAAAAGCATTCGACAAAGTCTGGCACAACGGGCTTCTGTTCAAAATCTTGCAAACTGATATACCCCGTCGCGTAGTACAAGTCATAGCCTCTTTTCTGGAGGGCCGTAGCTACCACGTTACTGTTGAAGGTCTTTGCTCCAAAAACCACCCCATCGCAGCGGGCGTACCGCAGGGAAGCTGCCTTTCCCCGGTTCTCTACTGCTGCTACACCGATGACATCCCGCTGGCCGAGAAGGACGTGGAGCTGGCTCTGTACGCGGACGACGCCGTCTATTTCTCGTTTTCTTTAAACGCGAAAATGGCGGCTGTCTACATGCAGAGACAGCTCGATTTACTTCCCGACTGGCTTTCACTCTGGCGCCTACGTGTAAACGTAAAAAAGACACAGGCAATGATCATCCGCAGAGAGGACCGGGGAGTGGGCCGTACCCCCCCGCCCCCGCTCCAGCTTTGTGGACAGTCCGTTGACTAGTCCAAAACCGTGATGTACCTCGGAGTCAAAATCGACTACAAATTGAATATGAAGCCGCACGTCAAAATGACGCGAGCTAAAGCGGCGGTCGCACGCTGTCGGCTGCGTCCAGTGTTATCATCCGGATTACCTTTAAATACAAAAATGACTGTATACAAATTATACATAAGGCCGATTCTCACATACGCGGCACCAGCATGGTACGCGTTATGTGGGAACAAACAACGGGCACAAATAGAAGCCCAACAGCATAAGAGCCTGCGCACCGTAACGGGCGCCCCCATATATATGAGGAATGCTGTGCTCATGCGAGACCTCCGGATGGAAACACTGAACGACTTCATCGTTCGTTTGACCACCCGTATGTTCTCGCGTGCAGATGCATCAGGCCACCCGCACATTCGGGACCTGACGCCTATGCATGCGAGACCACCGGATGCCAAACGGCGATATGCGCGCGACCTGGTACCTCTCACGAGCGAGAGTGATAGCAGTTCGGGAAGCGAAAGCGACTCGGACGGCTAGCACGATTGCTTTACGTGAAGGAACAGCATCACAGACTCTCCACAGAGCCCCTTGAATCCGTCGACCAGTAAAAAGGTCACGCAAAGACCTATCCGTAGTTACGGGTAGCGAACAGCTACTATTGAAGGAGGTTAAGACCTCGTAACAATTACCCGTCTCCCGTAAGGGGGGATAGTGACCACTCATCGCGCGTTTATCTCGGCCTATTTTCATGTTTTTCAGCCGAAACTGAGTTTCCGCAACAATGCCTATTCACACTTCGTTTAAAGGACTCTAGTTAACCAAATTATTTAATTGACACATATTTCCTTGGACACAAAAGCTTGTAATATGTGTGCTAAATGCAACGATACTCTCTACACATTATAGCTCAACCCATTCCATAGAATACTAATTAAAAAAAATATCATGAGTAGAAATTTAACCCACGACCTCCGAACACAATGCCTACGGGGCGAAGGAACCACTAGACCAACGAGGCGGTTTACCCAGTAAGTGTTTATTTTATATTGACCGTCTCTGTAGACTGATGGTTGCGCCTAAGGCGTTGTATCCGGAGGTCGTGGGTTCGATTTCCAACCATGCCAAACAAATATTAGTGCGTTTTTCTGTACATTTTGCATGATCTTGGTGTTTATAAAAATATAATTGGTATTATATCGAGGGGTGAAAGGCTAATTAATGGCTTTAAGCGACATCATGGGCGATATTGAGTTATATATATATTCGGAATCAGCGAATTTTTCTGCGTCTTTTGAGCTGGGTTTCATCCAAATCTGAGCTATTTTTTGTCGCTTGAAGCATTTAGATTTGGACGCTGTTTTCCACGCCGATACTTACTCAACCGACATAAAAAAATTGCCTTATTCATAATATGGTTGAATTGAGCTATATCAAAATATTATTGATTGTTGCTTGAACCGTTTCGCCTTTTTCATTTTTAAAACTTATACGGTTGTTAAAGCTTATTTCATGCTTCTATTATTATAACAGATTGTAGGTTGAATCATTTAGCTTGCTCCAAAATATACAAATCAATGTCGTTTAAGGCAAATAGCCTGCAACAGAAATACATGACGATTGTCGTTTGAAACAATTAGCCTTCCACAAAATTATATAAAGTAAGTCGTTTGATTTATTTGGCCTTCCTCTATTTTACATTTATTGAAGTACATAAAGTAATTAGAGTTTTACAAATTTTAATTGAAGTAGTTGTTTAAGCTATAATATCTCTATATTTTTTACAATACTATGTCACATAAATCAAAAATAAATTATTACATTTTTACTTGAATCTATTTACACATCACACAAACACACACCACACACCCATAAACACACTCCATACACACCACACACACCAAAACACTCACCAAAACACACACCAAAACACACACCACACATAAACACACACACCTATCTCATTTTACGAGACTGATTATTATAATAATGATAGATCCCATTCAAAAATAAAAAATCTATAAATGACTACTTTGTTTTACTTTATTCTCATCAAAACCAACTTTTGTTAGGTTTCCTATAATTTTCATGTAGATAAGTTGTAGTAGTGGCTTTAACTGCCAACTTCAAATAGAATTCTAAATTATCAGGATTTAAATTAAGAAGATTGGGATATTAACCGTTGCTTGAGCTACTTATCCTATATTTAAATCAGGACTGAAATGGCCTTACAGCATTTAGCCTAAATCTATTGCACCAGTAACAAGGTAGTTCAAACTTTTAGCTTTACACGAAAATTGCTGTTATTACTACATTGAGCCTTTTTTCCTTTCGTTAATTATGATACTCATTGTACCTTGAAACATTTGGTTTTACTCTAAAAACAAAGGGAATCGTCGTTTAAGTCGTTTTTCCTTGCTCAAAAAAAAATGACGATAAGAAATTATTGATTTAAGCGACATTTATTACTGCAACCGTTTATTTTATTACACTGAATATTGAAACATGTTGTTAAGTTTTTTAATTTTACATAAAGCTGTATATTTATAACCTAAATTGGTTAAGAAACTGCATTTCTATGATTTTTTTTCTTAATTTCAAAACTTTAAAACGCTCTCCTGTAAAGTTTCCAAAATGGCGCTTAAATTAAGTAGCCTTTCACCCCTCGATATCGTTATTTCTGGTACTAGTAAGCCTAGAGCTTAGTTTGTAATACTAATTTAAAAAATAACAATAATAAATTTGTCTACTCGCAGAACCAAAATATCTTTGATAAATAAAGGTCATTAAATATTTTGTACTAACAATTATTTTAGACTGAAAAACATGCGCTACACTTCTGACATAAATAAATAGGGTAATTTCCCACATTGTTGTCTGACCTCACACACATACCCTGACCGCTGCAAACCTACACACATCAGCACTGTGCTGTCTCTACTGATTAAAACTGCGGTGGCGTTATTGTTATTTTTTTGGAGAAAATATTATCTGCGTTAATTATAAAGGAAAGTTAATGGAGTCTTAACTTACTTACTCTGTGTTCCACTCATGGAAGTATGAACAATATGGTAGTGCTTAAAAATCGCCTGACTAAACATGAGATTAGAAGATGATGCCAGATAAACGCAAAACAAGTGAGAAAAATAATTAATTATTTTATGTTTTAATCAAATCAATACTCAAAAAGTGAGAACAACATATGGCGGCCACAAACATATTTGACATTTTGTTCGAAATTGAAAAGATTTATGTTTTTCATATGAAAAATTCCCAGGTAGCATTTTGACGTCCCTATGACGTCAACTTAGTGTCATTTTCGGCGTAATTGACGGCATAGGGACGTCAAAATGCTACCTGGGTTAAATGAGTGCAAGCAACTCTGGTAAATATTTATGATTTAGTACTTTACTAGTTATTTTTATAGTACTTCTATATTATTCATAATTTCATGGTTCCACTATAAAGGGATTCCGTTTCTTTTTTAAAGGTTTAATAATAAGAATCTAGGAATAGGTTTCATTGTAAATAATTAATGTTTTAAATACAAATATATGAATACAATTGAATCTGGTACACATAGTACAAGCCTAGAGCTTACTTTGTGACCAGAGCAATTTGTGTTATTTGTCCTACATATTAAAAAAACAAAAAAAAAATACAACTGTTGATATAATCACTTGACCAGAACATGTAAATATATGCATGAATACGTAAATACGTTTAGGGACTTCTCTAATGCCGGAGCTCTGTAGGCATTGTACATGGGCACCATTATACCTGTATTTCTTGAAGGGATTGGGGATTAGCCACAACCTTCGATTTTTTTTTTGAATTTTTATCAACGTCTCAGTTTTCAGGGCCTAAAGTTTCGATTTATTATCGAGGTGATAGTAACTTTCAGGGTGCGGTTACAAAACGAGTAGTTGATTTGACTATAATGCAGCTCTATGATATTAAAATATAATTGTAATGCAAATTCATCTTTGTTACCGCTGATTTAATAGCTTCATCATTTAGCCGGCATAGTGTGATCGACAACTGCTATTAAACAATATTGTATGTAATATTGATTGACCCTGATTATGGGCTATGTATTCTGCTTTCCATCATTATACAATGTACATGCCGTGCTCGTGCTGTCTAACTAAAAACATATTGACTCGCTATCAATAGTGTACCAGTGACAATATTAATTTAGCAGAACAAGTGGGTTGTTATGCTTTTTCTATTATTAAAGTAAGAGGGTATAGTAATATATATATATATTTTAAATTCTTTGTTTATTAACGATCATGAAATTGCAACAGAACTAATTCGTAGGTAATAATTGTAGCAACCATCTGAAAAAAAAAGATTTTAAGTACTTAATTAGAATTTCAAACACTAAATTATTATATAAAAATAATTGTTATTAATATTTATTGTCACAGCGGAAACATTCTATCATGAAAACAATAAAACACGTATTTTTTTCCTTTTAATGTCGCCCATACAAAAAGATTAAGATAAAATGACTTAAAGTACAAAAAATATACACAAATCACTAACTTTTATACTAAACTCATGATTGAGACCGCCAATTATCTAAAGGTTTTTTTTAGCTTGTTACAAAGAAAATATGTATTTTTTAGAATAATTTTAGCCATATAGGCGCTCGTATGATAATTTTTTTTCGGGCATTTTGTTTTGAAGAAAAAATACTTACCCTATTTTACTTATTTACAACTCGGCTGTTAGCCCAAGTTCATTTTTTTTTATGTTCGTAATTGTATGCAAAAATCTTTCTGTTGTGGGTAATATATAATACATATCTTTGTATTACAATAATACTCATTTCGACAAAAATATAAATAATAACCCAACACAGAAAGATTTATAAATACAATGACCGACAGAAATAATATTTTAATTCTGCGACAATCAGTAATCGAGTATGACTGGAACTTTAGTGCGAATGCAGAGTTCTCAAGGCATTTATCCGCTGTAAGAAACAACACCCAGTATAGTTACCGATAACATAATGTCTCGAGTGACATAAAAGAATCCAAGTCCAGTAAATCCCACATTAGAATTATATATTTGATCCACAAAATGCTGTACCTGAAAAAAAATGCAGAAAGATTAGTCAAAGAAATTGGAAATAAATTGCTCCACGCCTCGGGTGAACCTAGAACGGCGGCGTTTTACTCCCCATAGGTGGCACTGAGCCACATGGCAAAAACAATTAGATAATTATATTGCTTCTGTATAGATACCTAATATAGGTTTTAAAGGAAAGTATGCTCTTCAAAAAGTGAAGCCAAATTATTGTTATTTTTTTCAGTTTGGTAATTATTATTTTTTTATAAAAAACAGGAGCTTGTTAGCATTTTCAAATAACTACTGCCTACATATTATTATAATTACTTATAGGTACCTTCTATATTAAATTAATTTATTAATTTGACTAAGTCTAAAATGACACCGCCGCCAACTCGCCACTTGTTCGATGTAGATTCAGAATACAATTGGCGGCGACGAGGTAGAAACTAAACTCTTTCTTCCATTGGCACTGGTAATGTAAAAAATATAAATAAAAAAGTATTTATTTAATATTTATATTTTCATTTTATAGTTTTGCATAATTATTTTACGAGTATGAAGTTAATGAATGAATGAATGAAAAAATATTTATTGCACAAAAGTTTAATAATATTGTACATAGGCGAGCTTAATGCTTTATCTACCAGCTAACCTTTGGGAGAGTGAATAACAGGCAGAATTCTAATGCAAACATATAATAAATAATAAGAGAATATATAATACATTATTAGGTATACATAAACATATATAAATAATAAGGTACATAAATATATATAGGTACATAAATAAATATGGTATAGGTACTTTATTACAAATACATAAATAAAAAGATATACATACCTACATACATAAATAAATAAATTCGCATATCTACAGTAAATAAATGTTACTTAACAGTTTTGATTTTTGACGTAAAAACAGTGAAAATATGGTTTAAAAGAAGCCGTAGTAAATTTTGTTCGAAATGGCAGGGGAAGATTGTTCCAGAGTTTATGTTGTTAAAATAAATTTTTTGGTGACAGTAATGTTAACTAACTAACACATTATTTTATAAACTATATTACTCACTAAACATAGTTGTAATGAAACATGTGTATATATTATAAAGAAAATAAATTATTAAAAAATATTTCATTTTTACCTTGGACTAACAAATCATTTCCATTCTTCTAGTTTATAAAGACAGACAGAGTTAAATGCGAAAAATCTTACTTCTAAATTATATCTCGGCGCAGGCAACGTATGCAACATTGCCAGTGCAACCTTTGAGGACGTATATACTCTCGCCGGAAGCAAGGTAGCGACCATGGCGCGGGTAACCATTGCGAAGAGAGCGTAGCCGTGGAAGAACATATCCTCTATTTCTACTATACTAAAACATAATTAACCTATAATTTTGTGCTTGCTTATAAATTATAATATATTAAGTATTTGTTGTTTCTGGTACACTGGTACATTAATACAATGAATGGTTGATAGGCCTTTGCTTAGTTATCAAAGATTATCAGCCGCTTTAAATAATAGTAAAATATAACTATAACTCTGTGGGTTACCCACATCCCTTCTCTCCAAAGAAAACGTACTTAAACTTTTTTTTTTAAACTCATGGTAGAGCCTCTGTGCCAAACGAATTTTGTACCAAAATAATAATAATGATATTTAGGACAAATACACATTTTTCTCTAGGCTTGTACTATCTGTAGCAGAAATATATTTTAACACCCAGACCAAGACAAACTGTACGTAGAAAAAACGTACCTACTATAATTTTTTTGCCATGGGTGGGAATAGAACCGACGACCTCCGGATACAACGCCAAAGGAACGATTGGTCTACGGAGGCGGTCAAAAAAAAAGGCTGTATATACAATATTTTTCTAATATTCATAGACTGCAGTCAGTAAATCGATCATACGTTAATAGTTATTTATACCTCAGGGTGAGTGCACACTACTGAACACTGTCATATAAAAATATACTCACATATTCCCCGAGTAGCATTTAGGCTTATCAGGAGAATAAGCGTTACTGAAAAAAATAATCATTGGAAATAAAACAATAAGATTGGGTTATAAAAGCAAAGACTTATTATTAACAATCTAGGAGAAGATTTCATTCAGTGAGGTATGAAGTCGTAACTTCTAGAAGTCCGAACATTGGTCAACACTTTATTTTTGTCTTACTTTATTTGTTCGCACACAAAATCAGTGCGAGTGAATAACATGTTTAATAATGCGCGAGAGCCGGAGATAAATAGTGAGCTGTCATATTTCGAAATCGTTAGTACTTTAGTAACTTATTTTATTTATGCTATTATTACTATATATTATTATTGAACATAAATGCTTGCTATTTACTTATATAAAAAAAAACTAAGACTTCATTAAAAAGCTAAATAAATAATAATATTAAATATAATATATATCTTTGACAATCAAAAAAATGAAAACATCTTAAAACATATTTTGTAAGCAATTACAACTTATTTTTTTGAAGTTATTTGAGGTTAATTTTAACAATTTTAATACTCATTTTTTTTAAAGGATTCAAAATACGTGGTAAAAAATTAGCCTTATAATGACGTTGTTAAACTACGTAGTAAGAAAACGACTTGCTAATGGTATTACAATGTTATTATTAGAGAGTTTAGCCATGTCTCATCTGGAACGCACCCCTACTTACTGAAGTAGTGCAAATAGTTCGTTGCAAATGTAATACATGTTACACAAATGCGACAGAAACACCAGAGAACTGATCTCTTTGTCCAGCATCTTTACCAGGACAGATATGATTGTATAATGCGACTGTAGATCCTTCCAGGGTGGTCTGTCCTGAAATAATAAAAAAAAATCTATAAATAATTTATTTGAACAGTGCCCAGATAGGTATTATGACTAATAATAATAATGATAAAGTACCAAAAAACTCCTTATATAACTTTAACTTTTATAGTCAAATTGCGATTTGCCTAAAGATGTTATTTTATTTGCTTGATAAGACCACAATGTGCATTTATTGAAGTTATTTTAACATTACTTAATAATATATACACGTTCATGTGATTATTATTTTTCAGGCAAATTTTGGAACAATTAAATATTTTTTTCATTAAAAAATGTTACTACAGAAAAAATCACCTAGCATTACTGGTTCAGGTATAATATTACCTCATTTGTCATAATCAATTGATTAAGTTTATTAAACAATTGATAAGCATAAATACTGCACACCACCACGACGATATCCTTAAAGTACAATATGAACACTGTAAGAAGTTTCACTATCTGAAATTAAGGTCACAATTATAAAATGAATGAACTAATTACTAGGAAAGTATCGAATATCGAGTCTGTTCCATTAGGTCTTGGATCTGTTCCAAAGTGTTGCTTTAATATTATTTTGTCTGGTAAGAGGATATAATGGATGGCCCAGTCAATCTAATTATTAATTATCCATATTTATTATCTTTTGTATGACTTTTTTACAGCTTGTTAGGGGTTTGTTATAAAGGACTAGCTGTGCACCGCGGTTTCACCCGCAGTTTAATTAAAAAGTATTCGGCTCGAAATAAATAATATAGCTTTCTATTGGCGAAAGTCTTTATTAAATCAGTTCAGTAGCTTTAGAGTTTATCCGGAACAATCAAATTCTTATACAATAATAATAATATGTTGGACATTTTACACATTATGTCCTGGTCACAAACTAAGTTTTAACTAATCATAAAAAAAACGGCTGTGCAGAAAATCGTATAAATATTGTTTTTACCATGAGTGGCAATCGAACACATGTCCTTCGTATCTACGCCAAAGTCGCAACCGCTAGACTACGGAGGCGGTCAAACATGTACAACTTAAACCTCTATCTATAAAAAGATCGAAAAGAAAAATAGCTAAATATCTTCAGTTTCGATTTGTAGCAATACTGGCACAAAATGCTGGTTTTTTAGCATAAGTCGTTCTATTCAATAAATAAATAAAATACTGAATTATCAATAAATTAAAAAAGGCTAATTTTATGTGTTTCATGCTTGTATGTATTAGCATAATAAAATTTAAAAAATCGATACTAATCAAAAAATTAAAAAAAAGGTATTTGCACTAAGTAAAGTCGTTATATATAGACTTTGCTAAAATAAAGTTATTCGATAGATAACTTGTGAGATGTATTTATTCGTGCACAAGTTAACTGTTGAATAACTCTATATGACGATAACGAAGCATACCTGATATACCGCCCCAAACCAGTAGTTAAATGGTATGTAGTTGAATATCCAAGAATGGTACAGCGTGTAGTAAGCCAGCATCGCGGGCATGTGCTCGTGGCAGACCGCAGTGGAGTGTATGGCATGCGCAGTGTATATAGCATAGTCGCCTGAAACACATTATGCTATTGTTATTACCCAGCAAGTTTAATGCTAGGAGTAATAGTCGTTGCTTAGAAGGCCTTAAACTTTAAGCGTTGTTTGGAACTGTCAAATTGCATTAAGAAAGAAAAATATAAATACTTTACTTAAACTAAATTCATACAATACTATGACGGGTGCCTTTTTTGTTCCCAACAACCGTTAAAACGGCCTCATGGTACCCAGCGGAAGGATTAAGCTCTCATTTCACCAATAAGTGGCGAGCTTGCTGCGGTGTTCATAATGGTATAGCCTGGTTATATAAAGCGGTCAACTATCCCAGGTCCGGCATTGTTGTCAGCTTAACCTTGCTATCAGATGCGTAGTGACTTAAACACTAAGCTGGAGCGGCTTTTTACGTAATATACATAATATATAATTAACAAAATATAAAATATATAAGAGAGAGCTTGCTACGGGCGACAAACAGGAAATCAGCTTAGCACATGCAACAGAGAGTATGCTGTAACACTGGTTTTCAGCTGATGCCTTAAGATACCGTAGTAGTAGTAGGTACCTAACAAATATATATAAATATGAGATGGATATCTATATACAAAGCTTTGGAAGATGTTAAATTAAATCTAGTATTGGCAGCAACCAAAACTAATAGTGACGTCGACTTACTAATTCCCAGGAATAATAGTCCCAACGACCCGTATATACAATGTCTTCTAACATTAGTATCAGATGCTGGTACTTCAGCCAGAAGCTCGTCAGCTGATCGTATCACTCTGGGCCAATTCCTCGTAATCTTTAACATTATTAAAGTGGTCCATAGTGCCGAAGTTACTATTATTGTTATATCTGAGGAATAGGATATATCAGGTAATGCGGTAGATTATTTTGGATTGTGACAGAGATTTAGCAACCCCATTATCATTGTTATTTAACTTATCCTTAACTAGGCTTTCTAAAAAAATGGTATTTAAGAAGGGAATACGTCATGAAGTTGCTAGTTATCGACCTATTTCCAAATGATCTGTCATTCCAAAGCTTTTTAAGAAAATCATTTACTATATTATATTCTCGTCAATAAATGTTATTGATAACTTAATACTTGTATGCGGATGATAACAATATACTTGGGTATCCATCTGGCAGATACATCTGCTACCCATTAACTATTTTGAAATCGACTGATCCGATCCGAAACACATCTAAATATGAATTTTTGAATTAAAAGCAAAACAAATATGTACATACTTATTTGATAGTACTGAAGACCGTTGTTATAGATCTCGTTCAAAACCAGCAGGTTTAATAATATCACCCCCAATAGACACCCTGTATACCGTAGCATGCATAGTGAAAACCAATTGAATCTAAAACAAAGTGAAGTAAACAAAAATATTTCGTGTTTCGTTGTGTTTCTAAATGCTTAAAATACTTGCTGCGTTACACCTTTGGATTTTCAAACCTATTGATGGTCTTTAGATTTTTCATAAAGAAGCCCATGACCATGACAGAAAATGGAAAGAAACCAATGGAGTAATGCAACATTTTTTTTTTTGAAATTAATTTATTGTCGTGCTGGTGTTCTATTAAGCAATTGATTTTAAAAAGCAGAGAGGATATTAAAATTGGCTCGTAATGCAATTCGTCTTTATCGCCGCCCATTCCGTAGCCGCATAATTTGGCCGGCATAGTGGGAGCAATCAATGCTGTTAAATAACAATTGTATTAATCGATCCTCTTTTTGGACTGTGTATCTGCTTATCAGGTAGATACACAGTCACATGCATTGTTCCATGCATGTGGAATTTCAAATTAAAGCACGTTCACGGCTCCAAGTACCCAGGGTCATCCCGGTCGTCTGAACGGAGGTTCAAGTAGGAATGGAGTTTCAGCAGAATTAATTAATTCAAAGATCTTTAATCTTTGAATTAATTAATTCATTGAATCGTGGCGTAGTATTCAGCCAGCACTCCTTTGGGAAGAGAGACCGTGGTGGCCTACGTCGTAATGATAAGCATATTTTTTATTTTATTTATTTCTACATGGCGAACACCATGGGTGCATAATCTTGCTTATTTTAATACCTAACTAAGTATGTACTTTACCCCAGCCCACCCGTTCATTATTGAGTATACATATATGATACATACACAAGCCTGTCTCCCGTAGAATGTCCGAGTCCCTGCAGAGGGAATAGTCCTACGGCTCTGAAAATGATTAATATCCACCTGACCGAGAAGTATAAGGTACCTTTGGCGCTTGGGGATACAGTTTCTTGCAAATATATCACTTTGGACCGTGATTTACGAAATATTTTCTTGAGACTAAACATTTATTGACATATTTTCTTTAATAAAATAACGACCAAATTTATTATAATTAATATTAAGGCTACATTATTTGCTTAGTTTATCGTTATCAGGGCCGTATTATTTCATAAACCTGTGAATTACAATTAATAATAAATAAATTAGTTTAGTTTGAAAGAGTTTACTTTAAATCGCCCGCATGGTACAGTGGTTACGTTATTGGAGTTGTAGATCGTGGGTGGTATTCCCACTCATGGAAAAACAGTTATAGAGCGTTTTCTATAAAGTTAGTATTGGTGTTTATAAGAAATATATAATAATATGATTTCTTATGCTACACATAGTACAAGCCAAAAGCTTAGTTTGTGATCAAGGCAATAAGTGTAAAATGTCCTAAATATTATTTTAATAGTATTATTAATAACTGTTCGCTTTTTATTTTTAACTAATCAATGTAACATTGTATATACACTGTACAAATCGTGTACATACATTGTTGTAAATTACAATTGACACGTTTATGAAATAAGCCCCTGATTATGATTAGTTAGTTCTTGTAATAATAATCACATTAGAAAACTATTTAGGTACACTTGTTGGACACACTTCCACGTCTAACACTTCTAACAATAATATTTAATGTTTGTAAATACAAGAATACATATTAAAGCTTTGAAAGTCAGTTTGAAAACCCAATCATTAATCATGACTGATTATTTATTTAGCTATTATTAACATAATGATTTCTTTATCAAAATAAAGTAAATAGAGCTTTACAATGGTGGGGCACATGCGTCATTATTTAAACTTTATATTATATATTTATTTCTAAAAGTTATGAAATTATTATAGAGACTCTATTGTATACGTGGTGGGCGAGTTGGTTAGACCTAAAAATGTAAGTACATTTCTTGAATAACGCCACTATAATAGTTCAGAGAGCAATGTAAGCGTCAGTCCCAGTTTCACTATAATAACTTGTGAAACTGTTTATAGATGGGTTATTGAGTATATTCAAACATCGCGACGAGCTAGATATACTATATTGTATGGAAGTCAGATGGATAAAATAATAATTTATATATACCTTGTATTTTATATTATATATTGCTTTAAATAGCACTCTGCCTGTTCTTTTGGTCAATCTCCCAAAGGTTAGCTGGTAGATAATGCCTAAGGCATTAAGCTCGCCTATGTACAATAGTGTTAAGCTTTTGTGCAATAAAGAATTTTTCATTCATTCATTCATAAAAAATATGCACTAATTGCGGGGTTAAAATAACAAAGTATGGAAGTCAGATGGATAAAAAATATGCACTAATTTCGGGGTTAAAATAACAAAGCGAATCCGCAATGATATAAAATCGCGAACGAAAGAAAATATTGGTTGGAAAATGAGAAAGGGTTTGCTCCGATAATTTGGGAATATAGAAAGAAGCAGCCACTTTAGATGAGAGGGACGTCTCTATAACTTCGCTAGGCTGATCGACCGATCCCGATACCACCGCCAATAGAGATGCAAAAACCATCAAGTGACCTAGTCATGTTTCAGTTTTAGTCTGAGCCTTCACCGGTTTTCAGAACATTACTACATCGATTTCTGATCAGGTTTCAGGGTGCGGTTACTAAACGAACAGTTGTTTTGACGTTAAAGCAGCGAGGAAATTATAATAGACCCCTCCTTCTATGCTGCCCATTTCGTAACCGCACCATTTAGCCGGCATAGTGGGAGCGAATAAGTGTTGTCAAACAAAGAGGTATTGATCGATCCTATTAATGGATTTTGTAGGTATGCTTCAGGTAGATACAAAGTCACATGCCGTGCTCCAAAAACAGGAATGACCAACTAGAGGTGAAGGGTAATCGTAACCAATGGAGAAACGCGTATCTATCTCAATCTCTCTACATTATCTATACTAATATTATAAAGCTGAAGAGTTTGTTTGTTTTGGTTGAACGCGCTATTCTCAGGAACTACTGATTTGAATTGAAAACATATTTTATTGTTAGATAAATAGCCCATTTATCGAGGAAGGCTATAGGCTACATGACGCTACAACCAATAGGAGCGGAGTAACAATGAAAAATGTTACAAAAACGGAGAAAATTATTCCTTTTGAGAGCGATTGTTGCGTAAACAGTTGAAGTTACGTAAATAAAGCGCGGATCAGCTAGTGTTTAATATAATTACTTAAATATTTACCCGTGCGAAGTCGGGAGCTCGTGTCTATGTGGGACGCCACGTGTGCCAATACATTAGCACCCTTACACCTTTCCGGGACCTCACAAAATCTCTGCAGACAGCCTCAAACGGCCAATTTGGCTCGCGAGAACCGTTTAAACGGCCTCAGGGTCCCAGCAGAGGGATTAACCCATCCTCAAGTTGAAATAAAATTAAAATACCTGAGATTAAGTTAATTCATTCAATTATACCTGACAATAAATTTATTGATATTACGATAAATAATTTGAAAAAAGAATATTCTGATTTATTATACCCGCTAATTGTTTACCTATTTATAGACCAGCTAGAGTTGTGCCTTATGCTTTACGTGCGAAAATTTAATTGAAATTGGATAGGTTAGAACGGGAAGGCATTATTTCAAAAGTGAATCACAGCGATTGGGGTACCCCAATTGTTCCTATTGTTAAATCAGACCAAAGTTTAAGATTATGTGCTGACTACAAAATTACGGTTAACAAAATGTTATATGATGATCATTATCCAATACCTAATATATTTGCCACTACAATGAAGGATGGAAAGATATTTACAAAAGTTGATATAAGACAAGCTTACCTAAATTTACCTGTTACTGAAGAAAGTGCTTTGCTTCAAACAATTACTACCTCAAAAGGCGATTACAAGGTGAATAGGCTTATGTTTGGGATCAAGACTGCTCCACAAACTTGGCAAAGATTTATTTCACAATTACGATTATTAAGTGTATTTTACGATGACATTAGAATACAGGGTAATACGTTTGATGAAAATTTACAACGAGTTAAAGCTGTTTTTGACCGTATGATACAAGCTGGACTTAGAGTTAATAAATCGAAGTGTGATTTTTTTAAAACATCTATAGAATATCTTGGTTATAGACTTACTTCAGAAGGCTTAGCTAAAAGTCCTGCAAAAATAAATGCTATTGTTAGCGCGCCTAAACCAAACAATATAACAGAATTAAAAGCTTGGTTAGGTTTAGTAAACTATTACAACAAATTTATTAAAAATATGTCTATGATATTATATCCGTTGTATACACTATTGAAGAAAGATACCGCATTTGTTTGGTCTGATGAGTGTAATGCTGCATTTGAACGAATTAAAAAAGTAATTATTTGAGAAAATGTTTTATGTCCATATGATCCTAAATTAAAAGTATTATTAAGTACAGATGCTAGTCCGTATGGTTTGGGTGCCGTTCTATCTCATCAGTTACCAAATGGAGAGGAACGTCCTATTGCATTTGCATCACGTTCGTTAAATACATCAGAAAAGAATTACACCCAAATAGATAAAGAGACTACGGCTGTGGTATGGGGTGTTAAACATTTTTTTAATTATTGTTTTGGTAAAAAATTTACACTAATAACAGACCATCAACCGCTAGTCGCTATTTTTAATCCACAAAAATCCTTACCGAATATGACTGCAACAAGAATGCTTCACAACGCTATATTTTTACAAGGTTTTGATTATGACATTATGTACAAAACATCTAGTCAGAACAGCAATGCTGATGGTTTGCCAAGATTACCATTAGAATACGTAAGTAATACTGTTGATGAGTGTGAACAATTTCAAATCAAACAAATTCACTGTTTGCCTGTTACACATAAAGAAATATCAAATGCAACTACAAAAGATATTATTTTACAAAATGTAATACGATGCTTACGCAGTGGTACAAAAATACAGGAAGTAGGATTTATTGGAAAAGACAATGAATTTAGTATTGATAATGGTTGTTTAATGCGAGGACCTAGAGTCGTGATACCAGAATTATTACAAGAAAAGATTTTGAATGTTTTACATGAAGGATATATTGGTATAGTTAAAATGAAGGCTATTGCTCGTGGTTACGTGTGGTGGCCCAAAATAGATAATGATATTGAAAATATTACTAAAGCATGCTTACCATGTATTGAATGTCAAGGGGAAAATTCTAAAATTATACATCCGTGGGAATATCCTAATGGTCCATGGAAAAGGATCCATATAGATTTTGCGGGTCCATTTCAAAATAAATATTTTTTTATAATAGTTGACGCATATTCTAAATGGCTAGAAGTTTATCTTATGAATTCTATTACTACATTTAACACAATTGAAACTTTCAGTCGTTTTGGTTTACCATTGACTATTGTTAGCGATAATGGATCAAATTTTGCATCAGAAGAATTTCATGAATTTGTTAAGAGCAATGGCATACGTCATAAATTTACTGCGCCTTATCATCCATCGTCTAATGGGCAAGCAGAGAGATATGTGCAAGCTGTTAAAATGGCATTACGAAAATCTTTAATTATTAATGGGACATAATATCAGATCGCTTATTGATTTGGTTAAATCTGATATAGTAGAAGATTTACGTGAAAAACTTATACCTGTTACCGTTAAAGATGCTTACGTATATGAACCTGGAGACAATGTTGCTGTGAGAATTTATAATGATTCTAATAAGAAATGGATACTGGGGAAAATTGCGAGAAGAGATGGCTCGTGTCACTATTATATTACGGTGAATGGCCAATTGTGGAGACGACACGTTTACCAAATTAAAAAGACACTTGTAATAATGAAACCGTAGATATAGAAGATGGTGATATTGTACTGGCTGAATGCCAGAAATAGTGATGCTGCAAATATTAACAGTTCTCCAATGCAACTACCTGATAATATAGAACCAGTTGTATCTGCTGAAACTCGACTCTCTTTACCTGCAACTAATTGTATCGCTAAACTTATACGAAGCTGTAGGGTTCGCAGGCCTGTTAACAGGATGGATATTTAACTTTGATTTCCTGTGCTTCCAAATAAGGGAAGAGATGTTAGATATCCATTGCCATAGTTATGTAATAATCATTTAGTATCGGTAGAAGAGTAATGTCACTTCTGGTTGTCAGATATGATACTTCAATAAATAAAATAATACGAATTTATGCATATTTATATTTAATAAGAGGTAATCGGATTTCTTTTTCTTTTCTGTGTGAGATAGTCTGTTTATGAATAATATTATACAATAATAGGCTATAAGTATATAGTATCACGAATCGAGTGAGAGTGAGATACTTGTAGCAAAAGTATGAGTAGTGGAATTTTCTTGTCAATGTATTAATCTAAAAAATATATACATATAATTATATAAAAGGAAAGAAGAACACAGACTTTGTGTCGCATATTTATAATGAACGTTTGTCAAAAGAGAGTATGTGCATTTTATAAAGCAATGAAAGAAGTTAATCTACCTATGTAGTTGATTATTTTTTTAAACTGGGAGAAAAGAGAAAAACGAAAAAAATATAATGAGTTTATACAGCAATAACTAAACGTAAAACATGTACTAAACGTAAAGCCATCTTAAAATTGGCAGTGTGATTAAAATGAAAGTGATGTAACAGTTCGTAAAGTATCACATAATATAATCATCTGTCTCCCTCGCTTTCGTTCAAATCTGCATAAGAAAAATAGACAATTGCTTCTTTTTATTCTCATTGTTTGTTTTGCATTTTGTAAGGATTTATTATATATTCATACTTTCAGATGTTCACAGATTATTTCTGTTGTTGTAGACAATATTTTTATGTCTTTATTTTTCGGCTACTCTATAGACGTTATGATTTTTGACGTATTTTCATAGCAATTTCTTATAGCGTGTATAGTTATTTATTACGAGTATTTGCAATATGAAACGCAAAGCCTAAACTCGCAAAGATAGTACAAAAACAAAAGGTAAACATACTATTCATTTATAATGATTCACTAAAAAAAAAAATAGAATCAATTATATTACTATGCGACACTAAATTTATACGGGCGGTTCCCATTCTCCTTTAAACACCAACATAATTGCAAAAAAAAAAAAGTCACTAAACTTTTATAAAAAATAAAATACTTATAAAAATATTGTTTAAAAAAATAATTCTAAAAGTCTTAAGTGTCTAGTAAATAATATATTATGAGGCAACGATTCCGCATTCGTTTTAGCATAGTATCGTAATTTCTCTGTCCGTGTATAGAAACCATAAAATTAAAAGTTTCTGAATATTTTGTCCGTTTAAGAATTGTATAGGGAGATAACATGAAACAACCACAACGTATTTTATTAATGACAACAGGGGTTGAAAATGACTTCATTTTTACATAAAGTTTTAAGAAAAGTAAGCTTTGTTTATTAAAAAGAACAATGTTACTAACAATTATATTATTATGGCGCGGTGAAGTTCAAACGTACCAGGACATTTTACTTCTTATGTCGGTGCGTTAAAATTTAAATTTGTGAAACAAAAAATTGTAACAATATTTTACCTTGCTTTGCCCAGTTTTATTTGCAAACCTTTTAAATCAAAGCTTTTAAAAACAACGATTGAAATACAAAACTTAAATTAAAATATTCAATAGTCTGTCGTTAAAATATAATATCGTTAAGGTTTTTAGGTTATTTTTTGAATTGGTACCAAATTTTTTATTAAAATATTTATTCTAATTGTAAAGTTTGTTATTCACTAATTAATAATAATAATAATATGTAGGACAAATTACACATATTGCTCTGGTCACAAACTAAGCTCTAGGCTTGTACTATGTGTACCAGAAGTAACGATATAATACATATTATATTTTGTAAACACCCAGACCATGACAAACTGTACAGAAAAAAACATTAAAAAGTTTAGTTTAACTATTGCTGTGTTGTTTCAAAGATGTTCTACTTTTATTCTAGTTACTTAGGAATTCATTATTTTAATTAGTTGTTAAGTTTTTTTTTTTATTTGGCAATTTTTTTAACACTATACGTTTATTCTTTTATTTTGGGTGGGAATAAAGTATAACTTCGCCAGACCGACCGACCGGACTCGTTACCACCACAGATGAAAAATCCATCCAAGTTTCGGGTATATTTTCAATTTTTTTTTTATATTATTTGATTGATAAATAAAAAATGATATGATTATTATTTTTATATGTTGTAGGAAAAGTGGGTAGATGTGTAACATTTATTATAATTCTCAAAAAAAAAAAACACATAATACTTAATAGTTATAGAGCTGCCCACTGCTGGGGATGAAATGTCATTATTAGTGTTGCCCTAGGTAGATGCTTTCTGCCAAGTTTGATCCGCGAATGAGATCAAAATCCAGAGTTAAGAACAAAAAACGTGATTTTCTTAAATTATGAATGTGATACTCTTAATGGTCAAAAATCACGTTTTTTTTGCTAAAGAGTGAGGTGACTCATCCGGAAATCGCTTAAAACCTTTTGGGTTGGAGGTATGAGAAAATACTTCCAGCAGACACACAGCTGGTCAAGGTTCTGAGTGTGCGAGGGGAAATTCAAAAACTTTATCCAGGTTACTTGCGGCAACACTAAGAATGATATTGCATGCCCAGCAGACGGTTACTTTGCCAGTCAGTATCATATGGGCAGCAGTCAGTATCAATTTTATTTTACTGAGTCGATTTAAACACTATGTTAACACCATCAGCAAAAATAAGTAGAGTCGTTATATCTAAATATGTTTTCAAGGATATGTTGTAGTTGTAGCAGAAGTAGAATTAGGCAAAAGGTAGTTCGCTGTAGTTGCAGGCGCCGACGTCGGACTCACTCCTGTGAACTGGATCAGAACTAGTTCGTAAGTGATTATAGTACCAGCTATCTGAAAATATATAGTTCAGTTAAATATCACGCCATGCTCCTCGTAGTATACCTTAAAAACATTACAATTTTTAGATCCCGGTTCAATCTCCGGGGCGTTTGTTTCACTACACGACTATATAAGTGCTTCGGAAAGCCCAGTTTTACTATACCAACTTCTGAAACTGATTATACTTTATAGATGGGTTATTGAGTCTATTCAAACACCACGACGAGACTACAGCACCTGTTCGGTGTAGGCACAAAATACGAGGTGGGAATAAAATGCCACCATTGGGTACACTGTGGCCGTCTGAGCGGTCTCCGTACCAAAGGCACCTGCGATTATACATTCCTTGTGATGAAAACAGTGATCTCCGAGTGACATTGTAAAGTTTCATCAAAATTCGTTCAGTAGTTTTCAAGTGAAACAGTAACAAACATCCATCCATCCGTCCTCATAAACTTTTGCGTTTAATATTATACGGGTATATTGGGAAAAAGATGTTGGATAGGGAAGGATAGGATAGGGCAGTATCTATATTGCATTAGCCGTAAGTTGGCCTCTGTGTCGTGGTTTAATTTAATACACCAATTGTTGTATTAAATAATTCTCGTGGAATCAAAGTTAAAAAAATACAACACCTATATAAAGTATGTAACATGTATATCTAGGTAAATTCATAATTTTAATATTTTTCCACGTTTTTAAATCGTACGTCAGAGGATTTCTAATAAACTTGTGTAACAATAATTTGAATTAAATCAGACTTACAGACAGAACTAAACTTCGCTTCACATTAAAAAAATTAAGACCACTTAGCGATACATTGTCTCCGTTGATTTGTTCTATTAGCCGCTGCACCTGTAATCAACGAGAAAATTACTAATTGTTTGTTGTTTATTTGCAATATGGATGTAAAAACCGTCAAGTGATCTATGTTTTGGTATTCTACTACCGGTGCCGAGGAAAGTACCTACTAAAATATAATGAGTGTAGTAGGTTGTACTTTGGGCTAATATGAGGCTCCACTGATCAATTTGAACAACTTTTCACATGGAATCATGTGTCGTAAATGAAAAAAAATATTGGCTTCCCCATACAAATTTGTAATTTTAACATTAGTAGTATGTGCGGAGAAAACATTATTTTTTCATTTGTCGGAAAAGTTGTTCTATTTGATCAGTGGAGCCTCGTATTAGCCCAAAGTACAACCTTTCAACGTCACCATGTACATACCGCTTTGAAAGATGTTCTTCTCATGTATATAAAAAACTTTCACTACAGGACCTATAATTTTTGACAGAGTTGGTCCCACAGTGAAACCTGTTCTAGTCATGAACTAGAACAGCATAAGAAAGGTTTCTATAAAGCTAATTACCTCAACACAGTAAGCAGGGGTGGGGACATCATAGAGACAAGGCGCGGCCGCCACCGAAGCCGAATGTACTCGCGCAGCCATCAGAGACACCGCCAGAGACCGGGACATTAGGAACGTGAACGAATACACAAAGTAGATCGCATGCTCGTATCCTCCAAAGACGCTGGAAACATCAAAGGTTGCAAATAGAGAGAGAGTCAAGAGACCCTTTATTATTTTAAAGTATATTTTTTTACTAAAATCAGAAGACAAAGGTATTAAAAAATATTCAAAAGTATATTATTCAGCTGGCAGCTGAGTCTAAATCAGGTGCTATATTTATAATTTTACTTAAATTTATAAAAGGACAGAGAGAGAGGCTCCTAGGACCAAATCAAATAATAAATAGTAAAAATAGAAAAAAGCACCTTACGTTCTAACAAAAAAGTTATGGGTTTATATAAATATAGGGGGATATAATGTTGAATTAATCAGTAATTTAAATAGATCCTATGTCTAAGCCTGAACCTAGGTAACAAGTTCAAACTGTTTAAGTTATGATGTAAGATAATATTTACCCCTTATGCTGACCATTACATGATATTGTGCCTTTAAAGCCATCCCTGAAAGAAATATTATATTAAGAATTACATTTATTAATTCTAAAAAAAAAATGACCATTTAAATTAAAAAAATAACTATTGATCAAGCCTATTTTACTGTAGCATGGCATATGACTTTGTCGCCTACAAAATCTATAAATGGGGTCGATTGAGTTACTCCCGCTATGTCAGCTATATGATGCGGTTACGAAATAGGAGGCGACAAATACGAATTTGCATTACCAGTCTTACTTTAATAGCCTCGCTGTTTATAATGACATTCCGAGATAAAGATTCCAAATAAATAACGCTCTCTATCGCGTAATTGATCACGCGAATTTTAGTGCGCGTAATTTAGTTCCAATTACCAACGTAGCAAAAGAATTTATTATTATTATTATTATATTGTGGTACGTGCTATAATAATATTATGTAGGACAATTTACACATATTGCTCTGGTCACAAACTAATGTCTAGACTTGTACTATGTGTACCAGAAACAATAATATACAAATGATATTTATAAATACTCAGACCATGTCAAACTGTACAGTAAAACGTAATATTTTTTTTTTGCGATGGGTGGGAATCGAACCCATGACCTCCGGATAAAACAAACGAAAAATGCCCAACCACTAGTCTACGGAGGCGGTCAATATATTTATATAGTTTTTTTTTTGGACCATTACTTAATAAGAAAACAGTTGAACTTACTCTAAAGTATGTAACAGCTGTACACAGATGAAGTACAAATTATTGGCGAAGGAGATGAATATAATCCCGTTGATGACGTCGTCCACCCTTCTGATGAGTTGTACTACTCGGCAATAGTCCTCCCGCATTATGCGCCATAGGCCAACTGAGATGTACTAAATATAATAACAACAATAACAAAGTCATGGGTAAGACAATGTAATTCATGGGTAAGATTATGCATTTCATGGGTAAGATTATGCATTTCATGAGTAAGATAATGTATTTCATCAGTAATACAATGCAATTTTTGGGTAAAATAATGTGATTTATGAGTAAGATAATGTAATTTGATACAATAATTTATATAAAAAAGATAATAAAATTCATAGTGTGTAAAATTTTATAATTCATGAGTAAATTATTGTAATTCATCAGTAAAACAATGTAATTATTATGTAGAATAATGTAATATATAAGCAAGATAATTTGATAGAATATGTTTTATGAGTGAAATAACAAAATTGAAATGATATGTGTAAAATATCGTAATTTAGGACTAAGATAATGTAATTCAAGACAATGAGAGTAAAATAATGTAATTTATGAGTAACTTGACGTAATTTATGTATTATAATTTATGAGTAAGATTATATAATTAATGTGAAAGATATTGTAATTTATGAGTATGATAGTATAATTCAAGACAATAAATAATATACTTCATGCGTAGAATAACGTAATTTTTGGGTAAAGTAATGTTATTCTTGAGTAACATAACGTAAGTTGTGTATAAGATATTGTAATTTAGGAGTAAGGTAATATAATTAATGTGAAATATATTGTATGTATAAGTAAGATAATGTAATTTAAGACACTACGTGAGTAGGCACACGTAATTCTTGGGTAAGATATTGTATTTCATGAGTAATATAACGTAATTTAAGTATAAAATATGTAATTTTTAAGTAAGACCAAATAATTAATGTGTAAGATATTAAAAAGTATGTTAATTAAAAAGTTAGATAACATAATTTATGTTTAAATAATATAATATATGAGTAAGAAAATATAATATAAGAAAATGCAATTCATGGTAAAGATATTGTAATTCATAAGTAATACAAAATGTAGTTCAAGGGTAACATAATATAATTTACCTTCTTGCTAACAGTGGATATCCTCTTGTTTATTTGTTGGAGACGAGAGGTAAGATAGTAACTAATACAGATTACGAAAACGTCTGCGAAGTTCCAGTTAAAGGTACATTGTAGGTTTATAAACTGAAAAGTAAAAATAACAAATAAAAATGAATTGATTTACTTATTTTATTTATTATTTAAAAATATGTAGGTACTCTTAATAAATTAGAAAAGTCTGACGAGTATTTTTTTTTATATAATGTCTCTAAGTATACCTGTACTCGTTTTTAAACCGTTTACATAGGGATGATCTTTCATGTATAATAGTTGTAAGAAGATGATCTATAATATAATAATGTATTATAAATAAAAAAAAAATTACTTGTACAGGTAACATTTATATATATATTTCTTTATTGGAGCACTTTTATACGCCTTTGTATCTATCTGATCGTAAGCAGACCTACAAGGTCCACTAACGGGTTCAATTTGTTGGAGACGAGAGGTAAGATAGTAACTAATACAGATTACGAAAACGTCTGCGAAGTTCCAGTTAAAGGTACATTGTAGGTTTATAAACTGAAAAGTAAAAATAACAAATAAAAATGAATTGATTTACTTATTTTATTTATTATTTAAAAATATGTAGGTACTCTTAATAAATTAGAAAAGTCTGACGAGTATCTTTTTTTATATAATGTCTCTAAGTATACCTGTACTCGTTTTTAAACCGTTTACATAGGGATGATCTTTCATGTATAATAGTTGTAAGAAGATGATCTATAATATAATAATGTATTATAAATAAAAAAAATATTACTTGTACAGGTAACATTTATATATATATTTCTTTATTGGAGCACTTTTATACGCCTTTGTATCTATCTGATCGTAAGCAGACCTACAAGGTCCACTAACGGGTTCAATCTATATATTTGATTTGGTTACAATTTACAGTTGTTTAATTTTGAGATACGTTGTTAGGTACAATGTACCTTTACGAGTGCCTTGCGGTGCCCGAGAGATTTTATTCGATAACGAACAAAGTGAAAAGTTCATCGCGGATGTTTGTATAGATACAAAAACAGATTCACAAGTTGGTTTAGTGTAACTGGGACTGACAGCTTCAATGTATTTATTACTTTTAATTAAAATGCGTTTTGAATGTGTGACCTATGTATTTTAAGAATACTGTATATTGATCTTTGTGGGTAGGACTCAAACCCACGATCGTCGCTTTCGCGGCAAGGCACTTAACCCAGTCGGGTGACTGGAACCTGGTTCAGTAGCCAACCATGTTCCAGTCACCCCTCACGAAATTTGTATCTACTTATACTCAGTTGCTCTTTACGTGCTTTCTTCTAATAACTCTATATTAGAGAGAGTCACAAGTCTAACTTAGCAACTCGGCCGCCACTTACCAGTGCTATGAAGCCGATTAGATGTGTGTAGGGCACATAAGTAAATACCCACGGAAAGGCTATCTCTATGAAACCTTGTAGCCAATGGGTTTGGGGATAACAATCCAGGGCCACCGCTATTCCTGCCAAATCGGATAGGATATGCTCCACTGAAACATATTAAACAAACATTATAGAAGAATCCCGGCATATTACGCGCATGTCCTTTGTAGTTGGTGCCTGTGGTCTGGTGGTTGCGCCTGCGTTGTATTTGGAGGTTCGATACCCGCTTACAGCAAACAATATTAGTATGCTTTTCTGTAGTTGCCATACATAGTCTGGATGTTTATAAAATAGTAGGTATGTATATTAGTATCGTTATTTCTCATTTAAAAATAATTCATTATTTTATTTTGGTACTTTTTTTGTGGTGTAAGAATGACATAATTTTATTCAAGTCATTATCAGATGTAAGATGGCACTATTTACCTATATTAAAATTGATCGTGAAGTTAGAAGTAATTGTGAATAAAACACACGTATATGCTATTTGCTTTTGAAGAGTTCCACTTCCTGGCTCCGACGAAAGTGCTTCTAAATCATCACATGCTTAAGAATCTAGTAAATTTTAAACAAAAAATATAACTTAATCTACTTCTAACGCATACTGCTATCTGATAAAGAGATTTCCAGCTGTAGCTTCCCAATTCATCATTGGCAGTCATTTTAATGGGACCAACATTAAAATGTTTACTTTCTTATAACAATAAAATACTAAATCGTAAAGGAATTGGCGAAATGCGTGGTCATACGTAAATACATTTGAATGATGTACTAACACCTCTTTTAAATATATAAAAGTACTTACCCAGAGCGAGTGATAATATAATAATGCAGGCCAGATTACATTTGTTAATTAGAGCATAGTCAGCATTGGGATCTGCGGCTTCGGTTTTGGATATATGGCGACACAGCGCCGGCCATCTTGTGGCCACTCGCAGAAACAGTATTGTCGTTAGGATGTTGGTCCCGTAAAATACTACAGAGGCTGAAATTAAAGGGTTATGTTTAGGAATGGTATACAAAATAATATTTTTACTATCAAAAACTTGTTGTAAATGTTTTATCCCACGTGACAGGGATTCCTAGTGTGGGAATCAGGGACGCCTTTAAACATCTGTATTTTTCTGAATATAAATAAATGAATTGAATTGTTTTGTTATCCATCCGTACATAAGACTCGTTGTGCCTAGTCCACGGTCATTACTTTTTCAAATTCATGCACGCTGATTTCGGATTCCGTCTTTAAAAAAAAAATCCATCACTGATGCATTATTTTTTGGCTACCGAGATCCGTTTGAACAGCCTTAGGGTACCCAGCGGAGGGATTAACCCGTCCCCATTTCGCCGATGATATTCAGAGGCAACACCTAACAAGTGGCGAGCTTGTTGCGGTGTTTATAATGGTATAGCCTCTTTGTATACAACGGTCGGATGGGGGACAGGTCCGGCCTTGTTGTCATCTGCTTAACCTTGTTGTCAGTTGCGCAGTAACTTAACCACGAGGCTGGGCCGCTTTGTTTTATGTTTTAGAGGAACAATGAATAATTAATAAATAATAGATTTGGAGGACTTTGGGAATTTGGAGGATACTGGTAAAACCTGATAGAAAATTATCTTAAATATACTAAAGTTTTTAAGACCATAGACGAGTTAGACCGTGACAAACGAATTCAAAGACTGTGCCCCATAAAATGAAAAATAAGTTAATCCTGGATCCGCGATGTAGTAATTATGATTATCATACTACTATGGGTTAGTATGCAAAAGAAATGTAACTTACTTCCACTAGACAAAGACGCATTCTTTTTAAATACTTGATAAACACAAAACCCCAAAAATCCAACTTGACCGACTATAGACATCAAGGTGTACAAAAATCGTGCCGATATGAAACGAAACCTGAAAAAAAAACAAAATAAAATCATAGTATACCCTGACCTAAGATTAATGTTAATATTATTAATGAAACTTTACAGTATTTTGTGTACCATCACGGGTGCCTCACGGCGCATAAGGACGTCTAGACGGTCTCAGGGTACCCAGCGGCAGATTCCCACCTCGCCATAACCGTATTTTAATGTACAGTTTATCATGTTCTGGGTGTTAACAAAATATTATATGTATAATATTTTTTTATTATTTATTGTATAACTATTTCTACCAGGTAACCTTTAATGATAATAATAATAATATGTAGGACAATTGACATATTGCTCTGGTCACAAACTACACACACTACAGTAGCCCTAGTGTGAGTTTTTTTAACATTTACTTCGCGTTAACTATACTACTGCGTTAAAATTTTGACCAATCACACGCTCGCATTTATAGTTCTCAAAATTTCCGCTTCGTGCGCTAAACTATTTCCCATACAAATTTTATTTAACTCAAACGCAAAGTAATAGTTAGAAAACTCACACTAGGGGTACTGGTCACAGCTCTAGGGTTGTACTATGAAACAAACATATATAATAAATATTATATGTATTAATATCTTTGTTTCTGGTAGACATAGTTCGGTGAAGTATGTTCGGTAAGAATATTCTTAGCCTACTCCTAACAAGTAGCCAGCGCGTCGCATTATTTGGATAGACTCAATATCCCATCTATAAAATGTTTCACATGTTAGCATAGTGAAACAGGTTAACGTACTCTCCGAGGCACTGTAGTGGTGTTGTCAACAATTAATGTACTTTTCCTGTAATTAAATAGCTACGAAACGGGTGGTTGTATTAACGATAAGGCAGCGAGGATATTAAAATAATTCAATTCATCTCTGTTGCCGCCCTTTTTGTAATCGCATCATTTAGCCGGCATAGATCAATATAATTTGACAACAATTATTTATCAACCCCATTCATGGACTTTATAGGTTTTCTAACCACCAGGTAGATAACTGTTAATACCAAAATCAGAGTCAAAATCTCAGCTTTGTGGTACCTGAGCTTAGATGTATTTATTTCAAGGATCCCCAAAACTGGATTCAATCCAAAAACTTGTCCAATACATAGAGTAAGTTTCATCGCAGACTGAAATGTTGCAAATTTCTCTTTGAGTTTGCTTTTACTAAGCACTGTGGTTTCTTGAATATCTGAAATAAAACAACCATTTTCAGGAAATACTACTATTCCATATTATATAGTAGGTATGGAGCAGTCCATGCAATATACAGGGTGACTTTGAAAGGTTGTACTTTGGGCTAATATAAGGTTCAACAATCATATCGAACAACTTTTGCCATAGATTAGAGTTATTTTAAACTAAATCACTAATGATTCCTAGTGATTATTTCTATGATATTCACTGAATAACAGAGGGTAGTGACCTACATTAAAACTCATGTGATATACATACATATGGCATGTATGTACGCTATATGCTCAATAAAACATAATCCAGTACCAGTATCGACATATTCAGCAATATGGCTTTGACATGTCAAATAAATGCACGAAAGAGCAAAAACGAACGATATTTGTCAAAATTTATAATTTGTGATTTCAATCTCTCACGAAAATGTAGTGAATCTATAAAGGGTCGATCAATACATTGTTATTTAATAATACTGATCGCTCCCACTATGTCGGATAAATGATACGGTTACGAAATGGGCGGCGACATGGACGTATTCGCATTACGAGTATTATTTTAATATCGTTGCTGCTTTATTGCCAAATCAATCGGCCGTTTCCTAACCGCACCATGAAAGGGACTACCACCCTTTCTCGACAAGAAATCGATGCAGTAGTCTGAAAGCTGTGAACCCACAGACTAAAACCGAAACATGACTAGGTCACTTGATCTGTATGGGCTGTGGTAACGAGTCCGGTTGATGGCCGAGCGAAGAATAAATATATCACTTTTTTTTTATTAAAAACTCATAAAAACTTTAGTCACACTAACCCGGTCACCACGTATATAAATGTTATAAATAACTACAGTTCTAGAGACTTACATTTACTAGAGAAATAACTTTTTGTAACATCCTCGTAGGTAGGTGCTACCTTCACCACATTCATGTTTGTTATTATTGTCCTTCAGCAAGAGCTTGTAGTATCATACGTTCGGCAATTTGTCAGCGAATTCATAATTTCTGCAAAGTTAGGGTTCCCTAAAGCCTCCCTGAAATAATTCCAAACATTTTCTTACTTTTCCTCATTCCATATTCAAATAACGTAGACTTTTTCGTTGAATGATATATTACTTATATGTGAAAACGTTTCTAATATAAAAATGTACAATTCAGTTTTTTTGTCACGTATATCAATATGAGTTTATTAACATTTGTAGAAATAATATACTCGCATTTACATATACCGTCTGGTTACACACAAATAGACAAACTTTTTTTTTTATATTCTTAATGTGCAGGAAAATCTGATATCAATTGTTAAGTTCGCTTTATGTCCGAAAACTAGCACGTAATATTTTGAAATCCGAGTTTTAAATCATTTCTAAAATCAGTTAACAGACCATTGTATGCGTATTGCAAAGCGATGACTACACAGCACTTTTATGCACTGAACTATTCATAGTGAAGCCCGATATTGATCTAGTTTTACCAGACATAAATCCGTGGCCTAAAAGAATATTACAAACTTTGAAGACTTTAAATCTTTTTAATTAAAAATTACTTTCAATACCATTCCTTTTGGATCTTTTTTACAAAAAATTGTGTTATATCTACTTAGTGTGAATTATAAAAAATTGTGTTACATATACTTAGTGTGGATTATAAAAAAATGTGTTACGTCTACTTAGTGTGATTATAAAAAAATGTGTTACATCTACTTAGTGTGGATTATAAAAAAAGCCTCTATATTAATGCACTTGTAATTCAATGCACCGTTGTGTTTAAATACTTTCAATAATAATTATTATATTTAACTACAAAAAAAAACGTTTCAAATCTACGTTTTGAAATCAGTAAGAATAAACTCAGATACTATTCTAATTAACAAAGTGTTAAATTTTAAGTTAAATAAGTTTACATAACAATCCAGTAATAATAAATATGTTGCTTAGTGCAGGGAAGTACAAACTTTTATTATTCGCGGGTCCACATGTATACCAAAATCTATGGGGCTCTACCGGGTAGCCACATGAGATACCGGTCGACACGTGTCGATCGATCGAAAGCCAAAATAAAAAAAGTGTGATTTGACGTTTCTCGGCGATCGACTTCTACCCATAGACAATATTTCCTATACATTTTTGTCCATCGAACGTGTTGATCGGTTTGTTGATGGGGCTTCCCGGTATTGGCCCGTGTTTTTAAAATTTTGACATTAATATTTATTTTAATTTAGAGATAATTGACATAGATCTTTTTAGATAAGTATTTTGATTTAATATCTTATTTTATTTTAGTTATTTTTTAGTTTTAGTATAATCATAGATAATTTATAACTGTTAAAATAATATATTTTAAATTTATTAAATACAATATGCCAATGAATATAATAATAAATAACTTAAAATATTTGTTTCGAAATAAAATAAATATTGATTCAACGGTTTCAACAATAACTCTTTCAACATTTATACAAAATTAAATGGTAGTAACTATAATAGTATAGTATAATAAACATAAAATAAAATATTATTAAATTAAGTTTGCTGGGAAGTTCCTGCTACGGCCGCGATTGTCGTTGCGGGAACGTGTACCATGATTTTGTTTCTCCATAATCTCTTGATTAATAGGTTCCATTTGCGATTCCAAAAGGTGATTGTATGTAAGCCTGTTGCGAATAAAAAAAATCCTACTCTTGGTCTCAAGGTTTGTAAGCATTCGCGGGTCGTATTTTGTCCATCCCTGGCTTAGTTTAAACGAAACATTAAACCTGGCAAAGTTAAAGCGATACGTCATAGCTGTTTGCATTGCCGGACTTTGTCACCTTCCCTTCCAGTCGCGCGTGTCACTGTCACGGTTCCGACAACAGAAGTACCTGTTGAATTATTAATACGATCTGACAGCTGGTGACTTTTGACATCTGAATAACGGTTTTAGAATAAAATTTGCACAAAATTAATAAGTAGGTAACAGAAATATGTTTTAATTAATCACAGTGCCTTACGATTTCTTGAGAGGGCTGAAATTTAATACTAATATCACGGTAGCGGCTTAAAAACTCCTGTAAAAGTAAAAAACAAACTAGCTAAATTGCTTTTTAAAGTACGAACAGTGCTTATGTACCTACTTTTATATACCTAATAAAGTCCGAAACTAAAACTAGACATTAGTACGAAAATAATATGAAAATATTTTTTCCTTTTTTAATTAATTATAGGCTCTGTATACAAGAGCTAATAATATTACTACGAAATAAATGCTACGACGCGTAGTTATTTTTCGTAGAAGTTTTCATATTCGTAGCGTGCGTAGTAATACAATAACATATATACATTATAATTAGATTAGTTCAGGAGACTACTACATTGTGCGATTGCAAAACGGGCGATTAAGTGCACAGGAAAGGGATTCGCGAACTTGAATGTCAAAGAACATCTGAAAGTTGTTTGCAGTGATAATAAAGTTTATTTTTCAAAAAAAAAAACATTGAGGTTTTATTTACTCGATCCTAATTACATAATTTCTTCATAAAAAATCTGTTAAGTTTTGAAATGATAACTAAAGTAATATTTTTATAAACATAAATCAATCTTTGGCTGTCTTTTAAGCACTTAACAGATTTTTTATGAAAAAAAAATGTTTACTTTTTATAATGAGACTATCTAATTAGGATTGAGAAAGTAATATTTACACCTCCACGTACTTGGTTCATTAAAAAAAAAAATGATATCACTGAAAACAACATTTACACGTTTTTAGACATTCGAGATCACGAAACTTTTCCTGTCTTCTTAAGTTGATATTTTTATAAGATCCCAGAATTTTAGACCATTAAAAAAAAACAAAAAAAAAACGAAAAATTTAGCATTTAACTTTATTTCTCATTTATACCAAAACATCTTCTAAAAAATTGATTTCAGATTAAGACCGTATAAAACTAGACCGTATATATCTAAATTTTAGTTTTAAGCAGGTAAAAATCTACTGTGTGTGAGTTCTAGTGTTTACACATGTACAATGGCTTTGAATTCAATGTCCGTGGATTCAATTTCATTTTTGAAGCCATCAATCAATTGTTTTTTTTTTCTGTACATTATTTTGTATTGACTATTTATATATTTTTAGAAGCAAAGAGCTAGCCACTTGTTCAGTGTAGACTCATACCATCGGCTACGTCGAGGTGGGGTTAAAAACCGCTCCGCTGGGTACCGTGAGTCCGTCTAGGCGGTCTCGAGCGTGGTAGGCACCCGTGATCTGTGTCTACACCGAACAAGTGGCTAGCTCGTCGTGATGTTTTGAATAGACTCAATAACCCATCTATAAACAGTTTCACAAGTTGGTATAGTGAAACCGGGGCCGACATCTTAACGTGCTCTCCGAGGTACTATAGTGGTGTTGTCAAACAAATGTATAAACATATTTTTTTTTAATTAAAAACTCATTGGTACCCACCGGGATTCGAACCAGGGGCTTAAGTGTTTTTAAGACCAAGGTCTAACCAACTCGGCCACCACGTATATATGATATGTATGTATATAGTTTATGTTTTGTAGCTATTATAAATGCCTAATTGAGAATAGTTTAAATAAAAATCATCACTATTAAACGCTCAAATCATTTATAAATCACTGAGACTTAAAAAACCCGGTTCTAATTCGTTTGTTTTACTTTTAAAGTTCCGTGATAAGTCAGGAATGACAATAAAATAATTTAGTTAATAATTAAACATCCGGGACCCTTTTTAATAAATTGCAAAATCACACTATCAATAAATTTATGTTGTTACGAACAATGTAAATTATATTTTGAAAACGACTATAAACGACATCACGAACTGTTCAGATATCTATCTAATTGCAATGCCATTAAAATCGTGATTGCGACTTTATAGGAGTCGCGTGTGTTTGAGTAGTTTACTAACGATTATACTCGAGACATATACAGCAAAGGTTACCTTTTATAGATATATAATTAGGCAATTAATGTGAAGTTGCTTTATATATAAAGTTACCTACGGATTTTTCTGTAACGATGACTGACGACATTAAATATAAAATCTTGTTGGTGGGAGGAAGGCCAACCGACTGGTCTCGTTACCACCGCCAATACAGATGTAAAAACCGCCAAGTGACTTAGTCATGTTTCGGTTTTAGTCTGTGGGTTCACCGGTTTTCAGAAGATTACTGAATCGATTTCTTGTCGAGGTGGTAGTCTCCTTTCAGGGTGCGGTTACCGGAAATGGGAAGGGTCTCGCGGTAACAAATCATAATGCTCGCTCGTACTCATTGTTATAATAATATACACTTTATCTAACTACACTTATTTAATGCTAATCACTTTTGGATCTCATCCCTCATTGATGACAGACGGACCCGGGTGTCGGCTCCAACGTATGGGGAGAGTCCGTGGATGGAGAACATTAACTCTCGCACCAGACATTACTCTATTTGAAAACAACATTTGATCGTTTTGGAGTCACCTTAAACGTTCCAATATTTTTCAATAAAATATTTCGAGAAGGTAAAAGTAATTCTTGTAAGTAGTATTTCACATACATATGTATACTTGTATGATGAGAAATGTCTGTTCCTCAGACAACTTTCTCATTTGGAGTTTTCGTCAATCTGTATTTATCTTGGTGGCTTTTAAGAGTTTCATTACATTTGGAGCGACGCGGCGGCCTTCCATTTCAATCGTTTATATTTTTCTTTTTCACGGCTTCAGATTTCAACGTTTTTAAGAAGAAAAATATAATTTCGGGATTTTTTTTTTTTTGAACTTTTATTAGAAATTGTAATTCTAACCTCATAAAAATAATCAGAAATATGAAACCTAATCTTATTACCAAAACCTTTCAAATGTTAACTTTTTATACTCTTTTATAGTCTTGGGGATCAGAAATATTTAGGTAGAGAGTTTAATTCTGAATAGTTAAATATATATATAATAAAACATACTTTCTTCAATGTTATTCTGTATTAAATCCTTATTCTTTCAACTTCCATTTACAAGGCATGAGGTTATGTGCACGCGCGGGTCATTCAACTCCCTTTTTTAAATCGCTACCGCTCTTGTTGCGCTCTCACACCAAAGTGCCCTCTGTCCGCGCAGGCATAACAACTTCGCGACAAGCCCGGTAGTCGTGCTACCAACTTACAAATCTCTATGACATAATTGTTATATAAATTATTAAGTTCCCAAATTATAAAAGATAATTAATATGAAGCCTAACATATATTTAAGACAGAGTTTCTAACAGCATGACACCCGGTAAATCGGTCGTCAGAGAAAATCAGCGAAGTATATAACAGAAATGAGTGACTAAAATAAACCGATATTCTACCTTTACCATGTATTAATTTATTTTAAATCAGATTACATTTATTTTGTGTATTGATACAAAATAAATATATACACCTACGCTCAAAGATTTGATAAAAATAAATTTCATTGTTACCACCGCCCATACGGATACAAAAACCGTCAATGACCTAGTATTTTTTCCTTAAATACGCAATCGAAGCTGCAGCCAAAAATTTTAACTGTCTAGGACAAAAAAAAAGAATGTCAAAAAAAATAAATAACTTACACCGACTTACGTTAAAAAAACTCAACATTAACACTTACACCTCATTTTCTAAAAATTCACTTTACACGGAAATTCCAATTTAAATTGTCTCCTCCATAGAGCTCACATAACTGCTGCAGTAGAATTCGCACAAGACTGAATTTTTATTTATTTATTAATATGACTTTACATAAAATATAACATGTATTCGTTGTTACTGGTACACATAGTACAAGCCTAAAGCTTAGTTTGTGAGCAGAGCATTTTTTTGTAAATTGTCCTATATATTGTTATATTATATTGTTATTATTAAAATACAGGGTGAATTTGAAAGAATGTACTTTGGGCTAATATGAGGTTCTGCTGATCAAATCGAACAGCTTCTTCCATGGAACCATGTGCCGCAAATGAAAAAAAATGTTGGCTTAAAATTGGTCATTTTAACATTACTAGTTTGTATGGAGAAGACATTTTTTTTTTTCATTTGCGGCAGATGGTTCTATGGAAGAAGTTGTTCGATTTGATCAGCAGAACCTCATATTAGCCCAAAGTACATCCTTTTAAAATATATATTAATAATAACAATATAAGCTTCCCCATACAAATAGTAATGTTAAAATGACCAATTTGTATGGGGATATTGGAAAAATGCATCGGTGCCATTGCACAGTTATTGCATAGGATTGGTAGATATATGACATGACGTGACTTTCCACCAATCAAGTGCCGTGTTACCTAATTTTAATCTAATTTTAAAATAAAATTATACTTAAATTAAAACTAAAAAAAGAATCATTAACAAATATACCTATTACCTACACCAAAAAATATATTTTTCATTTTTAAATATAAGTTTGTGAAACATGCGAAATATACAAAGTGCCTTCGCGCTATAGGTTTGCCACTAGTTCTACTCTACTCATCCTTTGCACAGGAGTCTAACACTTGCTTTGTGTGGTTACCTCAGGTAGCAATCCATGCTTCTTTTAAATGTTTTACTATACTATATTATATACTAACCCGTGGCGGATCCAGGCGGCCGGCAGAGAGGGCTATGACGAAAAAAATATGAAAAATAGATGATTACGACCTGCGCATCAAACTTATTCGTAATGTTACAATTTAAGACATTCTCAATAATAATAAAAAACATATTATGATTTAAAATGTCCTAAATTAAAATATGACATGACGTGACTTTCCACCAATCATGTGCCGTATACAGGAAGAGAGTACAAAATCGAACTTATATATACAGCTAGAAGTGGCAAATGGATATAAAATGTTATGGTGGTAAAATAAAGAGATATCATGTTTTCAATATGCCTCGCCGTTTATTTTTATTTAATATGTTACATATTATTAACAAATTATAATCATAAATTAATGTGATCAATGTTCATCGCAATGATCATTCGCGACTGATTTTGTAAGTCTATGGTCTACAGACTATAATGGGCCGGGATGCCCGAGAAGGCAATTTATTTTGAATAAAGCGAGAATTTTAAATTACTGCACACTTATCTGTTGTCCCCAGCGCTGGAGACTGTTGGAACTACTGCTCGGTCCAACACGAAATGAATTCAGAGATTTATTACGAAAGAGACTTCATTGATGAACAAACAAGATTGATTGCTTCTTATAGACGTGGATTATATATATTCTAATTTAAATAGAAATTAGTTTTAATTTAGTTTCGAGATTATTAAAAGGCGGACTGTTTCATGGTACTAATCGGAGTAGTTTTATTCCCACCATAAAATCTGATTGAGTTTTTTTTATTGGAGCACGGCATGTGACTTTGTATCTACCTGATAGTAAGCAAACTTACAAAGTCCAAAAATGGGGTCCATCAATACATTTTTGTTTAACAATATTGATCGCTCCCACATTGCCGGCTAAATGACGCGGTTATGAAATGGGGGGCAAAAAAGACGAATATGCATTACGAGTCTATTTTGAAATCTTCGCTGCTTTTTCGCTAAATCAATGGCTCGTTTTGTAATCGCACCATGAAAGGAGATTACCATCTCGACAAGAAATCGATGCAAGAGTCTCCGGAAAACCGGTGAACCTATAGACTAAAATCGATAACATGACTAGGTCACTTGACGGTTTTCGCATCTGTATAGGCGATGGGGTGGAGTCTCGTCGATCGGCCTAGCGAATTAATAAAGCCCTGACTCCCACTTAAAAAAAATAGTTTGAGTCCTTAAAAAACACTTTAATTAAAATAGGTTTTGTCTCTTTTACGCATATTCATATTTGTGCTAAAAAAAGAGATAAAACCTTATATAACTAAAAGTTCTTAACGGACTCAATTTTTGCCATGAGTAGTAACCCTAGACCTCAGAGGCGGTGAAACATATGAGATCGTAGCATTCATATTCTGGTTAATGCGACACTCTTCCTACATACATATTGGTGTAACATTTTGTGTCGGACAGATGTATGTGACGTATGATATATTTGATCGCTCTCCTTTATGTCCGACTTGGGCTTTCTCCTCTGTATTTGCTTTATTACTTTTTAATCGTTTATGTGATCTTCGTGTTCCATTTTTCAAATTAAATTATAATTAATCACGTCGAGGTCACCCATTTAGTTTCACGCGTTCAGGGTTCGGAGAATCAGTAAGCACCTGAGGAAACTATTGTGAACGCCAATAATGTGGACTAGGAAAAATTCATCAATAAAACTAGTTTTTACTTCGAGAATAAAATGAATATACAGAGGAGAAGTCCAAATTGAACATAAAGGAGAGCGATAAAACGCACATCTGTCCAGCACAATTTAATTAAAATTTTGCAATATTTAATTACCTTTTTTTAAATTAAAACATTTAATAGTAGGTACTTTTACTTTTCTTTTAGTTTTAATAATAAATACATTACCAAATAAACTAGCTTTATTCATTTCTTAACCACAAAATGGCTAAATATCGGTAATAAGTAGTACTTGGACGAACCACCACGTCTCGGCATTTCTAAACTAGGAGCAGACAGAATTTAAGCAAATTAGTATTTGACTTTCTTGTTAGATAATCAAATTGTAGGTTTTGAACGGGTGCGAACATAGACTCGCCTACGTAATAGACGAATGGTAATAATATGGATTTTTTATTTGGGTCGTTTTTATTCATACTGTTGTACTAGTTTCTATAGATCAGCTATTTTATAAGTTTTTTACATACATACATATCTTCACGGGTGCCTTACGGCGCCCAAGACCGCCTAGACGGCCCCAGGGTACCCAGCGGAGGGGTTTTTAATCCCACCTCGTCGTAGCCGATGGTATGAGTCTACACCGAACGATAAAACGTTGCTCAAAATGACGGTTCATTTTGTTTGTTAAAATGTTGCTCAAAGCTCTAAGGAAGCTTCCCAATTAGACGACAGAGTGTAACTTGGGCGTTATCCGACTTCAGTGATGGTTGGTGAAATTTTTTTTTTCTTTTTTTGTTACAATATTTATGGAAAGACAGGGTATATTATATTTTATAAACACACAGACCAAGACAAACTATATGGATAAACATACTGATATAGTTTTTTGTTTATTTTGGGTGGGAATCGAATCTAACCACCACCGGCGGAAGCACTAATCCACGGAGGCGGCCACACACTTACAACTATGGCGCTTGTCCTGTTAAAAGACATGTATATGTCTTATGGACCAGATTCATAATTAAATATCCTCGTTGCTTTATTCTGAAAGTCGTTTTGTAATTGCACCAACGACACGGTGTAATTTCATAGTCTCTAAAATCTTTGAACCCCACAGAGCGATACTGTCATAAATATCATTGTTTATCTACACCATACTGTCTCTATGTCTGTAATAGTGTCCTCGTCCGCTTGTGGGAATCTTTGGACGTGGATAGAATCTAATTATTAATATCTACTCCTGGAATTATATTCGCTTGGTATGAAATTGTCATTGAGAACTCACTACTGTAGTTATGCTTTGGGTGTCTACTGTTTTTTTTTAACGCCTTAGCGAATAGTTAGAAACTAGAAGATGATTTTGCTATAGCTGGTGTATTTCATGTATTTTTTAAAGAACACGGAACCCATATTGCGATGTTCTGACATTCCGTCTGTCTGTCTGTCCAGACCAATATCTCCAAAACCGTCTTACTTTAGTAAGACAGTTGAAATTTAAAAATAATTGACAGAGAATGCATTAGACCTAAAAAGTACCTGATTAAAAGCATTGGTAAGTTAGAATTTAAGCACTCTTACTCTAGACTTAACTTGTAGCTGTCTGGAAAAACCAAAACAGATAGGTTCCTGCTATACAATATAAAAACATGAAAGCAAAGCGCTTTGTGCGTTTCGGACAAATTGTAACGATATAGCAGTGGAGACCCTCTCCATGTCTGGTTGTCCGATCTCTAAATGGGGCTGGAGGTATTAGTCCATAGAGCTCATCGCACACTCACCGATGTGTAACCTATAAAAATCCCCAAGAAAGGCAACATTAGGCTATCAAGTGTGTTTTCGATTATCTAAGAGGGGGAAATTGATTTCAGAAATTAATTAACATCTCAGTAAATCCAACACGGAAAGATTAATAAATACTGACAAAAATATAATTTTAATTATGCGACCAACATTAATAGAGAACGCAGACTTCGTCGTTACGGATGCAGTATCCTTAATGCTCCAAGTACAGGTATGGGTTAAAAACCTTCCCCTGTATCTCGAAGCGCTGGTTTTTAGATTACAAATGAAAGTACTTACCGCACTTGGTCGTCACACTTGAAAGTCACTATTAATTTTAATGACGTCTGGCATCAAGTCTAAAAGGCCGCTACCTAAGATTTACGAGGAAAATGTAAAGAGGGTACTTATTTATCCAAAGATCAATTGCTATGATAATGAGTCATTAGAAGCCAATGCTCTTAGAAAAGGACAAATTATAGCTATTAGGTTGTAGGAGAAAACGTAAGCATATGGGGTACACGTAAGCATATGGCGTACACATAAGCATATGGGGTACACGTAAGCAATACTGATTACTCAGATTTACTTTATTCTCTTCCTAAATTTACCTAAAATAAGAAATCTGATCCGTGGGAAACTTCAAGAACATTTTTCATAAGTGCTTTGAATATCTAGATTCTATTTTTGTATATCTTTATCTACTATCTACCATACATAGTCACTTTCCATGTCTGTCTGTCTGTACCCTTAGATATTCTAGTAGTTGCAAGACGTTCCGTATTTCACGGGTCGTCCCGTATTTCGGGCGTAATTTTAAATGTCCTGCCGGGACTGACTTTGTCCTGTATTTCAACCATGCTCGATTTAGTATTGCCAAGTCGTGCTACGGCTGACAAATACTCATACGCAACGTTAGTATGAAATAAATGTACACCTTGCTTATTATTTATAATATTTAAGAAAAAAATAATACAATCATAATCATAATTTAAAACCAACAGTACTTTTTGTTGCATTTAACATATAAAATAATAATAATTTAAAACGATCATTAGCTACAGTTAAAAAAATGATTATTTTTGCCCATTTAACCATTTGTCCCTAACCATAGTCTGAAAAAAAATCTGGCAACACTAATTCTAAGCTACGCAATGGATTTTATACGATTTTTATTGTCATTTATTCAGAATGGGAGTTAGATAAATATAAAATGGAGTTAGATAAATATACATATAAAATAAACATGTCTTATTTTCTATATTATTTTGAGAGATTTTATTGCTATCGCTGACTTATCGATATATATCAAAATGATTTACTACGGAACACCAACTTGACTAAATCATTTAATATGTTTTTTATGATTGAGAGGGTTAAATTAAACACGCATAACACTAATCGAATTAAAACATTTTTTTTTATATAAATTAAAAAGTTTAGTTCAAATAGGTAAATGTAGTATTTGGACCAGGGGTTGTAGATAACGGACTAGTACTAGTAGGGACGGGTGTCGGCGGCGAACTGCTGAACTGTACCATCACCAGCTCGTACGTCACTATGGTACCAGCCACCTGCAACCAAACGTCATCATCATCATCATAATCAAACTCCTCTAACATATAGGGTAAAGATGGGAAAGACGAAAGTTTATCATTAAATGGACGGCCGATCTCGCACCCCGGAAAAATCTGGAATTCTCTGAATCTGCTGAAAATTTGGAAACCTACTGGAACCGACACACAATGTTTTTTTTTTTAATGTACAAACAACACTATGGTGACTGTGTATGGATATCTCGAGAATCACTGGTCAGGTTTTTTATTATTGGAGCTCAGCATGTGACTTTGTCTACATCTACCTGATGATAAGCAGTTCTACAAAGTCAATGGGGTCGATCAATACATTGTTGTTTAACAGCTTTGATAGCTCCCACTATACCGGCTAAATAATGCAGTTACGATACGGGCGGCGAGAATTTGCATTAACTGATAATAAGCAGTTCTACAAAGTCAATGAATGGGGTCGATTAATACATTGTTGTTTAACAACTTTGATAGCTCCCACTATGCAGGCTAAATAATGCAGCTACCGCACCCTGAAAGGGGTCTATTAACTCTATAGACTAAAACCGAAATATGACTAGGTAACTTGACGTTTTTTGCACCTGCTGTATGGCGGTAACGAGACCGGTCGGCCTAGTTGTAGAGACTTCTTCCCCCCACTTTTTATCTATCTTGTTGAGCGACATGAAGTGAAGTGTAGTGAGTAAAGTGAAGTGTAGTTAGTAAATTAGATGATAATGTAACTAAGAAAAAGTATGATAATAAAATTTTATTTTATTTCAGATTGGAGTGGGGTGAAGTGGTTTGGAGTATGGAGGAGTAATGCAAAATGAAGGGTTCTGAACTGGAGTGAGGTAAAGGAAGTGAAGTAAAGACAAATGAAATGGAGTGAAGAGAAGTAAAGTGTAGTTAAGGAATCAAAGCGTAGGCAATGGAAACTGTTTTGTACCTGTTGTTCACAAACAAATAAATTTGATTATATTTGTCACTAGTCGACCTAAAAGTTATCCATATCACAGGAGAATGTTCTCCGAAATAGAAGGAAGAGATAATTACTTACGCTAAGAAGAAGTCCTTTGGTAACACTGAAAAACTGCAACCCAGTCAACGCAACGTTATCTGAGTTCACTTGTTCTATAAACCTTTGGACCTAAAATGAAATACAAATTATTAAAATTATGAATTTGTTATATTTTATTTATATAGAAATTTGGTATACAATAATTGTATACCAAATTTCTACCTCATGCAGTTTTCGAGATATCGGTTTAGCAGAATATTATCAGCAATTCCGACACGTAATAACTTACCTACCGCTGTATAAAATACAGGTGAAGACACTCCATACAGGACGAAGCGGTAGCAAAATGCTATCAGAAATTTTGCCACTCAATATCTTGGTGGTGGCCGAGTTGGTTAGACCTTGGACTTAAAAACATTAAGGTCTCTGGATCGAATCCCGGTGTGTACCAATAAGTTTTTAATTACAAAAATTATATTTGTTTGACAACACCACTATAGCACGTTAAGCTGTCGTTTCGGTTTCACTATACCAACTTGTGAAACTGTTTATAGATGGGTTATTGAGCCTATTCAAATCACCGCGACGAGCTAGCCACTTGTTCGGTGTAGACTCATACCATCGGCTATGACGAGGTGGGATTAAAAATCCTTCCGCTGTGTATCCTGGGGCCGTCTAGGCGCTCTTGGGCGCCGTAAGGCACCCGTGATGATATGTATGTATGTATGCAATATCTTACCTCTATACAAAAAACAAATGGAGAAACATCATACAGGGGCGTGTTCGGAAACTAACATTTTAACACTGGGTAATGTCACTGCACTGTATGCATCTCTGGTTCTCTAAGCATTTATCAATATTTTTATCGCACTCTGTGACACTACCCAGTTAAAGTGTTAAGTTTCCGAACACGGCCCAGAATGGAGCGGGCACCAGGGTAGCAGAATGTTAATAGCAATTCCGCCACATAATAACTTACCTCTGTACAAAACACCGGTGAAGGCACATCATATAAGATGGGAGCAGGTACCAGGGAAGCAGAATGCACTTGGGATGCTATCAATGATACTGCCACTGACCGCGTTATCAAGAACACGAGCGAAAACAAAAAGTATGCTGCCTGTTCATAACCCTTTAATACTGTTGAGCTGAAAAAATGTATGACTAAGACTTATGATATTAAACACATGATAAGTAGAACATAGCATAATATGAACATGGCAAATAGTAATTAAAATTGAGATACAGAATACTTTCTATAAATTGTGGAATAAAAACTCATTTTCTTGGGCTTCCCATGTTTAAAAAGGTTTAAGATATTTTTCATCTCTTTGCAGCCCTGGTCAAAACTACTCACTATATTTTCTACTAATAGAATGAGGTTCTATCTTTGTACATTTCTTCTCATTTTATCAGCAATAATTAATTAAACTCAAACGGTGGCTGTGAAGAAAATGATAATTCCAAAAATACCTTGTTGTGTTGTTATGGGGGCATCGACTTGTACCCTTAATTCCATCTCTGAAAAAAAACATATAAATATTAAAAGGAAAAGTGTAAAAACTTTAATATCCTGTAAGGGAAGCTTCAAGATACTTACTCCAGGGTATGAAACAGCTGAAGACAAACAAAGAAGAGGTTGTTAGCGAAAGATATGAACACCACTCCGTTGATAACGTCGTCTACTTGTCTCACCATGTCTGTGGCCCTGCAGTAGTCTCCTCGGATGCTCCTCCAAAATGCTTCTGGTAGGTACTAGACATAACAATATTAAATTAATGAAAAACATAAAACTGATAATCTTTAATAAAAATAATAGTTTTAATAAATCATTGGTCATAGCTACCAATAACAGAAAGGTAAAACCTACAATTACCAAAATAAAAATTATAATTTAACTCCGACTAACAGCCAAGTTGTAACATTGGAATTACGTTTGTATGGCCGTTAAGACGACTGCAGCGCCCCTATGCAGTAAAAAAAATATATACATATTGTGTTTTATGTAACTATTATAATAAAAAAAGGTATTTTTGTTAAAAAATTTACCGAAAAAACTAAATGATTAATTAATAAAGATATAACCAATCTTTTTAATTATTATAGTTACAACTATGTGTTAAAAATAAGAGGCAAAACACGTGTCGAAGACTACAGTGTTCGTTTGTTGGTGATATTTCTTTGTGTTGTTACATGTAATATATAATTTAATACACCAACATTATACGCGGAAGATATTGCTAAATAAATTCCAATAATAATCATTATTATATGGATTTCCGTAAAATAACGCCTGATTCAATTACAAAAGGGTGTAATATTATAATTGTTACCTTCCCTTGGGATTGCTTCAGCTTCGTGTTGACTTGGTCCAGCCGCGACGTTAAGTAATAGCTCATACATATCACGAACACATCTGAGAAGTTCCATACAAATGTCGACTGAATATGTAAAAACTGAAATCATCCAATATGTATTTTTTATATATAAATTAATCGATTGCATGTTATATTCTTTTCTAAGTGCTATATAAAAAATAAGAAAGGCAGAGAAGTATAATGAGGGCATAGATATTTTTTTTGTTTTATGTAGTTTTTTTGTTTTATGTAGTTATCAAACTAAAAATAGTACACGGAACCGACCTTAGTCCTAAAATGCTCAATCATTTATTTTATTTTATTCATAAATATTTTATGTTCTCACTTTATGTTTGTTTTGGTGGCCATCTTCTGTTCTTGCGACTGAAAAGGCGATTTTAGGCCTCAGGGCGACTCCCTATATATATATATAACTACATGGGTCTAATGATGTCCTTCTCCACTTACATGAAATATCAAAAAACCTTGACTTTACCCAGAAAGTAGGCTTAAGAGGCATAAAGGAAATCAACAATCTTGATCTTCGATTATGAGAATATTTCAAAACCTAGATACACATATATTTCAAAAATATTAATACTACAAGATATTTAGAAGGGACTGGGTTTTTAAAAAAACGTAATAGTTTAAAGCATCTCAATAGAAACTGTATATTTTAAAATTAAATAGCAATAAAACTATATTTTTGTCCAAGATTTTTATATTCGTTTAATTGCGGAATTCAACACTTACCTCCTATGCTCGGTTACCCAATAAAATACCATAAGATCGTGTCAAAACTAACTACAGAATCCTAAGAGCCTTAAGGTGAGAGGAAGGTATAGTTCGGTTCGCCCGACCGATCTTGTTACTGTTGCCCATACAGATGCAAAAATCGTCAAGTGACCTAGACAAGTTTCAGTTTTAGTCTGTGGGTTCACCAATTTACATGTTAGTCTCCTTTCAGTGTGTGGTCACAAAACGGTCACTTAATTTGACGATAAAGCAGCGCAAGGCAATTAAAGTCATACGCACTTTGGACTTTGTCGCTGGCCATTTCGTAAACGTATCATTTAGCAGGCATAGTGGGAGCAATCAATGCTGTTAAACGCAAATTGTGCTCTAGTGAAGAAAAAAACAAAGAGTAACAACCTACAACCTACCTGTGTAAACAATCCCAATACCACAGAGTAGGGTATAAAATTGAAAACCCAAGGATAGAAATGGTCCACAAAGGATTCATACCCGCGGAAGTCTGGATGACAATTTTGTGCTCCGGCAACCGCTGACAGAAGCGATAATATATGTTCTACTGGGACAAAGAAATACAAAATTAACTGGTATATAACCGACGATAACTTATATGCGTATCGGTTAAATTTAAAAATAAGTTTAAACATATACCTAATCTGTAAATTTTTCGTAAAACTGTATTGTTTTATTTATTAACTGTAAACTGTATTAAATTAGCCATTCGTTTAAACTTTGCTGATTCTGACTTTGACAGAAGATTTAACCGCAACCACGCATTTAGTAATTCAAGTTCTAATTCAGAAAATAATACGTAGGAATGCATTATTGAATATAATTATTATGGCTGATCTATATCATATGTATCATAGGTACATAATATTAACTTTTCGGATTAAAATTGGGAAAGTAGAGCTTCTAACTTTACTCTAATATAGATTAGAAGAAAACACATAGAGGGCGTCTATGTATAGATAAAGAAAAAATAAAGGCAATGACAAATTTTATAAACGTTAACTGGAACCTGGTTGACTGGCTCAGTGGTTGCGCATCTTACCGCGAAAGCCTGAGTAGTGGGTTTAAGCCCCACCCACCATAATTTTTTATTTTGAATTTAATTTTTAAAAAATAAATATCATATTTACTTTCCATAAACAAGGTAAAAATCGCTCGCTTATTGTTATTATGTTGACAATATTATTGAAGTCGTTGTTTAAATAACAATAAAATAAATGTATTATTTCTATATCTATGCAAAAAATACGTTGAATGTAAACTTTACAATTTTAAGCACAATTTTCTTTAGTTAGGATGAAATTGAATATTTGAAACAACAACATTTCATACACGATGCAAACTAAGGTCCTGGTCACAAACTAAGCTCTGGGCTTGTACTATGTGTACCAGAAATAACAACGCTAATACATATTATATTTTATAAACACACAGACCATAAGCTGTACAGAAAAACCTACTACCTACTTCATATACCTATGCTTGTCTTTCTGAAAAACCTTCTTCAGAAAGACAAGCATATACTAAAAACTAATGATTATTTTGATGTGATGTTTGGCACAGATGTCACTGACAGTGATACCAACCCAGAAAAAAAATCGACGAATGGGTTTCCGCGCGAAATTGAAATTAAAATGTCTTACTATTGCCCACAGTATTAAGTAACTTACTTAAAGCAAGAATGAAGATGATAGTACAAGCCCCGTTGCAGCGGTACACGACGTTCATGTCAATGTTTGGGTCCATTAGCTCCATGCTAGTCACGTGCTTGGTCAGCCTGGGCCATCTTCTTGCGATTTGAAAGAACATCACTATCGTAATACAAGTGGTGCCGTAGAAAATTATTGGTGCTGAAAATGCAAAGATTAATATTAAGGTTTACATGCTTTTAGATTTGTTGTCGAGGTGGTAGTCTCCTTTCAGGGTGTTTTTTGACCCCATTCATGGAATTTGTAGGTCTGCTCACCACTAGGTAGATATACAAAGTCACATCGGCATAAAAAAATAAAAATAACTATCAATGGCCCTCGCCGGTCATAAGTGGTGGTAGATGGGATTAACGTATAAAGAGTCCTACGCGTCCGTACTTTATAAGTTATATACAAACTTGTAAATAGAACTTACTTCCAGCATCCAAAGAGGTGTTAGATCGGAGAAGCCGCAATACACACATTATAGTCAAAAATAATTGACCACACAATATAAGAAAAGTGTACAAACATTTCCACGATTTCCATTTAAATCTGCAAGGAAAATAAAACACTAGCTTTTAATATATTTTTTTATATAAAATGTACATAAATAAAAAATAAAACTACTATAAGTTGAATTTTCATCCAAATTAATCCAAACCTGTGTAAATTTACCTAAAATCAAATGTTTGTTTTTGCACCTACAGGGTCTCTTTAGTTCGGCAAGGGTATGTATTTGGTTCTTTTTATTTTATTTTAATTAGGTATGAATTATTACACATTATGTCCATGTTAGACATTTGTTGTTGTTGGCAGAGGAAGTAGGTAGATGACCAAATAAAGATTATTTTTTTATATAATATAACCTATTCTGCGTATCCCGACCCATCCATTCAGATCACCACACATTACAATACTTTCGTTTCCTTCTGCCAAGTCTAGAACATCTCTGACGCTATTCCAAAATTGCTCTAGATCTTGCTGGGGCGTGGAGCTCACCGGAGCATACACAGCAACCAGAAGTATTTTCCTCAACCCCAGTTTCAGTCGGATCCACAACAATCTAGGACTCACCATACTATAATCTTTCATACAATAAACCAAGCGTTCGGATAGCAAGATTACGACTCCCTGGCGGCCATAGTCGTTGTCAGTCACTCCCGACCAGAGCACTGCGCCGCCTCCGGACAAGTCAACCATTTCGCTACCCTTGCGCTTGGTTTCAGTAACACACATCACATCCAAACTCATTTTGTCCATCACCTCCAGCAATTCATTCATCTTATCGTTCATTCGTCCCCTCACATTCCAAGTGCTCATGCGGCACTCGTCTGTCCTCTTCCCGCCTCTCTGGGCCATGCGTAATGGGTGGCGGTACCCTTCGCCGCTTCGCCGATAGATTTAAAATATTATTAAATATTCATGTTACACATATAAAAAAGATATAGTTATAATAATAAAAATATAAATATATTATATAATAATAGTTAATAAAGGAGTAATCAAAAATAAAATTGTTTTTCAATAAAACTAATAAACTAGATTTAAGAATAAAATAAAATTAAGCTACTAGAAAAGATATAGAAGAACTATTATATAAAACTAAATATCTATGTAATACTAGGTAAATAAATGAAAATTAATTAATTATCACAGTCCGATTAGATTAAGGTCTGGGCTATGGGATCACAGAACTAACGTTAATAAAATTGTGGTTGGATATGACAGCCAAATTCCTTCGAAATAATTCCACAGTCTCATCAATCTCGTTGTTCTAGACTAGAATATGAGTACACCATGTTGCAATAGATCGCCTGAGGTCCAGCCAGAGATTGTATTTTTGTAGGTATTGCTTTATATAGCCATAAAATCTGAAATATTTTGAAATTTGGATTCTTCTTCTTTGTTTGTTTACTTCTTATTTATTGTCAAAGTGTATTATTGTTACTAAGCAACTATCTGTCACTCTACGATATCAGCTGATCATTGTGTACAAAAACATTTTCAATTAGGATTATTTAATAATACTGGATCAAATGCTTGAACTTCAATATAATTATGCTGGTATAAGATAAAATATGAACCAAAAACAGTTACTTTTATTACTAATAGATTGAATAAAGTTAATATTTATTGCAAAATTTGAGATCTAGATAATAGATAAGTAGGTACTGTTTACGGAAATTCGTATACTATTTATTTAAAATTCTTTATTGTCCAAAATTGTACATATAGGCGAGCTAAGACATTTTCTACCAGGTAACTTGTTTTTATATGTTGCCTACATATAAAAATCGAATAAAAAGAGTTTAGCGGGTAGAAAAGCGGTCTTAGCGCGAGCTAAGACATTTTCTAATTTACACATATTTCCCTGGTCACAAACTAAGTCATTTGTTACGTTTTCTTTTTACCGTTGCAAGAAGTTACTTCCATAGAAATTTTAATAAATGCTCAATTAACTAAATTATAAAAGCAGTTATTATGTTAGTCTAATTAAGTATAAAATCAAATTTAATGATAGTATTTTGACCACAAATTGCATATTATGACCAAAACTTGTTAAAGATAAGAATTGTCACTAATTTGTTTTTGCAGTTAAAAATGAAATTACACTATGTGCCATCGCTTACCGATCAGAATTATCTTTTATACAAAATTAAACCTTATACGGTTGAAATAAAGTTGTTTAATATAGCGTTAGTCTGGTCGGACGAACGTGATCACTATCACGCTATGTCAATCAGCACGAACTCAAATATTTTACTGAAAAAAACAATAAAATTATTTGCTTCTAAATGTTTGTTATTGTGAACATGTGGGTGAAAATTAGGAAAAAAATAATTGAGAAAATGCCATTGAAAAGTAAGTTGATCAAATTTATTTATTAACACTTAACTACAAAAGCCGCCTTTGAATAAAATATTATTTAGTTATTTAGAAAATAATTTCAGTGCATGTCATACCTAAAAACATTAAAAAAATGTACCTAATTTATCATGCGACTCAGCTGCGCTCACATAAACCGCTTAGGGTTTTAAGCGCAACTTATAAAACAAATTCGTATTACTTTTGGACTAAAACATCTAGAAGCTTGGGAGCTGAGGCCCGCGGGTTTAATCGTTATCTCGGAAAACAAATATTTCTAGAATTCCGAGACCATATACTCGTATGTTACAACAGAAAATTTTATTAGTCTATTTTTTGGTACTATTCTTCGTGGTCTAATGTTGCGCTTTTGGAGTCGTATCCGAAAGTCCTGGGTTCGATTCCCACACTGAAATTATTTTCTAAATAACTAAATAATATTTTATTCAAAGGCGGCTTTTGTAGTTAAGTGTTAATAAATAAATTTGATCAACTTACTTTTCAATGGCATTTTCTCAATTATTTTTTTCCTAATTTTCACCCACATGTTCACAATAACAAACATTTAGAAGCAAATAATTTTATTGTTTTTTTCAGTAAAATATTTGAGTTCGTGCTGATTGACATAGCGTGATAGTGATCACGTTCGTCCGACCAGACTAACGCTATATTAAACAACTTTATTTCAACCGTATAAGGTTTAATTTTGTATAAAAGATAATTCTGATCGGTAAGCGATGGCACATAGTGTAATTTCATTTTTAACTGCAAAAACAAATTAGTGACAATTCTTATCTTTAACAAGTTTTGGTCATAATATGCAATTTGTGGTCAAAATACTATCATTAAATTTGATTTTATACTTAATTAGACTAACATAATAACTGCTTTTATAATTTAGTTAATTGAGCATTTATTAAAATTTCTATGGAAGTAACTTCTTGCAACGGTAAAAAGAAAACATAACAAATGACTTAGTTTGTGACCAGGGAAATATGTGTAAATTAGAAAATGTCTTAGCTCGCGCTAAGACCGCTTTTCTACCCGCTAAACTCTTTTTATTCGATTTTTATATGTAGGCAACATATAAAAACAAGTTACCTGGTAGAAAATGTCTTAGCTCGCCTATATGTACAATTTTGGACAATAAAGAATTTTAAATAAATAGTATACGAATTTCCGTAAACAGTACCTACTTATCTATTATCTAGATCTCAAATTTTGCAATAAATATTAACTTTATTCAATCTATTAGTAATAAAAGTAACTGTTTTTGGTTCATATTTTATCTTATACCAGCATAATTATATTGAAGTTCAAGCATTTGATCCAGTATTATTAAATAATCCTAATTGAAAATGTTTTTGTACACAATGATCAGCTGATATCGTAGAGTGACAGATAGTTGCTTAGTAACAATAATACACTTTGACAATAAATAAGAAGTAAACAAACAAAGAAGAAGAATCCAAATTTCAAAATATTTCAGATTTTATGGCTATATAAAGCAATACCTACAAAAATACAATCTCTGGCTGGACCTCAGGCGATCTATTGCAACATGGTGTACTCATATTCTAGTCTAGAACAACGAGATTGATGAGACTGTGGAATTATTTCGAAGGAATTTGGTTGTCATATCCAACCACAATTTTATTAACGTTAGTTCTGTGATCCCATAGCCCAGACCTTAATCTAATCGGACTGTGATAATTAATTAATTTTCATTTATTTACCTAGTATTACATAGATATTTAGTTTTATATAATAGTTCTTCTATATCTTTTCTAGTAGCTTAATTTTATTTTATTCTTAAATCTAGTTTATTAGTTTTATTGAAAAACAATTTTATTTTTGATTACTCCTTTATTAACTATTATTATATAATATATTTATATTTTTATTATTATAACTATATCTTTTTTATATGTGTAACATGAATATTTAATAATATTTTAAATCTATCGGCGAAGCGGCGAAGGGTACCGCCACCCATCACGCATGGCCCAGAGAGGCGGGAAGAGGACAGACGAGTGCCGCATGAGCACTTGGAATGTGAGGGGACGAATGAACGATAAGATGAATGAATTGCTGGAGGTGATGGACAAAATGAGTTTGGATGTGATGTGTGTTACTGAAACCAAGCGCAAGGGTAGCGAAATGGTTGACTTGTCCGGAGGCGGCGCAGTGCTCTGGTCGGGAGTGACTGACAACGACTATGGCCGCCAGGGAGTCGTAATCTTGCTATCCGAACGCTTGGTTTATTGTATGAAAGATTATAGTATGGTGAGTCCTAGATTGTTGTGGATCCGACTGAAACTGGGGTTGAGGAAAATACTTCTGGTTGCTGTGTATGCTCCGGTGAGCTCCACGCCCCAGCAAGATCTAGAGCAATTTCGGAATAGCGTCAGAGATGTTCTAGACTTGGCAGAAGGAAACGAAAGTATTGTAATGTGTGGTGATCTGAATGGATGGGTCGGGATACGCAGAATAGGTTACGAGGCGGTTCTTGGCAAATATGGTGATAGCAGAGTGAATGAAGCTGGCAGGCTAATACTTGATGTATGCCTAGAAAAGAACCTCCTTGTGAAGAACACTCTGTTCGCTCACAAGGACATTCACATGTATACAAGAGTGATGAATGATGAGAGAAGTATGATAGATTTTATGATTGTAGACGATCGTCTCCGGTCCCATATCACAGACACGCGTGCGCACCGCGGGCCAGAACTAGAAACTGACTACTATTTGGTCGTCACCAGATTTAGTGGTCTTTTTAGAGGTTGGCGGTGTAAACGTTCCAATGGGACTTTGGAGCAATTCGAAAGAATAAAATGTGAAAAATTGCGCGAAGAAAGTGTGAAAGCAGAGTATGAAAGTTGCATCGAAGATAAGCTTGCCAACCTAGAAGATGTGAGTGGTGATCTGGATAAATGTTGGAAACTTCTTAAAGACAGTATGGTAGAATCTGCAAAAAAGGTGTGTGGGGTTACGAAAAAGCGAGCTAAGAAAGGAGACGCATGGTGGGATGCAGAAGTTAAAATTTCTGTGGAGAAAAAGAAGAAAGCATGGCTGAGTTATGTAGCTTCGCTGAGTCTGACTGAAAGTATTAGACGAGAGAAAAGAAAGACATACCTACGCTGTAAGAGTGATACCAAAACTTTGGTAAAAGAGAAGCAAGAAAGATGCAGAGCGATTGGTGAAGAGAGGTTATCAAACAACTTTAAGGAAAACTCGAAGCTTTTCTGAAGGGAAGTGAGAAATTCTCGAAGTTGTTCGACTACCTCTAGAATGGATAAAATAAGATCAAAGCATGGTGACACTCTTACAAACACTGATGAAGTGTTAAAGCGTTGGAGTGAATATTTTGGTGAGATGTATGAAAGTAGCATCCCCGACGTCACTACTGGGACTTCACCTCTAGAGATACCTGAACTGACGTCTGAAGCATGGGATGTAATTAATGTGTCAGAGATTGTAAGAGCGATTAGAAACTTGAAATGTGGTAAGGCAGCGGGAAGTGATAAGGTACTACCCGAAATGATCAAATATGGAGGGCACAAACTCTGGAGCGCTTTCCATATGTTGTGCAACTTATGCTGGCATATGGGAAGAGTTCCAGTGGACTGGAGGGGCGCAGTGATCGTTCCCTTGTATAAAGGCAAGGGGTCCAGATTAGACTGTGCCAACTACAGAGCCATAAGTTTGATCAGTTTGGGAAGCAAAGTGTATGGAAAGATTCTCTCAAAACGAATGGAAATGATGACTGAAGGATTACTTTGGGAGGCTCAAGGAGGCTTTAGATCTGGTAGGGGATGCACGGATCAAATCTTCTCCCTCCGTAACATCACAGAGAAGTTTCTGGCCGTAAACCAGAAAGTTTTCTGTGCTTTTATGGATTTGGAGAAGGCGTTTGACAGAGTTGTAAGAAAGGAGCTGTGGGACATTTTGCCTGATTATGGTATTGATTACATAAGACATGCTGGCTGTACAATCCTTATACAAGAATTGTACAGCAAGCGTACGAGTGGATGGCATTCTATCTCCCTGCTTCAATGTCAATATTGGCGTCAAACAGGGATGTGTGATGTCCACCAGACTGTTCATCATATACCTAGACAAATGCCTGCAGAGACTGAAAGAAAATAGATGTGGGATCAAAATGGGTGATAAGTTGATTAATACACTATTGTATGCAGATGATGCTGTACTCATTGCATCATCTCAGCAAGAGCTTCAATCACTTGTCACAGATATGAAAGATGGATGTGCTGAAAGAGGTCTCCGAATAAATGCGGGAAAATCTAAGGTGTTAATATTTGAAAGACACGAGAAAACGAATGCGACGATCATGGTTGATAATGTAAATCTAGAACAAGTGTCTGTATTTATATATCTGGGTAGTTTATTCACTAGGGATGGTAGATATGAAAAAGACATTGAAAGGAGAGCGAATGCAGGCAATAGTGTCAATGGCGCACTGCGTTATTTGGTGGGTAGTTCAAATATTACTACAAAAGCAAGACTAGCTGTTCCGGACGGCCTTAGCCATTAGAAGTATTAGTTTTTAGAAATAGTTGTAAACACCTATTTAGTGTGATTGCGCATGTTATTTAGTGGCGTATACTTTCCCATGGTATCTTAGTTACATTTCTCTATTATCTTAAAGCCAGCTTTTCGCCGGCAGTTAGTGAGATTGCTAACTGCCTTTGTAGTATTTAACAATCTTTTGTACAACTAGTTTATTGTTTATAGCTTGTTTCATTATGCCGAAAAGGATAGGTTAATTGTTATTGTTTTACGACTTAGGATTCTTTAATATTTGTGTAAGTCATAGTTACTTTGTTACTTGCCGACTATTGTTGTATTCGCAATACTTGCTGTAATAAAATATCGTGGGAATAAAGAGCGTGTGAACGGAGGTAAGAGGCGTGGGTAACCAACCAGATGGGATTGGGATAGCTCCACCCAACTCGGAGGTCAGTAGGGATACGGGGCGGTAGCCGCCTTAAGATACTTTGTATATATATATTACTGGAAGCGGATTTCAGATCAGTTCGATAGTAGTTGAGATCAGTTCGACAGTAGTTGGTCAACAGTTTGACAATAGTTGGCCAATATTTCGCCAACAAGTTCATTTGCAGCAAGAAGTCAATAAACAGTCCTAGACCCGAACTTCGAGTAGAGCACGCAGCTCCTCGATAGTTATCTACGTTGGTCACTACACCGATTAGTGTGACCAAGCCCAGGACAAGTTATTCAACTTCGCCGTGGTCTGAATTCCGTCTACTACCGCCAGTACGTAACGGATAGACACTCGATCCGCCCGACCTCACAAACAGAAGCAACGGAAGCCTCCGCCTCACCGCCGTTCCGCACACGATTACTGTACCGATCTCCGTGGTTTTATTTGGCATTCCTTGTTCAACAACGATCCAGAAACTTAGTGTACGCGACAGTCCCGTACATTAAATGGTCCTTCGAGCCGGATCTTCGTGAGCAAGAATCCTACGACGAGAAGTGGCAGATTACAGCAGCTCTTCGACGCAGCGCCTGAGTCTACAGCCGAATATACAGAAGATCAGACGCCCGTACGAAAACCCGACTGCGACCACTTCTACAGATATGGAGACCGCTGGTACAAAGTACGTGCAGACCTCAACCGAACGTATAGCCGTAGGTAAAAATAGTATAGTAAATACACCTACAGCTGCATCAGCTGCCGCCGCAGGCGTTCGGTTACGAGGAGGAAGCCGACATAGCAGGAGGTCAAATCGAGCTAAAGAAATTGCGAAAGCCAGAGTAGAGCTTGCCGCTGCTCGCCTGGCTGCCCTCGAACTCGAATCGGAAGATGAAGATATAGCCATCTCCGACAACAATGACGATGAGCTGAGAAGCTGGTTTAATCATAGTGAAGAACGACTTCGAAGCAAAGAAACAGTTCATCAGATACACGAAGAAGAAGACAGGCTACAGGAAGCAGTAACCGATAATGCGCGGGTCCCGCCTTCAGATAGACATTGTATGTCGCCGGGACCGGAAGTGAACGCTAACCGTTTACAAGAGTCTGTCTTCCCAGAAAAGGTGGCCGATGTGGAAGCTAATCCACCGGCGGGAGCATCGTCTGCGACCGCGACACGTCAACAAGTGGACCTCTCGGAACTTGCCTCAGCGATCAAACTGGCAGCTAGATCGGGAAATAATACGCGCAACCCGATAGAGCTCCCTAACTACAGTGGATCATATCAAGAATGGCTGGCATTTAAAGCAGCTTACGGCGAATCATCGCCTTCCTATAGCGACACTGAAAATACTCACGCGCTCTTAGATGACGGATCAACTATCACGTTGATTGACTCACAAATTGCAGAAGCAATCGGTGCCACAGGATCCATTGACCCGCTTCATATTCAAGGGACATCAGAAAAAGATGTAAATGCCGCCGAATCTGGTAACACTAGTTTATTTATTCATGGAGTGCAAAACACGTGTAAGATTCGTGCGCAAACAATAGATAGTCTACAGCTCGCCGCTCAAGAAATAAAAGACGAAGATTTGAAACAATGTAGACACCTTGACGACATTCGGAAGCATCTGGTATACAATAGCGCTACACCAAAGATTCTAATTGGACAAGAAAACTGGGAACTCTTGAAAGCAACAGCAGTAAGATGCGGAAACAGAAATCAGCCGGTCGCCTCACTAACATCGCTAGGCTGGGTATTGCATGGTGCCTACACTCGGACACTAAGACGGCAGGTTAATTACGTTCACTGTACAAAAACAATTGACGAAAACATGGACGAACATTTGAGATATCACTTCGCTATTGAATCGCCTACAATAACGCCAAAGCGTCCGAATAATGATCCTAAACAACAGACCATAAACCTGTTGAATGAAAACACAGTAATAAGAGAAGATGGGCGATACCACACCTCGTCACTATGGAAACAAGAAGACATAGTGATGCCTAATTATTATAATAATACGCTAAAGAGATTGCTGGCAATAGACAAAAATCCGCGACTCAAAAGAAAATATGAGGAACAAATAAACGCGTTAATTAAAAAGGGATATGCACAACGGGCGCCAAAAACAAAGAAGAACAATAGGACTTGGTACCTGCTTGTTATCTATACCGGAGTCGACTACTTTGGGCCATTGACAGTAAGTCGAGAGGAAAGACAAAAGGGGTATGTCGCATTGTTCACATGCCTGAGCACGCGCGCTGTACACCTCGAGATAGCTGAATCCCCGAGTACTAAGTCTGCAGTAATGGCGTTAAGACGAATGATTGCTCGTCGGCGTTGTCCAACGGAAATATGGTCGGATAACGGTACTAACCTTCACGGGGCCGACAAAGAGCTGAGGCGCACAATTGACAGAGAAACAGAGGAAAAAGCTGGAAAGAAAATGATAAGCTGGCGTTTCATACCTCCGGGTGCCCCTTTTATAGGTGGCGCCTGGGAAAGGCTTGTAAGAAGTGTCAAGGCTACACTACGTGCGATCCTTCATGAACGTTATCCAACAGAAGAGGTTCTGACAACGCTACTCGCCGAAGCAGAATATACAGTTAACAGCCGCCCACTGACTCATGTATCAGTAGATCCGGAAGATCAAGAAGCTATTACACCTAACCATTTTCTGTTACATGGTTCAGCACGTGTACCTGCTTCCGGCAGGTTTGATGAAAAGGATCTTATTAACCGATCAAGCTGGCGTGCCTCTCAAAGGCTAGCTGATCTTTTTTGGTCCAGATGGATTCGAGAATATTTGCCAGACCTGCAGAACCGGCGGGAGCCATATGGACGTGGTCCCGGCCTAAAGACGGGGGACATAGTTCTCATAGCAGATAACACCCTTCCGAGGAATACGTGGCCACGCGGCCTGATAGTCGCTACATACCCAGGAGCCGACGGGATAGTACGAGCAGCAGATGTTCGCACTAAAGGAGGACTACTACGACGCCCGACCAAGAAGTTGGTGATCCTGCCTACAGAGCCGGCCGCCCTACAGTAACTAGATTTGCGTAGTCAACGTAGTTGCAGACTACGCACGGCGGGAGAATGTTCCGGACGGCCTTAGCCATTAGAAGTATTAGTTTTTAGAAATAGTTGTAAACACCTATTTAGTGTGATTGCGCATGTTATTTAGTGGCGTATACTTTCCCATGGTATCTTAGTTACATTTCTCTATTATCTTAAAGCCAGCTTTTCGCCGGCAGTTAGTGAGATTGCTAACTGCCTTTGTAGTATTTAACAATCTTTTGTACAACTAGTTTATTGTTTATAGCTTGTTTCATTATGCCGAAAAGGATAGGTTAATTGTTATTGTTTTACGACTTAGGATTCTTTAATATTTGTGTAAGTCATAGTTACTTTGTTACTTGCCGACTATTGTTGTATTCGCAATACTTGCTGTAATAAAATATCGTGGGAATAAAGAGCGTGTGAACGGAGGTAAGAGGCGTGGGTAACCAACCAGATGGGATTGGGATAGCTCCACCCAACTCGGAGGTCAGTAGGGATACGGGGCGGTAGCCGCCTTAAGATACTTTGTATATATATATTACTGGAAGCGGATTTCAGATCAGTTCGATAGTAGTTGAGATCAGTTCGACAGTAGTTGGTCAACAGTTTGACAATAGTTGGCCAATATTTCGCCAACAAGTTCATTTGCAGCAAGAAGTCAATAAACAGTCCTAGACCCGAACTTCGAGTAGAGCACGCAGCTCCTCGATAGTTATCTACGTTGGTCACTACACCGATTAGTGTGACCAAGCCCAGGACAAGTTATTCAACTTCGCCGTGGTCTGAATTCCGTCTACTACCGCCAGTACGTAACGGATAGACACTCGATCCGCCCGACCTCACAAACAGAAGCAACGGAAGCCTCCGCCTCACCGCCGTTCCGCACACGATTACTGTACCGATCTCCGTGGTTTTATTTGGCATTCCTTGTTCAACAACGATCCAGAAACTTAGTGTACGCGACAGTCCCGTACACTAGCCATTCATAATGCAGTGCTTGTCCCAACACTATTGTATGGAAGTCAGACTTGGGTATGTCAGGAGAAGGATGAAAGTAGAATAAATGCTGTAGAAATGCGCTCATTGCGACGAATTTGCGACGAATGTGCGGTGTTAAAATAACTGACCGGATCCGCAATGAGGTAATTCGAGAACGAGTGGGACTGAATGAAAGTATAGGCATAAAAATGAGGAAGGGCATGCTCCGCTGGTTTGGGCATGTAGAAAGAATGAGTGATGAAAGAATGACGAACCAGATATATAAAAGTAAGGTGAAGGGTAAACGTGGCCGTGGGAGACCAAGACACACTTACCATGATCACATTGAAAAGGTTCTAAAATATGGTGCAGTTAAATGTCTCCGAAATGAGGCGTGCATGTATGCGAAGAGTTATGACTGTGGACGAGGCAAAAGAAGAATGTAGAGATAGAGACAAGTGGCGCTCGGTTGTCTCTGCCTACCCCGTAAGGGACCTGGCGTGAAGATAAATAAATAATAAATAAGTACCTACTTATTTTTAAAGCTTTTCTTTTCATAAAAAAACTAAATTATATTTATTATTCTTGTTATCTTACAGTGTAATTTTGTAAGAATTATTCTGGGTCCTATCTTATTTAACTCTGACAAAGGAAACCGTTTTTATGCTAAAATTTATGACCATTTTCAAATTAACCTTTAATTAAACTGACTTGAAATATTGCCCACTTCCTTTTATATTTACTATATTACCTAGAGAGGTATGTTATTTTTATTGGAGCACGGCATGTGACTTTATGTCTACCTGATGGTAAGCAGACCTACAAAGTCCATGAATGGAGTCGATCAATACATTGTTGTTTAACAATATTAATCGCTGAAAGAAGTGAATTTTTGCGATGTTTTAGGAGTTCAGAGACAAATGCAACAAATAAAGGATCAATAAAATCGGTCCAGTAGTTCTTGAGTTATGATTTGTGTAACTAACCCGACTGTATTTTATATTTACAAGATAGATATAGAAGAAAATATCTCTTTTAAAATACGGAGTCACTATAGTTTCATGGTCTCTCGGACGGACTTATATGGAACGCGACCTGCGTTCATTTGGCCACGTCCCATTTGCAGGAGACCGTTCAACGAGCAGACTGGCGCAGCTGCCCAACAAGCTATATTCTGGAAACACTGAAAATATTATACGTTAGCCACAGACCACATATTTGCGGTTTTGGAAAAGAAACGTTTGTTGGACCAAGGTCGTCAGATTAAAAAAAAAAGTATAGTTCTCGTTTGATCCTCTCCTCAAACGTTTTTCGTTCAGGAGGAGCCTTACACATTCAGAAAGGTAACGCCGCATCCTCGGCACACATCCGCTCATTACGGTTGATTTTTTTTATACCAACCACTGTTCAGTTTATTAAAATAATGAATTGTAAATATCAAAATGTCAGTATTTTATACACACGCATTTTTTTTTAATATTCTATATTATATATAATTTTTATCACCATATTCTAACGCGATATTTATTTTAGAGAAACAAAACAAACCACTTTAAACAAAAAAATACACGTTTTTTCTATAAAAATCCATGACTATATCAACAGCGGTATGTAGGTATGAACTGCAGACTAACATAGATGTGTCCACCCAAATGATATGCACCAACAATACTGACTCCATCGACCGGCAAGTCGCATGTCCTAAGTCAACATACAGTCGGTATCACCACATAAGTTGCCAATACGTTTAACAACCAATGTCAGGCGAGCATATTATTACGATTTTCTTAAAAATACTAATCCATTTTATGAAAGGTTAAAATATTCCGACTGAGTTAGGCGGTAGACTTACAAATATCACGCGGTCAAACCCCGTTGTATACTATTGACTATTTATTTTAAATTTGTTTGACAACGCCACTTATAGGGATTGTTCTATTATGTATCTTTAAAAAAATCCTCCCAGATTTATTTTTTTTACTGCAGCACGTCATATGACTGTGTATACCTATACTAGACCTATAAAACCCATGAACAGCATGAATCGCTCCCACTATGCCGCTAAATGAAGCGGTTACACAATGGGCAGCGACAAAGACGAATTTGCAATTTAAGCCTACTTTCTCGCTGCTATACCGTCTGCCTGTATCGTAAATTTGCTCTGAAAGAAGACTACGACCTCGACAATAAATCGATACTATAGTCTCCTGAAAACCGGTATACCCACAGACTTAAACCAAAACATCACTTGACGCATTTTGTATGGGCGCTGTTAACGAAATATAAGCAGTTTCAAAATATGCAGTTTTAATACATTTTGTAATTTAAGCTATCCCAGCACTAAGGAAACTTGAGTAATAATTGTACTTGTTGGTTCTTAATTATAATTTGTGGTTCCCGAGGGGCATAATGAATCCTAACACAACAGACTCTATGAAATCATTGCCCCTATATAGTTATCGCTGTATCTGTACGTACTGTAATAGTTGGCACTTCCAACCACTAAAATATCGTTCCTTATTTTTTTTAATTGGAGCACTATTAATTATATATGACTTTGTACAGTACAAAGTCTTTAACATTATTGTTTGAGGACAGTACGTTTGTAATCGCGAAGTCCGCGCTCTCCGTACAAAATGAGCTTTCGCACTTCCAGTAATACCTACCCGATTACTGTTTGTCGCAGTTTTGTGGACGAGTTATAAATTGTGCTTTTCACTTCGATTGCGAGGAAATAAAACAGTAGTATAACATAACATTTCTTTAATTAAAATTAAAAGTAAAATTAGTACAGTTTTGAAGACTGAAGGAAATTGTTTTTATGTCTTAAAAAACATATAAGGCAAATCAATTTAAGTAAATATTATAAAATAAAAAACTCTATCTATGAACTTATTATCGTTTTTGGCTGTATGGCTCATTTTCTTTGCCTTAATATAGATACATTTATGAGTATATACGTTAATGCACTTGTGCACAAAATTCGATTTGATGCAGCCTATATCCTGCACAAATAAGCACTTTCAGAGCATGAGAAGTGAAAAAAAAAATAGCGTAACGTAAAAGTGCGGCCAGTAGGTACTTTGTAAATATTTTATATTACTATTATAATTTGTATTATAACAATATAAAATATTGCACAGTTTATTTGGTTTAATGTTTCATAAGTACATGAATGCAAACTACAGGGACCATACGCTCAAAGGGTAGTTTCCAGTTTAAATTAGGTTAATTCGGTTGAGCGAACATTTAACAACTAACAGCAAGTTTCACAACTAATCCTACACCATCAAACTATAATTTTTGCATTAGCTATTATGTTATTTATTACATTTTAGAAAACAATGATATAGGCATTTCACATCATCTGGGGGGTAAACACCGACTCCGGTACCGTGAGTTCTCGTTCGAGTTGAGATCAAAAACGACGTCATTTCATACAAATGATATTTCCGAAATTCATAATATTATAAATGTTATCTTTATTATTATAATATTATCTTTTTTTGTAATAAATTAGGTACTCCAACTAGTTATACAAGTGGTCAATTAAAAAATGGTGTCTCACTTTTCGTAGTACCAAAAACATCGTTCTCGATCTTAACCTGAACGAGATCTCCCGGTACCGGAGCCGGTGGGTACCTGCTGGGTACTTTACTAGATCGTAACGCCTTGTGACTGGCAGTATGTCTTCGTCTGGGCTTATCAACTAATCTTTCTCATCGCTGTTAATGTGGAGAGATTGAAGGGTTATTTGGGTATTAATTAAAATGACACCAATATTTAACACTAGCTTTATTTTCAGGAAACACACTAAATAAAATATTACAGAGCGACTTACTTAGACAAAATACTGACAGTTTTTTTATTATTTTAGCATAGACCAATGACAAAGTAAAATACTTTCATTGTATAAATTAATAGGCATGGCCGATCAACTCGGTCACCACGGCTTGTCATGCTGTAGAAGTGCTAGGAGATTCAACCTAAATAATATTATTCACTGGTCTATTACCACTGGCCTCCATACCATCTGTACTAGAACCGAATGGTTTATCATATCGGAGTGATGGTAAAAGACTGGATGGAGTACCTTTAGTACCCTGGAAGGGGGGTTGGTGTTTAATTTGTGACGCAGTTAGGACGCCCTGATACTTTATTCATATTTTATTGGGCGGTGCCCCAATAATGGGCACTCCTATGTGACTTTGATGGTAAGCAGACCCTGTTGTTCAACAATATTGATCACTCCCACTATACGGGCTAAATAATCCGATTACGAAACCGTCGGAATCAAAGAATTTGCATTACGAGTCTCAGTGATGATGAACTTGTATCATTGAAATACCTAAATAAATCAATTAAAAATGGTGCTCCTCAAGACTCATAAGTGATTGCCCTAAGATGTGGTGACCCTCGGAGCTAAGTGGCTCTCAGACCTGCCTTCGGTCTTAATTATTTAATCCCGCAACGCTATCTAATGCAATGCTTCTATATATCTAGACTATTATAGATTTATATTTAAGTAAGTACTAAAACACATTTTTTATTAATTAGAAGTTAAGTGTTTTCTATTTTGTTTAAGATAACAAGTTTAAAATAAGAGAAACCAAATTTTGTTTATTTCAAGAATTTTATTCAATAAACAAATACACTACGTAAAATGTAGTTAAAAAAATCAATTCGCACTTTTGGCAATCTGCTGCGGGTTTTCCCAATATATGTGTTTTTTAATTGACGTTTTGGGTAAGAAGATACAAGCTGGAAATACACTGAAATTCAATTTGCCGATGTTTAAAAGGCGCGAATTTATAAATGCCTAAATGATATAAATTGTAATTGCTTTCTTCGAGATGCAGCATTCCTACTAGCATACTCTATAGCGCCAACTTATGTTTCTGCATCTAGTAATGTGGCAGGATTTGCTTCAGAGACTTATACTGTCAAAAAATGCGAAAATATAGCCAAATTTCAAATAATTTTTCGCTTCTGCCATTGACCTTGGACCATGGGCCTAAGGTTCAAGGTCTCAACGACTAATATTTTCTATTGGAAAAATACTCAACGAGGTGACGAGAGAACTAAAGTCAAATCTTATGATTCAACAGAAGGAATCCATAGCAATCAGCGTGGCAACATAGATAGAAAGCAAAACTGAAGGAATTTATTAATACACATGCAATTTTATGCGCATCAGTAAGAGGAATTTTAGTACCCAATATCACTTTAAAACGTAGTTCCTTTCCCTTTATAGTGAGTTGGTAATTTATGGGTCATTGAAAATAACGACAAGGGAAGAACATTTTACTTTAATTTATTTCTACTTCTATTTTTTTCTACTCGAAATTTGTAAAGAAATTGGTCAATTATTTATTATCCGAACAACTGAATTAAATTATATCAAGATAAAATTAGGTGATTCTATAGTAAATAATGATGTTTATATAACTTATATTTCAAAAAAAATCTTTGACAAGGCCACTATAATGCCTCGGAGAGCACGTTAAGCTGTCTGTCCTAGTTTCACTATACCAACTTGTAAAACTGTTAATAGATAGGTTATTGAGGCAATCCAAACTTCGCAACGAGCTAGCCACTTGTTCGGTGTAGTTAGACATATACCATCGGCTACGATGAGGTGTGGAGGAGGCCATCTTGGCACTCTCGGGCGCCGTAAGGCACCCGATGATATATATAATACTAGCTGTTTATCACTCGCTTTAAATTTCAACCGTCCCGTCGCGTCGCCCGTATCGCACATATTTTATTTTTAAGTCCCTAACTAAAACATCAAGTTTACATCATGTACCTTCAATGGAACCCTTATATTTCCATTGCCTTGTTCCATGATGGATCTAGTGCGATTTTTTGTCAGAACTGTAACTGAAAATGTCCTAAATTGTATTTTTACACCTTGGGTTACATTTTCAAAGTTTTCGTATGGATCTCTATTTTTTTTTTTAATAAAACTTAGCCTATGTTACTCGGTGATAATGTAGCTAGTATTAGTAAAATATTCCTTTAAATCGGTCGAGTAGTTTTTGAGTCTATTCGTTACAAACAAAAATATAAAATACAAAAACCTTCTCTCTTTATAATATTGGTATAGATAATAATAAAATAATATTTTATTATTATCTATTCGATGCCATTTTTAACTTTAATTTTTATTTTAGATTCAGCTGATATTTTAGCTGGTAGATATACCACACACTGACTAGAATATTTCAGTTTACGTATTTAAAGCCTAAAAAATAAATAACCTTTTCAACCTTAAAAACAATAGATTCCAAGCGACATTTTTGGAAACTCGTTTAGTCTGTGGTGTGTTACTACAAAAACTGCAAAATAGGCAATGAAGCAAATTGAGGTTTACAAAACGCTGATTTTGTGACGATAAAAGTCTTTGTGTTTACTTTGTCTTATTCCGCAGGCTTTGTGGCAGTACCTGTGTTCGTGACTCCGGCAAACTGTCTTATTTGAGTTTTGGGACCTCAGATGCTACAACTTCATACTTTAAAACAAAAAAACCTGACAAAAACTAATAAAACGCGAAGGGCGCGATCTATTTTTTTTTTTAGTAATTTTATCTAATATAGATAATTACATAATATCTTCAATCTAAATTTAAAAAAAAAAAATTTTTCAGAGGTAGCTGCTTTATTGTTTTTCATAGGTTATCCAATTACATACATAAACAAAAATGCAATATATAAATAATAACTTGCTATATTCCGCGTTAATATGGCGTCTTCAGGCAACAATATTTACAAAAATTAAGATTATTTTATTAAATATTGTTGCCTGAAAAATAAATAAAAACTTACATTCATAACAACTATATATCCATAAGCTTCAAGATAAGGAGGGGAGAATAGTAGATAGGTACCTATATATTATTGGGCCTTTTTATTCCAGTTTTCCATCGGGTAAAGTAGTAAGTCGTCCTATAAAATCCATGAATACGGTCGATCAATACAGCGTTGCTTAACAGTATTGGTCGCGCCCACTATGTTGTCAAAATGTTGCGGTTACGAAATCGGCGCCGACAAACGAATTTTCATTATGAGCCTAATTGCTTTATCGCCATGCTAATTCCGTGAAAAGAGATCAATGAACTACCGGTGAACCACCACCACGACAAAAATCGATGGAGTAATCTTCTGAAAACCGGTGACAAAACCAAAACATGACTAGGTGACACTTGAAATTGATACTTTAAATTGACACTTTTAACAAATCCTTGATTACATCTTGGTGTCTGTTTTAATTATTTTACCAATAGTTAATAGATAAATAAAATAAAATAAACACTGCATGTATTTTCAGATATTCAATTCAGATATTTTCAAACAATTGTCTTTTCTCTTTTAGAGATTATATATAATCTAGTTTCATCAAACTAATTGTCATATAATTCATATGTTCATTAACTCATTTGTTATATATTAATAATAATAATAATAAATATATTTACACTAATTGCTCTGGTCACAAACTAAGCTCTAGACTTGTACTATGTGTACCAGAAGCAATGATATAATACATATTATATTTTATAAACACCCAGACCATGACAAACTGTACAGAAAAAGCGTACTAATATTTTGTTGCCATGGGTGGGATCGAACCCACGATACATTAAATCCTACATTTTATTATTTTCATAAAGTTGTTTTAGTTAGGAGCCATCGTCGCCGTTCCATTACTAACAACGCTCGGTGCCTTGCGCCCGTTATTGAACTGGAACATCACCAATTCGTAAGTCACTATAGTTCCCACAACCTGAAATAATAAAAATACAAATTTTCAGACACAATATTATTATAATTATATCTAATGATTGCTTTTTATCTTGTACAGTACACTATAAGAAGAAAATAAGAACGAAAATTTATTGCCATAATACTAACAAAAAAGAACAGACATAATATAAATCCTTGTTTCGTTATGGCGATGGGATCTATTGTAAGTTATATGTAAGCAAGATATTTCGCATACCTAACTGGTTTTTTACATTTGGCTCACAATAACAACAATCGAATTAATTTAACATTTTCGGTAAAAAAAACACTTTGTGTGCCTGCATATTTTTTTTTTTAATCTCACACACTAGGTACTGTTATTAATTAGTAATTCGTCATAACTTTAAATAAGTATATACTTAGATGGCAAAAATAAAAATATATAATGATAATTTATTCAATATCACAGCTGCCCTTGCATAAGCCGTTGACCTGCTTCCTAAAAAAACTTGCTAAAATCTATAAATCCCTCCCATGAAAAGTCAAACTTTCTAGAATATGTTGATCAGTTTTGATTACCAATGACTCGTTATGAGTCTGTAGGTTTACCGGTTGACAGGAGACTACTGCATCGAATTTATATCGAGGTGTGTTTCCTATTACTTAGGGTGGCTGTTGATTCTGAAGGTGCGTTTTCTCCCAAACTTACGGTGATGTTTTACAAATCGCAGATTCGCGGCCATACATAGAATACTATCGCACCTCTGGGACGGATATACTTACTACTAAAAACTTATTTTTCATAGAAGCGCGGCATATGACTTGAAATCTTTAATGTTAAGCAGAACTACAATGTCCATGAATGGAGTCGATCAATACATTGATACCTTACGGCATTGATCGCTCCTACTGTGCCGGCTAAATAATGCAGTTACGAAATTTGCTAATTAACTTTGACGACAAAGACGAATTTGCATTACGTGTCTAATGTAATAAATAAATCTAATAAATAATATTCTTGCTGATTTATCGTCAAATTAATTGTCCGTTTCGTAGCCGCACCCTTAAAGGATACTATAACCTAGACAAGAAACCCATGCAGATGACTCCTGAAAACAAGTAAACCCACAGTAGATTGCAGTTTCAAAGATATTTATAATATATGCTTTACCAGTATTAATTTACGAAACTGTTAGAGATATTTCTTTTATGATCATAATGGATTAAATTACCTTAAGGATCATCTTCTTGGTAATATAAAAGAAATTGAGACCACTTAACGCGACAGTAGTGTATGTCACTTGACGATTAAACCTCTGGACCTGGAACACAAGTTAAGCAAACTGTAGTGGACAAAAGTGAAAATCAAACATACGACCTCCTGATACAGTGTTAACCTTATAGACCACGGGAGTAGCCAATTTTAGAATATTCCACGTAAAATCTCTTGCTATTTGAAAACATATATTTAAAATCCATTGCTGAATGTTAATGATTGGATTTTTTTTTAATTGAAAAAGGCAATTCTACCCTGTTTACTCCTACTCTAGCTACTGTACCTAATATATTATGCCAAGTGTCTTATTCAGGCGAATGGGTTTTATTCTTACTCATATGTCGTCGTTTGTATGATATTCTGAGTACACACCGAACAAGTGGTAAGCTCATTGTGGTGTTCATATAGAATCGGATGAAATTACCAAAACAAATAGAACAATGTCTTCGTTTTATTACTATCAATAGAGTGAGAGTAATTAAACAGACTTCACTACATCCTATCAGTTAAAGTTTATTCAGTTAAAGTGATTAATAAGAGCAAGAGTGAGATGAGTATATTATAGCGCTATTTTGTAGCTTCATACGACAGAGCACCTATATTAAATCAAGTTTAATCTAAGTTTAAAACTTGGAATGACAGCTAATTAGTTAGGAACACAGCGAACGTTGTGGAATTAACGACTGGATTAACACATACGCAGTTTATTTAAAATTAGTTTTCAATATGGTATGTCGGAAATAAATACTAGGTCAGCGCAGTGCCCTGTCAAAGGCCGTGCGCAGACTGTCACCATTTGTGGTGGAAATATTCAGATCTCTCAGTTTTTTTTCGGATGCCTTACGCTGCAGGATGAACGCCGACCAGAAATCAGAATTGTTATGAGAATGTCGAAAGGTGCTACTATCAAATATTAGCTTCAGCACTGATACACACTATTTTCAATTATTAAAATATAAAATGAAGTCAATTAGAAAATTTCGGATCTCTAATAATGACGCCAATGGATGCAAGTACTTAATTGTAGCCAGTATGGATGTGGCTGGTGAGCAAAGTTATGGATACGGACCCTGGTGGTGTAAATATATAGAGAATACAGGTTCCATCATACTTACGTCCAAGAAGTAAGCTGGTGCTGGCACGTCACATAGAGCATCTCATGGCTGGAGAGCAGAGTTGTGGATGTGGTCTTAGTAGTGTAAAGATATAGAGAATACAGGTTTAGTCAAACTTACGTCCAAGGAGTAAGCTGGTGCTGGCACGTCACAGAGAGCATCTCGTGGCTGGTGAGCAGAATTGTGGATGTTTGCGGCAATAATAGACACAGTATAGGCTCTGAACACGAGGAATAAAAAGGAGTAAGTATAGTAGATTCTGTGTTCAACTCCGTTCAGTGCCCTGAAAATAATATACCGATTATTAACTATAATATTATCTGTGACAATGTTGTTTAATAGCATTGATTGCTTTCACTATGCCGGCTAATTGAATCGGTTACGAAATGAGCGGCGACAAGGACGACATTGCATTACGATCCTAGACTTTTATATCCTTGCTGCGTATCGTCAAATGAATATCCATTTCGTAGCCTTATTAAGAATACGTTGATAAAAAATCGATAGTCATAGTATAGCAGCGTAGTCTTATGAAAATCAGTGAACCCACAGGCTAAAATAAAAACAAGGCTAGGTCACTTGAAGTTTTCTCCATTCGCATGGGTCATAATGAAAACGGTCCGTTAGTCGGTGTTTAATTTATTATAAATATATACCTACTTGTGTTATATATTTCAAAATTCCATCAATAAGATTCAATAAACAAATGATTCGTTTCTTTAATACATACCTATTTAAAGTTTCTTTATCACAGAGATAATGGGCAGGATAATGTAAGCTAAAAATAAATTGTTTTTTTTATTTTATAAAAAATATAGATACAATTAATACAAAATAATTGGCCTATTTAAGTGAATGAAGCTAAGGAAATAGTGTAGAAATCCAGGAAAGTGGCCTTTTCTCTGCTTTCCCATTAACAGTATACATTCGTAATTATGTTTAATTTTTATGTACATATTAAGGAAAATATGCTGCAATGCCTAAAGCCAAAAATATTAGTACGTGCATAAGGCGGCCTACAGATACCCAGCAGAAGGATTTTATTCCCACCATATCGCATCAACCACCACACATAACATATCGAACCCACGACCTCCGCAGATACAACCCCAAAGCAACCACTAGTCTACGGAGGCTGTCAATAGATGCTACTATAAAGCCCATGAATAGGGTCGATCAATAAATTGTTGTTTAACAACAATCATCGCTTTCACAATGCGACTAAATAATACGGTTATGAAACGGGCGGCGACAAAGACGAATTTGCATTACGAGTCTACTTTTTATATCCTCGCCGCTTTACCGTCAGATGAACCGTCCGTTCTCGTTTTCCCATGTACTTTAGTTTTACAACTTACTTGAGAGTGTTAAACAATTGTAAACAAATGTAAAACAGGTTAGTGAAGAAGGAGAGTAGTATGATTCCATTAAGGTGACAGTCTGTCAGCCGCACCATGCCCACCAGGTTAGAGTAATGCGCCCTAAGAACGCCCCATGCTGTTGATGCCTATAAAAAAGATGTAGCTATATAATATAGGTACGTCGATGATTACGTCTGATAATTGTTGGTTGCATTTGTTATTGGATCTACATATTGCTTCCCATCAGGTGGGAGTCGAGCCTAGCTCTCATCTATAAATATAATAAAATTGAAATAGAAAAAAAAACTGTACTGATTTTTTTTTAATTGCAGGATGGACTCTAAATAGGCTATACAATAATAATCTATTATTTTTAGAATTCGAGTCGTCTGCCTGTCAATGACTACTGGACCAATTTATATACTTTTTTGTTGTTGAATAGCTATATACTTACAGAAAGAGAGGGCAGATATATAGGGTGTTTGTGTTTAAAGAATCTCTTAAGAAAAGATCTTAAATACACCAGATATAAAGAAGTGAATTATAAACAAAAGTTGGGTATAGTATAATGACATAAAATTACACAAAAATATTTTTGATGTTCAATTTACTTTTTGAAAAATTATATTTTTTCGTATACAGTGATTGGTAGGTAATTACTTACTAAAACCCAAAATTATATCTAATAAATCGGGGTTGTCTTAGGAATTTGCGGATATCAGCTAGTATAAAATATATATAATATTTATTCAAAAAATCACCATATAATATAACAATTAACAATGCAATAGCTTACCTTCGACTTTTTCCTATTAATATATTTATTTAGTTGTTGAAATAAACGTTTCAAATAATAAGAAAACAGCATTATTAAAACATCAATAAATGTCCAGAGAAATGTTGTTTGAATTCTGACAATCTGCGGACAAACCAAAGCTAACACCCGTATTCATAATAACTTATTGAGTCCTTGAAGAACGCTTTAGTTATAAAATGTTTTCTCTTTTTTTTTACAAAATAATATATAAAAGAGAAAAAACCTTCTTCTAGAGTGTTATTGTTCAACAACTCAATAAGTTTTTATGAATAAGGCCATAAGTGTTTAATTAATAATAATAAAATAATCAAGGGGGCCTAACGGCGCCCGAGACCGCCTAAAGCCACCAGCTCTTTAGGCGATCTCGGGCGCCGTTAGGCCGAGGGTACCCAGCGGAGAGTTTTAATCCCACCTCGTCGTAGCCGGTAGTATGAGTCTACACTGAAAAAGTGGCTAGCTCGTCGCGATGTTTGGATATACTCAATAACCCATCTAAATTATCAGTATCACAAGTTAGTTAAACTGGGCCGACAGCTTGACGTGATCTCCGAGGCACTTAATACTGGTGTTGTCAAACAAATGTTCACACATTTTTTAATGGGTTTGAACTGTGAAAAAATATATCGTGTTTTTAAGTGTGAGGTCTAAGCATCTCGGCCACCACGTATATTTAATTTGTTAAGTGTTCTCCCATAAACCCATAAACACAAAAGATATATTATATACTTACTTTAGCAAAACACGCTTTCCATGGTGTAAAGGTGGTGAAGCTAAATACAGATGGAATAGTATGATAGTAATAGCTTTCTACGACGCTGGCCTTTATGGGACAATGTGTAACGAAAGTCACGTGAAAATGTATGCTCAGCATGTGTTCCACTGAAAGATATAATTTTAATAATAATATTACAAAAGTATAGATACAAATTAAGAAAATAATATCGTTTGTTTTGTATTTGTAATTATAAAAAGTAAGTTGTGACATGTCGTCATAAGCACGGAACATTATCATTTAAGAGTATATGATCCAATATATATACAAACACAGCTTTTACATTTAAAAAAAAACACTAATTTTGATATATTTGTCATATTTACTCGGCTCATTTTTTCAAAAAATATATATTTCGGAAACCAGGAACCAGTCAGTCAGAAAAAATACTGTAATAATAAAATAATTCTCACCTATAGCCAGAAGCATAAATATCACACATATGGTATTACATTGTCTAGAAGATCTGTTGTCTATAAATAGCGGGAGTTTATGTTCCAGATCGGTCAACTTTGTTATAAATCTCGGCCATTCTCGGGCCAACTTTGATAGTAGTACTGTCGAAACCAATCCAATACTTGAGAATAATAAATTTGCTAAAAATTATAGAAAAAACAATTTATGTTTACTACCCCGTGGTCCAAATTGCTCTTAAATCAAATACAGTCAAATATGTTCACGAACGTCTGGTCGCGTTTATATGCAGCATATAGATAAGTACCTACTTAATCTTAATTTTAGAGTATATTTTATTATTAGAAATTTATTAAATTACATCATTATTTATATATTTTTTTGTTTATAACTGAACACATAGTGTAATATAATATAGTGTATACTGGCTTCTGGGTATGAGCTTAGTATAGTGTTTTTTATTGCATTATTTAACTTTCGTTGATGCCCGTTTGTATATATTCAAAATAAATAAACAAATAAATTTAAGTGCCATTAAGAACACTTCATTCGCGATCGCGAGGTCCGCGTTCCCCATACAAATACATGAGCGATCGCATTTCCTGTGTTTTTCCACTACTGTTTGTCGTAAAATATTTTTTTTTTTTTCTTTCGGCCATTGTGTTTATTAATCTTTATGTTGCGGATATTTTTATATCAGAATAAAATTATTAAGTGCATAATAGAAATAATTTAAGGTACAAATTTAACACAAATAACCTTTTTAATTATAGGAAATCTTATTAATAATTTTATAACTAAATAAGATAATATATTTCATTTAAGTCTTCCGATGCTGCGCACGTGCCCAAAATACTCACACTATTCCCCCTCTGAATTTCCAGCGATATGCGTTGGAAAAAATAGGACCTAGCACGTTGATCTCCAGATGTATTAATTAAAAGTTTTCCTAGATTTTTGCCATAATGTTTTTGCATCTGGAGACCATGGCCCTAAAGTCTCCACCGCAAACGCTAGAAATTCATAGGATGTTTTTTTTATTTTTATTTTGAGCTAGTAATGCTGCAGCACCGAAAGACGTAGAGGTGACGTGGACTGGGGGCAAGGGTATCTACACAAGTGGCGTTCCATATTAATGCTCGGCCTCTCTGCCATGGGACTATGGTCATGCCATCCGGTCTTTTTCCATCATCACAATCTAACCCCGCAGGCTCGAGAGTGCTGGGTATTCCGACGGATGCTAATGCGCGTTTTAATATATTATTTAAATTACTATGTCTCGGTATACGTCCAGCACTCAGCCTGCAGGATAAAACATGGTGACCTAAAGGCGTGACCATAGTGCCACAAATGCACTTGTGAGGTCGGCAAATGGGAGCATCTATCCTGAGGGATACTGCTATTCTTATTGTTTGTCGGTAACCTACTAAAAAATTAATATTACTTACAAGTATTCAAAAGCGATAATTCTTTTACAATAAAGTGGTGAATCCCCATCACACACAAAGTTATTTGACCCACAACTGTCGCCGCGTTGTATAACATCAGCAGGGACTTGAATTTAAATCTGAAACATTATTTTTATTTTATTTCAGAGACCCCAATGGTGCCTGATATATACAAAATGGCGAAGAGATTGAATATAAACACGCTTACTCTGAACCTATTTACTCTGGGCTTATCAGGCCTATATTGTAATGGTTTGAAAAAAATTATATACAAGAGAATTAATATAATAGTACCCACTCATATAATAAAATTATTATATAGATATTAGTATTGCAATGAAAATATGCAGCAGGTAGGACTAATATTTTCATGCCATGTTGTCTTGGTAGCTTCTGATGAACATGTAATTACCTTACTAACATCTACCTTTACTCAGATACGAATCAAATAAAATAAAATAATTTAAAATAAATTCATTGATGTAAAAAAAAAACCCGTCCATGTCCCACGGGAAACTTTGGCCGAATAAATATTATCTATTATCCGATTTCATAATAAATTCTACTCGCTTGTAATTTATATCCAAATCGGTTAAGCCGTCACCTCGTCGTAGCTGATAATGTACTCATGTCTACACCGAACAAGTGACAAGCTCGCGGTGTTTGTATAGACAACAGTTTCACAAGTTTGTATAGTAAAACTAGGACAGAGTACCCTGCTCTGTGAGGCACAACGAGGCAAACGAACAGAAACACACTAGGGTTTGGAACCCGTGATCTAAAAACTGATATGCTTTTACGGTTTACATTACATTACAAAAATTATGCCTGAACACACATTATATGCGTCGACTTATAAAGGCAGTTAAAAAGACATGAAAGAACTTACTCCAACAGTTCATTAGTTCGTTCGTATAATCCTGAAACAGGAAAAAATCCCATAAAGCGACTTAATACCATTGAAACTTTCATAGAACTGTGGATTTCACTGCATTGTTTATTTTTTATAATCTTTTCTAACCGAGGCTGGGCCATTGCAGCCTATTTTCGTAACTGTTAATCAATTTATATATTTTTTATTTATTAAAAATTATACCAAAACCAGAATTTAATATCAGTTAGACGTAGAACTAACGCACGAATATCAATATATATATGTATGACGCGACCACAAACTATTTACTCAGACACGTGTTGACATCGTTTTATTTATTTTGGAATAGGAAACTGAATTATTAAGCTTTGATTTTGGTGACCGATAATATTATTATTAAAATTAATGCTATCAGTTAAGCCCATTAAATGTATGTTATCATGGTGTAGTTTGCTTTCATGAGCTCGTGGGTTCGATTCCTGTTCGATCCATGGCAAAACTACAACACTTAATAAACTGATTAATACAATTGAAATCGTCTTGAATTTCACTTTCTGAACAACTTTGATAGTTGTACGTTTAATACTTTTTGAGGAATTCGGATTAGAGTTACAAGCGGGTTTTCTGATGTCCAGTGTATATTGGTATGTTATTTTATATAGCCGGCATTGTGGGAGCGATTAATTATAGTAAACAACAATGTATTGATAGACCCCATTTATAAAATGTTGATACCATAAGGTGGTCTGAATAAACCATTATATAAATTTTAAATTCAAGAAAAAAAATACATTTTATTCAGAAACGTTTATATAACCAAGTGTAGTTTAACAAGTGTTTTCTACTTATGCAACAAAATGACAAAACTTATTACTAGGTTTATACTAGAGTACTAGAGTAGTCAGTCTATGTTTTCTAAAATCTAGATGCTATATTTTTTTTAAAATAAGTATCGTTGTTTCTGGTTCACCACATAGTACAGAGTACACTCAAGCTTAGTTTCGGACCAGCGGAATATGTGTGACATGTCCTACATAATTTTATTATTAAAGATATGTCAAACTATATTTATTGTTTACGTTTGTGGCTTTATAAACAAAACTTGATTTGTTATGATTTTCATAGGTGCCTTAATTAAGTTTATAGAGGGGAGGTCCAAAAGTTCGCGGAATGGAGGGGATGGAGTGAGGATAGCGGCGCTCGCGCATTGTCACACTAATGAGGGACTCGTCATTAGTATATAAATGAAGTTTCAGCTCTATTGCGTCATTCGTTTACAAACACTCGCCTGATAAAGAAGTCAATCCGGAAGAAAACTGAAACTATGGAGAAAATTGAACAACGTGCTGTGATAAAATTCCTTACCAAGCAAGGAAAGAACGCTCAGACCATTTTGAATGAAATGGAAACCGTTTATGGGAAACAGTGCCCTGGTAAAACAATGATTTACAAGTGGCATGGTCTTTTTAAACATGGTCGGGAGTCGATTGAAGACGACCCTCGCTCAGGACGGCCTATTGAGGCCACCACGTCAAACATCGTGGAAAAACTGAAAAAACTTGTACTGGAGGATGCCCGTTTGAAGAAAAAACAGTTATCTGCATTAGTTGGAGTATCAGATACCACCATTTTGAGAATCCTACATGACCACCTGGGTATGACAGTGCAAGATGGGTACCGAGAATGCTCACGCCGCTTCAGAAACAACAGCGCGTCGATGCGTCGAAACAGTTTTTGGAGTTGTGTGGAGGCGAACCTGCACAGATTTTGGAGCGGATTGTTACCGGAGATGAGACATGGGTTCATTACTTCGAGCCTGAGTCCAAGCAAGAGTCCATGCAATGGCATAAAAAGGGGACACCACCGCCAAAGAAATTCAAAGTGTCAGAGTCAGCTGGAAAGTTGATGGCTACTGTTTTTTGGGATTGTGAGGGGATAATATTGATCGATTACAAAGAAAAGAGAAGCACCATAACCGGAGAGTACTACGCAACGATATTAGAAAAATTAAAGGAGGCCATCAAGAAGAAACGGCGAGGAAAATTGACTAAGGGTGTGTTGCTCTTGCAAGACAACGCGCCCTCGAGAACTATATAAACACAAAAGATAACATAAGCATGTAACAAATTAATTCTAAACAACCTCTAAATAAAATACTGGACTGTAGCCAACATACAAATGCTACGTAACAATTACTATAAAAATATTTATAAACAAACAGATCATTTTTATGTATAGTTTGGGCGTGCAAACCCATTTACTCACTGAAACAATTTAAGTATTTTTGCATATTATTGCTTATGGTATAATGAATATTATACAATCATTTTGATTGAAACGATACGTGGACTTTGTAGAAGTGCTTACCATCAAACAACAGAGTCACTTGCGCCATAAAAATAAATATAAAATACAGGTTAGTATTTTTTGCCAAGTTATGGTCCGTAAAATATATATATGCTTTGATATACAATTTTTAAACTAACTTCGGGCATATAATAATATAATATACATAAATCTAAAATTTCTACCTATTTGAATATCTCAAAGGTTAATAAATATAAGGATATGTTGTCGGTACCATAATATTTTCATAAAATAATTTTATCTAATCACAGAAACCTAGAATAATTGCGAGAACTAAAAAATACACATTTTTATATGTATATACTCGTAGTTCTTAATAGATTAAGTTTTAAGTAACTTCCAATATTTATTTAGGTAGAAGGCAGGTCTCCATAACTTTGCTCTGCGACCGATCGGGTTCGTTAGCCCAAGTGGCATTAAACATTTCGCTATTTATTTACAATTATGGGCTTATGTACATCATATTTATATATTAACTTATAATTAAAAAAAATCTTTATAATTAGATCTGTAATTCCTAATTAATTATTATTATATAATTTATTTCTATACCTACCTATTATTTATTATATACATATTATTATTATTTAAGATCTCTTATATACATATTTTAAACCTCATATTCACTTTGAATAGCTCAAATTTTACACAATGGTTATTTATATTATTATTTTATACATACTAGTTATTAGTTAATTTCACAATTATATTAACATTACCTACACCATATTAGGTACTCTATACTTCAATATTATATATTATTTATTTACATAATTATAATATCAATTACCTATCAAATTAAATGTATACATATAATTTACATTATTATTTACTAAAATTGCCTACTTACTAATTAGATGCTACTAATGATTAAATATTCTGTTAACATTGGACAATATTAATTATCAAAATTGTACACAACATTATTAATTTATACATAACATTATTATTGTTAATATTATGTTTTGTTTAAGTACGTAATTAATACGCCGGTTAACATTTTTTAAGTATACAGATTTTAAGGTGACAGTCGCTAAAACACCCCAAGCGGTGTATAAAGGCAGTTAGTTTAACCCCATTGAATATTTTTTTGTAGTCTGATCCAACGAACTGGCTTTACATTAATTTTGTGGGTAGTTATTTCATCTTGAAGGGCGATAAATGTATGAAACTCAAAAGTCTTTGCCCTTCGTCCCTGATTCAGGGTTGTTACCCTCTCCACGAAATCAAAACATGAGATGCAATTTCAACAAAATTATTTTCATAAAGTCTTTTTAGCTCTTTCGCGGGGAATATTGTACTAGTTAACATGCACACACATATTTCAATAACTACATTTTTGTATCCATAGTAAATAATAAATCATACTGGGATGGCTGTAATTATTAGTATACTGACTTGACTTCTCTTTTTAACAGATGCAAAATCAAGAGACACTCGTCAAGGGTGCCTCTGAAATCTTACATAAAACACGATGACCGTCCCTGCTAACATATAAATAAGAAAGTGTGTAGTTTCATTTCATAACTTTGACAATGTATGTCAACATTATTAGCTACTTCAAGGTGCCTACCTTCTTCTACCACAGATGTAGTATTGGGGATGTAAGACTCTAGGTCTGTGATGGTAGGTAGGTAATAAACTTATTAAAAATAAAATAAACTTATCCCACTAGACTTTAAAAAGGAAAATACTGCACTATTCATTAAATTTATTCTGCAGTGGAAATATATTATCATTTTTACAGCGAAATGTGAAACCTCAGGAGAACCAGCCCCAATCCGTTGCTACCGATTTTATTTGCAGATTTATTTACTTAGCCTTATTGTTTATTTTAGCCTTAGATTTATTGTTTATCGATCGAATAAACAGAGTAAATTAAAAAAGGATATTTAAATTATATATTTTTTATTTGCAGTAGCTGCTTTATTATTTGGCATATTATGTTATCCATGTACATACATAAAAAGACACAATATTATAATAATAATATTGCCTTGTTAGAGCGACTTCAAGCAACAATATTCACAAAATAAAATAAGTAGATGACAAATTATATTTATTACAAATACATAAATAAAAAGATATACACCTACATACATAAATAAATAATTCGCATATCTACAGTAAAAAAATGTTACTAACAGTTTTGATTTTTGAGGCAAAAAGAGTGAATATGGGTTTTAAAAGAAGCCGTAGTAAATTTTGTTCGAAATGGCAGGGGAAGATTGTTCCAGAGTTTATGTTGTTAAAATACATTTTTTGGTGACAGTAATGTTAACTAACTAACACATTATTTTATAAACTATATTACTCACTAAACATAGTTGTAATGAAACATGTGTATATATTATAAAGAAAATAAATTATTAAAAAATATTTTATTTTTATCTTGGACTAACAAATCATTCCCATTCTTCAAGTTTATAAAAGTTTATAAAGACAGAGTTAAATGCGAAAAAAACTTACTTCTATATTATATCTCGGCTCAGGCAACGTATGCAACAATTCCAGCGCAACCTTTTATACTCTGTGGAATACGCTCACGCGTTGCAACGCACTCATAGCGTGTGGCAGCGTCACCCCCTTCCCACGCACCAATGCTTACGAAATTCTAAAAATCCTGAGATTTCATGAGATTTGCAAAATCCGGGCGCAATCCTGAGAAGAGTCCAAAAGTCCTGAAATCTTAGGACACATCCTAAGATATGGATTTTCGATTATTTCTTTTAAAAAAAAAATATATATTACCTGTTACCCAGCGGAGAGTTTACCCAGTCGGTCCTCATTTCACCTATGATATTTAGAGTCAACACCTAACAATTGGCGAGCTTGTTGCGGTGTTTATGATGGTATATCTTCGATGTAAAACGGTCACCAATCCCAGGTCCGCCCTTGTTGTCATCTGTTTAACCTTGTTATCATTTGCGCAGTGACGTAACCACTAGGCTGGGGTAGCTTTTCTTTTATGTTTTAGATATTTAAAAAAATTATATAGGTACCTGCATTTGGAGACCAAGTTCAATAAATTCGTTGACTAAAAATACAAGACTGTGTTCATTTTGAAGGAAATTGGCAACAATGAACAGTTGAATAATAGTAGATTTGGAGGAAACTGGTAAAACCCGATAGAAATTGATCTTAAATATACTTAGGTTTTAACAAAAAAAGTTAATCCTGGATCCAGTAATTATGATTATTATACTACTATAGGTTAGTTTGCAAAAAAATATAACTTACTTCCACTAGACAAAGAGGCATTCTTTTTAAATACTTGATAAACACAAAACCCCAAAAATCCAACTTGGCCGACTATAGACATCAAGGTGTACAAAAATCGTGCCGATATGAAACTAAATCTGAAAAAAAACAAAATAAAATCATAGTATACCCTGGCCTATGATTAATGTTAATATTATTAATGAAACTTTACAGTATTTTATGTACCATCACGGGTGCCTCGCGGCGGATAAGGACGTCTAGACGGTCTCAGGGTACCCAGCGGCAGATTCCCACCTCGTCGTAACCGCATTTTAATGTACAGTTTATCATGTTCTGGGTGTTAACAAAATATTATATATATAATATTTATTTTTATTTTTTTATTATTTATTGTATAAAATTGTACATAGGCTACTTTTTCTACCAGATAACCTTTAATGATTATAATAATAATATGTAGGACAATTGACTTATTGCTTTGGTCACAAACTACACACACTACTGGTCACAGCTCTAGGGTTGTACTATGAAACAAACATATATAAGAAATATTATATGTATTAATATCTTTGTTTCTGGTACACATAGTTCAGTGAAGTATGTTCGTTAAGAATATTCTTACCCTACACCGTAAACAAGTAGCCAGCGCGTCGCAGTATTTGAATAGACTCAATATCCCATCTATAAAATGTTTCACATGTTAGCATAGTGAAACAGGTTAACGTGCTCTCCGAGGCACTGTAGTGGTGTTGTCAACAATTAATGTACTTTTCCTGTAATTAAATAGCTACGAAACGGGTGGTTGTATTAACGATAAGGCAGCGAGGATATTAAAATAATTCAATTCGTCTCCGTCGCTGCCCTTTTTGTAATCGCATCATTTAGCCGGCATAGATCAATATAATTTAACAACAATTATTTAACCTCATTCATGGACATTATAGGTTTTCTAACCACCAGGTAGATACATAGTCATATGTCGTACTCCAATAAAAAAATACAAAAAAAGTACTGTTAATACCAAAATCAGAGTCAAAACCCCAGCTTTGTGGTACCTTAGCTTAGATGTATTTATTTCAAGGATCCCCAACACTGGATTCAATCCAAAAACTTGTCCAATACATAGAGTAAGTTTCATTGCAGACTAAAATGTTGCAAATTTCTCTTTGAGTTTGCTTTTACTAAGCACATTGGTTTCTTGAATATCTAAAATAAAACAACCATTTTCAGGAAATACTACTATTCCATATGATGATCCTATGTCACTGATTATAGTATGGAGCAGTTCATGCAATATACATGGTGACTTTGACAGGTTGTACTTTGGGCTAATATAAGGTTCTACAATCATATCGAACAACTTTTGCCATAGATTAGAATTATTATAAAATAAATTCTCTAATGATTCCTAGTAATTATTTCAAAGGGTAGTGACCTACATTAAAACTCATGTGATATACATACATATGGCATGTATGTATGCTATATATCAACTATATCAATAAAACATAATCCAGTACCAGTATCGACATATTCAGCAATATGGCTTTGACATGTCAATGATTTATATTTGCACGAAAGAGCAAAAACGAACGATATTTGTCAAAATGTATAATTTGTGATTTCAATCTTTCACGAAAATGTAGTGAATCTATAAAGGGTCGATCAATACATTATTATATAACAATACTGATCGCTCCCACTATGTCGGATTAATGATACGGTTATGAAATGGGCGGCGACATGGACGTATTCGCATTACGAGTATTATTTTAATATCGTTGCTGCTTTATTGCCAAATCAATCAGTCGTTTCCTAACCGCACCATGAATGGGACTACTCGTACCACCTCGAAAAGAAATTGATGCAGTAGTCTGAAAGCTGTGAAACCCACAGACTAAAACCGAAACATGACTAGGTCACTTGATCTGTGGTAAAGAGTCCGGTTGATGGCCTAGCAAAGATCAAATATATCACTTTTTTTTTAATTAAAAACTCATAAAAATGTAGTCACACTAACTCGGTCACCACGTATATAAATGTTATAAATAACTACAGTTCTAGATACTTACATTTACTAGAGAAATAACTTTGAGTAACATCCTCGTAGTGAGGTGCTACCTTCGCCACAATCATGTTTGTTATTATTGTCCTTCAACAAGAGCTTGTAGTATCATCGAATTCATAATTTTTGCAAACTTAGGGTTCCCTAAAGCCTTCCTGAAATAATTCCAAATTTTTTTTTACTTTTCCTCATTCCATATTCAAATAACGTAGACTTTTTCTTTGAATGATATATTATTTATATGTGAAAACGTTTTTAATATAAAAATGTATAATTCAGTTTTTTGTCACGTATATCAATATGAGTTTATTAACATTTGTAGAAATAATATACTCGCATTCACATATACCTACTGGTTTTATAAAGGTTATATTCAGGAATATATGTGCAGGAAAATCTGATAGCATTTGTTAAATTCACTTTATGTCCGAAAACTAGCACGTAATATTTTGAAATCCGAGTTTTAAATCCTTTCTAAAATCAGTTAACAGACCATTGTATGCGCATTGCAAAGCGATGACTACACAGCACTTTTATGCACTGAACTCCTTTGCATAGTGAAGCCCGATATTGATCTAGTTTTACCAGACATAAATCCGCGACCTAAAAGAATATTACAAACTTTGAAAACTTTAAATCTTTTTAATTAAGAATTACTTTCAAGACCATTCCTTTTGGATCTTTTTTACAAAAAAATGTGTTACATCTACTTAGTGTGGATTATAAAAAAGCCTCTATATTAATGCACTTGTAATTCAATGCAAAGTTGTGTATAAATACTTCCAATAATTATTATCATATTTAACTACAAAAAAAAACTACATTTTGAAATCAGTAAGAATAAACTCAGATCCTATTCTAATTATCAAAGTAGTAAATTGGTAGGAACAATAGGGTGAGACTAGCCTGGGTTCCGGAGCATACGGGAATCAAAGGAAATGAAAGGGCAGACGAACTGGCTAAAAAGGGATCAGAAACCCCTTTTATGGGACCTGAACCATTTATAGTAAAAAAACAAAAAATACATTAAATGAGTTTGCCAATGAGAAACATACAACTTGGTGGTCAGCTCAACAAGGCCTAACACACTCCAAGAAATTCATTGGTACAAAGGCAATAGGTCTGGATAAGATCTGAAAGTCTAACAAAACACAAATAAGGCTACTGGTGGAAATCTTCTCGGGACATTACACGACAAATATTGCAGATGTTTTACATACAATGGGAGTTAGAGACGATCCCAGATGCAGATTTTGCTCTAATGAGCTAGAATCAATGCAGCACCTACTGTGCCAGTGCGGTGCCAGGGCCATGCACAGAAAGAAATACCTGCAACAGGCTTACCCGGAACCGGAAAGTTACAGGCTCCTCAAACTGGAGGACGTCCTCAAATATGGCAGCATATTTGAGGATGGGAAGTACGAGTAAGGTGTAAAGGACTGGGGAATACACAAAAGATCCCACAGGGTCGAAGTGTTCTGACTGATGTCAGCCCCAAAAACTAATAAGATAATATATTATCAAAGTGTTAAATTTTAAGTTAAATAAGTTTGACGTTATGTCCAGTAATAATAAACATGTTGCTTAGTGTAGGGAAGTACAAACTTTTTTATTCGCGGGTTAATATTTACAACCAAAATCGAGGTCCAGGGGCTCTACCGGGTAGCCACATGAGATACCGGTCGACACGTCATCGATCGTTCGAAAGCCAAAATAAAAAGTATGTGATTTGAATATAATAATTTTAATTTATAGATAATTTACATAGGTCTTTTTAGATAAGTATTTTGATTTAATTTCTTATTTTATTTTAGTTATTTTTTAGTTTTAGTATATTCATAGATAATTTATAACTGTTAAAATAATATATTCTCAATTTATTAAATACAATTTGCCAATGAATATAATAATAAAAAATAACTTAAAATATTTGTTTCGAAATAAAATCATTATTGATTCATAGGTTTCAACAATAAGTTAACTCTTATTTATACAAAACTAAATGGTACTAACTATAATATTATAGTATAATAAACATAAAATGAAATATTATTAAATTAAGTTTGCTGGGAAGCTACGGCCGCGATTGTCGTTGCGGGAACGTGTGCCATGATTTTGTTTCTCCATAATCTCTTGATTAATAGACTCCATTTGCGATTCCAAAAGGTATATATGTATGTGTATCATCACGGGTGCCTTACGGCCCCAGGGTACCCAGCGGAAGGGTTTTAAACCCACCTCGTCGTAGCCAAAGGTATGAGTTGAGTCTACACCGAACAAGTGGCTAGCTCGTCGCGATGTTTTGAATAGACTCAATAACCCATCTATAAACAGTTTCACAAGTTGGTATAGTGAAATCGAAACCGACAGCTTAACGTGCTCTCCGAGGCACTATAGTGGTGTTGTCAAACAAATGTACATAAAATTTTAATTTAAAAACTCATTGGTACACATTGGGATTCGAACCAGGGACCTAAGTATTTTTAAGTCCAAGGTCTAACCAACTAGGCCACCACGTATATTATTCCAAATTCCAAAAGGTGATTGTATGTAAGCCTGTTGCGAATAAAAATTTTCCTGCTCTTGGTCTAAAGGATTGCAACCATTCGCGGGTCCTATTTTGCCCATCCCTGGCGTAGTTAAAACGAAACATTAAACCTAGAAAAGTTAAAGCGATACGTCATAGCTGTTTGGATTACCGGACGTTGTCATCTTTGTCACCTTCCCTTCCAGTCGCGCGTGTCACTGTCAAGGTTCCGACAACAGAAGTACCTGTTGAATTATTAATACGATCTGACAGCCGGTGACTTTTGACATCTGAATAACGGTTTTGGAATAAAATTTGCACAAAATTAATAAGTAGGTAACAAAAATATGTTTTAATTAATCACAGTGCCTTGCGATTTCTTGAGAGGGCTGAAATTTAATACAAATATCACGGTAGCGGTTTAAAAACTCCTGTAAAAGTAAAAACAAGCTAGCTAAATTGCTTTTTAAAGTGCGAAATATGATCCTACTTTTAAAGTCCTAATAAAGTCCGAAACTAAAACTAGACATTAGTACGAAAATAATATGAAAATCTTTTTTCCTTTTTTAATTAATTATAGGCTCTGGATACAAGAGCTAATAATATTACTACAAAATAAATGCTACGACGCGTAGTCATTTTTCGTAGAAGTTTTCATTTTCGTAACGTGCGTAGTAATACACAAACATATTATCTACATTATAATTAGATTAGTTCAGGCGACTACTACATTGTGCGATTGCAAAACGGGCGATTAAGTGCACAGGAAAGGGATTCGCGAACTCGAATGTCAAAGAACATCTGAATGTTGTTTGCAGTGATAATAAAGTTTATTTTTCGAAAAAAAAACATTGAGGTTTTATTTACTCGATCCTAATTACATAATTTCTTCATAAAAAATCTGTCAAGTTTTGAAATGATAAATAAAGTAACATTTTTATAATCATAAATCAATCTTTGGTTGTCTTTTCAGCACTTAACAGATTTTTTATGAAAAAAAATTTTAGACTTTTTATAATGAGACTATCTAATTAGGATTGAGAAAGTAATATTTACACCTTTACGTACTTGGTTCATTAAAAAAAAAATGAAATCACTGAAAACAACATTTACACGTTTTTAGACGTTCGAGATCGCGAGCCTTTTCCTGTCTTCTTAAGTTGATATTTTTATAAGATCCCAGAATTTTAGACCATTAAAAAAAAACAAAAAAAAAACTAAAAATTTAGCATTTAACTTTATTTCTCATTTATACCAAAACATCTTCTAAAAAATTGATTTCAGATCAAGACCGTATAAAACTAGACCGTATATATCTAAATTTTAGTTTTAAGCAGGTAAAAATCTACTGTGTATGAGTTCTAGTGTTTACACATGTACAATGGCTTTGAATTCAATGTCCGTGGATTCAATTTCATTTTTGAAGCCATCAATCAATTGTATTTTTTTTTCTGTATATTATTTTGTATTGACTATTTATATATTTTTAATTATTTTTAGAAGCAACGAGCTAGCCACTTGTTCGGTGTAGACTCATACCATCGGCTACGTCGAGGTGGGGTTAAAAACCGCTCCGCTGGGTACTCTGAGTCCGTCTAGGCGGTCTCGAGCGTGGTAAGGCACCAGTGATCTGTGTCTACACCGAACAAGTGGCTAGCTCTTCGTGATGTTTTGAATAGACTCAATAACCCATCTATAAACAGTTTCACAAGTTGGTATAGTGAAACCGGGGCCGACATCTTAACGTGGTCTCCGAGGCACTATAGTGGTATTGTCAAACAAATGTATTTTTTTTTTTAAATTAAAAACTCATTGATACCCACCGTGATTCGAACCAGGGACTTGTGGTGTTTTTAAGTTCAAGGTCTAACCAACTCGGCCACCACGTATATATGATATGTATGTATGTAGTTTATGTTTTGTAGCTATTATAAATACATAATTGAGAATAGTTTAAATAAAAATCATCACTATTTAACTCTCAAACCATTTATAAATCACTGAGACTTAAAAACCCCGGATCTAATTCGTTTGTCTTACTTTTAAAGTCCCGTGATAAGTTAGGAATGACAATAAAATAATTAAGTTAATATTTAAACATCCGGAACCCTTTTTAATAAATTGCAAAATCACACCATCAATAAATTTATGTTATTACGAACAATGTAATTTATATTTTGAAAACGACTATAAACGACATCACGAACTGTTCAGATATCAATCTAATTGCAATGCCATTAAAATCGTGTTTGCGACTTTATAGGAGTCGCGTGTGTTTGAGTAGTTTACTAACGATTATACTCGAAACATATAGTTATCATTTACAGCAAAGGCTACATTTTATAGATATATAATTAGGCAATTAATGTGAAATTGCTTTATATATAAAGTTACCTACGTATTTTTCTGTAACGATGACTAACGACATTAAATATAAAATCTTGTTGGTGGGTCCCTCCCACCAACAAGATTTTATATTGTTTCTATAACTTCTTTAAGCCAACCGACCGGTCTCGTTACCACCGCCAATACAGATGTAAAAACCGCCAAGTGACTTAGTCATCTTTCGGTTTTAGTCTGTGGGTTCACCGGTTTTCAGAAGATTACTGAATCGATTTCTTCGAGGTGGTAGTCTCCTTTCAGGGTGCGGTTACCGGAAATGGGTGAATTGACGATAAGGCAGCGCGTATATTAAAATATTCTCGTAATGCAATTCGTCTTTTACGGCGTCCATTTTGTAATCTCATCATTTAGCCGGCACAGTGGAAGCAAAAAAAATATTGATTGACCCCATTCATGGATTTTGTAGGTGTGCTCACCACCAAGTAGATACAAGATCAAATGCCGTGCTCCAATAAAAAAAAGATAGTAAATATAAAAATGTTTATATTAGATACAATTTAATAGTTATATATTTATTTTATATAAAGAAGGGAAAATTATTTCGGTAAATAATAATATTAAGAAATTAAGGTAAAATTGCTTTAGGTTATATAAAAATGCTACGAGTCGTTTATATTTAAAAGTAATAACAATAGAAGTAAAGGAATTTGGGATCTCTTAATCTTCATATTTCATCTGGCTTTTTCAACAATAACTTTTTTTGAGGATTTATTGGAAATTTCTGTGGCCTTAAAAGTAAATTTTTACGGTAAATTTTTTGATTGTTTTTAACGAAAAACTTCTGTAATATTTAGAAAAATAAACAGGAAATTTAATTCAGTAGGTTTAAGAAATACTTGTTTATTTTAGTTAATAAAATAAATACCATCACGGGTGCCTATTTGGCTCCCGAGAACCGTTTAAACGGCCTCGGGGTCCCAGCGGAGGGATTAACCCATCCTCATTTCGCCGATGGTATTCGGAGGCAACACCTAACAAGTGGCGAGCTTGTTGCGGTGTTTATGATGAAATAGCCTCGTTGCATAAAGCGGTCACCCATCCCAGGCCGGCTTTTTTGTCATCTGCTTAACCTTGTTATCAGTTGCGCAGTGACTAGGCTGGGGCCGTTTTTTTTCTTATTTTAGTTATTGGAGTTAATTTATACAGGTGGGCGATTCTCGCGCTTTCGAGATTCATCCCGATTCGAGATTTTTAAACGAAAAATGACTAAATATGCAATTTTTCGTTCAAAAATATCGAATATTAAACGAAATAAATAATAAATATTAATTAATAAATATATAAATATTTAACGAAAAATTACATATTTAGTCATTTTTCGTTTAAAAATCTCGAAACGAGATGAATCTCGAAAGCGCGAGAATCGCCCACCAGGTCACTGATGTTAGGTTAAACTCACTATTCTATAAATCATGTGACTCGGTAACTGCTGTCCTATCATAGCAAGATAAAGTTCATTCAGGCATGGTGCTGTCACGAAACAACAGATATAATCATTTTAATGCTTTTGACAGATGATATTATTATTAAAGATATACTATTATATAACCAACATAAAACAATTTGCAAAACCTACCTACCTAACCCTAATAATAAGAAAAAAAACTTAATTTTAATTGCATCACGCAAAAGTCACTCGTTGGATTCAATATTTACTGAAAGACAGTTTTCCGTGAGGTACCGTTTGTTTCATCAAAATCGAGTAACATTATCTTTAATTTTTAACACAAAGTTAGGGGCAACAGCTAGTTATTTGTATCTAAACGACCTCAGGGTAGCCAGCAGCACCCGTAAAGCCTGACATAAGGCACTCGTAATGGTACATAGATACAGACACCTTTAAGATTTTTTAAATTTTAATTTAGATTAATTTTAAGTGTTAAGATTAATTAACAATTGAAACAGATACTAAACAATTCAAATTTAAATCTTAAATATGAAAAGTGACTCAAAATATTTGAATATTTGACAATCGCGCATAACACTCCATCTGCCGGCGAAAAAGTTGCAAAGATCCTCAGAAACTTTTGCAGTCTCCAAGTAAATCTCAGAGACTAGAGCAGAATGGCAACTTTTAATGAAGTTGTTGGGAGTTCTGTGGTCAGTCTTAAACGGATTATGTTTCGGTAGTCGGGAAATAAATTACTTGGGGGAGTAAAAGTTAGACGCTTCCTTGTCTCTTCGCATTCTGCGTATTCCCATTATTTTTTAAAAAGGGAAAGGTCATTTTCCTTTTATGAATATTTGACTCAGTATTTTTAATCTATCAAAGAATATTTATCTATAGATAAGCAGTTCTTGAAAGTATATCTGATCTTCAGTTATTTTACGTCACTGGTATAGTCTTTTTTATACCTTTAATAAAAAATATATTGTGAGATTCATCAGTGGATGTGGCCACAAACGTTCCATGACAATCTACGTGACAGCACTCGTCACGGGCCGTGGACAGAAAAGAAAAGCGGAGATGTCATACGAGATAATAACTATTAAGGTACTCGTCACGCGCCGCAGCAAACTAAGCAGAGAGCTAAACTACTAAAGGCAGAGATGTCACGTAGAGGAATGATTTCTAATTTATAGACTCTTCAGTTGATGCGGCAGTGGCATAATACGTATAGGCTAATTGGGCCATTGCCCAGGGCGGCCCAATTAGCCTATACATCGTCTATCTTGGCACAAAGATATACGATGACCTGGAATAGGACTAAGTCGACTTTTTTTTCACCCGATTTCGTTATAGAGTTTTCACGCGATTGAATAATAAACAAACTTTTACATTTATAATATTAGTTGGATGTGGAATGCACCATAGAGAGCAATACCAAGCGGATATGCCATACAAGACATAGTGTACGAGCGAGCATACGTCCCGCGCCGCACAAAGCTAACATATAATAAGGGGAGACTCACATTGACAAGTGGGTGAACTTGTTGTACCTCGACAAATTAAAAAACGATATAATAAGTTTCCTGAAAATCTACAGATCTTGTTATCTAATGTATGAATTTATAGAGATCTACTTGAAAGTTATCAAAAAACTATAACGGTTTTTTGAATAAATAAAATTTTAAAAGTGATTTTTACGGAAATACGGAATAAATTTAAAAACTACGTGGCGTCTGAGTTGGTTAGACCTTGAACTTTATTGAGTATTCTGTAGGTTAGACCGTAGGCTTAGTTTAAACTTTTCAATATCAATGAGTTTATAACATTAAAAAGACTCATTTTATCTGATAACCCCATTATTTGGTGCCTTGGAAAGTACGTTATCTGTCACACCCAGTTTCAATAATGAAACTGTTTACAAGTTAGTTAGTTACAAACACTTCGACGAGTTTGCCGCTCTTGTGCCATGTAGACCATAATACCATCGGCTATGACGAAGTGGGAATAAAATCCTTCTTTTCCATTTACCGAATTTTCTAACTAATTTTGCCCATTTGTGGCAAGAGTTCATTTGTGGTGGTCCCCTTTGTGGTTGAGGTCCCTAGGAGCCTATGTAGCCTATACTTCAATACGGCGCTGATAAATTATATAGTATGTTTTTTTTTACGTGGACTTGGTGAACTTGCGAGTAAACTTATATAGGATCTATTCCACATCTATATTATCTAAAAAACCTCTTACATAGAGTCCATCTTATTAATAAAAACTTTATTGAGCATTTCAGTTAAAATTGTGATTCTTTTTCTTACCAACAAAAATCATCTTTGACAGAAAAGTGATAAAACGACATTATAACTAAAATGCTCAATAAAACTTTTGATACTTTTGATGTATAACACAGGGAGTATCTATAGATAGTCGCACTCTGTCATGCCGCTTCCTCTACCATTACCGTATTTGTCCGTTCGCGCGTTGGCGAAAGCGTGACGAGAATATTCGGAACAAAAGAAAATATTTTACATTTACCCCGACCCTTGTAATAAAGTACAATCATGTCATCAAATAACCGAAAGTAGTCATTTGATAAAACTCGTATGTTTGCTGTAGGGTTTGCAGCATAACAAAAACATACCTACATAAGTTAAAATTTTGGCATAAATTTAGGAGACTGCATCGATTTAATATCGTGTTAGTAGATTTATTTGAGGGTGTGGTTACGAAAATGGCGGTTAAATATACGTTAACGCAGCAGATAATACGGAAGGCTCGTAATGAAAATTCGTCTTTGATGCTCCCTTTTCAGAACTGCATTATGTAGCAGGCATAGTAGTAGCAATCAATGCTGTTAAATAACAATATAATAGTACATACAATACGAGTATTCATGCCATAGAGCCGTTGTTGCCACTACCACATTACCAACTTGTGAAATTTTATTTAATAGAGGAATTCTAGAACCAGTCGTGACTATATGTGTGAATAAAACAAACCGAATTCCAGACTGACTAAGTTTATTGTCATTAATTATTATAAATATATAAAAATTAATTACAATAGCTTGAATTTATTTGCACTACCTTATGTTACAAAGGCAGGCAATATAATATCACGGAAAACCACTAAAATTATTTACAGAAGCCATTTTCTTTGTGACGTGCAAGCGTGCGGCGGCCAATAACCCCTCTATCTTTCATATTTTAGGGTTAATTATTAATTCTTAAAAAGGCATGCAGTAGAGAATGGGAGAACGTTTTCTGTCATTATCTCCCAGTCTATTAGCCACATAACACAATAAATAAATAAAATAAGAAAACAATTCAGATATTTATTATTGAGGTATGATTACAAAAGAGTCATCCGCTCAGCATAGGCTTATAACTCATACGAGTTATATACAGGTTACATTTTTCAAGTGTGCCTTCAAGGCCAAATCCTAATCTACAATGTATAGCGAAGAGTACTCAAAGGAGTTTCGGGGCCCATTTTGATAATAACTAAAATTAGATTAAATATACCTCCGCTGGGTACCACGGAGCCGTCTAGGCGGTTTGGGCGCCGTGAGGCACCGGTGGTGATATGTATGTAGATTAAAATATACATTCGCAATCTTCAGGCCATTTGTATTGTGCATACTACAACTCGTAGCTCAAATTATATATAAATTTACGGTATTAATAAATGATTGGGAGCGTGAGGCGATTATAGAAAATATAAGTCTGACGAGTATACCAGCGACGACCTCGCTACTTGTTCCATGTAGACTAATATAGCATCGTCGACCGAAGTTTGCTTTGACCATTAGAATAATTATCATTAGAAGCTTAGCGTTGTGCGCGTATTCATCCCGTTTATAAAAATATATATTATGTAAAATAATATATAATTTAACGACAAATTGTCATTAGATTCGCTCGTGTAGTGTTTTTTTTTTAAGATTAGTTAATGGTGTTCGTTATCCCATATTCTATGTATTTTGTACCTCTTACATAGACTGAGTTCGATTCCCACCCGTGGGAAAAAATATTAGCACGTTTTTCTGTACAGTTTGTGATGGTCAGCGTGTTTATAAAATATAATGTATCATATTGCTGTACATATAGCACAAGCCTAGAGCTTAGTTTCTGACCTGAGAATTATTTGTAAATTGTCCTACTAATTGTTATTATTAATATTATGTAGACACTTGCGAAGTTAAACAAGTTAGTCAATTGAAGAGTTACTTCCCTATTATACTTGCTTAATTGGTCATCCCTATTCGGGGATTTTATAGCTCTGGTTAGCAACAAAGTCGCATGTTGTGCTTCTATAATAAAAGGCCAAATATTTTTAACAGATAATAAAAACATGAAGCCTTAAAAAGTTACGACCGAATATAAAACTAAGAAAGTGAATAGTTTCATAAAAGACAAATAATTTAAAGTAACAGCTTTTCTTGTCTTTCGCCTCCCAACAGCCACTTTCCTGGGACCGCATCCGCGTTAAGTTACCGGAACAGCACTACTCTCACTCACCTCGGAGAACTTTATCATTTGAGCTTCCAGAAAGCCTTTTGCCCGCAGAGCTAAAAATATATACACCTCAGAAATATATTTTTTACCAACAACAATTGGAATAATAAATTAAATTTTAATATACGAGTACCTATATGAATATGAATAATACGATTTATTGACCATCTCCGTAGTCTAGTGAATACATAATTGGCGTTGGCAGTTTTATTTGTTTATTTACAAACGAATAAACATAGAAAGGAAAAAGGTAACAGACACACAGACTTACGAACACATTTTTATTTGAAAGATTCAACATCTTATTTATTTATCTATCATTTAGATATATAAAATATTATTTATTTACATAGAATATTTAAACTATATATATATATATATATATATATATTATGAATATTACATAACGCATGCATTTATTATCAAATTAACTCTTAAGAGCGCTTTTATTTGATATAAATTCTGATGATATACATAAATAATGAATACCGAACCGGCAAATTCAGTTTTTTTAATTCGTTCCATTCATTCAAATTTTAAAGTTTATTTATTGCAATAAATAAATATAAGTAAAAATAAGTGCGGTCTCTAATATTCTAATATTCATTGGTCTGTCCGCATTTCCAGAATGTTTACTTCGTTTTCAAGTTTGCATACGTCTTTTGTTGTCCAACTTTGTCTTTATAAGAAAATGGGGGGGGGGGGCTCCTTAGAACTGTAACTTTAAACTTAAAATTTCCAGGATTATTCATGTGAAAGTTTTAAAACTATTCTGAGTAACCTTTTATTTAGAGTTGGTGAAACATAAAAACTTAAAGCCTGCGATGTGTTTTTGATAAAAGAGTATAATTTTTACCAATGATTTTTTCTTTAATATACTCACCATCACGGGTACCTTTCGGCGTCCGAGAACACCTAGATGACCTTAGGGTACCCAGCGTAGAGAAGACTACATCGAACAAGTTGCAAGCTCGTCTTGATGTTTGTATATACATATAAACAGATTCATACGTTCGTATAGTGAAACTGGGAGTTAAAGCTTAACGTGTTCTATTAAATTGAGTGACGTCTTGCTTTTTTCTAGGTAAAAAAGCTGGATGGCAAAAGCTACGATTTCATTCGTAGAATGTGAACAATATGTACAAATAACATTTTAAAGTGTTTTTCCGAACTGGATTCTTATTAGATGGACTACTTTGTGAACTGGCAGCTTGTAACGGTCTGATTTATCAAAAAAAAATGGTAGAAATTTTATTGCAATTATGTTTGGTTACATAGTTTTTAAAATAAGGTAGGTACCGTTTAAGTGAGCCCTGCTAGGGCACACAAATTTAAGAACAAGGACTTACTTAGTTTTATATGAAATCACATTTATTAAATGTTAGGCAAAATTATTTTAATTGAAGTAACACTGATATTTACAAGTGATTTCTGTTATAAAAAATCTATAATAATATGATTAGTAATAACAAATAACAAAAGATTTTGTTAATTAATAATAATAATATAAAGTACATTACCAACATATTGCTCTGGCCATAAACTTATTTATAGGCTTGTACTATGTGTACCAGAAGCAATATCAATACATATTATAGAAATAAGTACTTAGATGAAAACAAATTTTGTTTTAGTTAGTAGTGTCATTTACGAAAAACATTTTTTACTACATAACTCTAAAACTAATGAACCTAAAATCCGTAATATTATGTACAAATGTGAAATTTTTAACTTTCAAAATCAAACTTTCCCCCACTTTTCTCTCTTTTTTTGAGCACCTGGAAACATTATCTACTACTATACCATAGACTAACTCGGTCTGGCAGATATGTGAACTAGGAGATCCCATAAGGGTTCCATAGTAACTAGGTATGATCGAAACGATTTATAACTGGCGTCCCCACGGTACGGTTTCCAAAAAAAAAGCATAATCCACTATCTTGACGCGCCCTATTATTATACGATTTCGGTTGTATTTGTTAATATTTTAATAAATAGCGTTAAGTTTTGTTAATTTTGGTTTTTAATGGTTTATAAATAATAATAAAATAAAATAAAATGTAATTTACAGTCTTGTTTGCTGACCGTACTAGAGTAATCAGGTCGCCATTTATAAATCGTTTCTTTTTTGGTGCAGCTTATAACGATTTAAATTTGTACTGAAGTAACGGTAGTTACTATAGTTTCTATCCTTCGATAATGAATCTATCGTTAACTGAAGGCCATTAGGTTGATTTAATTAAAGATTTATTGTTTTTTAAATGGTAAGTTTATTAATTAAATATGATGACTATCGAACTGTATCAACACCAATTCATATGTCGCTACAGCCCCCGCCACCTGTAATATGTAAAAACAAAAAATGTATTTATAATATGAAAGCCTTTGGCGTTATTCGGAGGTCGTGAGTTTGATTCCTACTCAAGCCAAATCAATATTAGGTAGTATCTATATTTTATCGGTAAAGTTTTTCATGGTCTGGTTGTTTGTATACAATAGTATCGTCGCTTCTGGTGCACATAGTACACACTCAGAGCTTTGTTTGTGATCACTGGAGCCTCATTCTATTAGATAAATACAATAAAATATAAAAAATTAAAAATAATCATTTTTCAAATTTAAAAATGCATTTTATGACTCATATTTTGACTTTGATATCCAGTTAATATTATACTAATATACAAAGACAAAAGATTTGATTGATTATTTCTTCCGAATAAACTCAAAAACTATTTTTTTTTATTCTCTCACCAATTCTATTATCAGAGAGTAACATGTATTTTATTTTCGATCCGATTACTTTGAATTAAACGGTGGGTAAAACCACAGGGCACAGCTAGTTTATTTATAAGAATCTGGCCCCTGGATTCTAGCAGAGACCACCGGAGTTTCACTAGGCACTTCGGTATATTCAGCGTCATTTAAAAAAAAACCTTTTACTTAACCTTTAGTGGATTCTATTATTATATTATAGTTGCTCGCGTAATCTAGAAAGATTACGCGAGCAACTATCAAAGGATTACGTCGCGTTGAGCGGAAGTGGATTCTATTATTTGGAAAGAAGTTTATTACTAAAGGTTAAGTAAAAGGTTTTTTTTTAAATGACGCTGAATATACCGAAGTGCCTAGTGAAACTCCGGTGGTCTCTGCTAGAATCCAGGGGCCAGATTCTTATAAATAAACTAGCTGTGCCCTGTGGTTTTACCCACCGTTTAATTCAAAGTAATCGGATCGAAAATAAAATACATGTTACTCTCTGATAATAGAATTGGTGAGAGAATAAAAAAAAATAGTTTTTGAGTTTATTCGGAAGAAATAATCAATCAAATCTTTTGTCTTTGTAACTTTTTTAACTGTAATAATATTTTAGGTAGAAACCTAAAATATTATTACAGTTAAAAACCTTATCGTGTGGTAACAGCACACTAAAAATACATTATGAGAACTTATGAGATTTTAAAGTCACGATATCCTAATGCAGTTGGAACATACTTTGTTCATTTGAGCAGAATTTAATCTCTGACTGCGTTAATTTTAGACATTGTTTTATTTATCTAATTGTTATTTTTAGTCTGTTTTTTTTTACTCTAATAGAGAAACATGCAACTAATATTTGAAAACAAATGCTGTGGGAATGAAACTCCACTTAAATTATATTGCAATGACATCAGCTGAAACCCAACGTTACAGCATACTCGCTGTAGCATGCGCTGAGCTGATTTTCTGTTTGTCGCCACGCAGCAAGCTCTTTCTTATAATTTTTTTATTGATCATATATTACGTAATAATGAAATTGTATTTGTGTATATTCTGTGTGAGGCTGTCAAATAAAGTTTTTGTTTCTTCCTTTATTTTATAAAAGTATTGGTCTGACCAGAAGCCAAGAGAATCTTACCTCGACTGAATAGAAAAAAGTAGGAAAATGATAGATGTAAGGTAACGCTGCGCGGGAGTTGATGTTGACTTCAGAAGCTGCTAAAACAACACTTGCTGCTCTGACCAGAAGCCAAGTCAAAGATAGTATGTAGTAGAAGAAATTGATGAGACCCGTTTGTATACCTTCACTAAAAAGAAACGCATATACTTTTATTATAAACTAATATAGAATGCTTATTAAACTATAACGATGGGCCATACAGGTTGTTTAGTTTGATCTAAGAAATGTCGCGGATACTAAATTGACTGATTCAAGTCTCAAGTATTATTATATTCATTACTAGCGGCCCGTCCCGGCTTCGCACAGGTTTGTATAACTTTAACTATATGCTCAGCGCACGCCACGGAAGGCCTCAGAAACGATACTTTTCCCCCGTTTTTAAAACATTTTTGGTTACTGCTCCACAACTATAGGACCTAGCGTGATATTATATAGCCTATGTTACTTCTGAATAATGCAGCTTTCTAATGGTGAAAAAATTATTGCAATCGGTCCAGTAGTTTTTGAGTTTATTCATTACAAACATACAAAAATACAAAAATACAAATCTTTCCTCTTTATTATATTAGTATAGATAGTATAGATAGATAACTCAATGCCTTGTGATGATCCACTCACTGCTTCTGAGTTTCCTAATTCCTAGACTGTGTAGGCTTTGACCTCATTGATGCATTTCATCAGGCAAGATTAAGAAAGGAAAGCTTAATTTATAAATAAAGTATACCTCATATTTTATATGGCTATTTACATATAAACAATATTAATCCTCCTCACATATAGGCTAAGTATCATGTTAAATATATAAAATAAAACAAACAAGACACGATGATGATGGAGTATTAACATACGTGATACCCAGGAAGAGTTGCAGGCAGATGAAATACATATTATTGAAGTTGGATAAAAGGATCATGCCGCTCAGCTCGCTGTTGACTTTCCTGACCAGAGCCGCTTGCCGCACGTACCCCTCTCTTGTCTTGCGCCAGGAACACCAGGGGTTCGCACAAGATTTCTGAAAAAGGAAAACAATTGATCTATAGATAGATCAGTGAAGTTCTGGAATATGGCTAAATACAAGCTATCTTAGGCTACTGAATAAATAAGAATCCGCTCTATGGCTTTTTCTTCAATTAGTTAAGAATATAATGGTTTCACTTTCACTTAGTTATGCTTTGTGACTCCAATTTAGCGTCATAGAGTTAAAATGGTTTTGAAAATTTATAAAATAAAATTGGAATTCTTGTGATCATATAAATATTCTAATCTACCTAGCAAATGTAAGAGGTAACAAATTCTAGTAGAACAATTGCATTCAGTCAATTCTCTGAAACATAAAATAAATCCTTAGGCATCTGGATTAAAACACATTAAAGTTTATTATGTGCAACTACTGATATATTTTGTGGGTATAGTAGAAGGGACCAATGCTTTTAATATAATTAATGCTATTAATAAAACAAGGGATTAATATAATTATCTAATATTACTCGCCTTCTCACACACAGCACATTCGTTGACTTTTGTTAAACAATCGACCTGGTGATTCAGCCTGCTATACCTGGCAGACAATCCCATGCTCACCAAAATAATGACAAGATCCTGGAAGTTCCACATAAACGTCGCAAATTTGCTCATTATGAAGAGGAAAATGCCAAGAAATAGTGAATATTCTCCTGAAATTACGATGTATATATGATTTTTTTCGACTTTCTCAATAATCGGCCTTAGTAAAAAATTACTGGTGATCTAGGAACCCCTCGGTTTTTGCTTGGGATTTAAGGTAATGTCAAATATGTTTCCCATTGGCCACGTTACCGGGGCCGATCCACCGGGGCAGATGGTACCTGCTCTTATTTAATTCGTCTAGGGAAACAATATTTGTCTATTTTAGATTTTCTACAATTACTTAAATAATAATTATGACATTTTATCTGAGGTAAAATTATTACTGTACTTACGTTTAAACATTAGAAATCCGTGAGACGTCAAAATATATCTTTGTAAGAATTCTGATATTGGAAAATCGAATCCCACTGCTGAAATGATACTCAACAGATGTTCTACTGAAAAATATAATAAAACTAATATTAGATACAGGGCCTATAATCTCCAATAATCTGATATTTAGGGCAATATTAATACCGAATTACTTTAGGAAAGTAAGTACAAAGGAACCGTGTAAGTCAACATACCAATGCCACAGCAAACACAAATTGTTGTAACTACTAACATATACACTTACTATGAAATAAGTGTATATGTTAGTACTTGCATGTTTTCAATCACTAATTTCGTGTCATGAATATGTATCATTTTATCGATATTATCTATCGGTAATTAAGGGTTATCGATATTTATGAAACATGCCTCTCAGTTTAAACTATATTATAGATATTTTATATTATTTCTAAAGTACTTTAGTCTACCTACTACTAGACAATATAATTATGAGCCTTATATTAGTGATGCTCCCAAGATGAATCATTTTGTTATTGTTCCCCCGTACATACCACCTTTCGCAGGTCAACAGTTTAACTACCTATAGTATTACTTTTTTTAAATTATTCTTGCACGGCTTGTGACTTTGTATCTACTTAATGGTAAGCAGATCTACAAAATCTATGAATGGGGTCGATTTAATACATTGTTGTTTAAGAGTATTGATCGGTCCCACTATTCCGGTTATATGATGCGGTTAGGAAATAGAGGGCGACAAAGATGTACTTGCATTACAAGTCTATTTTAATATCCTCGTTTGTTGCTTTATCAATCGTTTGTTTTGTAACCGCATCATGAAAGGACCTCGACAAGAAATTGATGCAGTAGTCCGGAAAACCAGTGAACCCACAGATTAAAACTAAAACGTGGCTAGGTCATTTGACGGTTTTTACATCTGCATAGCAAGTGACTCGACCAGCCAACCGTATTGTCCTCTTCAGTGCCTTACCAAACGAGGTAGCGGCTGGGCGCAATCATAACAGTTTATCATTTACTAGTTTAACATTATATCTTGCTTTCAACAAACTCCTATTTAATATCGCAACCACCAACACCAATATTGGTCCTTCGAGCCGAATACAAACACCGAATTAACATTCTGTATTTTACTACAATTCCTTGAATTTGCCAAAAAAAAAGGTTAATGTAAATGTAATGTAAAATGTTAATTTTATTAAAAACACACGTCCTAAGTATTTACCCGACCTTTATTTTTTTATTTTGAACTTAGACCCTTTTTCACCTAATCTGTTAACGTATTTTTTACTTTTAACCTTTAGGATACATATAAATTTTAATATATAACTATATATTCTTTTTTTTTATGTAGGACATTACAAACATATTGCCCTAGTCACAAACTAAGCTCTAGGCTTGTACTATGTGTAACAGAAATAACGTTATAATACATATTATATTTTATAAACACCCAGACCATGACAAACTGTACAGAAAAAACGTACACATTTTTTTTTGCCATGGGTGGGAATTGAAACCACGACCTCCGGATACAACGCCAAAGGCGCAACCACTAGTCTACGGAGGCTGTTAATATACCTCCGCTGGATACCCTGGGACCGTCTAGGCGGTCTCGGGCGCCGTAAGGTGATATGTATGTATGTATGTATGTATATTAAAATATACTTTCGCAATCTTCAGGCCATTTGTATTGTGCATACTACAACTCGTAGCTCAAATTATATATAAATTTACAAATATTTTTAAGTGGTGGGAATCGAACCCACGAACTCCAAATACAACGCCAAAGGCGCAACTACTAGTCTACGGAGGCGGTATTCAGAATTGCATGTACAATAATCGAACCGGAAGGCTTTCGAAATTTTTATAAAAAAAATTAATTTACAACAATTCGCAGACGACCTCTTTCACCATCATAGGTTAATAAAAAGGAACGCAGTACTTTTTAAATTCTATTATAGAAATCTGGACCAGCTAAAATACTGGTTTATCTAGTAGTTTCCGACTATAGTATCAAGATATATGCTGTATGTTATGTCTTCTTTGTGTTGGTGTAAACACGAAAAAGATAAAAATAAGTCATTCGAAATTTAAAAATAATTAAAGCCTATAAAACAAATAACGCGTTAAACGTAGCTATAGCGACAATAGAATAATATTATACAAGAAAATTTACACATATTGCTCTGGTCACAAACTAAGCTTTATTGGATATCTACGCCTTTGGCGTCGCAACCGGAGGTCGTGGATTCGATTCCCACCCATGGAAAAAAAATGTACGTTTTTCAATACAGTTTGTGATTGCATAGATGTTTATAAAATATAATATGTATTATATCGTTATTTCTGGAACACATTTATTTATTTATTTAAAAACTTTATTGCACAAATTTAGCACAAAGGCGGAGTGGTAGAGAATGCCTCTAGGCATTCTCTACCAGTCAAATGTGTAAATTGTCCTAAAGAAAAAGAAAAAAAAACCACAAAACCACATAGCACAAGCCTAGAGTTTAGTTTGTGACCAGAGCAATATGTGTATATTTTCCCACATTAATAGTTTGTGTGAACTAATGACTTTTAATCTAAGCTATCTAAAGGCTCCTTTTATTATTATTAAAAACAAACTTTTATTAGTGCATTTGGGTTCCATCCGGAGGTTATGATAATAAAACATATAATATTTAAATTAGCAAACATATATATAATATTTATAATATATAAACCCAGTTAGAAGCTAACAAAATAAAATCGAACCCGAAGATGAGTTCGATTTTATTTTGTTAGCTTCTAACTGGGTTTATATATTATAAATATTATATATATGTTTGCTAATTTAAATATTATATGTTTTATTATCATTCTTTCTAGTAAATAAGTAAATCCCGGAGCTTAGTTTGTGATCAGAGTAATATAATTATTGTTAACTAGATGTGGCCAGCGGTTTCACTCGCGTTTAATCTATACTAGTATTGTAAACCTGAAGAGTTTATTTGTTTGGTTGAACGCGCTAATCTCAGTAACTACGTTCGAAATGAAAAGTTATGGTAATGCTGGATAGCCCATTTATCGAGGAAGGCTATAGGCTGCAACATCATGGCACGCTACAATCAATAGAAGCGGAGTAACAATGAAATATTGCAAAAACGGGCAATCCTTTTGCGTAAATGTAGTAGTAGTATACGTATCCAGCGGATTTCCTCTCCTTTGAAGGTCATTGCAGTGGTGGCGCGTGTGCCGGGTCCTGGTCTGCACCCTATGGGCCTGGTTGAGCAGAAGGATGGCTGACACATACGTTACGTCCGTGATCGGGTGCTGCTGTGGGGGCCTTGGATCTCCGCTGGGCACGCACGTTTGATTGTTATCATATAATAAGCGGAGATCCCGAAAAATCTTCTGCTGATAGGCCGGCGGTGGCATCAAAGAAATGTTGTGTTCTGTAATTCTGTACTTTCAATATTGTAAGATAGTATATCTGCCTTGGGGAGTTCTACGCGTGCTCTTCAGTAGGATGAGTGTATATTCCACATGCTATAAGCATAGGTTTAAGTCAATAACCATGCAGGACCATACTCCTCTGATGATACGGTACATGTGGAACATCAGAGTTTTTTACTTGCTGGTACCTTTTTCTCCAGGGTGTCTTTGAGGCGATCGACTTGTGATCAGCGTTTGCGCCCTAAAAAATACCTTCCATCTATCTACTTGTAGGTATATTTTGATTACCTATATTAAAGTATGTATATTTGGGGCGTAGCTATGGTCTGTTGGGTTGGTCGCCTTGGTGGCACTTTTGCAGGGCAGTCAACGATTGACAGGTCAATGGAACCAGCTAACCACCTAGTCTTAAACTGGTTGGTTATGTAGTGTGTGTTAGGTTGGGTTGTTTTTTTTTTCTCCCGCAAGGATAATAGTTTAATAGTTTACGATTTGTTTATTTTGTATTATATTCTCAACATTTGTCTGTGGGAGGAATGGCGACCTGGCACAAAGGACTTTATATATACTTTTTTTATTTTTGACTTTTCATAAATGCCTGTAAAGGTTTACATGAAATATATATTTTTGACTTGACTTGACTTAAACGGTTCAAGTTACGCTGACGAAATTGCTCGCATCAGCAAGTTTTAAATAAATTGGATCTAAAATAAGTTACCCATGTAATTCATTGATAGTAGAGCTTTCTAAAGGTAAAAGATTAAAAAAAATATGTTCATTACTTTTTGAGTTGTTCCGGTACAAACAATCAAATCCTATATTTTTTTTAACTATAAATTGCTTTATTAGTCACGAAGTAAATGATAACGTTGTACAATTCTCAAGAACCATTTGCGAAACAAGATTAACTGAGTTCTGTCACAAAGTAAGATGGAAATGAGGGCCGACCCGATTTGTGAAAACTTCCGGCAGAGGTCTCTGGCTATGTCAGGAAACTATCTCCCATGGCGATAGTGCTGTAACGTTTACTGCGGGAGACTTCACACTACAAAGGCTTTAAAAGTGTAGCCGTATTATACAACTACCTTACATTTTATAGAAATTAATGTAAATCTAATTTGTACTATAATAGAAATATTAAAATAAAATACCAAGTTCTAAAACTCAGTTGCGGAGGTTTCCGAGATTTCCCTTATTTTCAGTAATCGCCCAATTCGTAACCGTACGTTAAAAGGAGACTACTCCCTCGACAATAAATTGATGCAGTAGTCTCCGGAAAACCGAACCCACAGATTAAAACCGAAACATAAACAAGCTCCTATAAAACAAACAATTGAATGATTAAATTTATTCGGAAACGAAGTATGCAAAGATCTTTATTAGAAACAGTTGTGTCATTTGCATTTAAAGTTTAAACTTTCTGAAACGGAAAAGTAAAAAAAAGTAAGGAAATATTAAGTTTGGTAATTAAATATTTTGTCAACTTGTAAAAAGTAATTTACAGAATCTGTAATCAAAGCATAATTGAAAGATTTATTAATAAAAAACTTAAATAACATTAGCAAATTAAAATTAAACAACCTAAAAAACAAATTAAATATAGTAAAATATAAAGAGAAAAAAAAAAAAACCCTATCAATATAATGCCTAACAAAAAAAAAAAAAAAAAAAAAAAAAAAAACATTACACGTCCACTAAATCCAGGCTCTGGCCCACTCCGAAGGTACCCATAACACTGGCAGCATTGCCTCTTTGAACTGCCAGTGAGATGCGTTGTTTAAAAAAGTATCCGGAGCGGGGGTCGCCAGAAGTCTCATTTAAAAGAGCACTCAGTTTCTTTGCGAAAGACTGAGCCTCAGAGCCCCAGACTCCAGTTGTCTCCACAGCAAATGGGACAAATAAAAATTCATTTTTTAAATTTAGGTATTTTAAATGTTTCGCTTTAGCTGCTGACTCTGCTGCCGCTCCTGCCGTGCTCAAACATGCCTGTAGATGAGAAGGCGCAAATGTATCGACACAGGTGGCATCCCAGATCAGGCAACGGCCTCTCTGCCATGGCACCAGTGTCAACCCATCAGGGCGCTTCCCATCTACTCTACTTAATCCGTGAGGCTCGAGAATGCTGGGAACGTTAGCAGAGGCAAGAGCTCGGCGAACAACATTGTTGAGACTATGGTATCTGTAATTGTATTTTGCAAACTAGAAACAAACTGTTTCTCTTTTTGTTTTATTTCACATTATATTTATTATTTTCAAATTTAAATTAAAACAGAGTAAATTCTGATAAATTTATGTAGAGTTTTAGTGCTCTTATTAGCACCTCACCTTAGGTTAACCTTAGTTTGTTTTTCTGCACTAATATTATAAGAGAAAAAAATTATATTTTTGTTTGTAATGAATAAACTCAAAAACTACTAGACCGATTTAAAAAACATATTTTACCAATATAGCTCTATTATCGACGAGTAACATGGGATATATTTTTATTTCAATCCGATTTATTTTTAATTAAATGTGTGTGCCACCTCGCGGTTTCAATAATTAAACTGATTTGGTTAAGGTTTTGTCTCTTTTTTTAGCAACAAAAATGAATATGCGTAAAAGAGTCAGAACCTAATTTTTACCGACAAAAACGGGGAGGTTTTCAATTCAACGCGTATTTGTTTTTAGATATGTTACTTCATACTCGTCTGTCAAAACTAAACGGATTTGGAAACAACAAAAAAAATTATCGAGTTGGTAACCTTAGTCCCATTTTCATTTATTGATAACTTGGTGCCGACTTCATAAAGTAGCATCCATACTTTTTATTGTTTTTGAAGACGGTATTTTTTTTTGTTAAAATGTGTTTTAACTAAAGTGTTATTCAATGACTCAATAAGATGGAAAAGTCCATTATTCTTTTAATGAGTAGGTATCGCGGTTTATTTTAACTACATCCTGTAAATTAATAAAGCTTTTTTAAATTCTCAGGATAATCTTATATTGTTTTTTTTTTAAAGATAAAATGCAATGAAAAAATCCTGAAAGAGTTTCTCGCTTTTGAGGCAAGGTACTCGCTTAACCCCTGAGCCAACCTTGTTCTAGCATCCCTCACGAAGTTTGTCATTGCTTGTTATCTACTTATACAAGAACCGACTATCCATAAAACATAATATTGGTTAAAATGTACGCCACTAGACCGTTGTTACTTATACCGTTCTCCCCCAACATTCTTTCTTACATTTCGATCGCTCCTAAGTATAAACACGTATCTACCACTTAAGTTATTTGCTAATTTTGGTATAACGGCGTTCAGAATGACGTCAACTATGTTAAAAAATAATTTGGTGAAAAAAAAAAATTGCAAGTTAATAATCTGAAATCGTATTTCGACATAACTGTAAAAAATATTAAACCCTTCCGCGAAAATTGTCACATTTGCCTGTTATGTGTTTCTACACCTGAGCGTGCGACCTCATGTCAAAGCAAAATCACCTTAACTGCCAGTTGTGTCAAGTAAACGGCGCGTGGTTAACGACTCCTGATTTTTTATATTTAAATAAAGTTTTACAAATAGTTCTCAGAAAATGAGTGGCCACAGGGCGAAATACATGTATTATTTGGCGAAAAATAGACAAACTGAAACTAATACAGCAATTTTTTCAAGAAATAATTGTGTTGGTAAGTAATTGTTTACAGTCCTGAGTAAATTTACTCAAGAGGTACATAAGACTATTCTCGTCGGAAAAAGTATTGCCAACGCATGCATTATTACCAGGTAAGTAGTTTTAATACGGAAAGTTTATTCATGCTTTTATCATATTTACCACTTATGTTTATTTACAGCGGACCCATCTATCTTTTAAGTACCTTTTAAGTATTTTTACGCTGGAGATTTGTGATATTATTTTGCATAAGTACCATTAACATAATCATTTTTGAAAATATATTTATTTTTGAATATATATTAATTTTTTTGAGTGTCACCATTACCACCCGGGGCAAATTTTACGTGTGAAGAAATGAATGAGTGGGAAAGCATTTTAACAGAATCCGATTTAGGTTAGTAATAACTACTATTCTTTATAAACAGTTTTACAATTTGGTATAGTGAAACTGGGGCCAACAGCTTAACGTGCTATAGCAGTGTTGTCAAACAAATATAATATAAATTTTACTTACATAATAACTACAAAAATAATTAAGATATTTCTTTTTTTCAGATGTCCCACAAGATAATACCAGCCAAAAAAAAACTAGCCCAGAAAATAGTATTCATACTCTTATTAATGACTTACCCTCACTTGCTTCTGAAGCTGTAATTTCATCAAAAGATATTTTTTTAACGGCCATGGATTCTCCTATACCTAATTTAACTAGTATCCTAGACATACCATCTCCAGCATTTGAAATGGAGATATCAACAACAAATTTGTCACCAAGAGTCTTGGAACAAAACCCCGCTCTAAATAGCCCTTTGTCAACAGAAACAGTTAGCGTGATTCAAGAATCAAGTTCTTTTAGCTGTTCTACACAAGGCTTGTCCAACTCTGATATTGAAGAGACACCACCAGGAAGAAAAAGAAAGAAAATGCTTAAAAGACGAGACAGAGGAAGAGTTAGGGCAATACACAAGTCTGAATGGATAGATGTAAAGCGAAAACAGCTGAAGAATTCAGGAAAGCTTATACAAGCAGAAACGGAAAGGAAAGGCCTGGTAAAGTTATTGGCAACACTTGTGATTGCAGATTAAAATGCAAGGATAAAATTAATCCTAACATCAGACAAGAGTTGTTCCAGCAATTCTGGTGCTTGGCAAATAGAGAACGCCAATGGGACTTTCTGAGAATGTGGTGTGAACAAATAACCAAGCGCAGAATAACCACTGAAGGGCCTTCAAAAAGAAACTTCACATTGCGCTACTATTTACCATGTAGTAATGAAGATTTAATAGAAAATAATAAATCAACAATGGTCTGTAAAACCATGTTTCTAAATACATTTTCAATTGGAGATGGTTTGTTGAGAACTGTGATGAAAAAAAAATACAACAAAGAGGGACTTTTTAGCGGAGACTTGCGCGGTACTCATGATAAACACTACAGGGTTATAAACGAAGAAATGATTCGCAGTGTACGGGATCACGTAAATAGTCTAAGCCCTGTTGAGTCTCATTATTGTAGTTAAAATACTACAAAATTATATCTAGATGGTAACCTTAATTTATCTAAAATGTTTAAACTATATATGGAGTGGTTCAATTCTGAAAAGTATGAGAATCAAGCTAATACAGAACGTCAATATCATGATATTGTTGTTAAAAATTTTAACATAGAATTCCATAGACCAAAAATAGATGTATGTGATGAATGTCAATTATATAAAAACCTACCTAAGCCAATAACACACGAACAACTGTTAAAACAAGAAGCTCACTTAAAGAATAAAGATTATGCAAGATGCCAAAAAAATTTAGACAAACTTGAGGCAATTAAATCACCTGAAATGACACTAGCTGCTGCATTTGACTTTCAAAAAGTCCTTTTAGTACCCCAAGGTGAGAGTAGCATATTTTATTATAAAAGAAAACTTGGGGTACTGAATTTTACAATATTTGATATGGCAAAGAAGCTTGGTTATTGTTATGTTTGGCACGAAGCCATTGCCAAAAGAGGTGCCAATGAAGTGGCCAGTTGTTTATTTTCATTTATTAAACATAATGCTGAAAACGGCATAAAAAACTTTATTTTTTATTCTGATAATTGTGGAGGACAAAACCGCAACCGAATTGTCTTTTCAATGTATAATTATGTGTGCAAAATGTTTAAAATTAATATTATACATAGATTTTTAGAAAAAGTATACGGCATACCCAGTCAGAAAATGATAGTGTGCATGCTACTATTGAAAAATGTGCTAAAAATAAAATTTTATATTCACCAGAACAATGGTATGCTCTAATAAGATGGGCTAAATCAACCGGAGAACCATATATAGTCAATGAGATGGCGAACAATCAATTCTTTAATTTTAAATCATTACTGTTAATCAGGAACTGGTCTAAAAATGATAAAAATCGCAAAATTTATTGGTCACAAATCAAAGATATTAAAGTAACTACAGTAGATCCTGATATTTTATACTATAAAACTGATTTTAATGAACCTTACTCACGAATTTTCTTAAGAGGTCGATATACTAAAAGACGTGTTGTTATAGACTCTGACACAGAAGATAGATTGGAACCATTGTTACCAGTATATACAAAACCAATTCCAATTTCTGACGCTAAATTTAATGATCTAATGTATCTTTGTAAGAATAATGCCATTCCATATCAATATCACATTTTTTTTGAGTCTCTTCCGCATGGCAACATACAAGAATCATCAAACAATGAGGATGAGTTAGAAGACTGATTGTTTAAGTAGAAAACTAATATTTAGTATAGCAAAAAAAGACGACCTCTAAAATGTCATTTCTTTATTAAATGTTTCACACAATAGGTACCGACTAGGGTTTTTAATTATATTCTGGATAATGATAGTTACGTGGTTTGTATAAGTGCTATACCTAATGCACAAACTACAATTTTACTAAATACAATTAAAAGTCCTAGTATAGGTGGTAATTTAGTCAAGTAGAGAAAAATATGGCACATAATCAGTAAATGAGTTTATTTAAACCAAAAAATCTATAAACTTTACCCTTACTGATTAACATTTATTACTAGTCAACATTATTATTAAATATACCTATAATACTTAATTTAAGCAAAACTTTCGTTTAAGATATATTTTTTTTTATTGAGAATATTTTTTGTTATTTTTTTATTTATAAACTTAGTAATTGTTTTGTTTTCGTTGTTTTTAAATTATTAAAACTTTAGATAATTAGGCGATAATTTAGTCATGAATGAAACATTATGCCTGTTTTAGTTTTTATTATCATTTGTAGCGATATCGGGGGTCCCGTAATAGGGGATAGTGAACTATCCACAATCTAAATTATCACTCAATTATTTAAATTCAAGCAAAATTTAGTATATTATAATTATATTGGACAAAAATAGCTACGCCGCTACCTTTTCATAACTTAAAGTATTTTTTGAAAGAATAAACATTATTTTAATAATAATAAACTCTTTTAATCTGACTTATCATCCACATCAACATCTCCTACACTATACTGTGCCTACCTGGTAAACTTAACGATAGGTTTCATTCATTATTACTTACTCTAATCGTTTCCTTATATATATATTTTATGTAATCTTATTATCTTATGTAATAAACTATTAATTTAATCAAAGGCAACATTAGAAAAAATCAAGTCGTCAAATTTATTATATTACTTATTAATAAAATCAACCTACTAATAATTTATTTAAAATTTTCAATACTCAATTTAAAACTACGGCGCCTATACAAATGTGTGACCAAGGCAGATTTAGGCAATTAGGTAGGTCAACTGGCTAGAAAGGGACCAGAAACTTCTTTTATTGGACCTGAACCATTTATAGGCATACTTAACAATACAATAAATACTGCATTAAAGGAGTTTTCTGAAAGCAGACATACAATATGGTGGTCAATCCAGCAGTGCCTAACAAACTCCAAGAAATTCATTGGTACGTTGGCTTTAGGCAAGGCAAGGCAAGGACAATATTTGGAGATTCAACAGAACACAAATAAGGCCACACTGGTGGGAGTGTTCTCAGGACATTAGACAACCAACAAACATGTTCATACTATGGGAGTAAGAGACGTCCCCACATGGGATCTGGAAAGCTACAGGCTCCTCAACCTAAAAGACATCCTCAACTATGTGACGAACATATTTAAGAATAGGATTTTGATGTGAAGAAAGAACGGGGAAAGGCACAAAAGGTCCCAAAGGGTCGAAGTAATTTGACTGATGTCATCCCCAAAAACAAGATAGAAAAATCTATAACTATTTATAAGATAATGTAGGTAACATTATCTTATAAATAGTTCGCATCTATAATTCGTGACAATTAAATTACAAATAAGAGTTACTTAAGGGGCAGTTAAGTAATATTACATTAGTATTGTCCATGGTAAAAAACCGTATATGCCACTTTTGTACAATAACTATTGAAATATTCCAGGAATATACGCCGTAAAGTAACTTAAATACCATTTGCGTGATTTAAATTTTCATTATAAATTCAAATTTCCGTTGTAATCAGTTATAAGTGCAATATTACGGAATCTAGTATTTTTTTTAATATACAAATTTATTATAAAATTAAAGTTTATTAGCGTAAAGCTACATGCAATTTTTCTATTCTCTAGAACAAACAGACACATTTATATTAAAGATTAAACTTTCAAAGCGCTCTCCTGTAAAATTGACGTTTTGCAGATATAGACTTTTACTTAGGAGCGATCGATTGTTAAACCCATAAAATATTGTATATCAGTTATAACATATTTTTAAATTTATGATCATAAAATTACAAAACATGTATTTTATTACGGTAGCGGTTTTTGCAGTCATTTTTATTGGTTGGTATGAAATCACTGTTATATATGTGTGTAATCGTACCTACTGAGTTATACCTCAGTAGGTATGGTTGGAGACTTGATTGACGGATCGATGGCCCAAGTAAGTCACAGTATAACTCTATGTTGCCCGTAGATTGGAAATAATAGTCTCGTGTATACATTATATCATATTATGCAGTTATAGAGACAATTGGCCCCCTATTCTAAGTCGCGTCACGTCAGTCAAGCATTCTTTTCACCAAATGTCAAATCAAGATACATTAATGAGACAGACTATCCTTGAGTGAAAGTGGAGTGGAAAACAGGGCTTAGAATACGGGGTTCCATAAGGAAACTCTAGCGTTGAAATATACATATCTGTAAAGGTATATAATATATACTTTTACTACTTAATATCTATTTCATATTATGATATAGATATTTAGACTTAGATTTTTTTTTATTGGGCACGGCATTTGACTTTTTATCTACCTGATATTAAGCAGACCCACAATGTCCATGAATGGGATCGATCAATACATTGTTGTTTTAAAAATATTGATCGCTCCCACTATGCCGGCTAAATGATGCGGTTACGAAATGGGTGGCGACATGGACGTATTTGCATTACGAGTCTATTGGTAATCGCTGGGTCATTGACCGACGAATACGGCGCACTGTGGATCGAAATTCAATTTTCATGGACATAGGATTTTTTTCAAGTGCAGTTTTTTATTCACGAAATGGGTTCTGCTAACCGTTATTATGCTCAGATATATCACGTAATTGAAATTGAAATGAATATTGGCGAGGTATATTTTTTTTTTTGAAAAAAAAATATAAATGAAAAATTAGGATATCTTCGAAAGCGCAACATTTCGTATAATATCTTCGTAGGGTGTTGTAGTGGTAATTATTCCAGACATTTTGACATAGAATACCTAATTTTTTCAGATATTTGGATACTTGGAAGAACCCCATGATCACGACAATGCTGGCACGCCTCACGCTCCCAGTGTGACCAAGCATTTAAATAGCAGAGAACTACAGTGATGGTAGGTTTTTTTTTTATTTTCAGAATTATATACCCACTGTTACATGGTAAACAGACAAGACCTTCATATTAGGAAGACCAGCAAGTACCAGTCAAACCGGACCAGGCCCAGGATCGAGGAAGTGGATCCCTGTTACGATGTGTGCGAAGACCTCTCCGTGGAAGACACGCAGACTGTCTGCATGATGTACAGTCGGTATAAACCAGGATATTATTTCTTTGTCAACATGTGTCATGCTAGGAAAACCATTTGTCGGGATAATTTAGGTTTGTATTTTTGTTTCATAATTGAGAGAGTTCGCGATTGACTTGAATGCTGGTGGAAAGCATAGACGTCTGGACCAAGTATGTCGCTGATACTTTTTGTTAGCGCGCCTTTGGCGTTATATCCGGAGGTCGTTGGTTCTATTTCCACCCATGGAAAATAAATATTAATACGTTTTTCTGTACAGTTTGTCATTGTCTGGCCGTTTATAAAATATAATATGTACTACTATCGGTGTTCCTGTTACACATAGAACAATCCTAGAGCTTAGTTTGTGACCAAGGCATTATGTGTACAATATCCTTTATATGGAGCACGGCAAGTGACTTTGTATTTGCCGGATGGTAAGCAGACTTACGAAGTCCATGAATGGGACGATTTACAAAAATGGAATCAATACAGTTTTGTAAATCCCACTATGCCGGGACGCGGTTACGAAATAGTCGGCAACATGGACATTTTTTGCATTACGTCTATTTTTATATCTTCGCTGCTTTATCGAAAAGTCAATAGCCCGTTTCGTAACTAAACCATGAACTGAGCTACGACAAGAAATTGGTGCAGTAGTCTCCAGAAAACCGGTTCACTTGACGGTTTTGCATCTGTATGGGCTCGATGGGTAACGAGTTCGGTCGGTCAGCCTAGCAAAGTTATAGAGGCCTCTCTCCCAACTAAGTTTAGTTTGAGGGTTTAAGAGTTTGTTGCAGTGTTTGTGATGGTATAGCCTCGTTGTATAAAGCAGTCACCGATCCCTGGTATGGCCTTGTTGTCATCTTCTTAACCCAGTTGCGCAGTGACTTAACCACTAGGCTGTATTATAAATGTTATTGCAGCGCTGCATTGGGTGCGTTCAGAAAGATGTCACATTACTAAGCAGCACTTTATTCCTGTTGCTTGATGTTTTAACAATTTTCATAATTCAAACAATCAGTTATAAAAGTTTCAGTTTGTAGTTTTAATAGGAATTAATAAATAAAACAAACTAAATTCAATAATGTTATTTTATTCCTCTGTAAAAATATTCATCCTGAAAACTGTAATAAAACTAATTCATATGTCACCATTGTAGCGGTTATCTGAAAAAAAAAAATCATTAACTTGAACTGTTCATCTTTTTTATTGTGCCATTATCCTGCTAACCTAGGAGTAGATACAGTGTCAGATGCCGCGATTTTATAAATTATTGGACATAACTATGCACTACTTTATCAGCTAAATATGAGGTCGAGATCATATATATAAATGAATAAATGATATTAAAAGCATAATATTATATATTTTTAATTTATCTTCTCAATATTTTTTTCATTTTTCAGTAATCAAATATTTATTTATTTATTTAAAATACTTTATTGCACAAAATTACAAAATAAAATTGTACATAGGCGAACTTAATGCCTAAGGCATTTTCTACCAGCTTACCTTTGAGAGAGTGGAAGATTATGCATAGGGTGCAAAAGCAAATAAATAACAATTTAAAAGACATATAGCGAATAGTATATAAACTACTTAAATATTACATGTAAATACTTAAATATACACACAATACATAATATACTACTTATATAAATAATACAATATAATACATATAGTACATATCAAAACTGAAAATGCTAAAGGAAAAATAAGCAGTTACTTATTCAGATAATGAGTGGTGAGTAGACGTTTAAATACACCGATGGTTGGGGCCTGTCTTATAGACAGAGGAAGCAAATTCCATTGACGAGCAGCTGACACAGTAAAAGAATACGAATACGTCCTTGGAGGTGTGTTGAGAGATTGATTCCACATCCAATCTACTCAATATGTGTTTAGAACCAAGGACCATGACCTGCGTCTTACAAGGATTAACTAAAATACCAAGGTTTTGCGAGCGAACCCGAATAGCCTCCAAATCACGATTAACCCTGGTAATGGCAACATTTATGTCACAAATATCAAAGTGCAGCGAAAGTTGCAAGTCATCGGCATACAGATGATAGGAACTGAAATTAATTACTTGGACCATGGCATTAATAAAACCGAGAAGAGCAAAGGAGATAAACCTTGCGGGACGCCAGCAGTGAGGAAACACCAATCAGAGAAAACATTGTCCACCCGAATGCGCTGCCTGCGTCCGCGAATATATGAGTTGAACCACTGTGTCGCAGTAGGAGAAATATTAAGTGAACGCAAAATAGCGATAAGTATATCATGATCGCACAGTTGAAGGCATTACTAAAATCTAGAAGAACAAGCAGTGTTAACTTTTTTTCGTCAATAGCACGGCGTATGTCATCAGTGATATTTACAAGAACAGTGCTGGTGCTATGAGAAAATCGAAAGCCAGATTGCCGCGGATTCAATAATGCATTACTATTTAAAAAGTTAGTAAATTGTTTGTGAACAGCGTGCTCCAGGACTTTAGATAAGAAAGGAAGAATATAAATGGGTCGTAGATCGTTATAAGTAGTGGGAGCATTTTTTTTTGGAATCGGAATAACATGCGCACTTTTCCAAGTAGTGGGAAAATGTCCTGAAGAGATAGATGAATTAATAATTAAGGTAATAGAAGGGAGAACTATGTCAATAATAGGAATAATCAGGGCGCGACCAATATCATCAAAGCCCACTGCCTTACTAGTTATAGATTTAACAATTTTCTTTACATCACCTGTGGTCACAGGCTGCAGTTCAAATTGAAGTGAGGCAGAAGCAGATCTTATTTGTGAGATGACATTAAATTTTTTAGCGGGGTCTAAAGGAGTAGAGGGGGAAGAGAAGTATAGATTAAGGCTGTTAATATCAGAAGGGACGAAACTATCGGATTTAGTTTTACCGAAACCAAGAGAACGAAGAAATTTCCAAGTATTTTGGGGGGTGGAGGACCTAATGAAATTGTGAATGTATTGGCGTTTTAAAAAATACATAGTTTTTTTTCCATTTATTTCGAATTTTAGAGATTTGTGACAATTTTCTTACCGAATTATAAACAAAAAAAAAATAAGCAAATGTTTAACTTCATTCGATAATCCACTTGATATATTTCTCTTGTCCTGAGCCAAATGATCCCATTATGAAACTTTGACCTATAACCCTTTAACATAATTACAATAAGCGTCGCTCGGAATTTTAAATATATCGGACCAATGGTTTTGAAATATTTATACAGACAAGCAAACATACACTTGAGACTCACCTAAAGCTAAAATTTTCAGAAATGAAAAAATATTTAAAATTATACCTCGATTACGAAATAAATATATATTTCATAATAAAAAATCTCGAAAAATATACGTTAAATTGTGAAAATACTTACTGAGAGAATCATTTTTTTATTCACGTCAAAGAAGTCCATTCCCGTGATCACTACATTAGATGTATTTATCTGCTCTAAAAGCCTTTGGCACTGAAACATTGTAACATATACATTAATAATACATATCTAGAAATTACAATCAGTATGTACAAATTGACAGCACTTTAAAATATATATATATATCTACGGTAATCACGGGTGCCTTACGGCGCCCGAGACCGCCTAGACGGCCCCAGGGTACCCAGCGGAGGGGTTTTAATCCCACCTCGTCGTAGCCGATGGTATGAGTCTACACCGAACAAGTGGCTAGCTCATTGCGATGTTTTGAATAGACTCAATAACCCATCTATAAACAGTTTCACAAGTTGGTATAGTGAAACCGGGACCGACAGCTTAACGTGCTCTCCGAGGCACTATAGTGGTGTTGTCAAACAAATGTACATAAATTTTTAAATTAAAAACTCATTGGTAGAATGTCACGTCACGTAAATTTTTCACCAATCATGTACTTTGTTACGTAATTTTAATCATATAATGATTTGATCATATAGTGTTTTTAAGTCCAAGGTCTAACCAACTCGGCCACCACGTATATTAAATCTTAACTTTTAATTTTGTCTTCTAACTTTGACTTAAATAATTAAAAACTTATACGCACCGGGATTCGAACCAGGGACCTTAGTGTTTTTAAGTCCAAGGTCTAACCAACTCGGCCACCACGTATATTAAAATCTTAACTTTTAATTTTGTCTTCTAACTTTGACTTAAATAATTAAAAACTTATACTTTTGATGTTAACGACATGGTTTTCAGGAGACTACTGCATCGATTTCTTATTGAAATGATAGTCTCCTTTTAGGGTGCCGTTGCAAAAAGGACTGTTAATATGACGATAAAGCCGCGAGGATATTAAATTCGTCTTTGTCGTCGCTTATTACTTAACCACATCATTTAGCCGGCATAGTTAGAGTGATCATAGTTAGACTTTGTAGTTCTGCTTACCGTCTGGTAGATGCAAGGTCACATGCCATGCTCCAATAAAAGATCAGTCTATAAAATACTGATGTATTTCCTGTATAATATAAAACATAATGAATTAAATTATTATTCGTAAATTAGAATCTACTCATGTCTATAGAAAATCACTGGAGTTAACGACAGGACATTGATAATCTATGCCCAATTAGCATTCTGTACAAACGTCTGAGTTGAAAATAATGAACCGATTTCTGGTAATAAATCCGGAAAGTAGACCGAACGAGACCAATATATTTATTTGACCGAATATGTGTAAATGAGCTGTAATAATAGCAGCGACGAGTTGTTACATTTTTTGGTTTCTATTTTTGCTGACAAATTATTATTACTTATAATAGATAGATACACTTACATCACTTACACAGAACCTTGATCAAATCATTATATGATTAAAATTACGTAACAAAGTACATGATTGGTGAAAAATTTACGTGACGTGACATTCTACCAATCATGTATCTTGATTGGTCATGAAATAATTTTGATAATCGTTCTATAAACTGACGTAAGGCCTTATTTATTTATTGACTACCCATAAATTACTAAAAATATTTAACACTCTTACCTCAAGTGTAAAATTAGTAGTATCTACAACATGTATCGAGGACAGTGATTCTTTGGAAGTCGTATGTAACCTGGCGGCCATCAGCTGCGTGAATAGACCACGACCCGCCATGAAGAAGAATGAAAAGAAGAAGTACAGCTTACGTTCTATTCCATTCACTAATCTAGAAAAACTTATCAATTAATCATTTATTAACCTGTAACTTCACAAAACATAAACATTTAAAAACTTTACATACTATTATCAAACGCGGTCAAGGCTGCACTATCACTATCTAGATTTTGGTTGCATAGAATAATAGTGCTATAGTGTCTCGGAGAACATGTTAAGTGGTCAGTTCCAGTTTTACTATACCAACTTGCGAATGAGTTTATAGATGGGGTATTGAGTCTATTTAAATACGATGAGCTGGCATGTGGCATATACGCAGATAAATCCGGCGGCTATATGGTAAAACTGGGTACATAAAATGCAAATAAATTTATTCCAAAAAATACGCAGATCAAATGTCTACCCTAGCTCATGGTTCTTGTAATAGTAAATATGATCGTATCGTATAACTTTACAGAATAAGCTGATATAAATAGTCTTCTTGTAAATACTCACTTATGAACTTTGTCCTGGTCGCAGTCGTCAGTAGCATGGACAACTTCTTTTCTGAAATTCCAAATAGGTACGATGATTTAAGCTTCACTTTATTCTATTTATCTCTTTGTTAGATTATTTAGTAAATCATTTAAGCTAAGATCTTTCACTTCATTCAGCTGATCAAACCCCACTCTGGTTCTGTGAATACCAATGGATTTACAATTGCATAGACATTAGGACCAGAATGTAGTCAAATGATACCAAAACAATAATCATAATGTGGGTGTTAGATTTAGATAATTATGTAATAATATTATACGACAAAGTTAAATACGCGCAGTATATAATTGGTCGGTTTACCATGTTTGTTGCATGTATTCGAACACTACTGCCTTTCGTTCCTTTCTTTCCTTAGTAACTACAAAATTGAACTAATACCCCGAGAGCATGTGCAAAATATAAATTAAACCTAATAATATTAGTAAAATAGCTAAAACAATAAAAAACCATAAGTTGTGTGATAATCCTTGTGTTCCTAGTGCTCCTGTCTATGGCTGTCTGGTAAGTGTTTGAATTGTACGTAACAGTGGGAGTTCATAAGACACACCAAGCGGGATATGTATGTGCAGTGACTACTTAGGATACTCCACAAACCTGTCTGTGAATAGTAATGGATACATACCTAAGGATCTTATACAAGTGCACACAGACCAGGACCAGGTTGGAACCAAACGATACTAGAACTATAACCGTGATGTGGGAGTTCATTAGACGCACCAAGCGGGATAGGCGCGTGTAGTGACTCCTTAGAATACTCCACATACCTGGCTAGATAATAAACATATATTATTGGTGTAAATAAAACACTATTTATTCCTAAAAAAAATAGTTATTTTGCAGATTTAGATAAATTTGATAGTGTCCTCATTTTTGATTCAAAAGGCAGAAGGACGGATCCACAAGCGCTTTGGAAAAGCAGATTTATGATGATGATACTGAATAGGGTGGTATTTATCAATTATTATAACTGCGCACTTCGAGTGTTTTGGCAGCAATAGTACCCATCTGAATCAGCAACACGAGCAAGCTAAAAGCTTGTTTTATTGAAAAAATAGTTAACAATTCCAAGTTTACAGTTATAAAAATAGAGTAACAATTCTAATTAATTTCATTACATATAAAATGTCTTGTTTTGTAATAGTGTTTTCTACAGAGCCAAATATATTGCACCTTAAATTAGATCTTCGACTAAAATTTTAGTAAAAGTAAAATCTGTATAGAAAAGGAATGGAAGTACCTTTTCTTTGTACAGCACGATCATTTCGTTAAGGTTCTCGAATAGAGTGGTCAAATACAGACTGATGTCCACAATAATTATATCGGCTACTGTAGTCATTAAGAGTAACTGTTCCTGGAAAACCTAAAACAGAATTGTTGTATTAAGGTTTCGCCAGTCCCTTTATCCCGTTGCTCTTCAATTCTTATCCACCGTTATCACCACCACCAACCTTGGAGAAAGTGAAATGTGCATAGGGTGCAGAATTCATTATAATTGTATCTGCGTCTATAAATATACAATTACACTTAGATTGTTGAATATCACTTGCCATGCTAATTTTTGCATTTATTGGATACCTTGTACGTTTACCCAGTTCTCATACATACCTCTAAGAAGAAGGCATTCCAATAAGTAAACGGTATCAGCCTGTAAATATAAAACAGGGTGTACTCGTAGTAAGCCTGGATCAAGGTTTCGTTGACGGCACACGTCTCTGATAACTTCGCGTAGAATGTGATGCAGAGAATTCTATCCACTGAGGAGAAGAATATAAGTAAGAAAAGTGCATTTAAAATAAAACTGCGCTCCTCTATTATTGCAAGTGAAATCCCACCATATCCCGTCCAACTATGCTTTACGCGGAATGGTAACATCTACTCAATTCGTATTACAGTGTTAACTAATCAGGAGGGGAGTGCGACTGATTTGCATTGCGCGTGCCAACAACAACTGGTTATTATTTTAGTTCCGTACCTTTGTTATAAGTAGGTATGGACTCTGGTCACATATCTAATACCTACTAGATTTTGTATATAATGAAATGTTCCTTCGTACTTATTTGTATTCTGGTATTGGATTTTCTTTAAATTAATAAACGTTACTATTGTTATTGCATGTCCGCATAAACAAAGTATGCGTGTGTGTTGAAGCTTTCTGATAGAGTGCGGAGTTTATTTCGCCGTTCACCCGGTAATCGTTAGACAGCGGTAATAAAAGTCGCGAGAATAAAGCATGCGATATGAAAAAATGTGTCAGCGTACGCGGTCTATAACATAATGTATGCGCAGAGTGCATTACGGCAAGCGTCAGAATTTTCCTATCAGATATTTCTAACCGTCTGCGCTTAGCCTTACTCGTTTATTAAAGTCATAAGAGTGACGATGTAGAACAAGAGCTCATCCATAAGAATCTGATTAGATAACTATGAAAAATATGAAAATGTATCTGGAATATGAAATGTTCTTCATATTATTGTTATTAACTACAAAAATGTCACCCACCCACAAATCCAAACAAAATAGCAATATTGATCAATATGCATATTTTGGTGACATCACGTTTGCCAGGTTGCGGCAAGCTGCGTTCTATTACCGACGCCTTGTTGACTAGGGGAGGCCACTTTATTCCGAGCCAAATAACCAGTAGAGTTAAACACAAGCCGTTCGCATTTATTACGAATTTGTCTGGAAAATATCAGGAAACTTAAATTAGAATTTATATTTATTTATAGGAACACGGCATGTGAGTTTGTAGTTACCTGTTGGTAACTACTACTTCTACAGGCCTACAAAGTAATAACTCTTTATTAGAGTTTGTTCTAGACTTGTAGCTCTACCAAAAGTTTATACAAACAGTTTCTACTAGAGTCGCCAGTAACTATAGCTAGGGATCAAACCAACAGGGTCGCTATTATTCAAATAAACCTCAGGTTTATGGGTTCGAGTCCCACCGACCAGGATTTTTTTCCCAACCAGCAGAAAGAACATTTGAAGAGCAGCCAACATTTTTTTTACCGACAATGGTTCGCTGGCAAAAGTTTTTCTATTTTATCAGTTGACCTCCCTTTTAAAGTCACCGTGTATAATAACATTGATAAGTAATTATGGCGGAATATTCCATCATTTTGAGGTAATTATGGAAAAACTGATAAGAATGAATAGAATTCATTTGGTTACTGCATCAGCCCCCGATACTACTTTACTGATCTGAGGTATCTAGCATTAGAAGAAGTGTTGTGGTTTTTATATTTTGCGGATATATACATTTGTATATATCCGCAAAGTTTATGTATAGTATAATTAGTTTGAAAAATTGTATTAATTATAATATTGTCAGTATTTTTATTTTATTTATTAAAGGACACATACAGACCTATAACTTGTAATACAGTAGTAATATGATAATACATAGTCCAATGAAGTCTCCGCCTATAATTAGCATCTATATAAAATTAAGCACATATGTATTTTCCCAAAAATGACAATATAAACAAAAAAATTACTACCATAAAAAAACAAAAAAGTACCATTAAAGTTAAAGTAGGCACCAATCTGAACTCGATCTAAAAATAATAATAATATAAATAAACATTATACCCACTGAGGCATAACTATTTACCTAGAAAATGGTTATACATGTATTTTTTAAGCCTGCATTGCTAACGCTAAACAAGTCCAAGAGTTGAAAATCTTATAATTTGTTCCAGCATGTTTAATACTAATTGAGAAGTCTCCTAAGTAGCGATACATTTAACTTATTAAGTTTTATCCGCCTTGTATTTCCGCAATATGGCCGCACTTGCTAGACCGACCGACCGGACTCGTTACCACCGCTCATATAGATGCAACAACCGTCAAGTGACCTAGTCATGTTTCGGTTTTAGTCTGAAAACCCACAGACTAAAACCAACATGCTATTCGAAGCACTATAGTGGCGTTGTTAAACAATTTACACATTTTTTTAAGATTAAAAACACACCGGGGTTTGAACCAGAGAATAATATTATTATATTATAAAAAGTAATATTGTCAAAAAGTAATTGTTTTATTTAAGTTTTGTATTTTATCCATTATTGCCATTATAACTCCTTTTCCTCATATAAATATTTTTTATTTTTAATATTAGCTCCTCACCATCCCTTAGCTCTCACATCGGTTATAATATGTCTAATAGATTTTTTTTAATAACACCACTAGTTTAGTACGATGTGGACTCCTCCACCGCGGAACAATAGAATTAATATCATAATTTGCTATTAAATAACATTGATACTTACGTATATTTCTAAAACTCGTATTCATACAGAAGTAAACCAAACTAGACCCCGACAGTACGAGTTGCCCCATCACGCAAATTATACAAATAACATTGTATGGGTGAAACAATTTAAACCTAAAAGCCAAATAACATTGTATGAGCTAACACTACATGTACACTAACGGAAAGTGGCTATGTGGTTACTTATATACCTATATGTTAAAAGCAATAAATCATTATTGAACACTAAAACCCGAAAAGCCAAATAACATTGTATGGGTGAAACAATTTAAACTTGAGAGCATAGCCATACAAATATTATAAAAACAAAAGTGTGTCTGTTTTGGAAAGTTTTACATCAAAACAACTGATTTTATGATATTTGGTGGTGAACTTTCATTTAATATCAGGGGAAGAACATACCTCCCCAATATAATATATTTCTACATACCCACCGAAGGATGCAAATATACCGGGTATTTTTGTTTTAGGAGGCTCTTGCTAAAATATTTTAATAAACCCGACAGAAATAGTATTCTATGCAACTTGAAATTTTCAACTGCGTCTCACCATAAGAGTCAGTTTTTTAAATAAAATGATGGAACCCTAAAGCATAATTCAGTAGGATGATACTATGTAGTACTTCTGTTAGAGAAGAGTAGTTACAAATTGAAAGAGATAACCATACCTCAGTTCGCTTCTGTTTAAATACATCAGCCCCGATAGCGGGAGCAAGCCGAGAGCGCGACACACAAGCAGGATGTGTCTCACCGCCGAGTGCAAGCCGCAAGCTTTGTACTTTTCGATTGACAAGCTTTTCAACTCGAACATAACTCCCCCGAACCCAGAGTCGGGTAACTGACGGAAATCAAATCATATACATTGTTAGCTATTGTTGGGGAAACCTGAATGTTTACTCTGTCAATACACGTTGGCTTTAGTGTTGAATGCTGTCGATACATTTTCGTAGAATCCTGCTTTTATGGAGAAGGAATATAGAACAACTTTTAATTGAGGTTACGAAATAGTACATTTTTATTATCATTATATTATATTACTTAACCGCATATGGGTATCACGGCAGTAAATAATCTTGAGTTCTAGACTATAATTATAACTTTACATATTCATGTATTACATACATACGTACGAGCTCGTGGGTTCAACTCATGGCAAATAAATTAGTACGTTTTTCTGTACAGTTCTGTACAAGTTTGTCACAATTTGGTATTCATATAGTGAAGTGTGTATAGGTACTATACTTTGTGTAAGAAGTTATTATGTTGTAAGTATGTATTAAATTGTGCTTTATTCAATGTCCCAATATTAATATTGAGTAATTAATATTCATTTTTAACTCTGATCAAGTTCATTATTTTGGAATAAAAAATGTATTATTAAGCAATTTCTCATATTCCATGTCCTTAAGCCACTTATCCACTATACGTTTGTTTATTTTTAAATGTTTAACATTTACTTAGTTGTAGATGAATGTAGAGTCTAGACTTATTAGTGTTAGTGAGCTGGCTGTATCCCATACCATTTCTTCAAAAAAGGTCTAGCAGTGCGTTCGATTCCCACGCTGAACAGCAAATTAATATACTATCCTTAGGGTGTTTATAATTTTTCCTGGTACATATTTTACATATTATTAATATGCTATTGCTATTGTTTGACGTATATCGTCAAACAATAGCATTGCGAGGAACATCCCTAGAAATGATGTAATCGTGGAGATTGATCGTCGGCAAACATTGGAAAGTCACTGGCATAATGGTTCACAAACATCTTCAGTCTATATGAATAATTTATTATTTTACTTCCAAAATTGGAATTTCAAAATTATTACGAAGGCTATAGGTAGAGCTACGCTATTTGTATAAATTTAAAACAAAAACTTATTTTTTGTGTTGTAAAATGCTTAATGTAGTACTTTTGGTTAGGCCTTAAAAACACTTAGGTCCCTGGTTCAAACACCGGTCGATGTGTACCAATGAGCTATTAATCTAAAAAAATATGTACATTTGTAAAAAAATACCACTATAGTGCCTCCGAGAACACATTAAGCTGTCTGTCACAGTTTCACTATACGTACTTGTGAAACTGTGCATAGATGGACTATTGAATCTATCCAAACAACGCGACGAGCTAGCCACTTGTTCGGTGTAGACTCATACCATCGGCTACGTGATATTAAAAGCCTCTCCGTTGGGTACCATGAGGCCGTCTAGGCGGTCTCGGGGGCCATAAGGCACCCGTGATGATATGTATGTTAAGTATGTTAAAAATGTATGTTAAAATGCTTAATTATCTACAAACATTGATCTTTCTATTGAAGCATGGACTTCTCAAAGTGGTTAAACTGTAAAAAATTGCCTAAATCTCCAAGCTCTAGACAGACAGGTTAGCGATGTTAGGGAAATCAGGACCGACAACTTAAATAATATGCTCTCCATGGCTATGCTCTATAACAAATGTTCAGAGGCAAAACTAAAAAAAAAAAAGAAAAAGAAAGTATTTGTCAAATCAAGAAATTGCGAAAGAGCCACCAAACCTTGCTTGACGCGATATCGTATGTAAGATAAATCAATCCATAAGTACATACCGTAGTTTTCAAAATCATGCACATGTGAGGTATCCCATATCAAATTAATTCAAGTGCGATCATGCTCCAACTAGCATCCAATTCAATGCTAGCCAATGCATTGCAGCCCCTAGGTCTAGTGTTGAAGTACCTTAGCCTATATTACAGCTCTCGAATATCAGTTAGACCTAAGATAATACAAATCATCTGTGACCTATTCATGTTTCGGGTTAAGTCTGTGGGTTCACCGATTTTTAAGAGTCTACTTTCTTGTCGAAGTGGTAATCTCCTTTCAGGGCGCAGTTACGTTGATTTGACTATTAAAAGTAAAATATACAACAGGAATTTTACTAAAATCAAAAATTATACCCATAAATCGGGGCTTTGAAAACATTATGGAGCGCAGGCAAATTTCTATTATGGCAGTTATATGTTGGGCGGTAAGGCAAGGTGTTCATGGCTAACATGTCTACTTTACCTTAGCAATAACAGCTATATTACTTCACTATAATCACTTTGCTTTATACTCAGTTACTGTATTGCACCTACCTCACTTATTAACGGTTTTGATTGACTCGTTCATAATGCTTAGCGGCATTGAGTCCGCCTGTGTATTTTAAATGAAATAAAGATTTTAATAATAAAAAACAATAGCAAGTCTTTATTTTTAATACATTTTTATATTAGTGACTCTAAATATGTCGTAATAAGTAAAGAAACAGAGTGGTTTATTTAATTAAGCTGGTGGTGGTCGTGATCAACTAAAGTTCTAACTCTTGTCGCTCACTTTAGTTGTTACAGAAGTTCTAGGGTTAAACTGCAGCAGTACCAACTCATGGGTGATAATAGTTCCCAATATCTGAAAACAGAATCAAATTTATATACAACCTTCCATAAATAAGAACTTGCCAATCTCACGCTGGTAGAACATTATTTAAAGTTACAGATGTACCCACGGTATGCACATACATTCTGTTACCGCTGTTCTCTACTTACCGCTAATATCATGTTTCGGGTGACTGAAAAAAATCCCATTCCACTAAGAGCTACTTCAGAGTGTGTCACCTGGTCAGCGAAACGTTTCACCTATAAACAATATCAATGTTAGTTGTTGGTTTATCTGTATAGAGCAACATAGAATGGTGCTCCTGTATTACTTCCATTTTACATAAAGATGAATTCAGGTCATAGAGTGAAGAGAGAAATAATACGCAATATGGAAGAAGAAAGAATAGACGTATTTTAGTTGCCTCGATATTATTTTTTTTACGTTATAGAGTGTAAAAAGAGGTAACAGTGATGAGGAATAAAGTCTGACTGCCGTGTGAAATCAAGTAAGACGTGCCCAAAGTACGCACGAGACGGAGCAAAAAAAAAGTACTTACCTTATATTATACAAAGATAAAGGCACGTCATTGAGCAGAAAAAAGGTGGTGGAGAGAAATAAACTCTGACTGTCCTGAGAGACATTCACACATTATTTTGGTGCTTAATACGTAGCTCTATATTAAGAAAGGTAACAGTGATAAGGAATGCACTCTGGCTGCCATGAGAGATATTTACAAAGTACGCACCAGAAGAATCAAGAAAGAATGTGTGTAGTAGTATACTTACTTCGATATTATACAAAGATGAAGGCACCTCATAGAGTGAAGGAAGAGGTAAAAGTGAAGTAGAATGCACTCTGGCTGCCATGAGAGACATGCACAAAGTACGCACCAGAAGGAATAAGAAAGAATATGTGAAGTAAAAGCGGTGAACCAACCCATTGAGTACCCTGAAAAGTTTCGTAATATATTTTAATCCAGACAAGTCTGTTTACATTATTTTACATTATACTTACTGCTCTAAATTTGAATTAGCACAAATATGATAGTGTCCACTTTGAGTTTTGCTGAAATAGAATAAGTTATTTGCAAATGACCAATTTATAAAAAAAAATATAATCATTAAATTAATTTGAATGTTCTGTTAACTTACTTAAGGCTATTATACAATTGCATACATATCCAAACAAGATTCCCAGCAAAGCAAAGTAGGAGATGGTAATTGATATCCAAATTAATAATGTTAATTATTTTAACAATATTTCTATATTGTATTCGAAGGCCGTTCCAGTCAACACCTTTCTACAACAATTTTGATGATAAGGTACACTATTTTCACAATATTATTTTTATTTCTTGCAAGGAATTGCTTTCTCGAAATAAACATTTATTATTATTGATGCATTATAATAATATTTACCCTATTCTTAACTCTCTTTATAATCTTATCCAGAACAATAAAATGATCAGCTAAATATAAACTGAACACCATCACAAGTAAATCATTGTAGCTCCACAGGAACGTAGATTGAAAATTGAATATCTGAAACAGATTACATGCGAAACAGAATAGCGCTGTTTGATATTTATTCATTTCAAATTGCATTAATGAATAGTCAAATTAAATTGGCAATGATAAATGACTATTCCGTCTCTTAGGTTAGTCATAATAATATAATAACATCAACCATAGCTAATAATATGTAAACGGTAAGGCGAAGAAAATACGTACAATATGTAAGCCAGCATCTGGCGGTACAGTAGGTAAATGGATGGTTCCACCTTACACCAGACTTACACTAGGTGGTGTGTGGCGTGTGTATGGTCGGGTTACTATTTTTTTCTCATACAAAGATACGAGCTGCCGTTTCACTCAGAATACCACGGGAATTAAAAACAAGAGTTGTACTATCCAGCATTTGTTGGTATATGTGTGGGAGGAATGGCGGCTGACCAAAGGCATACTTATCCTTGTAGGTACTTTTATTACTCTTCATAAAAATGTAAATGTTAACATTAAATAAATATTGACATCACACGCTTGATTTTAATCCAACGCTGCGAAGTGCTTAAAAATCAACAACGTTGCTAAAAACGTACTAATATTTTATCCGTGGGTGGGAATCGAACTCACGAACCCCGGATACAACGGTTGCACCATTGGTGCAACTGTTGACTAGTAGTACTCCGTAGACTAGTGGTTGCACCATTGGTGCAACCACTAGTCTACGGAGGCGGTATAATAAATCTTACCATGGTAAAAAAAGCTGACAATTCATTATAGGGCACAACGTTAAATACCCAAGGGTTTCCCAATAAAAAGAATGTCTCCAAAGTGGATCCTTCAGGGTTGCAATGTTTGGCCACTTGTAACCCAAATATTACTGAACTAAGGTGTTCCACTGAAAAAATATATACATTTTACTAAATAATATGAATGTACACTTTTAGCTTATTTTTCTTATTTACACTAATGCCAAAAATGTTTATTAGGTACTATAAAATAGAAAATATCTATAGAGGCTTGTTACTGAATTCTACATCTCACCTTACTTACTTAACTCACCTTCGAAAAAACATGGCGTTAAATAAATTTACATATTTTGATAACTACACCTGCTACATATTTGATATAAAGATATTATTTAGCATATTAACAAATTTAATATGTTTTTCCAACTATAGTAATTAGGTAATAGTTTTCATTTCGTCATAATGGTACATATAGGCATGGTTTGAGAGAAGTTGTATTTATCATTTAGATAAATACTGAGATAGTATGCCACCTTGATATATGTTTGTATTAATATTATTTAAATGTGAGTATATGGTGATTTACTTATAATAACTTAAAATATTTTCAGTTTCAGTATAATTATTCAGTATAATATAAAAATTTCGCTATAGGTTTGCCACTAGCTCTACTCTACTCATCCTTTGCACAGGAGTCTAACACTTGCTTTATGTGTAGATACATATATTATTATGTTGGCTCCACTATGCCTACCTCAGGTACCAATCCATGCTTCTTTTAAATGTTGTACTATACTATATTATATAATATTATATACTAACCCGTGGCCGATCCAGGCGGCCGGCAAAGAGGGCTATGACGAAAAAAATATGTAAAATAGATGATTACGACCTGCGTATCAAACTAATTCGTAATGTTACAATTTAGGACATTTTCAATAATAATAAAAAAACTACATATTATGATTTAAAATGTCCTAAATTCAAATATGACATGACGTGACTTTCCACCAATCATGTGCCGTATACAGGAAGAGAGTACAAAATCGAACTTATACAGCTAGAAGTGGCAAATGGATATAAAATGTTATGATTGTAAAATGAAGAGATATAATTTTTTAATATGACCCACAGTTTATTTTAATTTAATATTTGACTTTTGATCATTCGCGACTGATTTTATAAGTCTACAGACTATAATGGGCCGGGATGCCCTAGAAGGCAATTTATTTTGAATAAAGCGAGAATTTTAAATTACTGCACACTTATCTATTGTCCCCAGCGCCGGAGACTGTTGGAACTACTGCTCGGTCCAACACGAAATGAATTCAGAGATTTATTACGAAAGAGACTTCATTGATGAACAAACAAATTGCTTCTTATAGGCGTGGATTTTATTTAAGTAGAAATTAGTTTTACTTTAGGATATTACACACAATGACAGTCATCAGAGCAGTAGCTCTGATGACAAACTAACCTGTAAGCTTATATGTGTACTAGAAACTACGGCGCTAATACATATTATATTTTATAAATATCCAGACCACGGAAACTGTACAGAAAAAGTACTAATATTATTTTTGCCATGAGTAGTAACCCTAGACCTCAGGGGCGGTGAAACATATGAGATCGTAGCATTCATATTGTAGTTAATGCGACATTATTCCTACATACATATTGGTATAACATTTTATGCCGGACAGATGCATTTTGATCTCTCTCCTTTATGTCCAACTTGGGCTTTCTCCTCTGTATTTGCTTTATTACTTTTTAATCGTTTATGTCATCTCCGTGATCCATTTTTCAAATAAAATTATAATTAATCACGTCGAGGTCACCCATTTAGGTTCACACGTTCAGGGTTCGGAGAATCAGTAAGCACCTGAGGAAACTACCGCGAACGCCAATAATGTATGTGGACTAGGAAAAACTCTTCAATAAAACTAGTTTTTACTTCGAGAATAAAATACATATACAGAGGAGAAGACCAAATAGGACATAAAGGAGAGACATCAAAATACATCTGTCCAGCACAATTTAATTTATATTTTGCAATATTTAATTACCTTTTTCGAATTAAAATATTTAACATTAGGTACTATTACTTTTCTTTTATTTTTAATAATAAATACATTACCAAATAAACTATCTTTATTCGTTTCTTAACCACAAAATAGCTAGAGTATCGGATATAAGTAGTACTTGGACGAACCACCACGTCTCGGCATTTCTAAACTAGGAGCAAACAGAATTTAAGCAAGTTAGAATTTGGCTTTCTTGTTAGATAATCAAATTGTAGGTTTTGAACGGGTGCGAACATAGACTCGCCTACGTAATAGACGAACGGTAATAATATGGATTTTTTATTTGGGTCGTACCCCACAGAGCGATACTGTCATAAATGTCATTGTTTATCTACACCATTCTGTATCTATGTCTGTGATAGTGTCCTCGTCCGCTTGTGGAAATCTTTCGACGTGGATAGAATCTATTTATTAAGCTCCAATATCTACTCCTGAAATTATATTCGCTTGGTAAGAAATTATCATTGAAAACTCACTACTGTAGTTATGCTTTGGGTGTCTACTGGTTATTTTTTTAACGCCTTAGCGAATAGTTAGAAACTAGAAGATGATTTTGCTATAGCTGGTGTATTTCATGTATTTTTTAAAGAATACGGAACCCATATTGCGATGTTCTGACATTCCGTCTGTCTGTCTGTCCAGATCAATATCTCCAAAACCGTCTTACTTTAGTAAGACAGTTGCAATTTAAAAATAATTGACAGAGAATGCATTAGACCTCCAAAGTACCTGATTAAAAGCATTGGTAAGGTAGAATTTAAGCACTCTTACTTTAGACTTAACTTGTAACTGTCTGGAAAAACTAAAACAGATAGGTTCCTGCTATACAATATAAAAATATGAAAGCAAAGCGCTTTGTGCGTTTCGGACAAATTGTAACGATATAGCAGTGGAGACCCTCTCCATGTCTGGTTGTCCGATCTCTAAATGGGGCAGGAGGTATTAGTCTATAGAGTTCTATCGCACACTCACCGATGTGTAACCTATAAAAATCCCTAAGAAAGGCAACATTAGGCTATCAAGTGTGTTTTCGATTATCTAAGAGGGGGGGAAATTGATTTCAGAAATTAATTAACATCTCAGTAAATCCAACACGGAAAGATTAATAAATACAATGACTGACAAAAATATAATTTTAATTGTGCGACCAACATTAATAGAGAACGCAGACTTCGCCATTACGAATGCAGTATTCTTAATGCTCCAAGTACAAGTATGGGTTTAAAACCCTCCCCTGCTCCCCTGTATCTCGAAGCGCTGGTTTTTAGATTACAAATGAAAGTACTTACCGCACTTGGTCGTCACACTTGAAAGTCATTATTAATTTTAATGACGTCTGGCATCAAGTTTAAAGGGCCACTACCTAAGATTTACGAGGAAAATGTAAAGAGGGTACTTATTTATCCATAGATCAATTGCTTTGATAATGAGTCATTATAGAAGCCAATGCTCTTAGAAAAGGACAAATTAACTTCAAGAACAATATTTTTTTATAGTGCTTTGAATATTCTATTTTTGTATATCTTTATCTACTATCTACCATACATAGTGTTATAATGAGAACTTACCTTACTTATTATATACATTTGGAAACAATCCTTATAGTTGTTTCTGGTTATTATAAGTCTATCTTGTCTACACACACAATCAATTGTAAAAAAAATAGTTTTGTCATTATAATAAACGTGCATAATAAAATCAGTATTTTATTAAATAATCCACACCTTAATATGGTGTCAGAAGTGAAAGTGAATTGTAAATAATATTTAGAAACACAAATACTTTATTATTTTTGGAATGGCGTCGGATAAAAAATCGCAACCTGTTAGCTCTGCTGCCGTAAACATGGCTGTTTGCTCATAGCAACCAATAAATATAAATGCACCGGATTTACCACGGGCCTGAAAAAATTGGAAAACCCAGTTCCAAATATATTTAAGAGCAACAGGTCTGGAAAAAGAAGATAACCAGAGAAAAGTGGCCCTACTGCTTCATTATCTAGGGCCTGAATGTCTCAAAATATATAATTCTTTCAATGTGTCTCTTGACACCGTTTTGAATAGCGATCTGGAAAAGTAATTTAAAACTTATTTCACTCCGAAATCAAATTTATCGTTTGAGAGGTACAAATTCTTAAGCAGACGTCAAGGTGAGAAAGAAACACTTGAAGAATATGTCACAGCTTTAACAAATCTCAGCTTATCATGTGAGCTAGATGCTCTCAGAGAAAGTCTTGTCAAGGATATTTTTACGTGTGGGCTCAATGATAACTATCATTATATAAAAGAAAGGTTAATAGAAGAAGGGCCTATTGAACTTCCAAAAGCAGTGGAGCTCGTCAAAACACTTCTTCATACAAAGGTACAGACATCACAATTAACTACAAATACAGTCGCTGTTGTTAGAAACAGTAGGTCCCCCAACAGATTTTATCAAAATAGAAACCAACATGCTAATAGAAGTCATTCTCATAATAAAAGTTATTCTCATAATAAAGCCAAAGCAGGGGAAATTGTGTACGCTGTGGGGACAAACATGGGAGTAAGTGCCCAGCATATTTCAAGAAGTGCAATTATTGTCACTTAACTGGGCATTATGTTAACTGTTGTCCAAAAAGGCAGAAAAAAATAAACAATATTTCAAGTGATGAACAGCAACTTTTTATGGGGAGCCTGAACTATAAAATTTAAACATAAAATCAGTGTTGTGGCAATCTGCAGTAAATATAAACAATAGTGAAATAATGTGTCAACTCGATACCGGAGCCCAAACAAATGTGACAAGTAAATCTAATCTTAAAAAATGTAATGTTAATAATAATTCCATAATGGACTGCAAGTCTAAGGTGAAGAACGGTTAGTTAACGGAAGGTTACAGGTGAAGACATCAAAATTGTGGGACAAATAAATTTAATGTGTAAAATCAACAATTTAAAGTCAATTGAATTGTTTCATATTGTGGATTTTAAATGCTTAACTATTTTGGGTTTGAAAGCCTGTGTTAACTTAAGACTAATTAAAAGAATTAATAATGTGACATTTAATCAGACACTTATGAATACAGTGGGATTTTTTTTTTTTTTGATACTTATACTGATGTGTTTGAGGGTTTAGGTAAGATAAATAAACAGTGTGAGCTGGTGATTGATAAAAGTGTTGTCCCAATTAAAGAACCATTAAGAAAAGTGCCATTTAAAATATATAAAGATTTAGAGCTTGAATTAAATAGAATGGAAAATTTAGGTGTTATAGAAAGGATTTCTGATCCAACAGATTGGATAAATAGTATAGTTGTAACCAAAAAGAAAAGTGGAAGTTTAAGATTATGTTTAGATCCGCGAAATCTTAATAAAGCGCTCAAAAGATCTCATTATCCATTCCCTGACATAAATACTATCAAAAATCAACTATTAGACGCAAAATACTTTTCAACACTTGATGCCAATTCAGGGTTTTGGACTCTACCACTAACGGAAGAGTCATCTAAGCTATGTACATTTATAACACCATTTGGTCGCTTTAAATTTTTAAGATTGCCTTTCGGTATTAATAGTGCACCTGAAATCTTTCATTCAACAATGATAGATTTGTTTAAAAATATTAAAAATGTAATTATTTATTTTGATGATATTCTAGTCTTTGGCACAAACATAGAAGAACACAATAATGCTCTTAAATTAGTTTTAGAAAGAGCTCGAGAAGTTAATATGCGTTTTAATAAAACAAAATCTAATATATGTAAAACAAAACCCCTCCGCTGGGTACCCTGGGGCCGCCTAGGCGGTCTCGGGCGCCGTAAGGCACCCGTGAAGATATATATATATATATATATTTTGAGAGATTTTATTGCTATCGCTGACTTATCGATATATATCAAAATGATTTACTACGGAACACCAACTTGACTAAATCATTTAATCTTTTTTTATGATTGAGAGGGTTAAATTAAACATGCATAACACTAATCGAGTTAAAACATTTTTTTTTATATAAATTAAAAAGTTTAGTTTAAATGGGTAATTGTAGCATTCGGACCAGGGGTTGTTGATAACGGACTAGTACTAGTAGGAACGGGTGTCGGCGGTGAACTGCTGAACTGTACCATCACCAGCTCATACGTCACTATGGTACCAGCCACCTGCAACCAAACGTCATCATTATCATCATCCCTCAAACTCCTCTAACAGATAGGGTAAAGATGGTAAAGACGAAAGTTTATCATTAAATAGACGGCCGATTTCGCACCCTGGAAAAATCTGGAATTCTCTGAATCTGCTGAAAATTCGGAAACCTACTGGAACCGACACACAATGTTTTTTTTTAATGTACAAAATACACTATGGTGCCTGTGAATGGATATCTCGAGAATCACTGGTCCGATTTTTTTTATTAGAGCTCAGCATGTGACTTTGTCTACATCTACCTGATGATAAGCAGTTCTAAGAAGTCCATGAATGGGGTCGATAAATACATTGTTGTTTAACAACATTGATAGCTCCCACTATGCCGGCTAAATAATGCAGTTACGATACGGTCGGCGCCAATTTGCATTACCAACCGCCCGTTTCGCAACCGCACCCTGAAAGGAGACTATTAACTCGACGAGAAATCGATGCATTAGACTCCTAAAAACCGGTGAACCCACAGAGTAAAACCGAATCATGACTTGGTCATGACGGTTTTTGCATCTACTGTTTGGTGGTAACGATATTTGATTTGGTGGGTCGGTAGGCTTGTTGTAGAGACCTTCCTCCCGCCTTAAATTTGTTATAGTTATCTATCTTGTTGTTCTAAAAAAGTGGGCGTAAACATGAACATGGATAAGACCAAAGTCATGTCGAATGCCCATGTTATACCCACTCCTGTAAAAATAGGAAGCTCCGCACTCGAAGTTGTTGACAATAAAATTATATATACCTAGGACAGTCAATCCAAACAGGTAAATCCAACTTCGAGAAAGAGATATCTCGTCGAATCTAACTCGGCTGGGCAGCATTCGGGAGACTACGTAATATCTTCTCATCCCAAATACCGTAGTGTTTAAAAACTAAGGTGTTCGAGCAGTGTGTGTTGCCAGTGATGACTTACGGATCAGATACGTGGTCGCTTACTATGGGCCTCATAAAAAAGCTCACGGTCACACAAAGGGCGATGGAGCGCGCTATGCTCGGCGTTTCCTTGCGGGATCCTATTCGAAACGATGAGATCCGCAAAAGGCCCAAAGTAACCGACATAGCCTCCAGAATCGCCAAACTTAAGTGGCAGTGGGCAGGCCACATAGCTCGCAGAACGGACGGCCGTTGGGGCATTAAGGTTCTTGAGTGGCGACCGCGTGCTGGAGGACGCAGCAGAGGCAGGCCCCCCACAAGATGGACCGACGACCTGAAAAAGGTCGCGGGAAGCCGATGGATAGAGGCAGCGCAGAACCGGTCGTTGTGGCAATCCTTGGGGGAGGCCTATGTCCAGCAGTGGACGCGCGAAAGGCGGGCATGATGATGATGATGATGATCTATCTTGTTGAACGACATAAAGTGAAGTAAATGAAAGTGAATTGTAGTGCGTCAAGTGAAGTAGTAGTGTAGTAAATATAAGTAGATGATAATGTAACTAACACAAAGCATGATAATAAAATTTCATTTGATTTCAGATTGGAGTGAGGTGAAGTGTTCTAAACTGGAGTGGAGGGAAGGGAAGAGAAGTAAATACAAATGAAATGGAGTGTAGTAAAGGAAATCTAAGCGTGACCTACGCTGGTAACTGTTTTGTACTACAGTGTTGTCACTAGTCGACCTAAAAGTTATCCATGTCTCAGGAGTATGTTCTTCAAAATAAAAAGAAGTTTTAGTTACTTACGCTAAGAAGAAGTCCTTTGGTAACACTAAAAAACTGCAACCCAGTCAAAGCAACGTTATCTGAGTTCACTTGTTCTATAAACCTTTGTACCTAAAATAACATAGAAATTATTAAAATTATGAATTCGTCCGCAATACTTTATTTAATACTAAATTTCCACCTCAAGCAGTTTTCGCGATATCGGTCTGGACAACAAATAGGATAAATAGGATAAGGGACGAGTTTTTCTTTAAAAGCGCACGGAACTTTAAGAAAAGGATAAATGTTTAAAATGATTTAAATTCGTATGACAGTCTAAGAAGAACAAAAAAACCACTGAAGTATTCCGAAGCCGAGTGTAATCAACATCCCTCTGTATATAAACATGATCAATTCATGTCTATCCCACACATCTTTTTTCATTATCTCAAAATGTGGGATAAATATTAAATATTAATCTAAAGCAATCATATTTATATAATATGTTGCTATATAAAGTAATTATATTAGATATAGATTATATAATATTAGATATTATTTCAGCTAAAGTTTAGTTTATATGCTATACATTAAAATGATACCTCCATATGCTTTAAGCCATACCGCCCCACAAAACACAGGTTAAGATACCTCATACAGGACAGGGTACAAGGGTAGTAGAATGTGTAAAATGTACAAGTGGTTGAGGCGGCGCGGCGCGCGGCGGAGTTTCGAATACGCATGAAATACTCACAGCAATTGTGAAACAAACTGCGGAACCAGAGGAGCAAATCATGTGCATTTACGTTTATGATTGGATAGTTGAGTGTTAAGGTTACCGCGCTAATCGCTACCTACGCACTTGCAACTACTGAATGATACATAAATACTACTTCGTAGTGTTCGCATTCCTATTGTCTTCTGTAGCCCTGGTACTTTACAATTAACTTACTTTGAAAATCGAAGAAGCTTGTTACAGTATTGTTGATGTTGTGTTGTGTATTGCTTTGTCGCTTTGGATCTGTCCTCATTAAGTTTGAGACAGTTTATTGACAACATACCTAATTTTAAGAGCGGTCGTTACACAGATACATTACGTGAGTTGATAAATACCTCTCTTTACTCATTAAGTCCTGGTATTACTCAGTTACAATGCTTAGACGAACACCGCCTTTATCTCCGACTAAATTAAATACGACTGAAAAACAAAAAGTCTATGGTTCTGATCGATGGCGACTCCGATCTTACTAACTTAGCGCTACGTAATATAAAAAGGAGGCGAGACGAGTCCGGCGCTGTTCAGAGTACTATAATGGATATGTTTCATGAATGGGCTACTGAACAAGAGTCTAAATTTAATGCAATTCTGTCATCTGTGGCAGATATTAAGGAGCAAAATACTGAAAATTATCAGAATATCAAAAAGTCTATTGAATACCTTAGTACTAAGTACGATGAAGCTATAAGTAAGATTAATGACTTGGAAGAAAAAAGTCGTAATGACCAAAACTATATAAAAATTTTGGAGTCTAAGTTAGATAATATGGAATTGAATCGACGTGCAACATGTCTGGAAATAAAAAATCTGCCTATACAGCAGTCTGAAAATAAGGATAAGTTGATGTCAATTGTTATGAAAATTGGGCATATATTAAATACCCCGCTACAGCCATCGGATATACTGACGTTTTCCGCGTCAACTCTAAGTCTGTTATCAACAAACCGGTTATTGTAAAGTTAAACAGTATTATAGTTCGAGATAAACTTCTATACAACCTAAAGAAATACAACCGGGATAACAGGGATAACAAACTTAATACATCTACATTAGCGCTGGATGGAAACAAAATGCCGATCTTTATTAACGAAAATCTTACTGCTAAAACGAACAAGCTTTTATCTATGGTACGTGGCTTTGCTAAAGAAAATAATTTTGCTTTCTGTTGGACTACCCACAGTAAAATATACTTACGCAAAACTGAGGGCTCCCCAGCCCTGCGAATTGAAAAGGAATCAGATTTGGAAAAAGTTAATAAGTGACTATCGAATGTAATTTTTACTAATAAGTTTATTTCGTGTTTAATAATATTATTTAAGCTAATGTTGTCAATTTACATCCTAACTATTTTCAAATCTTGCATTGTTTTAAATTATATACATTATTATTTTCAAAACATTCAATCAAATATTACTAATACACACAACAACAGATTACCTACACTTAAAAAAAATCCTACTACAATATACAGACTACCGTAATGTTAAATATTATATTTATAAATATTCCCACAACATTATGTTCTCCTCTTTTACCCACAACACTCAATAAAAACAAATATAAAATCTTTAAAAAATACAAATTAGAATTACGTCTTAATATGTATTTAAATACTAAAATGAAAAATATAAATGGAATTATACATAACCTCCATAAATATTATAAAATCTCATTGCTACTTTACAAATCCATGTATCTGAATTATATTATTATTAAAAGAAGTACAAACAAACTCCTCTGGTTAAAAATTATTGTCAATTTCATAATTCCACTTTATAAAAGAAAAAAGATTTAGTGAAATAATCAACGATATAGACAATATTCATATATCTGAATCAAAAATATGTTCTCCCGATAATTGTCTTTCATTAATCCCGGATTATAACAACAGTTTTAATATTATTACGCAAAATATAAGAAGCATCCAACGAAATTACTTGAGCTTCCTCACTGTCCTAACACGTATAAAATTGCATTGCGACATTATTGTATTAACAGAATGTTGGCTATCATGTAGCCCTATTATTCCAAATATGACTGGGTATGACTACCACTATTCAAAATGTACATTTAATCAGAACGATGGTCTAGTTATCTACACAAAAAATAATTTGAACGTGACAGTTGAAGAAGTTGACTTTCCTAATTCAAACTGCTTAGTTTTAAAAATGAATAGTAATATAGCAATCGTTGCTATCTATAGATCTCCATCTAATATAAACATTGACAGCTTTTGTGAAACATTAAATGCGGTTCTAACTTCTTTGTCTAAATTTAAGAATATTATACTATTGGGTGACATTAACATTGATATTATCACAACTAATAAATACTCGTCACAATATTTAGATTTAATTGCTTTTCATGGCATGTTACCTGCTCATCAATTACCAACAAGGTTCAATATCTGCCTCGACCACGTTATGTTAAAAAGTAATTTTCCTGCTAAAACTCTCATAATAAACTCATCCGTAACAGACCATGATTCGGTTCTACTATCATTAAATCTACAAAAACAAAAAATAAACAAAAAAATTGTTAAAACAAACATTAATCATAAAAGCCTAAAAGAATCAATTAAATCATTAACATATACTGATATCTATAATACAAAAGATCCCAACTTAGCAACTGATATATTCATTGGGTTGCTACAAGATGCTATTAAATCAAATGAAACTCAATGTAAAGTCACTAGGCGAAATACGTTATTGAAACCGTGGATGACTCCAGGACTTCTTCGGTGTATTAAGCATAGAGATAAACTGCACGCCAATGTCAAAGCCTCATCTAATAACATCACCACTAAACTTATATATACAAGATATCGAAACTTTTGTAATAAACTACTAAAGAAACTTAAATTAGAATATGATCGGGATGAACTTAAAAAAGCTGGGACTGACAGTAAAAAAATTTGGAAGGTAATAAAAAATATTAGTAATCTTAAAATAACTAAGGATAAAGCATCAAATCTAATAATGAGAAGTCCAAACAAATCTATAAATGAAGTCAATGGTTTTTTTGCCAAAGTTGGTAAAAATCTTGCCGATAAAATTAAAAATAGTTCTACTCGAAATGACTTTTCCAATTATCTACCAAATGATAATAGAGTTATTAATTCCTTTGTAATTGAGGACACTGATATGAAAGAGGTCGAGGAAATTATCATATCGCTTAAAAATGACTGTGCTGTCGGGTGGGACGGTATATCGTCTAATATAATAAAAACCTACAAAAATTACCTTGTTCCACCACTAACATATATTTATAATCTCTGCCTGACTAGTGGTACTTTCCCTAGAGCTTTTAAAAGGTCTGTTATTCGTCCGATACACAAAGGAGGTGATGGGGGCTGTGTCAACAACTTTCGTCCTATATCAATCCTCACAACATTATCAAAAATACTGTAACGTATTATTAACACAAGATTAACTAAATATTTAGAAAAATTCAAAATTATTTCGAATCAACAATATGGCTTCAGAAAGGATAGATCTACTGCTGATGCAGTACACGACTTAACGGATTTCGTTGTTAATAACCTGGATAACGGTAATAAATGTCTTGCAATATTCATTGATTTAGCGAAGGCTTTTGACACAGTTTCCATCCCACTCTTAATAGATAAACTAGAACATCTCGGCATTAGAGGCAATCAGCAAGTATACGTTACAGCTCAAAAATGGTTTAATGCTTTCACATTATGGCTTAAAGATAATATTTTAACATTAAATCCTACTAAAACAACCTACATGACCTTTTCTATTAGAAAAAATGCTCAACCACCGGATAATTTATTCAAAATAATAGCACATACTTGCAATCAAAATATTAATAATATAAACTCATGCTCATGCAACATTCTTATAAAAGTTAATTCAACTAGATATTTAGGTGTCCACACTGACCAGCATATGAAATTTGATAAACAGATAGACACTTTAACAAATAGAATACGTAAGCTTATTTATGTTTTTAAAATTATACGTGATGTAACGGATCCTAAACTAACCAAATCAATCTACTACGCATTATGCCAATCGCTAGTAATATATTGCATTACTGTATGGGGCGGAACAAGTACCTCTACGATTCTACCATTGGAAAGAGCTGTTCGAGCAGTTTTAAAAGTAAGCACATTTCGTCCAATCAGATACCCCACGCACGATCTCTATCAAGAATGTGAGGTTTTACAACGTTCGCCAATTATTTATTTTATATGCAGTCCTCAAAAAACATACCCAGCTTCAATACGATAATTCACTTAACAATAATCGAAAACCCTATATTTTTCCATATAATTTAATAATTAAAACCTTATTTATTAGAAAGTTTTTTCCTTTTCTAGGAGTATACATATACAACTTACTAAACAAAAAAAAAGGATATATGATATGACATAATATAAATGTAAGCGAGAACTAACTAATCTTCTTATGAAATATAATTATATTGAAACTGAAAAAATACTAAGAGTGATAGAATAATTAGACAAGCAAACTCCAACAGTCAGTACAATTACATATAATATAAAAATTTACTTAACGTTGCACATTTTTTTACATTCACATACACATTCTTACATTATATAATAAAATATAAAATACATTAACTAATAAACTTGTCACATTATTTCGCAATCAATGTAATTTTTATAACTTCAATTTAGTGATCGTTTTTTTTTTCTCTTTTTGTTTGTTTTCACACACACTTACACACATACACACACATATACACACACACACACACACATGCATACAAACACACACTCATTTAACAACATATTTACTACAATTTTATTAATATTATTTTATATATTACTGTTATCATCTACTAATACGAAATGAAATGTATGTACGAGGGAAGGATTCCAGTTCCTGAGATACAAGTTTCAAACTTAGTTCAGGAGCTGGTTGCTAACCGTAAGATTGTTTAATCTAGATGTAATTGTAGTTGTAATTTAACTCCTTGTAATGTTACTAGATTAAGTTTATGGAAATAAATAAATCATTCATTCATTCATTCAATGCTATGAGCAATTCTTACATACAAAAATTTACCTCTTTATAAAACGCATCTGAAGACACCGTTTACAGGATGAAGCGGGTACCAGGGTAGCGAAATGCTATCAATTCTGTCACTTAATATCTTACCTCTATACAAAACACAGATGAAATCATATCATAAAGGATGAAGCGGGCACCAGGGTAGCAGAATGTTAACAGCAATTCCGCCACATAATAACTTACCTCGGTACAAAACACCGGTGAAGGCACATCATATAAGATGGGAGCAGGTACCAGGGAAGCAGAATGCACTTGGGATGCTATCAATGATACTGCGACTGACCGCGTTATCAAGAACACGAGCGAAAACAAAAAGTATGCTGCCTGTTCATAACCCTTTAATACTGTTGAGCTGAAAAAATATATGAGTAGGTAAGTCTTATGATATTAAACCTATAATAAGTAGAACATGGTATACACGTAGGTATGAACATTGCAAATAGTAATTAATATTGAGATACAGAACACTCTCCATAAATTGTGGAATAAAATCTCATTTTCTTGGGCTTCTTATATTTAAATAGGTTTAAAAGATATTTCATCTCTTTGTAACCCTGGCCAAAACTAGGTACTTACTATATTTTCTAATAATAGAATGAGGTTCTATCTTTGGACTTTTCTTTTCATTTTATCAGCAATAATTAATTAAACTCGTGGCTGTGAATAAAATGAAAAATACCTTGTAGTGTTGTTATGAGGGCATCGACTTGTACCCTTAATTCCATCTCTGAAATACAAGCGTCAAATTATATATTTATTAAAAACAAAGTTAAATCAATATCCTGCAAAAGGAAGCTCCAAGATACTTACTCCAGGGTATGAAACAGCTGAAGACAAACAAAGAAGAGGTTGTTAGCGAAAGATATGAACACCACTCCGTTGATAACGTCGTCTACTTGTCTCACCATGTCTGTGGCCCTGCAGTAGTCTCCTCGGATGCTCCTCCAAAATGCTTCTGGTAGGTACTAGACATAACAATATTAAATTAATGAAGAACATTAATAGTAATAGTCTTTAAATAAAAATAATAATTTTAATAAATCATTGGTCCTACAGTGTTCGTTTGTTGGTGATATTTTTTTGTGTTGTTGCATGTCACATATAATTTAATACACCAACATCATACGCGGAAGATATTGCTAAATAATTTCCAATTATAATCATTATAAAATGGACTTCCGTAAAATAACGCCTGGTTCAATTAAAAAAGTGTAGTAATATTGTAATTGTTACCTTCCCTTGGGATTGCTTTAGCTTCCTGTTGACTTGGTCCAGCCGCGACGTCAAGTAATAACTCATACATATCACGAACACATCTGAGAAGTTCCATACAAATGTCGACTGAATATGTAAAAACTGAAATCATCCAATATGTAATTTTTATATATAAATTCATCGATTGCATGTTATTTTCTTTTCTAAGTGCTATATACAAAATAAGAAAGGCAGAGAAGTATAATGAGGGCATAGATATTTTTCTGTTTTATGTAGTTTTATCATCAAACTAAAGATAATACACGGAACCGTCCTTAGTCCTAAAATGCTCAGTGATTTATTTTATTTTATTCATAAATATTTTATGTTCTTACTTTAGGTTTGATTTGTATGGCGGCGGCCATCTTCTGTTCTTACGACTGGATAGGCGATTTTAGGCCTCAGGGCGACTCCCTATCGCCTATATACTCCATATACAGGGTGAATTTGAAAGGATGTATTTTGGGCTAAACTTTTCCCATGGCATTTTTTTTTTTCATTTGCTGTACATGTTTCCATGGGAAAAGTTGTTCGTATTAATGGGCAGAACCTCATATTAGCCCAAAGTACATCCAAAGTCACCATGTATTACTCCATGGGTCTAATGATATCCTACTCCACTCACATGAAATATCAAAGAACCTTGACTTTACCCAGAAAGTAGGCTTAAGAGGCATAAAGTAAATCAACAATCTAGATCTTCGATTATGAGAATATTTCAAAGTCTAGCTAGATACACATATATATCAAAAATATTAATAGTACAAGATATTTAGAATGGACTGGGTTTTTGGAAAACGTATAGAATAAAGCTTCTCAATACAAACTGTATATTTTGAAATTAAATAGCAATAAAACTATATTTTTGTCCAAGATTTATATATTCGTTTAATTGCGGAATTCAACACTTACCTCCTACGCTCGGTTACCTTGATTTCTTGTCGAAGTGGTAGTCTCCTCTCAGAGTGCGGTTACAAAACGGTCACTTAATTTGACGATAAAGCAGCGCAAGGTTATTATTAAAGTAGACCCATACGTAACGCACTTTGGACTTTGTCGCTGCCCATTTCGTAACCGTATCATTTAGCAGGCATAGTGGGAGCAATCAATGCTGTTAAGCACAAATTGTGCTCTAGTGAAAAAAAACACAAAGAGTATCAACCTACAACCTACCTGTGTAAACAATCCCAATACCACAGAGTAGGGTATAAAATTGAAAACCCAAGGATAGAAATGGTCTACAAAGGATTCATACCCGCGGAAGTCTGGATGACAATTTTGTGCTCCGGCAACCGCTGACAGAAGCGATAATATATGTTCTACTGGGACAAAGAAATATAAAATTAACTGGTATATAACCGACGCTAACTTATATGGGTATCGATTAAATTTAAAAATAAGTTTAAACATATACCTAATCTGTAAATTTTTCGTAAAACTGTATTTTTTTATTTATTAACTGTAAACTGTATTAAATTAGCCATTCGTTTAAACTTTGCTGATTCTGACTTTGACAGAAGATTTAACCGCAACCACGCATTTAGTAATTCAAATTCTAATTCAGAAAATAATACGTAGGAATGCATTATTGAATATAATTATTATGGCTCATCTATATCATATGTATTATAGGTACATAATATTAACTTTTCGGATTAAAATTGGGAAAGTAGAGCTTCTAACTTTACTCTAATATAGATTAGAAGAAAACACATAGAGGGCGTCTATGTATAGATAAAGAAAAAATAAAGGCAATGACAAATTTTATAAACGTTAACTGGAATCTGGTTGACTGGCTCAGTGGTTGCGCATCTTACCGCGAAAGCCTGAGTAGTGGGTTAAAGCCCCACCCACCATAATTTTTTATTTTGAATTTAATTTTTAAAAAATAAATATCATATTTACTTTCCATAAACAAGGTAAAAATCGCTCGCTTATTGTTATTATGTTGACAATATTATTGAAGTCGTTGTTTAAATAACAATAAAATAAATGTATTATTTCTATATCTATGCAAAAAATACGTTAAATGTAAACTTTACAATTTTAAGCACAATTTTCTTTAGTTAGGATGAAATTGAATATTTGAAACAACAACATTTCATACACAATGCAAACTAAGGTCCTGGAGACAAACTAAGCTCTGGGCTTGTACTATGTGTACCAGAAAGAACAACGCTAATACATATTATATTTTATAAACACACAGACCATAAGCTGTACAGAAACCTACTACCTACTTCATATACCTATGCTTGTCTTTCTGAAAAACCTTCTTCAGAAAGACAAGCATATACTAAAAACTAATGATTATTTTGATGTGATGTTTGGCATAGAAGCCACTGACAGTGATACCAACCCAGAAAAAAAATTTTCAACGAATGGATTTTCGCGTGAAATTGAAATTAAAATGTCTTACACACACTGCCCACAGTATTAAGTAACTTACTTAAAGCAAGAATGAAGATGATAGTACAAGCCCCGTTGCAGCGGTATACGACGTTCATGTCAAAGTTTGGGTCCATTAACTCCGTGCTAGTCACGTGCTTGGTCAGCCTGGGCCATCCTCTTGCGATTTGAAAGAACATCACTATCGTAATACAAGTGGTGCCGTAGAAAATTATTGGTGCTGAAAATGCAAAGATTAATATTAAGGTTTACATGCTTTTAGATTTGTTGTCGAGGTGGTAGTCTCCTTTCAGGGTGTTTTTGACCCCATTCATGGAATTTGTAGGTCTGCTCACCACTAGGTAGATACAAAGTCACATCGGCATAAAAAATTAAAAATAACTATCAATGGCCCTCGCCGGTCATAAGTGGTGGTAGATGGGATTAACGTATAAAGAGTCCTACGCGTCCGTACTTTATAAGTTATATACAAACTTGTAAATAGAACTTACTTCCAGCATCCAAAGAGGTGTTAGATCGGAGAAGCCGCAATACACACATTATAGTCAAAAATAATTGACCACACAATATAAGAAAAGTGTACAAACATTTCCATGATTTCCATTTAAATCTGCAAGGAAAATAAAACACTAGCTTTAACTTATACTTTAACTATAAGTTGAATTTCATCCAAATTAATCCAAACCTGTGTAAATTTACCTAAAATCAAATGTTTGTTTTTGCACCTACAGGGTCTATTTGGTTCTTTTTATTTTATTTTAATTAGGTATGAATTATTACACATTATGTCCATGATAGACATTTGTTGTTGTTGGCAGAGGAAGTAGGTAGATGACCAAATAAAGATTATTTTTTTATATAATATAAGCTTTATAGGAAAGCTTTATGTGATATTTAGCAATTTAACCGTATGGAACTAAACACCATGAAGAGGAAAGTCGAATTCGGAGAGGCTTTCAACTCTGCTCCGCGGTCTCAAGTCCTGGAACACTGCAGTTCACTCCCCTGCCTCCACGCGCTGGACTCAACACTCGCTCGGAGAATCCATGGATGGCAAACAACATTGCCTTTGGCAACCCAACTGTTACCTCTCTAGCTCTACAAATACGATACCTAATATTGCTTTCCATATCGTTCCATATCCCGGACACCGGACTTAACCCAAAGACCTGTCCCACACGCAACATCCACTTCATGGCCGCTTGAAATGTTGCTTCTCTACTTACGTCCTTTTTCTTCTTAAATATATGCACTCTGGTCCCTGAAATAATTTATTTTGTGACAGAGATCATATAAGAAGGTAATTATAATAATATCGTTTAAGCAGCGATAAAAAAGCTGCAATTCTTATTTAAAGAAGAGCCTTATATATGTGCTCTATTAGCTTTAACTAGCTTTTGTCGCACCCGGCTTAATATTATAATGTTAGCTTCTAATAATGTTATGCTGTGAGTGGGAATCGAACCCAGGACTTTCGGATACGGCTCCAAAAGCGCAACATTAGACCACGAAGAATAGTACCAAAAAGGTAGACTAATAACATTTTCAGTTGTAACATATATGGTCTCGGAATTCTAGAAATATTCGTTTTCCGAGATAACGATTAAACCCGCGGGCCTCAGCTCCCAAGCTTCCAGATGTTTTAGTCCAAAAGTAATATGAATTTGTTTTATAAGTTGCGCTTAAATCCCGAAGCGGTTTATGTGAGCGCAGCTGAGTCGCATGATAAATTAGGTACATTTTTTTATTATTTTAGGTATGACATGAACTGAAATTATTTTCTAAATAACTAAATAATATTTTATTCAAAGGTGGCTTTTGTAGTTAAGTGTTAATAAATAAATTTGATCAACTTACTTTTCAATGGCATTTTCAAAATTATTTTTTTCCTAATTTTCACCCACATGTTCACAATAACAAACATTTAGCAGCAAATAATTTTATTGTTTTTTTCAGTAAAATATTGGAGTTCGTGCTGATTGACATAGCGTGATAGTGAACACGTTCGTCCGACCAGACTAACGCTATATTAAACAACTTTATTTCATCCATATAAGGTTTAATTTAGTATAAAAGAGAATTCTGATCGATGAGCGATGGCACATAGTGTAATTTCATTTTTAACTGCAACAACAAATTTCCAATTATAATCATTATAAAATGGACTTCCGTAAAATAACGCCTGGTTCAATTAAAAAAGTGTAGTAATATTGTAATTGTTACCTTCCCTTGGGATTGCTTTAGCTTCCTGTTGACTTGGTCCAGCCGCGACGTCAAGTAATAACTCATACATATCACGAACACATCTGAGAAGTTCCATACAAATGTCGACTGAATATGTAAAAACTGAAATCATCCAATATGTAATTTTTATATATAAATTCATCGATTGCATGTTATTTTCTTTTCTAAGTGCTATATACAAAATAAGAAAGGCAGAGAAGTATAATGAGGGCATAGATATTTTTCTGTTTTATGTAGTTTTATCATCAAACTAAAGATAATACACGGAACCGTCCTTAGTCCTAAAATGCTCAGTGATTTATTTTATTTTATTCATAAATATTTTATGTTCTTACTTTAGGTTTGATTTGTATGGCGGCGGCCATCTTCTGTTCTTACGACTGGATAGGCGATTTTAGGCCTCAGGGCGACTCCCTATCGCCTATATACTCCATATACAGGGTGAATTTGAAAGGATGTATTTTGGGCTAAACTTTTCCCATGGCATTTTTTTTTTTCATTTGCTGTACATGTTTCCATGGGAAAAGTTGTTCGTATTAATGGGCAGAACCTCATATTAGCCCAAAGTACATCCAAAGTCACCATGTATTACTCCATGGGTCTAATGATATCCTACTCCACTCACATGAAATATCAAAGAACCTTGACTTTACCCAGAAAGTAGGCTTAAGAGGCATAAAGTAAATCAACAATCTAGATCTTCGATTATGAGAATATTTCAAAGTCTAGCTAGATACACATATATATCAAAAATATTAATAGTACAAGATATTTAGAATGGACTGGGTTTTTGGAAAACGTATAGAATAAAGCTTCTCAATACAAACTGTATATTTTGAAATTAAATAGCAATAAAACTATATTTTTGTCCAAGATTTATATATTCGTTTAATTGCGGAATTCAACACTTACCTCCTACGCTCGGTTACCTTGATTTCTTGTCGAAGTGGTAGTCTCCTCTCAGAGTGCGGTTACAAAACGGTCACTTAATTTGACGATAAAGCAGCGCAAGGTTATTATTAAAGTAGACCCATACGTAACGCACTTTGGACTTTGTCGCTGCCCATTTCGTAACCGTATCATTTAGCAGGCATAGTGGGAGCAATCAATGCTGTTAAGCACAAATTGTGCTCTAGTGAAAAAAAACACAAAGAGTATCAACCTACAACCTACCTGTGTAAACAATCCCAATACCACAGAGTAGGGTATAAAATTGAAAACCCAAGGATAGAAATGGTCTACAAAGGATTCATACCCGCGGAAGTCTGGATGACAATTTTGTGCTCCGGCAACCGCTGACAGAAGCGATAATATATGTTCTACTGGGACAAAGAAATATAAAATTAACTGGTATATAACCGACGCTAACTTATATGGGTATCGATTAAATTTAAAAATAAGTTTAAACATATACCTAATCTGTAAATTTTTCGTAAAACTGTATTTTTTTATTTATTAACTGTAAACTGTATTAAATTAGCCATTCGTTTAAACTTTGCTGATTCTGACTTTGACAGAAGATTTAACCGCAACCACGCATTTAGTAATTCAAATTCTAATTCAGAAAATAATACGTAGGAATGCATTATTGAATATAATTATTATGGCTCATCTATATCATATGTATTATAGGTACATAATATTAACTTTTCGGATTAAAATTGGGAAAGTAGAGCTTCTAACTTTACTCTAATATAGATTAGAAGAAAACACATAGAGGGCGTCTATGTATAGATAAAGAAAAAATAAAGGCAATGACAAATTTTATAAACGTTAACTGGAATCTGGTTGACTGGCTCAGTGGTTGCGCATCTTACCGCGAAAGCCTGAGTAGTGGGTTAAAGCCCCACCCACCATAATTTTTTATTTTGAATTTAATTTTTAAAAAATAAATATCATATTTACTTTCCATAAACAAGGTAAAAATCGCTCGCTTATTGTTATTATGTTGACAATATTATTGAAGTCGTTGTTTAAATAACAATAAAATAAATGTATTATTTCTATATCTATGCAAAAAATACGTTAAATGTAAACTTTACAATTTTAAGCACAATTTTCTTTAGTTAGGATGAAATTGAATATTTGAAACAACAACATTTCATACACAATGCAAACTAAGGTCCTGGAGACAAACTAAGCTCTGGGCTTGTACTATGTGTACCAGAAAGAACAACGCTAATACATATTATATTTTATAAACACACAGACCATAAGCTGTACAGAAACCTACTACCTACTTCATATACCTATGCTTGTCTTTCTGAAAAACCTTCTTCAGAAAGACAAGCATATACTAAAAACTAATGATTATTTTGATGTGATGTTTGGCATAGAAGCCACTGACAGTGATACCAACCCAGAAAAAAAATTTTCAACGAATGGATTTTCGCGTGAAATTGAAATTAAAATGTCTTACACACACTGCCCACAGTATTAAGTAACTTACTTAAAGCAAGAATGAAGATGATAGTACAAGCCCCGTTGCAGCGGTATACGACGTTCATGTCAAAGTTTGGGTCCATTAACTCCGTGCTAGTCACGTGCTTGGTCAGCCTGGGCCATCCTCTTGCGATTTGAAAGAACATCACTATCGTAATACAAGTGGTGCCGTAGAAAATTATTGGTGCTGAAAATGCAAAGATTAATATTAAGGTTTACATGCTTTTAGATTTGTTGTCGAGGTGGTAGTCTCCTTTCAGGGTGTTTTTGACCCCATTCATGGAATTTGTAGGTCTGCTCACCACTAGGTAGATACAAAGTCACATCGGCATAAAAAATTAAAAATAACTATCAATGGCCCTCGCCGGTCATAAGTGGTGGTAGATGGGATTAACGTATAAAGAGTCCTACGCGTCCGTACTTTATAAGTTATATACAAACTTGTAAATAGAACTTACTTCCAGCATCCAAAGAGGTGTTAGATCGGAGAAGCCGCAATACACACATTATAGTCAAAAATAATTGACCACACAATATAAGAAAAGTGTACAAACATTTCCATGATTTCCATTTAAATCTGCAAGGAAAATAAAACACTAGCTTTAACTTATACTTTAACTATAAGTTGAATTTCATCCAAATTAATCCAAACCTGTGTAAATTTACCTAAAATCAAATGTTTGTTTTTGCACCTACAGGGTCTATTTGGTTCTTTTTATTTTATTTTAATTAGGTATGAATTATTACACATTATGTCCATGATAGACATTTGTTGTTGTTGGCAGAGGAAGTAGGTAGATGACCAAATAAAGATTATTTTTTTATATAATATAAGCTTTATAGGAAAGCTTTATGTGATATTTAGCAATTTAACCGTATGGAACTAAACACCATGAAGAGGAAAGTCGAATTCGGAGAGGCTTTCAACTCTGCTCCGCGGTCTCAAGTCCTGGAACACTGCAGTTCACTCCCCTGCCTCCACGCGCTGGACTCAACACTCGCTCGGAGAATCCATGGATGGCAAACAACATTGCCTTTGGCAACCCAACTGTTACCTCTCTAGCTCTACAAATACGATACCTAATATTGCTTTCCATATCGTTCCATATCCCGGACACCGGACTTAACCCAAAGACCTGTCCCACACGCAACATCCACTTCATGGCCGCTTGAAATGTTGCTTCTCTACTTACGTCCTTTTTCTTCTTAAATATATGCACTCTGGTCCCTGAAATAATTTATTTTGTGACAGAGATCATATAAGAAGGTAATTATAATAATATCGTTTAAGCAGCGATAAAAAAGCTGCAATTCTTATTTAAAGAAGAGCCTTATATATGTGCTCTATTAGCTTTAACTAGCTTTTGTCGCACCCGGCTTAATATTATAATGTTAGCTTCTAATAATGTTATGCTGTGAGTGGGAATCGAACCCAGGACTTTCGGATACGGCTCCAAAAGCGCAACATTAGACCACGAAGAATAGTACCAAAAAGGTAGACTAATAACATTTTCAGTTGTAACATATATGGTCTCGGAATTCTAGAAATATTCGTTTTCCGAGATAACGATTAAACCCGCGGGCCTCAGCTCCCAAGCTTCCAGATGTTTTAGTCCAAAAGTAATATGAATTTGTTTTATAAGTTGCGCTTAAATCCCGAAGCGGTTTATGTGAGCGCAGCTGAGTCGCATGATAAATTAGGTACATTTTTTTATTATTTTAGGTATGACATGAACTGAAATTATTTTCTAAATAACTAAATAATATTTTATTCAAAGGTGGCTTTTGTAGTTAAGTGTTAATAAATAAATTTGATCAACTTACTTTTCAATGGCATTTTCAAAATTATTTTTTTCCTAATTTTCACCCACATGTTCACAATAACAAACATTTAGCAGCAAATAATTTTATTGTTTTTTTCAGTAAAATATTGGAGTTCGTGCTGATTGACATAGCGTGATAGTGAACACGTTCGTCCGACCAGACTAACGCTATATTAAACAACTTTATTTCATCCATATAAGGTTTAATTTAGTATAAAAGAGAATTCTGATCGATGAGCGATGGCACATAGTGTAATTTCATTTTTAACTGCAAAAACAAATTAGTGACAATTCTTATCTTTAACAAGTTTTGCTCATAATATGCAATTTGTGGTCAAAATACTATCATTAAATTTGATTTTATACTTAATTAGACTAATATAATAACTGCTTTTATAATTTACTGTACTGGTGTACTCTCGGTGCTTGAAGAAAGTAATACTTATAGAACTCACCGTTCCGTGGGAAACATACCTAAGGACCACAACATCAAGTCGAACAAATATTTTGATCTCACAAACGAAATTACTAGATACGGATTTAAAACTCAACTTTATGCAGTGGAAGTTGGTGCAAGGGGAATTCCAGCAAAGTCTTTGCACCGTCTATTGAAGGATCTTGGCCTTCCGAGAACAGCCGTCGGAACTTTTATGGACCGTGTTTCCAGGATGGCGCTAACAGGATCATATAGTATTTGGTTGAGTAGAGAGGGTAGTGAACACAGTGCAGGTGAGAGTTCAAAGGGCCTTTAAACCTACTTCGCGGTGTCAAGTCCGGGAACGCTGCAGTTCATTTCAACCACGCGATGGACCCGGCACCCGCACGGTGAATCCATGGTTTGCTAAGAACATTGTCTCTTGTCTCTTTCTCTAAAAATAAGTTGTCTGGTAGAAAATTTCTTAGCTCGCCTATGTGTACAATTTTGGACAATAAAGAATTTTAAATAAATAGTATACGAATTTCCGTAAACAGCCTAATCGCTGAAAGAAGTGAATTTTTGCGATGTTTTAGGAGTTCAGAGACAAATGCAACAAATAAAAGATCAATAAAATCGGTCCAGCCGTTCTTGAGTTATAATTTATGTAATTAACCCGACTGTATTTTATATTTACAAAATAGATATAGAAGAAAAGAGATTTAATTTTAAAATGGAGTCACAATAGTTCCATGGTCTCTCGGACGGACTCTTGTACGGGACGCGACCTGCGTTCATTTGGCCACGTCCCATTTGCAGGAGACCGTTCAACGAGCAGACTGGCGCAGCTGCCCAACAAGCTATCTTCTGGAAACACTGAAAATATTATACGTTAGCCACAGACCACATATTTGCGGTTTTGGAAAAGAAACGTTTGTTGGACCAAGGTCATCGGATTTAAAAAAAAGTATAGTTCTCGTTTGATCCTCTCCTCAAACGTTTTTTGTTCAGGAGGAGCCTTACACAGTCAGAAAGGAATCGCCGCATCCTCGGCACACATACGCTCATTACGGTTGATTTGTTGTTATACCAACTACTGAAATTAATTCAGATATCCAATATGTTTGATTTATTTAAATAATGAATTGTAAATTTTAAAATGTCAGCATGTTATTACATTATGTACACACGTATTTTTTTTTATATTCTATAATATATATAATTTTGATCACCTTATTCTAACGCGATATTTATTTTAGAGAAACAAAACAAAACAAAACACTTTAAACGAAAAAATACACGTTTTTTCTATTAAAATCCATGGCTATACCAACAGCAGTATGTAGGTATGAACTGCATTGATGTGTCCACCCAAATGATATGCACTAACAATACTGACTCCATAGACCGGCAAGTCGCATGTCCTAAGCCAACATACAGTCGGTGTCACTACATAAGTTGCCAATACAGTTAACAACCAACGTCAGACGAGCATATTATTACGATTTTCTTTAAAATACTAATCCATTTTATGAAAGGTTAAAATATTCCGACTGAGTTAGGCGGTGGACTTAAAAAAATCATCACGCGGTCAAACCCCGTTGTATACCATTGACTATTTTAAATTTGTTTGACAACGCCACTTATAGGGATCTATATAATATTATGTATCTATAAAAAAATCCTCCCAGATGTGTTTTTTTTACTGAAGCACGGTATGTGACTTTGTATATACCAGACCTATAAAATCCATTAACAGCATTAATCGCTCCCACTATGCCACTAAATGAAATAGTTACGCAATGGGCAGCGACAAAGACGAATTAGCATTTCAAGCCTACCTTCTCGCTGCTATACCGTCTGCCTGTATCGTAAGTTTGCTCTGAAAGAAGACTACGACCTCGACAATAAATCGATACTATTGTCTCCTGAAAACCGGTATACCCACAGACTAAAACCGAAACTTGACTGGGCACTTGACGGATTTTGTATGGGCGCTGTTAACGAAATATAAGCAGTTTCAATACATGTTGTAATTTAAGCTATCCCAGCACTAAGAAAACTTTGGGTTCTCGAGGGGTGTAAGGAACCCTAACACAACAGGCTGGATGTTATCATTGACGCCTATTATAGTTATCGTAGGTAGGTAGGTACTGATATTTTGCATCGTAGGTAGGTAGGTACTGATAGTTTGCATCGTAGGTAGGTAGGTACTGATATTTTGCATCGTAGGTAGGTAGGTACTGATAGTTTGCATCGTAGGTAGGTAGGTACTGATATTTTGCATCGTAGGTAGGTAGGTACTGATATTTTGCATCGTAGGTAGGTAGGTACTGATATTTTGCATCGTAGGTAGGTAGGTACTGATATTTTGCATCGTAGGTAGGTAGGTACTGATAGTTTGCATCGTAGGTAGGTACTGATATTTTGCATCGTAGGTAGGTAGGTACTGATAGTTTGCATCGTAGGTAGGTAGGTACTGATATTTTGCATCGTAGGTAGGTAGGTACTGATATTTTGCATCGTAGGTAGGTAGGTACTGATATTTTGCATCGTAGGTAGGTAGGTACTGATATTTTGCATCGTAGGTAGGTAGGTACTGATAGTTTGCATCGTAGGTAGGTAGGTACTGATATTTTGCATCGTAGGTAGGTAGGTACTGATATTTTGCATCGTAGGTAGGTAGGTACTGATATTTTGCATCGTAGGTAGGTAGGTACTGATAGTTTGCATCGTAGGTAGGTAGGTACTGATATTTTGCATCGTAGGTAGGTAGGTACTGATAGTTTGCATCGTAGGTAGGTAGGTACTGATATTTTGCATCGTAGGTAGGTAGGTACTGATATTTTGCATCGTAGGTAGGTAGGTACTGATATTTTGCATCGTAGGTAGGTAGGTACTGATAGTTTGCATCGTAGGTAGGTAGGTACTGATATTTTGCATCGTAGGTAGGTAGGTACTGATATTTTGCATCGTAGGTAGGTAGGTACTGATAGTTTGCATCGTAGGTAGGTAGGTACTGATATTTTGCATCGTAGGTAGGTAGGTACTGATAGTTTGCATCGTAGGTAGGTAGGTACTGATATTTTGCATCGTAGGTAGGTAGGTACTGATATTTTGCATCGTAGGTAGGTAGGTACTGATATTTTGCATCGTAGGTAGGTAGGTACTGATATTTTGCATCGTAGGTAGGTAGGCACTGATAGTTTGCATCGTAGGTAGGTAGGTACTGATATTTTGCATCGTAGGTAGGTAGGTACTGATAGTTTGCATCGTAGGTAGGTAGGTACTGATATTTTGCATCGTAGGTAGGTAGGTACTGATATTTTGCATCGTAGGTAGGTAGGTACTGATATTTTGCATCGTAGGTAGGTAGGTACTGATAGTTTGCATCGTAGGTAGGTAGGTACTGATATTTTGCATCGTAGGTAGGTAGGTACTGATATTTTGCATCGTAGGTAGGTAGGTACTGATATTTTGCATCGTAGGTAGGTACTGATTTTTGCATCGTAGGTAGGTAGGTACTGATATTTTGCATCGTAGGTAGGTAGGTACTGATATTTTGCATCGTAGGTAGGTAGGTACTGATAGTTTGCATCGTAGGTAGGTAGGTACTGATATTTTGCATCGTAGGTAGGTAGGTACTGATAGTTTGCATCGTAGGTAGGTAGGTACTGATATTTTGCATCGTAGGTAGGTAGGTACTGATATTTTGCATCGTAGGTAGGTAGGTACTGATATTTTGCATCGTAGGTAGGTACTGATATTTTGCATCGTAGGTAGGTAGGTACTGATAGTTTGCATCGTAGGTAGGTAGGTACTGATATTTTGCATCGTAGGTAGGTAGGTACTGATATTTTGCATCGTAGGTAGGTAGGTACTGATATTTTGCATCGTAGGTAGGTAGGTACTGATAGTTTGCATCGTAGGTAGGTAGGTACTGATATTTAGCACATTTGGTTTACCCTCATTTTTTTATTATATCCAATTTTTCCACGGGACTTCTTTCAGAATTAGATAGGTGTTGTCCGAGTTTATTTATGAAACCTCAAATTTTTTTATGGTTGTTAAGAATTTGGTTAGAAAATTTAACAAAACAAAAAGTAGCTTTTTTTCTATTATCGGTACGTTTTAGTACAGCTTAAAAGGCTTACAAAGCTAGCTTAATTTACTTGACAAATGTTTTTTTAGTACTTCGCTTTGCTTTGGATTTTTTATGACGTCACAGAAAAAAAGCAAATTACGTCATCAAATTCGCTGCGAACGCTTTGAAAATACGAGTAGTGCAATCAAAGTAAATTGTCTGTGGTCACAATTATTGTGTATCAAATACTTTTTTTTGTTTATTTGAACTCTATTTTGTATTCTCTTATAAATTTTATATGATTTTTATTTATGCACATAAAACTGTTCGAGTACTCCTGCAAACGCTGCGATTGCTTTGCTTCGCTTTGTGTACTTTGACGGCTGTTTAGATTGGCTTAAAGCCTAAGCGCTTTAAGCGAAAAACAGTAGTAAACGAACACACTGTATAACTCTAGTTATAGTTTGCTCTCACTTTATAAGACTTTAATGGTTGGAACAGCGGTTTTTTTCTTTACTTATTTTTATTAGATTTTTTTTATAACTTTTTCTTTTTTTTTCAAATAAAATTAAAAGGGTTATTAGTTCTTGAATTATAAAAAAATACTGAAATTAAAAAATATTCCTGAGTTCAACTTTATTCCCTGTTTTTCTTTTACTAAAGTTTTACAGAAAAAGATTATTATAGATTATTATTGTAGGATAGAGTGTCACCGATTATGCATAATTTTAAAGTTAATCCTAGTCATAGAGTTATCTTCCTATAACTCTGCGGTGTTAGTGTGATTTTTTAAATGTTTTCTTTCGAGTTAATAATTCTACTGCGTTAATATTTTTTGCAATTATAATTTTTAGTTCCCAAAATTTTCGGTTGAGGCGCTGCACTGTGCTATTTCCTATACTAACTTAATCGCAAATTACCTAATAGTTAGAAAACTCACACAGGCCTACCTTATCGAAGAATACAAAAATAATCAGCGTCAGTCCCACCTACAGTTACAAGTATAATTGCTTTGAATGGTTGTAGATCTTGTTGACTATAGGAAGGTATTAAATATTAAAGTCTGCGTATTTTTACAAGGTAAAGTAATATTCGTTATCTTAAAACTATTTTCATATATTTGCTTCATTACTTAGTAAAAATAAAAAATGTACAAAAAAATATCATTTTCAACTAGGTACCTACTTCTTCTTCATCTTCCTTATATCTTTGGGGATCGACTTTTTTGAAAAATATGATGTGTAGTAGTGATTAACAAATATGTAGGTAACGAAAAATACTATGATTACCAAAAAGTAAAAGAGTTTAAAATATACGAGTTTTACCTATTATTGAATCGGACTATCCATTTTAAGAAAGAATTCCCGCGGCAAAAAGTAGAATTAATAAAATTAGGAGTTAAAAAAATCCTAAATTAATACCTATGTCAACTTATTTTTCTTATTATAAATCGCATTCACCCTACTATTATTTTTAGTTTTAAAGAGTGATTTTAAACTCCCGGAAACATTCTTGCGCGCGACTACAGCGCCACGTCCAAGGAAGGAACTCTTTCGTAAAACGAACTTTACAGAACCTTGCCACATTGCCTAAAAACCTAAAAACTATAAAGCGCCACCTATTATTGAATAATGTAACTAAATATTAATAAAAATGCTTATAGCTTGCAAGAGATGGAGCTTTTAATTAACTTTGGTATTTTTTTTATTTAATGTATATTTATTTTTTTTATTATAAATACTAATGAAATAAATTTTATTTAATATAAAAGTATGACCAAGAAAACGCCATTAAGCTAAAAATTGCATAATGTTAAGAAACCCACCACAGAATGTGACTTTGTATCTTATTTGTCTGATGGTAGACAGACCTACAAAGTCCATAAATGGGATCGATCAATGCATCGTTGTTTAATAACATTAATCGCTCCCACTATGCCGACTAAATGATGAGTGCCGTTACGAAACGTGCTGAGACAAAGACGAATTTGCAATAAGAGTATGTTTTAATATCCTTGCACCTTGATTGTCAATTTAACTAATAGTTTAGTAACCACACCTGAAAAAAAGACTACCATCTCGATAAGAAATCGATGCAGTTGTCTCCCGAAAACCGGTGAACCCACAGACTAAAACCGAAACACGACTATGGTCACTTGCTTGATTACTTTTTAATGAATTCCTCAATTTCATTTTCTTGGTCACTCCTTTAAATATCATATGGTGACTTTGAAAGGTTATACTTTGGGCTAATATGAGGCTCTACTGATCAAATTGAACAACTTTTCCCATGAAACCATGTGTCGCAAATGAAAAAAATGCCTTTTCCATACAAATTAGTAAGGTTAAAACAACCAATTTGTTCTGTATATCTAAATAATATTGGCTAGTATTTTTAGATCATAAAATAAAAGACAAAATATAAGATTAATATCACTGTAATTCTCCACAATTACTAATAATAACTTTAGCAGAGACATTCCCACTCTTGTTCCCAAACTTTTCCACTTTCTTCACAACATCCATACCAGATATCACATGCCCAAACACCACATGCTTGTTGTCTAACCAGTCCGTTCTGAAAATATATAAATAATCATATTAATAAAAATAATAAGACAAAGACATTACAAAGGTATTGCCACAAACTTGCTCTAGACTTGTAATATGTGTACCAGAAACAACAATATCAATACATGTTATATTTTACCCAGATAAACTGTACAGAAAAATGTACTAAATGTTTTTAAAACCAAAACATGACACTTGAAGGTTTTTGCATCTGTATGGGCGGTGAGTAAAGAGACCAATCAGCCGGTCTAGTGTAATTATTACTTAATTTATTAACATATCAAAGATAAATCTTGAATAAATAAATTATTAAAAGGTAATTAAAATATATATATATATATATACTAACTTGGCTGTACACAAGAAGAATTGTGATCCGTTGCTATTGGGTCCTGAGTTGGCCATGCTGAGGATCCCGGGACCCGTGTGCCTCAGTGAAAAGTTCTCATCATCAAATTTTCTTCCATATATGGATTTCCCTCCCGTCCCATTGTGATTTGTGAAGTCCCCACCTTGACACATCTGTTTATTTATTTGTTAAGGAATTTATTGCAAGAACAAGATAAGACGCCTCCATAGACTAGTGGATGCGCCTTTGGCATTGTATCCGGAGGTCATTGGTTCGATTCCCACCTATGGCAACAAAAAATATTAGTAGGTATGTTTTTCTGTTTGTCATGGTCTGGGTGTTTATAAAATAATTGTCCTAAATGTTGAGCTCTTATAGAAATGTATATATAAATATATATAACCAGTGCAGAAGAGATTAATAATGCTAATGCATGCCTATGTTTGTTGTATTTCAAACTAGTGATTCCACTTATTATGGGTATTTGATTTTTGCTATATAATAATTAAAGCCATTGGATTATAATATAACATTAACCTCAAACTATGTTTCCTAATACCATAAATCTTTAAAAAATATCCACAACTGTAGTTTGAATTGTGAGATAATTTAATAACAATTTAGTACATACCAAATAAGTGTATTAAAATAAGACTATTAAGAAAAGGATACAAAATCAGGTATTATCCTATGAAACTTGCTGCCCTGGTATCCAAACCCTTTCTCGTGTGTGCACAGGACCCGGAAGTTTTCTGCAGTCTTGGGAACTATGTCGGCTCTAAGCATCATGACTATTCGACCTAGCTCTTTCTTGTCTACACTTATATCGAAATATACTTGGGGATTGCGGTTTTCTGAGGGTTTGGCAGGAATTATCTGAAATTTTTAAAGAAAAATTATTAGTATTAAATATGTATTATAAGCAATAAGAATTGTTTAAAAGCTTGTTTCGAAATTTATTTGACTATACCAATATTGGAAGCTTTCAGACATTAAAATACTGCTACAAGCTGGCCACTTATTCAGTAGACTCAGAATACCATCGGCTGCAAATAGGTGGGAATAATGTCAATGGTGTCATCAACTATTTCTGATATTTAAGATTAAGCTGCACAATTATATTTATATATTTTCTTCATCTGAGACTAACACCAATTGAATTACAATTTAAAAAGTCTTTTATTTTAAACAGTACATTTTTTTTTTAATTAAATAAAATAAATAAATAGTTGATTAAATGATGAGAAAAAATAATAAATAGTATGGGTTAAAATATAATCATATTTATATTACCTAATAAAAATTAACTTACACTTTTAGCAGTTTCTGTATTACTTTGTGTATCTTCTTCTGTGGCATCACCTCCAGGCCCCACTTTGTTCCCGGGTAATGTTTCACCTGCATGTTTCTGTAGCCAGGTGTCTTCTGACCATACTGGTCGGGTAGACCCCTCCTTTATTTTCTGTGGCGCCGCTATGTTCACTCTTATGGTTCTACCAAATAATTCTGAGTCATTCTGGAATTAAATTCTCAATAAATGCAATTCACCTCTTAACTATTTTTATTAACCAATTTGTGATGGTCACAACGGTCAAAAGGCTGCTCCACCACTCCTAACCAAAAATGGTTAGGTGCTATACTTGACTCACATAGAAATATCAGTTATTCAATACCTGCAATCCTTGCTTTTCAATTTTCTTCTTAACTTCTATATTTTTAAATGAACTATTAGAGTAAGAAAATATGTATTTTTCTTAATGGTTTTTTTAGGGTGAACTTGGATAGACCCCAAATGCATTCTAGATTATACCCTCTGAGGGTTGGTAGTTCTTAGGACTTCAATTAATTTAAGAGCTTTTTATGATTGTAATGTTTTATTACAGACGTTACCAACCAATATTTGTTGTTAATGTGAAGAATCACAGAAACTGTCAGGTTAATAGAAAATGGAAAAGTAAAGATTTTGGAGTTGTAGGAAGTCGGTAATTTGTTGCTTTTATTTACACTTCCATCCTATATTATCCAACAACATACATAACCTAAAATTATCAAACTAACCATATTATCAATAGCAGCCGCGGCATCTTCGGCATTCTCAAACTCGATGAAAGCAAAGCCTCTGTGCTTCTCCGTTTCATAGTCGAGAGGAATTTGGACATCGATCAAGTCACCAAATGGTACGAAAGCGGCATTCAACACTTTCTCATCAACTTCGTCACCTAAACCACCAACGTATATAGTCCGTTTAGAATTGGGTTTACTGGACATTTTTACTGTGGGGACTTAAAAATAAAGCGAAATTATTCTTTTAGAAATCGATAAAAACTTTAATTGAAAAACTTTGTTTATTTTGAAACGGCTGTTTGACATTTATTTTTTAATCTGTTGATGATGATGTTTTATTTATCCTTGTGGGAAGGCAAGGACATGAACCATACAGCCATTAAAATTATAAATATATTTATTTATTACAAAGCGGGTCTTTTCATTTATTCCGGTATCTTATCGGGAGTTTTATAAAATTGTTGAAGTCGGTACCTATATAAATACAGCTCATTTAAATCTGTGATGATGATGTTTTATTTATCCTTAAGGGAAGCATAAGCAATACAGCCAAATCTTATTTTTTTTAACTTAGAAATTAAAATAAAGTAACATAAAACTTTATTTTATTTCATTATTACTTCGGTTTATTATAATTAACATTTACTTATTTTCTTTCGGTTCTCTGCATATGGTGATCGCGTCGATTTAGTGGGTAATATTAGTAGGTTCAAACCATAGTATTATGGTTTGACCCTACTAAAATGACAGCTTAATAATAGAAAATACAAATAGTCAAAAATATAAAAATCTAATATCTAAATTACTACGAATTACTAAGGTGAAATGAAATAAAACTCGCACTAAAATCCATAAAGTGAGCGGATGAATTCTTTATATCTTTCTCACCTGTAAAGCCCCATAAATATAAATTACCTCAGTATTATTTCGAATATAGGTATTTATTATAACTGAGAAAAGTTGTTCTATTTTTGTTTAGATTACAACTTTTTATTATCATTTATTATTTTAATTTAAGGCAAATGGACGCAAACCGTTATTAAAACAAATGCGACAGTCAAATCATTTCAATGCACCGTTTTATCGATAAAACCTTATATATATATATATATAAGTAACCTGATATAAAAGTCCTTCGGTTTTCGGAGCCTATATGCTTCTTCGATTTCTTCTTTTAGAATGCGATGTTACAAAACGGTCTGTTTATATGACGATAAAGAAAACCAGTGTGTAATCTGACTTTTCTCTCCACATTTTATAACCAATTGTATTGATATTTACAGACTTTTGTATGTCTGCAAATCACTAGGTGAATACAAAGAATACTTAGGTTCAGGAGAAAAAGGGCTAAGTAAAAAGCACCTTTACATAACAGTTACTTGCGTACTTAAGTAAAGTTTTCAATCTATACTAAATAGCAGGTTATTATTAAATCCAGTTCCCTCGCATTACAGCCTTGCCACCACCTTCATCACATCATTTATTTGTAAGATGCTTCAAGTCACCGTACGTATCATAGCGGTCTATACCTGCATATTTACATAACGTGCTCTCTCCTATATAAGGAACAAGCCAGTTTATTAATTAAACAGAAACGACAGATCTAATTTGTGATTTCACAGATAATAAATTTATACGACATTTGTATAAAATTCATTAGAGTATTGCGTTTTAATGTTGATTTATAAAAGTTGTAGCTTGTAAACCTATTTACAACAGCTTATAATCTCCTTTATATATATTTATTATATTATATTTTATTTTTAAATTAATTATACACATTACCTAAATAAACCTACCATACTTTGAATACCTCCATAGCGTAGATAGTGATCATTCGTTGAAAGTAGGTATGTTAAATTAAACCCCAGTCGATACTGTTGCCATACAAACGTACTTCTAATATTAAAATAAATATCATCACGGGTGCCTTACGAGGGGTTTTTAATCCCACCACGTGGTTGCCTATGGTATGAGTCTACACCGAACAAGTGGCTAGCTCGTCTCGGTGTTTGGATAGACTCAATAACCCATCTATAAACAGTTTCACAAGGTATAGTGAAACTGAGACCGACAGCTTAACGTGCTCTCCGAGGCACTATAATAATAATTCTTTATTCATAATTAATGCTTACAATTTAACTTACCAGATCCCATACTAGGAAAACCTGTGCTATAGGTATTTGGTTTATAATTATTAAAATAATTACATATTACAAACTATGTAATATGTAATAATAGTAGTGTTGTTAAAAAAATGTACATCATTTTTTAGATTTAAAAACTCATTGGTTTGAACCCGGTACCTTAAACACACCGCGGTTTGAACCCGGTACCTTAATGTTTTTAAGTTTAAGGTCCAACCAACTGGGCCACCTAATATTAATAATCAAATTATGGAAAAAATAAAAAAAAATGCATCTTATCAATTTTTGTTTTTATCAATAAATCTTATATACCTCTAAATCTAGAACAGTGAGTCACGGTGTCCCACAAGGTAGTATTTTAGGTCCATTGTTATTTTTAATTTATATAAATGACATTCCCAAGATATGTGATTGCCCAAAGGTGTTCTTTGCAGATGACAGCACAGTTGTTTTTAGTGAAACTCAAAATGACTTCAGTGAAAAAATTAATAAAACTTTAAGCATTCTTATTCAATGGCTTAATGATCAATTTGAATAAGACTAAAATTATGTATTTTAATAAGCAAACAAATCCTCTTTTTATTAAATACAACAATACAGCTATAGATGACATAAGTGAAACAAAATTTTTAGGACTTATTAGATGATAAATGCTCATGGAAAGGCCATATTCATGCAATTTATACTAAACTTAATAGTTATGTTTATGTTTTAAGGAATTTATACAAAATTTCAAATTTATCTACTATTCAGGCTGCCTATCATGGATTATGTCGCATCTATATTGAGATATGGAATCATATTTTGGGGAAATTCCACTGACAACTCATGATAGTAAATGTATACGATCTATCTGTAATTTAAAACCATGGGAAAGTTGTAAAAGCAGTTTTATTAAGAACTAAATATTTAACTGTGCCTTCACTATATATCTATGAAGCCGTAGTGTTCGTTCAAAACTTAAACTTTAATAAAACACTACGTATATCCAAACAATAGTAATTTTAAGCGGCATAAAAATAAAATAAGCAGTATTAACCATCATTGAGATTGTACAATAGAATACCTAATTCGATAAGGGAATGCTATAACATAACTAAGTTTAAAAAGGAAATGTTTAATTGTTTTTTTATAAAAACCTATTATGACATTTACGAATTTCTTAATGATAAGACATGTTTTTTATATATACCGACCTATATATACGAGTTTATATAAATACCGTGACATAATTTAGAAATTGATAATATTTTGTGATTGTCCGTGAAATCCGTTGAATTTGATAATGTTGCATTGTTTGTTTTGTTAAGGTTGATTTATTATTGTTAATACTGTATCAATTTAAAATTTGCATGGCAATTGTGGTAAAATATGCTGAGCTTTTATTTATAAATGATTATGTCCATCTTTGTAACCACATTGATAAACTGTCTTTATCTTTATCAATTCTTCCAAGTAACCATATATTTTTCTAAATCATTATACCTATTATATGTCGTAGAGCACCCGTGATGTATGTATTATACCTATACTGAACGAAACCTATATGTTTTTTGAGAGTGATATTTAATGTAAATATCTCTCTGCTTGATTGCAGACATGATGATGGCATCTCTCATACTTCTAGTAGGTAAGTGGGTACATAATCTGTCAAATAAAACTAAATTATCATTGAATAAAGGTAGCTTTTATTAAATCATAAGTACCTACCTAAGATAAATAGCCTCATTAAATGCAATTATCCCACATAAAACCGAGCTAAAGGGCTTATAAAAACAAAAGTGACTTTACTAAAACCCTTAATCTTCCATTAAATATTTAAATAAAGACCAAATCAAAGTGTTTACTGAACATTTACCGACTTAAAGCGCACAAAGGTAATCGCATAGGAGCTGCAAAAGTCTGTCTTAAATGCAAAATAGCTCATGTTAACTCATGTAGAGGCCATTTTCAAGGGTTTTTTTTTATCCCATTAATGACCCTTTGGTGCTAGCCGATAGTAATTATGGAGCCAGTAGACGGTGTCATTTGAAAAATACTAAACAAGTATTTATATGATAGAACCATTAAATAAATAGAATCGTTAAGTAATGGTATAATAAAAAGCACAGGATAAACCCAAAGAAAAACAGATTTGGTAATTTATGATATGTTTGTTTTTTAACTTTAAAAATAGCATAGGTACAGGCTAGCTTGATATTGCTAAGCATCTCCGTCCAAACCTTTGGGAAATACGACTAGTATTTTTAACCTTCTTCTAAAAATATATGATATTATAGTTCTGGCAGCAAGAAGATCAACTAATATCCACATTTATATCTCAACCATTTTCCAGATATCACTGCCTGAACAGACAGGCGGGATATGTGATCACATATGGGTTCCGCATTTTATTTAAAACGTACCAAACCCTATAAATACTTATTTATAAACAAATGTTAATTTGCTACTAAGATTGGTTACAAACACAGACTCTGAAAACAATTATATCGAAGGTACTGATCTAAACTATATAAATTTTGAATAAATATGTTCTATCTAATTTGTTTGTAAGCTAGATGTAAGAAAGTCGATAAATGATAAAGAGATCGGTCCTAGGGTTCTTAATTTAGTGCCACCGCAAGCGACTGGATCCAATTATATGGTTATGTCATGATCAGCTTGAAATATTATGTTTATGGATGAGATGGAGATAAAGGATTATTTATATTTTTAACTTGAGCCTACTTAATAAATCGTTAGGAAAAACTGCCCTGCAATTAAGAAACGTGTAGGTATATCAGCTTTTAATAAAGGTAACAAAATATGTTTGGAAATAATATATCTCAATATAGATTAATTTTGGCTTCTCAAAACGAATTTGGAAAACGAATACATTTCGTTTTCCCGTAACAAATGAATTAAAACAAAATTGCTATGAATCTCATTACCTAGCATTTCACGTAAATTTGTAGACATTTATGGTTAGAATATAAATATATTTATTCAACAAAATAATGAATACAAAAACTTATGCTAATTTATAAAATAGAATTCACAATAAAAAAACACTGCATTTATGAAATGTCAAAAAAGTTTATAAAACACCTTATTACTGGTTAGTCATTACGTTCTTCTTCTTCAGTTGATACTTCCTTTCAATAACGGTAAAGAATGTACCTACTTACCCAAATAGGTCACGCTTGGCAACAAATCCAAAAAAACATTTTAGTTAATAACACTGAAATTAGTTGAGCATTTTTTAAATATTGTTACTTTAGGTATAATTATTTATATATATACATATATAATATACACTATTTTATTTTAGTTTTTGGGGCTGACATCAGTCAGAACACTTCGACCCAGTAGGATCTTTTGTGTATGTATAACACTGTACTCCTAATATCTCTACAGATTTTGAATGTTTTACTCTGGACAGACGGACTAAGTGATTCTAGAGTCTGGCCATCGCATGTTGACACTAGGAGTATGTGTTTTTTCTTTGTTTATGCGAAAGAACCAGATAGGGATTATTCCTGGGGTCAACATTCAATAGCGCAGACTCTATTCAATATGATTGTTTATTGATCAGTTTTTTTTTCTGTTGTAGGAGCCAATCAACTTTTCCATCCAAATTCGAGTACAGTAACTATAGTAAATTTCACTAATAGTCTGTGGAAGAAATATTACACTTTTTACAGACCTAAAGGTCAAACTAAGTAATAAAACTGTACACGTCTCTTTGACAAATTGTATAATTTCTATCATAGCGTGAAGCAACATTCCTAGGTTCAATTTCGTCATTATAGGTACTATTACTAAGACCTACCAGACCATATGCAGGTATAAAATTAATCAGCTGCCTACCCGCTGCATTCTTCTACTCACGATCTTGAAGTCTTTATTTTTTATTAAACAAACCAAATGGCTTTAAGTTTTTATCTCTCCATTTATTGCACTATTTGTTAACTTAAAGTAGAACGGCTTGGAGCTCTGTAATTTGTTAAAACGATTGTAATTAATTACTGTTGTAACTACATTGTTATTATAGGGCTTTGCTTCTTTAGATTATTAAAAAGATCAAAATTATCATCATCTACAACACGCTGGCTTTGGTTTTGGAACAAAATCTGTAAATAAGAGTATTTACAGATTTTGGGCACAAATTGAATGGAGATTTAATTCTGGTGCTGCCTCGCATATTTTCTATCAGGGTAATTTTAAGGACCTTCTAATTTTTAATTTTGCAATAGCATTATCATCAGTACAAAATTATCATAATTTATTATTGCAATTAGGTTTATATCATCTGGGGTATCAATTACTTGCATTGTAGAAACAATTCGACAGCCTCCGTAGACTAGTGGCTGCGCCTTTGGCGTTGTATCCGGAGGTCGTGGGTTCGATGTCCCACCCATGGCAAAAAAATATTAGTGCGTTTTTTTCTGACATTTTGTCATGGTCTGGGTGTTTTTAAAACATAACATGTATTATATCGTTGCTTCTGGTACACATTGTACAAGCCTAGAGCTTAGTTTATGACTAAAGCAATATGTGTAAATTGTCCTACATATTATTATTATCATTAAATCTATTTTACCGCTTAGTAATTTAAGCAATGAATTCCGAGAACTAGTGATTTCTAATCATGTTTCTGTATTTGAAGATACAATGTTTTTAATGAATGAAAAAACATTGCAATCACCAGAACAAGATCACGATTTTGCCTCGTCTTCATAGACCCTAGTATTATTTTAATTTGCTGCAACGCCCTTTAGAGTTTGTTGTATTATATCTATGCTAACTAGCGCAAAGTAGTTTTAGTTATAGAAAATAAAAACAGACTCCTCGGCCATCTAGTATCAAAAACTAGGACTTTTAACTTTACTCGTATAAGAGTTATTAAAAGAAAGCTAATAGAGGGCGTCTGTGTATAAGTAGATAACAAGCAATGACAAAATTCGTGAGGGCTGACTGGAACCTGGTTGGCTCAGCGGTTGAGCGCCTTGCCGCGATAGCGAGGTTCGTGGGTTCGAGTCCCGCCACCAGGAATTTTTTCATTGCATTTTTATCTTTAAAAATTTAATTTTAGTTATAGAATTAATTATGACTTTTATTTCATTTTTTTGGAGCACGGCATAAGGCTTTGTGATAATAAGTGAGCCTACCTACAAACTTCATAAATGGGGTTGATCCATAATTGTTGTTTTAAACAACATTGATCGCTTCTACTATACCGGCTACATGTGTTGCCCGTATTTCATGGGACGTCCCGTATTTAGGCCGTAATTTTAAATGTGGCATGGGACTGACTTTGTCCCGTATTTTAACCGTGCTCGATTTGTGATTTCCAATCAATCGTGCTACGGCTGAGAAATAATTACGCAACGTTAGTACGAAATAAATTCACCCCTTGCTTAATTAATATTTTTATTATTTAACATATTTAAAAAAATACAACAATAATCATGAATTATGAATATAAGTGTTTTTTTTTTATATATGTTGCCTGTCTAGAAATCTCATTAAAGAAAATCCTTTTTTTATATATCCCGGATAAAAAATCAGAAATCCTGTAGATATTTTTTTGTCCATTTAAGGGTCATTTTAAAATTACTAGTTTGTATGGAGAGGCTTTTTTTTTATTTGCGACACATGGTTCCATGGGAATTGTTCTATTTGATCAGTAGAACCTCATATTAGCCCAAAGTACACCCCTTCAAAGTCACCATGTAGGTATAATCCTCGTTTATAAATTAGACAAAGGTATTGCGTCCATATGGACATGTTATTGATGATTATTTTCGGTAGTATAGGAACGACAATTCTTTAGAGACAGACTGTATTTTATTTTCTGAATTTTAAAATTCACACCTCACGTGTGGTCTATTTAACACCCGTGTTCGTCGGAAAAACATGCTCTTAATTAAATACATAATCATAAAAATATTATCTTGTATTATGGGAGTGGGAATATATTGTTGCAATCCTGATACAAAGTCGGAATTATTTCAAAGTACACCTACACTGCGTACAATGGGTAAGTAAGTTTATTTACTTTTTTCTAAGCCCATCTCATCTTATACAATGCTGTAGACATCCTTTTCCGGTATAGCGCATACTATTTACAATGAAACCAGTTTGGTAAAGCATACTCATCGCAGCTCTACATAGAGTCCGCAATGATAGATAGGTATTTTTTTACTGTTCTATTTTTATTCCATTAAATATAGAATACTAAATATATTTTAACTTTCGCAAAAGCTTTAGTTATTTTGTAAATATGTTGTTATTATAGTTTGACACCCGTTGGTAAGCATATTTGTATATTTTGCTTCTACTATGCCGACTTCCCGATTCACGCTTATTTTAAAGGATATCATCACTGGTTCTTTACGGCGGCGCCCGAGACCGTTTATATGGCCTCAGGGTACCCAGCGGAGGGGTTTTTAATCCCACCTTGACGTAGCCGATTGTATGAGTCTAGACCGAACAAGTGGCTAGCTCGTCGCGATTCAAACGTACTTTCAATATTACAACTTGGGTGCTTTTCAAAGATTAATTATTATTTTTATGTTGGTAAAAAAATTTACGTAAAAATCTTTTTGTTGTTTTGGTTTTAAAACTCAACTTTATGCAGTGGAAGTCGGTGCAAGAGGAATTCCAGCAAAGTCTTTGCACCGTCTTGAAGGGTTTAGCCTTCCAAGATCGCCCTTGGAACTTTTATGGAGCGTGTTTCCAAGATGGCGCTAACAGGATAATATAGTATTTGGTTGAGTAGAGTGGGTAGTGAACACAGTGCAGGTGAGAGTTAAAAGGCCTTAAAACCTACTTCGCGGTCTCAAGTCCGGGATCGCTGCAGTTCATTCCCCTGCCTTCCAATCACGCGATGGATCCGGCACCCGCACGGAGAATCCATGGATAGCTAAGAACATTATCTCAATATTTTTGTATTATTAATATAACAAAAGTGATTTTTCTGATAATAAAAAACAAAACCAAAATAGAAATATTAATAAATACAATGATCAACGATATACTGGAAGGCGAAATTTTGTATGGAGTACGCAGACTTCGCGATTTAGAATGCAGTGTCCTTAAATAGCTTTAAAAATGTTGACAATTAATGTCATAGATAGATTTTTAATGTTTGCATTAGTTCGTAGTCTAAACATTACGTAGGCAATATATGATATATTCATTTTTCTCACCATACCATTTAGTACCTACTAATATAATCTAAATAAGTAGGTACACATATTTTTTTTCCTTCAATTTAACTTTTTTACTTATTCATCACCAGTGTGCCTATATTGGTCCATTAGGTACAAGCGCTTAGTAATTTTGTTTGGATCTAATAGTACCAGCATGGAGCAATTATATTCCTCATTAATGGTGGTCGGATGATGGGCGATGATTAATGTCTTATTTACAGTAAGAGCAGACACAAACTAGATTTTGACCGAGGTTTCGCACACATTTATGAGTATTGATAATCAACTAATGCCTAATAGCTAACTTAGTGTGAATTCAAAAAATATTTTATAATAACTACTTGGTACCCAAATAAAAAACAATAGGATATTATAAAATATCAGTCTTCGTTATTAAATTGGATTGTTTGTATTTGTTATTTGATTTTGTAAATAATTTTTTAAAAAGTGTGTTTTACCTAAATATAAAATTCTCTCGGATACGAACGATGTGTTTATAGTAATACTTTCGCCCTAATATGTATTAATAAATCACTAATAATTTATATTGCTTAAAATGTTTAATTTGCAATTCATATTCAAGTTATTACCAAAGTGATATAACCAAAGTGACGACCTGAAAATGGTCGCGGGAAGCCGATGGATACAGGCAGCACAGAACCGGTCGTTGTGGCGATCCTTGGGGGAGGCCTATGTCCAGCAGTGGACGCGCGAAAGGCTGGCATGATGATGATGATGATGATTAAAGTTATTTAATTTAAAATTGTATATTTCGTCCTTTTTTTCAAATATTTCTTCACAGATTTACAATTTGGTAATAGGGCAAGCCTTTAAAGAAGCAACCAGGCCGATGCATACAGGTGCACCGCTGGTTGCCATCACTATGCCTGCTTAAGATACCTCATCAAGCTTCGTCTAAAGGGCTCTAGGTTATAAGAGAAAGTTAACACGCTAGCTGATAGAGCGTTCCACATTTTAATAGTACGACAGATGTATGAATCGCCAAAACGTTTAGTACGAGTTGGTACATCTGCCACGGTATACATATGCATTTTGTATCCAGTGTGTGTTGTCCTGTAACGGAAAGGGAAAGGGAGAATAATGTTGAAAAGCTATAGCTATACTTACTGTTTCAACTTATATCATAGAAATAACTAAATAAACCAATAAATTTATATGGTTCCCATTCTCTCAAACATACGTATTCCAACTTCAGAGTCCTACGTATAGATATATCAAAATAAGTAACACAAACAGGGGGGGTATCCTCAAGAGACTTGTGTTTAAACATTTTCTGAATATGTAAATGTAACATCTCTGTTTCTGCTTTAACTAATTATTGTGCTGTGGGTATTGCTATAGTGCTTTAACTAATTATTGTGCTGTGAGTATTGCTATAGTGCTTTAACTAATTATTGTGCTGTGGGTATTGCTATAGTGCTTTAACTAATTATTGTGCTGTGGGTATTGCTATAGTGCTTAAACTAATTATTGTGCTGTGGGTATTGCTATAGTGCTTTAACTAATTATTGTGCTGTGGGTATTGCTATAGTGCTTTAACTAATTATTGTGCTGTGGGTACTGCTATAGTGCTTTAACTAATTATTGTGCTGTGGGTATTGCTATAGTGCTTTAACTAATTATTATGCTGTGGGTATTGCTATAGTGCTATTGATGTTTATTTATATTATATAGGTATTATGATTCATGTTTCGATAGTAAGTTTCGTCTTCCTTTTGTTTTAACATATGTTTTTTGTTGTTTTTATAGGCATAATTTCTTATTTAGATTAACTTGGAAATTTTACAGTATTAATACTGTTCTATAAAAACATAAACTTAATGAATATTGATAATAATAATAATAAAGATAGACAGTAAAAAGATTTTTACTGCACTGTCAGTCTCGTTTCTATAGATTACTGTCAATTATAACTTGAACTGTATTTTATTAGGGTTCAGTGGGTACTGAAAAAGTGAACTTATACGTACATACATAAACAATGTGTATGTATTGTTTATCTCTCGTATGTATTCTGTTTCTTATAACGAAAACTTTAGCTTGTCAAAATAACAAAATCCTTTAAAAAAATACATTAAACAATCAGCAAATAAAATGTTATTATATATTTAACAATCAGCAACAACGACAACTAGAAAGGTCTTGCACTCTATACTCTTCTATTACAGGTGCTTTTGCCTTTCTCGGTAGTTTGTAGCATTCCGTGTCGTAGCTATTGTACAAAAAAGATTTCGTTTTTTTGACAATCTAACATTTAAAGAAACAGAATATAGCCGCAGATCAAAAAATTAAATAAACAATTCGAAAAACACTTGTATTGTAAAAAATATAGCGACGGCTGTATATGTGTTTTACAATAAATGACGGACTGAATTCGTGGCTGAACAAAGGACAGATATGAAAATGTCCAATATTTATTGGAGCACGGCATATGACCTTGTATCTACCCAATGGTAAGCAGATCTACAAAGTAGAAACGAAAATTGAGTTGGCAATTAGGGTTAGGTGTAAGTATACATCTATATACCAGGAACCCTAAGTCTTAAAGTAATAATCGTTCTTTACATATAAATATCTAGGTTATTAGCGGAATAAGAGCTTTTAATTAAAGATCTTTTAATAGTAATGGTCACTTTAGGCCCTAAGCTTCGTGATGACCATAGGAAATAGAATAATTATAACAAAATGTTACCGACTTTGACACCTGTCAATTTACGACACTGTATAATAATCGGCTTAATATTAATCCAATCAAGAAAAAACGAATCTAAAATTAAATTAATGACAGCAGTTAGGTTACGTAATAAAGTTTTTAATCTCTCTATTATATGTAATAATAATAATATGTAGGACAAATTACATATATTGCTCTGGTCACAAACTAAGCTCTAGGCTTAAACTATGTGTACCAGAAGCAACGATATAATACATATTACATTTCATAGACCATGACAAACTGTACAGAAAAACGTACTAATATTTTTTTGCCATGGGTGGGAATCGAACCCACGACCTCTTGATACAACGCCAAAGGCGCAACCACTAGTCTACGGAGGTTGTATAAACTATACTGCACTAATTTTTTTAGAGTCTGGTGAGTATTCCACTCCCTTTGTTCCGTACTTTTTTAGCCGTTTTAAGTTTTTTTTTTTGTTGGAGCACGACATGTGAGTTTGTATCTACCTGGTGGTGAACAGACCTACAAAGTCCATGAATGGGATCAATCAATAATTGTTCTTATACAATATTGATCGCTCCCACTATGCCAGCTAAATGATGCGATTACGAAATGGGGGGTGACAATGACGTTTTGCATTACGAGTTAATTTTGTTATTTTCAAGCATTGTTTGTTATTTTCAAGCATTATTTGTTATTTTTTTAACCATAGTACCTTCCAAAGCGTGCTAAAACTAGATTTAATATAAGATGGCATTTCTTCACGTACGTAGACAAGTATGTGATTGGTCCGGAACACTAGTGACGGAAACTTACATGAGTAATACTAGATAATGTATCGCCTAATGTCGCAGATATTATAAGTTCCGCCGCACGTCTCTTAACCGCATATGTAATGGTAGCCATTACTGTTTATGCAATGTCATTTGGAGAAGACATTGTAGCGCTATATTACATATAAGATTTTTAAAAAAACTTAGCTTTGGTGAGAAAAAAAAGCTTTTTCAGTTATATGTCTTAGAGCTTTTACGACTATCAAAATTAATCTACCTACATACCATAAAAATAATATGTATACACTTTATTTATCTTCAGTGTTCTTGATAAAAAAAAACAAAAAACGAATCTAATAAGTTATAAGTTTTACTTGCATTAAAATATAGAAGTAAAGCTTTAAGCTAAATATAAATTAACATTGAATTGAGAGCCAATCCCAAGTGATCTCGCGAAGCACATATAAAGGCTGGAGGCTGTGTTGAGAAACTCCACGTATTATATATCATTACGGCATATTTCTGGGATGACCAGAGGCGATTGAACTCATCATTATTTGTAAACAAATAAACGTTGCAACGAGATTGAAATTATGCAGTGTGGTAAGCTATACTTATAAAGATTAGAAACACCAAAAAAAAAGGGTAAGTAAATTAAATTTAAGTTTAAGACGATCACAATTTACTGACGACAGAGTGTTTTTATTTTGACGGACGAATAGCCCTATGAGAGCTTTTTTTATATTCCACGATGACGTTTCTGCGTAGTTGGTAGCAGAACCTGGGTAGCTGAGGAGGTACTAGGGTCAGCACGAACACTTTTTAGTAGAGTTGTCTCCTAGTAGAACTACTGAATTTAGTAAGGGTGACTCCGTCAAAGGGTGCATTAACTTACCGCCGACTGTGTTTAAGTTGTTAACTGCTATCCATACGATTACTCAAACGCGAGGAACCGAGGACGATTTGAAATTAAATCGTTAAGTTCTTGTACTTTGGGTGAGAATGACTTGAATATACTTATTATTATGAAAAAAGAAGAATTAAGTATAATAAAAAATATATAATTAACTAGGTATTAGATAAAAATATAATACGTATATAAAAACTAAAAACAAATTAAAATATTAGTGCTAGCCACTTATCCGGTGTTGACTTATACCGTCGGCTACGATGAGGTGGAATTAAAACCCCTTCGCTGGTACCCTCAGGCTGTCTAGGCTATATATTTTTTGTTATGGCAATAACACCTGGGAAACGCAGTCTTTTGAGCACACTTCCCATTGGCAGCGTTTTGGAGGAAATATATTTATTATAAATATAAAGAATAATATTATATAACAATTATATTTCTACTAACTCACAGCCAGAAAGAAGGGTGACCGGCTGGCTGCATTATCTCTTTGTATGGTCAAACCTATACGTTGTCCAAGAACGTGCCAGCTCCCTCATGCCTCATGCTATTAACCCCAAACGGCTAAAATCATGCTCTCATTTTATGCAGCACAAGCAGTAGCATCAACTTTTTATATGGCTCCTGTAAAACGTGAGGCTCCAAAAGATTTCTGGCACGTGGCGTCTCCTACGCAACATCGCCAACATTTCCTGGGTACTAAAGTCATTCCTCATGTCTCTTACCATTATTCTGAGGCAAACCATTACATTAGTATTGGTTCCAAAACAGATAGTTGCCAAATAGTGATAAGAACCCGATAAATGATTTGATTTAGGCTTGCGCTTTTATTGCAATATAAGATGTGGTGACCGAGTTGGTGGACCATCTCTCCATACTGGCAGCCATATGTAAGGTTGCAGGTTGAGTACCCTGTAACCTTCCACAGAAGATACCTAGATGAAGAGATAAAGTTTTGAGTAGTGTGTGGCGGACAACCTTAATTACGGGAAGATGAAAATAAGGATTCATTTTTACTTATTGCAGAGTAGTTAGTAAGACATGATAACCGTAATTAATAATGTCCGGATGAGCAATTCTCGCACTTTCGACATTCATCTCGATTCGAGATTTTTAAACGAAAAATTACTAAATATGTCATTTTTCGTTCAATATTTATATATTTATTATTTATTTCGTTTAATGTTCGATAATTTTGAACGAAAAATGCTATATTTAGTAATTTTTCGTTTAAAAATCTCGAATCGAGATGAATGTCGGAAGCGCGAGAATCGCCCACCAGGGTGTTTTCATTGCACCAGCTAACTTGGAATGGTGAATAATATTTTAAAACAAACAAAAGAAAAAACTTAAATTTAGGTTACATTTTGTATTAGAATCATTGAGCTAAACACCTCTTGAAGATTCAAACCCACATCTTCCAGATCAGGCATCTAGATGCAATAATTAAGCCGCTGATCTCTCCAACAAAATGGCCGGTACCTATAAAACTAGTACAAGGTGTTGTTTCGCATTACTTGAGCTCGTATCGCCGACACACAAGGTCAAGGCAGAGCTCGGAGCTTTGGAGTCATTGCTCTGAGTGTACTTACGGGAGCCGCGCTTCGGGGACGCTTTCGTGTCGGTCCGGTCACTCCGTTTTGTATTGTGAACTATTTTTTGCAGAAACTTATTGGTGAGCGAAGCTTTTAATTTGTTTTTTAATTAGATGTTTAGTAGATTAGATAATGTTTTAATGATCTGAAATAAATTTAGTGTGTTTATATGATTATATTTATAGTATCTAAGTGATGTATTAAATTTGTTTTTTAATTAGATGCTTAATAGTTTAAATAATGATTTAATGATATGAAAGTTATCAAGTTTTGTTTATATTTAAATTATTAAGATAAAATAGCATATATTTTTTTCTGGAAGGTCGTGGGTTCGAGTCCCACGCCCTAGGATTTTTCTTCATAATTTCAATAATGATAAAATCTAATAAATTTCAAATTTTTAATGTTATTATCTACTGTTGGTTTAATTCGTGCATTTAATTAAATATTTAGCGTTTGAAATGCATTATTTCCATTTCCTATTTTGAAATTTTGAATTATCGTAGAACAATTCCTGATTTTCTCCATAAATAGCTTACTCCATTAGGTGAAATTTAGGAATTTTATATAAGTACCTACAAGTTACAGTGCTTCGAATCAAAAGTGAACTACCTATATTTAAATTGAAACGATTAAAATAATTGTTTAATATACTTACTTAATTATTACACGAGGTATTCCCTTTTGTGGTTACAGAGTCAAAAGAACTTTTGTGAATTTATTTATTTCTTTAATGGTTGGTTCACCAGCAGACCCCAGTCCTTTACAAGTTAAGAAACATGCATTAAAATAAATTCCTAGGCTAGGAACCAATTCAGTGCACATAACATGCTAAGATTCATTATTTCCTACAGTGTTATACAATATAAAATATAGGATTTAATTAATAATCATAAAAATTAAGTAAACTTTACTATAACCAAAAAAATAACAACAATAATACCAAAATTATAATTAATTTAAAGATATTTAAACCAAAGTAAAAAGCCGTTAAGCTAAATTTTAACCAAAAGCTGTTATTTATTACGTCAGAATTGCATCATATCGATTAAAGTTTAGCTTATCTTTGTGCGCGTAATTACCCCGCTGGTATCAAATAGTAAAAATAAAACTATTATAATTCTGAAACCGTCATTATATTTATAAATAAACTAGCTCGTACGTAAATTTATTAATTAGTATTCAATCTTACAATTATAGATAAAGCCTTAACAAGATATCAAATTGCATGGTAAAAGCACTATACAATTACCTCTCTCAGAGAAATAATTTATTATTGTGGATCCAAAATTATCATTGTACGAATTATGGACTACTTATTAGCAATTAAAACATACAAGAAGATCAAATTATATACTTACGACCATATTCTATATTTTCTAGGGGTTCAAACCAAAATAATTCCACAATTTAATGTACTTATTGAGGCAAAACAGCAGCATTCATCTCATTAACTTTTTTTTTATTGCACTAAGAAGGTTTGTACGAAGGCGAGCTTAATGCCTTAAGCATTATCTACCAGCTATCTAAGTGTAATGAATGAAACTACCAAAACTAACATATTTTTTTTAAATAAAATTCTTCTTTAAAATATTATTTGACATTAGTCCGTAGATTTTTTAAATAATATGGTTGGTTATACTTACCTAGTCTGAAACGCTAAGTTGATCAAAGGATACGCTAGGTGTTATGTCCTTTACATATTATTATTTTATATTGTATCCGGAGGTTGTGTGTTCGACTACAACACACAAGCTCCCCCTAGGACTGTAAGATTTCCTAGATATTATTACTAACAACCCTATTAGGTACCGGAAATAGGCTGTTATAAAAGCAAAAACAATAGTACAGTAAAAGGCTATTTATGCAAGGTATAATTCCGTAATGGAATAATAGCTTTTGATTATATATACTTCCCATCATTTGATTTGCATGTTGCTCTACTTGCCTTAGGGGTTTCACGTTTTATGAATGTTTTTAAAGGTTTGTTTTCAACTTTATCCAATCGCTCGCGCAACCAAGCTAGCCTCTAACGTCCGATGTTCGCGCGGTCTATCGCTACGCGTTTTGCGTCCGATGCTTTAATAATAAAACCATGATATCTGCTAATTAAAACTATAATAATAATAAAAAATACGGAGAAATAGGTGGAAAAGTACTTATCAAAGTACTTTCAGGGTGCGGTTACGAAACGGGCGGCTGTTTTTTTTTAAGTGACCAAGTTATTAAAATAGACTCGTAATGAAAATTCGTCTTCGTCATCGCTTATTTCGTAACCGCATCATTTAGCCGGCATAGTTGAAGCTCGTTCATGGACTATGAAGGTATGCTTACCACCAGGTAGATGCAGTCACATGACATGCTTTTATAATCTCCGTAGACGTAGTGGTTGCGCCTTTGGCGTTGTATCCGGAGGTCGTGGGTTCGATTCCCACCCATTGCAAAAAAAACGTAGTTTATAAAAATAATATGTATTTTATCGTTGCTTACTAAAACATGCGCCAAGTATTAAAAAAACTGTGTTGCTTTTCATAATTCTCCATTTTAATATAAAAATATTGGAAATAAAACTAATTCAAAAATAAGTATAAAATTCTAGTATATTTTCCCTTTGCTTTAATGTAAAAATATTAAAATTAAATTTAGTCTCACGTAGAAGAAATAAATAGATACTTACCTATATTTTCCGAGGTTTACAATATTTCAATACAATAAATGGGCCTGTCTTTGAGTCAGATTGAGGATTGTCCTCAATCTGTGACAAATCAGGAATAGGGTAAAATTCAAAATTATTTATTTCAAGTTGTTTCGGTTTTAGTCTGTGGGCTCACCAGTTTTCAGGAGACTATTGGATGGATTTATTGTCGTCGAGGTGGTAGTCTCCTTACAGGGTGCGATTACGAAATGTGTGTGTGTGTTTGTAATAGTACATTATGTTATAATTTAATACACCGTGAACAATAGGATGTTTTAATTGTACGAGTATATGTGCGTTAGTAATTATGCTATTTTATCTAGTAGTGTTTCTGATTTATTATTATAACATATTGTATAATGTTTAATATAATAACCGTACAGAGAAGGAATCCTAGGAACACCGACTGCAAAAATTACTACAGTGATCTAAAGGTAGAACTAGGAAACAAAAAAGGTAAGCTCAATTCCATTATAGATATATAATTCGAAGCTGACAGGTTTGGGAGGGCAATCAATAAGGCATGGACTAACAATTGTCCGGAAAGAAATATTTTAGGAAAAAAGGTCCCACAGTGGAATCAGGATTTACCTAAACTACAAGGTGAATCGTAAGGCTTTCAATGTCCCAAAAGCAAGAAACGACTTTAGTAAGTATGCACGCTTATTAACAGAATACAATAAAGCAGTACGGAGAGCTAAAAGACAGGCATGGAAAATCTATTGCGAATCGATAGAATCGATACCCGGCATCATGAGACTGACAAAGGCAATGGCTACTACGAAAGTCAACCCACTTATTATGGTAAAGGGCGAAAACGGTAAGCTAATGGAGACTGGGAAAGGTACGTTGTAAATTATGTTTAAAACACACTTTCCAGGATCCTTTATCACAAACAACGAGGTAGACAACTTAAACATTGTCAACAACCAGGCAGTACATACTACTAAATAATACTGGGAAACTGCGAAAAAAGTAGTAGATGAACATAAAATAAAATGGGCCCTGAGCAATTTCCAAACTTATAAATCTCCGGGTCCTGATGAAATACATATATCCTATTCTACTACAAAGGCGGCTGCCAATATTAAACTCCCACATTAGCAGACTCTTCAAAGCATCTATTGCATTTGGTTACACTAAAGCAGTGGAAGATGGTTAAGGTAGTATTTATACCGAAGCCACTAAAGTGACCTACGAACAACCCAAGTCGTTTAGACCTATTAGTCTATCATCTTTCTTATTAAAGATACTAGAAAAAATACTGGATAGACACATCAGGGAGAGTCCACTAACAAGGACACCTCTTCACAGACTTCAGTGTGCCTACCAACAAGGAAAGTCAACTGAAACTGCGCTTCATCATGTCGTTCAAAAAGCCGAGGTGGCTTTAGAGAACAAGGATGTATGCGTGGGCATTTTCCAAGACATAGAAGGAGCATTTGATCGCACAACTTTCGCAGGCATTGACAGTGCCTCAAAACACCATAGCATAGAACCAACCATTTGTAGATGGATACAAAATATGCTCAGGAATAGAATCGTTATATCACAACTACCCGGAGAGAAAATGATGATAACTACAACCAAAGAATGTCCACAGGGTGGAGTACTTTTCCCTTTGTTGTGGAGCCGTGTTGTAGACTCAATTATAACAACACAGGCTTATCTGGATCCAGAATGCTACAGGCTAACCGACCTTAGTGATATCCTTAAATACGTCATCAACATATTTGGGGATGGTACTGAGGTTTGTGGTCAATAGGAATGGGGAACACACAAAAGATCCCAAAGGGTCGAAATGTTTTTGACTGATGTCAACCCCGGAACCATTAACATAAGATGAGATAACGTTTAATATTAACACACAGTTCTTAACAAACAAGTTTAGTTTAGTTTTAAATCTTCCAAATCGCTGTACATGGGCATGATGTTGAGCAGTACTCCCTTGCTGAGTGGCAAGGCTGATTCTTTGCAAGAAAAAGCTGCCAGCCCTCAGGTCACCTGAAACAACAACTAACTTTGGAGCAAATTCTTTATAGAAATTTAAGGCGTCAGCTTACCATGGTCTCACGTCTCTACAGCAAATACCAAATATACATTACTATTGTCAATGTACTCTATTTTTGGCATTTGTGCAGCTGCACTGATTAAAATTAAATACCTACTACCCATGTTTCTCGCCGATAATGCAGCTTCCTATAAGTGGAAGATTTTTTTAAATCGGCTCATTAATTTTTGTGTTGATCCGGGACAACAAATTATTATTTTTTTCTTTATAATATAAGTATAGATAATACTTTTATAGGTACCTATAAAAGTAGGGTACCTACTAACTAAACCTATTTATTTTATAATGGACTGAGGGCCTTATTATTAGTAGATAGTTATTAGATATGCTATTTTTTTCTGGGACGTACATTCTCTTGCAAATAAGAGCAATTTGATCTGCGATGATATTGTAAATTAACCAAGCGTAAAATAGGTAGGAACAGGTTTTATAGGTACTTGAATAATACTCGTTTATTGTTATTATGGTATTCTAATGTATTAGTAATATGTTGAATCCATTTACATATAGAAGTACCTATTATAGTAGTATACCTATGTAAATTAATATAATAAAGAAAATTGCAATAAATAAAAAAGTGCATACTCGTACAAGAAGAAATAAGGGAAATTTGAAATTAAAAGAAAATGTCAGTAGGTACACATAGTACCTAAGCAGAAAGTCAAAATTTTAAAATAAATACTTTTAAATAGGTATTATGGATTCCTAAATAGTGTTTTTTCCAAATTTTAAGTTTAGTATAGGTATACGAAAAACTACTAACCCTAAAAAAAATCGTAAAAAAAAATGTGCAAAAGCATAATACTATTCAGTCGGTCTTACTTTTACGCTTACCAACTTGTGGGACTGTTTGTATGGAAAGATGTATATTTTAGATGTATAGTTTGTTTCGGAATAACACAAAAACTACTAAACCGATTTTTATAATGCTTTCAACCAATAAAACTACATTACAATTACAAAAAACTACATTATCAACGATTAACATGAACTGATTTTTTAAATATTTTTTGATCCCCGGTCTTTTAAATTAAATGGTGAGTGAAACCGCGAAGCGCAGCTAAATAAACCCCGCGACGAGCTCGCTATTTGTTTGGTGTAGACTCAGAAAGGCGTCGGCAACGACGAGGTATCCCAATGATACTTAAATACATCTACTAATGACCCCAAGAAAAACAATATTCTCCGAGATATACAACATTTATGTCGGAATGGGTTGGTGGTACACTTCCTAGTGCCGGTGTGGTCCGATCTAATACCGTTATATGAGGTATTAATTAGTCTTGCTGTTGCTTATAAACTTTATAATGATAGCAGCTTTTGCCCGAAGCTTTGCACCTATTAGTAAATGTTTAAAAAACTGTTTTTTTTGCTTTTATAATGCAAAACAACAAAAATATATATTTACAAGGAAATTTATATATTTTATTTAGGTACAATACAGTCATAAACAAACATACATAAATGAAATAAACTATCTATAAAATAAAAAATATATTTGTATTTATTATCATAAAAAAATATAGAGTCCTATTGAGTTATGTTAAATAACTTGTTAATAAGTCCTTATGAACACTTTAGTTAAAATATGTATGTATGTATGTATCATCACGGGTGCCTTACGGCGCCCGAGACCGCCTAGACGGCCCCAGGGTACCCAGCGGAGGGGTTTTTAATCCCACCTCGTCGTAGCCGATGGTATGAGTCTACACCGAACAAGTGGCTCGTCGCGATGTTTTGAATAGACTCAATAACCCATCTATAAACAGTTTCACAAGTTGGTATAATGAAACCGGGACCGACAGCTTAACGTGCTCTCCGAGGCACTATAGTGGTGTTGTCAAACAAATGTACATATTTTTTTTTATTAAAAACTCATTGGTACACACCGGGATTCAAACCAGGGACCCAAGTGTTTTTAAGTCCAAGGTCTAACCAACTAGGTCACCACGTATATAAAAGTTAGTTAAAATATGTTTTGTCTCTTTTAAACATATTTACTTTTGTTGCTAATTTGTTCTTCAAGGACTCAATAAGTTATTATGAACAATTAAGGCCAAATATATATATATATTATTTACCTAATTACCTATCTTATTATCAAGTAAAAAGGGATGTGGATAAAGTAAAAAGGTGATCTTTGCCACCGTTTTCTCTATTTTGTACCCCATTGTCCTTCTCCTATTTTCTTAAATAGTCACTGATTTGGTAACCATGAAAACACTGCAACTTACATAATTAATTAATTATAAGATTTAAATTATATATTTTTTTTTTTTGCTTTTTTTTTTTCACAGGTCATCCAATAAGATACATAAATAAAACACAATATAATAATAATACTAGCTTGCTATATTTCGCCTTATTAGGGCGTCTTCAGGCAACAATATTCACAAAATAAAGTTTTAAGAAATAGAAAACTCACAAAACCTGGCGACATTCAATGTGAGCAATTTCTTCAAAATTATTAATCTTAAAACTATACTTCAACAATAACGTGTAATTCTATAATTAAATGAGTCTTAGGAGGTATTACTAACAATCTAATAAATGTAAAAACTGATGGCACTGTTGTGCAGGGAACCCTTTCTGTGCGCTGTACATCGCGATTGGCCTTTTTTTCGCTCCGGACGTTCATTATCTTCTCGAGGTGTTATACAATACCCAGCAAGGTCATTGGCAATTGAATGACCTCAGATACGTGTGTGTGTGGTTTTTTTTATGGAGCACGAGTGTGACTTTGTTCTGTCTGATGGTAAGCAGACCTACATAGCCTATGAATGGGGTCGAACAATACATTGTTGTTTAACAATAATAATAATAATAAATCGCTTATTTCCTTTAAAAGTTTACAAAAAGTCGTATTTCTAGGGTAAAAAGTAAATAAATAACAAAAAAACAAGCAGAAGCAAAAATATAAAACAAAAACTATCAAAATTGTACCTATAAGTAGTATTTTTGATGAAAATAAGCACCAAAATGCCATGGGGAAAGCGTTAATAAATTATATGGTATGGTGTATGGTAGGCTAATATATTATGTAGTGTATGTAGATTAATGTAAGTGTGGTGTGTTCGTTTATATTCAAGTACATAGTGAAAGAATGTGGCTATTTTTATTATTATATTTCTCACTTGGGCCTGATTATGCTTTTCGTGTCTATCGCTCCCACTATGCCGGCTAAATGATGCGGTACAAATTAGGCGGCGACATGTGTATTATGAGTGATATGAGTATTATTTTAGGTGCTTTATCGTCAAATCAATCGCATTCCTTGACGGTTGTTAAATATGTATGTATATTTACAAAAGCGGCAACTTTTTCACCCGGAAGTACATTACACCCAGCAAGTTTATTGACAATTGAATGACCCCAGATTAGAGGTTCGTAAGTCGTACTCCAATTTGCTATAGACAAACGTATGGTTCAATTCTATCGCAATTTGGAGGGCGAGGTGGGCCCTAAGGTATACATAAGTACAGAGATTTGACCCGGAAATAGCTTACCTCGTGTCATGATCTCGAGCAAGGTCATTGGCAACAAAATGACCCCGGTGCGTGGGAGATTCACCAAATTGCCAGCCCGTTATGTTGTTAGCAGATCTTTAACTGTACAGAAGGAAGTTGCACTATAATGGTTGTATACGGAAGGAGATAGCGATCGACTAGTGAGCTATTAAAAACCTTATTAGAGTCTTTATAACGTTCTTAATCTAACTGTTAAACATTTTGGGTATACACAATAGATTATTATACCTACTTATAGGTATCAGCTTCCGTAGACTAGTGGTTACGCCTTTGGCGTTGAATCCGGAGGTCGTGGGTTCGATTCCCACCCATGGCAAATAAATATTAGTACATTTTTCTGTATAGTTTGTCATGGTCTGGGTGTTTATAAAATATAATATGTACTATATCATTGTTTCTGGTGCACATAGTACAAGCCTAGAGCTTAGTTTGTGACCAAAGCAATTTGTGTAAATTGTCCTACATATTATTATTATTATATTTATGTCTTTGTATTACTCGCGCAACTTCGTAAGCTTTAACCGTTTACGCAGCGCACGCGACGGAAGCTCTGAAAAGGAACAAATTTTCCCCGTTTTCCCAATATTATTCATTGATGCTCCGCACCTATTGGTCATAGCATGATGTTATATAGCCTATAGCCTTCCTAGATAAATGGGCTCTCTAACACTAATATTTTTTTTTTAAACGGTCCGTAAAATTCAGAGATTACCCCCCTACAACCTCACAAACTTTATTATATTACTATAGATGTATGTTGGTATGCACTTCACAACAAAACTATTTAATGAATTTTGATTAAAATATAAGTCTGCCTGTTGAAAAAGGGCAATTTCCCAAATTTTATCATACCATATTTTTATTGCATAAATCAGATGAAACTCCTAAAAATGTTTTTGCCGACCGGACCATAGTCCCCAAGGTGGTGTTGTCAAACACATTTGATACACGCTCACACCCAAGACTTGAACTTGTCTACGGGTGTGAAGTTGGCAGCCTAAATCTAGCAGCCTTTATAACCCGACCACTTTAGGTATATTGTCTTTAGATAAAGTTTATTTTTATACACGCAATAGTATATTGAAATGTTTTACATGGTCTTATTATGATAAAAAAACAACTTAAAAAAATATTTGAAAGTTTTATTTAACAATTGTATTTTTCATTAATTAACTAACCGCGATTTTACCGTCTATACTAGACATAGAATATCGATAAAAAATGTAAATAACTAGAATACAAGACATATAATGTAATGTATAAACCCCTTCCATTTGTTAACATACATAAACAACACATCCTTCTATAACCCCGTAGTGAGGATGTGCCGCGCATTTAATCAGTTGGCAAATGACGGTCATGACATTGATATCTATGGGCAAAGGTTCAATGTATTTAAGAAGAATGTGAGAAATGTAGTTAGGTGATTTTACTCATTTACCATAAATTTATATGTAAAGCTATAATGTAGGAAAGCTTTAATCTTGCATATACCCAATTGTTCATCCTGTAATCTCACACCTTGGGCAAACTGTAAGTGATATGTAAAACCAAGAATTCAATCTTGCCAGTGAACTGGCTTACAGTTTCTCCGCTGTGGGATGCTGTTAATTAAAATTAAAATTAAAATAATAATAATAAAATAGGCATAGCAACCTGCGCTCGATTTTTCCTGATATGTGAGAAAAAAGTCTTCAAACTAGCTTATATTTTTATGACATATTTAAAAAGCATGCTAGCTTCACAACTTCTATACGAGACATATGATATCCATGAAATTTTGTTGAATACAGAATACTGAATACTATAGGCATAGCCTCCTGCGCTCGATTTATCCTGAAACTCTACAAAAAAAAATATCAAACTAACTTATGTTTTTTCTCATCTAAAAAGGCTGCTTGGTTTACAACTTGTCTCACCCTACTCCACTACAGAAATTAATCACTACAGACAGTTATTAAAGTAAATTAAAATATACAACCTATAATTTTTCTAGTTTTGTACTTTTTTCAAAAAAGACCCGCCAAGTAGTAATTTCTAAAATAAACAACTCAGTTGTCCGACTTGATTTATCTCTGCTACTGTGTCTGGAGGCTTTTTTCTGAGCTAAATATAGGACAGCCTTCTAACTATAGTAATTATTATGACACATGGCAAAATTAACGTCCACTTTTTATAATCTTTATATGTTATCTTATCATTAACATTATCATATTTTTTTGTTAAGTCATTATTATATTTTATAAACTTGTTTTACAAATTCAATACAGAGAGTTAGCAGCTATGAGTAACTATCTAATATAAAGTGAAAGAAAAAATTGACACCTGACACCTGACAGGAAACTACATATTGTTTACAAATATTTAATTATATTTATTATTTTATCATTAATCTTATTTTAAATTCATAAATTTTAGTGGATTCAATTAGTAATTAATCATATATGTTTACGTAAATAATTTTCTACGGAAATCTGCATACTAAAATGATAATAATATTCTACAGATTGCTCTCTATGTTCAAAAACATCAATATTAATCTTTTCAGCCTATTCCAGCTTTATACATATTAAATAAAAGGTTCACGGTCCAATGCATATCAATTGACCGTACGAAGATTTAAACATAATATTTATCATTTAAGTCTTGAAGAAAAAACCCGAGGACCCTTTTCTTTCTTCAGTAAAATTATAGAATTGTGAAGATTTCGTTCTTTGTCATATATCAATAGTAACATCTACAGGAGAACTATAAAGAATTTGGTTATCAACTACTACTGGTACTACCCATCTATTATTATTTTCCCAACATCATATTCTGAATTGCCACAATTTAAAAAAAAATGTTGCAAAAGAAGATTAAACATCATATTAATATAATTAATGGTATGATTAACATTAAATGTTATATTCTTGGAAGACTGTATCATAAGTCTATTAAATAATTTATCTGCATAATATAAACAATAAAGAGGGAAATCAAAGGAACTCAACAGAAACTGTGAAATTTAACTCTCAGTTATAAATCTGAACTGGTGTCTATTGGAAAAGGAGTCTTGTTAGTGCTTTTTATATATTTTAGTTATACTTAAATTTAATTAGTTATTTTAACTTTTTTCTTGTAATTGATTTTAACATTCCTATTAAGTTTTTGTTTAGGTTTCATTTATTATTTTGTATGATTTCTTTTTCTTTTTTTTTTTTTTCTCTTTCATGCTTGATTTTAATTTATTGTTTATTATTTTGTTGAATTGTTTAATTTTAATATAGGAACCTTTTTTTTGCTTGTTTATAATATTTAGGAGTTTTTTTTTAATATGACAGATATTTTATTACGTTGTAATTTATGCGATAATGGAAAATTATACAGAGGTGAGCGTGGACTTAAAATTCATGTAGGCCATATTCACAAGAATAACATTCCACATTCATGTCCACTCCCAGTTTTACACCCTACACCAGACCCGGTCTTGAACACTAGTCAACATTTTTGCCAGTCATTGTTGGAAAAATGTAAGGTATATAAAAAATGTTTTCCCGTTGTTAAAAGAATCCCCCGAGCTGCCCGAAACACTATTGCTTCTAAATTGTCTGAAATAATTTTGAAATGCATTAATTTAAACGAACTTTCCAATTGGGAAGACCTATTACTCTTTTCTTTTAATTACCTGCATGTTTCCAATAATGACTCTAAAAGAAAATGTTTATCGGCAAAATTAAAACATAATATTTTTACAGACAATTGTCAAAATATCTCTGATTGTAATATAATTAAGTCAAAAACTAAATCTATTTATAAAAAAGCAGAGGATAAGGTATTTGACGGTGACATCCGTGGCGCAATTAGATTATTGTCTTCTACTGATGCCTTAGCCCCGAACGATGACGACACTTTTAAAGAATTAAAAAATAAGCATCCTACACCGTCTTCTCGTCCAAATAACTTTCCTCCATTATTAGATCCACAAGATTGTCTAAAAATCACAGAGCTAGATGTAAGCAATGCTATAAATTCATTTCCTCCCGGATCCGCATCTGGTTTTGACGGATTATCACCACAACATATCAAAGACCTTACTATTGCAAATAACAATACCTCAGGTACTCAACTATTAGATTCAATTTGTAAACTTTGCCAGTTTATTATTTCAGGCTCAATACATGTAGATATTATTCCCTTCTTTTTTGGCGCATCATTAATAGCCCTAAAGAAGAAAAATGGTGGCATACGTCCCATAGCAATTGGCTGCACACTACGTCGACTTGTATCTAAAATCATATGTAACACAATTTCTCCGATTCTCGCTAATTCTTTTCCACCAAGACAGTTTGGTTTTGCAGTGAAATGTGGCGCTGAGGCGATAGTTCACGCGACACGTACATACTTGGAAAAAAAACATAACGATTATGATTTTTTAATTAAAATCGATCTAAAAAACGCCTTCAACTCGATTGACAGACATACTATGCTAGAGACTGTAAAAGAACATTTCCCAAATATATACAACTATATTCACCATAGTTATGCTCATTCATCTCACCTTCTATTTAATTCTCATTGCTTATTATCCGCAGTAGGGTGTCAACAAGGGGATCCTCTTGGGCCAGCACTTTTTAGCCTAACCATACACAAATATATTGAAAAATTAACTACCGATCTAAATGTCTGGTATTTAGACGACGGAACTTTAGCAGGAAAAAAAGATTCTTTAATTAATAATATCAACTCTCTTATTAACGATTTTAGATTATTGGGTCTGGAAATCAACTCATCGAAAACAGAGGTTTATTTTAATCCAAGTATTAGTCAAAATAATTTAATTAATATCACTAGAGAATTAAATTTAATACTTCCAAATTTTAATTGCTTAAATCAAAATGAACTATTTTTGTTAGGAGCTCCACTCACTTCTGAAGCAATACAACCACTAATTAAAAAAAAACAAAACCAATTAGATTTCTTTACAGAGCAGCTTACCCACATCAATCCACACACAAGTTTTTTTTTATTACGTAATTCTTTTGGTATACCAAGGTTAATATATTTCATGCGTTGTAGTCCACTTTGGCTGCAAGAAAATCAACTTCAAGTTATCGACACAACTTTAAAAAATAGTCTCGAAGTAATCTTAAATCTTTCACTTTCAAATTCTTCATGGGATCAATCCACCCTTCCGGTACGTTACGGAGGTATTGGTGTTCGATGCACAGTAGACGTGGCACTTCCAGCATTTCTCTCCTCAGTCCATGCTTGCTCAACTCTCGTCGGTAGTGTATTTTCCCCGTCTTTAGACGTAAGGGAGTTGAGTAATATGACCGAAGCAGTAGATTGCTGGAAGTTAAAGTGTTCAAACACTCCAATACCACAAAATGCAACTACGCAAAAAATATGGGACACTCCTTTAATATTGCAAAAAATTATTACACTAAAAGGTTCAAATAATTCTCTTGTACAAGCAAGACTTTTAGCTTCTTCTAGCAAAGAATCGGGCTCTTGGCTCGAAGCCATTCCCTCACCTTCACTTGGCACCCTACTTGACGGCAACGTCATTCGCATTGCCATTTCTCTCCGTGTAGGTGCTGCTCTATGTCAACCACATAGATGCATCTGCGGTGCTATGGTCGATGAGTCTGGTGTTCACGGCCTCTCATGTAAAAAAAGCGCTGGACGATGGCCGCGCCACGCCAATTTGAACGCTGTAATTAAACGCGCCTTGGGTTCCGCGGGTATCGCCAGCATTTTAGAGCCAACAGGAGTGAGTCGTGACGACGGAAAAAGACCTGACGGCATGACCATTGTCCCGTGGTGTAGGGGCCGATCGTTAGTGTGGGACGCCACCTGCACGGACACATTAGCTCCATCTAATCTACAGCTCACCTCTGTTTCCTCTGGGGCCGCAGCTCTTAAAGCACAAAATTTAAAACACGATAAATATTCCCAGCTCGCAGACCACTTTGAATTTCTGGCCTTTGCAGTGGAAACTTTAGGCCCTTGGTCCCCTGATGCTCTAGCATTTTCTAATCTGTTGGGAAAATTATTAATAGAGAAATCAGGTGACCGACGTGCTAGAGCCTACTTTTTCCAACGCATAGGGCTAGAAATTCAAAGAGGCAATGCGGCTGCAGTTCTCGGCACCTGCGCGGCTCCAGAGGAATTAATGGAAATATACTCATTAATTTAACTCTTTCTTTTTATTTTTTATTTATATGTATCATTTTAAATGTAAATCATATTATTATTAGTACTTGTATTAGAAAAATACAAAATACCAGAAAAGAGTCCATATTATTAATTAAAATCCATTTACTGTATGAATATCATATAAAGTCAGCCTGTATAAGTGTCACCCGGTATTTCTATTCACAATATAAAGTTAGGCAGGGACTACTCCCTCCCACTGCGCCTATTCCTACCTACATACTTCATTTAATATAATATACGTGGTGGCCGAGTTGGTTAGGTCTTGGACTTAAAAACACTTAGGTCCTTGGTTCGAATCCCGATGTGTGCCAATGATTTTTTAATTTTAAAATATATGTACATTTGTTTGACAACGCCACTATAGTGCCTCGTTAGCTGGAGAGCACGTTAAGCTGTCGATCCCAGTTTCAGTATAAGAACTTGTGAAACTGTTTATAGATGGGTTATTGAGTCTATCTAAAGATCGCGATGGGCTAGCCACTTGTTCGGTGTAGACTCATACCATCGGCTACGACGAGGTGGGATTAAAAACTCCTCCGCTGGGTACCCTGAGGACGTCTAGACGATCTCGGGCGCCGTAAGATGATATATGTATGCATGTATACTCCATTTACTGCCTTCTTTTAATAGATCACTACCTGGGTTGCTTTACTCGGCGATATGCGGTTTTGAAATGTAGAAAAAGATCAACGCAAATGATAAAAACTTATTGAGTCCTTCAAGAACACTTTAGTTATAGAAGGTTTTGTCTCTTTTATTTAGCAATAAAAATGAATATGTCTCAAAGAGACAAAACATTCCATAACTTAAGTGTTCTTCAAGGCTTCAATAAGTTTTTATGAATAAAGCCATAAATCTACGTTACTTCCAATAAATCTTTCAGAAATTCGATTCGGAATCCAATGAGTGGCTTTTTCATGAAACAAAAAAAAACGACAAATAAACAAACAATGTAATGTAATGATTAAATTGTAATTACGAATTTAAATGTTTACCTTCTATTTCTCGCGTCTTACCGTGTATTTAAGACTTTTGGAAAAATATTACGACAGGTCTATGATTTTATTACATACAATTTGATACAATACATACCATAGAGCAACACGGTCACCATACCAACCCGGAGCATACCTACTCGTAGATTAAAACTAGTAAAATGCAATAAATTACGACCTAAGAAGCAAGTATTTATATAATTTACAAGCAGTCTAGTAATAAGTGGTTTTGACGCATAAATGTTATTTGCCACACAAACATTTAATATAGTTTAAAACATCATAATCTCTTAGAAGAAATTGAAATCCAGACCTGATATTGGCATAAGAAACAAAAAATGTGTCAATCTTTGTTTTTTATCGAATTATCTTAATAGAATAAAAAGGACAATTTTAAGCCCGTCCTCAGTTTGTCGCAAACATTACGCAGCTCGTCTCACTACTTGATTGAATCCAACCGGTTACAGCCCTTTCATGCTAAATTGGCTCAGAGTTCCGATTATATGACCGGTGGTGGCGCGTCCCGTGCCGTCTGCACCAACTTCCAGTTTCACGTACGTAATTACTGTCGATACTCTTTAGAGCGAGGCCTGTGATACCTTTTTTTTGTCCTTTATTTCTTGTGCCAATTATAGGTACGTCCTTTATCTATAAGACCGATGCATTTAATAAATTATGGATGTTGGTAAAGATGGTTTCACGAAAGAATTCCTTTGGAGAGGGCGCTGCAGTCGCGTTACGGAATGTTTGTAACTTCAGTTTTATAACTCCCCAAAAATATTTTTAGTATGTATTCGATTTATTTTGGTAAATAAAATTAATATAACTAAGAAAACAATTTTAACATCGTAGGTATTAGTATTTAGGTCATTTTGTTTAAACTCAATGTATTAGTTCCACTTATTGCCGCGGAAGTTCTTTCGTGAAATGGACTGTACAAACTATTCTTGTGGTATTGCCTAGACGCTTCAAGCTTTAATTAAACATAGTGTTTATTTATGAACAGAAACAGATTGATAGATAGAAGAAACAGAAAAAAGCTAAATCAGAGAAAAATAGAGTCATAAGTGGGGATAATTTACATTACAGTGCCAAAAACAAACGAGACATGGAGAGGGTAAAATACCTTAAAAAGTTAAGATATCCATTTTCACTTAAAGTTAAATTTATGTTTTTTTTTTTAAATGATTACTACATTTATTTATTTAAACGCTTTATTGCACAGTAAACAAAAGTTATGTACCTACAAAGGCGACATTAATGCCTTAGGTATTGTCTATAATACTTCCAGTCGGAAAATCAAATATTTTTTAGGTCATCAATAAATAATTTAGACACCTGTATAACGGGTAGGCAAACTTAAATTCTACTATTTTACGATTAATTAAGTGCCCAACAATAAATATTTTACGAAAAATCTCTACACTTCGTATGGGCTCCCATACAATTCTGATACATGGGCCCTCTAAGGCAGTATACCACTGGTCTTTGTCATGTTATAATATTTTAAAATTACTATACTACCTAGTGTTATACAAGTGTGTTAATTATGTGGTATGTATTTGGTTTTTTTTTTCATGCTGAACGATGCGGGCTGATAGAATTAATATTTTTTTATATATTGTAAAATACTTAAATAAAATAAGTTGATAAGGACTTCGGAACTAAATTGAGACTCCATGGGGGCTCTGCCATCATTGATGACAGCTAAGTACAACTAGGTTCAATAAATATAATGATGCAAAAAAACTAACACGTTAAATGCACAATTACGATAAAGCGACGACCGTTTTATAGCCTTAACACGTTAGTGACCAGTTAAGGCTCCACTACCTACTTATTGCTCTTATTGCTAGTCACAGACTAGCTAGCCTATGTTCTTAAAAAAACAAACAAGTACAAAAACTCGAAGGGTTTTGATGCTGGTTTGTTTTTTTTCTAAATTTTCATTTTTTAGTAATAATATTATTTTCATTCTATATTTGGGTAATTAATTTCATACAATCCTAGATTTTTTTTAAAGTTTTAGGGTTATGATTATCTAATCACTCGTCACTATCACCCCTGCTCCTATATTTACGATATTTTTGATTTTAACTATTAAGCTGAAATATTTTAAAAAAAAAGTTCCTTTTCACACGACCTGTTTCTCTAGCCTTCTGACCGTATTAGATATTATTAGGCGAATAAAATATATAAAAATATAATTCATAAGAATAGTTGTTCTCGAGAGATATCATGCGGATAGATGGAAGAACACCTAAATAACATCTATAAGGGTTCCATTTAAGTAAAATTAAATTGTAAAGCCTTAAAAGCTAAGATGAGCTTACGAAGAAGTGGTAATTGCTAATGAATAAATGAAGCTTATACATGGGGCACTCGCATTGGAGACTTATGCTACACTTCTCATGATTTATGTGATGGCCGCGGAGTTTGCTTCAACAAAAAAAATGGGTACAGGCATAAAACCTTAACTAGGTTTTATGCCTGTAACCAGAGCAATATATGAAATAATAAATCCGTCAAGTAAGGTTGGTTAAACAAGAAACACCATATTTTAAGTCAATTAATTATTAAGATAATAATTTATTTCTGAAATCATGGTATCGGTCTGAGCCTGGAAACACAGACGGACTGGATGATCCCTGTCCTTTTACAGGTTAGTTTTGTTATTCCAGAACTCTCAAAAAGTAAATTATGTAACTTTTTTTATACTTTTTTCGGTTTAATTTCAAGTGTCTTGTCCTCAATCGTCTATATTAAGCTCGATTGTCAAGGAAACAAAGGAATAAAATCTTTATAATCAATCCGTATTCCGTAAAATATAAAATTTACCAATCACTAACTAGGCTACAAACTCATGTAATTTATTGGCACCTAGGTAACTATATAGATCCTAACATTATGGTGCAGCATTATTCATTGCTACCACATTAATAAAATCATGCAATTTGATCCGTGTCCGTACTTAATAGGAGTTGATCCTTTTAGCATGGCATCTCATAATACTGGAAATAATCAGGCAACATGGGTTGTCCGCATTACTGCCATCATACTGGGAACCATTAAAGGAGCTAGGCATAAACCCTCCAGAGTTAAACCAGTAGGTAGGCAGGTACCGTTAATAAAACCAGAAATATACCTAGAAGGTACACGCTACTAGGATCTGTACTTAGTTGGTAAACTAACTAACGACTCGGGAAAGCCAAAATTGGTTAAAACTTTGGACCATATTGTTTTCGTCAGCATAAGGCTGATGAAAATTATTATTTTATAACTAAACGGCCGGCGAAAAGGGGTGTAGATTTCGGCAGGTATGAATTGTCAAAATATTACAAAAGTCTAGACGAAAATTTATCTAGTAGCCTGCTATTTGGCATGTATACTGTTTTAAGTAGAAAATTCGAGCGAAAAATGCAAGTGTATAAAATCAACGTGTAAACGGAAAACACGTGTTAAGAAATAAGAAAATTCATTGAGACAGATCAAATTGGCACAGACTTGCAAATTAGGGATTTACAAAACAGATCGATCTATAGTGTCGGTAGGTATAACATTTTGTAATTTGTATTTTATCTCTTCTTAAAATTTAAATTCTTAATCAGATGTTGTCGTATATTCCATTTCAATTTCCGTTTGCCATCCAAAATATACAGGTTATCCGTAATAAGATAGATAGATGATAGGCTATATATTTAACGCCACCCCCTATCCGAGTTAAGAATATAATTTTATATTTCAATGATTGATAGACAATCATTATTTTAATCATCAGCTACCTTACCCAAGGGTATAAAAAACTAATCAACAAAGCGACAAAAAACATTACAGCTCAAAGATTAATTTTCTTTGCAAGAAATTGAGCAATTACAGACAGTTTATATTAAGTGCTACAAGTTAGTTATACTCACACAATAAAGCTGTAACGGCATCTGTACTTCGATTAGATAATGCTTCTACCACTTGTGACCACAGACTAAATCAAACGTAATAGAGCGAACACTTATCGGATTCGTCACATGCTAAAAGTTATATTGCAAGAGGAATTACAGCAAAGTAGATACTATTCTTTTGAAGAAGCTTAGCCTTTCAAAGCGACCGTCGGAAGTTTTATGGAACGCGTTTCCAAGATGGCGCTGACAGGATCGTATTTGGATGGGGTATTAGAGGATAGTGAACACATGGTGTAGGGGAGAATGGAATTCGGAAAGGCCCCTGCTTTACTCAAGACTCAAGTCCGGGAACACTGGAGTCACTCCCCTGCCTTTCAAACACACGTTACACCCAGCACCCGCTAAAAGAATCTATAGATAACTAAGAACATTGTCTCATACTTGGTGTCTTAGTTGGTTAGATCGTAAACATATTAAACAAAAGTTTTTATTCACTGGTGTATTTGCTTTAGGTCCCAATTTCACTCATACCAACTTATGCAGCTCTTTGTATATACATAGGTTATTGATAATATTAGAGACACAGCTATGTGCTTGCCATTGTTTGGCTTAAAATATCATCAGCGACGGCGAGCTGAGTACCCTGAGGCCATCTCAGTGGTCTTAGTTATCTTCTACAGAATACTGCATCTCTTTCTTTAATGCTTTTTAACTTTACGATGGCTCCTTAAATTGGTGTTTACAATGTATTAAAAATGTTTTAGAACTCGAGATTATATTGGTAACTCTATGGATTTAGTAAAAAACAGAAGTGGTTTTGAATAAGCAAGACCATAAAAGATCTTCTATTTCAAATTCAGTTGCTAACTCCGGTGTATTTTGCTATAAAGTTGTTTCCTTTTGTTTTTATTAGTTTGAGGTTATTTGTAACTGTAGATTGTACTATTATTTATGTGCTGTTGGTTTTTTTTTTCTTGTTGAACATCTCCTAAGAGCGTACCCACATGGTTTCAGTGGCAGTCACCCATATTATCCAGCTTAAAGACTTTTAAAGCTACTTCCCCAATGAGTTTTCCCTATTCAGATATTTTCATTTCTTTAAGTATTGAAATGTGTAATGCAAATATGAATAATATATATTATACAGGGTGAATTTGAAAGGATGTACTTTGGGCTAATATGAGGTTCTGCTGATCAAATAGAACAACTTTTCCCATGGAACCATGTATCGCAAATGAAAAAAAAATGGGCTTCCCCATACAAATTGGTCATTTTAACATTACTAGTTTGTATGGAGAAGGCAATATTTTTTTTCATTTGCGGCACATGGTTCCATGGGAAAAGTTGTTCGTATTGATCAGTAGAACCTCAGATTAGCCCAAAGTACATCCTTTCAAAGTCACCATGTATATGAATACTTCAACAGACGTAAAGTAATAACACAACGGTATAATATTGACATACGATTATATTTATTATCCCGCTCGAGATATTATTCCATTATTTGATTATACATAGGGTGCATTTTCTACTTTTACTTTTTGCCATTCGAGCGAGAGATCCCCGCTGTTTATCGTGTCATATTACCATAATAACAAATAATAGAAACGCAAATAAAAAAAAAAGTTAATTGTTAGGCAATTTTCTCTAAACCTTTGAGTTTCTATTTAAATCTACCGATTAACTAGCTACTTGTTTAGAATATACTCGGAATAACATCCGCAATGACGAGGTGGGATAAAAACCTCCAGTGAGAAAAATATCACCAGTGACTAGGAAATCACCATTTATCAAAATTCCTATTTTTGAAAGTCATGTGTTCAATAATTTCTCATGCAAAGGCTACTTGCGTTTCGTTATACGAAGAAAACATTGTTTGTCATTCTTGTTTCTCACAATAAATGACATGTCTATGCTAAAGCATAAAAACTCAATGGTGGAACGGAACCTAACATTTACTTAACCTAACAATTTATGTACGAGTGGTAGGAGGCACTCTTATAGATATCATAGGTATGATATTTTAGTCACACGATGAGGTTCAAAAACACGAACTTTGGAAATCGATGACTTTTTGGATATTTCAGTGATATTTAGTCATCCACTGATATTTAAAAATCGCACCCCTGGTATAGTCTAGGCGGTCTTGGGCACCGTAAGACACCCGTGATAGTACTTACCTACGGCAACTTTTATTTCGAAAAAAATTCTGATGCTTTTATTAGTACTTACCTACCTAATTAAAGGTACGTAGCTTTAGCACAGGTACATAATTCTAGGCAAATGAATGGCCAGTGCTAAATGCTACAGGACATCTAGAATGTAGGCTCAGTAGGTGGGATGATGTGCAGTATAATAACTCTGCCGGTTCATTAACATTGAAATGGCAAATTAAGTGCGAACTGAACCGTTACAGCTGGTTCTGCAAACGTCAGCATTACTATTAAATACGCTTTGATTTTATTACATTATATTAGATACCGCAACATTATAAATCATTTTTATAAATATTTGTTATGATTTATATATATTGTTTTATTTAATTAACAAAAAACCAGACAACAGACAGGTTTTGTATACAGATGCAAAAACCGTCAAGTATATTAAAATGTACTCGTAATGCAATTCCTCATTCTCGCCCCCATTTTGTAATCTCATCATTTAGCCGGCATAGTGGGAGCGATCAATATTGTTTAAAAACAATTATTGATTAACCCCATTCATGGACTTTGTAGGTGTGTTACCAGGTAGAAACAAGTCACATGTCGTGCTGCAATAAAAAAAAATAGTAGCTATAGACGCGTGTATGTAAAAGTAAATGCAGCAGTGGAATATCAGCTAGCGGAAGATAGCAAAATACGAAAAAATATTATTTTAACTTTAAGTTAAAACGAACTTTCGCAAAATAACGCCTGATTCAATTAACAAACTAGAAATGTTAAAATTACCAATTTGTATGAGAAAGCATTTTTTTTTTTACTTGCGACACGTGGTCTATGGGAGAAGTTGTTTGATTTAATCAGTAGAGCCTCTATTCAGTTGTCCGTTCAATTTATATAAATCCAATTATATAGGTACTTGGATTATGTAAATGCATGATAGTTTATTATCATGCGCTGGTAAGACTTTGAATGAATACTTTGTTCTCTCTATGTATTTATATTCAAATTCTAATCGCAGGCTTAAACTTTGGTTTAATATTTATGACGTGATAGATTTATGCCTCCTAACCTTATTTTATCATCTCTATGAAGTTAAGCATCTTATATAAGCTTTCCTACAAGAAAGACATTCATTCTAAGTGCGACAAACAATAAAATAAAATGTTTAATTTATACTTACATACATACATACATATCACCACGGGTGCCTGATGGCGCCCGAGATCGTATAGACGGCCCCAGGGTAACCAGGGGAGGGGTTTTCATCCCACCTCGTCGTAGCCGATGGTATGAGTCTACACCGAACAAGTGGCTAGCTCGTCGCGATGTTTTGAATAGACTCAATAACCCATCTATAAACAGTTTCACAAGTTGGTATAGTGAAACCGGGACCGACAGCTTAACGTGCTCTCCGAGGCACTAGTTTAATTTATATTTACACAAATATCTAGTATCCACTAGATACCATATTATTACCTACTAGATCTATCGGTATTTTTTTGTTTGCAGGTCAAAATGATTCTAAAAGAATTATTTGTTTTATGTTTCGTGTGTATCGCCATACATGTAAAAGCGAGCAGCGATGATAAATTTATTAAAAAATACGCCATGATGAAGGTAAGCAATAAATAAATTATGAAAAAAAAAATGTTCGCAGTCGGTAGGATTCGAACCTACGCTCCCAGAGGGAATCTGATTTCTAGTCAGACGCCTTAACCGCTCGGCCACGACTGCTGATGAAGGTTACATCGAAATTTACCGAGATCTTTTACGTAGTTTTTTTTTGTTATTAATCATTTTTTAAGTATAAATATACTATAATATTAAATAAAAGAAAAAAAAACATCTTAAAGTAACTTTATTTTATCTTTGACCATAAAGACTATGGTGAAGCGCCATCTATTATTTCTTTAAGGAACTAAAATAACATTTGTTTTATATTCGTTATTATTTAAAGGTATTATATTATTTAAATAATACATATTTTTTAGATTTATGAGAGTTGTTTTGGGTCAGAGGTTGTGAAGCAAATACGCCAAGAAATGAAAGAAGCCTACGCAAAATGTGCAGCGCCATCTTTTGAATATCCATTGAACCAACAACCAATGCAAAACGCTCCAAACATTCCACCGCAGTTGTTTGCAAAACTGCCGCCAGGGTTCGCTATTGATTCAAATTCGCAAACTATTACAAGGCCAGAAAATCAGCAAATGCCAGAAAATGATTTACAATTTGGAAATAAAAATCGAGATTCTATTTTATTAGCGTTGAGGCTGAAAAAGGTGAGTCGTTAAATTTCATATAATATTATGTTTACATTTTTTATAATAAAATAAAATATTAATTTTTAATTAAAAAAATATATAATTTAAAGTCATTTAATGAATAATATATAAAAAATAAACTAATTAAAAACAAAAAAGCGTTTCACCGCCCGAGTTGCCTCCTGTGAGGATTGAACTCACGACCCCTGGTTTACGAGACCAGTGCTCTACCACTGAGCTAAAGAGGCATTTGCTGCTGTTGCGAAATAATGCTATTAGTTCTTAATGCCATTATTTAGAATTGAAATGATAAATTCTTGCTTTTTATTGATTTATTCCTGCAGGCCTTGACTTATTTATCGACACTAACCGAAAGAAATTATTCAATGTTTAATTTAATCAAATATCAGGTCTCTTTGGGAAGTCCTATCTATGTATGTCTAACAAAGGATAAAAAAAATAATTTGATAATGTTTATATAATTATTTGTCCTTTATACTTTGCCACTTTAATAGCGTACAAATATATTTTATACACCTTTTTGACATTATTTATTACAAAAAAAACCACTATTCAATGGGAATTTACCACTAAAAAAATCTTAAGAAATTTAAATGATTTTTATACTTAGGTACCTATAATAACTATAGGTATAGAAAAAAAGGTACATAGCAGGTACCTACTTTAATTTTTTTTTCTACTAAAACGTGAATAATTTCTGCTTGTCAGTCGGGTTTTCCTAAACATTTACAAAATTCAAAAATCAAAAATCTAGTAATTAATCTTATTATTAAATTATAATGAATAAAGTAATTAAAGAAAATAAAAGCCTATTATATTGTAAAAAGAAAACAATACCTGCAGAGTCCAAACTCAACATACACCTATCTAATATTATTAATTAATATTTAAAAAAAAACATTTTTTAATATTATAAGCAACTTTGTGTGCTTATAATATTTAAAAAAAAAAACTTGCGTTTTAATAGGTGTTCAATGCCAAGGTAAAATACTAGTACTTATTGTTTTTTAATAAGTTAGTTAAAAAGACGCCCTCTTAAATAAAACAGGTGAAATAAAGGATACAATATGTGCCAGTGAGAAACAAAAAAAAATCTCGCGCGGATATAAATAAAATAAATACCATCACGGGTGCCTATTTGGCTCCCGAGAACCGTTTAAACGGCCTCAGGGTCCCAGCGGAGGGATTAACTCAACCTCATTTCGCCGATGGTATTCGAAGGCAACCCCTAACAAGTGGCGAGCTTTTTGCGCTGTTTCTGATGAAATAGCCTCGTTGTATAAAGCGGTCACCCATCCCAGGCCGGCTTTGTTGTCATATGCTTAACCTTGTTATCAGTTGCGCAGTGACTTAACCACTGGGCTGGGGCCGCTTGTTCGCGCGGATATCTTGGAAAAAATACAGTTTTTTTGCTGTAACTTTTGAATTTTACAAAAACACTAGGCCATGCACTAGATCTTATATTTATACATAACTTATAAAAAACATCTGCTTCATATTGAAGTAAGAGGATGCGTCGTACACGCATCACTTAAACAGACGCGAATTCAAAAATTATTAGTTATTTACGTTTAGAACAATAAAATAAATTTTATTATTGTTCTAAAACTACTATATCATATAAATAGTCCATCTCGTATATATTTTTTTTTTTCATTTAACCAATGTATAGATTTAGTTATTTATTTTTATTTCCAGCCATTACTCAACCAGCAGCAGCAAGGGTCTGCGGCACCTCCCTACATGGTACCAGGCTCCACCCAATACCAACCGTTCGGCCAAAATACGCAATACAGTCAAAATACACCATTTTCCCAAAACACACCATTCGCACAAAATACACCATTTGCACAAAATACACAATTCGCACAAAGTTCACCATACGCTCAAAACACACCATTCTATCAGTTCCCGTACTCCATGGCCAGTTCGTATTATCAAAATGGATTGGGAGGTATGCAGTACAATCCATTTGGGCAGTACCCAGGGTACTCGCAAGAAGGATACTACCAGCAACCTTATTTAGGAAGACGATCCGTAAGTATTTATTTTTGCCCTTTTTGACATAAGGCGCTGTGCACTGTTAGAACTACAATCAGCAATTTATCTGAAATCTAAGGAGATTTCTAAAGATTCGATTGCGGCTATCAGTAACTCCGTTAGAGCAAACCTTATAGAAAATTGCCAATTGCTGTTCTTAAAGTTGCTACGTATACACAGCGCCTTAAGTTAAACTTTAACTAACCTAAAATATGCAAGTTTATGAGGTAATAAGCAGGTGCCTAAATGTGTGGGATTATTGAATTGACTAGATTGAATGAATATGTTAAATAAAATACGAAAGGTGACGACTGTCTAGTCTAGATAATAATATTGTACGGCAAACCCATAAAACATGTCACCGAAAGAACTGCGTAAAAAAAATTTCTTACATATATAACACATAAAATATGTGAGAAATTTTATTTCACACAAGGCTGTTTTCGTTCTAAAATCTTTGACATAATAAATAAGTCCAAATATAGAAAATGTTGTGCTCTTAGTAGTCTTTGAGTAACAAAGTGGATTAAAATAAACATAGTGCTAATGTTTTTTTAGGGTTCCAATAGTTATTAAAGATAAACAGAATCCTTATCACTCAGTCCGTCTGTTGATCCAGACATTATTTCGAAAACTGAATTGTGTTAGAAAGTTTTAATTCCAAGAGTAATAAATCTCAGTGACATCTCGGTCACTGATTCTACTATCACTATTTTTTATTGAACACTGGATATTGGAATATTAAACACACTTGACTGCTTAAAAAATATACATATCCATATTTCAGCGCGACATGGATCTTCGTGAACGTCTAGACCTCATCTCCCGTGGGAACACAAACGCAGTTAAAGCACGTAACATCACCTGCGTTATGCAAGAGTTAGGCTACATCGACGACAAACTGGAGCCCAATTACGAGAAGATAACCGAGAGGATCAGTAACCTGCCGGTGTCCACTGAACTGAAGGGAGATATCCAGGATGGTTTGCAGTTCTGTCAGAAGTTCTCTGTAAGTATGATGGAACTAGCTGGGGTATAAGATAACTGATGGGATCAGCCACCTGCCCATTTTAACCGAGCTAAAGTAATCAAGTCTAGACAACTGTCTGCAGTTATGTTAGAAGTTCTCTCTAACTATGAATGAAAGAGTTAGAATATCAGATAAGCGATAGTATCAACAACCTGCCCTTGTCCACCGACCTGAAGGGAAACAACCAGGATAGTCAGCAAATCTGTCAGATATTCTCTAGGTATGTTATACATATAATTAAATGGACCACCAACGGATCCGTGTTTATACAGCTTAAGGAAGACATTTAGCACGCTCTGCATTTATGTCAAGTTCTCTGTAAATAAACTAGTACATGAACTACGATATAACGATAGGATCAGTATTCTGATTTACTATTCAAGGCGGTCAGCAAATTCTAATTGAGTAGTTTTTGAATTTAAATAATCTTATGGATATATGTATATACATGGTGACTTTGGGCTAATATGAGGTTCATCAGATCAAATCGAACTTTTCCCATGAAATCAGGTGTCGCAAATGAAAAAAAAAACCGACAGCTTAACGTGCTCTCCGAGGCACTATAGTGGTGTTGTCAAACAAATGTACATGAATTTTTAAATTAAAAACTCATTGGTACACACCGGGATTCGAACCAGGGACCTAAGTGTTTTTAAGTCCAAGGTCTAACCAACTAGGCCACCACGTATATTTACTTACTATAGGTACTTCTTAAAAAATAGTGTGATGAGCTTTATTTTGATTTTGATTCTCAAAAACCTCCCATATACTCCTAGTGGAAGTATCTGCTGATACAGTTTTCGTTGGTTAGCTATTCCCGGCGGAATGTCTGAGAGAAACATTAGTCACTGATAAACAAACACGCAAAAAACAATAATAAGGTCATACCATTATATCTTAACACACATTTTTTTTCAATAAGTATGATTAATTAATAATATTTTAACAACTGCACCTGTAATGCGTAAGCATTGATTGTATGACTACAGGTTTAATTTTGTCTGTTAAAATTATTTTACAAAAAATAAATCCCACTTTATCACACTAAAATATAACGAAAATTATTCGAAGTTATTTAGTCCTCTTCTCGGTCACAAGGTCACCTATATAGGCCTAAATGTTGTATGTCTTGGTGCCAACATCAAAAATAAAATAAGTATTAAAATATAATATGTAATCAGTAGAGCCTCATATTTACCCAAAGTACAACCTTTCAAATTCACCCTGTATGTTTTGAAACTGACATACTTGTTAAAAAAAATGTGTGATAATATTCTTAAAAATATGTATATCGTTGTTTCTGGTACATATAGTACAAGCCTTGAGCTTAGTTTGTGACCAATATGCATAAATTGGCCTATAGGTATTTATATATATATATATATAAATATATATACTAGTATCTAAGTTCTATAAAGAACTTCTGTACCTAATTTCATGCTTCATGTCTTATGTTTTTCAGCAATGTGTTCCTGATCTGAAAAGAAACGTCGCGCCTCTCTCGCAGGAATTGGTGAAACCTATGTTCTTCTTTCGCTGTTACAAGGTAACTATTACCGCAGATGAATGCCTTAAAGTCCATTCAGAGTGTAAATGAAAAGATACAACGATAAGTAGGAATTAAAATAAGAATTAATTGCTGTACCGTTAGTATGAGTTTTCTAACTATTACTTTGCGTTTGAGTTAACTAAAATTTGTATGGGAAATGGTTCAACGCTCCAAGCGGAAATTTTGAGAACTAGAAATGCGGTCGTGTGATTGGTCAAAATGTTAACGCGGTAGTATAGTTACGCGAAAGTAAACGTTAAAAAAACTCACACTACAGTACCCCTAGTGTGAGTTTCCTAACTATTACTTTGCGTTTGAGTTAACTAAAATTTGTATGGGAAATGGTTCAGCGCTCCAAGCGGAAATTTTGAGAACTAGAAATGCGGTCGTGTGATTGGTCAAAATGTTAACGCGGTAGTATAGTTACGCGAAAGTAAACGTTAAAAAAACTCACACTAGGGCTAATGGGCATAGTGCATACGATGTTCTACGGTTTGTTAGGCTGGGACTGCCAGCAGTGTGTAAGCCAGCCATCTCAAAACTACCTCCTTGTACCAAGCTTATTACCAAGCCATCATTGCTATCGTCAATAGATTATTTTATTTAAACACTTTGTTGGATAGAAAACAAAAGTTATGTACAAAGGCTGCGTTTGGCATTATATACCAACTACCTTTAAGATGTATACGAGGATGGGTCAGATGCTTAATTTTCGGAGGTTGTGGATTCGATTCCCACATATTCTGTGCAGTTTTCCTTATTCTGAGATTTCATATTTTTTCGTTTATTTTGTTTTGTAGGTAAAGGGAATCATAATTTATGGCCAGGAAAACATGTGTGAAATAATTTCATTAATAAATAAATGTATCTTCTACAGCACAAGAAGTTGGAAGCTTGCATAATGAAAGACATCCGCGAACGGTTCACCAGCGAAGACGAGTTTGACACCGATGCTGACTTCAGGTCGCTGTCCAGGTCCGGAAGGTCAATCCGAGAGGATCCTCTGGGGGATCCTCGCTTCGACGCCTTGGACGAGATGGCTGTTTACTTGTACGACTACCTTAGTGGAGCTAACACTTTCGATTTTGATCTTTATATGTAAGAAATAACAATCTACTTTAGGTTGTTAAGCCATTGTTTTTGGATTGTGAATCGTGTTGTATGACAGATATAATTTTAATATTGTAATGATTATTTTGAGCTGGTTTACAGACCTTATTTCTTAACAGGAATTTCAATTGAATTCTTATTATGAACAATTATCTCGTACGGTGTGACTGGCGCATTTTCTAAGGAACAGTCGATAATATTTTTTAAGTGTTGTTTGTAAAATCCAGCATTTTTGAAATAATTTTCGAGACACCGGGCGTTAGTAACTTTTCATTAAATACTTTTTCACAAATATTTTTTTGTTTGTTAATACTTAAATATAAAGCTATAGGTACCTATTCATCATAAAACGTAAATGTAATTTAGATATTAATATCTAGTTTACTATCATTTTACTACATACGAAAGTTCTAGTATTAGACGAACCTTTAATGGAATTTCTATTGGATTCCAATTGTAATTTTAACAAATTTACACTTAGGTAGTTTATTGGAAATACAATTGGTTTAAAATTGGAATTCAATATGTATTCCAAAAAGTCGACATATTTTTTAAATCTTATTCTTATAGAAACATATGATGGCCAGAGATGGACTGTAAACCATCTTTCCTGAAATTATCTTAGGTAGATATTTATTAGAATAAACTACCTAATATGAGTTTTATATCTGATAGAAATAAAGTTCTTGTTCCCAAAGCAAAAAGCTTTAGGAATGACAACAGTGTGAAAGGACCTTAATAGGGTGGGTATGCATTAGGGTTTTAATGAGATTATTATTTTAATAAAAATCAATGCATTTATAGTGTATAAGTACTTATTAGTAGAATAATTAAGTTTTATTTTAAGTAATTTTAATTATGATTTAAATAAAAAATTTAATAAACACATATACTTACATAGTTTTTTTAATAATATTTGTTCCTATTTTCAAGCTGTTATAAACTACTAAATATATGGATTCTATCATTATTATACAATGCTACAAAGTCGTATGGGCGCCGCCGCCGCCGCCATTTGCCGCGCGGCGTGCGTATTGTGAATATGTGTTGTGTGTGATCGTTTTTTCGTAATATTAACTACTGGTAGAAATGACTGAGCTATTAAAAACCAAAGTGAGCAAACTCTCTGTTACTACATTTTATAACGCTAAAACTCGAAGCAGTTTTTGTTGGAAGTATTTCGGAAACCTGATCGTCGCTTATGACAACAAAAAGTAAATGATTAATTCTGATCAAGTTTATTGTTTAGCATGTCTGAATGCTGTGAAAAAAGAAAGCGAAGACGTTACTTTTTACATTTTAGATACCCAGAGTAGATTAAATTAAGTTTTTCTTTAAAAAAACTAAAAACTCTACGCCGCCGGTGCCCCGCCGCCGCCGACCTAAAGTCTTCAGTACGCCGCCGCCGCCATTTTCACAGACGACGCCCGCGTCTGAAAAGGAACCAATACTTGATCCCGTTTATACTTAGCTTCCACTATGTTGGTTAGGTAGATTGAGGTTACAAAACTGATAGAAAAGATATAAAATAATATAAATATTTATTTAATTATTTTATTTTGAAAACACACAAAAGATATAATCAAAGTTTAGATATTTATAAAATAATAATGGACCGCTAGATAAACTAAAACTAGACAAAAATCCGTATGTTTTGTTTACGGAGTTATGCAATTTTTTATTTAAACTTCAAATGAAATGTAAACAAATATTTGTAAATACTGTAGAGCACAATAAACACTTAAATGAATTATTATTGAATAACAACTTGAAATTAATTATTAGGAACTACAAAAATTGCCAATATATAGACACTCAGAATAATAATAATATATACAATACATCTTATTATAGATCTAAAAATTTTATATATGAATTAGCATTTAAGTTAAATATGGAGATCAACTATTTACTTTATAATAAGACATTTTTGCGCCCTTCTTCTAACAATGATTCCGAGAAGATAAAAGGATCTTTATCGGCAAATCATAACATAAATACTTCAACTGCAATGAAATCGGTTACTTCAACCATAAAGTCAGTATCTACAATTGGACTCAATAAATATAAGATTGGGACTATACCCTATTATTTCGATAAAATGCCTTCAACCCAGAATAATAACAGAGATGCTCCTAATTTATTTCGTTCCTACAATTAAACCTATTACAATTTTTCACCAAAATATTGCAGGGATTTTAAATAAACAAGACTTATTTGAATTAGCCATAGCGGAATTATCACAAGAGCTGGAAAGCATAGACATTATTTGTATTACAGAGTCTTTTCTTAAGCGAGGTTCAGAGTCTAGCTTGAGTATTGCTAATTATAAATTATCTTCATCATTCTGTAGAGTAAATCAGCGTAGAGGGGGTTCTTGCATATTACTAAAAAATGGTTTAGAATACAAAATAATTTCACCTTTAGAACCTCTTCAATTTGTATTTGAATATTGCGCAGTCGAAATATTAAACTACAAACTTCTTGTTGTTTGTATATATAGAAGGCCACAATATAAAATAGACTTATTTTTAGAAAAGTTAAGAATATTATTAGATAAATTAACAAAACAATATAATAAAAAAATTGTTATTTGTGGTGACTGGAACATTGATCTACTCAAATACAATAAAAACTCTAAAGATCTTATTTCTATACTAAAGAACTACAATATGACCAGCCACATAAACAAACCGACTAGAAAGAACGCATGCATTGACCTTATAATAAGTAACATTGACACAGTTAAATCTAACGTACATATTTTAGCTTTATCTGACCATGAAACAGGTCAATCTATAACGTTTGATGTTGATATAATTGATAATAAGGACTCTTTTCATTCTTGGATAGAGAGTAAAAGAGACTTTAGTATATATAATATAAATAAATTTAATGAGTGTATTACTGCACTAACATTTAATGATATTTTAAACAAAACTGATACAGAGGAGGCATTCAATGAATTCCATGACATAATAACATTATTTTTTAAACTATGTTTTCCTATAATTTCAGTAAAATATACAAATAAACCGTTAAAAAATATGTGGATGAGTAAAGGGATAAAAAAATCATGCATAAATAAGAGAAGGCATTACCTTAAGTATAGATTATCACAGTCTAATAAAAATATAAATAAAAGAAATTATGCTATGTACAATAAAATATTAAAACAATGCATTACTAATGCACAGAAAATTACAAAGACAAGGTATATATCACGATCAAAAAACAAATGTAAAGCTGTCTGGGATACGATAAAAAATAAATCATATTATGTATGCGACAATTACATACGTTATATAAAATTTAATGAAAGGAAATATAGTGAACCAAATGAAATATGTCAATTATTTAATAGTCAATTTATAAACATGACAAATCAGTCTAATAAAGAAAATACTTATAGTGGCAAACCAAATATAGATTCAAACGAACATACAATATTTTTAACACCAGTTGTACAAAGTGACATATTTAAAATAATTAATTCAATAAATAATACTAATTCTTATGGATATGACCTAATAAATACAAAACTACTAAAATTAAATGCCGCAAAGCTTTCAGTCCCTTTGACATATATAATTAATTTATCATTATTACAAGGTTTTTTCCCATCACGCCTGAAGTTTTCTATTGTAAAACCACTTTATAAGAAAGGTGATAAGTATAATCTAAATAATTACAGACCTGTCACGTTGGTACCCATATTATCTAAAATTTTTGAAAAGGTTATGCATAATAAAATATATTGTTTCCTGAATGCTTTCAACATACTTAATAACTATCAATTCGGATTTAGAAAGGACCGGTCAACTGAACTCGCATGTTTTCATCTTGTTAAGTGTGTAACAGAAAACTTGAATAATAAACTAAATACAGCCGCTTTATTTATCGATATGAGTAAGGCTTTTGACTGTGTCTCTCACAGTATCCTACTAGATAAGTTATCTAGGTATGGTATTAGGGGCAACGCCCTTCAATGGCTTGAAAGCTATCTAAAGGAAAGACAACAGTGCGTTGAACTGACTAGGATAACAAAAGGATATAAAAAACAATACAGATCTAGTTTCTATCAAAATAGTACAGGCGTTCCACAAGGAAGTATCTTGGGACCACTGCTGTTTTTGGTATATATTAATGATCTACCGGACATTACAAAGCATCAATGTATATTATATGCCGACGACGCTACTTTCATTTTTCAAAATAGTGACATACAACTTTTAGAAAGTGATATCACATCTACACTTAAAAATATAACTAATTGGCTTGATTGCAATAACCTTTCTATAAACATAGATAAAACTAAATTAATACAATTTCAGACTCAAAATGGTAATAATAAAAACCTTAACATTATATATAATAACAAAATCATAGAACAGGTTAATTCAACAGTATTTTTAGGTTTAGTAATCGATAAAGAATGTAACTGGAAACAACACATTGAAAAAATTGCCAATAAATTGGACAGTTTCATTTATGTATTAAGGCGCACAAAGGATACGGTATCGGTACAAGCTGCCCTACTAGCTTACCACGGATACATATCCTCTGTATTAAAATATGGAATAATCATATGGGGCAATTCCATTGAAGCAGAAAGAATATTTAAAATCCAAAAAAAATGTATTAGAATAATATCTGGGGCTGGTTTTCTTGATACATGTAAACCTTTGTTTAGGAAACTAAAAATTTTACCCCTTCCTTGTCTGTACATCTTAAGTATTTGTGTATTTGTAAAGAAACACTTTAATTTATATAAAAGAAATTCTGAAATTTTATCATTAGGAAGAAGTACAAGATACCAAAATAAAGTATACACCCCTCCCCAACGTCTTACACTATTTCAAAGAAATGTTTACATAATTTCTATAAAAATTTATAATCACGTCCCTGATAATATCAAAGATCTTTCATTAGGAATGTTTAAGAATAAATTGTCTAAATTTTTGTTAAATAAAATGTATTATACAGTGAAGGAGTTTCTTAGTGATAAAATTAAAAATGTGTGATTTGTACAAGTTTGTTAATATTTTAATTTAGTAAGACTGAGACATTTTTTATTTTTATTTTTGTATACCTACGTAATTTATTGATTGTGTGTGCTCATGACATATTATAATATGACATCAAAATATACCTATATTGTAGTTAATTTTTTTAGTAGTTTATAATTTTGCGATTGAATTTATTAATGACATAGTGATTTGTTTATTTTTGATTTTGTGCTCCGTTATTCCTACTGACATTATGCATTAATACAATAGTAGTTGTTACAGTGTTAATAGGATCTATGACTGAGTTAATTTATATTATGATAACATTTTAGAACATATTTTTATAATTGTTTGTTATGCTTTAATTTTATATTTGGATTTGGACATTGAATTTATTAATAAGACATCATAATATTGAATTCATTTCTCATTATTTCTAATGACATTGTGTATTTAATGAAATAATTGTGCATTTTGATAGAATTTTGACATTTTGAAGCAATTTTTTTTTTTTTAGAAATATATTTGTGTTTTTTAATTTGTTTTGTATTGTGTAATCTTTGTAAAATACGGCTTTTGTTCACCTTTGGGGTTTTTGTAAATTTTTGTGTACTTATTAATATTTTGCACACCTGTAATGGGGTAGAATATGCTGATCATAAAATCATTTGTAACACCATTCTTCTGTACCATGTTCTGGCAAATAAAGATATATTATTATTATTATTATTATTATAATTAATGGTACCAAAAATAATTAAAATTTAACAAAAAAAAATGACAAATGTACTATTCAAATGTACAAACTACAAAGGTACTATTCATACATCTCACATATGATAGGTCTGATAGTCACATTGAAGTGTTGCTGTATTTCAGGCGTAATTATAAATTTCCACCGGGACTGACTGTCCCGTATTTCAACCGTGCTCGTTTGTTATTGCCAAGTCATTCGTGCTACGGCTGACAATTTAAGAACTCATACGCAACGTTCATACCAAATAAATGTAGGTACCACTTACATTAAATTATGATTATAATTGTATTTATTTATTTAAACATGCTAAATCCAACAAAAGTATGTTTTTTTGCCAGTTTATCAAAAATCTCATTATTATTATTTTTTATTAAAGGTCCCGGATAAATAATCTGAAATCCTGTATTTTTTCCCAATTTAAGCATTTGACACTTATAGTCTCAAAAAAACTGGCAACACTAGTAACATGCCTTGTTCAACTACAAAGTCCATGAATAGGGTCGATCAATGCCTTGTTGTTTAACAGCATTGGTTAATAATAATAATCATTTATTTCTCATAAATCATATAAAGAACATTTTTCATTTTTTTTTATGAGACTGGGACCTGAACTAGGCAAATTCTGGTTTATACTTTTAACGATATGACGTTTATATATTTTTAACAAACTAATAATACTATGTAGGATAATTGACACAAATTGCTCTGGCCACAAACTAAGCTCTAGGCTTGTACTACTATGTGTTCCAGAAACAACGATATAATACATATTATTCAATTCAATTCTTTATTAATTCAATTCTTTATTTTCAGTAATTAGGCTTATATATTAAGCACTTTTACCAGTCATAATAACACAATAAAATACCTACATTATCTTATACACTTGTATGTAGTACTATTAATACATAATATTATAAGCTTGGAATACTGGGCAGCACATTGCAGTAAATCAGTATGTAAGTATACAAAGAATAATTTATAAAATAAATAAAGCTTAAACTAAACAAATGTCAATAATAATAAAAAATCAATAAAAAAAATGTTAGTAATATGATTAATAAAGATAATTTAAATATAATTTAATTGCCTATATAATATAATAATGTCATAAAACTTTACTTTACCACGCGCATTTGTCATTTAGTTACTCTGTAATGGTATAATAGCCCTTTTTCATTAAATGTCTTTTAATATGCGATTTAAATATCTTTACAGGTAGATTTATTACATCGTCAGGTACTTTATTAAAGAACCTTGTACATTGTACACACCTACAAATGAACGATTCACTTTACTTAACCTATTTGCTGTTACAGTAAGTTTATTCCTATTTCTTTTTTCATGATAATCAGAATTTATATATATATTATAGACACCTAAACCATGGTTAGGTTACTAGAAATACGTACTAATATTTTTTTCGCCATGGGTGGGAATCGAACCCACGACCTCCGGATACAACGCCAAAGGCGCAACCACTAGTCTACTGAGGCGGTCTCGAATTCGTTTGACATTTCGATTTATATGCCATTTAAGGCAATATGGCGGTTCCATATATTATTATCAAATCAGCTGCCCGTTTTGTAACCTCTTCCTGAGAGAAGAGTAGGTACTACATCGACAGGAAATTGATGAATTAGTCTTCTGAAAAGCGGTGATCCCACAGACTAAAACCAAAACATTTTTTTTTAGAGAGTATGTAAAAGATGTATAAGATATAGGTACCTACTTTATAGATACGTAATTAAATTTTGTTATAATGTAAATAATTTTAATCAATAATTAAATTACTTACAAAACTTTTTTCTCAGCTACTTCGTTGGCCTAAGGTCCCTAAAATGCCCGCAACATTTCCTCGCTGGATGATAAATGCAATATGTTGAATAAAATGATACCGAGCTCGCACATCACCAGATGTTTCTTTCAGGAGTATAATCATTCAACCTAAGTCACAACTAAACTTTTTAGCTTCAGTAGACTAAACACCTGAAGTTTCTACAGCAAATGGTAAGAATAGATAATTTTGTTTAAGGTCCGAATATTTTTGGTGTTTGGCCTTACTGGTAGATTCTGCAGCTGTTGAATCCCAAAAATTAGATATATAGGATTAGCGACCAAAAGTGTTTCCTTTAATTAGCTCATAAAAAGGCAATTGAAAATATGTCCTTGCTATACGGGGGGTAAAAGTAGGTGCCTTGGAGAGTTTAGTTAAAGTATTAAATACTACTAAATAACTTTAAATATTTTAAAAATGATTGATAAGGAGTTGACCTTTAAATAAAATACAGAAGTTTATAAACCTATCAACATTTCTAACTATAATACCGATCTAGTTAAATATTTATTGGGAAATGTTGATTGTTGCGTTCGTGTTACACGAGAGGGCTGCCATAACCAACCGGACAAAGGTGAACGTCACTCACTCCGGTGAGACCTATTTTCATGTCAACTGCTCATTTTTCTTATAAATTTATTATTATTAAACGATATAATTATAACTAGGCTAGTGGTTGCCGGTTGGTTCCGAATGATGAACTTAAACGCAAGGATATGTGGTTCGATTTTTTTCTTGTTTAGGCAACGTAAAGTAACTGACGGTAAGCAGCAAAGTCCATGAATACGATCAATACAATGTTGTATTGGCCGTCACTATGCTATATGCGTTTATTAATCGAGCGACGATAAAAACGAATTTGCATTTTACGAGTTTTTTTTTATGTGACGACACCCACGTAAATAGCAAGCGGTATGTAATGAAAACGCCCCCAAATGGTGGAAGGCCCGAGCTGACCCATTACCTCCTCGTGGACCTGTCGGAGCGCTTCCCCAGGGAAAGCTTCGATAAACCGAGTACCTATTTAAAACTTTTTCACAGTTAAACAGTTAGTTGTTGTAAACTTGTTAGGTGTTGCCTCCGAATACCATCGGCGGAATGAGGACCGGTTAATCCCTCCACTGGGTGCCCTAAGCCCGTTTAAACGGTTCTCGGGAGTTTTTTAGCTCCCGAGAACCGTTTAAACGGGCTTAGGCATTTAAGTCTCTTTGTTATAAACAGTCAAAAAAAATGAAAACGCCCTATGCCGACGACGTTTGAAACCTAAATCGGCTTCAAACGTCGTCAGAGCTTCTTATGAAATTAAACGTTTGAAAGGTATACCTATAAACTGCAATCTTTTATCTTTTGAGTTACATTTTTCGTGGCAGTGACAGGACTCCAAGATGGGTTATAAAAATATTCAGCAAATTCATTATCATTTAACGATTTAATTCAGAACAAAAAATAACTTGCGTGACTCGTTTTAAATGCTAATCAGCCAAAAATTATATATGAAACATTAAAAGCCGCAAGAAGTATGTAGGTACCTCATTGACATATTGACTTCTTACCGAGATACTACTGACAAAGATTTAGCTGAATTAGGTGGGATTAATGATTTCAGAATTATTCGAGAATTATATTACCCCGAAAGGCACCCGTGTTATAAATAAGTTTGTAAATAAACCCATGTCATCGTTAATTTATAATGTCTAACGGTGAAAATAATCTCAAAGGAACTTCGGCTTTAACAAAATATAACATTTCTTTGTGGAACATAATTGCTCTATTTTAAACGAAATTTCTTTACCTCTTTCTAAAACTATCCTTCAGGTATCCTTTTTTTTGTACCAAAAAAAATCGCGCATCCAAATAAAGAATTCTGGAGAAAGTCCAAAATCTTTTGCGAGCAAATATTGTAATGCGGTTTTTTGGGTCTAAAAAAATTGGGTCCTTTCTACGAATCGGCTATTGGGACCGTAAAGGGGTTTCAAGTTTCTCAAATAGAGGATTTTTTTGTCAACGCAATATGCGTTTTCATTGTTTGCGGGAGAGATTGTCATGTGAATCCTGTGGTATGTATTTTTTGTGTACTTACAAAACTGGAGTAAATAACAAAATAACCCACTTCCTGTAACAGTTGGGTAAGTATCTATTTAAAATGTACTTATTATTATGCCATCTTTTGTTATACCATGTATTTTTTTAAAGAAAGCCGCTTTTACAGACAGTTGCACTAATTATTAAACTTTAGGTAAGTTTCACTTATAAAACTGTTTAGGCATTGGTTAAGCTTCTGTCACTATCACTCTCATGTCTTATATCAAAAGAATGTAAGAGATAAAACAAATTCTGGAATTATCAAAATTATTTTATAATCAAAATAGTTACCAAGACGATGTTTGGTAGAATTGTCACGCCACGTACATTTTTAACCAATCATGTTCATTGTAACGTAATTTTAAACATAGAATGATTTGATCATCGTTCTAGAAACTGATGGTAAATTTAAACATCATTTATATATTTTTTAAGTAATGGGGTAAGTCGGTCGGTAGTGAATTGTTTAATTTATATATGTAGTTATATAACTAGATTATAGGCTCTACCATGGGGTTTAGCTTTGTAGAAACATAACGTTAAAACGTGAGGAACCACCAATAGGATCGCTTTATTCAATCCTGTTACCAAAAATAAAGCGGCCTTATTGGTTGTTGCTCACAAATTAACGTTACGTTGCTACAAATCAAAAACCCTCTGGTAAATTTGACAGTTCTTCATACAAATTAACAGTCAAACATTAATTTTGTCATAATAAATATATATATTGTGCAAAGTTCAGAAGCGTCGGACTTATTTCTGTTCAATATTAGAAATACGGCGGATGATGAATGGCAATGTTTCGGACCAAAAGTACTCGTAAATAGCAGTAGGTATGGGTTACAGGCCTTGGAAAATAAAAATACAGTTTAGGTAGACCCATAATGTGTACTTATATACAGGGTGAATTTGAAAGGATGTACTTTGGGCTAATGTGAGGTTCTGCTGATCAAATTTAACAACTTTTCCCATGCGGAAAAGTTGGTCATTTTAACATTACTAGTTTGTATGGCGAGGGTAATTTCTTTTTCATTTGCGACACATGGTTTCATGGGAAAAGTTGTTCGATTTGATCAGCAGAACGCACATCTAGCCAGTAGTACGCACATCTTTTCAAAGTCACCCTGTATAGACATATTATGCATTATTATGGCTAGACCCATAATAACTAGGTTGTTGTTGTAGGTCAGGACTAGGTTGGTATCAATTGCCCTCTCTACTATTGTCGCGTCTAAACTTTGGCTCATGTGTACAAATAAATAAACAGTTTTCCTAGAAAATATCTGAAGCCCTCGAATGGTTATTGAATCAGCAAATAAAAGACCAACAACTAAAGGAATTATTAACTCGTTTATAAAAAGTATTACAAATACAGATGCGTTCGCAAATAAACACCAAATGCAAGGATTGAATGCACTCACCCGTTAATACTGTAACACACCTTTCGTTTCAGGGTAAATGCTACAAATACATGACCCCCATCTTATCAGGACTATATGTATGTATATCACTCTAACGCGACGTTTTAATTTGAAAAACTTCAAACTACGTCAAATTGTTTATGGAACGGAGTAAAAGTGTTTAAAGTTGTCCAAATTTTTTGTTAAAAACTTAACTTTTCGGTGGGAGGAAGGTCTTTATAACTTCGATAGGCCGACCGACCCGTCTCGTTACCACCGCCCATACAGATGCTAAAACCGTTAAGTGACCTAGTCATGTTTCGGTTTTAATCTGTGGGTTCACCGGTTTTCAGAAGATTACTGCATCGATTGAGGTGTTAGCTTCCTTTCAGGGTGCGGTTACAAAATAGGTGATTGAATTGACGATAATACGAGTAAGTAGGTACCTACATTAAAATATAAAATATACTCGTAATGCATTTCGTCTTTGTCGACGCCCATTTCTTAATCGTATCATTTAGCCGGCATAGTGGGAGCGATCAATGTTTTTAAGAACAATTATTGATTGACCCCATTCATGAACTTTGTAGGTCTGCTCACCACCAGGTATACCTATACAAAGTCTCATGCCGTGCTGCAATAAAAAAAATGTTTGCTGTGATTAAATAAAATAATAAATATAAAGTGTGCAGTTATTTTTTTACCTCTAGTTGATGTAATAGACTAATGTGTTTTTTAGAATATTACAAAATAATGCCAACCTAGCGAGTGGCGAAAAATTACAGTTGTCCGAGGTAAAATAACAGTAATTTTTTCTAAAGGTCACTAAAAAAACAATATATTTTTTTCCTCAAGAAATTGATAAGTCCGGGAACGCTGCAGACTACTTACTAATGTAAAATTATGTTAATTTGCATTAATGTTTGATATTGATACCAAATAAAATGGGGTTCGTTCATGGGGTTATTGAAAAAATTATATTCCAACAATCAATAACTGATACCTTTACCCTACCATCGCAACAAAGTCGTATGAAGGGTAAACAAAGGTTTTGTCAAATAATCATCTATGCAAGTGGCAGATATTTCTATGTAACTTGCATCTTTGGACCCACATTGTTAGTCGGAGACCTCGTGCAAATGCAATGATCGATCAGAGGCAGAAAGGTGCTCTCTCGACTTTTGTGTCTGATGCACCATCCTAGGTGAAAGATAATCCTTTATGTGAAAAGATGACCAAACAATTTGATGTATTTTTCATACAAGTTTTTTTTTTATTCTAGCTACATTCATCTCACACACCTTGCATGTATGTAAGTGTGTACATTGTGAACATATATATGTGTGATTGTATCTTTGAGTGTATATGTGTTGGTGTTTAGGTATACTTATAGCCCAAGCTTTAAGCATTGATACCACTGCTATTATAAGCTAACGGACGGAAAGTTTTAGTTTGATCGCTCACAAACTTGGAGAAGGCATTTTTTTTTTCATTAGCGACACATGGAGTAGAACCTCATATTAGCCCAAAGTGCAACCTGACTGTTCCCGGACTTAAGACCGCGAAGAAGTCAGAGTCCGGGCCTTTCCTAACGACGAAGGCTTTGCTGGAATTCCTCTTGAACCTCCGCTAGATAAAGTTTAGTTTTAAAATCGTTTGTAGTAATTTCATTCGTTTAAGTATTTGTTCGTCTTGGTGATGTGGTGGAGTGGTCAGTTCTACAAGTATTACTTTCTTCAAGCATCTAAGGAATACGGTATGTATCGTCTATAAACTGCTGGGTTGACCAGAATTTTGTAAATTTAGCTGGTAGAAAATGCCTAAGGCATTAAGTTCTCTTATATACATTTTTATTTTGAAATTTCGTGCAATAAGGTTTTTTAAATAAATAAATATCTAGGTATTTTCCAGTCTAATGCATTGGCCAGAATCGAGAAAGGCTTACTTTAAGTTTTCTTGAGTTGTCCCTTTATAAATATAGTTAATCTTAACTATATTTCGAAAGGAACAACTCACTTGACGATAATCCTTTTCTGTCTTCAGAATACTGAGATTTACAGCTTCACGAATAATTTCTAGAAGTTTATCAGGTCGGCGCAATAACAGCCTTTCTCAGAGTCTTGCACACAAAATATGCTTAATGAATTATAGACAGAGACATCCTATATTCTGCTTCGGTCATAAACTTACGAATTTCAAATCGGTAAAGTACGGAATCGCCGTACTTACTAGTACTTATTAATTTACGGCGCAACAAACTAGCGGCCAACTATACGCCTCTAAAATGCACAAAATCTTATAAATACATACAAGACAGGGACAGACAATAAAATATTATAGGTATACATGGTGTATACATTTTGGAAACATTTCATATATTTATTGTGTTTTATTTCCAGCTTCACTATACCAACTTATGAAACTGTTTATCTGGGTTATTGAGTCTGTCCAAACATAGAGAAGAGCTAGCCTCTTTTCCGGTGTAGGTAGTCTCATACCATCGGCTAGGACGAGGTGGGTGGGACTCTATATAAACAGTGCGATGAGCTTGCCACTTGGCTATAATATGCGGGGTTAGAATAAAACCCCTACGCTGAATATCATGAGGCAGTCTCGGGATATTACAATAATATAAACGTGATTGTATATATGTACCTACAGTTTTGTTTTAACTATTACTGTAATAGTTTAAAAAAAAAGTTACAAATTCACCTATACTCAACTTATTTCGGCCATCATAATTAAAATTCAGTTTTGAAGATGCTTCGAGGAGAAGCGAAACATGTCGACGTCGTTTAAGTCATCGTTTAACTAGCGGAAGAACACACATTTTTTTTATTTTTTTTATGAGAGCTTGGCATGTGACCTACCTGATGGAAAGCAGTATGAAGGTCCAAGAACAAATGCAACCAACCAACATCTATATTATTATATAAAATAACGGAATTCCGTAAAATAACGCCTGATTCAATCAATTATATTACTGTAATAGATATATTTGGCCATTTTATTCAAAAAGTAATCACCTTTTTGCTATAGCCTTATTCTTTTATTGTAGCATAGCGTGACTTTGTACTTACCAGATGTTAAGCAAAGCTATAAAGTGCATGAATGGGATTAATTAATACATTTTTATTTAACAGCATTGGTCGCGCGCCATTATACAGTTTAAACAAAATGGGCGATCACAAAGATGAAATTGACATAAACATTATATCCTCGTTGCTTTTTTATCTTCAAATCAACTGCCCGTTTTGTAACCGCATCTTGAAAGGAGATTACCACCTCGACAAGAAATCAAGAAAATGACAATGCAGTAAGCTGCTGAGAACCGGTGAACCCACTAAACCCGATACATTACTAGTTCACTTGAATTATTTAGATAGAGCCTCTGGTATCAGACTCAGTCAGAACCTAAAGTAGAATATAGTTTGGAAAGCATGTTAAAACATTGCCAATGTTGTTTATTAAAAAAAAACTATAACTATATAAGTAAAATAAAATATAAATATCATCACGGCCTTACGGCGACCGAGACCGCCTAGACCACCCCAAGGTACCCAGCGTAGGGGTTGCTAATGCCACCTCGCCGTCCTGTAAGAGTCTACACGGAACAAGTAGCTAACTCGTAGATAATTTTTGATTGATTGGATAAAGTCAATAACCCACCTATTAACAATTTTACAAGTTTGTATAGTGAAACTGGGACCCACAGCTTAATGTGCTCTCCGAAGCACTATAGTGGTGTTGTTAAACAAATGTACATAATTATTTATATTAATAAAACTCATTGGTACACACCGGGTTTTGAACCAGGGACCTAAGTGTTTTTAAGTCTAAGGTCTAACCAACTTGGCCACCACGTATATCTACCTAAGTATGCAAATATATTATAAAAAAACTATTCAGTTACAGCTTTATCGGCCATAAATTATATGTTAAAGTAGTTTTGAAGTTCCTACTTCCGTATCGCAGTAGCCCACCACATTCTAAGAAAGTTCGCGACAAGGGTGTGAACCCAGAACCACTACACGGACCGGGAGTGTGAAGCCGTGTCACAAAAAATCTTCAACAATCTTTCGCTAGGGCGACCAGAATTATGTATAATTTCGGGAAAAAAATCAATAATCGAGCTTGTTTAAAATCGGTAATTTTTTTTTTATGTTTAGTAAAGGAAACATATAAGTTGTAAAACAATAATAATAATATACAACAATAATAAATAATAATAATATGCAACTATGTAAAATTATGAAAGCTTTCCAATTAGCATTTGGTGTCGAAACTTCTGGATTTTGGAAACTGAGGTAACTTGAAGTAGGTACGTAAAATTAGAAATAAATTATGTAGATATTTCTCTAAAATTAGAAATAATAAATAAATCGCATTTATTAAAAAATAGAATGATAATTTTAAAAAAGTTATTAAATTAAATTATTTAAATGTCCACTTATTAAATTAAATAAATAAGTCAAAAGTATAATCCTTGAGTTACATTCAAATAAAACTTTAAAAAAACATAAAACAGATGTTATAATTTACAATATTTGCTTATGATTGACGCACTTACCGCTGTTTGAGCAAACAACTTTTGTTTGTGATCTAAAACAGCTGCTGGCGAATCAACCACGACAATCAATATTAGCTACAACAAAACACAAGATAAAACAATGGATTACATTCAATTAAAACATAATAGGTACATAGTACGATTTAATTCATGGCTTTTCCTCTTCATTTTACTAAAAAAAATATTATAATGAATTTGATTAAATATTTAAAATTGTAATCAATACATAAAATTATAAAAAAATATTGCATGAAATTATAAAAGCATAATATATGTTAAATATTTAATACTTTTAAAAAAAAAATATTCGTATTCGCAATATTTAAATTAAATTATTTATTTCAGGTAAATCTTTACAGATATTTATGAAGAGTCAAATAAGTTTTTTTTAAAGTAGGTATTAATGAGTGGGTGTGATAAGCGTGATTTTAACAATTCTGGTTTCGTTGCGTTCATCATCAAATATAGGGTATATCGAATGTTTTTTGTTAGCTTGATACTTGTAGAAATTAATCGCGTAATGGAATGGCAACTTGTATATGATAAAATATTTCTAAGCTAACCATGGTAGAATTAATAAAAACTCTTAATTCGAATTAATTGTCACTTTCTCCCACTCTCTCTTATATAAATGTTATTTACATTTTTACATTCCAGGCGAAACATTTTCAAAGTGCCTTAAAAAAAACAGAAAACCAAGTAGGGAATAAATTTTCTTGCAGAAGAGAAGCATGGTAGAAAACCGTAATATTGGAGAGACATAGAAACTCATATAAAGCAGTACACTGGAATGAATTGAATTTATCAAATTAATCAAGTTAATATTACTTTGTAATTAATAAACTGCAGTGCCAATGGGTTATTTATTCATTGAGGCTATTTAAACGAGCGAGCTCGTTTGCGAGCACTTGTTCGGTTTAGATTTTATAATATGTGCAATTGCGCCATCTTTGAACTGTGTTAAGCCCCGCAAACCCTTCAGGTTAGGGCGCATAATACATTTTTTTAACTATATAGAGCTTGCGTTGTCAAGTAAACGCTTCCGTTGGATTAAAGCTGTCTAGGCGGTCTCGGTCATTACTTTTAAGGCACAGGATTTTACCTACATATATAAATGTAACCAAAAACGTACATTTAAGGATTCCCATATTTTGACCCAAAACATGGTTACCCTACCGAACTAGTATTGTCCACGTGCGAGGGCAGGTGGGTTCCGCCGTTCTTAATGATCAGGGTCCCACGGGACTCGAACCTTGAACCGCGAGGCATTTCCTAATGACGACCACTAAACTAATTATGTGTATCCGACTGACATTAATAATGCACTCATTAAAGATGTTTAGTTTTAAAAATAAATTGTGCGAAATAAATAAACGTTTAATTTAGTAACAGTATTAAAAAAAAATGGAAAATCTAGTAAATAAATAATTTTCAGCCTATTAATTCTGATGTTTTCATGCAAAATTAGCTTTCGCACTTCCAGTAGGTAGGTACCTAATTCTCAACTATTATTTGTAGAATTAAAATAATATGTTTGTCGGTCATTGTATTTAATCATCATTCTGTGTTAGTTTTTTTAAAATAAATATTTATTACACTAAAAAGATTTTTACGTACAATTACTATTATAAGCCAACTTAAGGGCTGATTTTTCAATCCTCTGATAAAGTTATCCAACAGATAACTTGTAAGGAGAAAGAATAAATTTGACATTTCTTCATGCAAGTTAACTGTCGAATAACTTTATCTGACGAATGAAAAATCAGCCCTAAGTATAATAAGTTTGCCTGGGCGTCAAAACGACTACAGAGCCCATAATAGAAAAAAATCTGAACTCAAAAAAAAGTAATAAATGTATTTTATTAAGAGAACTGCTACATTTTTTATGTAATACATTATTGGAACCACTTAACAGAGTCGGGTCCCTGGGGCCAAATAACTTATTGGATTTGGTTCCTACTTGGCGAATTCCCAAAACAATCATAATATAAACTTCCGAGCTATCTGATACCCATTTCCCAAAATCTCCTCTCTTTAATGTGCTACGGATATTTTGTTCTGGTTACACAAACTCTTGTATCTACCTACCTAGACAAGGTATGAAGTTATATTAAATTTTGTCACTTCATATATCAGTACTGGATCACTTACGGTTCTTCTCAATAATCGATTTATATTTTTGAGACAAAATTGAGGCTTTTAGATTAGACCATGATATAATTTAATATAAATTATCGTTCTCTTTTTACAATAAATAATTACTTTTGGTAATTTTAGAGAAATATCTACATAATTTATATATATATATATATAAATACAACAATAGTTATATATATATATATATATATATATACAAGGTATAGTTATCTCAGTTTCCAAAATCCAGGAGTTTCGACAACTAATGCTAATTGGAAAGCTTTCATAATTTTATATAGTTGCAAATATAACTACTGAAATCTGTAGGTACCTATGATTTTCTGTCATTTTTTTTATTGGAACACGACATAAGTACTATGTACTATGTACTATGTACCTGATGGTAAGTAAGCAGAGCAGAAAAATCCATGAATTATATCGAGGATTGTTTAACAACATTTATAAATGAAAAAAAAATAATTGCAATATCGTATTATATATATATATATATATATTAATCTTTATAGGTATTTGTCTTTCCACCATAACGGCTAAATGTTGCGGTTACGTAATGGAAGCAAAGACAAAGTTGTATTACGCTTCGACATTTTATCGTCAAATCAACGGCACCCCAAAAAGGAGACTACCACCTAAACAAAAAATCTATGCAGTAGACTCATAAAAACCGTTAAACCCACAGACTAAACCCAAATCATTACTAGGTCCCTTTACGGTTTTTGCTCTGTGTCCATTTACGAAAATGTACAAGCAAACATCGATAGACAAAATATCTCTTTCACGTGATGGACGTGCAGTTTTTTTTGTTTTTACTGGAGCTCGGCATCTTTTAATCTACCTGATGGTAAGCAGACCTACAAAATTCATGAATGGGGCAGATTAATACATATCGTTTGGCAATATAGCCAGTGTTCCTTTACTTCACCCCATTGACATGGTTATCTGTCAGTCTTTCCTTATTTATCATAGAGTAATAATAAATAGTTTTAGTGACTAAATGATGCTTATATATTAAGGTTGTACTTTGGGTTTTCTTGATGTAATAACAGTTGTTTTGTGTGACAAGATCCACTGATCAAATCGAACAACTTTTCCCTTGGAACCATGTGTCGCAAAGGAAAAAAAGTGGCTCTTCCATACAAACTAGTTAAAATGACGAATTTGTATGGGGAAGCCGAACATATTTATTATTTGCGACACATGGTTCTATGTGAAAGTTGTTCGATTTGATTAGTAGAGCCCCATATTAGCCCAAAGTATCTACAATAACATTTTTAATTCAACCTGTATAAAATGATGATGATTTTGATATTACATAACTTTTATTAACTGAAAACTGTTTAATGAATTCAAAAAAAATGTTTAAGGCGTGGATACGGTTGGTGAGGTTGGTCGCCTCGGTGGCACTCTTGTATGGCAGATGATAATCCGATGGTCAATGGAATCAGCTAACCACCTAGTCTTATAGTAGTTGGTTATGTAGCATGCGTTCGGTTGGTTGTTTTTTTTTTAAATATTTTTATTTAATGACACCTTTTATTAATTAAAATATATATTACAACCTAACCTTTTTTGCACTCTAGACCTTATTGTTAAAACTTTTTTTTTTGACTATTCATAAATATCTGTAAAAACAAAATATGATAATAAAAATATCTACATGAAATAAATAATATTTGATTTGATTGACTACAGTTTTAGATACCCGATTCAAACCTTGGTGTGTACCAATGTTTTTTTTTTATGTATACATTTGACAACGCCTCTAAAGTACCTCGGAAAGCACGTTAAGCTGTTGTTTCCAGTTTTACTATATCAACTTATGAAACTGTTTATAGATGGGTTATTGAGTCTACTCAAACATCGCAATGAGCTAGCCAGTTATTCTGTGTAGACTCGTACCATACGATGAGGTGGATTAAAATCCCATCGAAGAGTACCCTGAAGCCCTGATGATATGTATTTATTATATTTTTTTGATTAGAAATATTTTTTCAAGGAGGTAGTATAAATTTCGTTTTTTAACGGCTGAGCTAATATCTCGTAGTGACATTCTATAAGCAAACAATAATTTACAACAGAACATTTATGTTAACACTTAGTACAAAAAACACCAATCTGCCAAGTGCGACATTGTTAACGCAGAGGGTTCTTTAATATCTATCTTCATAAACTAAACTAATTTTTTACTTATTAAGTACGCATAGTGATGACCAATAATGTGGAAAAAGTTTTAGAAACAAAGTATTTTTCGTACTTTTTCTTTGACTAATGAAACTTTGACAATGAGAGTTAAAAAAACAAAAGGTAATTTTATACTTTATTTCCGGAAGAAATAACCTTAATAATGCTAAAAAAAACTACATCACAATCTATTAGGTAGTTTAGAAGATCTAAGCGTACAGATGGACAGCCGTAGACGCGGGAAGAGACTTTGTTTTATACCATGTAGGTATAAAGGTACCTAGACATAAATATTTGTCCAATTTTACTCTATCCATTTATTTCCAATAGTTACTAGCTGTTGATGTTGCAGTTATTTGGAGGTCGTTGGTTTGATTCCCGCTCTTGGCAGTATAGAGCCTTGGTGTTTATAAAATACTAGCTAACCCGAACTTTAACCGTTTATTCAGCGCACGGAACAAAAGCTCTCATAAGGAATAAATTTACCCCGTTTTTCCAAAATTGCTCATTGATGTTCGCTCTTATTGGTCGTAGCGTGATGTTATAGCCTTGCTCGATAAATGGGCTATCTTATTGGTCGTAGCGTGATGTTATAGCCTTGCTCGATAAATGGGCTATCCAACAGTTAACATTTTTTAAATTGGAACCAGTAGTTCCTAAGATTATCGCGTTCATTCAAACAAAATGATTCAGCTTTATAATATTAGTATAGATATATATATATATATATATATACTTAATAAGGATATAAATAAGCTCTAACATCAAAAGTCTTGGTCAAGACAAATATTTAAAAACCCATTGTAATACCATTGATGGTTCATACAATTTTAAACAGTCATAAAGTATTTTTCTTAAACGTATTTTTAACATAAACCGAAGCCTAATTAGGAGTAATATTTTCGTTTTTATAACAGGACTCTAAAAACTAAACATTTGAATAAAAAAAAGTTGCGTCACAGATGAATATTTGGCAAAGTTTTTAAGGAATCCCGCGCAGTCGCTCTAGCAGGAAATGATGCTTCGGAATGAGGATATATTCTTGTTAATTTTTGTCATAAATCATCACAAATGTACAGTTTTTGGCAAAAGTTAAGGGAGACCGACTCTACCACTTTTTCTTTTACATTCTCAGATATCCAGTTTCTTGGTTTTTGTTGCGTTTTCGGTTATTTTTATGTACGCCTATTAGTAGGTTTTTTATTAGATGCAAATGTCTCTTTTATTTAGAAGTAAATACCTAAAGCAGAAAAATTGCATTATTTTTTTCAGGGTTAATTATATCACCAACAATATAAATGTTTTTTTTTTTGCAATCCAAGTTAAGTTGTGATTAGAGAATACAATCCCGAGATTCGGGATCCCGGGATCCCGGTCGTTTTCTGGTCCCGAAAATCTCGGGACTGTACTTGACTAATCTCGGGATTTTCGGGATTGCCACAAACAGGTCTGGTTTGCGTTCCGTAGTCCGTTGCGCCTTGACTAAATTATTTTAATAGCATTTATTACATCGCGATTCGCGACCCTATTAACTCGGATGATTCCTCGGACGGCCCACTTTTTCGCCCCACTTTTATATTAAAAAAAATACGTGAAAACTGAACATAGAAAAGAGCTGTCACTTCTTTTGGACTGTAAAACCAGGTGGAATAGTCTTTTAACAATGCTGGAGCTATTTTATCTTTTAAAAACCTGCATTCAAAAAGCTCTTATATATCTCAATCATCCAATTCATTTAGAAGATGTTGAATTTAAATTGGTAAAAAAAATTGTTGATGTGCTGACCCCAATTAAATTGACAGTAGAAGCAATCTGTCGGCGAGATTCTAATTTACGCACAGCTGATGCTGCTTTACTCATGAAAAAGCTAACAGTCACACAAAGGGCGATGGAGCGCGCTATGCTCGGCGTTTCCTTGCGGGATCGTATTCGAAACGATGTGATCCGCAAAAGGACCAAAGTAACCGACATAGTCTCCAGAATCGCCAAACTTAAGTGGCAGTGGGCAGGCCACATAGCTCGCCGAACGGACGGCCGTTGGGGCATTAAGGTTCTCGAGTGGCGACCGCGTGCTGGAGGACGCAGCAGAGGCAGGCCCCCCACAAGATGGACTGACGACCTGGTCGCGGGAAGCCGATGGCTACAGGCAGCGCAGAACCGGTCGTTGTGGCGATCCTTGGGGGAGGCCTATGTCCAGCAGTGGACGCGTGAAAGGCTGGTATGATGATGATAATGATGCTGCTTTAAATTTTCTTATAAAACAACAGTCTAGCAAAAACTCAGTACTTGCCAAAAAATTTGAAAGTTTTTTATTGGGCCGTATAAAGCAACGACAAAGTGATAATTTAACTGGTGTGTTGAAAAAAAAAAAACTTATATAAAGATAAGTTATATAAGTTTTTTATTTCATTTTAGCCCAATTAGGAACCACATAGTCTAATCCCGGGATAGGCCCGAGATCCCGGGATTACGCATTAAAAATCCCGTATTCCCGGGATTGGTAAACATGTTCGGGATTGTATTCTCTAGTTGTGATAAATTTTAATTCATGTTGAAACATAGTATTTTCACCAACAATTTTCTTATACGACCTAACCAACTCGGCCACCATGTATGTATATAGATTATTTAAGAAGATGATATCATTTCAAACACTGAATTTCAAGTAATACACATAATAGCTTATTGGCTAACCTTTGAACTGTCATTATAGTGCATCAAATTATAGGTAATAACCATAGAAATAGAAGGAAAGTAATAACGAATATAATTCCAAAAATCTTGTGAAATTAAATTAAAGTTAGACAAGAAAGAGGTATAGCAAAGCCATGTAAATCTTCCTTAATGACTTACGTTTATTTTTTAACTAACTAAAACCTTTTTTTTTAAATACCACCGTCTCAGTAGCTTATTAGTCGAGCCGCTGGATGTAGCCGAACCTCGTTTCCGCATGCCGCCGCAAGCCGCCGCGCGCTTCGACTTCATCGACTCAGGTTTCACTTGCTTTTTGTAGACTTTTTACAACAAAAAACGCTACCTACGTCGCTACAAGCTGTCTTTTGGAAACAAGTGTTAAAATGTCTTGTCATTAGGCTTTAAACAGACATTGGAGCTTTTGTTTACTGGTTTTCTCTTACTGCAACTTGTCGAGGTCTCATTTCAGAATGCGGTTATGAACGGGCAATCGATTTGAAGACAAAGCTGGTAATGCATATTTGTCTTTGTCGCCGACCATTTCTTAATCGTATCATTTATCGGGCATAGTATTGACCAACCTTCATGGACTTTGTATATAGTTTAGCAGATACCGTGCCTGAAATAGGTATAGATAGCGGCAAATAACTTAAATACAGTCTGGCATAGTGGGGATCATTCATATACTTTTGATTTCTGCTCTTATTTGCCGGGAATTATAAAAAAAAAGTTAATCAATATGAATCTGGATGCATGTGTGTGTATATTTTTTTTATATGATGTATATTTACAATATAAATTATTTATATTCTTTTCATTGTAATGATAATGATTACTTATAGTTTTAATGATAATGAATACTTTTATTTTTTATTGGAACAAACCAATTACCAAAGGAATGTAATGTAGGTAACATTACATTCCTTTGGTAATTGGTTTGTAAACAACTAAATCACATATGACCGACCGAATTGAATAACCTGAAAATAAGCGCAACCACTCCGGTCAGCCTATGCTAAGCTGAAAGTCCTTTTTGTTTTAAATTGTAAATACGGACCTAGCAATAGAACTATTCAGTCATGAATGAATGAATTAATTATTAAGGTTATAATAGAAAAATCAAGTTTCAGAATAAAATCGACTATATTTATAAATATGTTTTATTTTTTTAATTTCGACTTTAATTTATAACTTTATACAGACTAGACCGGATACAGTCTCTTTCTCCAATGTTTCTTAGTATTTCTATTTATTTATTTTAACATTAACAAAATCTACAGCACGTTAAAAAATATATTCAATACAAAGTAAAAAATATTTTAATATTCTTTGGCCAATATTCTAACATTACATAGTTGTTAATAAATGTAATGTGTAATATTTAACCGTGTTTTACACATTTTTTTAACCATAATCTTTTCTAATGGTAGAAAACAATATAATATTTACCCAGCTGTAGACTCATTCATCTCCATTGAGTGTGACAGCTGAGTTATTATATTTAACTATGCCACCTCTATCTATACCCTTGTGTTATACCTAGTTATTGGTTTAAATATATATTTTTGTATATTTTAAGAAATTATTATTATTTACCAAGTCTAAGCCGAAAACCTATCAATATCAACTTTATAATATTTTTCTGTGTCATGGTCTGGGTGTTTATAATATATTATTTGTATAATCATTGTTTCTGATACACATAGTACAAGCCTAGAGCTTAGTTTGTGACCAGAGCAATATGTGTAAATTGTTCTACATATTATTATTATAAAGTATTTTTTTCTATGTCAATATTACAATATACCTAATCCTGTTGAATTTACAACAAGATTACAACAAAAACTAATTAAAAAAACATATGTTGTAATGTAATGCCATTGTTATAGTAAAAAGAAATCGGTAAAAACCATAATAATTCCAAAATAATAAAATACTGATCTTTTTACAAAAACTATTTTTCAAAAACAATGACCTTTCTTCCACGGTGGTCAGCCACGCATTACATCAATGTCAGCAAAAAAACAAAAAATCTTACGACAATAAAAAAACTCTTTAAAAAATTGGCACAAACAAAGGATAGTTTTTTGTGGTACATCTGCAGATTTCGGCCAGAAGTGACCGATAATATAGCATTCTACCCCACAATGGCTACCGACGACATAAATCTTATCTTTTACACTGAATTTACAATTATTTTAGTTGGTTTTTTCAAGTCCAAAGCTGGAATAATCGATCGTCCACCCGCACACATCATGACCGCTTTGTTATCTCAACTTTTTTCTGGACAATTGACTATTTTTGACATGTTATAACGATCGTAACTACCATTTGTACAAACTTAAAAATATACTTTACTTTTAGGGAATAAAGTTGTTATTTTAGTGATGTAATTTTGTCCTAAATATTTTGAATGTAAGAGAGATTGTTTCTGTAAAAAGCAGTTAAAGCGAAATGTCCCCTTTTTGGTCGGTAATGGCCTACAGCTGAAGTCGCAGCTATTTTTTTTGCCAAATTACTGATTTCATTATTAGTCATGAATACGTGATTTTGTATGAACTACTTCCGTCCATATTTATTACCTCTAACCGTTTAATAAGTAATAGATTTTTTTTTATTTGCTACTTTGAAAGTTTTGTTTATTAACTAGCTGATCTGCGCAACTTCGTCTGCGTAACTCTCAAAAGGAATATTTTATCCCCGTTGTTGCAACATTTTATTTTATTTTTTATTATTTTTTAAAAATGGTACAGCAAACGAACAACAAGTTAAGTACATATTAATGGCACATTTTTTTTAAAGGATACAAGGTAAACTTGGAGTTCTCATAAGAACTATACTCAACATCAAACTAAATATATTACACTTTAAAAAACAAAAACACTTTAAACCCATTATACAAATCAAATTAAACATTAAATAAATACATAAATTCCATGTCAAACTAAGATTTGCAATAAATAATAATAATAAGTTTTCATTGTTATTCCGCTCCTATTGGTCATAGCGTGATGTTATGAATCCTATAGCCTTCCGCGATTAATGGGCTATCCACAACTAAAAGAATGTTTCGTGTTCTACCAAATAAACACACTCTTCAGTTTATAATATTAGTATAGATAATTATTTATTGCAAAAATTATGTATTGTAGAATTTTTGATTTAATTAATTAATTAGGTATGTAATTGTTAGGTCTGCTTCCTAACAGATAGATACAGAGTATCACATACAGCTTTACTCTCATCAATAAACAAAACAGCTGTCCAGGTTATTAAAAGTGAAATATCCGTTAATTGTCAGCCAAGACATCGGTGGTCCGTCGGTACCACTAATGGGTCTCGTAAAATAAGTGGCCACGTTATAATTTCTCCAAACTCTGAGGTGGCAAAGTGAGATAAGATCAGTCCGTGTATTTAGTAAAAAGTGACACCTCCACACTGTTATCTCGATTGTTTTGTCTTTGCTGTGACGCGGATAGATTAATTGCGGTACATTTTTTTCAGCCCAAGCCGAGAGTGGAAAATAAGTAAATTATTCGTGAATTGTTTGTCGGAATCTGACTTTAACTGACAATCTTAATTAAGTTGCATTTTAAATGTAGATAACTCAAGAATGCTCTACTACTGTGTATTCCTTGTATCTTGGTAATTTAAAACTTTATATTATTGGATTGTAGGTTTAGTTCTATATTAAATATCAAACTTCTTAACAGAGACCGATGGAGTTTTTCTTCCTAGCTACATCATTGGTAGAGTGGGCTAAATAGGTATAAAAAGGGCCGAATGAGACATAATAAGTATGAAGAGAAGGAATTTTAAAATCAAGACATTTTTTTCGCGAGATGTATGGAACAAATACAAAAACCGACAAGCCAAATCCGTTCAACTTCTGACTTTTTGTCAGAAGTTGAACGGATTTGGATTGTCTTGTCGGCTATGTATATTTTTTTGGGTAGTAAAATATACAGTTAGATAACCAGTAATAAATTTATCATTTGTCCTCGGTAGTTCAGTAGTAATTTATTTAGATGAGTTTAATGAAATCTCCGCCCGCATACCATCTTTTTATTTTATATCAGCGTCCATCTTATCTACTGCTTCATTTAAGCCATTATTATCAATAAAGAAGCCATCTTTCATTATAATGAACATTCGGCTTTAAGTCGTGACATTTCTTCTGTGATTTACTTATATACTTGTAAAATTTACAGAATCTACACCGAAATAACAAATGTTTAAAAGTTTTATTTTATTTTATTGAAGCACGGCATGGGTCTTTGTATCTAGGTGGTGAGCAGATCTACAAAGTCCATGAATGGGGTCGACAAAATTGATAGCTCCTTCTATGCCGGCTAAATTATGCGATTACTAAATAGGCGGCCACAGAGACGAATTTGCATTACGGGTCTATTTTTATATCCTCGCTGCTTTAACGTCAAATCAATCGCCTGTTTCATAACCGCACGATGAAAGAAGACTCGACAAGAAATCGACGCAGTGGTCTCCAGAAAAACCGATGAACCCACAGACTGAAACCGAAACATGACTAGGCCACTTGACGGTTTTTGCATCTGTATGGGCGGTAGTAACGAGTCCGGTCGGTCGACCTAGCGAAGTTACAGAAGCCTTCCTTCCACCTAAAAAAATCCCTCTTATTCTAGCTATATTATTCTTTAAATATCTGGTAAAAATTTAAAGCATAGTTGAGACGACCTATGCTGTTAAACAACAACCCCATATATATAACCCCATATATGATATTAATCGACCCCATTCATGGACTTTGTTTCATATTTTTTTATAATAAACTGAAAGTAACAAAACAATTTTTTTTTGAGAATATATAAATATTAAAAGATTATATTACGTAAATGATTGTTAATGCCGTCATCATAAGCAATAATCGTTATTTTAAACTATAATTATTTTTTTCATAAAAGGAACGAGCACGTGTTTCGAACTCCGCCCAAAATTCGAATTTGGAATCGCACAACAGTTGCGAATTGAATTTCGAAGGCGGAGCAGCGCCGGCGCCTTCTGTGGTTTCAAATTATTGAATTATAATTTGAAAAATTTTACTTCGTTTTTTTATCAGGATAAATAAACATTTTAAATAGAAATAAAATTACATAATACTTATTAATGTTTTCAGTCAGTTTGAGTAATTTGACCCAATCACATTCTGTAGCTTTTTTACTACTAATTGTGAGGTTATACCATGTTTTTTTTTAAATCTCATAAACGTAACTTTAATACGTAAGGAACCACTAATGGTATCGCTTTATTTTTAAAACAAGAAAAATAAACTTTTCGTATGGGAACCTAATGTATTAATGACAGCCTCCGTAGACTTTGGCGTTGTATCCGGAGGTCGTGGGTTCGTTTCTCACCCATGGCAAAAATACAATACATTTGTTTTTACTGGAGCACGGCATGTGACTTCGTATCTACCTGATAGTAAGCAGACCTACAAAATCCATGAATGGGTCGATCAATAGATTGTTATTTAGAACCTTGATCGCTCCCACTATGTCGGCTAAATGATGCGGTTACAAAATAGGCTGCGTCAAAGACGCATTTGCATTACGTTACGATCCACTTTAGAGCTTCGATGTCTTATCGTCGAATTAACTGCCCATTTCGTAACTACACTCTAAAAGTAGACTACCACTTCGACAAGAAATCGATGCAATGGTCTCCTGAAAACCGGTGAACCCACAGAATAAAACCGAAACATGACTTGGTCTTGACATGCTTGATCGGTTGGTGGTAACGAGTCCGGTCGGAACAAATTCTAGAGACCTTCCGATTACATTAGAAAGAAAGAGAAATAAATAAAATGATTTATTTTGTTCCAAAAATAATACAATTTAAACACAATATACAATAAACAAGATACATAATATGAAACAAAACGGGCTCTCAGCTCTCAGCTCTCAGCTCAGCATAGGCTGTTATGTGATGCCTGCAGTGGTGTGGGTTTGACCTCAAACTATATGTCATAGACATAGACATAAATTACACACATACCTTTATATTGTGTATCCATGATACATATATACATAATATTATATCTTATAATGTACCTACCTACATAAAAATATAAATATAAAAAATATAGGAAATATGTGAGGAAGTAATAATAACAACTAAAATAATAATAATCAAATCAGATAAAAATGCAAAATGCAGTTTCAAGTATCAGCTGACGTTTTGTGTACCTACTGTAAATAAAATATAATATATTCTAATATCGTTGTTTCTGGTACACATAGTACAAACCTAGACGTCAGTTTGTGACCAGGACAATATGTGTAAAAAAAATATCATCACGGGTGCCTTACGGCGCCCGAGACCGCCTAGACGGTCTCAGGATTCCCAGCGGAGGGGTGTTTAATCCCACCTAGTCGTAGGCGTTTGGTATAAGTCTACACCGAACAAGTGGCTAGCACAGTTTCACAAACCGTACGGTATTTGTACGTACGTTTATAATAATTGCCAACACATGCCAATAACATAGGTATGCATGTGTCGGTGCAGTGAGTTTAAATTGGTAAACGTTTTCAGAAAAGTCTATTTCGAAATCGAAATAAAATATCAATAAAATTTAGATAGTAGAGGTACCTGAAAAATTTAATAAAAAAAGTATAACTACCTACTACGACAATGACAAATCTTTTCAGTCGCTTCTTAAGTCCTTAAAAACAGCTAATTTCTCAAAAAAATACTACCTACCCATTCCGCATTCAAAATTGAAACTTGTGTTCGATGCAGGTGAAACTTTTTTTTGGAAACCCATCCACATGTCACCTCCGAAGAAACCCGAAGCAGCTGAACAACCGACGTTAAATAAAGCTCTTACTCCTAGCTGCCACGCGCCGGCCCCTCTTATAATTATTGCGTTTTATTTTTAAATAGTTTTTTCTGTTCCCTGTTATGTAGCATTCAACCATTATTCCCCTCACGGTATCTGATGGCGGGCGTTGTTTTAAATAGGATACGGGTCTATAGAGTAATAAATCGACGGTTTTAACCCGACTTTGGGAATGCTGACTGATGATAATTAAATTGTTTTCTCACAAAAGTTTATTCACGTGAGAATGTATTTTGGGAAACTTGTAATTACCTAATAGTAATTATTCTGCACAGTTTGCTTCCGCCTGTGATGTTTATGTCCAATTCTAGTGTAGGTAATGTAATTGTTTCTGATATATACAAATTTTAAATTTAGAGCTTAATTTGTAAATTACTTTCTTATTTTTAATTGTTTTTTTTTTTTTGATGGAAATGTGTGACATTCTGTTTAAGCGCCATTTTGGTCATTTTTCCACATTTTACAGTAATCTAATAAGCACTACTCTGACTTAGCAGTAACAACTTTTCATGTTCAATTCCCATACACATATAGCAAAAAAAGTTACTGTACGTTTTTTCTACAGTTTCCCTTGGTCTGGGTGTTTATAAAATATAATACGTAAGTATTAGTATCGTTGTTTCTGGTACACATAGTACAAGCTTAGCTTAGTTTGTGACCCGGGCAATATGTGTAAAAATACTATGTCCTACATATTACTATTACCTCCTAGCTTACAATTTTTTAAGAGATCTTGAACTGAGCAATTTTTTCCGTGAATTTAGCGTAGTATTGAGTCAGGTTTTGTGGTGTAACCAGGTAGTCGTAACTTTAGTCCTTATCTATAATCTACAGTAGCAGTAGTATCAGTATGGTACTGCTACCTTACATACATAAGGAAATCTTTCCTTTGTTTTTGTATTTTGGTAAGCAAGGTTGCCCTTTGGATATACTCGTAATGTATATAATAATGTTCAATAGGTTACGAAATGGGCGGCATAATAAGATGAGTTTGAGTTACGATTTAATACTTTATTTTCCTTGCTGCTTTGGACAAGAAATCTATGCCGCGAATCCACAGAGTAAAACCAAAACATGACTAATCACTTGACGGTTTTTGTATTTGTAGGGGCGGAAACTATGATTCTCATTTTATATTATCTCCTCAAGTACCTACCTACTTCCACAGGTCATCTTTCAAAGTAAAAATATGCAAAAAAATACTATTAAATTCTCTATGTGTTCTTTTTGTTTTTCTTTATAACGCAAATAGGTTGTTTCCGTAACTGTACCTGATACGTACCTACCGGAAGTTATGGAAGACACTGGGGTACCTATGTGCCCCTGGTAAGACAATACCCGGGAGAAGCACGCGCCACCCTTACCACGCGCCCTGTTCCAAAATAGAAACCTCACGCTATGACAAATCTCTCTGCCTACCAAAACCAACACGGTATGTGTATAATTAAAACACGAAATAAGACTAACTATATATCACGCAAGGAGGGAGTGCCCCTACTAACAACTATTTTTAAAAATACTTCCCTTTATTTAACATTTTTTTCACTCTAAAACCGGATATTTTATGTGGTGTATTAAAAGCACGGGCGCGACATATGCGCTTTCGAAATTTAAATTTGAATGGAACGCGTGCGAGCGCACGAGTCTTTTTACTTGGGGGAATATCGACCAATGAGATTGCTTCATTTTTGGTAAAAAACTAGGGAGTTTTTTTAGTATGCTTTACATGTTTTAGTATATGTTTTTTAGGTGCAATGGGCGTGCTTTTATTTTCCCTTAGGAATGTTCTATGTTATATGGCAGAAGCATAGGGTAAGGAGGTATCTGAAGCTTGTATTATCTATAAAGTTAATTTTAGTTTATTTCAGTAAACTCATTTTGCTATACTTTTAAAAATATTAATTAGCGTCTCATGTTTATAAACCAATATAATCGCTTTATTTTTCTTACTGTTTATAAACTGTTTGACACCTAAACGTAGACGCTAGCGTTTATTGTAAATTTGAATGGCAGAAAAACACATATATATTTTTGAACATTAGTATACAAAATATATCAAATCAATACAACAAGTTTAATGAAATATACGTGGTGGCCGAATTGTTTAGACCTTAGACTTAAAAACACTTAGGTCCCTGGTTCAAACCCCGGTGTGTACCAATGAGTTTTTTAATAAAAAAAAATATGTACATTTGTTTGACAACACCACTATAATGCCTCGGAGAGCACGTTAAGCTGTCGGTCCCGGTTTCACTACCAACTTGTGAAATTGTTTATAGATGGATGGGTATATTGAGTCTATTTAAAAAAAACATCGCGATGAGCTAGCAACTTGTTCGGTGTAGACTCATACCGTCGGCTAGGACGAGTGGATTAAAACCCCACCGCTGGGTACCCTGGGGCCGTCTAGGCGGTCTCGTGATGATATGTATATATGTATGTAAGTTTAATGATTTTAAAGTACCTAATTACTAAGTATGAAAAGAGATAAAAATATAAAAAAATGTAGTAATAAGAAAGTAATGAGTGGGTGTGTGTATGTGGTAGGTACGAGTGTGTGTGATTATGAGTTATATTATAATATTACGGTAAGTTATATTTCATTTCCGACTCCTCGTGGAGGCTGCGTCGCTTGGTCCATTAACGTCACAAGAAACTTTATCAATATTGACTAATACATCTAGATGTTTGCTTTACTATGAAAAAGCATTTCTTTCAAGATCCTTCTAATACCAAATGTATTAAAATCTTCTGAATCTTCTGTAAAAGGAATGTCCTGTTGTAGAAAGGTCACGTTATACGAAACGTGTTGGCGGCGAAACATACTGTGTGCTTTATTTGCATACGTATGTAAACTTTATTAAGATGTTTATATTAAAATGGTATATAAGGTGTTGCCTCCGAATACCATCGGCGAAATGAGGATGGGTTAATCCCTCCGCTGGGACCCTGAGGCCGTTTAAACGGTTCTCGGGAGCCAAATTGGCACCCGTGATGGTATTTATTTATTTATTTATTATTTTTATATTAAAATTTAGAAAAGGTGTAACAGTTTGTTGTGAATCTATCTACCTATATGTAAGAGGACAGGAAATGTATTTGCGAATTCGAACGTCAAATAACATTTTAACGCTGTTTTTAGCGATATTAAAGTTTTTTTGAAAAAAAAAAGAACGTTTATTACATAGGTAGATCTCTTCATAAAACAAATCTGTAAACTATTGAAAACTAAGGTAAAATTTTTAAACTCAAAAATCGTAGGTACTGTAGTTGTTTTTTTCAAAAGTTAATAGATTTAGATCGAGTAAATAAGATTTGCACCTCCATGTATTTTATTTTTCAAATTTTTAATATAACCAACGTTTAGACGTTTTTAAACGTGTTCGCGAATCCATTTCCTAGCTTCTTAATACTTCTTTTTTTAAACTCTGTAGAATCCTACCAGTTTTTTATAACATACCTAATCTGTAATTGAGTATTTTATAAGTGAAAATATTAACAAAAAAAATATTTTGTAAAACCAACCGTTTTTTTTTTCTTTGCCTGTCTCCGATTCGTTAGTCAAGGTCATTGATGGCTATTATCACCTTAATTAAAAACCACGCGAAGGTTTTTATACGTAAAAATATAAATAAATGATTAATGTTAAAAACGTTGGACCAATTGCAAACAGAATCGTTCACTTATGAATACTCATAATTATGATATGTTGACATACTCGTGTCACACAATACACGTAGTTACTGGAAAACATACTTATTTCTTTAGAAAATTATCGGGCCAATTTTTTACACAAAATTAATTAATTAATTGTTCTTTACATCATTACTTTTTAATTAATCCTTGATTTTTTTTGTTATTGTTGTTAGAAACAGTTTTAAACAAAAACAAATGACATGATGAGGTTTTTGAAAATAACACCGTCCATGCAAAAACCGTCAAGTGACCTAGTATTTTTTTGGCTTTAGCCTCATCGATTTCTTGCCGAGATTGCATGGTGCGGTTGCAAAACCGGCGATTAGTTTTACGATAAAGCAGCGACGATATTAAAATAGACTCTTGTACTATTATTTCTTCTGTGCTCGTAATGCAAATACGTCTTTGTCGCCGCCCATTTCGTAACCCTATCATTTAGCCGGCATAGTGTTAGCGATCAATATTATTAAACAACAATGTATTGAACGACCCTATTTATTGGCTTTTTAGGTTTGCTTTTTTTAGGTTTATTGGAATAATACAATAAAAATATATTTATTAAATCTTAGTCTCAGTGCCATCTAATTGTTTTTTTGGAAATAAGTTATACTTCATTTTTTATATATAAATAAGTACAGCCACGCACAGTATCTAGTACTCAATAATTTCTATTCAAGTCACATTCAAACAAAGATTTTTCCGCAAAAATACAAAGATATTGACAAGACATTCCTATTGTAGCTGTTAGTGTACAGTAGCCAGCAACTCTACTCATTGGCTTTTACACCAACCTTTTGTCTTTCCTATAAGATCCATTTTACATCGACGACAGCTGACAACATTTGTTGCCTACCATACCTCATAGCGGGGGAGGGAGGCCCAGACTCCCGTTGTCATGACAACCGGCGACCCTCGGAGGGGAAAAAACGGGTAAAAATTGCGGGGCCGAATGGTCGGTGATTTTTTATGGCATCGTACATTTTTTCCCCAACCTTTCCCGCGCGACGCCCGCCTGGGAGCTGTGGGTGGACTTCAAATACAGGCTGTGACAAAAAAAGCTACTTTTTTTGTTCTATAAGTTCTAGTGAAAGATGACAGATCTCCATAGTAAACTGTCGGTTTCATTCGTATACATCGAGCTGACATAAAATAGCATCACGGGTGGCTTTTTGGCTCCCAGAGTACCCAGTGGAGGAATTAACCCGTCCTCATTTCGCCGATGGTATTCGGAGGCAACACCTAACAGTGGCGAGCTTGTTGCGGTGTTTATGATGGTATAGCCTCGTTGTATAAAGCGGTCACCCTTCATAGGTCCGGCCTTGTTGTCATCTGGTTAACCTTGTTATCAGTTGCGTAGACTTAACCACTAGGCTGGGGCCGAATTGCCACGCTGGCATATAAGTCGAAAATTGCCCCCTGGTCGAATGTAAAGTTTTAAAAACCCATTGTTTGCTACAATGTCTTTATTCAGTATGAGTTATCATGCAAATAAAAATAGAGATGTACAACCTTTTTTGATGAGTGGAAGGACTGGCAGTCTAACCATGTTCACACTAAGACCTTATACTAAGTGTATAGTTTTTGACTATACAGAAATAACGTGATTAAAAAAAACAAAATAGTTTTGACTTACATTTTGAACATTAATAAAATAGTACCCGAAGGAGTACAACCAAACAAAACTTTATTTCGTGGCTAATATTACATATTAATAAAAATCATTACACAGTTGGTTATTTATTCTGCCATAAACTTAATAAAACGAAATAATATTGTGTAAGAAGTAAATAGGAGGAGAAATATAAAAGCTAACGGTTCTCTCAGCTGTAATAAGTTATTTCCGGTCCCTTCTGGGATAGGTCCTCTATCCTTAATCATAATATATAATAGGTTCGTGAATAGGCATCTTAAGCCGGCATAGTGGTGAAACCAGCTCTAACAACACAGTTCTAAGTGCTGGTTCTATTCATTTATGGACCAGCATACTGCTTTCCATCAGGTAGATGTAGGGTCACATACCGAGCTCCTATAAAAAAAAACTCGTTATTTGCCTCTTCCACAGTTATTATTATTCTAATTTCGGAACCTTTAATCGCACCATTTTTGGGTAAAAACCTTATAAAATTATTGGGTAAACCTTATAATATATATTTTACTTTGTAAATAGGTGAGCATTTTTTTATAGTTAAAATCTTCAGAAATTTTGAGGATTCATACCAAAGTACGTGCCAATAAATATTAAATATTAGGAACACGCTGTATAGCCATGAAAACTGTGTGGAGTGGTAGATCGCGTCGGTGTGAGTGCCGAGCCTGCAAATATTATAACTATGGATTTTATCGACGTCCTCTTCTAGCGCCAGCGCCGTCTCTTTTTACCTCCACGAGGAAAAAATATTCCGCCGAGAAAATATAAAATTATGAAAGAGTGGACGGGAGAGACTTGAATCGACGGGGTTTCTTTATGTACCTAAAAGTGAACGTTAGGATAGCTCGGACATGTTTAAGGTTATAGTAATTCTTCTAAGTAGAGTCAAAAGTGTGTTTTATATGTAGGTAATTAGGCTTAAATAGCTTGTCTGTAAAAATGTTGGTTATAAAATCTTTGTTTTGTAAGTTTACTGCTATCCATGTTTTGTAAGTTTGTCTAAACAATTAAAATAAACAAGAAATTATATCATTATTCCTTCTAGTGGAAACCATGTAGGCGAAAATACGTAGTAAACATATTGTTTTCTTAGATTTTGTAAGTGTGATTACTATCAGGTATATACTTACTAAGTTAATTGCCCTGCTCCAATAATAATAACAAAAAATGTATATGGTTGTACAATGTAGATATAGTAAATATTTAAACCTATATAATTTACACATTTAACACGTTCTTAACTTTTTCCAAGAATATAAATAAATCTTAAAAATAAATTAAAAGCTAAGGTATATTGTAGGTCCCAGTTTCTCTATATCAACTTGTGAAACTGATTACAGATCAGTTATTGAGTTGAGACTCAGAATACCATCGGTCTAGGCGGTCTCGGGCGACGTAAGGAACCGTGAATGTACATAAAAAATATATTGTATTAAATTGAGTAGTTTAATTAGTAAATATTGCTTTGTAGGTGGGCGCGCGGTCCTGACGCCTACAAAAGCCGAAGTGATAAATCTTAGATATGTTCTGCTGACGAGATTGTTTTCGTTGGAGACTTTCTATGTTATTCGTTTTCTCATTCCGCTACGTTTTCGCATGATGAAGCGATTTGCAGTTACGAAGCGATTTCGGCTGATGGGAAACCAAGCGGTCGCTGGATGAATACTTAATGCTTGATGGTTCTAATATATCGGACAAATTATTATAACCCGGGTCACTCATATGCTCAAAAAAACATTCGTGCAAACCTGGGGCGGATCCAGGACTTTATTTTTGGGGGGGCCTCGAAAGATTTTAATTTTTAGAACTATAGAAAATGTCCCAAATTATACATTTCAAAAATGCTTGTTGCTTTTAAATACATTTCGGTGATTCTGGAGAATAAATCAAATTCACCTATACTCAACTTATTTCGGCCATTACAAATAAAATTTACAGAAGATGCTTCGTGGAGAATTGAAACATGTCGACGTCTTTCGAATAGTAGCGAAAGAATTTGCAATAACGTAAATACATCAACATTATTATATTAAAAGATATTAATCAATTCGTTCTTATGTCTTACGTCTTAACTATGGGACCTAGCACAACAGCATCGAAAGGCTCGATAAATCGAAATACAAAATCGATACATATCGATTTTAAGAATGAACGTTCATTCATAAACTTCATTTTATCGACTGTCAAATTATATCGATGTGGCCATGCTAAGCCCCTTTGCCTCATAACATTTTCTTGAAATATACGCGTTATTATCTCACAGTATCACTTTTTTTCTGTTTCGCTAATTTTGCCGGCGTGTTTTAGGTACGTGTATTTGAAGCTTTAGTTTAATATAGAGGTACAACAAATATATTTGGCTGGCAAAATGTAATAATATTTTTAATATAGCATCCCTTGGGTGATTTATTATTATTATTATCGGCCGCGTTCCCCTATTTATACAGATTATTGTCCTGTCAATTGATCCGACGTGTGGGAACGAAAGGGTTGGGGGTTGGGGTGAAATACGAGCTTTTTCTATATACAAAAAAAGTTTAATTTAGGGTATTGCTTATTGAACATTTCTATGTACAGATCCCGATTGAGATGTTTTAGTTATGCGACTGCCAACTATGAAAATAAAATGTCGTATTGAATATTTTTGTATATTGCTGAATACTACGAAGATTTATTATCAACTGAACATACCTACTTACCTAAGTATATATTATTTCGATATGTGTTGTGTCGATCACTGCTATGTATAATGGTGTTATTAAATAACATTGTATTGATGTTACTCATGTATGGACTTTACCACCAAACTATAAATATATATATTTATTTAATAGAAAAATTTTACATTACAGAATTATTTAACTAATACATAATATTGATAGATGCACATGCTTACCATTAAATAAATAGAGTTTCATATCTATTTATAGTTATTTATATACTCTATATTTATAGTAAAGCTGAAGTGTTTGGTTGAACACGCTAATCACAGGAATTACTAGTTCGAATTGAAATAATTTTATTGTCGGATAGCCCATTTATTGAGGAAGGCTATCGGCTATATAACATCACGCTACGACCAATAAGAGCGGAGCATCAATGAAAAAATTAAAAACGGGGAAAAAATATTCCTTTTGAAAGCTTCCGTTGCGTGCGCTGCGTAAACGGTTAAAGTTACGCAGACAAAGTTGCGAGGGTCAGCTAATGAATAATAAGTAAATTAGTTTTCCTAAAGACGTATAGATGGCTCTGACTCTGATGTCATAATACACCTAAAATACACAAATATAACATACTCGTATATTGGCTAAAAATAGATCAAATTATTTAAAAACAAGTACCTACATTGTCCTACATACTCAATTTTTACTATTTTAAAATAAAAAATTATAATTATATAAAATTATAATATTTACCAAAAAATCTCTCCAAACATAAAAGGAACCCCTTTATCACTTACGCATAGAGCCACAATAAATCATACACACTCCAGCAACCTCATGACTGTCACGGTAGTCGCCAACAAAAGGAAAATCAATACAGCCTCTCACATGCGGTCTACACACAAAACCACTCAACAGCTTTCAAAATGTCAAAAAAGTAGGGGAGTGTAACGAAAGCGGCATTGTGCCGCTCACATCTCCCAAATCTGCAAGTAACGCTGGAAAGGGTTGAGCCCCGTGGTCACCCTTCCTTGGTCCCCTGTTTATCAAATCGGTGACTGGCTATGTTTTATTCATGCTACCCGATCGATGGTAAAGATGTTTATGTATGTAGCTATCTTTATCAGGACCGTTCAGGAGTCTTGTCATCTTGTATATGTTTTTCCCTTTAGGTACAATAAAAAAGGGGATAAGTTCGATCGCTGTTCGCGCGTTTAGGCGTTCCGAAAAGTAAAAAGAAAAAAATGGAGATAAGAGTACATAAACTATAAAGTTCTTTTTAGATCATATGTAAGACTTCATATAATTGCTATAATCACAAACTAAGCCTCTCTACTAACTTGTAGGTACTATATGTAAGTATATAATTTACTTTATATTTATAAGTTTATAGTTTTAATAAAATAGGTATTAAATATCATAAAATGTTATTATATTATACTATTCACATAGAGACATGAAATGTTTTTTTGATTATACATCAGTTTTTCATGTATTTTGAATATTACATCGTTATTTTCCATTGAAATATTAAGACAACTTTTTTAAAACTATTAAAGCAAACTATAAATATCTATGAACACAATATTATGAAAATAATTAATATCATCTTTAGAAAGTTAGTTTAAAAACATAGTTAAATGACAGGTGCTCAATTATAGTCAAAATATAAATACAACTTATTTTTTCTTTGGTTAATTAAAAAAATAAGATATAATTCTTTGATTAAAATGATTTAAGAGTGGCCTCAAATATATTAGTAACGTTGCTAGCTCCTGCCCACAACTTCGTCTGCCCGGAATTTAGAATGTTATCCATAGTTGACGACAGCCACCGTAGACCGTAGTGGTTACGCCTGTGGCGTTATATCCGGAGGTCGTGGGTTCGATTCCCACCCATGGCAAAAAAAAATAGTAGGTACGTTTTTTCTGTACAGTTTGTCATGGTCTGGGTGTTTATAAAATATAATATGTATTATATCGTTGCTTCTGGTACACATTGTACAAACCTAGAGCTTAGTTTGTAACCAGAGCAATATGAGTAATTTGCAAAAAAATATATGTTATAGACTGATTATATTTAAATACCTAATTCTAAGAAAATTTTACTAAGATATAAAGTAGCTTATAAGTCGCACCATATGTTACCCTATGGTACACTTCATACAAATCGGTTCAACCGTTTTGAAGCTATTAAGCACCAAACATCTTAACTTTCACATTTATATACATATAAACTAGCTGACCCGCGCAACCTCTTCTTCGTAACTTTAACCGTTTGCGCAGTGCATGCAACGGAAGCTCTCAAAAGGATAAGTTTTTCCAGTCTTTGCAACATTATTTATTAATGCTCTGCTCCGATTGGTCGAAGCGTACTGTCCTCGACAAGTGGGCTATCCAACACTAAAATATTTTTTCAATTTGAACCAGTAGTTCCTGAGATTAGCGCGTTCAAACTAACAAACAAACTCGTCAGCTTTATAATATTAGTATAGATAAATGTGAAAAGAGAGAATGAGATGTAAAAACCGTTAAGTGACCTACTCATGTTTCGGTTTTAGTCGGTGGGTTCACCGACTAAAACCGAAGAAGATTACTAAATCAATTTCTTGTCGAGGTGGTAGTCTCCTTAGAGGGTGCGGTCACGAAATGGATGGTTGAATTGACGAGAGCGAGTATATAAAAATATACTCGTACTACGTCGTCTTTGTGGTCGCCTATTTCGTAATAGCCGGCATAGTGGGAGCGATCAATTGATTCATGGACTTTGTAGGACTGCTCACCACTAGGTAGATACAAAGTCACAAGCCGTGCTACAATAAAAAATAACTAAGAAACCATCTAAAGGCAAATTCAGAATAAACGCGAAAACTGTCACATCATCAGCACTCGCATTACATCCACATGCATTTTTTTGTAAAAAAAAAAAAGTAACAAATATCTGTTACGTAGAATTTAGCAACAGTTGCAGGTGGGACGTGCCTCATCGATCACATTTGGCATTTAGTGGCACATATTGCTCGCACCTCGATAAAAAGACTACAAAATGGACATCTTTAATCTTTTATGTCCTTTAAAAAGTACAAAAGATTAACTCGAAAAAACATCCTTTGTCAGTGGTATTATGAGTAAAGACTTTTGTAAAAATGTCGCCCAAAAAACGCATCGATTTTGCAATTTATAGCTACTAATGTTGTATTATTATTTCTTGTTGCTTTTTTTATTTCAAAGGCTTTTTTTTACAAATACGTTTTATAATAGAACCTTAAGTAAACCTTAAATCGTTTACTCTGTATGAGGACAGTAATAAATGAAACAATTTATTTTATAAATACGTAGGTATTTATAAAGAAACACAATTCGACAGTGCAGTTATAGTGAGAAACTGCGAGTTCTTAAAAAAATATATATAAATGTAGGACAATTTACACATATTGCTTTTGGTCACAAACTAAGCTCTAGGCTTGTACTATGTGTACCAGAAACAACGATATAATACAAATTATATTTTATAAATACCCAGTACAAACAGTACAGAAAAAACTAAATTTTTATGTTTTGCCATGGGTGGTAATCGAACCCACGACCTCCGGATACCACGCCATATAACCTACGGACAATAAATCAATTGAATAAATTTGACTGCCTCTGTGATAGTTGTGGCGACATTTTAGTTGGCATTTTATCCAGACGTCGGGGCTTCGATCTCACTCGTGGCATCACAATATTTTATAAATACTCAGAAAATGGCACACTGTACATAAATACTTACTAATATTCTTAGAATATTCTATGCTAATATTGTTTTGGAATAAGTGAGAATCGAACGTACGACCTCAGGCTACAACGCTAGCACCATAATCACAAACCCACGATTTTTCTTTATCTCGGCAAGTTTCGTAAACGCATTATTTAGCTTGCATTAAGTATAAATACATATACTTAATGACATAGCCTCCAGAATCGCCAAACTTATATGGCAGTTGGCAGGCCACATAGCTCGGACGGACGGCCGTTGGAGCATTAAGGTTCTCGAGTGGCGACCGCGTGCTGGAGGACGCAGCAGAGGCAGGCCCCCCACAAGATGGACCGACGACCTGAAAAAGGTCGCGGGAAGCCGATGGCTACAGGCGGCGCAGAACCGGTCGTTGTGGCTATCCTTGGGGGAGGCCTATGTCCAGCAGTGGACGCGTGATAGGCTGGTATGATGATGATGAAGTATAAATGTAATATTATTGATATAAATACTTTAATATAACATATAAATTTAATATTATGTATTTACTTAATTGAAATAAATGCCTTTTTTTTCATTAAATTTCTACCGTTCACTTTACTTTTACTATAATGTTATTAATCTAAAACTTTTGTCCCTTTTAGAAAGGGCACATAAAATTGTCTGCGAAATATATCGACAGCCGTCAAGGGGTATTTTACAATGTCCGTTTTTAATTTATCTGCCCTTTTCCATTATTTTTGGCGAAGGGTCAGATGTGACAAAGGGTCTGTTCCTTTCAATGCACATTTGTTGCAGTGTTTGAGTGCATTTTATTGCCGATCTAAATTTTTGAACGCCCTTCTTTGTACTAAGTGGAGTACATTATGTACTGTCGGGGCGACGCAGGCTGTTTATATACATATAGAGAAAAAATTTAGTAGAGCTCTCTGAAGGCAATTTGTTTGTATTTCCGTGGATTTACCGCTTTTCGTGAGATTTTCGAGGTCGTCTCCTTTCAGGGTGCGAAGAAAGCAGTTAGTATAATAACAAATTTGTCTTTACCTATCTCATGATTTGTAAACGTTTCATATAGCCGTTGTATAAAGCGGTCACCCATCCCAGGTCCGGCATTAAAGGTATTATTAAAAAAATATTATGCTGCAAAATTGAATAATATTTATTTAAAAAACTGGTCAAATACATACAGCTAAACATCATGGCTGCATGAATGTGGAGAAAACTAAGAAAGTAGAAGAGATCTTGCGAGATGTTACTATCTGGCTACCCCTTATCAGAGTGAGTGGTACCAATACTGTTGTAAAACTATTTTATATGGGTTGTCCCTATACATGGACTTTGCATGTTTATCACCAAGTAAATAATGATGGTCACGTATCGTGCTCTAATTAAAAAATATATTAAGAATTCCTTAATATTTTCTAATCATTTTATTTCATAATATTTGTACAGGTTTTGTTTCTAAAGTTAACTATTCTCTCATAGAAACAATACAACAAGTCAATATTTAATTTACATTTGGTCTGTCCTAATTTGATAAATTCGGTTTATTTTATTTATTTACATAAAATCGATTATTTACTATCTGTTGTTAGGTACATATTCTAATGAAAATTAAACTAAAGAATTCCTTAAAAAGTAAAAATAAAATCGTAGAGGTATTTCAATAGTACTGCTTGTAATATATTATTACTTTTATAAAGGAATATACTTTATAACGCTTAATCTTAGGATTATCCTTGCGGCTTTTCATTTTATATAAGTAACGCAAATGAAAATATTCCCTAATAAGGCGGGCGGATAAGCCATGTTTTGATTCATTCGACAGCTTTGACCCGACTATTGTCATCTCTACATTTGTGAACAACAGCTAGCAACGCGATGCAAAATCCGAGGCGTTCTGCAGCGGGCACGATTGTGAATCGAAGCGATCGCAAATTGCCCGTAAGCTGTAAGGGTCAATCACAAAGTCCTGGTCACACACATCGCCCGGACAATGGCCAGGGGTCACATTTATTTGTTACAGAAACTTAATTTATAATCTTTTCACACACACCATTAAGAAGATTACTAAATCTACCCTTTTTAAGTCCAACAATTGTCGAAAATAAAAATTGTAACCGTACCGCCATTGTTGTTGCCTGAAACGGTTTCAATTTTGACACATTTTTGTCGATTTTTGGTTCAAATTTTCGATCATTGATTTATTAATGGTTGTAGTTTTGTATTGAATTTTAAAATGTTAGGGGTCAATGGTGTTCGATTGTTGGTTTTAATGTGTTAACGGTCAGGAGGTGAGCGGACGCGCGGCAGAGGTCGCGTGAGAAATGCACAAGACGTTGGGCCTTATAAAAAATATTACAGTCAAAATTTCCTTTTGACCTTTGCCTGATGGGCACCAAAGATGAGGTCGAAGTCAAGTTCACGAATTGGGATGTTTTGTAAGTATACCAAAATACAATTTTTGCTGGAGTTCCATGATTTAATAACATATTTATTTATTAAAAAAAAAATGATTTGACACATGCGAGATGTTACTATCGGGGAAGGCAGATAGTAACATCTCGCAAGTCTTCTCCACATTCATGCAGTCATGATGTTTAGCTGTATTTGACCAGTTTTTAAATAAATATACCTAAATCAATTTTACAAAATAACATATTTAATAAACGACTTTGATGGATATTTTTATAAACACATTTAAAAATATGCTGCCACTCATTAATTTATTTTTTAATACAAAACAAAATATGTAATAAAATATAAATTGTAAAGTTTAAGTAAATAATATTAATTGTAAAGTTTATTTTAGTTTTTTTGTAACACAAAAATTAAAATTTGTAAATAATAATATCCATAAATATTGTCAATAGTTCAGGAATTATTTAACTTTGTATGACTTTCGAATTATGCCAACTAATAACCTAATCTAACCCATATTCCCACAAACAAAAAAAAAGTTTTTTTTACCTTTACCAATTTTTGTTTTTTTTATAATAAATATAAAAATACAATTAGACGGTCGTGCTGAAGACATTGTTATAGTTATTCAACTAAGTATAAGGTTACTACAATACGTAGGTATGTTTACTATAGTTTTCTTGTTATTTTATCATAATAGTACTTATGCGTTATATTATTTATTTGTTAATTAAACAATGCGTATTTGCGTCATGGTCCTTATTTGTTATTATTTTATGGAAGCATTTCATAAAAATGCAGACATATTTATATTTAAATTTACCTTTATTTGAAAAGTTCATTATAGGGTTATATTAGGGTTAAGAATATTTAATATATAATTTTAAATATTTTTTCAAATGCGTTAAATTCAACAAAAATATGTTAAAAATCCTCAGAAAAATTCTCTTTTTATTTTATTTTTATATTTGGCCAGGGTCAAAAACTGAAATCCTAATCCTTTTTCCCTAATACACAATCTTAGGTTTTTGAAGCAGAAATCTGCGTGTTATATGCATCTCTATCCTGCATCCTTATCTCTCAACATATGTATATGCATACATGCGCACGGTCACCCTAACGCGTAAAATTCTTCGCAAACGTAATAAATCGTCGGCCCGCGTTTAATCTGACCCCTCGACCATTGTGACCCCAGCAGCACAGCACAATGCCGCAGCGTCTTGGGCCGGCTGACCCATAATAATAACACCAATTACAAAGCTTATTGAGATACCATAAATTATAAATTATGTATTTCTGAGCAATTGTTATAGTTTAAATGTGGAACCGGAGGACATTAAAAATCCGTATGGCTTCAGTTGACCTTTGTTCAGTTTTAAATCAATTTTATTTTGTACTAGCTGAAAATTTCCCTGTTTTGCATCATTTTTAATTAATTCTCCGAACCTATCGGTCGTGATATTTTATATATGTTATATAAATGTTAGCCTTACTTGATAAATGGGCTAAAATATTGTTTTAATTAGAACCAGTAGTTTCTAAGATTAGAGCATTTAACCTAACAAACTCTTCATCTTTATCATAGATTATAGACTTTGAAAGCTCTCAAAAGGAATTTAATTTCCCTGTCTTTGCAACAATTTTCATTAATACTCCGCTCCGTAACATGTTATATAGCATATAACCTTCCTTGATAAATGAGCTATCCAACACTAAATTTTCAATTTGAACCAGTAGTTCCTGAGATTAGCGCAAACTCTTAACCAATGAAACATATACCTTGGATGTATTTTAATTTTAATTCTCACTCATAAAAAAATAATATATACTAGTACTTCCTTAAAAAGGGGAATGGTTTTTTTTCCCCATATACCTACCTACATGTTATATGTATGTTACCTACTATATAAAGTATCCAATGCTGGACATGACCAGCATGAACCAGTCGGAGCTATAACCCTCCATCGGACATGCGGGTTAGCGATCGCAGATAATAATTATCATTATTATAACAATTAAGTAACCTAATAATATTAACTAACTAAATTTAATTTAATAAAAATGGATAAATAAATAAGCAATTTCTTATATACTTTTTTTATTCAGTATAAAAAGTAACATAAATGATTGTCCATTATATTATATGTTACTAATCATTGGTTTGGGATGCGACATGTGTCGATACTTTACACATATTGACTCTACAAGTATTTGTCCAGGCTCTGCCGCAGAAAAGGCAGCAAAACTCAAACACAATAAATAAACCAAGTCTAGCAAAGCATTATATTCCTTTCTTTCGCAATAGAATCATTAGTTTAGAAATAACATATAATATTAATAAATTATCTAATATTATACGTTATACGAACGCTTTTATCGACACGTGTTTTAGCTCTCAACAAGTTATCTTTAGTATATCTTATGGTAGGATTGATAAAATATAAATTTAGAATAGGAGACCTCTATGTTTATTGATATGAAAAAAAAAATGTATTTATCCAAGATATGTTTTGTGAAGTGTTTGTATTAGGATGATTATCATTATTTAATTTAAAATAAATAAAATAACACGTAACCTCGTACACAAACATCATAAGCGGAATAATTGCTAAGTAATGTTATAATTTTACAATCATTTATTCTTCTGCAAAATAACATGATTATATTATATAAATAATATAATCATGCTTCGGTTTTAGGCTGTGGGTTTACCGGTTTTCAGGAGATTACGGCAACGGTTTATTGTCGAAGTGGTAGTCTCCTTTCAGGGCGCGGTTACGAAATGGGTTGAATTGACGATAAGACTGCGAGTATATTAAAATATACTTGTAATGCTATTTGTCGCCCATTTCGTATTCGCATCATTTAGCTGGCGTTTTGTTTAAGAACAATTATTGGTCGACCCCTTTCATGGAAAGTCACATACCGTGCACCAATAAAAAAAAACTTTTAATACCTAGGTAAGTATAAGTAAAAATCTCTCAATTAATTACCAAAAATATAAAAAATATATTTTGCTAAATATTATAAGTACGAGTTTTTAAACTTGCTTGTTTAAACAAATCCCAATAATATTAACAGTAGATAAAAAACTCCCCTAAAACATGTAAAATCACACCAAATCTCATCATAACACACCCCAATAACTACGAATTAGATAGTTAATCGAATAAAAAACGTGTGAAAGATCACTATCAAAAAACACCTTGTAAAAACCGACCCTCCACCCAACCTGAAGCGATATAAAAGACACTTGTATAAAAAACCTTGCGTTTTACGCGAACAAAAAACACCCCTGAGCTTTTTATTCACCTGACTTTTTGAGCCACCCCTCAAAAAGTGTAAGGTCGTTTTTTGTATTAAATTCTAAAGGTAAATAACCTTTACGAAATTAGGAATGGTATTAAAAAATACTTTCAATAAAATGAAAAGTGCGGGTGGATAGACATTAAGACTTAGGTGTTGGTGCAATAAGATTTATTGTTACATACATACATATTTTCACGGGTGCCTTACCTAGACGGTCCCAGGGTACCCAGCGGAGGGGTTATTAATACCACCTCGTCGTAGCCGATGGTATGAGTCTACACCGAACAAGTGGCTAGCTCGTCGCGATGTTTTGAATAGACTCAATAACCCATCTATAAACAGTTTCACAAGTTGGTATAGTGAAACCGGGAAAGACAGCTTAACGTGCTCTCCGAGGCACTATAGTGGCGTTGTCAAACACATGTACATACATTTTTAAATTAAAAACTCATTGGTACACACCGGGATTCGAACCAGGGACCTAAGTGTTTTTAAGTCCAAGATCTAACCAACTCGGCCACCACGTATATATAGTTATAAGTTTTATTATTACCTTATGATATACCTTGATTAGTTATAAGAATTACGTACGTATGTCTATATATGTATACGTCTACACCGAATTAGTGGCTAGTTTGTCGCTGTGTTTGATAGACTTTATTCATTTATTCAGACACTATATTGCATAGTAAACAAAGGTTATGACATAGACAAACTTAATGCCTTAGGTATTTTCTACTAGGTTAGCTAACAAAAAAAAAGTTAAAGTAATATATTATTTCCAGTAAAATAAGCTATTAGATAATATTTGTAGTAAAATGATAAGTTAGTGCAAAAATAGTTAACGCAAAATCAATTAAATAACCTAGAAAATAAAACAAAAACTAAAAAACATAATTTCGTTTTCTAAATGTTAAAAAAAACCTTTTGCAAACTTTCCCTTTCTATGGAACAAAAGTGAGACCTTCTGGGAATATAAAACAATGGGCTTCTGTAAGATTTATTTAGATAAAAAAATTCGTACCGCATATTATTAGAAGTTTTGCAAAAAAATCTTGAAGCGTCAGCTCCTGGCGTTTTTAAGGCACAATGGTATGCGGTACTAGCATTGTCTACAATTGCAACTATGTCACTCATATTTTATTTTTGTCAGTTAGACATTTTAAAATATTTAAATGACAAAATACTTTATAAGTTATGTAAAGATTTTTTATTATTTAAAAAAAAAGTATTTCCTTAAAATATAAACTTTACTTGGTTTTTACAAACAACTTTTATAAAACTAAGAAAAAAAACACGTTTTAAGTTTCTGGTGATCGAAACAAGAATAAAAAGACTTGTAGAGTCCGAAAAAAATATGTTTATGCAATCATATGAACTGACCTTCATATATAGGTACAACATTTTAATAATAATTTATACTTAGTATATGATGGTTAATTTTAAAGACAAAATTAAGAGCGAAAATGTTCCGCCACTAAAAACTATCTTATTCAAAATATTGCAAAAACACAGAAAAATCGTTACAAAATTTCAAGGATCGTCGTTAAAAACGTTTCAACGGATCTGTTTACATAAGATTCTTTGCTGTCAGGAGACCTGGGCCTTCGGGTTTTTGTGGCCCTGTCGGAAGAGGAAGCGGGCCAGCTGCCGCGTCTCGTGCGCCCGCGCCGCGCCGCGTAGAGACCTGCGACACAGTTTTTAGACGACGAGTAGCGATTTTTTTGGTTCGTTTCGTTTTTTTGGACTTAAACACATATGTTAGAAATTAAAACTTAAATTTCTATTATTTCTGGTTTGTTATTATTTGAGTTATGTTTTTTTTTAGGTAGTATCTAATTGTTATATTTAAAAAAAGCTGCAGCCTAGTGGTTAAGTAACTGCGCAACTGATAACAAGGTTCAGTTAATGACAACAAGACCGGACTTGGGATAGGTGACCGTTTTATACAACGAGGCTATACCATCATAAACACCGCAACAAGCTCGCCACTTGTTAGGTGTTTCCTTCGGCAAAATGAGGACGCTTAATCCCTCCGCTGAGTATACACCCTGAAGCCGTTAAAAAACGGTTCTCGGCAGTCAAAATGGCACCCGTGATGGTATTTGTATGTATGTATGTATCATCACGGGTGCCTTACGGCGCCCGAGACCGCCTACATGGCCCCAGGGTTTTTGATCCCAGGAGTTTTGAACCCACCTTGTCGTAGCCGATGGTATGAGTCTACACCGAACAAGTGGCAGGCTCGTTGCGATGTTTTAAATAGACTCAATAACCCATCTATAAACAGTTTCACAAGTTGGTATAGTGAAACCGGGACCGACAGCTTAACGTGCCCTCCGAGGCACTATAGTTGTGTTGTCAAACAAATGTACATATTTTTTTTTATTAAAAACTCATTGGTAGGTACATACCGGGATTCAAACCAGCATGAAGGTAAAAACCGTGCCCGTCCGTGCGTTGGCGCGGGCGCGATTTTTTAGCTTCATGCAAACCAGGGACCTAAGTGTTTTTAAGTCCAAGGTCTAACCAACTAGGCCACCACGTATATATACGGTTTCACTATACCAACTTGTGAAACTGTTTATAGATGGGTTATTGAGTCTATTCATAATCGCGACGAGCTAGCCACTTGTTCGGTGTAGACTCATACCATCGGCTACGACGAGGTGGGATTAAACCCCTCCGCTGGGTACTCTAGGGCCGTCTAAGCGGTCTCGGGCGCCGTAAGGCACCCGTAAAGATATGTATGTATGTTATTAACTTAACAGTCCATGGCTTATTTTCCAGTGGCATGTAACCTAGTACAATCTCCACCAACTTTGTTTGACGAATAAAATTCTTAAACCAGGATTTTATTTTTTACAAGCAATTTCTTACAACAGCGTACGTTATTAATTATCATCTCCCTTCCCATCACGAAACATATAAATATTATAATCAATAATATATCTAAATGCATTTTTATTTACCTAAATATAATATCAGTCAAAAAATATATATTATGAATAGACACACGGTAAAATCAATTAAGTTGTACGTAAACTTTAAAAAAAACTAAACTGATAGAATAGATTTAAATTTGTTTTCATTTTAAGTCAAGAGTTTCTGTAACACGCACTAAGTATACGTTATAACTATAAAAATAAAATAATCAAACGGTACTAATCTTTATAAATAATCAAATGGTACTAATCTTTATAAATAATCAAATGGTACTAATCTTTATAAATAATCAAATGGTACTAATCTTTATAAATAATCAAATGGTACTAATCTTTATAAATAATCAAACGGTACTAATCTTTATAAATAATCAAACGGTACTAATCGTTATAAATAATCAAACGGTACTAATCTTTATAAATAATAATTAAGAAACTATTGATGCACTAACGGTATTGAAACAGCTTTGTTTAACTCAGGTTAGGTTGTCTACCTAAAATTCCTTTAAATAGCCTCATAGAAGTATAAAAGCCTTTAAAATGTGAATGTCCGACCAAACTGCTATTGTTGCGCTAGCACCGGCAATCCTGCGCAATAAATTATTTTCAAACCAAAAATTGGAGTTCTTACTTTTTGCGACCACTTTTTTGCTTCCGGCTTTTGCGAAAAAAAAACTAAACCCGACACGTGGCTGTTGTTAGCCAATCATACGGAACTTAAAAACTGTTCTTAATGCTTTACTATAATAGTTATTTTAATTATAAGTATGATTTTGGGTAGGTATACGGGTAGGTAAATTAATAATTAAAAAAAAAAAAATAGGTAAGAAAAGGTGTTATTTTACATGTTTTGTTTTTTTCAATTCTAGGCTTTTTCATCGATATTTCAGACATAACATTAAAAACATTTTATATGGTTTATTTTATAGAGTTTTAATTAATTTTATATACGTGGTGGCCTAGTTGGTTAGACCTTGGACTTAAAAACGCTTAGGTCCCTGGTTCGAATCCCGGTGTGTACCAATGAGTTTTTAATTTAAAAATTTATGTACATTTGTTTGACAACACCTCTATAGTGCCTCGGAGAGCACGTTAAGCTGTCGGTCCCGGTTTCACTATACCAACTTGTGAAACTGTTTATAGATGGGTTATTGAGTCTATCCAAAACATCGCGACGAGCTAGCCACTTGTTCGGTGTAGACTCATACCATCGGCTACAACGAGGTGGGATTAAAAACCCCTCCGCTGGGTACCCTGGGGCCGTCTAGGCGGTCTCGGGCGCCGTAAGGCACCCGTGATGATATATATTTAATTAATTTCACATCAAGTTAAATATTATTTTCGTATGATATACAAATTATATTATTTATAACCATATTATTATTATGAGGTTCCAAAACGGGGTAATAATTAACCTGTGCGATCTCTCGGGAAAAAGAAAGAGACGGGTACATCTAATTTGTGTATATTCCATATCTTTTTTTCCCCGAGTGTAAAAAAAATAAGAATTTTGGAATAGCCCACTAACCCAGTTAATTATTTTCCTGACACTTTTTTTTAATTTTCGTTTTCCTTCTATCACGGCAAATACTAATAAAGTTTAGGAGATATTGGTATGGACGTATAGACGAACAAACTGTAGCCTTACTTAGTGTGAGTTTTTTAACGTTTACTTTTGAGTTTACTATACTACAGCGTTAACATTTACACCAATCACAAGCTCGCATTTTTAGTTTTCAAAATTTCCGCTTGGGGCGCTGAAATATTTCCCATACAAATTTTAGTTATCTGAAACGCAAGTAATATTTAGAAAACAACTAGGGCACTATAGGTACGACACAGGTTCATGTATTTTGTTTTTAGGTACATTAGGAACTATTTGAAACTTTGGTCGAGTTGGATTAAACGCATTAAGTAGTTTTTAAATTCAAAACGAGTTTATACCAATAATTTTTAATAAAACAAATAATTTATTTTTTCATTTATTCTCATTTACCCATATAACAAAATGATTATATATTGGCACGTCTAAATAACAATCTACAATAATTATGTATGTACATACTCAACTATAAAATATTTAAACATGTTTTTAATATTTTAGGTAAATTAATATTATAAACTAAAACTAAACAAAAATAGAAACATTAAGAAATATACCTATACTAAAAAAAAAAAAAGTTATATATGCTGATGGTATAAGTCTACACCGAACAAGTGGCTAGCTCGACGCGATGTTTTGAATAGACTCAATAACCCATCTATAAATAGTGTTAAATTAAACGGAAAATATACTGTGTTAACTGTAATATAGTTAAAAAAAAAGTAAGTACACCCCCTATATAAGTAGGGTCTCAGTACCAACTTGTAAAACTGCTATAAAACTACACGTTTTTTAAATGAAAAATGTATTGATGAGTCTTCACAAAATAACGGTTTGAATATATTTTTTTGTCATTGTTGATTTAAACTTAAATAAATATGATAGGCATTATTTTGTTCAAATATATCGTATTTTTATTCAATTCTCTACATACTAAATAGAATTATTAATTAAACCTAATGTTATAAATATTGAAACAAATCAGCTATTTCCGAAAATGTCTAAATTCGGATGTCAAATATGATGCAAATACAAGTAAATTTTATATTTCTGTACTAATAATCGATATCATATCTTTTCATCTGGACTTAAAAGGTCTAAAAGCACCCTTGACTAGTACCACTTTTTTAAGTTAAGTGTTATTCGAATTATTAATTTGGTAATATGCCAATGAGTTCTTAATTAAAAAAAATATGTACATTTGTTTAACAACACCACTATAGTGTCTCGCGTTAAGCTGTCGGTCCCGGTTTCACTATATCAACTTGTGAAACGGTGTATTGAGTCTATTCAAAACATCGCAGCGAACTAGCCACTTGTTCGGTGTAGACTCATCGGCTACGACGAGGTGGGATTAAAACACCTCCGCTAGGTACCCTGGGCCGTCTAGGCGGTCTTATTGCACCCGTGAAGATGTGTTTTTTTTGTAGAAAACATTCGAAAATCAAAAAGAGTTAAATAGAAGTACACTTTCGCCGGAACATACTTTAGAAGGACACCTAAATGACACATCAAACAAACAAAAAAATTTGTAAAATAAGTTTGTGATAATATTTACCTCCATTGACGTCTTTTCTGATTAAACATGTAGACTCAATTGTGAAAATGTATTTAATCAGCTTGTTCCCCACACTTATATCGCTTTGTGAGTCTGCCAAAATTCTCTCTAGTCTAAAATTAGGAATATTTATTACTATTTACCTATTTGTCAGAAAATGCTTATTTTTTGATCTTTTTAATTTTTTTATATTTTTTTATAAGAGCTCAGCATGTGACCTTGCATCCACCTGATCTTAAGCAGTATGCAATGTCCAGGAATGATAGCAACAAGCGGATGCATACAGGTGCACCGCTGGTTGCCATCATTATGCCGGCTTAAGATTATATTGTCGTAAGACGTATGCCTATTCGCGCTTCGTTTAAGGACTCTAGGTTATAGGAGGAAGGAAACACGCAAGCTGGTAGGGCATTCCACATTTTAATAGTACGCTTTAATATTTATTTATCATCACGTGTGTGGAGATTTTTGCGAAGGAATTTGTATTTCTACCTAGTAGTCTTGCATAGTATGAGTCTACACTGAACAAGTGGCAAGCCTCAATCCATCTACTAACAATAATAATAACCCAACTAACATTACGTACTGTAGTAAGAAAGCCTGCATACTATGGAAGTTGTACCGTCGCGTACTAAATGTTTTAGGATTCATACATCTGCCGTACTATTACTTACTTGTACTATTATTTCTTCTGTAGTACTATTGCGTACGCTACGGGTTAAACTGTACCTAAATAATATTATGTACCTACATTTGTTTGATAAAATCACTATAGCACTCGGTGAGGCCCTAGTTACACTATTTCAATCTGTGAAAATATTTAACTGTAGCGTTCAGTGTAGATCCAAATACAATCGGCAATGACGTTTTATCCTGAAGGCGGTCTAGGCGGTCTCGGGCGATACACTCGAATATAATGAGACCAAATCATTCCTTTACAGTGAGACCAAGTAATGAAATAAATTGACAATTAAATATTTAATAATTTCGACCATAAATAATTACAATAATAATAATTTAATATATTTTTCTGTACAATTTTTCATATTTTTCCCACCTATTTAAATGTATCTAAAAATAAATTAAAAAACAGTTGTGTGCAAATTCACATTCATCAAATGCGCAAACTATCAAATATAGTCGTTAAGTTTTCTGAAAATTCTCTTCATTTTTCGCCATGTAAGAATATCTTCCACAATGTATTACAAGATATAAAAAAGACAAATAAATTCGGCTAAGTTATTCTCAATCTATGGCGTGACCAAGGGAATTAGAAATTTAATTATAGGTATACTCGTAGGAGGTATTATTATTATTAAATAAAACTTAAAGATGAGAATAATCACCGATCACTGTCAGAAGGTAGTGTGCCTAAAGGCCTGACTGCGTTACTCGTACCTCGCTGTATGGCCTGTCCGAGGAACAAGCCAACCCTTTGGACCAGATGTATATCTATTTATAATTTATTGTGCTCGCATGATTTCAACCCTAAACTGTTCAAACACAGTTCCATTGAAGTTCGTGTATTGGATCCGTTTGAGGCTTGTAACTGAATAAGCAGCAAAGCCATACTTATGTTAGGTTTCTAATAAGTGTGAGGGAACAAGAGTATCGGCGCAAATTGCGTCAAAAATAAATAAGATTGAACAATATAGATCATTATATTTTTTCCGTGACAAAACGATGTTGGTTCAACGTCTATCTATAAAGATAGTCTTAGTCTGGGAGAGTATAAAATATGGATTAATAGTATTAGTGTTTACCATAACAGCATAGTGCATATCTTGTATGTATGTAACCAGAGCAAACTATGTGAAATTTCCTAAATGTTTATTATTTATCAATATTATCTATGATATGTTTCTAGTGGTTAAGTTACTGCGGAACTGATGACAAGGTTAAGCAGATGACTGTAAGGCCGGAACTGGGATGGGTGACCGCTTTATGCAACGAGGCTATACCCCATCATAAACACCGCCGTATTGCCTCCAAATACCATCGGCGAAATGAGGACGGGTTAATTAATCCCTCCAATACCCTGAGGCCGTTGAAACGGTTCTCGGGAGCCAAAAAAGGCACCATTGATCGTTTTTTTTAAATTATCTATGATAATTTAAAAATTTATTTTTTGGTTTCTAAAAATTTGTTTTGCAAAACACAGTGATAATTAGAAAATTAATATATATTTTTTAATTATAATAAACCATTGTATTAGTACAAAATTGTTAACAAAAGACTTCTATAGGTTGAATATATACTCGTTTATTTATTGATAGGTTATTTTTAAAATACTGTATCGACCACAATTTTTATTCAATGGAAAGGAATTAGTATATTTGCACAACCATTGACGTCTTTTAGATATTATAATATTATTAACAATGGAATTTGCTACAGGAATATTTAAAAAGCTGAATTTACTAGTGTTCCTAATTGTAATTTGCAGATCTTTTTTTATTTCCGCATCTAGACATTTATGTGTGTGTCGGGTCAGCTTGTTGGACTGTAACATAAACGCAATCTACAAAGTTGACTTACATTTTATGTTTTTTTAAACGCTGGTTGTTTTATTTAGTATGTATAATTATACACGTGCTAGCTTTGCTAAAAATAGCAGCTTTACTTTAATAGTTTCGAGTTCGATTATGTGAAATGTCGTTCTATTGTAACTGTACTTTGTAAAATATAGTCCTGTAAAATTATCATCCTATATTCAATATTATCTATATTATTTTATATTTTTAAGAATAATATTAAAAGATAAATAATTGATATTAAAAACAGAAATAAATAAAAACTTACAAATAAAAATAATTTACTAATGAAAAACCTATCTAAAATTAACACATAGAAAATCACAAGGAAATAATGGCATTTACAGCACAAAGTACTCCTCCAATCTGTCCATCGGCATTGTACCCAAGACGCTGGCGGCATTGCCCCTCTGTATGGCTAAACTTATCTGTTGTTTAAAATAGCCGCCAGCTCTCGAGTCGCCTGTTAGGTCCACAAGCATGGGTGCCAAGGTTTTTAAAAAAAGTTTGGTCTATATTATTTTATAGATGATATATAGATAGATATAATAAAAATAAGATAAAAAAAATTTTTTTTAATGAGAAAAAAATAGTTTTAGGCATAATTGCACTCGAATTTCCGATCACTAATTATAACATAACACACAATATATATTTATAGTCTTCCTCTATCTATACTAATCTATAATATATATATATATCGACTCATAATGCAAATTTGTGTTTGTCGCCGTCCATTGCATCATGTATTGATTGTTCCCATTCAAGAATTTTGTAGGCCTGCTTACCATCAGGTGAATACAAAGTCACATGCCGTGGTAAAATAAATAAATAATAATAATAATATGTAGGACAATTTCCACACATTGCTCTGGTCACAAACTAAGCTCTAGGCTTGTAAAATGTATACCAGAAACAACGATATACATATTATATTTTATAAACACCCAGACCATGACAAACTGTACTTACATAAAAAACGTACTACTATTATTTTTTTTGCCATGGGTGGGAATCGAACCCACGACCTCCGGATATAACGCCCAAGGCGCAACCACTAGTCTACGGAGGCTGTCAAAATATACTAAAATTATTTTTTTGGTTGGCTATTTTCCTCTGAATAAGAGGCCCAAATAAGTAAAATCAGAAGCTTTCTCTCGCTTACAAATAGGCTTTTTATACGTAGGTAGGCCGCCCCTAAAGGCCGGGGGTTGTTATGGCCCAAGGAGGGTAGGCCTTGGGGAGCGCCCCCTATCGGGATAGATTTGAAGGTACAATCATTTTTTATGTGAGGGGAAATTGCGAACAAATTTAGGCTTGCCGTATACTGGTTTATAACTATTGATTTTTCGTAATTATTTTTTAATTGATTCCGATATGGGTTAACAAAATTAGCGCTTAAAATTTTCCAAAAATATACAGAAGAATAGCGAGGAAATATTTTATCTTTTTTAGATTTATTTAAATTTTTTATTATTTATTATGGTTTAGGTTATTTTTAGTTATTAGTTTTATTTTTATTAAGTACCTTGTAAATATGTTTTTTAATGTTTTTTTTCAATAAAGATTATACAGAAAAATATAAATTTTTGGATCAAAGCGTTTATTTATGTATGGCGTAAATATTATTTCATGTATGGCGTAAATAATCATATTCTTAAACGCAAATTTTTCCTTGGGTTAAGAGAGCATTTACTTTAGTAAAAGAAAAATTACTTAATACAAGATAATTGTTTACATTCAAAGATATATTGTTACCGCCATATATGAAACAATATATTCTTGTTACAAGATTTTCCGTGTATTCAGCGCTGAAGTGGTTAAATAAATAAAATAAATAGACCGGTCTATTAATGTTGACATACATTTTTTATAGGTCCACCAAATTTTTTTTTCATTCAATATTCATTTCGCAATGTAAAATTTAAACCCATATACGCCCAGCTTTTCGGGCCCCCCAATAAAACCCGAGGCTCGCGACTGCCATAAAGACTGGAGGCATTAGTTTTTAGTGGCGCGATAAGAAGTGCCTCCACCGCGCCACTAAACTGCCTTCTATAACTCACTGCCTCTTACTGGACAGTCAGGAAGCTTACATTCTGGCTGATTCTTTTTTAAATACAGTAAATTATATTTTTGGTAAGCCTGGTCTTAAGAAATTTAAGACTAAGTATTTATTATATGTAATATCTGACCCGCGCGACCTCCTTAGCGCTCTCAGAAGGAACAAATTTTCCCCGTTTTCCCAATATTTTCAATGATGCTCCGCTTCTATTGGTCTTGGCGTGATATTATGTTGCTTTATATAGCCTTCCTAGATAAATGGGCTTTTCATCACTAAAAGAATTTAAAAACGGGTCAGCAGATCCAGAGATCCCTACTACCTTACAAACTTTACCTCTTTATTATATAAGTATAGATAGTATGTATCATCACGGGTGCCTTACGGCGCCCGAGACCGCCTAGACGGCCCCAGGGTACCCAGCGGAGCGGTTTTTAATCCCACCTCGTCGTAGCCGATGGTATGATTCTACACCGAACAAGTGGCTAGCTCGTCGCGGTGTTTTGAATAGACTCAATAACCCATCTATAAATAGTTTCACAAGTCGGTATAGTGTAACCGGGACCGACAGCTTAACGTGCTCTCCGAGGCACTGTAGTGTTGTCAAACAAATGTACATAATTTTTTTAATTAAAAACTCATTGGTACACACCGGGATTCGAACCAGGGACCTAAGTGTTTTTAAGTCCAAGGTCTAACCAACTAGGCCACCACGTATATTAACAAGTATACATAGTATTAAATATATATTATACATATAAGTAGAATATGGTTTTATTTTTCATTTTCTTTATATTCTCTATAGATAATATTTCAGGCAAATATTTTTTAAACCACTTTTTAAATATTAGTTAACATAGCTGTTATTTAATGTTCTAAAGTAAGTAAATAAACTCTATTTTTTTACAGAAATATTCCTTTAACACAATAAATAGTAATTGTCGAAAATACAGAGTAGGTAAATGCAAATAAAGATTTACCTACTTTTAAAAAGTGCACGTTTTAGAGTAGTATATTATATACAGAGTATAGTAGGTAAATCAATCAGACCTATACTATATTTTTTAATTAAATTAATATCTTAGGCCAATCATGTAAACGGTGACTTTTATTTATTTATTTTTTATTGTGATTTTATATCTTTGATTTTGTACGATAATTAGACTTACAAAATCCATGAACGTGATCCATTAACATTAACATTATGTTTACTACTTACTGCTTAATTTGTCCCAAAGGTTTGACTGGTTGAGAATGCCTAGCGGCATTAAGTTCGCCTTTGTACTAAATTTGTGCAATAAAGTTTTTAAATAAATAAATAAAATAACAGCATTAATCACTTTTACTATGCCGGCCAAATGATGTAGTTACGAAATGGGCGGCAAAAAATCCGAATTTGCATTACGACTCTACTTTAAAAGCCTTGCTGCTTATTTGTGAAATTTAACTGCCAGTTTTGTAACCGTACCCTACCCTAAGAAGAACACCTCAACAATAAATCGATGCAATAGTCTCCGTAAAATCGGTGAACACACAGAATAAACGCGGTGACTAGGTCACTTGAAGGCTTTTGCATCTGAACATATTCAGTATTTTCACAGTTGTGAATTTGTTTTTATTCATGACTTTTTTGCGAATTATACATAGACGAGCTTAATGCCTTAGGCATTTTCTACCAGCTAACCTTTGAGAGAGTGAAATATGTTTAATGCTTAGGATGCGGAAATGTATTGCGAATTGTTTTTCCAATACTTTATTTAGGTTACAAGATTTTTCCGAGGTACAATAAAACGGCGACGTGACTAACATCACGTAGTTAGGAACTCGTTATTAAAATGTCATTAATATATTTAGGGTTCTATAACCGAATTTACATGAAAAAAACATTATATTTTATAAATAACTTTTTTTGTATTATAAATTTTAATAAGTATGTTTTGTTGTAAACGTGTATTATGTAATAGGTCAATATAGTGCACTGAAATCTAATATTTATTATAATTTAATGTATTTACTTCATTTATTTAGTTTTTAGAAATAAACGACTTTTTATTATTATTATAACTTTTATAGTTTTTTTTGTATAAATAATACATGATGTGACGAGCGTAATTGTGAAATTAAAGAAATGTTTCCTTTCAGTGAAATTTGCTATCATCAATATTTAGGAATACTTTCCTTCCAACCATGCCCTTTTTCCACCCTGTACCTACATATACATGGTGACTGTCCTTCCAACCATGCCCTTTTTCCACCCTGTACCTACATATACATGGTGACTTTCCTTCCAACCATGCCCTTTTTCCACCCTGTACCTACATATACATGGTGACTTTGGAGTAGTATGAGACTCTAACTGAATAAATCAAACAACTTTTGTCATGGACGTAAAAAAAAAAGTTAAATGAAAAAAAAATGCTTCCAACTGTTAAAATTAATAAAAGAGTAAAATGTTACGTTTATGTTATGTTAAAAATTAAATTTTTAACACTATTAAATGTTTTATTACATAGAAAACAGCTTATTTAACTTAAAATAATCATGGGGTGTGAAGAAGCCATTTTTTTTTTTTTTATTTTACTAATGACATGACATTTTAATATTCAGTAGAGCTTTATATTAGCAAAGCCACCACGTATAGCAAGATTAATATTCACTCAGAATGCGATTTGGCTTAGCCATTTTAATTTTCATAGGTATATTAAAAACAAAACTTTATTGCACAAAATTATACATAGGCGAGCTTAACGCCTTAGCTATTTTCTATTACTTATGCTTAGGGTGCAGAATTGTTTCAAGATATAAGTAGATATAATATATTAAATTGAAGCGGTATATAATATAAAATTGTATTTGGAAAATAATTTAATTATGATTTCAATTATTAAACAATGGGTTTAATTAAACCTTAAGAAAAATACCACAGAAGAAACAATAGTACAAGTAGGTACCTATACTGTACTGATCTGGGGCTTAAACCCAGATGCCTACACATAACAAGACACTGTATACGGTTACCTACCTAAAATTGAAAATATTCACAATTTATTAATTTTCACAGTGCTTTACTTACCTACACCTAATTCACCTACTTGTAAATTGAGCCATGTTATTGTGAAGTACCCACTACACCGTAGATATACTTCTCAACATTGCACATTTTGAAAATTATATAGCTATGTACTAGGAATTTATTTATTTAAATTTTATTGCATAAAATACAAAGGCGGACTTAAAGCCGCCAGGCATTCTCTACCAGTCAAACCTTCGAGACAATCAAAGCACTTAATGAGTGAGGTAGGTGCAATACAGTAACTGTATAAAGCAATAGTAATTATTATATAAAAAACTACTTACTTGTAACTTGAATACTTGTATAGCTTTGAATATTTAACTTTATATTTAAAATAAAATGCACTAAAAAAAATCATAGCTAATATTATGTTGGTATTTAATTAATTATTCAATAGGATATGGTTTATTCCAAAAAAATAATAAAACAAATACATTAAACATAAACGGGGACATAAATGGATTTACAGTATAATATCTTAGTTTAAAAATATTTGGACTTAGGTATACATGGTGACTTTGAAAGGATGTACTTTGGGCTAACATGAGGTTCTGCTGATCAAATCGAACAACTTTTCCCATGGAACCATGTGTCGCAAATGAAAAAAAAAATTGCCTTCTCCATACAAACTAGTAATATTAAAATGACCAATTTGTATGAGGAAGCCATTTTTTTTTCCATTTGCGACACATGGTTTCATGGAAAAAGTACCCACCCTGTATATGACCCAGAAGATTCTAATACAGCCTCCATCAGGAACCCATGCTAGTCTTTGCACTTGTTTCGTTCACCAAAATTTAAAAAATCTATTAAACATTCTTGTTAAGTATATAAATATATTTTTTAATTTGTATAATAAGTTGGCGCCGGCCTAATAGATGTGCGCATTAGCTAAGTAGGTACGTAAGTCAATAATAATTAAACAAAAAATAATATTGCTATTTTGATTATAATACATTGTTCGTTAATTATTCATACTTCTTATTATTATTCATCACAGACCGCCGAGACGGCCCCAGCGGAGGAGGTTTTAATCCCACCTCGTAGTAGCCGATGGTATGAATCTACACCGAACAAGTCGCTAGCTCGTTGCGATGTTTGGATAGACTCAATAACCCATCTATAAACAGTTTCACAAGTTGACATAGTGAAACTGGGATCGACAGCTTAACGTGCTCTCCGAGGCACTATAGTTGTGTTGTTAAACAAATGTACGTAAATTTTAGATTAAAAATTGATTGGTATACACCGGAGTTATTGGTATTAACCAGGGACCTAAGTGTTTTTAAGTCTAAGGTCTAGCCAACTCGGCCACCACCTATATCATATTATGTGTAATGCTTTGTTATATCTATTATAAATATAAATAAAAAATTATAAATAATAAATTGTATAAAATTATAAACAATTTTATCACCTTTTTTATTTGTGGTTATTTTATTTCTAAAAGGCTAAAAATAACGAGAAAAGCGTCTGATCGTCTTTTATTTAAATAATATTTACCTGTTGTTTTTCGTGACATCGTCGCGCTGTTTGTATAGATTTATAAAAAGTTTCACAAGTTGGTATAGTGTAACTGGAATCGATACCTGATCGTACCTACGAAATGTCGTATTAATATACTATTGTTTGACAGCTCCCACTATGCCGGCTAAATGATACCGTTGCGAAATTATGAAACGAGTCTACTTTAATTGTATAAACGTCTATTTACGAGTATTAAAGACTTGTGGCAGAATAAATGAATAATACATTATTATTAATATTATCTTTTATATTAGCTATATTTATTCTGCTTAACACACTACTCATTTTATCTTATTTTTTATTTATTTTTTTATTAGCGAAATGTTAAGGTACATGCACGGATATGGAGAAAGCTATGCTAGACTGTGTAGCGATTGTGCGAAGTAAAGTACTATTACCCCATACCTACCCCTTCATAGGGAGACTGCCGTGATAGTGTTTAGTACTATATAATAATATTAATATGTAGGACATTACATACATATTGCCCCGGTCACTAAGCTATAGGTGTGCACCAAGTGTGACAGGAACAATAGGTACTAAACATATTATATTTTATAAACACCCAAACCTAACTGTACATGAAAGCATATACTAATGTATTGCCATGAGTGGAAATCAAACCCACGACTTCTGGACGGGACAGTCCACGGAGGCTGTCGTTCAAAAATATGAATAGATACCTACGTTTTTCTGTACGTATTTATATAGTTGTTTTTGGTACACATATTACAAGCCTAGAACTTAGTTTGTGATCAGGGAAATATGTGGTACCTAATGTAATAGTTTTTTTTTCAGGCGGGGTCACATAGCGAGCTAAGAAAGTTGTTTTATCTTCACACCAGGTCCCTTATGGGGTAGGCTGATATAACCGAGCGCAACCTGTCTCTATCTCTACATTCTCCTTTCGGCTTTTCTACAGTCATAACTCCTCTCATACATACATGCTGATTTCGAAGACTTTTAATTGCACCACCTTTCCATTGCAATTTTATCATGGTACGTGTGTCTGGGTCTACCCGGCCACGTTTACCCTTCACCTCGCTTTTATATAGGTATCTGGTTCGTCAGCCTTTCCAGTGGTGGATCCGAAACCATTTAAAAATACTTAAAATCTACTATTTTATCCTCTAAAAAGGCCCTAGGAAAAAAAACGAAAAAAAATCAATCTCACGTATATAGCAACACAGTACCGTAAATTAAAATTCGACATTATCTAGGTTAATAAATCTTCACAAAGCCCTAGCTTTCATCTCGTATTCTTTCTATAAGTCAAAACCAGCGGAGGATACCCTTTCTCACTTTCATGCCCATACTTTCTTTCAGTCCCACTCGTTCCCAAATTACCTACGTGATGTAAAAAAGCAAAGTATATTATTAATTTAAGCTAGCTAGTGTATATAAAATAAAATGATCACACATATAGAGAGTGATCGGAAATTTTTGTGTTCGATCGGGCACATTAGTATTTGAACATCCTATTTTATTGTTTGTTTATTATTTACATACGATACGTGTCCAGTAACTATGACACGTCTTTATTGTCAATCTAAATGCTCCCATTTGTTATTATTAAGTCAACAAATAATTAGCGTTGGGTAAATATAAATCATCCCACCGCTGGGTGTCTGTATTTCTTTTTATTTGTTTATTTTTTTTAATAAAATATTATTATTTTAGGTGTCCACAGAACTTAAAGACTACATACCCATTAATTACATTTTTAGGAAAAATCTTACTATTAAAATGCATATAGGTACCTACACACCTATATAGGTAACGTACCTACACACTATAAATATTTGTTCAAGATTATTTTTAATTTAATCCGAAATAGTTATACGCCGGCCGATTTATATTTATGTAGCGGTAATTTCAAGGGAATCTTTTACCGGTTCGGCAGTTTTGCAATTATAAACTGAAAACATACAAACATTTGTATATTATGTCTTACTATAGATTGTTACAGCGGATCCTCGCTCTTACCGTTAGATAGGTGCCTATTTCTTTAATTTACTAACGGCCACTCAGTAATCGATCTAACTTTGGTAACTACTAGGATTTGTACTGAAGAACAAATTCTAGTAGTTTCTACTTCTTGACAGTTTATTTGGTAACTGTTCGTCAGAAAAGAAAGATTAATTATTAAGAACGGCTGTTAGGAAAAATTTAAATATCCTATAATAGGTTATATACTCGTAGTTAGTTATGAAAATCATACTTCAAAGAAAACACAAATATTCTGCCGTTACATCTTAGGAATAAGACTGTCTTATAAAATCTAACCTATCTAAGTATTTAATTACAAAAATTTAAAAAAAATTTAATATCCTATAATAGGTTATATAGTTAGTTATGAAAATCATACTTCAAAGAAAACACAAATATTCTGCCGTTACATCTTAGGAATAAGACTGTCTAATAAAATCTAACCTATCTAAGTATTTAATTACTAGCAGACCCGCGCAACTTCGTCTGCGCAACTTTAACCGTTTACGCAGCGCACGCAACGGAAGCTCTCAAAAGGAACTAATTTTCCCAGTTTTCCCAACATTTTTCATTGATACTCCGGTCCTATTGGCCGAAGCGTGATGTTATATAGCCTATAGCGTTCCTCGAAAATGGGCTATCCAACACTAAAGAATTCAGTTCTGTATTTCCAGAGACTACCCCCTACAACCTCACAGACTTTACCTCTTTATCTATTAGTATAGAAGTATAGATGAAGAACATAGTTTAGAGAAAAACCTATTTGCCCACAACCACTAACTACAACTTGGTAAATTTTCCATACTTTACTCTTTACTTCTACTATTATTTCTTCTGTGTTTTACTAAAAAACTCTTGTAAACGCATTTCAATAAAAAACATTCAAAAAGTAACTCTCGTATAAAACACCTATATTAAGATGTAGACTAATATCCGAAGGTTGTGGGTTCGATTCCCACCCATGCCAAAAAAATATTACCTAGTACGTTTTTTTCTGTACAGTTTGCCATGGTCTGAGTGTTTATAAATTAAATATGTATTATATCGTTGTTTTGTGGTATTGGTACATAGTACAAGCCTAGAGCTTAGTTTGTGACTAAAGCAATATGTATAGTAGGTACACTACTACATATTAATATTACATACATATCATCACGAGTGCCTTACGGCGCCCGTGATGATAAGCGCCTAGACGGCGCCGGGTACCCAGCGGAGGGGTTTTAATCCCACCTCGTCGTAACCGATGGTATGAGTCTACACCGAACAAGTGGCTAGCTCGTTGCGATTTTTTTAATTGACTGAATAACCCATCTATAAACAGTTTCACCAGTTAGTATTGTGAAACCGGGACCGACAACTTAATGTGCTCTCCGAGGCACTATAGTGGCGTTGTCAAACAAATGTACATAATTTTTTTAATTAAAAACTCATTGGTTCACACCGGGATTTGAACCAGGGACCTAAGTGTTTTTAAGTCCAAGGTCTAGCCAACTCGGCCACCACGTATGTATATTATATTATTATAATAATATTAATATTATTAAGACAATGTTACTATAACTATGTATACTATTTTTGAAATTGTTTAGGGAGAATACTATGTTAAGCTTTCATAAAAAGCGTCACTTTTTATTGGTCGGCCGGTGTTGCACAAAAAGTTGAAAGCTCATGTTTTTTAAGCGCGTGTCGGTGATTGGCTGACGGCCGCGGAAAAAACTAACGCCCTTCTATATGGCGCCCAGGGCGGGATCCCATCATATTCATATATTTTTTTTATCATATCATGAATTTTTTTATTGATTTAACAAGTAGGTATGCATAATTGTAAAACTAGTAAAGTTTCTTTTGGTCATACAACATATTAATTATTTTAAACTTATTTATAAAAGTGGAAGTTTTAGTAAAAAGGGGAAGTTTTTTTTAAATTATTGCCGACGTTCATCCATACATATATCTTGAAATATATATTTTTGGTTTTTAATACACTTCGGCAAGAAATAAGTGATTTCATTTAGTTATCTGTATGAGTATATTAAAAAACAACAATAACTGTTTTCAATAATACTAAACAGTAAGAAAATACCGCAATAAAGTTAAAAAAGTCCACCGCCAAAGATGTCCAAAGGTAAGTTAAGTAACAAAAGAATTTAAGCAGATTAAGTTATTAAAATAACTAATAACAAAATGCGCATAAATTCAACCATCAAAACCAATTTATTGTCTAAAATATTTCCATTATCCGTCACAACAATAAAACATCATCAAAGCTCGGGAGAAGCATATTTTTTTATATTATAAACATCTCATGATCATAAACAAAAGTTGGCCCGAACCCGCACCGTATTGGTCAATATAAAAATAGGCTAAGGGTGTATGAAACAGACGTACATACATTTCTATAGCTTCGTCTCTTTCCCCCTGAAGTCCACGCGTCCCATTTTCAAATGTGAATAGCGACTTCGATGTAGGGGCATAAAAATTGAGTTGGCTTTTTTTTCAGTTGAAGCGTGATCGTGGACGCGAGAGGACGTCCTGTCTCAGTGGAACAATATTATTATAATGCTGAAATTATTTACGTGTATGAGTGTAAATAAATGAAGTTACTATCAAATTAATTGGACTAAAAGTGTTGTGTTTATTATTTTTTATAATCAAGAAAATAATTAGGTATGTGAGAGATTTTAAATTATTTTTTTGTTTTTTTTTTATTAATAATTTTACCTACCTACTGTACCGGTGCCTATATTTTTCAATTGTAAAAATAGTATGTGAATGTTAAACATGGAAACCCAAATATTAATAATTACCTACCTATTGAAATGATTAGTTACACATTTTTTATAGATAAAGTAGGCATTATCTATATTTAATTAATTAGGTTCCTACCTATCCTGGGAACTATCACAAAGTAAAATTATTTAACAAATAATTATATTACCCTTAATTATATTATTAAGTGAATATTATTAAAACAAATTAGGTATTATATAATAGATATTACAATATATGCTTTTATAAATACCTAAACTTCGGTTTAATATACTACATACCTACCTAATTATTACTTTTATTTAGAGCAAGGATTATTTTTTATAGGTATTCTAAATATAATTACTTAAAACATTTTTGTTAATTGTTTTTTTTTTGTATTTGTTGAGAAATTAACAAATTGCCTGTCATTAAATTAAATCATAATAATACAACAGTTATTTTAAACAATTATCAAAAAAAATCACGTAGGAATGCATCAGTGACTAACACATAGTAATAATAATTACTGTTAAATCCATAACAAAATGTGTCTTAAAACGTTTTTAATAAAAATCTACTCGGAACTTAATTGCTTTATAACGACCTTATTTATAGTGCCTACGTGATTTTTCCGGTTTATTTTTTGTTAACAAAGTGATGTTTGCAGCATGCTGAGCTGTGCCAACCCCGCGGCCATGCCTACCGGCGCCGCGCACGCGCAGCCATGGGCCTCGCTGCTACACCACACCGCAGCAGTGGTAAGTACCTACATGCACGAGAACACATACAACATACCACTTAACAAGTCCCAAACTTACAAACCAAAATATAAATAAATATCATAAACTAATATCCCATTTCTTTTGTCCTCAGAAATCTGAACCTACAGATAATATGGACGAAGCATCGTTTTCCAAAGAACAGGCGAGCGGATTTTACTCCGAGGGGTTTCACAGCGCCTCGCCGTCCTCCTCCAGCAAGGACTCGCACGGACACTCCCCCCGGAGCGTCGGCTCGGAGCCGTCGCCCTCCTTCTACGACAACCTCCCGCTCCACGCCAAAGCCAACCTCGGCATGCATCTCGACGCCTTCAAGAACGGCATGCCCTACAACCTCCTCACTCCTCCCGGCTTCGACCCTCGACCGGTCGACGGAAGGGAAGCTTCCCCTAACTTCGATCATTACGCTCGTGGCCCGTCTCGGCCGACACACGTGTCCACGCCGGTGACCCGCGGCGACGCTACGCCCCCCAAGTCACCTAGGACACCCGTATCCCCAGACCGTAACTTCGATCGCCACCACGATTCTGGATTCGACGCTCAATCTAACGAAAAAGACATAAACGATTTCGACGGATCTGGACCCGACGATGATTTTGACGACGAACCAGGACTACGCGTGCCGGCGGTCAATTCTCACGGAAAAGTGAAGACTTTTAAATGCAAACAATGCGAATTCGTAGCAGTGACCAAGCTGAGCTTCTGGGAGCACAGCAAGGAACACATCAAACCGGAGAAGATGTTGACATGCCCTAAATGCCCCTTCGTCACCGAGTACAAACATCACCTCGAGTATCACATGCGGAATCATTTCGGATCGAAACCGTTTCAATGCACTCAGTGCTCGTACTCCTGCGTTAACAAGTCAATGCTCAACTCTCATCTCAAGTCGCACTCCAACGTTTACCAATACAGATGTTCGGACTGTAACTACGCGACGAAGTATTGCCACTCACTTAAGCTTCACTTGCGAAAGTATCAGCACAGCCCTGCGATGGTGTTGAACATAGACGGTACGCCGAACCCGTTGCCGATCATAGACGTGTACGGCACAAGACGCGGTCCAAAGCAGAAACCGCTGTCTAAAGTATTCGAGGAGCATACCACTCTACCCAACCAACATAATCCGCATGTTCCGGTGCAGCCGCCTCATCCAATATTCGGGAATCATTTCCAAATGAATCTTCCTTATCTTCCGCCTCTGCTGCCGCATTCATTTTTGTTTCCACCTAACAATAACTACAACGAAGCTAAAACTTCACCGAATCCAGATCAACCACGAGAGGAGCCCGTGCCACCTCCCGCGTCTATCCTACATCAAAGATTATCGTATAGAGAGCAGTCTGAACCTCGCACGGTATCTCCGATGAAATCACCGGCCAGTCTACCACCACGAACACCGCCTGCTCCTCCCAAGAGTGCATCTCCGGCAGTGCAATCTAACGATGCTCTGGACCTGACGAGTTCAAAGTTAAGCGACGCGGGATCTCCTCCGCCGACGATCGAGAAGACGGTACCTCTTACCCCGACGACTTCATTGAAGAACAGAAGAAAAGGTCGAGCATTCAAGCTACAGCCGGCCGCGTTGCGTCTCCAGCACGATGAGGAGCGAAGGCGCGAGGTGGACTTCTCTGGGTCGGAATCTGATACCTCGGCGGCTCCGGAAGTGTCGGTGACTCCGGGCACAAACACCTACGCCTGTCAGTATTGTGACATCACGTTCGGAGACCTCACTATGCACACCATCCACATGGGGTTCCACGGCTACAACGATCCCTTCATGTGCAACAAGTGCGGAGATCGCAGCCCGGACCGAGTGGCGTTCTTCATTCACCTGGGGCGCGCACAGCATGCCTAGAGGAGACTCCAGGACGCCGAGTGACCTGAACCCGCGAACCGAACCAAAGGTATTAAAGTAGCTACTCTAGTATAGTAAGGTGTCATCTAAAGATACATCGGACGACGCTCGCTTGCATTTCTACAATTATAAGTTTTTCCACAAAACTTATAATAGATATTATTGTTAAAGGCCAAAGTTTTAGAATTATAATAATGAAGCTATTTGTTATGCAACCTAGTCTAATGACGTAAATGTATAGATTTTTAGTTGTAAATACGTAGTTTAGTAAAAAATATTAAAACTTAGTATTGTATCTATTTATAGAAGTATGACTCGTTCGGATTACGGGTGACCAATTTGTAAAAGAAGACTGTATTTCTTGATAGTACTTAAGTACCTTATTATTTGTATTCATTTTATTATATTCATTATTAATCATTAGTTATTATATTCATTATTAATATAAGTTATAGTTTTTTTTTATTTAACTTTGTTCGTCAAATTCTTCTTTCGTATGCTAATTAATATATTTATTTGTATGTAAGTAAAAATAATAATATATAACTCATTGATGTGTTATTTAGTTTATTATATATGTCTGCTATAAAGGTGTGTAGGATTCGACGAACGAAAATTTGTAATGTTTTTAATCATATTTATTATCATTAGTGTTTTTATTTTGGTGCTTATATTATTTGTTTTTTCTTTTATGTTTCTATGTATGTATGTAATTAAGATAACACTTTGTACATTATATATAACATGACGGTGAAGTTACCTATTAGATATAGAGTTCTAAAACATCGGGATGTTTTTTTTTATTTCAAAAAAGAAAAAAAACTTTTTGGGAATAAAGGAAGCCTGCATGTGTAGTTTATAAGAATAGGATTAAGTAATGTATACGTGATCAGAGTGTATTTATTAAAATAGAGCTATTAGTACCTACGAGTATATTAACTTATTTATTTTTGAAAATACGTAGTTGTAAGTTGAGTATGTGTAAGTGATGGAAACTCAAAAACATAGTCAGAATCTGTAAAAACTAAATGCGTGCTAAAAAGAACCAATAAACTTTTTAAACTAGATAATTTTTTTTATTATTTACTTCAAATATTCCTAATATATTCCAGTTATATTATATTGTAATATAAGTCATTCCTCTATAAATAATTTGTTCACATTCCATATTGCACAAGTTATAAGAGTAGAAGAGTAGTAAACTCGATCCACTTTATTTAATTTTTAAACAACTAAAAATTATTATTAAAAAAAGATACATTTGTTGAGCCTATATACCTACTATGTTATAAAAATTAAATAAATATAGCTACATTCCAGCAAGGTGCAGAAAATCTATCTATCTATATATATATATGACCACCTGCGTAGACTAGTGGTTGCGACTTTAGCGTTGTATCCGGAGGTATGAGTTCGATTCCCACCCATGACAAAAAAATACTTATTTCTGAACTGTTTGTCATGGTTTATAAAATATAAAAAGTATTAAATCGATGTTTCTGGTACACATATATATGATGAGCAATATGTGTAAATTGTCCTACATATAAAAAATAGTCCTAATGTTGAAATAACTAAAAAATAAGATTTCTTTATGTAACTAAGTAAAGTATAGTAATCAAGTGTTAGCATACAAAACATAAAAATACAAACAACTATTAATGACAATGCTGAGAGTAACGAGTAAGGAATTTTTTAGTTATTTTTATGTCACCGGTAAATGTAAAAACTGTGATGAATATTCATGTTATATTACGGAATGTTCCACCAATTCTCTTTTTTTTACAACAAAAGGCTTGAAGGCTCCTGCTATTCAGTCTAAATACGTAACAAAAATGTTAAATTTAGAAATCTATTTTTGCCATTAGAATTTATAATTTTATTACTACTTAGACAGATTTGCTAGCGGTACAGTAGCGGTTAAATCAAGAAAGCTATTCTATGATAAATTGATGTAACAGTAATGTTTTCATAAGTAAATAGTAGAAGTTTTGAGCTTTGTAAGAATACAAAATAAACTAGCTGACTCGCGCTACTTTAACAGCAGCGCACGCAATGGAAGCTCTCAAAAGTATTTTTTCAATTGATGCTCTGCTCCTATAGGTCATACGTGATGTTATATAGCCTGTACCTTCCTCGATAAATGGACTCGAATTGAAAAAAAAACACAATTTCGAATTGAAAAACCAGTAATTGCTGAGATTAGCGCGTTCAACCAAACAAACAAACTCTAGTCATTATTTTGAAAAACCGTCAAGATCTACTTTCTTTATATTATAGTCATGTTTTGGTTTTAATCTGCACGTTCACCGGTTTTCAGGATACTACTGCATCGATTTTTTATCGAGGCAATAGTCTCCTTTCAGGGTGGCGTTACGAAACAGGCGATTGATTTGACGATAAAGCAGCGAGGGAGGATATTAAAATAGACTCGTATCTAATGTAAATTCATCCTGTCGCCGCCCATTTCTTAACCTCATCTAGCCGGCATAGTAAGTGTAACCAGTATTGTTAAACAATTCATTGATTTACGTTCATGGACTTTATAGGGTTGCTTACTATCAGGTAGATACAAAGTCAAATGCAGTGCTCCAATAAAAAATAAATACAAACTTAAAACATGATTCCTATAAAACTTTTTAAAAACACTAGCGTATAGTCGTGCATTCATTTATAATCCAACAATTTCAACAAAAAAATGACAACCTGTTAATATAACTTTTCTTCCCAAATAATAAAACACCTCTCCTTCAGTATAAAAAAAAATTCCATCTATTTATCAAAGTATGAACAAAGTGTTTTTTAGTGCAGGGCGAGGCGCAGGCGGCGCCTCACACGAAACAAACGCACATTAAAAAGCTATAATTCGCAACAATCACTCAATAATTTGTGATTTTTCACACACGCCCTTTTTTAATAAGTTACTATTATTTTTCAAAAAAGTTGCTAGTGATTTATAGTTTGTTTCTTGGAATGATTAGTTACCTATGATAACACATGATCCTGGTATCTCTATAATTATTAAATTAGTAAATAACTCTACCTGTTGAGTCTCTACGAGTACCTAACATATTGAAGGACCATGTGGAAAGAAATTAAGGTAGCTAATAATATGAAAACTTGATAGTTTGGTAAAATGGAATGCATTGGGGTGCGCGGGGGCGGCACAATAAGTCGGCACGCTTCTTTACCTCAAAATAAGAATAAGGGATTTTTTCTTTTTTTTTCTTTAGAAAGACGACAGATGTGCTCGATGACCACTCATACTGTTCCACTTCTTTGGCATAAAAACTATCATCCTAAGCCTATGTTAAATGATACTATGATTGAAGAGGGGTCTACAAAACCCCAAAACGGTCAGATAAAAAAATAAAAATGTTAAATAGGATGCATCGGTAATTTTGTAAGCGAAAATAACCTGTATAACTTAAATGCATTTAACCGGCAAGTTTATTTGTTGGCCATCCCCATTCATGGCTTTGTAGTTACTACCTTACCACCAGGCGGATACAGTAAGCTCTTTATAATTATGATCTATTATAAAAAAATAATTTTATATATTAGATATATTTACGTGGTCTAACCAACTCGGCCACGAGTTGGTTAGACCTTGGACTTAAAAACACTTAGGTCCCTGGTTCGAAACAGTTAATAGATGTGTTATTGAGTCTATTCAAAACATTGCGACGAGCTAGCCACTTGTTCGGTGTAGACTCATACCATCTGCTACGACGAGGTGGAATTAAAACCCCTCCGCTGGGTACCCTGGGGCCGTCTAGGCGGTCTCGGGCGCCCCATAAGGCCGTGATGATATGTATGTATACAGATATATTTATATATAATACCAAGTTGCCACGCTGTATTGCTATGGATACTTTCTGTTGAATTATTCAAAATTCGGTCGCTGAGAAAAAAAGCTAGTATCTATATTTAAAAAAGGCGATATTTCATTTTTTTTTTAGGTGGGCCTCTATAACTTCGCTAGGCCGACCGACCGGACTCGTTATCACCGCCAAAACAGATGCAAAAACCGTCATGTGACCTAATCATGTTTCGGTTTTAGTCTGTGGGTTAACCGGTTTTCCGGAGGCTACTGCATCGATACTGGTCGAGGGGGTAGTCTCCTTTCATGGTACAGTTACGAAACAGGATTTTGACGTTGACCATTGATTTGACGACAAAGCTAGATTGTAATGCAAATAAGTCCATATTGCCGCCCATTTTGTAACGGCACCATTTAGCCTCCATAGTAGGAGCGATCAATATTCTTAAACAACAATGTTGATGTTTAAGAATATTGAACAATATTGATCGACCCCATTCATGGACTTTGTAGGTAGAAAGTCCCATTCCGTGCTCCTTAAAAAAAAAATGACACAGATGCTTTTTTTAAGGTTCTTTAGGTATTCTGTGATAAGGTTTTTTTTTAAATATAATGTTTTTTTTTCCTATAACTAAATTTAATTGTAAATATAAACCTATTTGCATAATATTTAAGGAACACTTGAGTATATTATTTTTTATATACGTTACATATTAAAAATCCAATTAATATAAAAAAAATAAGCATCTTTAACACATAAAATGCGTCCAACGTCCTCTTCTGATGGGGCCAATTTCATAAACGGGGCAATTGTAGTTTTCAATGATAAATTATAATGCATTATTTGTTTTAGTTTGTTCTAAGTAAATAATACCAAATAACGGTTTTCAGTAGCCTACTGCATCGATTTCTTATCGAGATAGTAGTTTCCTTCAACGGGCGGAAATTTGACGATAATCTGTCATTGTCGTCGCCCATTTCTTAAACGTAATATTTATCCTCATTTATCCGGTATAGTGGGAGCGACCAATGCTGTTATAGAACAGGGTATTGATGGATCCCATTCATTACTTTTGTAATGTGCGTAATTTTTCTTACCATCAGTTAGATACAAAGTCACGAACCATGCTACAGCGGGCGTAACTTAATTAATTTATCGGCTAAACAAAAAATAATACACCAACACATGTCTTATATTTTTTTTATAAATGGCAATACTTAACAAAAAAATATAATCCTTAAAATAAGCACGCAGAAAATATTTAAAATAATTTTCTAGGAAGCGTTTGGTGGCAAAAAGTGGCACTTGTTTAATCTGCCGTCACATCGCACCAAACTCTATTATGCCTTCGTCACGTGTTCGTCATTTTATTCCATATTTTTTGGAGACAATATTGAGCGTCATGACCGTTCTACCATCTACATTTTATTTTAAATTGTGTATTTTTCCCCAATATAAACTCTTAACTCGAGTTTCAGCCTAAAGACTAAAATTAAAACTGAATTATCAATATTTTTAGTCGCCTGTTTTTTGGCCGCACCCAAAGCGTCGTAATAATTATGACAAAAAGGTTTGTTAAATAATAGTTTTGATTGTCACTGTTTATGGACTTTACAGGTACCTCTACCTACATTTACAAACTTTAAAATGGGTTTTGTTAATTAAATTTTATTGCAATTCTAATTCTATAAACAATATAGAAATAAGTTACATCTTGTAGATACATCTGTTTTTTATAAGAGAACGATATTTGTACGTATTTGTATATACTTGGTGGTAAGCAGACAAAGTCAGAAGGTAAACCGACCGATATCATACATATTTTATTTATTTATTAGTCTTTTTTTACTTACTAATAATTATGAAAAAATATAATAAATAGGAACAAATTGAATTAAAAAAAACATTGGTAAAATTAATAACAAATTCAGTATGTCCTTTGACGAAGGACTCTTCCAGCATTTTATATTTATTTTTATCCTGGGCTAATCTTGGCCATGTATAAGCGCTCATTTTCATTAGTTAACTTTCCATCTTCTACATTGTCATCTTCTTTTTCTGATTCCATCTTTACTACAATACATATTTAGCGAATACTATATCTATTTCTACGTCAAGTTAATAATAAATGAGAAGATTTTTTAAGAAATTAATAATATACTAAAATACGTATAATATATACGTGGTGGCCGAGTTGATTAGACCTTGAACTTAAAAACACTTAGGTCCCTGGTTCGAATCCCGGTGTGTACCAATAATTTTTATATTTTTTTAATATGTACATTTATTTGACAACACCACTATAGTGCCTCGGAGACCACGTTAAGCTGTCGGTCCCGGTTTCACTATACTAACTTGTGAAACTGTTTATAGATGGGTTATTGAGCCTATTTGAAACATCGCGACGAACTAGCCACTTGTGTAGACTCATACCATCGGCTACGACGAGGTGGGATTAAAACCCCTCCGCTGGGTACCCTGGGGCCGTCTAGGTATTATGTATATAATAATATACTAGAATAATGACTTTATTCAAGAATTTAATTGTAATATTTTTACAATTAAATAAATATAAACTATAACCTAAAATAACAAAAAAAAACCTAAATAGAAACAATTAATTTACAAGTACCTAAAATTTAGCTAAAAAGAAAAACTAAACAAAAAAAAACAAAATATTGTCTATATAAAACAAAAAACTAAACTACCTATATTTATATAGTAGAATATAATATTTCTGGCCTACTACGTGGTGGCCGAGTTGGTTAGACCTTGGACTTAAAAACACTTAGGTCCCTAGTTCGAATCCCGGTATGTACCAATGAGTTTTTAATTAAAAAACATATGTAAATTTGTTTGACAACACCACTATAGTGCCTCGGAGAGGACGTTAAGCTGTCGGTCCCGGTTTCACTATACCAACTTGTGAAACTGTCCATAGATGGGTTATTGAGTCAATTCAAAACATCGCGACGAGCTAGCCACTTGTTCGGTGTAGACTCATACCATCGGCTACGACAAGGTGGGATTAAAACCCCTCCGCTGGGTACCCTGGGACCGTCTAGGCGGTCTTGGTCGCCGTAAGGCACCCGTGATGATATATATATATATTTCTGGTGATATTAGTGGCCGTGCGGTGCCGCCGCTACAAATAAATGAGTAGGCCCTCCCTTATCCACGTCGGCGGTATCTTCGCCAATCGACACCCGCCGGTCCTACAAATCCCACTCATCTGTTGGGATTAAAAAATATAAATATTTAAATGATCCTTTTTTATTTGTATTACTGAAATCAACTAAACCTAGTTCAACCTACAAACACTAAACATACACCGCCCCATGTCTACTACCCCCTGGCTACGCCCATGACGTAGCGGGTATATTGTAGTCTTTTTAAGTTAAAAGTTAAAACTAGGCTACCACAAATATTAAACTACAAAATAATAAATATATATGTCTATAAAAATATCTTACAAAAGTTGAGACTTACAATCTATACTATCTATACTTCTATACTAATATTATAAAGAGGAAAGATTTGTATTTTTGTATTTTTGTATGTTTGTAATGAATAAACTCAAAAACTACTGGACCGATAATTTTTTCACCATTAGAAAGCTGCATTACTCAGAAGTAACATAGGCTATATAATATCACGCTAGGTCCTATAGTTGTGGAGCAGTAACCAAAAATGTTTTAAAAACGGGGGAAAAGTATCGTTTCTGAGGCCTTCCGTGGCGTGCGCTGAGCATATAGTTAAAGTTATACAAACCTGTGCGAAGCCGGGACGGGCCGCTAGTAGTTGATAAAGTAGCGTGCGTTCGGTTGGGTAGCGATTTTTTCAAACATAGATACAGGTTCCACTGCGGGTTTATTTCGATAGCAAATATCAAGCTAATGAAAAACAATCGATGTACATTTAGTGGAATGTGTGAAATGAATAGCAGCCTAACCAAACGCACTCTAAATCATTATTGTAAAAAAAAACTGTAATAATTAGTAAGTTTTTTAATTTTAAATGATTAGTGTCTAAAAGCTACAGTAATATTTGATACATATTTGTTTTAAAGAAATTTATTTTATAACCGATAGTCTAAAAAACCTCTCATAGTACCTAAGTAGGTATAATTAAAATAACCAAGGAACAATTTATAGGTAAGTGAATGACCTAATACCCAAAACCAAAATCTTATTGTATCATTCATTCATTGAATAAGGGTTTTTATCGATGGCACAGTTTGTATGCATTTCTGGGTATTTTTTGGTTGCACCTGCGCGCGCACGCACTTGGCAAAAAAACACATTATTCTATATATCGACACCGATTCCATGATATACACCCATCCTAAGAACAGGAAATGCGTGAAGTAGCTAATCCTAGGTAAACATTTAAAAGTTATTTTATGTACACGTCTGTATAAAATGATGTGTGAACATTTCTTATTAATATCTGTGCTTTTAATGAATGCCCTTTAATTTTATTTATAAATAAATATTTACTTAATCTATAAACTATTTATGTGTCTCAACTCTTCCAATGTTTAGGGCCTGTTAATTTTCGATACAACCCTATTGCATTCCAATAGCATTCATATTTATTATGTATTTTATATAAACCATTATCGTTTATCTAAGTAAGTTTCATTTTAATAATCTCTATAGTAAATAAAATAATAATAAATAAATACACGGGCAAATATAAATAGGAATACTTATTCTACATAATAAATAAATAATAAATACCATCACGGGTGCTAATTTTGCTCCCGAGAACCGTTTAAACGGCCTCAGGGTCCCAGCGGAGGGATTAACCCATCCTCATTTCGCCGATGGTATTCGGAGGCAACACCTAACAAGTGGCGAGCTTGTTGCGGTGTTTATATAAAGCGGTCACCCATCCCAGGCCGGTCTTGTTGTCATCTGCTTAACCTTGTTATCAGTTGCGCAGTGACTTAACCACTAGGCTGGGGCCGCTTTTTATTCTTCAACATAACTTTTTAATTGATTAAATCTAAGAAAGTTTTGTTTTAGATTTTAGAGCTTTTGTGATATTGTGAAAACGCGGTTTATCACCCGAATAATTAAGCACTACCGACTCTATTAGTTTTATGTTCCCGAATTTACCTCTTCATAAGTATTTAGGGGTACCTTTGGATATTGGGATATTTTTATGGATTTTTTGCTTGGATTCTCTAGAAAACTGCAACATCCGTCGAGGATTTGGGTCAAACGACAATCGCTATGGTTGCCAATTCCATTGAAATACGTCGAATATATCGCATACAGTGCTAAATGTATGTAACAGGTGACGATTATATGCATACACAACAATTCTCTACATATACGTAATTCTATATGGCGTAGAATAAAAAATGAACAACCAGACGAAAATTGAAGGCACATGTGAGTTAACTTATAGGTAGTTATTATTTTATATTACTAAGGGCCAATTCGACCAAAAGAAGGCATAATTTATACTGGGAATAGTAATGTCAAATACCATCCATACAAATATTTATTCTTAGATTAAATTATTAATACCCAGAATAATTATTTGTATGTGATTTGATATTACTAATCTCGGTATGAGTAATACCCACGTTTGGTCTAATCGGCCCTAAGGACAATAATAATCACTTAGGTACTTTTTTCATAAACTTTATTGCTCAAGGTGGTGGTGTGCGTAAGGTGGACAAATACCGACTTGATCCTTTTATCTCCGGGACAAACTATTTATTTTTAGGTATACCTACTAATTCTTCTTATTTGCCCCTAATTGAAAAAACTTAAGCGTGTACAGATAGCAATGTCAACATTTCGATCTTAGCCAGTCCCTAAGGCGTTGATTGTTATATGTCAGAAGGTAATGTTAATTACAGTATTAATACATACAGGTAGATATTAATACATATTCACAGATATTCAGCTGTAAGTCTATGAATAAAAGATAGTATTAGTACGAATCTGTGTTATCTTTTACAGAAAGCTGTAAAAGATAAACATATGAAACTTAAAATAAAAATAATATTAAATGAATATTCGAAAAAAAAACAGTCCAATATTTAGGCAATTATTATTCTAAGATGAATCCTTGTCAAGTAATGTCGGGATTATTTAGTTAAAAGAAAGTTTTTATTTAAAAAGCTGTAAAGGAAATGCAAAAAGTTGATACCTGCAGTCCCTTTGCAGTCACATGTACATTCAATCGCCAACATTTTATCCCTACATGAAAAAATACCTTTCAAGTTGTGCTCAAAAAAACACCTTTGTCATATCTCATACTTTCTATTATATTTGCAAAGCATATGGATGAAAGGTATTGAATTATGGACACATTTACCCATACTTACATACCTTCGTAATCCTTTTCTTTCCTCATGAGAAATTTTCAAATATCGTTTATAATTTTAGGATTTTTTTAATGTTATGCCTTTCTTAGAAATGTTTCTTTTTGTAAGAGATTTAAATCGGTTGTGACCAATCAAATGTTTGCTATCATATAAGTATTACAATGCGATACCTACGTCTAAGCATTTAGGTACTAGTTTCATCTATTTCTTAGTTATTATTTATAATTAAATAAATAATCTTTATTTTGTAAGAATATGGTTACAAAGGTGATACATAATAAGATCTACATACTCTGCCAGTTTTGGCATGCAAAATGTTAAACAATCAGTTAATTACAAAAATCGCACAACTTAACAAAAACAATCACAAAGCACACTGAAACAAACACAATACAAAAAAAAAATACACTAACACTTCCGACAGAAATACACTAACACATTAAAAATAATAATAAAAGGATAATTAATGAATTAATATTAGTGAAATTGTATTAATATATTGGAACTCGTTCTTGTAAAATTATTAACCCTGTACTGGATGTTTTTGGTCACGGTGATAAAAAATTTATATTGTGTTCTATGATGAAAATAATGAAACACGTATTTTTTTTCTTTTAGTGCCGCCTATGCAAAAACATAAAGATAAATAATAACTTAAAGTGCAAAAAAGATCTACAAATCACGTTAACTTTCATACTAAACTCACGAATTAAAGCCTATCACTTGTCTAATTGTGTTTTACTTGTTAGATACGAAGACTTATTATGTATTTGTAGGAGTAATTTTAAGCATATAGACGTTTGTTTATTTAGAAAAAATATACTTACCTACCTTTTTTATTTTAAAATGGGTGAATATATATTTAATAATGAAAGTAATACTGGAGGCATCAAAAAAATATTATCAATGTTAAAAAAACAGTATATAAATGAGTCGAAAATGAACAAGGTCTTAAACGTGGGATTTGGGAGTATACCTAACTTAACTAAGAGTTTAAATAGCTATACAATTATTACACTATATTAGGTAAAATAATCGGTTGAAATAATCGTGTAAAACCTCTTGGTTAATAACTAACAATCTAGGTAGGTTTTTTTACAACTGTTTTGTTTCCATCCGTTTCCTTAGCACAAATATTATTCAATAATTTAATCTTCAAGAGATACCGGCAAAAATATCTTTGTTTATCTTAGAATAATAGACGTTTTATTATTTATTTTCTATAATCCTTAGGTTTTTTAGCAAAATTAAAATAAATCATTATCGGCATGTTATATGACATAAAAGAAACGCTCGGCCGTCCCGTTGGATCTTAAACAATATTCTGCCATTGTGTCTAATCAACTTAAAGGATTAACTGCGAACAAAAAACATGTTTCTTGGTACACTAAAATTAAAATTCTATACCTTTTTTTATTGCTGAAAATATTACCGTTTCAACGTGTCAATATTGGAACAATTTTGTTTAGACAATTTCGTATTGTTGTAAACCCTTTGTCTGATATAGAAAAGTAATAAATTTGCATATTCAAACAGTCCGGTGGATTTGCATTTTGTATTGGTACCCATGAGTTCTTTACTTGTATTTTTACGGCAGATAGCGTCGAGTTATTTTTTTTACTGTTTGTCTAAAACGAGACTTTAGACACGCCGATGGTAATTTTATGGTTCGACCAAAATAACCGCTTTCTTTGCAATTGTTCTGGACATCGAGAATTTTAATTTAGTCGAAGCTTTGTTATGATAAATTGTCTTTTTTAATTATTCAAATTCATCCTAAATACATAAGTATGAGAAATAACTTATTTTGAATTCTAAACAACTCCAACTTTTATATAAAGCCTAATTTGACCAGCAATAAATGTGCAAGATTATTATTAACACTTTCTCTTATTTCATGTCATTAAACATCGCAACGAGCTAGTCACTTGTTCGATGTAGTCTCATACCATTGGCTACAACGAGGGATTAAAACCCCTCCGCTGGGGTACACTGAGGCCGTCTAGGCGGTCTCGGGCGCCGTAAGGCACCAGTGATGATATGTACATATGTATATATATTCTCTTGTTTCATATTAAGGAGTCTGTATTTGTAAACGCGAACTCTGTGTTCTCCATACAAAATGAGCTTTCGCACTTCCGGTAGTAATCGATTATTGTTCATCGCAGAATTAAAATAATATTTTGTCGGTCATTGTATTTATTAAACTTTCTGTGTTGTATTACGAACATGATAAAAATAATTGAACTTGGACTAACAGCCAAGTTATAATATTGGAAATACATTTGTATGGTCAAGTCGACTCCAGGCTCACCTAATTATATCGTTGTTGGGATTCCACTAATACAAATTCCAATAACCAGTGAATAACCATTTTAAAAGTTTTCTAAACCACAGTTTATTCACCCGGCTTCGCTCGTCAAAACTGTAAGAGGGACAATGTTCTTAGCTCTATTCTCTGTGTCCAGCGCGGGGTGGAAGATAGGGGGAGAGAACTGCAGACCGCGAACTTTGGAACAAGGCCTTTCACGATATCTGCACTCCACTTCACTGTGTACAGTACCTATTTGTCCAAACGAAAACTATTCTGTAACTCTTCAGCGCCGTCTTGGAAGCGTAGTCCATTAATATTTCGACGGTTTCACAAATTTTTACCCACCCTGTTAGTAGATAACTTAAAAAAAACCCTTTGTGGGCCCTACAACACAAACGGAAGCTGCCGTCCAAATTTTACATTTCTTATAGTTAGGGCAGGGCAATAATAAGGAGTCAAAGTCAGGCTTTTATATGAAGTATTTTGATTTTATTTTTAATAGAGCATGATATGTGACTTTATATCCATCTGAAAGTAATTGACAAAGTAAAGTCCAAGAATATTTTCAACCAAGAATAGCAATGATGCTACAATTGGTATGTGTCCACTGTCTGCCTTGTTTGGGATTAACTTATTCACATCTCGGTTAAAGGATAAGGTTTTAGTGCACGCAGGCTGCATTCGACTTTTTTACCGTGCGAATAAGAATCGCCATATCGTGTTCTTCTGCTGGGCTTGTCTTCCATCGTATCTATTTAGTTGATCCATCCCAAAGGTGTATACCAAACATGGCCGTGATATTTTAGTAATCTCGTCCTGTGTTGATAAATGAATGTTTATATAATATAAGTCTTATATTATAAAACTAGCTGACCCGCGCAACTTTGTCTGCGCGTTTAAATTTAACCGTTTACGCAGCGTACGCTCTTAAAAGGAATAATTTTTCCCCGTTTTTGCAACATTTTTCTTTGTTACTCCGCTCCTATTAGTCGTAGCGTGATGTTATATAGCCTATAGCCTTTCTCGATAAATGGATTATCCAACACGAAAATATTTTTTCAATTCGAATCAGTAGTTCCTGAGATTAGCGCGTTCAAACAAACAAACAAACAAACTCTTCAGCTTTATAATATTAGTATAGATTAAATTAAATTTTGACATACTAAGTTATAAAATAACTAAATTAATCAAAAAATATAAATTAAATAACTACATTTTTCTTTTATTCGCCCCTTCCGTATTCTGTACAACAGTAGCCGTAATAGAATTTTTATATTTTTTTATAGTACGGGATGTGACTTATGTACTGTACCTGATGGTAAATCGACCTACAAATCCCATGAATGCGATCAATCAATATATTGTTTTTTTAACATCATTGGTCGCTCCCACTATGCCGGCTAAATGATGCGGCTTCATAATCGGCGGCAACAAAAATAAGTTTCCCGGTTACCCTTTTGTTGTTAATAATTCAACAAAAACCCGCATCAAAATCATCGCCTTCAAAATTTGTTTGTCGAATTTAGTTAAAGCCGAACATTTTTAAATTTCGAAGAGGGGTTGCGTAAACCCCGGAAGTGACCCAGACACTTATCGACACGGGGTAAAATGCGCACGCGACCACCAAAAAACTTCCTCTATTATTAATACATTTTTAAGGGGAAGTACCTCCCCTCGTGGAAATGAGATTTTATTATTAAAAAAACTCATAAAGCGTGCAGTAATTTGACGGTGTTAAAAAGGTCGAATGTCAGGTGTTTTGACGCGTGTACCTTTTTATTAAACATGAACTTTTTAGGAATGTTACCAATAGGGAGGGTGTTTTTTGTGGAACTAGGTAGGTAAGTTTTTTTATGATTCTCTCGGTATTTTATTCTTATATACTTACTTACTGTGTTTTTTTTTATTGATAATATATTGGTGGCCGAGATGGTTACACCATAAAGAGAAACTTAGGTCTAACATATGACCTAAGTTACTTCCGGTGTGTATCAATGTGTTTTTTTAATATCCATTTGTTTGAATAAACCACTATAGCTTTAGCGTTGTATCCGGAGGTCGTGGGTTTACCACCCATTGCAAAATATTATTATATACCTATGTATTATATGGTTATTTCTGGTACATATAGTACAAGCCTAGAGGTTAGTTTGTGACCAGAGCAATATGTGTAAATCGTCCTACATATTATTATTATTTCCACCTCGTCGTAGCCTACACCGAACAAGTGGTTTGCTCGTCGCGAAGTTTTGAATAGACTCAATAACCCATGTATTAACAGTTTCACAAGTTGGTATAGTGAAACCGGAACCGACAGCTTAACGTGCTCTCCGAGGCACTATAGTGGTGTTGTCAAACAAATGTACATAAAAAAAAAAAAAAAAAATTAGTACACACCGGGATTCGAACCAGGGACCTAAGTGTTTTTAAGTCCAAGGTCATACCATCGCCTACGACGAGGTGGGTTTAAAAAACCCCTCCGCTGGGTACCCTGGGGCCGTCTAGGCGGTCTCGGGCGCCGTAAGGCACCCGAGATGATATGTAAGTATGTATGTATGTAACACATAAAGAGAAGTGACATTTTCTGACTTGTTCCGTTTAGCCCTCATACTTGTAAATAAACGAAATGAAAAAAATAGTCTTCCCCAAATGATTTTAATAAAAAAATAGTCTATGTAAAAACTAGATTCTCTAACTACGTAAAAATAACTTTAAAAAATTCCAATTTTTATTTCAGTAGCCATTTTATTTCACTTTAACACTTCAGTATGTATTCTCTACGTGTTCCAATTTCAACTAAATTGAATAAATTGGTCCTCAAAAGAAAACTCCATGGATATCTTCATAAGCAATTTGAAGATCCATCGAGCACAAGGTATCTTCATTACAATCTAGATTCTATCTCGTCGCTCGCAATATGCGTTTGATTCCCAAATCAAGATGTAACCGATCCTCTCTACATAAGTGTACCTTAATAATCCGCATATTGCACAATGGGTCCGACGGTCAGTCAACAGGGTCTTAGCCCTTTTGTCCAACTTTTTCGCGTCGGCTCCACAATGCACAGTAATCTCCAAAAAGTAACCCCAAAATGCTGTACTAGGAATCCAAAAATTTGAAAGCGCATATTGGTCAGAATGGGCGGAAAAAAATCGTTTTATGCGCATGCGTGTGTGGACTGTGTTTTATTTTGTCGGTGTACAGGGTGTTTCATTTTAATATAATCATATAAATAATAAATTAATTTTGGTTAGTAAAAAAAATAAAAAAAATGTTTGTTTTTAAATGAAAATGTTAGTTTATGACCAGGGCAAAATGTGTAAAAATGTCCTACATATTATTATTATTATTATACTGGAACAATCTTCCCCTGTCACTACGATCAAAAGTTACTACGGCTTCTTTTAAAACCCTTCTTCACTCTTTTCTCCCCATCAATCTAAATTGTTAACATTTCATTTTTTTTTACTGAATGCGAATTTATTTATTTATGTATGTCTATGTATTATTATTTATGTATGTTTATGTATACTATTAAATGTTATAATACCAGTATGTATTATTATATTACCTAATAATTGACTTATATTATATTACTAGCTGTGCTCGCGACTTCGTCCGCGTGGCATAGTTATTTTTTTATCATACAAACTTTCATCCCCTATTTTATCCCCTTGGGGATAGAATTTATCAAAATCCTTTCTTAGCGGATGCCTACGTCATAACATCTACCTGCATGCCAAATTTCAGCCCGATCCGTCCAGTGGTTTGGGCTGTGCGTCACCTTTGAGTTATATATATTTAGATAGTATCCTTGTATTATATATTATATGCTTGCATTAGCACTCTGCCTGTTATTGGTCAATCCCCAACGGTTAGCTGGTAGATAATGCCTGAGGCATTAAGCTCGCCTATGTATAATAGTATTAAGCTTTTGTGCGATAAAGATTTTTTTATTCATTCATTATTATAGGTATAATAACAACATAGTATAGCATGTTGTAACTCGTTTACAGCCAGTTCCTGGGTCTCCTACTTCTTAACTGCTTAGATTTAGTGTTTGGATGATTTTCTGAAGGTGAGAAATCCACAAAAAATTAGTTTAGATGTATTTTTTTGTTGAAACTAAAACCTTCTAATTTGATAATCTTTTTCAATTACTCAATTCAATACAATATAAATATTTCTCAATGCAAAAATTTTTATTATAGGTACTTAGAACTTAATATAATTTATTGAAAACTAAATCACCAGTATGTATATCTAATATATTTTAGAAAACCCCAAGGTGACAATGAATGCCAAATAATATAGGCCAACTTAAACAAGTGTTATTAACGATTTCGAAAATACTTGAACAAATAACAAAATTATTATTTTATTGTTTTTTTTTTGTTCAATTGAATAAACAAACTGAATTGTATATAAAGACTATTTCGGATGAATGTATTTACCTACAGACTACAACCGTAACACGACTAGGTCATTTGACGGTTTTTGCATCTGTTTGTTCGGCATAGCAAAGTTATAAAAACCTTTCTTCCACCTAAATAAGTATATGAAATAATTCCAATACCCCTCTATTTTTATATAATTTCTTCGTGAGCTCGTAGGTAAGTTTTCGCATATGATTTAAATATTTATATGCACGAAGGAAATAATATTTATTTATTTTGAAATGGTATATATAATTTACCTAAGTATCTATATATCATAAGAAAAAAAAAAAAAAATCACATACCTATATTTAGATACTTACTCGTAAGTATACTTACTTACCTATTTTTAAAACAAAAAAATCATTTGAGATATTTCTCGCATGTTTCGGACATTTAAAAATGATTTTTTATATTTTGTCATCCTTGAACCTAACGAACGCTAATAGAATATCCAGCAGCTTTACTTTTTTATTTAGTTTAACGTCTAGTAGGTACAAAAGCGGACTAATGCCGCTAGGCATACTCTACCAGTCAAACCTTTGCTTGGGACAAATTAAGCAGTAAGTAAGTAAAATAGGTGCAGTAAATATATTTAAGAAACATAATGAATATACAAATATTATACATACATAGCGGATATAGAATTAGGTACATAATAATAAAATAGCAAATATATCAGCAACAGCATACTTTAGCTACTTGACCCGATAAAGTAAATTTTAATAAAAAAGGATCACGCTGTATAGTGCACGAGTGTGTCGCCACTCTATCCATACAGCACCTTGGCAAAGGGCTCGCACGCGGCCTCACCACCTGCCCCTGGGCAAAAACTACCGACCAGCGGCGAGAGAGTTCCACATTATATCTATCCCTGTACCATAATTAGATGGCTATGGCGACCATTTTATTTATGTTTTAGACTCTTAAGAGAATCTATAGTTGACTTGATCCCCATAGAGACTTACTTCCAATATTACACCTTGACTGTTAGTCGAAATCAATTATTATTTGTATTTTGGTAATTATACCCGAAAATCTTATTCTGTTTTGGGTTAATAAACATTTTTGTATTATAAGATTAAAAAAGTTTAGTTCGGATTTCGAAAATATATACATACCTACCTATATAATAAAATCCAACACAGAAAGATGAATAAATACACACAAAAATATGATTTTAATTTTGTGACAAACAGTAGGTACTTAATCGAGTTTTACTAGAAGTGCGAATAAGCTCATTTTGTAGCAGACTTCGCGATTAGGTATCAATAGGTACAGTGTCCTTAAGTAAGGGTACTAAAACTGATATACCTAATACTTAGTCAAATCGGACTATTCCTATATATATAAAGAAAAGAAGAAAAAAAAGAAACAAAAGCTTCTAATCCACTAATAGTATGGCTTATTGCCTGTCCCATATATCTATCTATTGCCCTGAGATTTTACCATGAGATTTATATCCATTTTACCTCGTATTAACGTAACGTTAAAACGTGAGGAACTTCAATGGAATTGCATTGTTTGGAAATAAAGGTGTTTCATGTATTAACGGTAACCTGTAGTATTTTCTCAGCGTTACTCTGAGAGGTTAACAAGTTTATGCAGTCCATGGATAGTCGCCAACCAATACTAGAACCAATAGATGCGTGCGTCGCTGATGGAGTCTACTACATCGGTTGTTTTAGTTACAAATTCATATACTTTGATGACTTTGAAAGTTTGTACTTTGGGCTAATAGGACCTCATATTAGCCCAAAGTACAAAAGTTCAACTCTACTGATCATATCGAAAAACTTTACCCGTGGAGCCATGTGTCGCAAATAAAAAAAAAAGCCTTCTACATGTTAAAATGGCCAATTTTATGGGGAAGCCATTTTTTTTTAATTTTCGACACATGGTTCTATGTGAAAAATTGTTCGATTTAATCAGTAGATCCTCATATTAGCCCAAAGTACAAACTTTCAAATTCATCCTTTATATGTTATAGTAGATACTTTGTCAAATATAACCTACCACTTCTATGAGGAACCACAAATAAGATCCTAATTTTTATTATTATTAATTAAGTTCTGTATTTTACATTGTATTGTGTAAATCTGTAGGAAATAATGTAGCTTAGCATGTTGTGTGCACTGAATTGGATCCAAGCCTAGAAATTTGTTTTAACGCACGTATCTTAACTTGTAATGGACTAGGAACTGCTGGTGCACCAAACATTAAATAAATAAATTATTCCTGATTTCAAAAATAAAGCGGATAAATAATAAGAAGCAAAGACACATGGTAGAGCCTCAGGTCCGAACTAATCTCTAGATTTGTAATATATGTAATATTATATTTTATAAACACCATCGCAAACTGTACAGAAAAACGTGCTAATGTCATGAGTGGAAATTGAACCTACGACCTCCGGATACTACGCAAAAGGCGCAACCACATTAGGAACACGGATGCGGTCAATTTACTTACGTGTATTTTTTTTTATAATAACACGACATGTGACTGTATGCATTTGCAACAAAACAATCAATATATAATACCGAATACAATTTGCAACTAAAGCAACCGATGTTTTAGACTTATCATCAGATCCTATTATTATTCCATAAATGCACAAATAGATATCGATTACTAGATAGTACGGTACTTGTACTATTATTATTATATAACCTGCCACATAAGAAACTGATACCTATTATATAGGTAAACTGCTGACATAGTTTTATAAGCAATGAATTTAGTAATAGAAATCTTATCAAATAACAAAATATGTTTGCACACCTCAAGGGTAAATTCTGAAACTATACATAAATTAAGAAATGTGTAACTCTAAATTATGTACATTAAATCCGTGTTCAAACAAAATTCCCACTAGACTGCTGTTTCTACTTCTGTTATTCGTACCTATATAGTTACGACTGCTAGCATTCTTAGCATCTTTAATAATCGAAGAAGTATAGAGATTAAATCAAAAACTTCAATATCTAGCGTAGCATCGTTCCCAAACCAGTATTTAATTTCCCAAGCTCTAAGGCAAATGCGTGCAGATTATCCTACTAATCATAAAACAACTTCTTAACAAAACAATATGCAGCTATATTTTTCTTCTATAATAAACATGTACGTATAAGTCAAGATATCGAAATAAGCTTCCATATCCCGTCGTCCACAGCTCCCAATCGATACGCCGCGGCCGTTCCATCGCAGCGTCAATAGAAAGAAAAAAGAGGAGAAAAAATACATAACTTTTTAGGGGACGTTCGGGGAGGACCCCTTCCACCGACTTCCCCCGCCCCTCGCAGCCTCCGAGGGGGAAACAACTACCCACACACGCGTAAATAATGTATGAAAAGAATATAAAAATATTTCACAAGATGCACGTTGGCGCGTGCGTACAATACCCTCTATAAAATATCTCGTATCAAATTTATATTTGTGATGCAAAGAATGGGGAAGTGCTTTGTTGGCGGGAACAAGAAAAAACTGCCCCTGAGTGTTGTGATTTAGGATGCGCGTTCAATTTTGGCTTTATAAAACATTCAATACATATACATACGGACGCTGTATACAAATCTGTGTGTGTAATATTTACCTACTCATATTATCGACACGTATAGGTAGATATATTTTAGAAGAAAGTTCGTTCATCCATAAGTTCTAGGTTATTGCGTTTAACTTTTTTTTTATTAGGAGTTATAATTAATTCTTATTACACCAATTATACTAAAACTGTTAGAACGTTGTTTAAGAACTACTTGTTGTGTACTATTTTAACAATTTCCTATCAGCTATTACCTTTATATAATTAAATATTAAACTATACACTTTTATATAATTACTAGCGGCCCGTCCCGGCTTCGCACGGGTTTGTATAACTTTAACTATATGCTCAGCGCACGCCACGGAAGGCCTCAGAAACGATACTTTTCCCCCGTTTTTAAAACATTTTTGGTTACTGCTCCACAACTATAGGACCTAGCGTGATATTATATAGCCTATGTTACTTCTGAATAATGCAGCTTTCTAATGGTGAAAAAATTATTGCAATCGGTCCAGTAGTTTTTGAGTTTATTCATTACAAACATACAAAAATACAAAAATACAAATCTTTCCTCTTTATAATATTAAGTATATTAAGTATTAGTATAGATTAGTTACCTATACGAGTTGGTTGGACCTTAGACTTAAAAACACTTAGGTCCCTTGTTCATACCCCGGTGTGTAGGTTTTATTATCTAAAAAAATATATACATATAATTATCCCAAGATACAGGCTTAAGCCTAATTCGGGCTCTAATTCAGTCTCACATGGATTCTGTATTATTTCATTGTATTAATGTTTTAGTCATAAGAAAATAAATAAATATTATTATTTAACACCACTAAAGTGCCTCAGAGAGCACGCTAAGCTGTCGGTCCTAGTTTCACTATGCCAACTAGTGAAACTGTTTATAGATGTGTTATTGAGTCTATCCAAACATCGCGACGTGCTAGCCACTTGTTCGGTGTAGACTCATAGCATCGGCTACGAAGAGGTGGGATTAAAAACCACCGGCTGAGGCCGTCTAGGCGGTCTCGGGCGCCGTAAGGCACCCGTCATGATATATTTATTTATATTTTTATATATATTATGACGCCCTAGAAATCTGTTATACCTTACTTAAATTGAGACGTAGATAATATTAGTCTGTAGGATACCTACAAGAAATTACAAATTAAGAGATTTATGGTGCTTTTACGAAGCGATTTCGACTTAACTCGGCGAGCTAGATGCTTTACCGGGTAAAGAAATAAGTTCGTATATTTTAGTATCCAAAACGCGATAAGTAACAGGAATTAGCAGGTGTGGCGCCGCTATATAGGTATGACTTCCTTTACACCGACCTTTTCAATTTAGGCCAGCATCTATATTATATTATTTAATTAATTTTTATTTCGTAAGGTATTATATTATTATTATTATTATTTAGTTTTAATTCATAATTTACTTAGTTAGGTACCTATATAATTATTATTGAATAATATTAACTTGTCCTATTATTAAATCTATCGATACATATAATCAAATCGTGGATTTTCTGAGTATATAGATTTTTCAAAGTTCTTGAAGAAGCGAGAAATGAGTAAGTAATGGATGGTAAAAATTATGTTTGATTGTTTTTTTAGTTCGTGCGTTATGTAAAAGCATATTAAGCAGAATGTACTTAATATATATGTTAACCTTATAGCGCCACGTGACGCGTGCCCAGTGATAATTGTGGCGTAGTTTTTTTCTTTGTAATAAACTAGCTGACCCGCGCAACTTAGTCTGCGTAACTTTAACTCTCAAAAGGAATGAATTTTCCCCGTTTTCCCAACATTGTTCATTGATGCTCCGCTCCTGTTGGTCGTAGCGTGATATTATATAGCCTATAGCCTTCCTCGATAGATGGGCTATCCAACACTAAAAAAATCGATTCAGTACATCTAGAGATTACCCCCTACAACCTCACAAACGTTCCCTCTTTATTTAAGTAAAGAGATGAAATGAAATTATTTACCTATTTGCAGTAATTCCGAGTTTACAAGATGGTAGAATATAAGTTGTGTCTACAGAATTAGCCTACTAGGCATGCAACATAATGTGGTTTACAATTTAATTTATAATTTGAACTGATTCACAGTTTAATAGATTATTATTATGTCATTTCCAATCAAACTCATATTATTATATTTATAGAATTAATCCATTACTTAATAGGTTTCTAGTAAAATAAGTATTCTTTTACTGAGTAAAAGCCCCCTTATGTTAACCAACTATACAGTTTCCTTTTAAATATATTTAGTGTTAGATCTTTTAGATTCTTTGGCAATTTATTATATAGTGTAACTAACATAGGATAACTGTTCCTGCTAAAGAGTTTTGTGGGGAGCAGCAATGAGTCCGGATATCTTGTGCTAGAAGTATAAATATATAAGAAATACAGAAAGTTAAAAGCACCAGCTAGTTTATTAATATAAATAAGTATGATGACAATAATAAAGTACATAAGTGTATTACGGCGGCGTAGCTGCTACGCCGCACACAGGAAAGCTTATGTAATATACCTACAATACAAATACATATCTACTACTTTGTGATTAATAGTGGTAGTCTGGTACCTGGTGAAGCAGACCTATAATGTCCATGAAAATCACTTTGCTTTATACTCAGTTACTGTACTGCACCTACCTCACTTATTAACTGCAATGTTTGTCCCGAAGGTTTGGTAGAGAATGCCTAGCGATGCAATAAAGATTTAAATAAATAAATGGGGTCTATCAATAAATAATTGTTGTTAATAATTATTATTTTTATTGAAACCAGTATACAGGCCAAATGATGCGGTTACGAAATGGGCGGCGACAAAGACGAATTTGCATTACGAGACTATAGGTACTTATCCTTGCTACTTTACAGTCAAATTAACCCCTTCGTAATCGCACCATTCGATGCAGTAGTCTCCTGAAAACCGTTTAACCCGAAACCGAAACACGACTACTAGGTAACAGTTTTATTTAGGTAAGTAGATATTAGGTAGTGCAAGGTTTTATCCAAGAATATACTAAACTCTCTTAGCTTGCTAATGTTATATCAATAAATACAACCAACCTGAAATATTTATATTTTATTCGAACACGACATTTGGCTATCTACCTAATGGTAAGCTGACTACGAATTTAATGATTGTCATAGATCAATACATGATTATTAAAATTTTAAACACACAGGTACGTACCGCAAGCGACCTATCTTCTAAACTTTAAAAGATAGGTCGCTTCTACTATGCCCGCTAAATAATGCGGTTACGAAATGGGTGATGACAAATCATTGGACACTTGCTATCAATAGGACTGGAGAACTTTCAGATAAAGAAAAAATGCGCCGTTATTTGTTTAATGATTAAAAATACATAGTTTTGAGTGTATTTTAAAATGTGGTTTATGTACATGTCATATAATACTAAGTAGGTACAATGTATTGAAGTATAATGAAGTGAGCTGACAGATATAATCACGCATGCGCTGCACCGCTGTCCATCCGACGACCAACGGAAACTACCGTCATATCATAACAAAGAACACACGAACTTAAAATACATTGTAACGCAAAAAATATCACCATCTGGCCATTGTGCGCACCCTCGCGGGGGAGTACGAACGGTTTTTGATATAAAATAAAATAAATATCATCGAACTTGCCCAGAGAGCTAAGCAGGGTAGCCAGTAAGCTAGACGCCGTAGTGATGGTATCTGGTATCACATCACGTTAGGTGAAATGTCTGAGGCAAAAGATGTCTAGCTGGCAGTGCACAGCAAACCTACAGTTAGTCAGGGGCCTTACCGGGAAGCCATATTAACAAACCGTTCGACGCGTCGATAGATAAAAATATATAGGGAATATTGTCTATGGGTAAACTGGATCGCCGAGTAACGCCAAATCACATACATTTTATTTTCGCTTTCGATCGACGCGACTTGTCGATCGGTATTTCATATGGCTTCCCGGTAGAGCCCCACATTCGTGGACGATAATTGTTATCCTCGCTCCTATAGGTCGTAGCATAACCATATTATATAAACTTCCTTGTAAACAGGCAATCTAACGCAAAAATATAAAATTCGGACTAATAAGTTTTGAGATAGGTTGTTGTTTTGGTAGGTGGTGTTTAAACATATAAACTCTTCAGCTGTAATTAAATTTTAAGAGTTACCTTAAAATTGGAATTAATGGAAGACATGTAAATAAAACACGAAAATTTGTTGTTATTTAATTTGTATTTTCAACACATATCTGGAAGGTGCATAAGATTTAATTAATGTCTATTGCATGATAAAGATGCCAGAAAGCTACAGGCTAACCGACCTTAGTGATGTCCTTAAATACGTCAACAATATATTTGGGGACGATACTGAGGTTTGTGGTTAATAGGAATGGGGCACACACAAAAGATCCCAAAGGGTCGAAGTGTTTTTGACTGATGTCAACCCCAAAACCAATAAGATAAGATAAAATTGCATGATAAATATGTATCATGCGTTAAACTCCATTGGCTCTATCTACTAGTTGTTCTAAGTTCTGTGGCAAATGTGTACAAAACGTATTCCACCGCACACGCCATTATCCGGTGGCGATTGACAGCCACTTCCAGAGTTGCCGCTTTGTTGCTGCTTCAATAATACGCCTACTTATTCCTGAGACACTCCTGTACACTCTGATGCACGATCTTGATACTTTATCTTGTTAGTTCGCGGTCAACGGCGCGTTTCATTTTATTATTTTATACCCTGAGGCCGTCTAGCCTGTCTCGGAAGCTGTAAGGCCCGAGACAGCCCGTCATAGTTCTTTTTGTTCACCATGTATCACAGAGTCTCTTTACTTTCTTTTTAAATGTAGACGGTGGATACGGCCTGTGGAGTTATTAGAAACCTAAAGGTCCGTGACTTTTTGACGAAGCGACAAATGCTTGTACAATAGACATAATACTTTCGCACAAATAGGTACTTAAAAGCCTCAAAACTCCAACTTTTATTAAATATTTAAATTTAAAGTTAAATGTAGCCGGATGTCCAAAATTCAAAAAAACAGTAAAGTTCATCCACATTCGGTCAGATGGTAAAAGCTTAATTGTCGGGAATCGAACTAGCGGCAATGATAAAGAAATAGCACAATTGTACGTCACTTACATTGCTATATCAGATCATTAAACAATGCAATGGTGGTATACATCGATGTACGAGTAGGTAGTAAATTCGTTGCACCAATTGATACCTATGTAACATAAGTTTTTTTCTTCTGGAGCACATCATGTTACTTTGTATCGACCTGATGGTAAGTAGATCTACAAAAACCATGAATGAGGTCGATCAATACATTGTTGTTTATACTCCTTTCTAAGATTTAATCATAATTTTAAAAACTTTCAACCACCTCATATTCAATCTCTTCATAAAATACATGTTATACAATAAGGTAACAATCAAAGTTATTTAATCTTCGTCTTGCATCCGACATCTCCAAAATGGCGCGTGCTCTATTCTCTATTCAATAACAGTGGCGAATCGAATAAGTTCATGAATAAATATAAATTCGATATTCCTTTTCAATAAAACGCGTCGAATAAAAAAGTGATTTATCAAAAATTCATTCACAGTCGCCTTTTAAATAAACATCTTTGACATGGAAGATGGCGCGGGACAAAAGGATGTTTTTTTTTCAATTTTAGCCATTTGTGAATGCTGTCTCTGACAAAGGAATGGCTAATGAGTGGCGGAGAGTGGCGAACACCCACGCAAATGTGTGCGGTGCTGACGGTGCAGATCTACAGCGCGACTGAAAAACTGGTACTATAGTATTGTAAGTTATTGTTCCAGTAGCTCTACCACAAGCTTTTGCAAACAGTTTCTACTATAGTCGCTAGTAACTATAGATAGAAATCAACCAACAAGAGAGGTTTATTTGAAAAATAAACAACTTATGGTAAAGCTACTGGAGTTGACGAGGTGGGCTTAGATACGTAACTCGTCGATAAACTTGAGTCATCTTAAATGATTTAGGTATAATAAGTAGGTACCTATAGTTTTTTTTAGTGGAACACGGCATTTGACTTTTTATCTATATGGTGGTCGATCGATACTGCCATAGAGTATAATTAATATATACAGAAAGATACTGCATTGATCGCTCTCAATGAGACCTCTCAGTATGGACTGCATTCGTAATCGCGAAGTCGGCGTTCTCCATACAAAATGGGCTTTCTCACTTCCAGTAAGACAAACAGTAATTGAGTATAATTACTGTTTGTCGCAGAATTAAAATTATATTTTTGTCGGTAATTGTATTTATTAATCTTTTTGGCTTGGTTTATTTTTCGTACTAAGATTTATTTTATTTTATATTATAATACTTATAAAATATTATTACCAATAACAAAAATATTTTGACGTAATTACCAACATAAAAATAAAAATTAAACTTAGACTAACAGCCAAGTTGAAATATTGGATGTACGTTTGCATGGACGTCAAATCGACTGCAGAGCCCTTAAATAATGCGGTTACGAAATGCACAGCGACAAAGACGAATTTGCAACCGCCCGCTTCGTAATCCCTGAAAGAAAACTACCACCTTAACAACAAATCAATTCAATAGTTTCCTAAAAGCCATTGAACCCACAGACTAAATAGGTCACATGGCGGTTTTTGCAACTGTATTGCTGGTCCAGAGGCTCTACCATGGGTTTGCGCATTGTAGCAACGTTACGTATTTGTATACGTATACGTCAGCAACAACCAATAAGATCGTTTTATTCACTCCTGTTACCAAAAATAAAGCGGCCCTGGTGGTAACGAGACCGAATATTTTTATTTTATAGGACATAATCTATAGTTCACATCTTTTTTAATTTTTTATCTATGATAAAATGTAATCATATCCACGGAATATCTTGACCATGTAACTCGATACAAACTAAAGCGGTTGAAGAATAGCGGTCTAAGGGACAGTAGGATTCTATGCTTTCTATACCTACTCCTTATTAAACGAACCTGACACTCCTAATACCAAGGACTGTTTTACCTCTCTTGGTTTGCACCACGCCGGAGTTCTCTGCATTTGACTCCACCCACTCATCACACTGCGAGGGAATAGAATAGACTTTCCATCTCCAAATCTTTGGCAGTTGCCGCTGCAAGACTTTGGAATGATTTGCCGGTGGACATTAGACATGCTCTGAGCAGGAGTATCTTTAAAAGGTTGGTGTATACATACTATACTTACTCATCTCTTAAACTTGTAAATATGGGCCCTCTTTTTGTACCTCATCTATAATCGAATTGGCTGCTTACAGCGATGTGAGATTTTCATCTTGGTCTTCATAATTCCTTCATAAAAAATAAATTATATAATAGGATTTGCTTCCATAAAAAAATATTCACTTATAATACCACAAGAGCTTCAAAATTATCGGGTATTTTCCGATAGGTTCGTTGCAAACAAATGAAGGAGTCAAGTTTTTCAGGTTAAAAAATCACGAGCGCGAAGCGCGACGAGCGCGAAGCGCGAGTGATTTTTCCTGAAAAACTTGACGACTTTATTTGTTTGCAGGGAACCTTGAGGGAAATGCCAGATAATTTTGAAGCTCGTGTGGTATTCGGGGGATTATTTTTCCGTCCCAAATGTCGGCCAATAGAATTGCACCTGGATTATGTTTTGTTTTTTATATATAGCAACTACCAGAGAAAATATTCAAAAAAAATTATCAGTATAATACCATGTAGGTTGTACCACGTGACGTCGAATGGTGCAATTCTATTGGTCGATATTTGGGTCGGAAAAATAATCTTTAATATAATTATTTTTATAACATAAAAAGAATAGTGACATCTATTGGAGACCAAGAGTACTAAAAAGCGACACCTAGTGTAGGGGGGCGCAAACATATAGGGTATTCCTTTTGATGGTTCCAAAATATGCCACTAGATGGCAGCAGGAGAGATATCTCACAGAATAATAACAAAGATATCCACAAAATTTTTCAAAAAAGCCTGTTTCTCGTAGACAGAGAAAACTATTTTCTATGCTGTTTCTATATTTTGAGTAGTTTATATGTCTAATTACTCTATGACTCGAACTTCAAACAAAATTTTGGTATTGCAAGACGTTTTATATTTTTTACCATATTTTGTCACTGTTCTACCTACTCTATATTCTTGCTCTCTTTAATCTTTAGTAGATACTCTGACAATAAAAACTTCGTAAAAAGAAACAATATAACTTACAATTTCAAATTTAATTAAAAGATCTTTAAAAGAAAAAGGTAAAGTGCCCCAAGATATTGGTAGTGTTACCCTCAAGGTTCCCTGCAAACAAATAAAGTCGTCAAGTTTTTCAGGAAAAATCACTCGCGCTTCGCGCTCGTCGCGCTTCGCGCTCGTGATTTTTTAACCTGAAAAACTTGACTCCTTCATTTGTTTGCAACGAACCTATCGGAAAATACCCGATAATTTTGAAGCTCGTGTGGTATTCGGGGGATTATTTTTCCGTCCCAAATGTCGGCCAATAGAATTGCACCTGGATTATGTTTTGTTTTTTATATATAGCAACTACCAGAGAAAATATTCAAAAAAAATTATCAGTATAATACCATGTAGGTTGTACCACGTGACGTCGAATGGTGCAATTCTATTGGTCGATATTTGGGTCGGAAAAATAATCTTTAATATAATTATTTTTATAACATAAAAAGAATAGTGACATCTATTGGAGACCAAGAGTACTAAAAAGCGACACCTAGTGTAGGGGGGCGCAAACATATAGGGTATTCCTTTTGATGGTTCCAAAATATGCCACTAGATGGCAGCAGGAGAGATATCTCACAGAATAATAACAAAGATATCCACAAAATTTTTCAAAAAAGCCTGTTTCTCGTAGACAGAGAAAACTATTTTCTATGCTGTTTCTATATTTTGAGTAGTTTATATGTCTAATTACTCTATGACTCGAACTTCAAACAAAATTTTGGTATTGCAAGACGTTTTATATTTTTTACCATATTTTGTCACTGTTCTACCTACTCTATATTCTTGCTCTCTTTAATCTTTAGTAGATACTCTGACAATAAAAACTTCGTAAAAAGAAACAATATAACTTACAATTTCAAATTTAATTAAAAGATCTTTAAAAGAAAAAGGTAAAGTGCCCCAAGATATTGGTAGTGTTACCCCGAAGCAGAGGCGTAGCTACCCAGGAGCTAGGCGGGGCAGTGCCCCAGGGCCCTCAAGCTCAGAGCCCCCCTCGATTTCTTACCAGAAAATCTTCATCGAACTGAACTTTTGAAAATTTCTCCCATTTTCAAAATAAATATGACAGGTTGCGACCCGACTTTAATGATGGCAACTCGAAAGTTATACTTAAGGAATTCCCCTAAATTTTTTCTGTGGGTTGGCAGTGTTATATAGTAAAGTATTTTTCCAGGAATAAATGTACAATAAATACATAATTTAAAACGTATCATAAATTTAATCGTATGAAGTTTTTAATTTTCTATTTACCCTAAGTGTTGGGTATTTTGTTTATATTGCCACGATCTGTTCTGACAGTTTTTGTAGATAACGACTAAACGCCACCTATTGCATTAAATAATACATACTAGAAAACTAGAAGTCGGATTAATAGTCGTTGCTAAGCAAATAAGCAAAAAATTTACAACTCCAAGCAATGGCTCAGACTAAGCAACGACCATTAATCCGGACATCGGTGTAATCCTAATGCTGGGGCCACACTAACGGAGAATGTCAATGCCCATCCTCGCGATAATTAATACATAAATTTTTACCGCCATAATGGCGTTGTAAAATTATCGCGTAGTCGTGGCTACACCAATGTTTAACGTCCAACATCGCAATAATTAACGGCGTTTCCCTTTAGTGTGGCCCCAGCATTAGGATATGTGTAATCCGTATTATCGATGTACGCCCCGCATTAGTCACGCGTGGCGCTAACCTATGTTAGTTTTTAATTCCTAGTTTTACCGCCGGACTTCTTTGGTGGTATACTCTAAAGCACCCATTACACGGTAGGTTTTTCCGTCAGTTTTACCACAGTCAAGGCTGTGTCTGACGGATTACCTATGGTCTAATAAACAAATTTTTGCTCAAAATTGCAATCAAGATTAAAATACGGCTTTTATGACTAGCCGTATACTATCACAGAAGAAATAATAGTACAAGTACAGAAGCTCCACTGACTCTTGCACCGACACAATAAAGCTTAGTACATATCGCACAGCGCTAATGGCCTACATTTATATTCACCTAAAGTTGCCTCTCTTTCTATCGCGTCATTCTTTACTTTTCTGACGACGTTAGGGTTGTCTTCTTTTAAAGAAACGCTAGGTTAGGTACTTAGTAGTAAGTACGTAGATCATATAACAATTTTATTTTAGGATGTCTGCTGCATAGGTATTTTACCCTAAGGAGATACGGAAGCCATTAGGTGCACTAATTTGCACCATTGTCTATGAAACTAAATATTGCTTTTCGGTGTATAGGCACAAAAGAAATAATAGCAGGCACATGTAGTATAGGTTGATTATGTGGAATGATATAAGTGCGAATAATACCTTTAAAGGAGACAAATTGTACCTATCTACAAAGTTGAAGGAAAAACTTACAAAATCATTGCTTCAGTATATTTGCTTAGTCTATGTTATTTAATGGGTCCGCCAAATAACTTTTTTTTTTGAAAATGCTATAAAAAAAACTACTGAATATTTTTTCAAATTTCTTTTTTTATTTGAAAGTACAATCCTTCCGGTTAATGATGGAAAATAATTTCATTCAAATGGCTGCCTCGGCTGGCCATGCAGTAGCCTACACGATCGGTCCAATTTTTAAGTACATTATCGATTGTGTGCAGCTGTATTTCACCAATGGCTTCACGAGTATCGTCCTTTAAAGCATCAATTGTGTCTGGCTTGTCGGCGTAACACTTATCTTTGACGGGTGCCACAAATAATAGTCCAACGATGTTAAATCGCAGCTCCGAGGTGGCCAAACGACATCAGCTCTGCGCCTGATAATGCGATTTTCAAAAACACGGCGCAAAACATCAAGTGTAGCGTGGGCTGTGTGGCACTTAGCGCCGTCCTGTTGAAACCAAATGTTGCCAATATCCTCCTCTTCAATTTCTGTGAACAAAAATTCGTTCAACATGGCCCGATAACGATCGCCATTGACTGTAACGGCCACTCCCTGTTCATTTTCGAAGAAAAATGACCCAATTATGCCTCTGGACCAAAATGCGCACCAAACAGTAACTCGTTTTGGGTGCACCGGCTTTTCAATGAATGCGTGCGGGTTTTCTGTGCCCCAAATGCGACAATTTTGCTTGTTTACATACCCACCAAGATCGAAATGAGCTTCATCTGAAAGATAACTTTTTTGGCAAAATTCGCATCTTCTGCAAGTCGATCGCAGGCCCACTTAGCGAAGCGAAAACGCATTGGATGGTCAGCTGGCTTCAACTCCTGAACCAATTGGACTTTATACGGCGTCATACCAAGGTCTTTACGCAAAATTCGTCTCAATGATGTCTGCGAAATGTCCAATTGTTGAGAACGACGGTGAACTGATGTTGATGGCGTTTCACGCACACTTTCGGCCACAGCAGCAATATTTTAGGGTGTACGCACAGTTTTTGGCTTTTCACGCGTTGGTTTATCGATGAGGATGCCAGTTTTTTTCACTTTTTTCACAAGGTAGCGAACATACGGAGCTGACGGTGCTTCTTTTCTTCCAAAATCCGTACGCAATTTTCGCACACATTCTGCTACATTACCATGATTTTCAAAGTAATGTCGCAATGACGGACACGAATACTATACCCCATTTGCCACGCGTCCGTTATCGGACGCGCGGGACTTGTTCAATAAAAGTGAAAAATTTTAATATAAACCGTATTATTTTTCTTTCTAACCTAACATTTTCGTATTAAAAAATAAAAGAGACGACTATATTTACTTTCCACCGTATTCACTAACTTAATTACTACCGCCAAATGAACGAAAAAAAAAAAAAAAAAATCAAAAACAATCAGAATATTTCGCGTCGCGCTGCCGTTATATTAAAGCGAGTTGTGATTTATTGTGATTGTGAGTGATTATAAAATAAAACTAGGTAATTGATAATAAATCTAAAATTTAAATATGTCTTTATAAAAAGTATTTAGTAAATTATGGACATAATACTGACTCGCGGATTTTTTTTTTCTCTGTCTTTGTACTTTAAAAGCTATTTTATGTTATGTTTATAACATATAGATATTGATATTATTATTTAAAATATTAAAAAAACTATTGTAATGATTATAATTGCACCATAGGAAACAGAATCTTAATTAATTTAGTAAATAAACGCAAAAATTAAAGCGGTAAGTTACGTGTCCATCATGGACTGCTTGGCACTTAAGTATTTTAACCAAAATTGTGATCGCTTCATAAATATGGATGGAAGATTTTTTAAATGAATATTATAAATATTATTATTTGTATATATATTTATTTGAATGTCAGTCGGTTTCCTTAGCTTGCTTAAAATATGGCATGCATACGATAAACATGCGGATAATTAATATTTAAAAATATATAAATTTGACAGTTCACTATAAAATTTAACTGTCGAATACCTTTATCTAACGATTGAAAATTCAACCATTATTCAGTAAACCAGACCTGGGGCCTTATTCCGAGTTTGCAACCGCTAATCACGACAAGACGTTGCGCAAACTATAAATATGGAAATATAAGTTCTATTCCAATGGGTATATTGTATGTATTAGGTTGGCTATAATAATGCCGCCATTTTGAAATACACGAATTCTTTGCAAGTTTGAATATGTGTGGAGCATTGGAATTTCAACTCTATAATTAACAGCATAGAACTTATATGTCAATACCTGTACTTTACGCAAAATGCGTGACGGTGAACGTGTCAAAACTCGGAATAAAGCCCCTGGGTTGCAGTATACGGTACGATAGCTTACGTCGTCAAACTTATGACGTACAAAAAAAAACCGTTTCCATACTAACTTATCTCTCGAAGCGGCTAAACCGTAAATATTACTGAGTTTTAAATGATTGTTTAATTTTTTTTAAAACTAAGAGGGTAGTTTTAGTTGAAGATTAAAATTTATAAATAATTTTATTTCCATTTTAATGTAATATTTTATTGAATAAAAGAAGGTTATGATCATTTTTGTAGAAGTCGACAAATCCGTAGTTTTTGGTCTAGGTTTTTTCCTTGGTCTTATATCTAATAAAATAATACATTTTAAATGCTTCTTTTTTAACTTTTTCATTTTAAATGAAATATTCTAACAGGAAAACAAAAAAAAAAAAATTGGAAGCCTTTTTAAAGTCGTTTTTTTCATCCAAAGTCAAGCAATTATTTGTAGCAAAGGGTTCGCCTATACTGAATGGTCTCGATTTTGGACTTGATTCTTTTTTATTTTTGATATACAAACCTATTTGTTTTTTTTTTTTTGAAGATAATATTTTCTAGCATAGGATTACAATACAATTAAAACCTTTTAAACCAAAAATGGTAGGAAGTATTTTTCATCGTCATTTTGTAATCATGCATTTATTATGTATATTTAATTAACTGGTATAGTAAGATAGGAAATTTATCAAGGATTTCGATCATATATAATTATAGATATTTACATTAGGGAATTAATGAAATATATCAAGTTTAATGGGCCGCGGTAGCGAATTACGGAAAACGCGAAAAACAGCGTGGCAAATGCGGAGGTCAGACATATTTTTCGTGGCAGGTGAAGGGGAATTTCAAGTCTTGGCAGTATAGATTAGGCCCTTGGCTTTCCCATATGGATAAATAAAACATCATCATCAAAAAAAGCCAAAAAAATTGACAAGTCGCCGCTGCTACAAATCGTGACTTTCAATAATTTGTAAAATTCATTTATTTCATTTATTCCTTTAATAATATAAACTAATGTGAGTATATACTTATTTTATTGACTCTTAAAGTGCATTTATAATATTGCAAACATCGATATTACATTTAATTCTTGTTGTATTTCTTTTTCTTTAGCATTGTGTTTACCTGTCAATTTTGTTATTTAAAACAGTTACAGAATTTCCAACGATGGCAACGGCAATAGTGAATCCTTACGCCGACCCTTCAATGCCGGAATGGATGTCAGCGCCTCACAGCACCGGCACTTCTATCATGGCTTGCGAGTTCAAAGACGGCGTGATCATCGGCGCTGACTCCCGCACTACCACCGGCTCATACATCGCGAACAGAGTGACGGACAAGCTCACCCGGGTCACTGACAATATTTACTGCTGCCGGTCAGGATCGGCTGCAGACACCCAGGCTATCTCCGATATTGTTTCCTATCATTTAAGTAAGTATTGTTGGATATTTATTTATGGATCCAGCAGATAGGAAGATCTAGGACAGGGGTCACCAACTAGTTTCATTTGAGGTCTGTTTTTAAAAGAATATGACTATGACAGTTTATTTGGTAAATGATAAGAAGTTAGCCATACCCCCTCCTATAATTCATCATTATCACAGTAATTTATAAATAAATGTGGCTATAAAAAATAAACGAAGCCAGAACTTTGTTTTTATTTTATTAAATAATAAACAAATGTAATGTAAACAAAAGCAATACTTAATGTCAGTAATAAATACTAATGTGAAAGAGGTCATTTTTTGCTTTGAACTGTCTTTGGAGTAAAGTTGGTGCAATCTATTACCATTAAATTCTGGAGATCTTCATCAGATTGAAATTTATTTTTAATAAATTTCATTTTGGAAAATGCTGCTTCACAAATAAATATATGTTGACACAAACTTAGTACAAGGTTTCAAAGCTATTTTTTTTAGTTCTGGGTCACTCTATTGTCACACAAATGTTATCCAAAACTCATAGCAAGAAACTAATATATATTTTTGTCTTTTAAAATGGTGTTTTCTTGGAAATTAATCATTTCCATCTACAGAACAAGTTTACTCCCAAATACATTTGCAGCTCATTGCTCCATTCACCATCAGGATGCAGAGACAAAATCTGTTGTTGAGTTCTCAACTCAACAATGGATCTGTAGCAAAAACAAAATGCAAGCTAAATTAAATTGCTTACATTTTGAGTACTTGCATTATTATTATTTATTATACAAGTTAATTTACATGTTACAAAATTCTCAGAATTGTGCGATTTACTAAAGTACCAGAACCCGACCACCAACCTATTTTGGGCGGACCCAAAATAGGTTGGTGGTCGGGTTCCGGACCGTGGTCCGCCATTTGGTGACCCCTGATCTAGGATAATTATTAAAACAAAATGTGGTCAAACCGGTTACTCAATTGTTGTTATATCTGAAGGTTGTGGGTTTAATTCTAAGTTATGGAATTTATTTATTGGAGCATGGCATGTGACTTTGTATCTACCTGGTGGTGAGCAGACCTACAAAGTCCATGGAGTTGATCAATAATTGTTCTTAAAAAAAAATATTGCTCCCATTGTGCTGGCTAAATGATGTGACTACAAAATGAGCTGTGACAATGGCAAAATGCATTACAAGTATATTTTAATATACTCAAGTATGGACAGTTAATACATATATTGACAGCCTCCACAGACTAGTGGTTGCGCCTTTAGCATTGTATCAGGAGGTTGTGGGTTCGATACCCACCCAGTGTAAAAAATATATTAGTACGTTTTTTCTGTACAGTTTGTTATGGTCTGGGTGTTTATAAAACATAATATGTATTATACTACTACATATTGCCCTGGTCACAAACTAAGCTCTAGGCTTGTACTATGCTTCTGGTACACATAGTACAAGCCTAGAGCTTAGTTTGTGACCAGGGCAATATGTCTAATTTGTCAGACATATTTTTATTATTATATAGTTATAAAAAATTTAATGTTGATTCCAGATTTCCACAAAATGGAACTAGGAGAGCAACCCTTAGTGAAGACTGCTGCATCCATCTTCCGGGAACTGTGCTACAACTACCGGGACAGTCTAGTGGCCGGCATCTTGGTGGCGGGATGGGATAAGGCTCTTGGAGGTAAGCTTATAAAATTACAAAAGGAAAGTAGACCTAAATATCCTTTAAAAGAAACCTTTCATTTCATCAGAACATCAGGCCACAATTAAAACCTTATTAGTGAACCTAAATGAATGTAAAAAACATGTCAATTATTTTATATTTAAGGAGCACTAGGGCCCTAAAAAATATCAATCCAAGGAATCACCTGCACTAAAAATGTGGACTTTGAAACATTTTAAACATTCTGGGAAATTTCTCTTGAAGTGAACATGGTCACTTGAAAAGATTTTATGGTAGCTGTTAATATAATTATTTCAATTTGGTTGAATAAATGCAATTAAACATAAAATTGACTTATGAGCAGACTAGAACAGCTAAACTAACCACTTTAAGAGAATGCAGGCAGAGTGGCAATATCATTGAATTCATCTACAACTTCAAGAACACCAATTTATATACCCACTCTTGGCTCTGCGTAGGGTTACATACTTAGTTGTGACACCGGCCATCATAAACGTCAAAACAATTATTTTGTGAATGTCACTGTCAAGTACCTTACGCTGATGACATCAGAACTCTATTCGGTGTTACCAAAAGAATGCAGCTCTGCTAAGATACATTTAATACTCACGGACAACCCATTGTTTTCACTGCCTGATTTTTCCACTCTTTTCTGAGAAATAACCTTATATTAATTTAAAAACCATTTTCAACATTTCAGGTCAAATCTACTCTGTTCCCATTGGAGGAATGTTATCTCGGCAAGCTGTGTCCATCGGTGGCTCGGGGTCCAGCTATGTGTATGGCTATGTGGACGCTAACTTCAAGCCTGAGATGAGCAAGGAGCAAGCCATCCAGTTTGTGACCAACACACTGACCCTGGCCATGCTTAGAGATGGCTCATCGGGTGGAGTGGTGAGACTAGGAGTTATTACAGAGCAAGGGGTAGAGAGGAAAGTGGTACTCGGGGATCAATTACCTAAGTTCTATGAAGGTTAATGTTTTTTTTTATTTGAAATAAATATTCTTTGCAAAATTATGTTTTATTTTTTAATCTTTAATCAAAAAATTAAAATTTGGAAAGACAAATCATTCCAAATTTTTTAAGTCAAAATCATTCATTATAAATTAAACCATACCAAAAATCAGATTTTTTGCATAGAAACAACTACTGACTACGGGTCTTATAGAAAATTACTATAGTGTGTTTTACCCACGGAATAGAAAAAACGGGTTATTCCCAGTTGTCACTACCCTCTCCGTTTCTACTAACGACAACTGGGAAAAAAAATCCCAGTTGTTGCTAGTAGTTACGGGTGGCACTAAAATGTTCCCAGTTGTCGTCACCACTAAAATTTATTAAGATAAAGTCTAGTTTAATAGTGAAACAAAAAAAAAAATTTTTAAGAAACATGATAGGTAACATTAATTTACTACAATAATTTAAATATTTTACACTCCAATTTGTTTGTGATTTTTTTCGCGTATCAACGTTTTAGGTATACCTGTCATGGTTTTTGAAAATATGTTTTTTTATTTTTGGATTTCACTTCATTTCATTTTTTTATTCTATTTAGTCCGATTAGAACACATTCATTTGTTCTACTCCACTACACTTCACACAACCTAATAATAATAAATTTTAATTTACACTCCAATTTGATGGTAAGCTAATAAAATATTTCTCGTAAATTGTTACGAGAACAACTTTTAGGTTGTTACCTATCATGTTTCTTAAAAATAATTTTTTTTCGTTTCACTATTAAACTAGACTTTATTTTAATAAATTTTAGTGGTGATGACAACTGGGAAAGTTTTAGTGCCACCCGTAACTACTAGAAACAACTGGGAATTATTTTTCCCAGTTGTCGTTAGTAGGAACGGAGAGGGTAGTGACAACTGGGAATAACCCGAAAAAACAAGTTTTTTAAACTTATTTTTTCTATTCCGTGGTTTCACCTAAGCTTGCGTTCGTTTTGGGACATAAACATGTTCACAACGATCACGATGTATATTTATGCGTTTTTTTTGAGATTTCGGCGGCAAAAGTGGCGATGTGATCTGCCACAATGGCCGTTTTTTTTGGCCCAGAATGCTACCGTGAACTGATCACAATGACCCCAGTCGATAGATGAGGCGTTGTGAACATATTTTGACATTTGTGTTTGTGACAGTTTTAAACGTCACAGCCGTCTTATATTTTTAAGATCAAATGTTTTTAGAAAGATTTGGCATAAAAAATTTGTGGATTGTACGATTTATCCTATATTTTACTTGACAAGTGACAGTTGACAGATTCGTGATAACAATTGCGTTCGATTTGGATAGTGGTAATTGTGGCATTGTGATTGAAATTAACCAAAAAAAACGCAAGTTCGCATAATGTTATTATGATCATTGTGAACATATTTCGTTCCCAAAACGAACGGGCCCTAAGAGTTCCCTTTACTGTTATGTTGGCTGCCCTGTTTGTCTGAAACATCAAAAGGGAAAATGTGTATCAGTTTTCTGAAATAATATTTGACAGGTTTGTAAAATAGGGTTACCAAATTGTGTACCAACATTCCCGAAACTTGCTTTAATTTATTCATTGCCGTTTACATAATAACATTTGTTTACTGTGCAATAAAGTGTTTAAATTAATAAGTGATTAAAAAAAAACGTTTTATTATTTTACCTTAAAAACATGGTCTGAACAAAATCCCATACAACATTTTTACGTGAGCAAAAACGGGTTGTCGGTCATTTGGGCCCGGAAAATTTGGACCCGCGGGACGAGTCGACTAATGTGCAAAAAATAATTATTATTCCTTAGTCACTTGGGCCCGCGGGCCCAAATGACCAAATTATTAAACAAGGTTCAAGCGGTCGTTTGGGCCCGCATCATAACGATCTTCAAAACTATGTTAACTTAAGAGAGATCAAGGCTTTTAAATTATAGGTTTCAGGAAACTTTTGCATCGATTTCTTGTCGAGGTGGTCAAGTCTACCTTCAGGGTACGCTTACGTAAACAGTTTGATTCGACCATGAGGTAACGAGAATAAATAGACTCGTAATGCAAATTCGTCTTTGTCATCGCCCATTTCATAACTGCATCAATTGGCCGGCATAGTGGGAGTGATCAATGCTGTTAAACAATATATTAATGCGGCTAGAAAATAGGCGACGAAAAGACGAATTTACGAGGTGGTCAAGCCTACCTTCAGGGCGCGGTTACGAAACAGGTTGATTTTTACCACGAAGCAGCGAGAATAAATAGACTGGTAATGTAAATTCGTCATTGTCATAGCCCATTTCGTAACCGCATCAATTGGCCGGCATAGCGGGAGTGATCAATGCTGCTAAACAAGGGGCGGCGAAAAGACGAATTTAAATTACGTTGCGAGTATAATTTAATATCCTCGCTGCAAATCAACTGTCCGTTTCGTAACTGCACGCTGAAAAGTACCAACCATCTTGATAAAAAAATTATGTAATAGGTAAAACCAGTAAACCCTGAGTCGACAACCCAAATATGAATGACGTTACGAGTACACTTTAATATCCTCGCTGCAGATAAACAGCCCGTTTCATAACTGCGTCTTAAAGAAAACAACTGTCTCGATAAGAAATTGATGCAGTAGCCTTCTGAAAACCGGTAAACCCACAGTCGAAAAGCGAAGTATGATTAGGTGTCTTAACGGCCTTTGCATCGATATGGGGCAGTGGTCACGAAATCGGTCGATCCCAAAATAAATTTCTAAATGCGCATTCTTTATTAGATTCTCAAAACTTTAAGAATGGCTTAAATATACTTCTAAATGCTCATTCTTGATCAGATTTCCAAAACTTTCAGAATAGCTTAACTATACTTCTAAATGCTCATTCCTTATCAGATTTCTGAACCTTTCAGAATAGTTTAAGTACACTTCTAAATGCTCATTCCTTATCAGATTTCCGAAACTACCGGAATGGCTTGAGTACACTTATAAATGCTGATTCTTTATCAGATTCCCGAAACTTTCAGTACACTTCTTAATACTCATTCTTTATCAGATTTCCGAAACTTTTTGAATGGTTTAAATACACTTATAAATGCTCATTTCTTATCAGATTCCCGAAACTTTCAGAATGGCTTAAGTATACATCCAAATGCTCATTATTTATCAGGTTCCCGAAACTATTAGAATTGGTTAAGTAAGTTTACTTCCAAATGCTCATACTTTATCATATTTCAGAAACATTCAGTAGGTATGGCCTAGGTATACTTCTAAATGTTCATTCCTTATCAGATTTCCGAAGCTTTCAGGATAGTTTAAGTACACTTCTAAATGCTCATTCCTTATCAGATTTCTGAAACTACCGGAATGGCTTGAGTACACTTATAAATGCTCATTCTTTATCAGATTCCCGAAACTTTTAGTACACTTCTTAATACTCATTCTTTATCAGATTTCCGAAGCTTTCAGAATAGTTTAAGTTCACTTCTAAATGCTCATTCCTTATCAGATTTCCGAAACTACTGGAATGGCTTGAGTACACTTATAAATGCTCATTCTTTATCAGATTCCCGAAACTTTCAGTACACTTCTTAATATTTATTCTTTATCAGATTTCCGAAACTTTTTGAATGGTTTACATACACTTATAAATGCTAATTTCTTATCAGATTCTCGAAACTTTCAGAATGGCTTAAGTGTACTTCCAAATGCTCATTATTTATCAGGTTCCCGAAACTATGAGAACTGGTTAAGTAAGTTTAATTCCAAATGCTCATACTTTATCACATTTCAGAAACATTCAGTAGGTATGGCCTAGGTATACTTATAAATGCTCATTCTTTATCAGATTCCCGAAACTTTCAGTACACTTCTTAATATTCATTCTTTATCAAATTTCCGAAACTTTTTGAATGGTTTAAATACACTTATAAATGGTCATTCCTTATCAGATTCTCGAAACTTTCAGAATGGCTTAAGTGTACTTCCAAATGCTCATTATTTATCAGGTTCCCGAAACTATGAGAACTGCTTAAGTAAGTTTAATTCCAAATGCTCATACTTTATCACATTTCAGAAACATTCAGTAGGTATGGCCTAGGTATACTTATAAATGCTCATTCTTTATCAGATTCCCGAAACTTTCAGTACACTTCTTAATATTCATTCTTTATCAAATTTCCGAAACTTTTTGAATGGTTTAAATACACTTATAAATGGTCATTCCTTATCAGATTCTCGAAACTTTCAGAATGGCTTAAGTGTACTTCCAAATGCTCATTATTTATCAGGTTCCCGAAACTATGAGAACTGGTTAAGTAAGTTTAATTCCAAATGCTCATACTTTATCACATTTCAGAAACATTCAGTAGGTATGGCCTAGGTATACTTATAAATGCTCATTCTTTATCAGATTCCCGAAACTTTCAGTACACTTCTTAATATTCATTCTTTATCAAATTTCCGAAACTTTTTGAATGGTTTAAATACACTTATAAATGGTCATTCCTTATCAGATTCTCGAAACTTTCAGAATGGCTTAAGTGTACTTCCAAATGCTCATTATTTATCAGGTTCCCGAAACTATGAGAACTGGTTAAGTAAGTTTAATTCCAAATGCTCATACTTTATCACATTTCAGAAACATTCAGTAGGTATGGCCTAGGTATACTTATAAATGCTCATTCTTTATCAGATTCCCGAAACTTTCAGTACACTTCTTAATATTCATTCTTTATCAAATTTCCGAAACTTTTTGAATGGTTTAAATACACTTATAAATGGTCATTCCTTATCAGATTCTCGAAACTTTCAGAATGGCTTAAGTGTACTTCCAAATGCTCATTATTTATAAGTTTCCCGAAACTATGAGAACTGGTTAAGTAAGTTTAATTCCAAATGCTCATACTTTATCACATTTCAGAAAAATTCAGTAGGTATGGCCTAGGTATATTTTTAAACAGTGAATGCCAAATTTAAGTAGTTTTAAAAGTATGCACTTACCGTTATATTATATAAAAGAACGAAGTTTTTATTTACTTTATTAGATATTTTTTATTTAATTCCATCTGGGCCCATTTCTTAATATTTTTATTAGTCACTCTATGAGTACCGGGCCGAAATGACAATTAAAATAATTTAAAAAATTGTATAAGTCATTTGGGCCCGCGGGTCCAAATTTTACGGGCCTAAATGACCGACAACCCGCAAAAACGTACAAATCAAAAAATCAAAAATCAAATATTATTTATTTCATGTAAATCTTTACAGATATTTATGAATAGTCAAAAAAAAAAGGTTTTAACAATAAGGTCTAGAGTGCGTTTGGTTAGGCTGCTATATCTATATATAACCATTATAGATTAATTAATAAAAGGTGTCATAAATAAAAGTATTGAAAAAACCAACCAACCGAACGCACGCTACATAACCAACTAGTGTAAGACTAGGTGGTTAGCTGATTCCATTGACCTTCCGATTATGATCTGCCATACAAGGGTGCCACCGAGGCGACCGACCTCACCAACCGTATCCACGCCTTAAATATTAGTTCTTATATTATCATTATATTGGCTGTAGATATTTTTAAATGACCATCAATCGCATTAACATAGTTATATGGATCGGTATCTTTAAGGGCGTAAACACTAGTTGTAAAGTCGATCCCTCCGGAGACACCCCGGAGAAAAAGGTACCAGCAAGTAAAAAACTCTGGTGCTTCACACAAACTAACAGAGGAATATAGCCATTGAGTTACCGATATGCATATCGCAGCATACATTAAATGCTCTAACCCTACTAAAAGCATGCGCAAAACACCCTATGGCAGATTATTCAATAGTTTAGCAATTGGTTGCTGTACCAATGTACAGAACTGCAAATACTAAAGAGTACAGGCACTTTACTAAATAATAATATATAATAACAGAGTACCTGCATAATGTAAATATTAATAAGTAATCATAAGATATACCTTATCCAAAGATAAAATTTAAATATAATAAAAAATAAATTAAGTAATAATAAGTTATTACAATATCAGATTTAACATACCTACTAGGGTACTCATTTGAAAAGGCAATACTAGTTGTGAGACCTCAATTGCAGATCAGAACGGGTCCAGACATCTTTATCATTAATATAGTCATTAACTCTATAGTAAGCCCTAAGGATTAATGTTTGTTTTATACAATTTTTAAACTTTATTTCACTTAAATCTATAATACTTTTAGGTAATTTATTAAATAACCTTATACTGTTAATGACAAAACATTTATTAGTTTTTTGCAGTCTAAACTTTGGAATATCAACGTTACGTATTAAAACGTAACGTATTAAAACCCATGGTAGAGCCGCTGGGGACCATAAGGTCAATCCCTCGTAAGATTACTAAAGAGTAATAAAAAATCTAGTGGCAAGATTTTTAGTTGTCTTACTACGGATATGTACTACAGACAACATACTTACCATTTTTCTCAGTGCAGTGAACTGGCAGTGCCTCTTGATTCTGTAAACAAATCAATATAGTCCACCGGTATAGCCGTAACCTTCATTTACAACTATGTCTTGTTTTGTTGTCCTCGGCTCTCATTTCATACATTTGACCCCCCCCCCCCCCTGGCTACCCGTGAGCGTTTTCATGATGGCATTAAGATGCGGGAATATATAAGATTTACATGAAATAAAGTGTGATACTTCGTGGCCCCACAGTAGATATTTGAATAGTGCTTAATACTAAAAATACGTTCATAATATTAACGTAATTGTACACTACTTTAAAAAATATGTACTGTAATGGTTTTCGAGATTTTCCACAAAAATAGTTATAGTACACTGAGATCAATGGTATAGTGTTCAAACTTAGTGTTAAAAATGTACATTTAGTGTTTATTATAATCATAATAAGAAATGTACAGAAAAAAATAACTACATGATAAATACCAAAATTAAAATAGTCGATGGCTATGCCGAAATTATCAGGCTTTCCTGATAATTTCATCATGGATTTTATTTTAAAGTTATTTATTACTCTCCATTTGTTGCTACTTTTTTGCGCATGGGCATCAGCCCATGGCTTCGCGCGTATTATATTAGGGGTTACTTTTTAGTTATATAGACCTGCCTCCACCTAAAACGTACTATTACATTTAAAGAAAAAACCGAACCTTTTTAAATCACTGAGTCCGACTGTCTTCCTGTCTATCCAAACCATTTAAAAAAAGAAGTAATGTAACAAAGTAGCAGCAGAGAGTAAATAAATAAGAAATAAAATCCATGTCAAAACTATTAGAAACGCCTGATAATTTCGTCATAGCCATAGTACTATTTTAATTTTTGTTTTTATCCTGTAATGTTTTTTTTTTACATTTCTTATGATTATAATAAACACTAAATGTACGTTTTTTTAACACTAAGTTTGAACACTATACCATTGATCACAGTGTGGCGGGGCTAGGAAGTGTGCTTCCTACCCCAAACCTACTATTGTTGAATTTCTCGGAAGAATATATATATACAAAATGTCAACTTACTACCTGCACATTCTGCAATATATCTGGGAAATCAAGAGAATAAAAAAAAAAAATTTTATTTTATAATGATATTTATTGTTGACGTTACAATAGTGCAACCATAGAGGGCCACAAAAATAACAACATTGCTGTCTAACACTCAAGGTACGCACAGACCAACGCGATCAATCTACGGCCGCGGTGGCGGTGGCGGTGGCGGCCGCGGTGGCAATCTCAGCCGTTCACACCAACGCGTTCAGGATATCTGCGTTCGGGCGGAGTGAACCAGTGTTGCCAACAACATTATTTTTTAAGGGATCGTACCAAACACTAGAAAAAGGGTATAAAACTACAAAAAAAAATAGTACGCATGAATTAATTTCAATAAAACAATTTTAATCTTACTTTTTTTATATTAAATTTTTAAAGATAATAAAACAGAAAAAAATCCTGGTGGGTGGGACTCGAACCCACGAACTACACACTCTATGCGAGTGAAGTTAGAAGTCCTAGTTTCTAATACTAGATGGGAGTGTTTTTATTTTTACTTTTTTCAGTATTTTATATTTATGCTTTTTTATAAATTCCTTATTAGGATACATAACTACTAAGAAAAACCACCAGCCACTAAAACAATTTTTTCCCGCTGAAAGACTGGTCTAAACAACCAATTTTAGTGGAAAATCCACTAAGTTGGCAACACTGGCGGCCGCAAGTGATCGCGCGTGCAGACTTTGTACGGATCGCGCGGGCGGCCGCAGAACGCGTTTGGTTTGAACCTGTCGATACAAGTACTACTGCAGTAACTGATCGTCACCGCGGCCGCCACCGCCACCGCCACCGCGTTGGTTTGGCCGTACCTTTAATGCTTCACCTTGAGCCATCAACTAAATTCGATATAACATAATTCATGTAATTTAAAATTGAGACTGTCAAAACTGTTTTGTTTTAAAAATAAAAAATAAAGAATACACAACAAAGTTGTGTAGTCATCTTCGTGTATTTTTTTAACAAATTAAACCAAGACTAATTATATTTGATCTTATTGTATCTTACATAACTGTTAATTGGCGACTCAAGGATTGTCACTGTGGAACCAAACTATTTATTCAGCAGAGGAATACTAAATTACTTGCTAAAAATGCTATTAAGGACTTATAGTTTGACAGGCATTGTTTACACACTAATGTTTGCTAAAGGAAAACCAAAACAATATTTTTTTGATAACATTCTTTGATTGTTTGTCCTTTACTATTTTTATGATTATTTATTTAATTTCTCCAGTTCCAATGAATCTTAGATAACTAGAGTGAGATGCAAAACACTCTAGTATATTGCACTATAAATTTCTTACAATATTTATGCCACACCTCTAGCAAATAGTTTTGCCTAAACAACCCCATTTAATACAATATTCTTAATCCATTAAATATATTCAATGTTTTTAAAGTAAAACAGCCATACTAATATTTGATAATTGATACACTTATTATAAGTCACTTAAATTATACACAAATTCAAGTTGTGTTGTTCAAGAGATATACCTCTAGGAAAAGTATCAGGATTGAGGGGCTACATTTTGATAATAGGAATTTGCTAATAATTCTTGTGCCAATAGTTAGTAAGAATTAAGATTAAGTTTGTAAAAGTTCAAATAAAAAAGTTACATTAGATTTTCTTTTTCAAATATTTCTAATACTAAAAGGAGAGTATATCTGTGCAAACTGTTACAAACTGGACATACTTTCATGTAACTAGTGTATATTTAAAGATATTGAAGTGTTCTTTAATAAAATTGTCAGCACGGAGGGGCCAACTATAATCCCATGTAACTTTTTTATTTAAAGGTTTACAAACTTAAACTCCATTTTTACTGTCACATAAGTTATAAAATATAATATTTTTAATAAGAATTATTAAATAAAATATAAAAATAACTTCTCCGACCTTACAACTACATGTTAGTTGTAAGGTCAGAGAAGCTACAAACGAAATGTTTCCTAAGTCAGGTTGTCCTTATCACAGGCCTCCTCCAGACATTTCAATTTTTCCCTATCACATGATAATCTTCGCCTATCACTTGGGAGACCATCTTCGCATCTCTTAACGTGTCTACCCCTAGTAATGTTTTTCATAATAAGAAAATTTTTATAAAAAATATGGCCCCTTAATCCTGATGCTCATGGAAAATGAACAATAATTATATTATTTACCATCACGGGTGCTTATTGAGGTCTCAGGGTACCCAGCAGAGGTGATTTGTTCCCACCTCGACGACGCCCATAACATTATGAATCAACACCAAACAAGTGGCGAGCTCGTCACAGTGTTTATATGAACAGATATTATTTTTTTAAATTTGTAATACTATTTATTAGGTAATGAAGTATTTGAAAAGACTTTATTTGGTATAAGAGGAATTAAAATTATGTGATAATTATACTGACAAGATGTTACTGTGATATTACAAAATAGCAATGGTTTTATTTTTATTCCAGAATCATTACAAGAATTCTTTCACTACATAAGATTTTGTCAGTTTATCTTAAACAGATTCCCGAAATAATACATTTAAAAGTTTTTAAAAATGCAGTTCTAAAAAATATATTGATAGATTTGTTTCAGTCATTTGTTCAAGTTCAAAATTTAAAAAAAGCACAGCACAGATCATAATGCAACTTTGGTATCATAATTTTACTGAGCCTATCAAACACCGCGAGCTCGCCACTTGTTTGTCGTTGATTCAGAATACCATCGGCGACCACGACGTTGTGGAAATGAAATCCCTTCGCTGGATGAACCCGCCCCATGGTAAATAATAACTTTTACAAGTTTCAAATCAATACAATTGCTCTATCATTAATATCCTATACAACATCAAACTTTTATTATAAATTTAAATAGTGTTATTCCCAGTTCTACTATAATTCTAAACAGTAGTTATTTTTGTCTTAAACTTAGGAAGGTTCCTGTTGGACCCCCTGCGTCGACCCTCTGGGGGGGTCCAACAAGATTTTTTTTCCTTGACTTCCAGTAACTAATTATACAATTCTATAATTAATCAACTATTTATAATAACACATAACACATATATTTAAAAAATAAGCTTTACCTAACAGTAAAGAATACACACATGAGCCTCGGGTATTATGAATTATAATAGTAGACAATAGTGAATAGGAACACTTAAAAATATTTAAAAAAATAAAAAGTCCATTGACTGATAGTAACCATGGTAACTACTAAAATTTGTACAGAATCAAGGGAAACCTCTTTAGTTACTGTCTGTCAAAAAAAAGATCAATTATTGGGAAAGATCGTTAGATAGTAGCTTATTCATTAAAAAAAAACTCTATATAGAGCACTTTAATTAATATGATTGTTTTAGCTGTTGTCAAAAATGATTTTCACTGGTAAGAAAGACACGAAACACTATTTTAAGGTCACTGCATTTGCTGTTCTCCATACATACAAAATGAACTTTCGCACTTCCGTTACTACCTGTTTAAACAACTGTACTATACAACTGTTTATCGCAGAATTAAAATCATATTTTTGTCGGTCATTATATTTATTAATCTTTCTATTTAGACCATTTTTTTTTTAATGAGAAAAAACCTAATAATGCAAAAATATATATTACACAACAGAATGATTTTTACATACAATTATGAACATAAAAATAATAATTAAACTACAACAGCCTACAATATTGGAAGTACGTTTGTATTTGCTTTAACACGACTGCAGATTTCTTTAAAACACTCCAACAAGATGGCAAGAGTTTAATGTAAAGAAGTAACTTTTCTTAGCCATGCATTACTGTTCTTGTAGTTCCATAACCGACGATGTTGTTACCCCGCGCTGCCGCTCCGCGCCCGGGATAGTGGGGGCCCTCAGGAGAGCAGGCCCAGCTCCTCCAGGCTGCCGAGGTCCCGCAGCAGCATCTGCACGGTCTGCTTGGTGCGCGGGAAGTACTCCGCGGTCTCGTCGTCCACCATAGAAGGCTCCTGAGATTCCAGCTCTGGTGAAATAAACAACGGATTTGTGTCGGAACTTTTATAGTTCTTCAAACTTTTTTATTGGAGCACGGTATGTGATTTTGTATCCACATGGTGGTAAGCAGACTTACAAAGTCCATGAATAGGGTCAGTCAATAATTGTTCTTAAACAACATTGATTGTTCCCACTATGCCGGCTAAATGATGCGATTACGAAATGGGCGGCGACAACGACGAATTGCATTACGAGTATTTTTTAATATACTTACTACCTTATCGTCAATTCAGCTACCCATTTCGTAACCGCACCCTGAAAGGAGACTACCACCTCGACAAAAAATCGATGCAGTAATCTCCTGATAACCGTGCAGGTACAGGTGGTGGCGGCTGGTGGAGAGCATGTGGTGCTGCAGAGAGTACTGACCCGCGACCTGCGCCTCGATGGAGTCCAGACGCGCGTCGATGCTGGCCTGGCAGCGCTGCACGTGCAGGTACAGGTGGTGGCGACTGGTGGAGAGCATGTGGTGCTGCAGAGAGTACTGACCCGCGACCTGCGCCTCGATGGAGTCCAGACGCGCGTCGATGCTGGCCTGGCAGCGCTGCACGTGCAGGTCCAGGTGGTGGCGGCTGGTGGAGAGCATGTGGTGCTGCAGAGAGTACTGACCCGCGACCTGCGCCTCGATGGAGTCCAGACGCGCGTCGATGCTGGCCTGGCAGCGCTGCACGTGCAGGTACAGGTGGTGGCGGCTGGTGGAGAGCATGTGGTGCTGCAGAGAGTACTGACCCGCGACCTGCGCCTCGATGGAGTCCAGACGCGCGTCGATGCTGGCCTGGCAGCGCTGCACGTGCAGGTACAGGTGGTGGCGGCTGGTGGAGAGCATGTGGTGCTGCAGAGAGTACTGACCCGCGACCTGCGCCTCGATGGAGTCCAGACGCGCGTCGATGCTGGCCTGGCAGCGCTGCACGTGCAGGTACAGGTGGTGGCGGCTGGTGGAGAGCATGTGGTGCTGCAGAGAGTACTGACCCGCGACCTGCGCCTCGATGGAGTCCAGACGCGCGTCGATGCTGGCCTGGCAGCGCTGCACGTGCAGGTACAGGTGGTGGCGGCTGGTGGCGGCGAGCATGGGCGCGTCTGGCTGCGGCCCGGTCGGCGGCGCGGGCTCCGGCACCGGTTCTGATAAAGCGCAAAAAAATGGATTAACCATATGAAAAATATGCTTGTATAGCAGACTATTGACAGAAGAAATGTTAAGTCATATTTTTAAAACCAAACAAAAGTTAAATCTTTGCTTTCGAAACCAAACAATTATTTTTTATTTGTGAAAATAAATTTACACAAAACAAACGTAATACTGGTAATTTACTGTTGCAGAAATAATGACGTTTGTAATTTATACTTGAAAATATCGACGCCATATTTAAAGTAAAGAAATTATAATTATAATATAATTGTTTAGGATTTCAATTTTCCTTAAAACCAGGACAAATATTGCATTTACTTACATAAAGCCGATTGTTTTAAGACACTGAATCAGTAATGGAGTATAATATTACTAAATGACGTTTCAAAAAGTAAAATAAACTTTGGATATAGCATAGTTGGCTAAACAAAACCAAATAAAAAAAAAGACAAAGTTTGGTAAGCAACTATTGTAAGACAGTTTAGTGGTCCTAGTGGATTTGGTTGATATTACCTTGTACGGCTTTGGCTAGCTTCTCCAGCTCACAGGTGGTGATGGGCAAGTCAAATGTGGTGCCTCCAGGACTCGACAACAGATTGGACAATGAACTCTCTGATTTCTGGCTCAACCTACAAGCAAATTTATTAAATATATATTACCTGTTATCTGCTCTCGATACCCTAGCAAAAGACTAGAATTATTGAAGACGAAAAGCTCAATAAAACCTCGTAATGACAGTAAAAAGATGGTACAACCACAGAGTTCTAGGAAGCAGAGATAACATACTAATTAGTCGTACAACCATGAGTTGGGCTACTCCCTCTCGTGGCACAGATCATATAAGTTGTTCACTGCCTCAGTTCACATACACTCGTAATAAATAAGCACCCGTGACATAAAACAACAATAGGCACCAAATTTTGTCTATGCTGTAAGTCAAGCATAAGTCATAACATGTCATATTAACGGTATAGTTTTTCATCTCGACCTAATTATTGCAAATACTCAATATTTAATTAAAATTATATATTGTAAAGTGTAGAGTGTAACAAAGTAAAGTGTAGTACTTATATGTAAGGCAATGCAAACCATCAAAAAGTGCTAGGAATAACCACAAGTAAGTTTTAAATGTCCAAGGTCTAACCACTTAGGTCGCTGGTTCGAATCCCGGTGTGTACCAATGAGTTTTTAATTAAAAAAATTATGTACATTTGTTTGACAACACCATTATAGTGACTCGGAGAGCACGTTAAGCTGTCGGTCCCGGTTTCACTATACCAACTTGTGAAACTGTTTATAGATGGGTTATTGAGTCTATTCAAAACATCGCGACGAGCTACCCAATTGTTCGGTGTAGAGTCATACCATCGGCTACGACGAGGTGGGATTAAAAACCCCTCCGCTGGGTACCCTGGGGCCGTCTAGGCGGTATCGGGCGCCGTAAGGCACCCGTGATGATATATATATATATATATATATTTTTATTAATTTTCTCATCTCTATAAAAATCAATATCACTTACAGTAGGTACCTAATTTTGAAATGAAAAAATCCATAGAAATAAAAAACATCCTATGAATAAGTAGTAATATAAATAAATGACCTAATTACAGTATCTTGTATTTTTTTCAATTCATTTTCTATTCTCCAACATAATCATTAACACCGCAACCAGCTCGCCACTTGTTAGGCTTTGCCTCCGAATACCATCGGCGAAATGAGGACGGGTTAATCCCTCCTGGTTCTCGGGAGCCAAAAAGGTACCGTTATTTATTTATTATTTCTCATCTTGTTATAAATAAATATCCCTTACCTACAGTACAAACAACTGATACGGAACGAAATGCTTGAATCGGACCGTACGTGGGTTATTTTGACATTTCTCGCAATTGAGTCCGACTCTGCCTGCTGCATTGGTGTGCGGATATGTATATGTGTGAGACTTGACACGCTTTGATCATAAATGAAAAAATATATAAAGCTTTTGATTAATGATAGTTATTAAAAACTATTTGTGATTTTTCAACCCCTATTTTATTCATTACATTATTACTATTTTATTCATTACCCTTTGATATAAAATTAAAAAAAAAAAAAAATGTTTTATTTCTTGTGATGATAAATTATTATATTTGAATCGTAGAGATCTTAAGGGAATTGTTATAATTAGTTTTCATCCGCTAAAAACCACCCGCTAAAATCATATTAAAATGTAAAAAAAAACATTTTGTTTTTATATATTAAAATAATAATAATATCCATAGGACCATGTTGCTCTGGTCCAAGACAAGACATGAGAGCGTGTCCGTTGACAATCTTAAATTTCACATCAGTCTTATCCCACAGTTGCAGCACGGCCACTTCAAGACAAGACATGAGTCTTGTCATGAATTTTGTCTTGCCTGAGGACGCGCCGCCCGCGACAATGTTTAACTTTTTTTAATCTTTTAAATTCTAGTAAAAAAAAGTGGGAATTACGGGAAAATAAGCATTATGATAAAAAGGAAATTTTGGGAACGTGGGAATTGTATAAAGTAGTCAATGTAAAGGTGGGAAAATGCTTATAAGAGAAAGTATGCTATGACGTTAGAATTTAAAAAAAGTAGTCATGTAGAAATTGAAAATTCCTACTTTTTAAATAGGAAAAATTTCTTTCCCAATGAGTCTCACTTAACGAAATTTTTTTCGTTAAGTGGGACTCATTGGAAATCTTTTGATTTTAGTGGGATTTTTTAAAAAAGTTCTACTTTTTTATAATATTGTATTTTTTTCCCACTAAAAAATCATTTTTACGCCAAGTAGGACTTTTTCCTACTTTTAAAAAAGTGGGACATTTTTCTACATGACTACTTAATAATTCTCACATCCACTTTTTAAAAGTCTCACTTTAAAAAACTGGGTGTTTATAAAATATAATATGTATTATATCGTTGCTTCTGGTACACATCCTAGAGCTTAGTTTGTGACCAGAGCAATATGTGTAATTTGTCCTACATATTATTATTATAATAAAATAAATAAATTAAAATAGTTTTCATATGTGAATTGTAAATATATTACATTTAAATCGTAGTTTTATTAAAGTGGCATCTTTTAAAGTGTTATTTATCCAATAGTGTACTTTTACCGAAATACTTAAGGAAAACGTGACAAAACAAGTATTGGTTAATTTACGAAAAATTACAATAGTATTGTTGGATTTTAATGCTTTAAACAGTGAAATATCAGTGTAAAGTGATTCTCTATAAATTTCAAAGAAATATATATTATAAATAACCTAATTTCAATTATAGTTCGGTTGCCCAAAACTAGATGGCGCTTTCATCTAATGCATTATTTATTCATTTATACCATCATATAGAGGCGACATCTAGCGAATAATTTATACGAAGTATTGACCTTAGTTCCCACACTAGGATTCGTTGTGGGTACGGTTGTAACGGGCTCTTAGTTGTTTTATTACATAATTTAATTATTAATTAATAAAAGATGATGCGAAACTACGGGGCCTGTGCTAAGTCGGCACCGGTAACAGACCGAGCAAGATGCACCAAGTGCACAAAAATCTATCATAGAGAATGTGTATCAATTCCAATCTCAGCAACTGTTCCTGCAACATGGTTGTGCCCAAATTGCAAAAGACACATTCCGAAAGGAGATAATAATTCGACACCAGTCAAAAGTCTAAACGCCGATCTCATAGACTCAGTGAGCGAAGCGGTATGCACATCCGGATCACTCGACCTAGCAAGTGAGATACGTCTGCTCCGGGATGAACTGAGGGCTACGAGAGTGGAAATTGGACAATGTCGAAGCGAGATATCAGGCTTAAGCGTTTCTATTAAACAATGCTGTAACAAAATTGAAAATCTTGAAGAGCGCGTTACCAAGCTAGAGAATCATCAGAATGACGCTTCACCGGAAGGCAGCAAGGTGCGACCGTAGAGGAGCTACGTAATCAAATTAATGAACGCGACCAAGAGTTGTTGTGTAACGACGTTGAGTTCTCCGGGCTACCTGAGAGTAATGGTGAGAGCCTTGTACACATTATCATCCTCGCCGCAAGGAAGCTAGGAGTGGATGTCGAAGAACGCGACATAGTAACTGCTGACCGAGTAGGAGATGTACGTCGCGACCACGCAGATGGCGATGTTGTGCAGATGGGCCGCTCGTCGCGGCCCGCGACTAGTCGCAGTACGGTTCGCGCGCCGCACGCTGAAGGAAAATGTGATAGCAGGCGCGCGGGTACGCCGTGACATTACCACCGATGGGCTGGGTCTCGCTGGCGATCCCAAATCCCGATTTTATATCAACAAGCGCCTTACTCGTGCAAATCAACGGCTATTAGGGAGGGCGCGAGAAACCGGTCATAAGGTCAGTTGGAAATACATCTGGACAAGGAATGGAAAAATATTAGCCCGCCAAGATCAGGGCAAACCGGCCGAACAAATACGGTCGGAATCCGATATAAATCGAATTTTTGGGTCGCGTTAAGTTTGTGTTTAGTAGGTTGTTGGTGTGTTAATGTTATTTTGGTGATGTGTTTAAGGCGTTTATTAAGTTTCATATTAGTTACATTTTATTTTTTACCTGTTTTTTTGTTTATTTTATTGTAGGGATATGCGTTGCGTTGCGTGGCGATAAATGGAATCAAACAATGTTGTGTAGGTATAAATCGGTATTCTTCTTTGTCGAGTGCGACAAAAAAGTACTACTATGGTTTTTATAATCGTAATAAATTTATGAGAATTTATCACGGAACTAATTTGTATTGTCACTCATTTATTGTTGTTGTGATGATTATTGTTATTAAAAATAAAAAATAATAAATGTTTTAAAGTTGGTTTGCATAACGCAGGATCGCTGGGTACTAGACATGAGGAATTAATTACTATCATAGGGCGTCATGACGCCGATATAGTGGCAATCAACGAGACCTGGCTTAGGACGGGGGAGGAGGGCCGCGCACCTGTCATACCGGGATATCGTCTGCGGCACGTGCCTCGCCCGCCGGGCGCGCGCGCTCGTGGCGGCGGGGTAGGCTTCTATATAAAGACCGGGATTAAATGTTCGAACCCGTGCTCATCCTGTGAGCTCAGTAGAGCAGATGTGGGTCAGTTTAAACGTCAGGGGTCTCAATGTAATTATAGGAACTGCTTACCGCCCGCAGTAAGCAGTTCCGATGGATGTCCGTCTATTTTTTGACTCTCTCTCGGAGTCTATCGGGATATTTTCTTCTTTTGACCATATAATTCTACTCGGAGACTTTAACATAAATTTGTTAAACGAAAATGATGTTAGAACCCATGATATGAAAAACTTTCTGAGATGTTGCGACCTTCAACCATGTGTAACCCTCCCAACACATTTTACAGATACTAGTGAGACATTGATAGATGTTGTCTGCGTGGATTCTGATATCAGACTTATGACTTAGATGTAGTCACAGCTAATTTCCAGAAAGATCTAAATCTCATAGATTGGAATTTTATTAAGTCTTGTGACACAATCTCTGAAATGGTCACAACATTTAACGGATTTCTTACAAGTCTTTTTGATCTGCATGCCCCCTTCAAAACAATCCACATAAGTGATCGACCGACACCTTGGATCACAGGCAACGTTAAAATGATGAAAACTACGAGACAAGGCTTATAGAAAGTACCGTATTACACGAAGCGATGTCAATAAAATTTATTATATGAACTATAAAAAACTTGTGGAGTCAGCAATAGTGAATCAACAAACGTGCCTACTTTAATTTTTATATTAATAAACATGTTCACAATTAAAAGGCACTTTGGAGCAATTTAAAAAGATCGGTTCTACCATCCAACAAGCAGTGCATAGATCTGCCTATCCACCTTAGCGACCCTACCAAAATAAATGCCAGTTTCCTAGAGATACCCGGTGGCGCCATGGCGAGTATGTCATGGCTGACATATTTTGAATTTCATAGGCATCACAAAAATACATTTCAACTCGTATTAACCGATGAGCTCAAAGTATCAAAAATAATTACACATATTCAAACAAATGCACAAGAAGACGACCGGATAACCCGTGACATGGTCGTCATGACGTTACCGGAGTCTCTAAGCGCTATCACTACAATAGTAAATACATCGTTGGCCACGTCAACTTTTCCGGACGCATGGAAAAAAGCACTAATAAAACCTTTACCCAAAGTAACAAATCCTTCAGACTATAAAGACCTGCGGCCAATTAGTCTTCTCCCATGCCTGTCGAAGGTGGTGGAGAGGACAGTGTGCGAGCAACTCACTAAGTATATAGAATCCAATCACATTCTACCAGCCTGGCAGTCAGGGTTTCGCAAGGGACACAGTACAGCAACAGCACTACTTGACGTCACCGATAACATACTTGCAGCTCAAGATGTAGGCCATGTTACTATATATTGGTACTTCTTGACTTCTCCCGAGTTTTTAACAGTATAAATGTTGAACTTCTTTTATCTAAACTGGCATATTATGGGTTTTACCCCCGTATTCTAAGACGTATCCTTAACTCCACTTTACACTCAAGGAACGTCTGTCTCTTTCCACCAAATGTCAACTATAAAAAGCAAGTTGAGACAGACGCTCCTTGAGTGAAGAGTGGAGTTAAGGAAACGTCTTAGAATACGGGGGTTAATCGCCTGGTTCGATAGCTACTTGAGTGGCAGGTCACAGTATGTTGAAATGAAGGGACATGGTAATGATGTGAAGTCATCGTCGGTTTCCCTTGTTACACGTGGTGTACCACAAGGTTCTATCCTCGGACCATTACTATTTATATTGTATAGTGCGGATATAGCCACTCGTATACAAAATTGTAAGTTTCATCTTTATGCGGACGACCTTCAAATCTACATTTCATTTGACCCACGTGATCTATGCGAAGCTGTAGATAGAATAAACAAAGACTTAAATCGAATCAAAGACTGGGCCCATTGGAATTGTTCTCAATCCACTTAAATCAAAATTTATAATTTTAGGATCCAAAAGAAATGTACACAAAATAACATGTGCCTCCCCACATATAAAAATTTCAGGGCAACAGATTGAACGGGTTACAAGCTAAAAACCTGGGGCTTCTGCTAGACAACGATCTGCACTTTGAGGGTCATGTTATTGAGTCTGTTCGTAATTGTTTTTATAGACACAAAATTTTCTTTACCGGAATCGTGACTACCTTAGTATACTTACGGGAGAGATCAGAGTGCGAGTCAATTGTTTTATTTAGATTGAATTATGTTGATACAGTGTACGGCCCGTGTCTACTGGCTCGAACAGATAAGCTAATACAACGCGTGCAGAATTCTTGTGCACGTTTCTGCTACCAAATCCCATGCGATCCCATGTTAACAAATACAAATGGCTTAAAATGAAAAGTCGCAGGATACTACATCTTGCCTCGCTACTATTTGGGGTAGTAAAATCTAAAATGCCAAATTATTTATTTGAAAAGTTGACCTGGTGTCATAGTTTAAATAGATACAACACCCGGGCATCCCCAAACTTATTGTGTGTTCCACGGTACAAGACATCAGCATTTCGGGGCAGTTTTAGATACGCTGCCACTAAAATTTGGAACGATTTGCCGCCGCCGTTGCAAAATATGCAGTCGTCGGCTCCATTTAAATATAAATTAAAGCTGCCTAAGTAAATAATGTACAAACACAATTTGATAAAAAATAGAATAAATAATTTTCATTAATAATAATAGTAAAAATAATAATAATATATAATTTATCAAATTGTACCTCTTAATAATATTATAAAGTGTAAACTGTATACCTAATTATAGATCGTTAATGTATTTAAATATAATTAAAATATGTATATGTTAAGCTATGTCTTAAAAATAATAACAGTTACTGTAATGTGTAGTCTGGATTGTAAATAATAACAGTTACTGTAATGTGTAGTCTGGATTGTAAATAATAACAGTTACTGTAATGTGTAGTCTGGATTGTAAATAATAACAGTTACTGTAATGTGTAGTCTGGATTGTAAATAATAACAGTTACTGTAATGTGTAGTCTGGATTGTAAATAATAACAGTTACTGTAATGTGTAGTCTGGATTGTAAATAATAATTTATCATTAACAATTTATCAATGACAGCCTCCGTAACCTAGTGGTTGCGCCCTTGGCGTTAAATCCGGAGGTCGTGGGTTCGATTCCCATCCATGGCAAATAAATATTAGTACGTTTTTCTGTACAGTTTGTCATGGTCTGGGTGTTTATAAAAATATAACATGTATTATATCATTGTTTCTGGTACACATAGTACAAGCCTAGAGCTTAGTTTGTGACCATAGCAATTTGTGTAATTTGTCCTACATATTATTATTATTTGTACTGCTCTATGTAACGAGCCTAGGTTGACCTCAGTCGCCCTTCCAACCTCCAAAAACTTCCAACGTCCTTCTTCTATCACCCGGTGTCTCTTGCATATGTTGCGTTAAGTAAAATGAGTGAGATGACAATACATAAAAGTGTTTGAGTAATAATTATTATCTGTATGTAATTGGTGTCCTTTTTCTTATTCTCTCATATTTATTTTGATTGTTTCGGTACCTACCTACTGTATCTAAAAGCCGCACGTCCTCTTTACGGCATTAGCTGAAAATCAGCGTTACAGCAATCTATTGCTGTAGCATGTGCTGAGCTGATTTCCTGTTTGTCGCCGCGCAACAAACCTCTAACTTATTTTGTTAATTATTTATATATTATAGTACTCTGTGCGCGGTGTTCAAATAAAGCTTTTCTTTCTTTCTTTCTTACGAGTAGATTGTTATTTTATTTTGTGCGATTATTTATACAATTACTTTAACAGACACTTTGGTGCAGCTGGAGCTTAGTCTCGTGCCATTGATAGAAACATTTGATGGGATTGTTATATTTTGTAAGCGATTCCATACCTCTGGTCGTCGAGGTCGTCCTGGTCGTCCGGATGGTCCGGCTGGTCCGGGTGGTCGGCGGGCATGTCGGGCAGCGCGGCGAGGTGGTCGGGGGCGTGCATGTCGTGCATCATGGCGGTGAGGTCCAGGTCCGGCAACGCGTCCGGTACCGCCTGCTCCCACTCCCACGCCCACAGATACAGTTTCGGGTGGTTTTTCGTTCTGAAATAATAACAATAATAAAGGTTAAAAAAACAAATTCTGTTGATGTACTAAGGTTCCGTAGAACAAATATTATACTTTTCTTTGTATTTTTTATTTATATTCTAGTTAATGAGTACCTACGAATTAACTAAAAAAATACCTACGAATCCTTTTAACAAATAGTTGTTGAAATAAGTTATTTCTGAAATCCAAACTTTTTTTTAAATATGACAGTTTGGGCATTTTTAAATATGAAAGAGAGAAAATTAACTTTTAGTCCAATTTTTAAAATTCAACCTCATCAGTTTCTGTGATACGAATATATCTGTCTGGGACTGACATTATAATGGTCAGACTTATAGAGTGATGACACAAAAACTACATTTTGTTCCAATACTACGGCACTTTCTAATAGAACAGACTCCCGCTACGTGTTTCTAGGGAGTCGGCCAGGCGCAGCAGGTTACCGGGAGCACAGCAGGGGGATACTCACTCGGCGACGCGGCGCTTGACCCGCAGCGCGTGCAGGGAGTCGGCCAGGCGCAGCAGGTTGCCGGGAGCGCAGCAGGGGGATACTCACTCGGCGACGCGGCGCTTGACCCGCAGCGCGTGCAGGGAGTCGGCCAGGCGCAGCAGGTTGCCGGGAGCGCTGCAGGGGTATACTCACTCGGCGACGCGGCGCTTGACCCGCAGCGCGTGCAGGGAGTCGGCCAGGCGCAGCAGGTTGCCGGGAGCGCAGCAGGGGGATACTCACTCGGCGACGCGGCGCTTGACCCGCAGCGCGTGCAGGGAGTCGGCCAGGCGCTGCAGGTTGCCGGGAGCGCTGCAGGGGGATACTCACTCGGCGACGCGGCGCTTGACCCGCAGCGCGTGCAGGGAGTCGGCCAGGCGCAGCAGGTTGCCGGGAGCGCTGCAGGGGTATACTCACTCGGCGACGCGGCGCTTGACCCGCAGCGCGTGCAGGGAGTCGGCCAGGCGCAGCAGGTTGCCGGGAGCGCAGCAGGGGGATACTCACTCGGCGACGCGGCGCTTGACCCGCAGCGCGTGCAGGGAGTCGGCCAGGCGCTGCAGGTTGCCGGGAGCGCTGCAGGGGGATACTCACTCGGCGACGCGGCGCTTGACCCGCAGCGCGTGCAGGGAGTCGGCCAGGCGCTGCAGGTTGCCGGGAGCGCTGCAGGGGGATACTCACTCGGCGACGCGGCGCTTGACCCGCAGCGCGTGCAGGGAGTCGGCCAGGCGCAGCAGGTTGCCGGTGAGCTCGTGCGCGCGCCGCAGCTTGGGGCAGGGCGCGGCGCCGGCCAGCAGACCCTCGTACAGACGGTCCTGGTCGTGGACGAAGCGACGCGACCGACGACCGCGGCGGGGATTCAGACAAATACTGCACGTATATTTTTCTGGGACCTGTTGTAAATAAATATCAATATTATATGAGTCTTGTTTTAGAATACTCCTTATATTGCATTTCAAACCTATTTTCTTATGGTGTAAGCAGTCAATTCAACGTACCTCCGTCTCCTTGTGTATATTGTGGCAGATAGCGTGCTGCCAGCACAGACACAGCTCGCACTGTATCATCAGCCCATCCTCCTCTCGGAACCCGCAGTGACAGTTGATGATCTCCTCCCGCTTCATGTGCACTATTTTAATCTTCTCGCCAGCTAAAAGTAATGAGACACGATGTAGAATACTTTGTTATGTCACACTAATTTGTTCGTGAGTTTCAAATCTACATTTAGTCCGTTACATGTAACCAAAACCAGGACACTTGACTTAGTAAGTACTGAAGTAAGAAGCGAGCGTAAACTGATTATACATGAGCCAAACGGTACATTTATATAATCTAGGGGTAATACTGACATTGCTTGAGATCCCAAAATCTTTTTAAAGGCTTCGGGGAGGGGTATAGAAATTTAAGATTAAAAGCTAGCGAGGAGTTTTCATTTTACATCATTGGGTAATAATAAAAATAATATGTAGGACAATTTACACAAATTGTTCTGTTCACAAACTAAGGTCAAGGCTTGTACTATGTGTACCAGAAACAACGATATAATACATATTAAATTTTATAAACACCCAGACTATGACAAACTGTACATAAATATGTACTATTTTTTTTTTGCCATGAGTGGGAATCAAACCTCCGGATACAACACCAAAGGCGCACCCAATAATCTACAGAAGCGATAAAATGTATTATTATGTATACTATTTAAATTAAATTAGATTTTTCTCTGGTTTAAGTACTCCTAACTTTGGTGGTTTATGGAAGGCGGGGGTAGAACCCAGTTAAAGTTGAAGGACAACAAGAGTCCATTGGAGAAGATACGCACTGGGGTAGGACTAGCGGTCAACATAAAAAAATGCAAAAGTAATATAACGACATAAGAGCTTTGAACAGAATATATATTCTTGATACTATATACTTGATACTTAATACTATTTGGGAGCAACCTATGTCTAATCCAAATTAGTTACTGAAATCTGATATTGACAACCCTCCTAAAAACTTTTGGATGGACTCCAATCATTATAATGAAGATGACAATCGCTTCTGTGACGCGAGAGGCAAACTGCTAGACAATTTCAAGAAGGCAATATAATTACAAGTTACGATTAGTCTTGTTACTTTTTCATGTGAACAACTCTTACGTAAAATTTAAATTATCGCAAAGGTGGTATTTAAAACTAAATATTGCCTTCATGTCTCGCTGTGATACGTAGTCTTACTGGACGTATAGGACAGACTTATTTACGATTTTGTCTGGCAAAGAATGTTACAGCACCGCACCTTTGTGGTACCTATGTTGTTAACAGATTTATGCGGACTAAATGTAGGCTCACGGACAAAATATTATAAATTATATAAGTAATGAACATAATATAATTATTATATAACAGTTATTTCGTATTGGACGTTAACTATAATAAAGTTACAAGAATGGACTTGGCCAGTTTTATGTTTAACATTCTATAAAACTTTCTAAAGGATTGTAACAATGTAAAGTGCCTAACGATTATTTCTGACAGAATAATAATAATATAATAGGACAATTTACACATATTGCTCAAGTCACAAACTAAGCTCTAGGCTTGTACTATGTGTACCAGAAGCAACGATATAATACATATTATATTTTATAAACACCCAGACCATGACAAACTGTACAGAAATACGTAATAATTTATTTTTGCCATGGATGGGAATCGAACCCACGACCTCCGGATACAACGCCAAAGGCGCAACCACTAGTCTACGATGGCTGTCAAATAAAGAATAATCATATAAACTTTTTTTTTAATCAGGTACCATTAAAATAAATCTCGCCCATTCTATAAAAAAATATAATGGAAGCGCTGCCCCGCACAGCAGCTATATTATGAGCCCATTATACTTTTTTAACACATGGAACTAAATACCACTCTTATTTAAAAATACATAATCCTGTCGTTAAAGATATACCGCATAAATATATTTAAATATAATATAAAAAGTTATTTGATAATAAGCAGTGAAAACGTCCCATCAGAACACTAACTAATAATGTTTATTAGAGATTTAACTAATTTTTTTTTTAATCAATGTTTGATGCCTTATTCATAAATGAGTAGTTAATACTATTTGTGTAATTGTTAGCCGTATTATTTATTTATTTAAAGACTTTATTGCACAAAGTACAAAGGCGTACTTGATCAAATGTGATACATTAGATATTTTTAATTGGGAATATGCATGTAACTCTAAAATATGTATATTTCATATGTTGATCCTTTTTTATCTAGAAACATATCTGATAATATATTTTTTATTTAAATTGGTCCATTATTTTCTAATTTATAAAAAAAAATGCAAAAACGGAACGCGCTCCGAAACGGCGAGAGTTGACACTTCTGACGTGATGACATCACAGCAGCCGAAACAAACAAATGTTACGGTTGTAATATACTTTTAACCGTGCAAAAGAAGAGATTGAACCATTTAGTGTGCTGTGACGTCACAGCAATGGCGTGCAAGAGATGCGCCGTTTTCGGATACATTAAAAATGATAAATGTTTATCCCATTTTTTAAGGATTATCACATTTATTTTGGAGTATTATATATTTTTAAGTTTTAATAAATTAATACTACTTTGGTACAGCAATAAAAAAAAAATCAAGCATATTTTCTATTTCTTGATTAAATTTATTCACGTTTGGTTGAATTTTTTTGGGGACAATCACAGTTATCATGCGTAACCACAAAACCATATTTACAAAATATTTAAATATTAATAATAAATACATATAATATGGCCAGCAAAATAAATAAAACATAAATGAGCTACATACTTTCATTAGTATAATACAACTCGCCTTCCTTAGCTTCGAGGTTTTGCAGCATTTTGGAGTCGGGCGTCCCGGAGCGCGCCAGGCTGGACTGAGTCTCCAGGTCGGAGTACGTATCCTCATCATCCGAAGCCACTTTGGAAGGTTTCCCGCGCTTCTTGCTCTTGCAGACTGTATGAGCCGAAATGGCCGCCTCGAAATCCAATTCGTTTGACAATCCAAGTTGAGAAGGGAATTTCTTTTCGAACTCTTCTTGGAAAGCGCATTCAGAATCTTCTATTTCGCTTATAGCCGAGTCGTTCATAACAGATGGGGGTTGAGCATCTCTGACTGGCAATAATACGCGCGGACGTTTCTTGCTCGGGACCACGGAACCTTTGCGCGCTTTGGGCGAGACGTTCTCGTCGGCCTCGCGGAGGTGCCTGTGGTTACAGATAAAACGATACGAGTAACTACAAGTACTTACTCGATACTTTACTTTCGATACGAGTACTTTTGGAATCGATACTTTACAACTGAGTACCGAATAGGTATCGGTCAGAAATACTGGTATCGTATCGTTTATACCCTGATTATATTGCACCTGACCAAAGTAACGACAAGATTTCGACGTAAGTACAGCATTACAATTGAATAATCCACAAAATTGAAATTCAGAAATTGTTTAACAGGGAAACATTTGGAAAAACTTTTATTTTTGGGGAGCACCACAAAACCGCCATTTTTTCATAAAATTCTTTTTGGCTCGACAAATACAGGGTGTTTGTTCGGGACCACTTAATATATAACTTAATTACTTGTATATATAAGAATAAAGAATATTAATACTAATTACTGTATCGAAATTTTACTCATAATCGATCGATATGAGTAAGTATCGATACTGTTTAATCGATTTCGTGTAAGTATCGATACTTTTTAATCAATTTCAAGTAAGTATCGATACGTCGGAGGTTACCGCTACCTGTGGTGGTGGGCGCGCTTGTGTAGCGGCTTGGCGTGCGCGGGCGCCACGTTGTGCGCGGCGAGGTCGCACACGGTGGGCGCGGCCCCCATCAGCTCCACCAGCTCCTTGTGGTAGTACTTGATGTGCATCTGCAGCAGGATGGCGGTGCGGAAGTTCTTGTAGCACGCGTCGGCCGGACACCGCAGCATGTTGCACAGCACTTCCGCCTTCAGAACGCCGCACAGCGCTGCAACGCAACTTTTTTTTATTTCATTGTAAACTAGCTGACCCGGTGAACTTCATATATGTATTTCAACTTTCCAACGATATATGAATAAATAGTTACAGATATAACAGTCAATGAAGTTATGGCTGTATGGTCAAAAGATCTTTGTTTTGTCACATTGGTGGAAGAATAGAAAAAAAACAAAAATAGTGCAAATGACAGATCAAAATAAACAATCGCTAAGTGTACCCTCATTTTACATACAAAATTACTTAGTTCTTTAAGATTTTATCAATTATTTTTCTTTTTAAACCACCTATGTATTAAAGCGAACAAAAAAAAACTATAAATTTCAAATAAGCCAAGTCGTTTTTAAGTTAAAACGAGGCTAACGAATGGGATTCATTTTTATATATACAGATTAAGAATAATATAATCACACAAGATTACATGGCAATATATATTTATAAAAAAAACGGCAATGTGAATACTCAGATGGGTCCTATTTCTATCTAATAAATAGTTAAAATTTATTAAAAAAAAAAAAAATAGTCGGTCTGCAATCTTCCGAAATTATGCCGTTATTTTTGATTATAACTCGATAAGAACTATAACAAATACCATAAGGGTTTCTTTAAAAAAAATAAAAAAAATCACTAATATTTATTTGCTTTATGTTTGAATACCAGATAACAGATTGGATAAAATAGAACAATGACCAGCGCAAATGGAACTTACTGTAGTTGCTGGTGAGAGAGTTGCTCTCCAGAGACAGCAGTTTGGCCATCATCTCCTCTGACAGGGGTTTTAACGCCGACGAGTTCTGAAATATAATGCCTCTATTATATACATCTTACACGGGTATTCATAAAATCTTATTGAGTCCTTGAAGAACACTTTAGTTATGGAAGGTTTTGTCTCCTTTTGTTAACAAGAAAATGAGCGCAAAAGAGACAAAACCTTCTATAACTAGTTCTTTAAGGCCTCAAATAAGTTTTTATGAATAAAGCCATTAAATATAATAATAATAATAATAATAATAATATGTAGGACAAATTACACATATTGCTCTGGTCACAAACTAAGCTCTAGGCTTGTACTATGTGTACCAGAAGCAACGATATAATACATATTATATTTTATAAACACCCAGACCATGACAAACTGTACAGAAAAAACGTACTAATATTTTTTGCCATGGGTGGGAATCGAACCCACGACCTCCGGATACAACGCCAAAGACGCAACCACTAGTCTACGGAGGCTGTATATCACCTAGTCCTAAACTGGGTGGTTATGTCATTGTAGTGTGTGTTCGGTTGGGTTGTTTCTTTTTTTCTCCAGCAAGGACAATAGTTTAATAGTTTACTATCTGTTTATTTTTTATTATATTTTCAACATTTGTCTGTGAATGGCGACCTGGCCAAGTGCATCTTATATATATTTTTTTTTTCCTTTTTGACTTTTCATAAATTCCGGTAAAGTTCTACATGAAATAAATATTTTTGACTGAAGAAGCCGAAATCTAGAAAGAAATAGAAGGCGTTCTATATGGCTGCACGATACTACAAACTCTCGTTATGAAGAAGGGAACGCCACACACTTTTTCCACGACTCTTACAAACACCTCTTCGATTTCAGACTTATTTTAGGATGTCGAAAGAGAAGTTCTATGAATTACTACAAATTATAAAGCCACATATTGAACTGCAAAATACATGTTTCCGTAGACCTATAATTTTCCATATTATATGAAAATCTTTGTTGTTGGTAATAAATATTTTTGTATTATAATTTTTTTTTTCTGATTATAAAATAAAAACCCAACAGAGAAAGATTAATATGAATACAATGACCGACAAAAATGTTAATTTAATTCTGCGACAAACAGTATTCGTGTAATACTGTGCAAAGCTCATTTTGTATGTAGAGGCAGACTTCGCGATTACGTATGCTTATTATTATCCTCAAAGTACCTTTACTATTAACTCTAATTGTTTCCCCATGCTAAATTTTGAAGAAATACAAAAATACAAACGGTGTCGGAGTCGGGCGACCGTATCTTCCGAGGCTCCTTCCGTGGCTCGGCGGCATGCTTCTTGTGTTTCTTTTTAGACGCCTTCTTCACTATGGACACCTCTTTGTTACGTCTCCGGATCTTGATTTTGATTGCCTTGGTCTTCCTGCTGCAGTCGTCCCATCCGATGTTCCTGGACAAGCGGCGATGGAGAGCAAAGTCCAGGAGGGCGGATTCGAATGGCTTAATTGACTCGTCGTTCAGATTTTCTAAATACATTTTCATTTCCAATCTGTTATGAATCTTGCAGTTCTCCGGGCTGGAATACAACATAATAAATATTTATTGAAAGTTTTTCTATTTAAGAATTTCATACTTTACATGCTATAATAAGGATATTGCCCATTTGTTGGTCATCATTGTGCCTAAAAAAATAAAGTACACAAATTTTTTTTTTTTTTTTATGGAACTGAAGAATTAAAAACGCCTTTCCAAACATAAGATTTGAAAATATTATAACCAATCAATGCTCAATGAGTGAGAATACAATAAAGGATTTTTCAACAAGAACTTTGTTTTCTAAAATAAAACAAATAATTTAGATGAAGATATTTATTGAATTACAAAGAGAAAAGTTCGGCAATTATGAATGAAAAATGATATCTGTAAATGTCCACCACAAGCACGCTGGCAGATGTCGATTCGATTAGATCTTTCATCAAAGTTTTTAATCACTTTTGACAAAATTGTGGGACTATTTCCGGCTGCAATCAATTCGATTGGCTCCGTATAAACTCTGTCCTTAAGATAGCCCCACAAAAAAAAATCCAGTGGTGTTAAATCACACGATCTGGCTGGCCACTTAACAGATGAGTTTCGTGAAATTATGCGATCGGGAAATTTGGTTTGCAATAAATTGATCGTTTCATTGGCTGTGTGACACGTGGCACGTCCTGTTGAAACCACGTGTCAGTGATATCCACGTCATTAATAATAGCAGTCTCAGAAGGACGATTATGTTGTCCGAAAATATCACGAATTTGACGAAATGTAACTTTAACAGAACCACCATTTTCATAGTGGATTTTGTCAGCACATATATAAACCACTTATCTTTGTCAGCCACGCACGATTTTATGTGTTTTATATCATCACGGGTGCCTTACGGCGCCAATAGAGGGGTTTTTAATCCCACCTGGTCGTATGCGTAGGCTGATAGTATGAGCCTACACCGAGTGGCTAGTTCGTCGCGATGTTTGAATAGACTCAATAACCCATCTATATACAGTTTCACAAGTTGGTATAGTGAAACTGGGACCGAGTGGTGTTATTAAAAAAAAAATTTTTTTTTAGTTTAAAAACTCATTGGTACACACCGGGGTTTGAACCAGAGACCAAGTATTTTTAAGTCTAAGGTCTTACCAACTCGGCCACCACGTATATACACGTATGTTTTTGTATGATGTATTCGTGGCCGGTAGTTCCTCTTCCGCGCCCGTACAGTACTAGAAAATGCCTCACCTGATAAACACGATGTCCCACTTGCTGCCGGACGAGCCGGTCGTCCTCCGCATCAGCAGCTTGGTGAAGGTGGGGGGGATCCGGTGGTCCTCTACCTGCAACACATCACATTAACTTATTGCTATTAATACCAACTGTTAGTAGCATTGTCATTATTTAGTAGAAATAGTGGGGGCCGTCTTTTTCCACAGACATAGAGGGCTTTCTATTTTTTTTATTATTATCAAATCTTTTATGCTCAAAAAGGCCGACCAATGGGAATTATCCATGAAAGTATGATATATCCATGTACGGCCCGTCCCGGCTTCGCACAGGTTTGTATAACTTTAACTATATGCTCAGCGCACGCCACGGAAGGCCTCAGAAACGATACTTTTCCCCCGTTTTTAAAACATTTTTGGTTACTGCTCCACAACTATAGGACCTAGCGTGATATTATATAGCCTATGTTACTTCTGAATAATGCAGCTTTCTAATGGTGAAAAAATTATTGCAATCGGTCCAGTAGTTTTTGAGTTAATTCATTACAAACATACAAAAATACAAATCTTTCCTCTTTATTATATAGATCATATTTTGATCTCACAAACGAAATTACTAGAAACGGATTTAAAACTTAACTTTATGCAGTGGAAGTTGGTGCAAGAGGAATTCCAGCAAAGTCTTTGCACCGTCTATTGAAGGATCTTGGCCTTCCGAGAACAGCCGTCGGAACTTTTATGGAGCGTGTTTCCAGGATGGCGCTAACAGGATCTTATAATATTTGGTTGAGTAGAGAGGGTAGTGAACACAGTGCAGGTGAGAGTTCAAAAGGCCTTTAAACCTACTTCGCGGTCTCAAGTCCGGGAACGCTGCAGTTCATTCCCCTGCCTTTCAACCACGCGATGGACCCGGCACCCGCACGGTGAATCCATGGTTTGCTAAGAACATTGTCTCTCGTATAGATCACATCTTGAGCATTGATTAGGATCATTTTTGATCTTACTTTTTGGTTTGGGTTGTCATGTTTTGAAAGACAATGTAATAGACATATGTAATTTTTACCTCAAAAAAAACTTATAAAAGTATTTCCTAACAATTTTTGTGTGTTTTCATATTAATCACTTGCCAAAAAATACGTTTTTTTTAATTTGCGACATGTGGTTCAATGGGAAAAGTTGTTCAATTTGATCAGTAGAACCTTATATTAGCCCAAAGTATAACCTTTCAAAGTCACCATGTGAAAAGCAATATTAAAATTGTTTGATAATGGAACGGGTTATGCCGAAACAGCTATTTGTCCTAGCACCGCTATTAACGGAACATGTGACGGCCGCACTATGACCCTCTTGGAATGAAACCTTCGTACACTGTATATACGTTTATTTACACTATTACAACTTTGTTATTATACAGAAATACCTATTCAATACCTGGACCTTATTTCCTCAACCCTTCGTGAAAAGCACACATTTTTCAATTTCAATTGTTTGTTGGAGACACTGACACAAGTTTGTTGGAGACACTGACACAAGTTTGTTGGAGACACTGACACAAGTTTGAATTTAACATTTTTTTATTATACAAATTATATTATATTTATTACTTACAAAGAAACCTTACAGCTATAATTAACAATAATTTGCATATTCGTTTTAACATTTTAAAGCCAGATATTAGGATTCTCAAAGTTTAGTATTTATGACAATTATATTACATTTTCAATTTTCCACCTTTGTAACAGATTGTTTGTATTAAAATAAAATTATAATAATTTAAATTAATATACAATTACTAAAACAACTACATAACATTAATATTTTTTTTTTTAAAATCACTCATTAAATAAAATAAATATATAACAGTATATTGGGTGGCATAGGACGTGGACGCAGCATGATTGGTTACGTACCTGCACAACATACCTGGAGATCCCCTCCGGGTCCTCTACGAGTTTCCCCAGCGGCCGGCCCGCCACCCACCGGCAGCACCACTGCTGGGGCCTCAGCGTCGCGGGGTCTATCAACGGCTCCTCCTTCTTCTTCTTCTTACTCTGCACAGCCTGCTTATTAATAAACATAAGTGTATCATGTCACAGAACAAAATAATTATACATGGCAGGTTGAATTTGAAAGGATGTACTTTGGGCTAATATCAGGTTGTGCTGGTCAAATCGAACAACTTTTCCCATAGAACCATGTGACGCAAATAAAAAAAAATGGCTTCCCCATACAAATTGTTTATTTTAACATTACTAGTTTGTATGAAGGTATTTTTTTTTATTTGCAACACATGGTTCTCTGGTAAAAATTGTTTTTATTTTTAAACACTTTGGTTGTAATTGTCTAAATTGTGTACCTACCTAATATTTGTATACCGTAAGGTAGAACAAAAGCGACCGCAAATTGTAACATCTGTACTTGTACATTTTCTTTTGTTCACAAATAAATGATTTATGATTTGTTTCCCAAAAGTGCAATTGCTTCAAACTGTTGTAGCGACATGCCAACAAAAGTAAAGAAACAAGAGAAAATCCTGAAAACTGTCAAAACTTAGTTTATTAATATGCAGTTTGACAGCCCAAAGCGATGGCTAAGGCCCAGTTTCTTGATGGATAGTTATCTCAACTAATTGTCAAATAATGACAGATAACTTACTAAAGGTTAAATTTCGAAAAAAATGTGTTTCTTGATGGATAGTTAAATTGACTATCTGTTAAATATAATCAAATAATAACTATGATTTTAACAAATAGTTAGTTATTTTGACTACTCAAAAATGAGTGGTTAAACCATTTAATCTCTAGTAAGATACGAATTTGGTGTTATAAATTGAAGTGTTTGTGTTGCGTTTTATTGCAAATTATCTAATTAAAATTAATTTGAGCATTGAAAAATATTTATCCTATTTTGAAAGTTCATAGCAACTCTTAGGATGAAGAATGTTTTAGGACAAACAGACGTAAAGAAACTTTCCGTCCCAGAAAAGAAAATTTAAAAATTTGGAATAAAAATGAATTCAAAGAAAGGTTTAAAGTTAATAAAAAAACTTGTTTATGGCTCGTAGAAGAATTAAAAATTATTTCTTTAACGCCAAACAATAAGGTAAGAAAATAACTTTATATTCATAGTGAAGTGAGGTTAGGTCAAACAATAATTGAGGTTATTCAAGATGTCCTGTATCAAAACCTAATTAGGACAGGGTCCCCATAAAGGGGTAAAATCACAATAAAACTAGGTACCTACCTATATTTTTTTAAATGACCCATTTGATGTTCTTATTATGGTCATGCAGTTTTGAAATTTTGAATTATCACCAACACAGTTCTTACCACTTACTGGATATTTATTTAAATTATTGTTACAGAAATCATGCTGTCAGTGTAGAGGATCAAATATTATTAACTTTAAGATTTTATGCAACTGGAAATATACAGAAATGTTCATATTTATTTGGCCTACATAAAACAACAGATTGCAAAGTTGTACTTATAAATATTAAAACTGAAGATGAAATTAACGCAGGGATGATGCCATTTTAAGTTGGGTGGAAAGTAACAGATAAGACATGTACATTGTGCAGTGTTGTCGTAGGGACTGCCAGACATATACTTGAAAAAGTCTAGTATTCACACCGACATGGTAAAGTTCTAGAAATTATTTTCAAGATGGAGCTTACAGGATCATAGTATTTGGTTGAGTAGAGAGAGTAGTCTGTCTCAAGTCCGGGAACACTGCAGTTCAATCCCTGCCTCCCAACCACACTATGGACCCGGCACCCCCACAGAGAATCCATGTATAGCTAAAAACATTGTCTCATAGTCTTTCAAATGTCCCAACTTGATCATAACAATCTGGTAAGGTGTGAAAAAGCCACAGATATTGAAAAGTCTATAACCCTGCTTTGTGATCACAAGTCCAGTAACACTGCAGGTCACACCCCCTGACCATGCAATGGGCCCAGCACCCACATAGACATTCAAAAATTCAGATGGCTACAAAAATTGTCTAGTGTTTATAAGTATATGTAATAAAAATATTAATAATCATACAGGTTTTTTTTCTTCTGAATAATCCAGCCATATAATATTGGATAATAATTAACATAAATTGATGATTTAAGATATAAAAATAAACATATTAATCCATAGTAAATATGTTATCCTATATAAAATACAAATCCATACATATAAGTAATATTCATTATAGGGGTTCTGAAAAATAAAAAAACAATAATCAATAGGTATCTATTAACCATTTATTTTTATCCCAATTTTCAAATTCTTTTTTTTTTTGGCATTGGGAATAATTGGGATTGATTATTTAATGAAATTTTAATAAAATTATCTAACCACTATCTTCAAGAATTAAAAATAAAAACACAAAATTCGCAACACTAGTTCATAAATGGTTACCAATGCCTTAATATATTAAAAATAATAATAACAAATGGTTAACTTGAGTCTACTGATAACCAATTGATAACTATAGTTAATTTTGTTTTAAGAAACACATTTGGCTGATGACTAATGATTAATGAACTTACTATAGTTGCTTAACTAATTGTTAAAGATACAAATAGTCAAATTTAGCCATCCATCAAGAAACCGGGCCTAAGTCTTAGCGCTTGCTAACCAATGGCTTATAATCCTGACATGAGAGTTTAAGAAGCCAGATTCGCGATCTCGAACGTCTAAAAACGTGCAAATGTTGTTTTCAGTGATATCACAGTTTTTTAATGAAAAAATAACGTAGAGGTGGAAATATTACTTACTCGACCCTAGTCAGATAGTCTTTTTATTAAAAATCTATTAACTTTTGAAAAGACAACCAAAGTTTGATTTATGATTCTAAAAATATTACTTTAATTGTCATTTTAAAGCTTAACAGATTTTATAATGGGTTTTCCAACAAGAACTTTATTTTCTAAAACAAAATAAAAAAAATAAAACCACTTGTCAGTGATATCCACGTTATCAATAATAGGCCAAAATAGAGTTGTTAACATGTTGCGATAGCGTGATCCATAAACCGTTACCGCAGTTCCAGCGTGCTTGTGGTGGACATTTACCAGATATCATTTTTCATTCATAATTGCCGAACTTTTCTCTTTGTAATTCAATATAAATTTTAATCATCTTTATCTATTTTTTTTGTTTTATTTTGTTTCAGAAAACAAAGTTCTTGTTGAAAAACCCTTTATAAGGAAATAATGTAATTAGGACTGAGTAACAAAAAATACACCTCCATGTTATTTTTTTTCGAAAAAAAAACTTTATTATTACTGAAAACAACATTTAGTTGTTTTTTGACGCTCGAGTTCGCGAATCCTTTTCCTGTGCACTTAACTTTTAAATTATAATTACTTTCAGTTAAAAGCATTAATTTCTTTTAATGACCCTACCCCTGCACCGCCAGTAACAGCACTGCACAGTCGACTGGCGTCAAACACGTGGAATAAATATCTGTATTTTTTATATAAATACTTCAATTGTCTAAAAAACAAACATGAAAGTGTGCGGTTACGAATAATAAAGCCACGAGAACATTATTATATACTAGTCTTTATGTACGCACGCCCAGTTAGTAACCGCATATTTAGCCGATATTATTGTCAAACAACATTATATTAGTCATATCTAGTCCTGCTCTATTATAATATATTCTTACCTTCTTCATCTCCTGCACCTGCTTCCTCATCTCCTCTAACTCATTCCTAACTTTCTCCATCTCTTTCTTAACTTTTTCCTCCCGAAACTGACGAATCTTTTTAGCTCTCTTCAGACGTCTCATCTTCTCTAGTCTTCGTCTTTCTGCCAACTCTTTTTGAGCTAAGATTATAGCCTGAACTCTTTGGATATTTATTTCTTCTTCTTTATCTACTTTAGCCATTGCTGTATCTGTTTTTATTTCACTCTTTGAAGGTACAATTGTAGTAGTCATTATTTCATCTTTAAATGTATTAACTTTTTCTTCAGTTTTAGTTATTTCTTCTTTAGCTTTAATAATTTCCTCTTTTACATTTATTTCTGGTGTTTTTTCTTTGCTTATTATGGGTTTCATTTCAGCCATTATGGTTTCTGTTTCTAGTTTAATTTCATCCAGCATAGGGGATAGTAGGTTTTTCTCGTCGTAACCGGTTTGGCCGAGGCTGCACTCCAGCTTGCTAATCATCTCCTTCATAGTGCAGATGGTCTCCTTGTGATTGTCTTCGTTGGTTTTCTCAAACTTCTGGAAGCTGTCTTCTGGCTCAGGGCTTAGTTTCCGGTTTGTATTTTCGCTTTTAACGAATAAGTCATTGTCATCTGAAATTTATTGAAAGTAATTAAATAAATGGTGACTTTGAAAGGTTTAACTATATATATTTGTATCCTAATACTTAATAGGTACCTTATATTTTTCTTGTGTAAATTTATAATTTGATATTAAAGAAAATAAATATTCATTTTCATTTGCTAAAATTACATTCTAATTTGTGGACCTTGTGATCAGGTCCTGGTCTCGGGAATCAGGAGGAGGAAGTTTGTAAATCTACTTTATGGTTCATATTCATTGTAAATATTTTAACTTTTTTATTTATCATGGTAGTGGCATCTGAGATTGTATTCAGAGTCTTCACCAAACAAGTGGCGAGGTCCGCGGTGTTTATACGCGACTCAGTAAAATCGAATTAATAGTCTCCAATTACATATAAAATGCACCTGCCAATACAATTTTGGGAGATTTGTATGTTTTTTATTTATAATTTTATAATTTTTTGTAACAAACTTGCAGTTTTTTTTTTATATACCAAAATTGACTTACTAACTTCGCTTTTTTTACCTGCGGAGTGCTTAAAATCACCACATTAGGATTTATAGTATAAACAAATTAAAAAAATGTTTAAAAACTCACTGGCACTGTGATCGCTTCTTGCAGGTTTGGCCTGGGCACGAGCGACATTCGGGGTCCGTTTGCAATACCTCTTGGTCTGGCCGATGTTGAACAGTTCCTTGATGTTAAGCTTCCGTTTCTTCTCCCTCCGCTCGCTCTTGGAGCCCAGGTAGTCCACGGTCGGGTCGAACAGGTGTTTGTGCAGCGTGGGCGGCGCGACGCCCCAGGAAGTGGATGGCTCTGGGGTGGTGTTGGTGGAACTGGGCTCGGACTTGATTTTGCAGAGCCGAACCACATTACATTTCCATGTGGAACCATCGTCAAACATTACTTCGTATTTATCTAAAATAATAGTTATAATTAGTTAGGGCTGATATTTCCATTATCAGATAAAGTTATTTGACAGTTAACTTTAAAGTTATCTGTTGAATAACTTTATCTCGACGATTGAAAAATACGCCTTAGTGTCTAGTCTAATTAGTGTCGAAGTATATTTTAGTGACAGATTATAGATGGACTCATGACCAGCGTAGGTACACAAAGCACCATTATTTTTGTAAAATTAACTGAAGCCTATTATTTATTACTTTTATATTGATTTTTTTTTTCTTTATAAATAATATTAAACTGCGCCCACCTCTCTTAACTTAACTTACTTTAATCGAATCGTAATCGCCTCATAATAGCATCAGACACGCTGATTTTAGGCAGTTCTATGGGCAATACAAAATATAAAATGTGACAATTTAAGCAATTGTAATTATATTGCAATTGATCTTAACTTAATCTAAGATAATTGGGGCCAAAATTTAGATCTATTTAGGTTGGAGGAGGTCTCAATAACTCCGTTAATCACCCATACAAATGCAAAAGTCATGGTTCGGTATTAGTCTGTGAGTTCACCGGTTTTCAGGAGCCTACTGCATCGATTTTTTGTCGAGGTAGTCTTCTTTCAAAGCGGTAGGTTTTTGACGATAAATCAGCGAGGATAAGTGGACACAATGATAATTGGTCGTGGTCGCTGCATAGTGGATGCGCCGGGCTATCGCCTGCCATGATCCTGCACTGGTAGCGGGCAATATTCCCCAGCCCGAACCCAACCCACTAAACTATTACTACTAACATTCCTATTACGATGCGATTATGTCGCGATTGATCTAAAGTTAATTTAAGAGGATCTAGTGAGAGAATTTGTATATCTTGGAAGTATGTTTACTAGGGACGGTAAGATTGAGATGGATATTAAGAGGAGAGTGAACGCGGGAAACAAAATTAACGGGGCTTTAAATACTATTATGCGCAGTAAAAATATATCTAAAACTGCTAGAAAAATTGTGCATAAAAGTATTCTCCTACCGACACTTATGTATGGAAGTGAAGCATGGGTATGGCAGAAGAAGCATGCGAGTAAGATTAATGCAATTGAAATGAGGTCTGTAAGAAAAATGTGTGGTGTGACCCTCAGAGACCGGATTAGAAATGGAATATTGAGAGAGAGAAGTGGAACGGAAGACGATGTTGTATCGAAGATTGAAAGAGGTATGCTAAGGTCGGCCACGTTGAACGTATGAGTGATGAACGATTAACTAAAACAATTTATAAAACAAAAATTGAGAATGTTAGTGGAATTCGTGGTCGACCAAGGCGCGTTTATCTCGATCAAATAGGAGATACCCTGAGAAAGGGACAAATTCGCAGTCTCCGAAATAGACGCGCCTGCATGAAAAGATGTATGAATGTTGAGGAAGCTAGTGAAGTATGTAGGGATCGTACGAAATGGCGTACATTGCTCTCTGCCTACCCCATAACAGGGATATAGGCGTGATGGTATGTATGTATGTATGTATGTAAGAGGATCTAGGCCAAACCTCATACCCTGCCCAACACTTTCACCAACATTTGTGACGTCTTAGCGGGGATGTGCACAGATGTGTGACCGTCATCTGCTTAGCTCCCATATCTCTCCTCTGACCATACTTAAAACACACCCTCACCATTATCCAAGACCTGATGGACAGTAGCTGTGAATTTACTGTTATTGTTCCATCGGGCAAGACACCTCTCTCCGACCTCAAAGTGTTGTTTTGCTTTGTGTTCTGGGGGCATTTCTAGGCAGTCGGTGAGCTGGACCGAGGGAGAGCTAATGTCCAGCAGGCACTGCGTGAGGGGCCTTATCCTAGGGCTGGTCACGCTTATCCATTCGTCGTGTCTGCAAAATATATGGATTTATTTTGGTATTTCAATGACACAAGTTAAAGTATGATCACAGTAAGTTAAACCCGCGCGCTTTACTAGGCAAGCGGTAAACTAAACTTAAAACGTGGCATTTGTAAGTAAACGGGATTCCGTTATGACAATAATGAACGAGGATTAATGATAATAATATGTAGGACAATTACAATTAAGCCTTATACTATGTGTACCAGAGACAACGATATACCTAATACATATTATATTTTATAACATCCCAGGCTATGACAAATTATACAGAAAAAAACGTACTAATACTTTTTTTGCGGGAGACCAGGACACACATCTTGACAAATTGGAAATATTTTAAAAGACGGTGAAATTAAATCAAGAGAAGGCTTAATCCTTTTTCTGATCTGGACGAGGCAGAAAATGTACAAAGGTTAATAAATAACCCACGAATACACAACCTCCGGATACAACGCTAAAGGCGCAACCACTAGTGTACGGATGCGGTCAAAATATCACACAGATAGTTGCTTCAAGTCCCCTCTTGGTCCATAAATTATAAAATAGTTGTGAAAAATAGATTGATAGATTAAAACCAAGCTTTATTATTACATAATAAAAAAAAAATGTTAATTCACCATCTCCGATGCGGACCAATTAAAAAAAAGGTACCTAGTAGGTACCCTAAATGTGGTACATGAAAAAAGTAGAATAATAAGTACCTACTTGGTTTTAGCAAAATAATTCAAAGGCTTTTAAGAGAAAAAAAATGTTGACCTTTTTACCCCGGTGTTACCAATGTACCTCAGAGAACATGTTAAGGATTTGGTTCCAGTTTCACTATGAAATGAAATGAAATATATGTTTATTGATACCAAACAAAAATACATCAGTATAAGGTAATGTACATCAAAACAAGTAAGTGAGTATGTGTTAGAAGGTTTGGTTCCCTGTCCCCCGTGCTAGGTCGCCCTGTGTTACGGGGGACAGTAGAGCGTCACTATATCAACTTGTCAACTATTAAATCCAAATGATTATCATCAATATATAAATCATTACTACCAAATCTTAAAAAATCAAATATTTATATTTAAAATATAATTTATATTTACACCTCACCTACAATACCTCTCCCTATGTATTCTCTGAAGATACAAAAACACTATTTGCCCTTTGAGACTATTATGCCCTATTTTTGGCATGGTGAAGGATGAGGAATGTCAGAACGAGGGACACAATTAGCATTCATCTTAATAGTATTACATTATTCATTCATCTTAAGCTTATAGTATAATAATATCATTTCGTACTTAATATTCTAATGTCCTGAAGGGTTGACTGTCAGATAATGCCCAACGGCATTAAGTCTGCCTTTGTATTATGCTTTATTGCATATATTAATTTATAAATAAATAAAAATAAATATTATGGTCAGCCTTAGTCATAATAATTAATATGCAAAGGCGTGCAATGAGCAAGGGCTGCAATGATGGCCAAACTGGAAGGCCTAGAGCGTAGCTAGGCTAGCTCGAGGCAATCATAGCGTGACCAGCGAAGCAGTCATAGTGGGCGGCTTGTATAGTGCTTTACTCAAAAGTGTAAGTACCTAATCTAAATAAAACCAGCAAGTAATTTAAATAAAATATATAATAAAACGTTGAAACGCCTAAATAGCGTCCTGCAATGTTTTGCCGGCCTGTTAGAGCGACCAGCAAAACTTTGCCGGCCGCTCCTTGAAACAGAACGGCAAGGTCGACTTTGCTCAAACAGGGTTGTCAAAATAATGACCACATTACATGCATTTTTGAGTAAAAGCTATTATATCTACTTTAAGAAGCAATGTGTTTAATAATATTAAAATATTTATAATAATAACTATTACTTACAATACAGTTTTAATTCATCAATTCTCAATGCAATCAAATTAATAAATAAACTAATGGTAACTGTTGTAACCTTTCGTTACAAACAAAACAAAACGCCGTTGCTAGGCAACGCAACTGACAATTTGTTTTTAAATCATATTTATTATTGTAAATAATAATTACAACCAGTGTTCTGTGATTCCCACAGTGTATGACATTTGACCCTATTTTTTTAATAGAACCATTGTATTTATTTTCATTTAATTAAAATTAGATAGGTAAATTATTTATTGTGAAGTGGACTGTTGATTCATCGAATTCTAAATGAATTAAATATAATAATAATATGTAGGACAATTTACACATATTGCTTTGGTCACAAACTAAGCTTTAGGCTTGTACTATGTGTAGGTACCAGAAGCAACGATATAATACACATTATATTTTATAAACACCATGACAAATCGTATAGAAAAAAAGTACTAATATTTTTTGGCCGTGGGTGGGAATCGAACCCACGACCTCCGGATATGCCAAAGGCGCAACCACTAGTCTATGGAGGCTGTCAATAAACCCAGCGGTGGGGTTTTATTCCTACCTCGTCGTAGCAGTTGGGTATAATTAAAAAAATATATATTTAAATAGGCTATAATAATAACTTCACGATACGGTCCATAGGCGCAGAACAGTAATCATAGACGTCCAATATAATGTGGTTGATTCTGCAGTATTTTAAAAAATCTGCTGTGAAAAAAAAACTATTAATTTAAAAGAGATCGGTTTGAAAATAAAATAGCACAGCCCATGCTACTCGTTGATAATAGGCCTTCCTATTGGTAAAAAAAACCAAATCGGTTCAGTAGTTTTTGAGTTTATCCGGAATCAAATATTTTCTATTTATAATATTAGTATACCTAGAGGTATCACTTACAGAACACATTTTTTATTAAGAAGGGATTTTAAGAAATGAAATACCAAAAAAATATATCTTTAAACACGTATGGTCAAAATAACTCCAAATGCATATTGGTGTCGTATAATGCAATTAAAATACCTACAAAATTTAAGTACATAAAAAAAAATGTATGGGCGACACAAAAAAAAAAAATAAGTTTCGTTATTTTCATCAAAGAACAAAATATAAAAATTTTCTATAGCACTGTAAAAAAACCTAAATAAAAAAACGCTTATCTTGTATAAGCGGTCATAGAATTATTATAAAAATCAATATAGTTTTAATTTTGTTGAAAACAGTGGTTCTGAAATAATATAGATTATTCTTCCTAGATGACTGGTTATCAAATGACGTCCTTGCAATTCACAAACAGGAATTAAAATTCTACGTAGATAACCCAGTTATCCAAAAATAATGAAAAAATATTCTTAGAAAACCGGGTTATCAAACAACAACTATTTTCCTGTTTCAATACTGGTTATAAACGCGGTGTCGTAGTAAAATATTTGGTAAGTGTGAACCTTATGGTAATCTGGCTCTTTTTCTTAGGTAATTCTGCCTTGTCTTTGGCTTACATCAATTTTGACGATAAATCATAGCAGACCACCGAGCAACACGTCGCCGAGCACGCGGCGAGAAGAGAGAAAACTTCCAGCGTTTATGGATAACTAAACACGAATGGCAATTTGTCTTGTGCAATAAAGGGTAAATGAAACTTCATGTCGTTGAAGTTACTCTGCAGACAAATCCCGGTGAGTGTAGTCGCTATATTACTGACAATTACTCTTAGCGACAAATGTGGGTGAGGTAACGAGAAGACTAACTTACAAGTTCCAATATACACATGTGCAGATTGGTTCGGAAGCTAGTCATGTTCGCCATACCACCGGTAGGCTATAGCTATAATGACTATGGAGCAACCGTGGCAGGACTGTGGGTATGGTGTGAGCAGAGATTGCCAACTCTGATTGCAACGAGAAGGCACCTGGGGCTCTAGAGAAAAATCAGGCGAGGCGACATGTCGTGTCGCCTTCAATCAAAACTGTATAGACTTTGGCAGGTGACAGCGTACCTCACGCATACTGTCACTGTCAAAATACATACGTTTTTGACTGAAACGACGCGACAAGTCGCCTCGCCTGCTTTTTCTCTAGAGCCCCTGGGCACTGAACAGTGTCGCCTGATTCAGTGTTCTGACCGGAAGCGTAGCCTACTGGAGAGGTATCGCTGTGGTTTCGGCCTCTAGGTTATGGCGAAATACAAATAAACGATATTCAGAAGGCGCGACTCATAAGCGACAAAACACCCAGTAGGTATATTGGAATGGAACTGTTGGTACCTGAATTAACAATTACCTAAATACTTAAAATGCCTCAGTGCGCTTTTAAAATAGGTTAAGTTAGCTAGTAGAGAATAAATTAATAAAGGGGCAAATAGATTGTGGAGTGTGTCAATTATATATTCATATAATTTTAGCACATGTGACTGCATAACTCTGAGATGTTAAGATTATGCAGTCCATGAATAGGGGCCACCAATGCTACAATCGTCGAATAGATGCGTCGCTGGTAGTCTAATATGTCAAGCCTTTTAAGTTTCAGCTTTTTAAATTCACGCATTGGTTCAAGAACCCGCGCGATAATAGGTAGGAGGAAAGAGAGATCCCCGCTGGCAATACATAGCGCCACGAGCCGTGGTCAGTCACGCGTAGACAGTTACGGGTTTTCTTTTGTTTATAATAAATAACATGCACACAAAAGAAGTTACATTACTGATAAATATTGTCTTAAATTGGTTAGCCGAGACAATACAATAACCTGTAAATACCTAGAATATTTTAATATTCCAAATTATAATTTGTTGCCTTTACCAATTTTTACATCCATAAGTAACTCTATAGCTTACTTAAACTTTGAATTTCAAGACTTTATCTATTGGTCCTATAAATTGCCATGTTTTGATTCTGATTTCCACAGTACAATTATTGACATTAATATAAATTTACCCAATTTTAAATCTAAATATGATGTTTACCAATATCTTGAATCAAAAAAAGATTATATAAAAATCTATACAGATGGGTCAAAAACGATCGACAAAACCGGCTTTGCATATTATAATTCTTATTCAAAAGAGGGAATGACGTTTAAATGTAATAACAATTTTTCAATATTTTCTGCTGAATTACTTGCTATTTTATTTGCCGTTGAACATTGTATAGAAAAGCGTTATAAAAAAAATCTTATTTTATCAGATTCTATGAGTGCCTTACAGGCTATTAAAAGTAAAAACATTAAAGCTACTACAAATTATATAATTTATAAGATTAGACTTGTTATTAACACTATTATATGTCGAGGAGATGTAATTGAATTCTGTTGGATTCCTGGACATTGTGGAGTAAGAGGAAATGAAATTGTAGATACTATGGCAAAAAGTTGTGACAATAATAATATTTGTAATTATATGGTACCATGTACTGATTTAAATTTATTCCTAAAACAAATTATGATTAATAGATGGCAAAAATACTTAACAGAATCTAGATTGGTAAAGGGTAAATGGTTAGAGATTATTAACCCAAAAGCCTCTACTAAAGCCTGGTTTGAATATTATAGAAATTTTCATAGTAGACATTTTATTACTACCCTAAGCAGATTACGAATAGGTCACTGCAAATTCCCTGCTCATATATTTAGACTTAACTTGGTTGATACGCCTCACTGTAAATACTGTAACTCTGAATTATGTGATCTTGACCATCTATTCTTCATTTGTCCATATTTTTCATTACAGCGACTGTTATTTATTAGTTCTTGTTTAGAGATAATAAACAAAAATAAATTCCCTTCTTCTGTACAAGAATTATTAAAAAACACAGAACTATATATGTCAATATATAAGTTTGTCTTAAATTTCTTGTAAATATTTAGATTATCTTTGTGCTTACCAAATAAATATTATGAATTAGATAAGTATAGTAATTATAATTAAATTTTTTTATCGTTAGACTTTTTATGTTATAATATAGGATTAATTTTGTGTTTCTATTACTTAATTCGATTTGTAACTTTTTCTTTTGTTAGATATAACTATATTAGATTCAATATGTTTTAAGATGAATTTTGTATAATTTAATATTTAGTTTTAAGTCTATCTACTTTTATATAATTACTACTAAATGGTATAAAAATGTATAAAATTTATTGATATATAGGCTGATGGTCTTTGCTACCAATGCCTTAATAAATTAAAAAAAAAAAAAAAACATGCACACAAAGTTGTGGACACAAAGTATTTACAATAAAATTAAAAAACAATGGCCCCATTGATTATTTTGACAATCTAGCGGTTACGTTAGAAGGAACAGAGGTTCTTGAGTTTTTTGATATCGCATTAACACTTTTAATATTTTGGTACTATTATTGTTTAGGTGACGCGAAGCCGCTCCGTCACTCGTTATAGGTTGCGTGCGCCGTGTTTTTGTTGGTTTGGTTGTTTTTTTTTATTCCAGAATCGTTAGAAAATTATCTGTTTTTATATATATTTTTTGAAACGTTAATACAGCAGTGCAGGGGCCTTAGAGAAAATTCAGGCGAGGCGCAGTGTCGCGCCGCTTTCAATCAGAACTGCAGCCCTGCGTATAAAAGTTTTACAAATAATGTCTATATTCACCGTTTGATATTGTCATAATGTACAAGCACTTCCATCTCCTCATAGTCCACCTCCAGTATTTGTGCCGAGGACCAAGACTCATCAAAGTCCTTCACCTCCACCTTAGTGCCGATAGAAAGCGTCAGGCTTCTGGAACCTGAAAATATAATAAAATAGCTGAAATTGGAAAGGTGGATCCACAACATGGTGAGGGATATATCCCAACCATATTGTAAAGTTGAGGATACAATTTATTTGAAAATATAGGGATTATCTTTTTGAAGACCTATTAGGAGCAACGAATGGTGTCTTTCTTATGAGGTTGTTTACACAATGTCATGTTCTAACCCCGAAATTAAATTCAGGATTTTTTTATATTTTACAGTTAACTTAACCTCTGAATTTTTTTTTTTTTTATATTATTGAGCAGAGTGTTGGTTGGGTTGACTCTTTTTAATTGAAACTATACAAAATATAAATAAATAATGTTATTAAATATTTGTTATGGCATTTTATTTCACATTAAAAAGATTGAGATATGCGTTAGTTGCGAGCTAGAGGGAGATACATATAAGTGATGTTTTTGTGGGCGCGCTAAAAGACTGGCCCACTTGTTTACTGGCACGCTAATAGCGCCGTGAGTTGTTAAATCGCGCTTCTTTTCTTCGAACCGGTGATTATCACTAAAAGCGATGGTCCTCCTATAAAACTCCATGGGCCTCATGACAATGAGGACAATGGAGTTGGTGTGAACAAAACTTTAGTAAGGTAGGTATATAAACACTGCGTATCTATACTGACCATTAACAGTATCCTCATTAATAACAAAGCTGTCGGTATCCATGTCAGTAACTTTCAGTCCTTCTCTATTTGTTGACCCTTTTTCCCCACTAAGTATTACATCAAATTCCGAGTCAGGGGGTTTGGCCTCTAGAGCCATGTCACCTACGGTATCCATGTTATTTTCTATATTCTCGGCCATCCTAGACTCAATAGTCCATGGAAATATTGAGGGTACGGCATCTAAAAATCAAATACTTATTATAATATTTATATTATGTAGAACTGATATCTAACACTTTTACTATACCTGCACAAAACTACAACACAAACAAACTACATTAGCAATCTACTTATCACAGGATGTGAAGGAAATAATAGCTATACCAACATTACATAATTAAAGAAAAATAACCAAACTAAAATATAAAAAACAAAGAAATATTTCCAAAAACAAATTAAAATACAATTTCAAAATTTTCTTAAATTTCTATATCTTCAAAATGTTAACATACAAGCAAAACTTAGGCACATTATTCTGTAAACCTAACATCAAAACTTAGGCACATTATTCTGTAAACCTAACATCAAACTTCTTCAACATTCCCAAGAAGTTTAAACAACAGCAGCATAACAAACAAGTTGTATTTTGTTCTATATGAAGTTATGAATAAGCTAAAATGACCCAAATACCAAGTAATCAATATATTACTACTAGGACACAGCCTCAATAACATTATGGCCAAAAAAATTACAAGAGACTGGACTTTACCTAACTTACAGTTTAGACCTGGGCCACAGAAGAAATAATAGTACAAGTACAGAAGCTCCACACCGAATTATCAATTAAATAAATAGCGACTCTTGCACTGACACAATAAAGCTCACTTCAGATTGCACAGCGCTAATGGTCTACATTTATATTCATCTAAAGTTGCCTTTCTTTTTATTGCGTAATTCTTTGCTTTTCTGGCGACGTTAGGGTTGTCTTCTTTTAAACAAAACCTAGGTTAGTAGTAAGTACGTAGATCATAAAACAATTTTATTTTAGGATTTTTGCTGCATAGGTATTTTAACCTAAGAAGATACGGAAGCCATTTGGAACACTACATTGTCTATGAAACTAAATATTGCCTTCTGGTGTATAGGCACAAAATAAATAATAGTAGGTACAAGTAGTATAGGTTGATTATGTGGAATGATATAAGTGCGAATAATACCTTTAAAGGAAACAGATTGTACCTACCAACTAATTACAAAGAAAAAACTTACAAAAACATTGCCTCAGTTATATTTGCTTAGTCTGTTATTTATTATTAAGCAACCTATGTACCTAATTGGGAAAATAAATAGGTATGTTTACTTATCAAAACTGCATAATCAGCATAATATTTCTAGTAATAGTTAGTTCATGGTAGTGCACTAACTATTACTACCTATACTTATCAAACAAAACTAAACCTGACCTTGTAAACATTACTTATAAATATAAGTTATAAATACCTAGATATACTATAGTAATTAAATATCTAACAAAGTACGTAAATACGATAGACTTAGATTTTATTTATTTATTTATTTAATTTTTGGTACACAAGCAGATCGCAGTCAAATAATCGTCATCAATAATAAGCTTAGCAATAAATGTCTAGACTGCGATCCAAATGAGTGCACACAACATGCTTAAACAAAACGTTATCAGAGTACAAAGGCACAGTCAGCCTCTGCTCAAGTCACCCACTTCTGCGAAATTCACATATAACGAAAGCGAGAAGAAAAACATGACAAAATGAGCAACCCGAGCCGCGGCCGCTGCACAGTTGAGGTCCAAAAACGTTACCCTAAGAACCACAACTGCATGTACAAAAATATAACAATAATCGCAATTATAACACACAAGAATGAAAAACTATAACAAAACTATGTAAGATACAACAGGCCAGCTACCACCAGAAATAATGAGGACAGTGTGTTTTCGGCAAGTATATACTTAGGATATTACTCCATAGATAGGATCATAAACGGTTGAGGATCTCTGGCGTAACAGATCTTTTGTAGCGAATAAAATTACCATCAAATACGTCAATCTGCACATCCCGCCACCTGACGATGTTATTATATGTACGACACATTCTTACCAATGGGTTGTAGAAAGATGTGTTGTTGGTGTAAGTCTGAAGAGAGAATATATTGGGACATCTCGCTTTATGTCGAGTATTAATATTAATTGACGACAGTAAGGAATCCGAGTCTATAGTAGAGTGTAATATTTTATGTAGGCACAAAAGGTCGTACCTTATACGACGACATTTAAGAGAGAGGACTCCAAACTTCTTCAACCTAGCAGAGTAGTCATTCATCAAGCGACCGCATCCAAACCTATACGACAGCACTTTGACACTTTTTCTGTACTCCTTCAATTCTTTCCGAGTGCACCGTATAATATGGAGACCAGACAGGACAGCAGTACTCCAGCACACTGCGAACAAGGCTGTTAAAAAGAACTATGACTGAGTTTGGATTTTTAAACTCCTTGGTCGATCTTAAAACAAATCCAAGTAACTGATTGGATCTATCGATAATACTATCATAGTGCTGTCTAAAAGTAAGGCCATGGTCAAAAAGTACGCCCAGATCCTTTACGACAGCATTGCGGTTCAACATTTTATCATTAATGGCATAGCTATAGCAGATCTTGCTCTTCTTGCTGGAAAAGGATATCACAAAACATTTATCTGTATTAAGGGACATTTTATTCTGGATACACCATTCAGACACGGTTCCAAGATCTCTCTGAAGAGCCAAACAATCCTCTGTGCAAGTTATTGTTTTAAAAATCTTTAAATCATCTGCATATAAAAGACAGGGACAGTCAAGGCGGGCAACCAAATCATTAATAAAAACCAAGAACAATAGTGGTCCAAGGTGTGATCCCTGTGGCACTCCAGATAGGATAGAAACAGGCCTAGAATAATGTCCCCTAAGTGCCACCAGCTGACTCCTTTCACTCAGATAAGATTCGATCCACCGCAATAAAGCACCGTGAATCCCCAACGAAGAGATCTTCTCGCAAAGAAGTTGATGGTTGACTCTGTCGAACGCCTTGCTAAAGTCGGTGTATAGGGTATCAGTTTGAAAACGACCAGCAAATGCACCACACAGATACTTCTTGTACTCCAATAGGTTACTAAGTGTTGACTTACCCTTAACAAAACCATGCTGTCTATCAGACAAAAACTGTTTAAGATAATTGTAGAGGGGGACAAAGACCAAAGATTCGAAAAGTTTAGGTATACAAGACAAGATACTAATAGGTCGATAATTCTCGCATTTTCTTTTATCGCCCGCTTTGAGGATCGGGATGATATGCGCCCTCTTCCAGACCGTGGGAAATACACCAGCACACAAAGATCTGTTAAACAAAACATATAAGGGAGTACTAAGTTCCTCTGCACACGCTTTAACAAATAGAGCTGGTATTTCATCGGGACCTGCAGTCTTACCTGTATCAAGCTTTTTCAGCTTAGTAAGGATATCTGTCTCCTCAATAGTCAACCCAGAAAAAGAATCATTGCCTGAACCACTAACAATGGAAAGGGAGGTCGGTGTTAAAGATGAAGAACCCACAAAGACAGAGCCGAAGTAGTCGGAGAACAACTGGCATATAGACTCACTGTCAGATGCCATCCTTCCATCGAGTGTCATGGTAAGAGGAACAGTTGAAGATCCCTTTCTTTCTTTAATAAATTTCCAGAACATTTTAGTATCGTCATTCAAAGAGTCCTCAACTGAGGAAATATAAGTCTTGTAACAGCTGGCCGTAAGTTTCTTACTTCTCGTTCTGAGTAACGCATATGTGTCGTAGTCCCTGGGATTACCAAACCTCTTGAAGCGTTTGTGGTATTTATTTTGTTCCTTCAAACAACATATGAGAGCCTTGCTATACCAGGTTGGATGTCCGTGTGATCTGCCCCTAGTTATAGGTGTATGCTTCCGTATAATGTCAAGGACAATGTTGTAAAAGTTTTCCACACAAACATTAATGTCATCTTGAGAAAACAGATCAGCCCAATCTACTTTACCTAAGGACTTTTTTATTTCAGTATAATTACTCTTGTAAAAGTTAAGTCGCTTTGCATTCCCAGGTGGCAAGGATCTAGTCACGGTCAAATTAGGAACTGATACGAGATAAGCAAGGTGATGTTTATCTGTATTACAGATTGGGACATCCTCAGAAACATCAATGTTTTCCAAGTTGGAAAGCACTAGGTCTAAAAATCTATTACACATGTTAGGGATAGGGTTGAACTGCTTTAATTCACAAATATTCATAGTGTCGGATAACAACAATGCCTTGCCATCCTTCGGGTCAGTTGGCGCTAACGATGTACCACAACCCTGAACCCACCTGATATTTCCAGTATTAAAGTCCCCTAGCAAAACAAACATGCCTGCTCCATCCGAGCCCAGAATAATGTCCTGGCAATTCGCATAAAAATCCGAAACATCCCTATGTGGAATGTCAGGCGGCAAGTAACACAGACAGACGTTCAGTGTAAATGCACTTAACATTACGCTCACCCAAAGGTCCTCAACCCCACTGTCCCAAGATGACCGACGAACTACATTTAGATGTTTTTTAGTTGCTATAAGAACTCCACCACCCTCACGTTTCAAGGAGCAGCTATCCTGGCGGTCTCGCCTGTACACATTATAACGACTATCAATAGCCTCACCATCATGATATTATTGATATTCAATTGATTCAGTTAAGAGTAAGACCCAGCTTCATTTGATATCAGTAGAACCCATGTTCATTTGATATCACAGAGCTAACATAAATGTTGAAAGTATGCAACTTGAAATGACCGCCTCCAAGCTAATAATGAAAATAATTTATTTGGCAATCTAATGATCACTTTATAACATATAGAATATAGCTGCTGGGTGTTTATAAAATATAATATATATTTATTATTGTTTCTGCTACACATAGTACAAGGGACCAGGACCAGTCATACTATTATTTATATCAACAAATGGAAAAAAACCTTCACAATGATCAAGGAGAGCTGCTTGTTTACATAGTAATAATAATAAAAAGTGTGAAGAGTGCTATGGGGTAAACCCTCAAATACAAAGTTGCAATTTGTGTAAACAAAATTAAGATATTGTAAAATCAAAATATTTTTTTCAATTCAATTCTTATTTATATGGCCTCATGTTTTTTGCTTGTGTCTAGTTGTAAAAAAGTACTAACACTAAGGAGCACAAAAATAATTACAATGACTAATAAAATTAGTCACTTAATTTTTTATATATTTTTTTAATTTACTTTCAGAACAACAGATATATGTTTTTAAAATCTAAAATAGCAATAAAAAAAGTCAGGCAGAAAAAAAAATCTACATTGTGTTCCTATTATGTGCATTGAAGCAATCAAGATAAGAGTCTACTAAAAATACATTAAAATTTATGCATGTAAAAAAAAATTAAAGGCAATATTAATTTTCACACTCATTGACAGAAAGGTACCTGATTTTAAAACAAAATTACAATCCATATAATGAAGATAATCAGCTTTTAAGAAATGTCTTGAACAAACATAAGCCCTCACAAAGAGTTCTTCCTCAACAACTTTTGTGTTATCCAACCATTTTGTGTATAACTTGCTGTCTTTTGGAAACCTATGAAATATGACTCCTGTATCTTCTTTTCTCACAGAGGATGATTTGCAAATTTTTATACAACACTTTTTTACGCCCATCCTATATTAATAGAATAATATTGTTAAATAAATATTGTACAGTTAACTAACATAGCATGTAATTTTTTTATACTACTAAAATACCATTATTTGAATCAAAGGAATCTTGCCTAACAGGCTTTGAATTGTACTAGCTGTTTACAAAAGCTGTTAGGCAAGATTTTTATTCTTTATAGAACTAACGGTTCAGTGGAACACAAACATTCCTAAAGACCACACCATCATGTCAAACAAATATTTTGATCTCACAAACGAAATTACTAGAGACGGTTATAAAACTCAACTTTATGCAGTGGAAGTCAATGCAAGAGGAATTCCAGCAAAGTCTTCACTTTGTCTATTGAATTGAAGTTCAGCTGTCAGAACTTTTATGGAGCATGTTTCCAAGATGGCGCTAACAGGATCATATAGTATTTGGTTGAGTAGAGAGGCTAGTTAACACTGTACAGGTGAGAATTGAAAGGTCTTTAAACCTACTTCGCGGTCTCTAGTCTGAGAATGCTGGAGTTCATTTCCCTGCCTTTCAACCAAGCGATGGACCCGTTACCCGCACGGAAAATCCATGGATAGCTAAGAACATTGTCTCTCTTGTCTGTAAGGTAGGTCAAGAATGAAAATGGGTACAAAATTTTCGAGTGCTCCAAGTTTCAAGGGAGATCCGGAATTAGAAATTGATTAAAACAAATGTGGCATTGGACATGGACGATTAGATAATTCCTGAGCTAAAAACAATATGGAAAACTAAAACTAGTAAAAATAAACATTTATAACCACATATATTTATACTTACGTATTTTCGTTTAGTCATACATTGGATAGATACCTAAGATTTTTGACAGGTATAAACAATAATTTGTTGTGTGTTACACATTACGTAATTATTATTCGTACAAAATTTTTAGATTAATTACAAGTAAATCACAAATTTAGTTAACAAAGAACAAAAAAAATACAAACGTGCTTGGTGCTAACCATAGATTACTAACGAGCAAAGCACAGACTACCTACCTTCTCACCTCACGGTCCGAATGACGATAACTAGTATATATATTATTAATCTATGACGATAACAGGGGCTTTATTCCGAGTTTTGACACGTTCACCGTCGCGCATTTTGCTTAAAGTGCGGGTATTGAAATATAAGTTCTATCCTGTTAATTATAAAGTTGAAATTCCAATGCTCATAAGATGTTCAAACTTACGAAGAATTCGTGTATTTCAAGATGGCGGCATTATTATTGCCAACCTAATACATACTATATAACCATTGGAATAGAGCTTATATTTCCATATTTATAGTTTGCGCAACGTCTTGTCGTGATTAGCGGTTGCAAACTCGGAATAAGGCCCCAGCGCTGTCTACTGAACAAATAAGTAGCTGTTAGCGCTGACGTTCATAATCACCGATCCGATTGAAAAAGCGTGACCACTCACGGTACTATTAGCGTGCTAATGAAACGGACCAGTGATTAAGCACGCTCACAAGAACATCGCTTGTATGTCCCTCTATCTCGCAACTAAAACATATGCTCCTCTCACTCTGTTTTAATGTCAAATAAAACACGAAACAAAATAAATAAATAAATACCATCACGGGTGCCTATTTGGCTCCCGAGAACCGTTTAAACGGCCTCAGGGTCCTAGTGGAGGCATTAACCCATCCTCATTTCGCCGATGGTATTCGGAGGCAACACCTAACAAGTGGCGAGCTTGTTGCAGTGTTTATGATGAAATAGCCTCGTTGTATAAAGCGGTCAACCATCCCAGGCCGGCCTTGTTGTCATCTGCTTAACCTTGTTATCAGTTGCGCAGTGACTTAAACACTAAATAAATGAAAACACAACATTTTTAACTGTCTACTTTATAATTATTTTAGGAATTCTATTACTTTCCTCAAAAACATGTTTCTAGATAAATGTCATTCTGACTCACAGCGATTTCACCCAGAAGCAAAATCACTTACGCGTTCCGACCTCAGCATCGCTGCCACGGATCGCTGGTTTTTTTAGCCAAGGTCGTTTCACCGCGCGGAAATGTTAGCAATTCAAGTTACCATCAATCGTTCCGCTTGATGGTAATTTGAATTGCTAACATTTGCTAACTCAAATTTTAACACGAAAAGCCGGGCTAGTTTTTGACAGATGTTTGTTTACATGTGAATATCTATCTACAAATTGGAATTTAATTAATTATTTTATATATTCATATCTGTTTTAGTTTTAAAAGTTCGATTAAACCTAAAAAATTAATATCGTGTAACTAAATTCAGCTTTGGTATGTTTAGTTTGAGGTTGTTAATTAAATTAATATTGTGATATTATAAAATTATTGTATTTAAATAATAGTTAATTAAAAAATATTGATTTATTATATAATGTTATGGTAGTAATATTTTTAATTTCAATTATTTGATTCAAAATAGTGCTTCTTGTCAAAAAGTGGCATCAAAAATCAACACCGATCGTTTCCGAGCTGCATTTTAGCATCGCTAAAAAAAGTGACATGGCCGTGTTAAAACGGGCGGTCGCGCTGGTTTTTGATGTCACCACGAAAAACTGCCCGCGCTAGCTCTCGGAACGAAGAGACTGTAAGTCCTATATGGCGTATGTAATGACGTCACTATTAATGTCAATAGGGAATATGCATGTAACGCCAATTATTATTATTTTAATATAGAATGTTCCTTTTATGTCTTTGAACATATGTACAGTAATCTATTTTATTTTGATTAGCTAATTTTTTTATAAATACGATTTTAAAAATCCTTTTTTTTTTGTAGAAACGGAACGCATTTCTAAACGCTCCGACATTCGGTACGTTTGAGTACTACAGCAAACACTTCATGTGACGTCATTCGCGCATAAACAAATGTCAACGTGTGTTCTATAGTCTACAGTTTCTTATTTTCTCGGGTATTTATTGTCCTTTGTTACGATAATTTGTTAGAAATAAACCTTTTGGCTAACTTTTGAGGTGCAATAACATTAAACTAATACGCTTTTTGAGCACGAATGACGTCACAGAATGGCGGCTAGTGATGTACCGTTTTTTACGGCGGTAGTGGCAGAAAAAGTTTAAACCCTTTTATTTTGGTATTATTACCCTTTAAAAGATGTTTAATATTTGTTTTTAGGGTCTAATGTAATTACTCTATCAAGTAATTAAATAAACGAAAAACATGCATATTCCCTATTCATATATCGTTAGCGCGCTTACGTCATACGGACCGTTGACAGCGCTGACATCGATTTCGCCGTGGATCGGACCGGTAGGTCAGTCAGCCGTGTCCGTAAACTAACACTTTAACACTGGGTAATGTCACTACACTATATGCATCTCTTCTTCTCTAAGCATTTTTCAATATTTTTATCGCACTCTGTAACATTACCCAGTGTTAAAGTATTACGTTTCCGAACACGTCTCTGAGTTCAGAGTTTCAGCACCCCTAGCACGGCCAAGCCAAGACAAGATATAAAGTCGCGAACCAAAAAGTAACTATTTTTTTATATCAACCAATCAGGTGCAACTTTGCAGCGCTCTTATTGGTTGATATCAACCAATCAGAAATTAAAAAAATGTTTTGTTTGACATCCGCTCGCGACTTTATGTCTTGTCTTGGCTTGGCCGTGCTATGGGTGCAGACCACGGCTGTGATAGCTAATACTAATATAGGATATGAAAAAACAATTGATTTTATTGATAAATGGATTATTTATAATCGTTTTCCAAATACAGAAAAATCGATAATTATCATACCAATTATGTAAAATACACTGTTTAATCGATTTTTTGTAAAATGCGCCATCAATGAGCTGAAATAAGTTGTAAGTCGTGAATTTGTAAAATAAATCGCGATTATTGTTTTGTATTCAATATCATTTTTGTTTAATGTATTTTTTATAGGTTTTCATTATTGTGACAAGCTAACATTTCCGTTATAATATGGCTGTTGTCTCGTTACCGCTGATGCAAAGTACAGATACAAAATTTTTCAAATAACCTAATCATGTTTCGGTTTTAAAATGTAAGATCACCGGTTTTCCTTTCAAAGTGCGATTACGAATCCGACGAGGTTTTTTTTTTCAATTTAATGTTGTCTATTCTTTAGGTAGGTAACTAGATAAAAAAGCTTTAAGCGCGAATGCTGATGCTTCCAACTAAAAGGTGCGAACTAAGGTTCTGTACATAAAAAAAATGCATTTTAATATTATTAATTAAAAAAATCGATTATCTGAAAAATCAATTATTTTTGTCTAAATAAATCGATATTTGTAAATCGATTATTTAGTTGCTAGAAAATATCGATTATTATTTCATCGTTTTTTTTTTCTTTAGATGTCACATCCCTACTAATATATTGAGAAGGTGCTATGTGCTACTACTACTCTATGGTTAGTACATACGGACAGTGTTGCCAACCTAGTGGTTTTTCCACTAAAACTGGTAGTTTAGACCAGTCTTTCAGCGGGGAAATGTTGTTTTAGTGGCTGGTGGTTTTTGTTAGTGGTTTAGTTTACAACAGTTAGTGGGGAGCAAGACCACTAACTATGAAGTAAAACTTATTTAGTACCGTTGTGATTTGAGACTCGATGAGACAAACATTTACCTAAGCTTGCGAGAGAATAAAATAGAATACATACAGGTTATTTTTTTATTTCATAAGGTTTTCTGCCATACATGTGCTGCAAATTAGCTACTGACTAGTTATTCCACGCAATTCTTGAAGATTCGCTAGATAATAGTTTCAAAATTTTACTTATAACCCGTGTGAACTGCACTATTATTGTAAATAATATGTATATTGTATTTACATTAAAGTTTTCATTTCTTCAGCTATGTGACAATAAAAATACTTTTTATATAACATAGCCTGTTTTATTTTGAAGTAATTATTTTTATTAGAAATCGCCGCTTTTGGAACCAGTTCCGGAATTACATCTTCAGTATCGAAAATCAGTTCCGGGATTGTAAATCATTGGATATCGCATGCCCTAATTAGATTACCAAAAAACACAATTCAAATATTTAAACACAAGTCTATCAAATAAAAAAGTATTATTATTTGATCAAAATATTACAAATTCTGGGTCTAACTAACTAGGTCACTGTTAAATCAAATTGTATTTAGGATTATGTACAGGATTTACTATAAACCAGTTTCACTAATTTTGCCAAATTGAAAAATTATTAGTTACTTAACATCGGCTACTTAAAAATCCGGGTGTTTTAATAATTAATTGGCAGACTTATTATATATTTCTGCTCATAAAAAATAATCTCGATAAAAAAAATATCGACCCCGCCACAGCACTCCAAGACGTCATCAGTGTAGTAGTGTGCGTATAGGTGTGAGTTAACGGCAACGCCCACCTCCACGCTTGGTTTGTATGAAATATGTTGAACATGCCGTCTCTAGTAGCGGCGCGCGTGGATTCCATGCTCTGTGGGTCAGATAAATGAAGATTAATAAATGTTATATATTAAGCTTTATATATATGTTTACCTTACATTAGATACATACATGTAATTCCCTAATAATATTAATATAAAATAATAAAACGTTACTCTAGGTACCACCCTAACTATTTATAGTGCATTCTATGCTTGCATGGGAATTAAAATTCCTATAAATAAAAGAGCTTGTATAAACAATATATGTATAATAGTACATACTACACATACCCTACTTAGTACCATTATATAATTAAAAAGGTATTCAATTTCTTGATAATTATATACTTTCAGGGTTTGTTTATGTCTGTTTGTCATAGCTTTGATTTTCACACCTGGTTTGTTATAAGCCCCGCTTTTTCACTTCTCTGTTGCTAGTTGTTTGCATAATAACTGGAACTAGGTCATCCGCAAATCTCAGTTGAGATAGTTTACTTCCATTTATGTTAAGCTCATAGCTATTCCAAATAATTCCAATCAATGTAAATGACGAAAAATTTCCTCCAATACGGCCGAGATAAGTTTAAGGGATGTGTTTGTGGGTTTCCTTGTCGGACTCTTATTTATGCATTTTAATTTACACAACGCAATAAAAAAGTTCTAAAACCAAAAAAAATACAATACTTTGAGTTAATTTAAATCAAAACAACGGCGTCGTTTTGATAGAATATAGCTCGAAAGGGAGACCCCGACTTAGCCCGTTTACAGTCGAATTTAGCGTCTAGCACTAGCAAAAAACGAACAAAAATGTGTTCTTGGCTGGCAATTCTCTCCGAGTATGTAGCGGTTTCTGTCAAAATGTATGGGGAAATTGGCCTCTCGCGAGCGCTTTAACGAAAACGAAAGCCCAACGCTCACCGTGTTCTTGGCTGGCAATTTGTTCTGTCAACGTATTTAACGAAAGTGACGTCATCACCAAATGTCATCTTCATACAAAACTTTCGTGCGCGTTTTTAGCGCTCATGCTCTTGGCTAGGGGGGCAGGGGCCGTATTCCGAGTTTGTAACCGCTAAACACGTTGCGTAAACTATAAAATATAAGTTTTATCCTGTTAATTATAGAGTTGAAATTCCAATGGGCCACACATGTTCAAACTTGCGAAGAATTCGTGTATATGTAATTTTTGACGTAACTTTCATTCTTTTGAACGCCGGAGGGTCACCGCTCGGCCCGATTATTGACGTTCCGATATTATATTAAAAAACCGCGAGTAATTTTGAGTATGTTGTTTTGTAACATATAATAATTATATTATGAATGAATTAAAAATATAAATTAAAATCAATATACATTTTTTATTATATTAATGGTGTAAAAATTATTGTATAGGTAGTTTTTACAGCTTTGTATATTAATGCTTATATTAACTTACATACCTAATTGGACCGATACTAATTATTTTAGTGTTAAAGAGAGAGAGATAATAAAAAATAAATCCTATTGGTGTTACTATGTGATATCTCGTTTTATTTAACGGGCCAATATACCATAACATTTGATTAAAAACAAACCTAATAGAAAACAGAAACATTGCAGACAAACTTTTTGGCATTATAAATATCTAAGTTGTAAATATAAACTGAAGAATTCTAAATATAAATTCGAGGCTTCCGGGGCGGCCCACAACCAATTTATTTTTAAACATTCTGTGATAAAGGAAGAAATTTTGCAGGTATATCGTTCTTGGATTGGAAATTACTTTTTGAATAGGTACGTATCAAATTAAATAAGTACTTCTAAGGTTGTATATTTCATAATTGATTAGACACGTTGTTAAAACATTTGTATGCCGAATAGGCGAAACAAAGCGGACCTTTGTGTTTACAACACCCATCTATTTACCTTTGTTTCTTATATAAATAAATGTTATTTTAGGTGTTTTTGGATATACACTGGAACTATGATTGATGACCCCTGTCATGGATGCCGTACCTAATTAATACCTAAGCGGACCAATACAGTGCCAAGTCAGGATATGTGTGGAGCAAGCAAATAGTTATCTCAAGAGGTCATTAAAATACCTTGGATTAGACAGAATTCTGGGCCCTTAACAAAGAACCGATCGATAATCGAATCGAAATAACCATCGAAAGCCATATGTATGGGATTTGACGTTTCTCGGCGATCGGACTCTACTCCATAGAGTAAATTTCCTATACATTTTTATCGATCGATTGGCGATCGTGTTCTTTGGTCAGGCCCCTGCACTATGATTCTGAAGAGTCTTCCCAAATTATAATGCCTTGTTGTGCAACATAATAACCAATATGATGATTTCTTCTTATCTTATTAAACTAAATACAATTTTGTATTTTTTTTTTATTTCAGGGTTCCTTTGCAGAGTTTCAAGGACAGCTACCCCCTTCCCCATCAAGAGAGGTTACAAACTATGGTGCTCAAAGTTTTAGAGTGGCCCAAGCTAAACAAAATTATTAAATAAATATTTACTTTTAATTTGTTTATGTTTTATTGTGAATGCTAGTATGGCATTTGTTCTGTCAACGAATTTAACCAACGTGACGTCATCACCAAATGTCATTTATGAAGATACAAAACTTACGTGCGCGCTTTTAGCGCTCATGCTCTTGGCTAGGGGGGCTGGTGATTTCAACACTTACCAATTGCGGAATAAGCACAGAAGTGTTGGCAACACTGCATACGTAAGTATCCCTATTTAGTCTGTGGTTAGTAGTTTAGTATTAGTACCATTATTACGTAGTACTCTATTTTATCTGTGACCATTGTTTATCTGTGATCATAATCGATTCGATTGTTTCAGTTTCAAAATTGAATAAATAAAAAGCATATATAAAATGTAAATATGGATTTGGCTAAGTCTTTATTTAATTCTCGTGATCACGAAGGATATGTTGGTAAGGAAGACCATGAAAAAAAAATTTGCGCAGCGCTAGCAGACGACGACCCAGAAGACTTGCTCGAAACTATCCGTGGCCTAAATCTTGCTGATGAATTAATGCCTGCACCGGGAGGAGCGTTCTCCGCCCTCACATCTAGTATGGTGCCGCAAGATATCTTGGCCAAACTAGCTCAACCTGAAGCCGACGGACAGAGCGGTCTTCCTGATTACAGATTTGACGAATTCGGATTTTGTATAGAGGAAGAAGAGAGGTCAGAGGGTGCCACTAATAAACTGGTCGATAGCGCTTTTGTGGAGGACGATCAGCACAGATTGCAATGGGAATTTTTCAGCAAAGAAGTTAGATTTTCAGAAACTGATGGGAAACTCGCAAAAACCGATAAGTTACAACATATGGTCAAAGATGGGGTTCCCCACTCCCTTCGTCCTCAAGTGTGGTTAAATTTATGTGGGGCTAATAAGAAAAGAAGCACTACAGAAATTACATATCATGAAATAGTAAGAGCGTCTGGTGATGATGGATTAGTTACAAGTAAACAGATTGAAAAAGATTTAGTGCAGATATTACCAAATAATGTTTGTTTTTCTCATCCAACAAGCACTGGTGTTCCTCGATTGAGAAGGGTTTTGAGAGCACTAGCATGGCTTTACCCAGATATAGGTTATTGTCAAGGGACTGGAATGATAGCTGCTTCTTTACTTCTTCTGATGGAAGAAGAAGAAGCTTTCTGGATAATGTGCACAACAGTAGAAGACCTCCTACCTGCATCATATTACTCCTCTACCCTGATTGGAATACAAGCAGATCAAAAAGTTCTTAGAAGTTTAATATCTTCATACTTACCTGGTGTGGATCAGGTTCTCACCGCTCATGACATTGAGTTATCTCTAATAACTATGCAGTGGTTCTTAACACTATATGCTAACATAGTACATATGAAAGTATTGCTTCGAATTTGGGATTTATTCTTTATTGAAGGGTCTATAATTTTATTTAAAATTACCCTTGCTATGTTAAAAATTAAAGAAAATAGATTTACTGAAATTTCAAATTCAGCTCAAATTTTTAATGCTCTCTCAGATATACCAGGAGAAATTGATGATGTGGATTTACTTATAAAGACGATTGATGAAGTATGCGGAGACACATTAAGCCCTGCACTTATAGAAACACATAGGAGAAGGCATCTGGCATATCTAATGGCAGATCAAGGAGCATTAGTTGGGAACCCAGGGACAGCTGGTAACCTACCCAAACAGCAGTTACAAAGAAGACAAATCAAGAAAAGTAAATCTGTAATCCAAACTATATTATTTGGAGAAGAGAGCAACAATGATGATGTAATATCTAAAAATGTCAAACAAACTGAAATATTAGTTGATCTCAGAGAAGCCATTCTGCAAATAGCACGACATTTTCTGGCTCTGGAACCTCAGCTGGGTTCTGAAGTACAACTCACAGCCGACTACAGCATGCAAAGCCATGGCGCTGACAGGGAACGCTATGTCAATGTATCCAAAAGTAAGAGAAGACGTGCAAAAGCATTATTAGATTTTGAAAGAAGAGATGGTGATGAATTAGGCTTTAGAAAAAATGATGTCATTGAAGTTATCAGTTCTCGAGATGAACACTGTTGGATTGGTGAACTGAATGGGCTAAGAGGCTGGTTCCCTGCTAGATTTGTTAAGCTGCTTGATGAAAAAGGAGTTAAGTACAGTAGAGCTGGAGATGATTCTGTTACAGAAAAAGCTGCACATTTAGTAAGAGGAGTTCTTGCTCCGGCATTCAAAAGAGTTTTACTACATGGTATAAAGAGACCAAGCTTCCTAGATGGTCCTTGCCATCCATGGCTCTTCATAGAAGAAGCTTCCTCTAGAGAAGTCGAAAAAGACTTCAATTCTGTATACAGTAGATTAGTTCTCTGCAAAACCTATAGGTTAGACGAAGATGGTAAGGTTTTAACCCCGGAAGAATTACTTTACAGATGTGTTCAAGCTATAAACTTATCCCATGATAATGCCCATGCCCAAATGGATGTAAAACTCAGGACACTTATATGCATGGGTTTAAATGAGGAGGCATTACATTTATGGCTGGAAGTGCTGTGTTCCAGTGTAGATGTGGTGCAGAAGTGGTATCATCCATGGTCATTTATTAACTCTCCTGGTTGGGTGCAAATAAAATGTGAATTAAGAATATTATCACAATTTGGTTTTAATTTGAACCCTGAATGGGAGCTCCCATTAAAAAAGGAAACGCAAAACCAACCTTTGAAAGAGGGAGTTAGAGACATGCTTGTAAAACATCACTTGTTTTCATGGGATTTATAAAAAAGTTTACTTACTAAAAAGTGCTTTACTATTTGTCATCTCTGCTTTTGTAATTATGTATCTATTTTATTACTTTTAAGTATAATAAAAGAGTATAGTGAAAATTTGTTTAAATTGTGTAGGGAAATAGCTAGTAGGTGCAGGAAGGCCATCTAAGGAAATATGAGCCGGGCAAATTTCCAAGTGGCAAAATTGAGGCCGCGAGCAGGCTGCAGAGTTCTCAATTCTTCAACGTCAACAAGAAAGTGCCCTAACACTATCCATCCTGCTATAGAATACAACCCGCCGAGGTCATACACGATTCCCGATGCATAACGACCGTGAATAGGTTTGATGTACGTCAAATAATATTATTATTTGACGCAATTTTCGTATTGTATGTAGGTACACATTGCATTTAGGTATGGACGTATGTCTGTCTCTATATTCTCTATGTTACATACACCTAAATATCAGTACGTCGCGGTACCTATATTTTTTATTTCATAATTAGCGTATATATTTTATTTAGAAAACATAGGTATACAATAAATTAAAAAACTAAAAAAGACAATTCGATAAACGTGTGCTGAGGACAGTAAATATAGTGTCTTGCTGCGTTTCCCCCCGTTGAACAGCGAGGCCTCTCATAGAGAGTATTATGTTCCTTGAGCGAGGCTGACCCTTTAAATAAAATACTCTACTAGGTCTACTCCTAATTAATAAAATAATAATAAGACTAAATTGTCCTACATAAGATGTACCTGGATGTTTATAAAAAATAATATGTATTTTATAAACATCCAGATCATGGCAAACTACAGAAAAAACGTACTAATATTTATTGCCATGGGTGGAAATCGAACCTACAACCTCCGGCCGGATACAACGCCAAAAGCGCAACCTACGGAGGCGGTCAATCGAACCATCGACCTCCGGATATAACGCCAAAGGCGCATCGACTAGTCTACAGAGGCTGTCATAAAAAATACCATAGAGTTATTTCAATTTCCTTCAGTGTAGTAGCCTATAGTAGTAGTTTATATATTAATTTTTATATTATATGATATACAATGTAGTATATTATATATGTATCTATATGTGCATAATACATGTATTTGTATAGCATATAGGTATATACCTATTTATTTGTACATAAATATATATATCATTACGGGTGCCTTACGGCGCCCGAGACCGCCTAGACGGCCCCAGGGTACCCAGCGGAGAGGTTTTAATCCCACCTCGTCGTAGCCGATGGTATGAGTCTACACCGAACAAGTGGCTAGCTCGTCGCGATGTTTTGAATAGACTCAATAATCCATCTATAAACAGTTTCACAAGTTGGTATAGTGAAACCGGGACCGACAGCTTAACGTGCTCTCCGAGGCACTATAGTGGTGTTGTCAAACAAATGTACATAAATTTTTAAATTAAAAACTCATTGGTACACACCGGGATTCGAACCAGGGACCTAAACGTTTTTTAGTCCAAGGTCTAACCAACTCGGCCACCACGTATATTTGTACATAAATATATTAACCACGGAATAGAAAAAACAAGTGCAAGTGCAAAGTAGGCGTGTTTAGTGGGCCACATAAAGCGTAGGTACGCTTAATTGTGGCTTGGGTAGTCTCCTTTCAGGGTGCGGTTACGAAATGGGTTGAATTGACGATAAGGCAGCGAGTATATTAAAATATACTCATCAAATCGCATCATTTAGCCGGCATAGGGGAACCGATCAATTTTGTTTAACAACAATTATTGATCGGCCCCATTCATGGACTTTGTAGGTCTGCTCACCACCAGGCAGATACAAAGTCACATGCTGTGCTCCATTAAAAAAATATTGCTGTCCGATAATGCCCAAAGACATTAAGTCCGCCTTTGAATTATGCAATAAAGTTTCAATAAAATAAATAGATATTAAAATAATATTTAGCTCCGTAAAAAGCGGCACGTCCACACCTCATACAGACCGAAGCTCTCGAAGGGAGTATTGGGGAGTATCACTGAACTTCTATGCACTGAACAAATAAGCAGAGAGTATTATGTCATAATCACTCATAGATTATTAACGTCAGACTGACTGACGGCCGCTTGTATAGGTACCGAATGAAATCATTGAAAAAAATGTTTTAAATTAAATAATTATAAGCAGGTATATGTATAATGTTTAAAAGAGACAAAACATTCCATATATAAAGTGTGAAATAATATTACAAGTAACCGAACCGAATGCCCCCGTCAGCGCGGTTGCGACTTTTTTTTATATTTTGACACGGTGAGTAGTCTCCTTTCAAGGTGCGGTTACGAAACGGGAGATAAGCACCGAGGATACGACGAACACATGTTGAGCTCTTATAAAAAAACCGGAACCCCCAAACCAACCCTTTAATATTAATATAATACCTAATTAATTAAAAATATAATATTTATTATCTCAAAACCAAACTCTACAGTACGATTGTTTGTGGTTACCTTGTTGAGGCAATATCTATTAGAATAAGTTTCTATAACTCTTTTAATATGAGCATAGATATTCTTAATTAATCTATAAATTGTACATAACAGAATATAAATAACGCAATTATATTGACCATAATAGCTCTAACCATATCAATACGAACTGGCTGGATTCAGCCTTAGATGGTGCAAATACATCAAATATGCCCATATGTTTGCGCAATAATTATTATATTTACTTCGTGTTTTTAAAATATTTATTTGTAAATTCACATACCGTAATTGGTGGAATAGGCGGTCAAAGAAAATATGTAACACCAACTATGATTCATTCATTCTGTTCAAAAACCAAATCGCGCGAGGCATATGAGATCGCTGATATCATGATGTTTACGTCGTATAAAAGCTATGAGATATCGTTAACCATTATCTTTTCTTTAAACTTCGCTATTGACAATACGGATAATTGACATAATGTTCCAAGCATGATTCGGGACATCCGAAGGTATACAATTGGAAAGTAATATGAAATTTCGAATTTTAATCCGACCCACGCGCGGAGCTCTTTGAATACTAAAGTGTTTCAACAATGGAGTTGGAAATTCTGAGCGTTCAAACAATTGGGGCCATAGAGTCGGATTCGTCCCTAACAGGATGCACTAACGTGCATCAATATTATTAACACCGACAGTTTCAGATGAATATTCAATGTCAAAGGTCATTATTAACTAAAATTAGATGTGTCCAAAATACAGTCACGTACACTAAAATATCGGGCAAAGGTATTTCAAATGACGTGCCTTCTAGACTTTGGTGTTACCTGTTCCACGAAAAGTTTCTAAATTAACAGAACGGGTTGCAGCGGGTAAGGATTCCGATGAAGCCTTCGCTTACAATAAACTAAAGGTTCACGAGCACGCCAGATCCATATAAGTATCCGAATAATTTTATTCTGCATGCAGCAACAATATATTAGTGGTTATGACTGGAAATAAACTGTATTGGCAAGAAGCAACCTTCTTTCTGGTCTGACCTTCGCGTCATATGTAGTTTCACGGTTTGCTTTATTTGCAAAGAAATCGAATAAATGAACATGACTACAAAGAACTTTATGCAATTAAGATTTAAACACAAAAACGATGTAAGTGCTATTTGCTTAAACGAAATATGTTTATAGGCGAGCTTACTACCTTGGAGCAGTAGCTATCCTTTACATCACATAGATGACGGTACATGGACAAGACATTCCTCTAACCGCATACTACCCCTATTAGAGAAAGCTTATCTAGTTAAATTAAATAACAAAACACTCGCTGCTTCAGAGAAACACGTAAGTACAATCACTCTTAATAATGGCAAAAAATATTTTTCCACCAATTCGTCGATTTAATAATTTTTAGCAATACATGCTCCCGGTAAATACAACGCAATAAGATGGGCTCTCTCCCCCGACATCATAAAATAAGACAGTGTCTATTAGTAACTGAAACTAACACTTGGTAACTGAAATTTCCACGTACTCTGTAAAATCATCAGTGACTTTGAAGTGGATGCTCAAGATAAAAGTTCCATTTCAATCACGCTTTCTATACCAAATTGCGTCGGGACCTATTGTTTTCACAACCTTGCCTAAGAGTTTTGGATTGCCTGAGAATGTACGAATTGTACCGAAGAGGTCTCAAAGTAACATTAAGTAGCCTTTACAAGTCAGAGTCCCCAAGGGAAAACTGATAGATAACAGAACATATCATCTACCACCAAAAATGCAACAACTATAAGTGGAAGTATGGGGGGTACAGGAGGGCTGACATATATATAACTGTGTATGATTTTAGAGAGCTTTGTAATCCAACTCATGGAGGAAAAGCACAGTTAAGACCTAGGACACAGCTTGGACGGAAATTGTAAGTGAGCTAACTTAAAAGTAAACAAATATTTATATATATACTCCTTTTATATCATAATAAAAACTTAATACTGCTTTTATAGTAGAGACGATACAAAATTAATAAATAAATAAATACCATCATGGGTGCCTATTTAATAATAATAATTGTTCGATTTTGATAATAGGACGCTAATCTGTGGTCATAACCTATAACCTGTCAGTCAGTTAAAAAAAAGGGGTTGAAAATTGGTGATTAATTCTTTGTAAAATGGCGCCTACAAATAGTAGTCGCGTTGTGGATTGTTTTGTGGTTGTGGAATTATATTATTGGTCCAACGTCGTATTAGAGTGTCAGTTTTGAAAGAAGAACGAAGATATTGCATACCTTGGGTACCCAGGGTTCTCGTCGCTGAAGCCCCACAACAAGCCATACGGTAAGTTTAGTTTTTAAGTTAATTGCGGTGCGAAACGCACCCGTGTGAGAAGCTGGAAGAGTTTGGTTCCCGGCTTCTCGCACAATAATAATAATAAAGTTTATTCATTAACCAAATTTTTACTCAGTTTTACTGTACAGCTGTGCTCCTCCTAGTAAGTTATAATAACCTGTATCAGGAGCAGCCCGTCTCCCTAGTAGTAATACTTATAATTAGTTACAATTTATTCTATATATTTATTAGTTTTACGTATTAAGTATTAAGTTATACAAATAGATAAGTGGGTAATTGGAGGAATTATGTATTACATATATATTTAGACAGCAATTATAAAAACATTCTTCTATCTTAGGATTTAAGCATTAAAATATAATGTACCTACTTATAACCTATAATTAATCTATAAAATAATGTAATGTACCTACAGACAGCAATTGCAATACATTTTTCTAACTATGTAAGTACTAGCTATGCTCGCGACTTCGTCCGCGTGGAAAAGTTATTTTTTTATCATACAAACTTTTATCCCCTATTTTATCCCCTTGGGGATAGAATTTATCAAAATCCTTTCTTAGCGGATGCCTACGTCATAACATCTACCTGCCAAATTTCAGCCCGATATGTCCAGTGGTTTGGGCTGTGCGTTGATAGATCACTATGTCAGTCAGTCAGTCACCTTTGAGTTATATATATATATAGATAAAGACACAATATTATAATATTAACTTGCTTTTTTATTTTTATCATCTATTATTTTGTTACGGGTAGGTATGTATGTATATATTATATGTATGTAGGATATGTATATTATTGTATATATATTGCTTGCTAACTCTCTTATTAATAACCTATTGTTAACTCTCTTATTTTTGACAACTACCTATCTGAATTATTCCTAGATTACGATGATAATTATATCGCATAAACAAATTAGCGCTGCATTCAACCATTCAGTAGGGAGCCGACCGCGCGAGTGAGCCGCGCGGCATGGTATCTCGTTGAGCTACACCCCCCTCCCGGCTTGCCCGCAAGCACCGCCTCTCTCCCGCCGCGCCGGCCAGCGCAGAGAGCGAGTTGGTTTTGTTTCGGAGTTATTTATCATTGTAATCTTTAAAGTTTTTTGTTGAAATTAAGTTATGTCAAAGACAATTTTATTCACAATGAAGTACTCTTAACCAACACCATATTTATTTGAATAAAGATTAATATTATTATGTTGATACAACTTAAACAAATTATTTCGACCAAATTAGGTACCATAAAAACGGTTTTTGTGAGTTAATCTTAAAAGATAGACATATACTATCGCGGACTGTTTTTTAGATCATTAAAAGAGCTATTATTCTTTAATACATATTTTTTGTGTATCTTGAACCGTTTTCACGGCGCACGCAACGGAAGGCTTCAAAGGTGAAATAATTTCTCCCGTTTTTTACACATTTACCACTATATCTTTGCTCCTATTGGTCGTAGCGTGATGTTATATAGCCTATAGCCTTCCTCGATAACTGGACTATCCAACACAAAAAGAATTATTCAATTCGAACCAGTAGTTTCGGAGATTAGCGCGTTCAAACAAACAAACAAACAAACAAACTCTTCAGCTTTATAATATTAGTATAGATTAAATGTATGTGTGTATGTACTCGTGTGTATGAGTGTGAGAGAGTATGAGTGAATATATTGTCATACAACATGACAATATAAGTTCCGGTATGATTTGTATACCTACTCGTACCTAAAATATTTTAGTCATTAATTTTGTTTAATAATATTTTCGATTTCATTGTAATTTTGTGTTTTTAGCCATGTTGATAAGTTTTTTTTACATTTAAAACAATTCATTGGATATATATTCAATATTTTATTTGTTATATAAATCTGCAGATTTATTAGAAAACTGTTTTTTTGCCATTTGTGTTCGAACACTTTTCATACCAAATATTATTGGGCTCCCGAGAACCGTTTAAACGGCCCAAGGGTACCCAGCGGAGGGATTAACCCGTCCTCATTTCGCCGATGGTATTCGGAGGCAACACCTAACAAGTGGCGAGTTTGTTGCGGTGTTTATGATGAAATAGCCTCGTTGTATAAAGCGGTCCCCCATCCCAGGCTGGCCTTGTTGTCATCTGCTTAACCTTGTTATCAGTTGTGTAGTGACCCAAATATTCATGATCAGATTTAAATTCCTCGGTATATCACCAGTCAAGCTGGTCTTTATAGTGGAGTATTTAGTGCAACATGTTGTATGGGAACCCTACATTTTGTGATTAAAGGCACTTGGCACAGTTATTACTTGGGTAGTATTGAGTGGATTTAGCCCTGTAGCCATAGGTAGCCACCGCGCGGGTGGCGAGGGGAAGGGGGGGAGTTTGACTCCGCCGCGCTCTACTGTGAGCACTATTGTACTCAGTGTTGCCTCCTTAGCCCTTTTGGGGCTTGATCTAGCCCCTTTTACGATCAGATTTCTCCAGATTTAATTATGTGGCCCTAAAAGGGCGGCAATCTAGCTCTTTTTGTACATACTAACATAAACCTCTCAATCTTACCATCTTTACTGAAAAGAATTTAAATAAATACGCTCCTTATTGAAAATTGGCAGTACCAGTATGTTTTAAGTGATTGGTATCTGCCGTTCTAGTCCATTTAGTGTCGTTCTAGTCCTAATAGAACAGAGAATTAGTTCAACATCTGCGTTCGAATGGTGCTTATTGACATCTGGCCTGTGTTTTGATGATTTTTATTGTTAGCTGGGTACCTAACATTTAAGTTATTTGATTTTTCAATAACATTGTGTTTCGATTATCATTAGATAATTTATTCACTTACTTTGATTCAAGTTGATTAAAATTTTATTTTAACTTAAAGTTTTTTTTTATATTTAGCCCTTTCTAGCCCCACTTTTCAAGACTGAATTTGTAAAATCTAGCCTTTTTTGCGTGCCCACTAGCTCCTTTTCATAAATAAAGGTGGCAACACTGATTGTACTAAAACTAATGGTATAATGGCAAGTTGGGTGTCGTTTCGGAACTTAAGGATTAATAATTCATTTCCCTAAAAAAACAACACTCGTCTACCTATAGAAAAAACTAAATTATTGAACAAAATACGAAAATCATGAAGTATTTTTTTTTTACATCAACGTTGTTTTTTATTAAAGAGATATTGATATTAAAAAAATACATTCTAAAACCTACATTTACAAGGATTACAGAAATTGTTTGTTGGAATCCGACTGTAAAAACTGAATTAAAAAAAAAATCATCACAAGGCAGAGTAGCATTTATATTTTATCTAAGTATGATCTAAGTAACCATTGGTTACTTGGTAAAACCATAATCATATTGATATTTTTAATGTCCAAATAAAAAAATAATATATACCTATATACAGGTGAATTTTTCATGTGTGCCTTCAAGGCCAAATCCTAAACTACAAGGAATATCGAAAAATGCTCACAGGAGTCACGGGGCCGATTTTGATAAAAACTAAAACTAAATCATTAGAATTTTGAAAAAATAATTCTCGTTAAAAAGTCATGCTGTATTTTAGCATTTTTCGATATTCCTTGTAGTTTAGGATTTGGCCTTGAAGGCACACTTGAAAAATTCACCCTGTATATATATTCGTATACATTATGTAATTTTATTTGCGGTATGGAAACTACCTTAGTACCTTAGTAATAAATTTTATTGATCATACCTATAACAGCATACATACATATCTTCACGGGTGCCTTACGGCGCCCGAGACCGCGTAGACGGCCCCAGGGTACCCAGCGGAGGGGTTTTTAATCCCACCTCGTCGTAGCTGATGGTATGAGCCTACACCGAACAAGTGGCTAGCTCGTCGCGATGTTTTGAATAGTCTCAATAACCCATCTATAAACAGTTTCACAAGTTGGTATAGTGAAACTGGGACCGACAGCTTAACGTGCTCTCCGAGGCACTATAGTGGTGTTGTCAAACAAATGTACATATTTTTTTTAATTAAAAACTCATTGGTACACACCGGGATTCAAACCAGGGACCTAAGTGTTTTTAAGTCCAAGGTCTAACCAACTCGGCCACCACGTATATAACAGCAATCAATTTTCCAATGAAACCAGCCAATTTTCACAGTGATATTAATTTATCCATATACCATTATTATCAATATCCATTCAATAATATGTTATTAAAGAATAATGTCTGAACATAAGTTTGAAAGGAAACATGAGAAAAGCCGTTTACCAGTAACCGGGTAACCGTTTCAAAAAGAGCATGGGGTAAATCATTCCCACAAACACATGTAGGCTCGGCCTCTCCTGTCGTTGCGATGCTATCGATATTCTGCACTCATCGGTGAATAGAAACTGGTGGCCTGCAGTCAATCTAGGGTCAGTTTCAAGATTTCTTTTTACTATCCATTTGCTGATAGCTACTCCTGGAACGAGTCTCAGTTCTTGCTGCACACCAACACCCGATTGCCCAGAGAGGTTCAGAAAATACGAAGTATAAAACGATCGTTTCTCTCAGAAATACACCGGTAGCGGCTGGTTGTTGTCTCAATGTTGATTAAAAGCACAAGTCTTTTGAAATCGTCTCTATACTCGGGATTCAGCAGCCTGGCTTAAGTGAACCTGGGCAGCGACTGCTCTCTGACTGGCCCTTGTTACAAAATAACAGTAGCTTGAGCGGCTTCTTTAGGTGTGGTATCCATGGTTTCGTGAAACAATTATTGCATTACGGAGATGTCTACTGGTCAACTTTTGTTGCGACTAATAAGGCAAATACCTATTACGAGGGTTTGATACGGTTATCGCGTCAACTCTGCCACTAGCCATGGTCTTTGTCTTTCTAAGGAAAAACATAATACATACATAACAATCGTTTTTCTTCCAAATAATTTATAAGTGGCGTACAGACACGCCACTTATAAATTATTTATGTAACTGAAGTCGTGATTCCATCTCAGAGGCTATTCAGAGATCTTTTTTCTGCGTTCTAAATTCTGCGGTCGCCTGAAAAGTGTATATGTGTCTATCTTTATTTGTGAGTTAGTGCCCTGTGCTAATCCAAGCCAAGACTTAAGTTTCCTTTTGACGGTTGCATCATAAGTTAATGTCGGTTGCATCATCAAAAAGTTGTGTTGAAGTCGTGTGCTTCTTGTACACGACTTCAACACAACTTTTTTGCCACGTTAGATGAGATTTATCTGTCATAAATCCAAGACTTCTTGACATTCTGGCTGTCGGTAATAAAACGTTCTACAACTAAATCTAAAGATGCTGTTATTTCTTTGAAATAATTTGAAAGACATGGCTGAACCTATTTTCTGCCTTGATGAACGTTTTAGGTCGTATAACGTAAACTAAGTATTTCATATGCCTTCACACAGATTATTGTATTTTGATGGTTTTATTCTCATGCATTTCAACATACACAACTCGTCTACTAAAACAGCAGGTTCAGGTAATATTTTGGATTGCGTGTTAGCAGTACTAGGTAATTCGCAAATGCTCATCTTAGCATATATCTCTGAATACTTATACCTACTTGGTGCGTGTAAGGAGCCCGAGACCACATGGACGGCCTTAGCGTATCCAGCGGTGTGGTTTATTTTCACTTCGTCGTACGTAACCAAAGGTATTCTCAACGAGTCAAGAGAACAAGTAGTCAGCTCGACACGGTGGTGTTTAGATAGGCATATTAACCCATCTATAAAGTATTTCACTATGTTGGTATCTTAAGTTTGTTACGATGTTGATAATAATGTTGAAAGCTACTGGTAAAAGGAAACAGCCTTAAAATAGCCTAACAATATATTTAAGAGGATCATCTCGGACGCATCTCTATTAGTTATTAATGACAAATCAGAAGCTTTGTACCACGGGGTCCATGTATGGAACCAGTTGTCATCATCACAAAATCTACCCTGTCCATCTAATTGGTTGTGGACTAAAGTTGATGACAACTAGCAACCCATATGGACGGACTTACCGCAACAGCTGTAGTTTAAAATCAATGTAGCACCAGGTGCAACTGTTTTCATATGCAAATGAGTTTTTCAGAGTTGTACCTGTATAGTTCGATAAACAGTTGTATTGTTGATCGAAGACTATACGCTACCAGGGTGGTCACTTTCTGGAAAACAAAGAAAACCGGGAATGTCCTTAAGAGAATTGTTGTAATCTGGAAAAGTTAGGGATAGGTCAGGGAAAATATCAAATTGGGTGATTTTGCTTGACTTTTTTATATTTGATGAATAGGTATTTTAAAACAAAGGCTTTCGACGAAAAAAAAACTTGATACCTTATTGTAAGAAAATATAGCTAAAGCAAAAAATTTAGATTTTCTTAAATTTTTAACTTTATATTATATATTTTTACCTCAAAAACCTTTTTTTTTCCCAAAAATAAAATTAAAAAATAACTAAATTACGTAGGTATGTATTTTTAGGGGAAAAATAATTTCTTTTCGAAGCCAATTAAGGCCAGGAAAATAGTGTTTGGAAAACCTGGAAAAGTCAAGAGAAATTCGTAGTCGAAAAAAGTGGGCACTTTGGCTACTCTGCCTTGTGATGTTTTTTTTTTTTTTAATTAGTTTCTATAACCGGATTACAATAAACGTTATATTTCTGGAATCCTAGAAATGTGAGTTTTAGAATTTTTTCATATCTATATCTCTTACAGTTTAAAAAATACGACGTTTATGTAAAAAAATATAGTTCATGATTTTGTTATTTTGTTCAATATTTTTTTTTTCTTCTATGGACGAGTATTGTTTTTGTTATGGAAATGAATTATTAATCCTTAAATTATCTGAAAACGATACCAAACTTGCCATTATAGCGTTAGTTTTAGCACAATAGCGCCCACAGTGGAGCGCGGCGGAGTCATACTTCCCCCCCTTCCCCTCGCCCAAAAAAAATCTCCTTAAATGGGATATAAGGAGATTTTTTATTTAATGTAGATAGTTTTAATTTTTTATTATTTATCTATGTTTTGTAAGTTTCATTGAATTAATATTTTACTTATAAATTATATTATATATTATATCCTTTATTCATGCCATTTAACCCAACTATAAACAGTGTAGCGTTTATAGTTGGGTTAAATGGCATGAATAAACAGTGTAGCGTTTATAGTTGGGTTAAATGGCATGAATAAAGAATATAATATATAATATAATTTATAAGTAAAATTGTTGACTGTATAACTGCTGGTAGAAATAAAAAGAGCACTTCCAGAGTAATACACAGGATTTATTCAATTTTGCCTAAGCTCCCTGATACATTGCCAAAGCTAACCTGTCAAACCCAATTATAACAACCAAAAAATCTCCTAGCAACGAAAACTTATAATAAATATATTCGACCAGTCTTCAACATTCTCCCCACCGTGAGCTGACCAAGTTCACAAATCAATGGTTTCCACCAGCACCACTCAGGGTTTCAGTCGGAAGCAGCACTAGCCTCCTTGTAGGACGACGGAACAGACCGGCTTTCGTCTTCACATCGACCACCCGAACATTACCATCTTGACCAGGATGGACTTCTGTAATTCTTCCCATAGGCCAAGTATTACGGGTAGATTAGGATCAGCTACCAAAACAATATCCCCAACAACCAAATTTCTTTGTTTTGAACCAGAATTTCGACGAACTGCTAATAATGGAACATACTCCTTGACCCATCTTTGCCAAAAGTTTTCTGTAAGATATTGTGCCTTTTTCCAATTACTTCTTCTACATAAATCAGATTCTTCAAACTTGCCTGGAGAAGGTTCCAACGATGAAGTGCCAATAAGAAAATGGAATGGCGTTAACGCTTCAGGGGCATCAGGATCTGTAGAAACAGGTACCAATGGCCGACTATTTACAATCCCTTCAGCTTCTAATAATAATGTACTTAGTACATCTTCAGTTGGTGTCCTCTCTTTCAGAGTCACCCTCAGACATGTCTTCACGGCCTTAACTAGGCGCTCCCAACATCCCCCCATAAATGGCGCCGCTGGCGGGATAAACCTCCATGTTATCCCTTTACCATCCGTGAACCTCTTCATGTCTTCGACGACCTCCTTCCAAGAGTGACCCAACTCGTTACGCGCACCAATGAACGTGGTGGCGTTATCGCTCATGATGATCTTCGGAACTCCTCTTCTCGCGAACATTCTTCGTAATGCCATGATACAAGAGTCCGTACTTAAACTATTTACAATTTCTATATGTACAGCCCTAACAGTTAAACAAGTAAACAGAGCGACCCATCTCTTTTCGCGATGCCTTGCTACTTTAATTTCAATAGGTCCGAAATAATCTAAACCGCAAGCAGAGAAAGGTCGTTCATGATGCAATAGACGCTCTAATGGGACGTCGCCTTCAATGGGGAACTGTGGAGTGGCGCGCTGTATGCGACACCGCTGGCAGAACCGCACAACCTTCCGCACCAAACTTCTGAGGCCGAGCACCCAATATACCTGTCGTATTTCGTTCATAATTAGTTCATGATTAGCGTGACTATACTTAACGTGATACGATTCGACTAAAAGTTGAACTATTTTGCTTTTGTTATCCAAAACTATAGGTTGTCTTTCTATAGATACATTTTGGATTGCACCATATCGGGTAACTATTCGTAATAAGTTATTTTTATCTAGTCTAAGTTTAAACCTAATCAATTTACTATTAACAGTGACTGTCCCTGCGATATGCACAATATTTCATTATAGAAATATTCTATCTGTACATAACGAAAAATCATAATCTGTTAATGTCTTATTAAATCTTGTTCTTTAGAAACTACATCCATGCTAAAATTAGTTAAAATTGTACGATACGATTTTAAACTTCGTAAACTATCCACGACGTCTTCACACTCTTCCGCCGACGATGACGGAAGTTGCACAGTAGTACGATTATTTAATCTGTGAAAAATAACCCTAATAAATTTATACATATATACAGTAGCCCTAAAAAACTTTGACCACTGACTAAACCTATCAATATCCGGAATTACCGGCTTTAAAATTATAGACTCCCTATTTATATTTACAACCTCCTTTTTAAGCTCTACTTCAGTAGAAATTTTGACTATATTTAAAGGCCAACTGTCAGAATTACGTAAAATAAACTCTGGACCATTAATCCATCTATTTAAATTTGGAATATTTTTAAACCTAGTAGCATCATCATCTGGGTTATCTGTGCCAGGCACCCATCGCCAACTATCTGGAGAAGTCAACTCCAGAATCTCACCAACTCGATTAGCTACATATGTCTTATAACTACTAATATCGCTATAAATCCATGACAAAACAATTTGAGAGTCTGACTAGTACCAACACACGTCTGGAACAGACCTCACCTCGTCTATGACTTTCTGTGCTAAACGTGTACCCATTAAAGCGGCCTGCAATTCTAATCTTGGAATTGTAGTCGGCTTTAGTGGGCTCACTCTACCCTTACCTATAATAAAAGAAATACTAATAGTTCCATCGCTATATATAATTCGCCAATAACAGACTGCTGAAAAAGCTTGCTCTGACGCATCACAAAAGGTGTGTAATTCACGTAGAACAGGCGCTTTCATATGTAGATACCACCTAGGTATACTAAAATTAGATATAACATCCATATTCTTCAAAAATGAAACCCAATTGTCACCATCTGTACCCTGTAGTTTGGCGTCCCAACCATTGTTCTTTCTCCAGACCTCTTGAAATAAAATTCGACCATTAATAAAAATAGGAGAAAGAAAACCATAAGGATCATACATACTCATAAGAAAGCTTAGTAGTTGCCGTTTTGTTGGCATTTCTACTCCATCTAAAATATTTTTAGAAAGTTTATGGAATTTAAAATCAAAACAAAAAGTATCAAGACTGGGATTCCATACTACACCTAAAGTTTTTACATTATTGTTTCCTAAACATTTAAAAATATGTACACGATTATTTCTACATCTATCTGAAGGCAACAAAGACAGAGCCTCGACTTTATTCGAAGTCCACCCTCTCATTTCTAGCTTAGCCGCCTCATGAATTTTATTTATTTGGTAAGTTAATTGTTTAGCCTCTTGGAGTCCATTTATGCTCGTAATACAATCGTCAACATAGTGATCCTTAATAACAACATTAACAGCAGTGGGAAATTTATTAATAAATTGTTGAGCATTCAAATTTTTTAAATAAATAGCTGTACAAGGCGAAGATACAGCTCCGAAAATCATAGACGTCATACGGTACTGTATAGGTGGTTTATGACGTTCCTCTCCCCTCCACAAAAATCGCTGGGCGTCTCGATCCGCTTCACGAATTTTGAACTGAGGAAACATCTCCTTAATGTCTCCTGTGAGAGCTATTTCACCCTCACGGAACCTTAATAATATACCTAAAAGAGATTCAATTAATACGGGACCTGAAAGTAGTACAGAATTTAAACTTATACCATCTATTTGTGCCGCCGCATCATGTACTATTCGTAATTTACCCGGTTTATTTATATTAGTAACCCCAAAGTGTGGTAGATACCATAAATTCGGGATATTATTATTACTACCATATTTGCATTTTTCTGCATAACCTTTTTGTATCATTTCATTTATTTGTAAAGTATATAACCTTTTAAATTCAGGATCCTTATCCATCTTTTTCTCAATACCTCTAAGACGAGAAAAAGCAATATTATAACTATTAGGCAATAAAATATTAGCAGACCTCCATAATAATCCTACCTCATAACGACCGTCAGGTAACCTCCGTGTCGTGTTATTCAAAATCTTAATAGCCCTATCGTATTCGGCACCAAAGTGCTCATACTTTCCTATACCTAACGACTCTAAAGAAAAATGATGTTTTACTAACATATCAAGCTCCATATCACGCTTACTAGCACATATATAATTGATACGATGACGTCTTACAGTCTTTTCATATACAGAACCATGTAAAGTCCACCCAAGTAGGGTTCTTGACGCTACTGGTTGCGACCTATCACCTTCGCGTAACTCTCGCGATTCCATTAAATGCCATTGATCTTCCCCGATTAAGATCTTTGGCTGTACATTACCACACGTTATTTCATCCAAAATATCATCTAAATAGGTATAATTATGTAAATAGTTAGAAAATACTTCCTGTGAAAATAAATTTAAATTGGACAACGACTTGGCATATTTTATTTCATAAATGTCATCACAAAATTTTCCTTTAATTTTGAACGAGACCAAATTGACATTTATGCCTTTTAGTTTTAAACCGCCAATACAATCGGCATAAAATTGAGTTGAAAGGCCACATGCTCCAATTTGACGAGCAATACTGTCATCAATGATAGTTGTTGTCGACCCGCTGTCAAGTAATGCAAATGTTTCTATTGATTTTTCAGGACCATAAATAATTACAGGAATTGTTCCTGTAAATATTTTAATAAAATATTACACGAATTTTGATTACATGAATATGATGTTGAGGGTTGTTCATGATCATGATTTCTGGTTGGTGATAATGCAATATGTGTGTTTATTTGTGAAGAAATAGGCGAACCTGAGTCCTTGTGTAGTAACCGATGATGATTACGACGACACCTATTTACTTTATTTATTATAGCATTGCGAAGCTCAATGCTATCCAAATATGAGGGATATTTTAACAAAGTTATAGTACTAACTGTATTTTGAACCTTACAAGCAAAAGCTGGAAGTTCTTTACCTTCTGTAGTAATTTTGGGTAACGTTTTTAGACCATGTAACTCGTTTGCTATTATGTGTTCCGGTTTAGCAAATCTTCTTTCTAAAGCATCCAAAATTTCCTGTGGATCAGCACAAGTTAATAATAAACTAGCTACTGCCTCCCTAACCTCACCCTTTAAAATATTCTTTAATCTACAGATGTTATCATTCTTGCTAAAATTGTATGTTTCTGTAGATTCCATGAACGATGTTTTAAACAATAACCATTCACCTGATTTGCCGGAAAAGAAAATATTCTCATCCTTGCGGGCAGCCCTATGTTTGGAATTAGCTAAATTATCTATAGCTTGAACCAATTTGACCATGACATCAGTTGGAGCTGACACTAAATCTTGAGAGGAAATATCATTAGCATTGGGTACCTGAACGCGGGGACTGACGATACCATAATTATTGACTATACCATTTTTATCGCAATCTTCCGACCTTCCATTTACCCGTTGCGGAGTCGATATTATCATATTGTGACCATTGTTATACTCGACCTCCTCCATGTAGTGACCATCTTCAGCTTCAAGAGCAGCGGTTTCCGCTTCCAACTGAACCTCGGCTAGCTGTAATTTTGCTTCGGCAACCCTTTGTTTGAACTGCGAAAAATACGCCTGCTTCCTCGCCTCACATGTTGTGATATTGACCCTAGACGAACTCGAGGAACCAGATGCACTTATATGCGCACCATTATCCGGTGCACTACTCTGGATATGCTCACCCCTTGAAAGTTCCAAAGCTGAACGGGCTTTAGATCTCGTTAACATGATTTAAAATAAAATAAAATACCAATCAAAGTACGAGTTTACCACTTATAGATAAATGTGGACACTCGAAGAACCAATGTGGACTGTATAACTGCTGGTAGAAATAAAAAGAGCACTTCCAGAGTAATACACGGGATTTATTCAATTTTGCCTAAGCTCCCTGATACATTGCCAAAGCTAACCTGTCAAACCCAATTATAACAACCAAAAAATCTCCTAGCAACGAAAACTTATAATAAATATATTCGACCAGTCTTCAACAAAAATATTAATTCAAAGAAACTTACAAAACACATGCCAACAAAAGTAAAGAAACAAGAGAAAGTCCTGAAAAGAACTGTTTTTATTCCATTTTAAAATAGTTTGAAACAAGAGAAATTCTGTCTATAATGCCCATAAGAACTGTCTATAATGTCCATACTGTGGTAACATGCCACAATAGAGAAAAACTACAGTTTAAAGTGCAAAATAAATTGTATTTATTAAGAATAATATTATATTATTATAAGACACAAGTCAATACAAAAAGTGACAGTAATTTTTATTCTTGTCTGAATAGATGTCGATTATGAAAAACAACATGCCCCCTTAATCGACATCTAAACATACTAGGTATATTTATATATAAGGTATCACCTTATATATAGTATAGGCATCATATAAAACGAAACATAGATATATGTCAACAATATATATATATATATATATATATAAATACTAGTAGGTTTACATTTTAAAAACAATAATATCTATAAAACATATTAAAGTAAAACTATTTAATATATACACCTATGCCTAAGACACATCTATGGTGTGCTAAACGACCTAGTGGTTTTGTCAGAATGTCAGCTAACATTTTATCAGAAGGAATATAATCAACAGAAATCGATTTATTAGCAATCTTTTCTCTTATAAAATGATATCTGACATCAATATGCTTAGTTCGATTATGGTGGATTGGATTTTCGGCTAATTTCAAGGCACTTTGATTGTCGTTAAAGAGTAACACATTATCAGGCTTATCGGTAATTTCAGAAATAAATCTTTGTAAATAGATAGCATCCTTAACCGCACTAGCTAAAGAAATATATTCAGCTTCAGTTGAAGATAGTGCTATAGTGGCTTGCTTCTTACACTCCCATGATATAGCACCTCCAGATAATTTAAAAATAAAGCCTGTATCGAGATCGACGATCAATAGAACAATTCGCCCAATCTGCATCAGCATAACCAACTAAATTATTACTAGTCTTTTTGAATGTTATGCAATAATCAATAGTTACTTTTAAATATTGTAATACTCTTTTTGCAGCCAGCCAATGAGTCTTATTATATTTTGTATTAAATTGGCTTAAATAGCTTGTAGCATACGCTATATCTGGTCTTGTATTTACTGATAAGAACATCAAGGAACCAATTAAACTTTGATAAGGATACAAACTTAATTCCTTGTCATCTTCGCTAGCAGTAAGCTTGTTACTTTCTATTGGAGTATTACAAACTTTACAATCCATCATGTTAAAACGTCTTAACGTATTTTCAATGTATGTACGTTGATGTAATTTAATTTCATCACTGTTATAATCAATATTTAATCCCAAACAATATTCTAATTTACCAAGATCCTTTAGTGAAAAATATTTTTCCAAATCAGCTTTAATTGTAAAAATCATATTTTCATTATTATAAAATATAATTAAATCGTCAACGTACACAGCTAATATAATTAAATTACTTCCATCTCGTTTTGTATATACACAAGGCTCAGATGGTGTTCTTTCAAAATCTAGTGATGTCAGAGTTTTATTCAATTTAATATTCCACGCCCTTGCAGCTTGTTTTAGACCATATATAGATTTCTTTAATAAACAAACCTTATCTTTTTTGCCCTTCTCAATAAATCCAACTGGTTGATACATATACACTTCCTCCTCTAGCTCCCCATATAAAAATGCTGTATTAATATCTAAATGTCGCATTTTTAAACCTTCTTCAACAGCTATAGCAAATAAAGTTCTAAGTGATGAGTTTCGAACTACTGGAGAAAATGTTTCATTATAATCTACATCTGCAACTTGATTAAACCCTTTAGCAACTAATCTAGCTTTATAACGAACTACAGAACCAAGTGCATTTTTCTTTAATTTATACACCCACTTACATGGTATAACCTTTTTATCAGGCTTATCCACTAAAATCCATGTTTTATTATTTATAAGTGATTTAAATTCATTTTCCATTGAACTATACCATTCATCTTTTGATTCTGAATGAATTGCTTCTAAATATGTTAAAGGTTCAACATTATCACCCAGCTCATTTGAATTTATTGAAGATTTATATAACTGAAAATCCTCACCAAAATCTTTAGGTTTTCTTATACGTAAAGGATATCTTCTTTCACTTACATCTTCATTACCGTGATCAGAAACATTTTCATTAAATTCATGTTCATCGATAGCTGGTATATAAGTTTCAGTAACAGGTATAGTGTCATTTTCGACGGGAATAAATTCATCATCATCAGGTAAGTTATTTACATTTATATTTACATCAACGGGTGTTATGCTATCCTCAACAGGTATAATTACATCACTACTAGTTCCTAAATCATAATTATTTATATTATTAGACAACGATTCAGTATTTAATGTTATAGGTATATCTTTACTTTTTACATTTTCTGAAATAATTTTTAGATCACAAAACTTATCTTCAAAGAAAACAACATCTCTTGCCTTTACGAGTTTACGTGGATATTCGACATCACGAAAATAATATGTTTTCAAGTCTTCACCATATCCAATAAAAATATGTTGCTTAGCCTTTACATCTAACTTTTTTCTTTGGCAGTCAGGAGTATGCACCATAGCTCTGCAACCGAAAACCCGTAAATTAGATAAATTGGGTTTATACCCATACCATTTTTCGAAAGGAGTAATATTATCCAGAGTACGATGAGGACTTCTATTTTTCAAATAAACGGCAGCATGAACAGCATCTTGCCAAAATGCTCTGGTAACTGAACAATCAGATAACATTGATCTTGCTTTCTCAATAATTGATCTATTTGTCCGTTCTGATACCCCGTTTTGAGCAGGACTATACGGAACAGTTGTCTGATGTTTAATTCCCACAGAACTTAAATAATTTGAAAATTCACAATTAACATATTCACCTCCATTATCGCTTCGTAATATTTTAATTTTAGCTCCGGTTTCCCTTTCTACCATATTTTGAAAAATAATAAATTTACTTTTCACATCCGCCTTCGTAGAAATAAAATATACATAAACCATTCTGGAAAAATCATCTATGAAAAATAAAGCATATTTATTACCTTGAAAAGATGTTTCCGACATTGGTCCACACAAATCAGTATGTATTAGCTCTAATAAAGTAGTAGCTTTCTTGTATAAAACCCGTTTAAACGGTTTTCTTGATTGCTTACCTTCGATACAAGATATACAGGGTTCTTTGTCAATTTCATTATAATCAATACCACTTGCACCACCTTTCTTAAGTTGATCCATTCCTATGCGGCAAAGATGACCGAGGCGTTTATGCCAAAGACGAAAAATTGAAACATTATCGCGAACGTCAAACGCATTTAAATTCTGACGCGGACTAACACTACAATCTAAAGCATACAACCCACCATTTAAAGAACCATGCAATACTTTATCACCTGTACAATTAAAAAACTTAGTATTATAAAAAGAGCAACCATTATCATTAAATACTACAGTAAAACCTTTATCAACAGCCTTCTTAACAGAAATGAGATTAGAGTTCAAATTAGGTACATAAACAACATCAGTGATGTTATTTACACTTTCACTACAATTAATAATAGAAATGTCACCAATACCTTTAGTTTCCAACTCTTCTCCATTAGCAACAGTAACCTTACCACTGGAAAACGTTTTAAAATTCTCTATCCAATCGAGTCTTGAACTCATGTGCGCCGTTGCTCCGGAATCAATATACCATTTATCATTTTTAATATCACCATTCACGTTTAAAGCGCTCAACAAATTGGATTCCATTGCAGAACCACTCTTTGGTATTTTATCCTTCTTATGTGGACAATCAGGTCGTTTATGTCCAGGTTCTTTGCAATCGTAACACACAATGGATTTAATTTTTAACGGAAAATGTCTCTGCTTGCGACCGTACTTCGAACGTAAAGCTGTTTCAGTATCCAAATTTGTTTTAGAATATTCATTTAATAATTTACTCTTCACCAAGTCACTAGTAATATTGACATTCGAGTTTTCTAAAGCCATAATTAATGGGTCATAATGAGGAGAGAGACCTCCAAGCATAATAGCAGCGATTGACGCATCCTCGATTACTTTGCCTATATCTGCTAAATCTTGTGCAGTACACATTACGGCATTAATATATTGTTCAATATCATTAAAATCGCCAAGTGAAAGACGATATAATTTGCGTTCAAGAGCTAAACGTCTACCCATGCCCTTATCTTCATATGCAACAGCCAACGCATCCCATGCTTCTTTTGCAGTATTGCTACGCCTAACATGCGTAATTGCTGCACCATCAAGAGCTAAACAAATTTTTGACAATGCTCTCTGATCATTACGCACTTTATTAGATGGACTTGTACTATCATCTTCTGGATAACCGACTATTGTTTCCCATAAATTTTCATGAATTAGGTACATACGGATTTTAAATTTCCATGTAGTATAACCCTCACGGCATGAAAGGGATTTTATAGATGTTGAAGTCGAGGACGAACTTGATGCACCCTCGTTGCATCTATAATTATGATGATCACCATCAGCGGGCATTTTTCGGAACAAATAAATTTTCGCTTACCCTGACAACAAAACCTTATTTATGCACTATATCTACTGCGAATCAATCTCTGGGCCCATAACCATTTGTGGTAACATGCCACAATAGAGAAAAACTACAGTTTAAAGTGCAAAATAAATTGTATTTATTAAGAATAATATTATATTATTATAAGACACAAGTCAATACAAAAAGTGACAGTAATTTTTATTCTTGTCTGAATAGATGTCGATTATGAAAAACAACACATACAAGGATATTGTTGATACCGAAAATGACGACAGCACCGCTGTGTCAACACCATCTTCCGCTGCAAGCTGCGTCGTCGAAGCAGTCGCTCCGCAATCTCCGCACAGTGCTGCAGTGCCCTGTTGTTTCGTATAGGCTGGTGTCGGCGGCGCTTGCTCAAGAAATGACCGCGCGACTCTAAGTCATCTCTATCCCCCTTACCGGAGACGGAAAATTGTTACAAGGTTATAACCTCCTGCAATGATAGCTATTCCCTACGGCAGGTCTTTGGCTGAGAGAGCTCTGTGGAGACAGCATTCCGCATTAGGTACGGTGCGCAGGGTTTTATTTTGTTGGGCCTGAATTTGGCACCGACTTACGTCCTTACACAGCGCTTACAAAGCAGGAGCCGCGTATGTAAGGATGGGCCTAATAAATAATTTGTATATGGCCACCTTTTTTTGTAATGGAAATCTGGATGAAAGCACTAAACGCAGCCGACAACGCGCGACCGCCGCGCCGCTTTTGCTCTTACCATTTTTATGTGCGGCTTCATGGTGAGTTTGGTGTCAATTTTGACACCAAGGTACATCACTGTGCGAGACTAGTCTACAGCCTGTTCACAGCTGGAGCAGGGGCGGGTGAGGCTTACTAGCCATTCCCCGGTCCTGTCTGAGAATGAGGTTGGCCTGCGTCTTTTTGACATTTACTCTAAAGCGCCATTCCGTCAACCACTCGGGAAGGAGGTCAAGTTGACGCTGCATGTAGGTCGCCGCCATTTTCGGGTTCAGAGAAGCCGAAAATTAGACGGCGTCGTCTGCATACAGAGCCAGCTCGACGTCCCTCTCGGCCAGCGGAATGTCGTCGGTGTAACAGCAGTACAGGACCGGGGAGAGGCAGCTCCCCTGCGGTACGCCCGCTGCGATGGGATATGTATTTGAACAAAGACCTCCTATAGATACGTGGTAGCTACGGCCCTCCAAGAAGGAGGCTATGACCCTAACTACTCGACGTGGTATGTTTGTTTTCAAATATTTGAACAGAAGCCCGCTATGCCAGACCCTGTCAAATGCTTTTTCCGTGTCGAGGAGCACTGCTTAGGTGAAGCGACGTCCATTGGATCAAATTGGATGTCTTTATGTCCGGATTAATAGTCGTTGCTAAGCCAGTGCTTAGCACGAGCCATTGCTTAGAACTGTCAAAGTGACTGTTGTTCCTATAATAGTCAGTGCTCCGAACGGTGGCTCAGGCTAAACCTTGAGCCGTTGCTCCGTTAAGCATTAGTCTCGATATTTCTTTACTTAAGTCGTGCTCAGCGCTACATTCTTCATTTTAATCGGTTATTTCTAAAAGTTTATGTTTATTACGTAAAAATGAATTTTCTTGTTGTTTTAACAATATTATTACCTATTTTTCTAGTTTTCTTTTATTTCTAGTGTGTATTTCATAATGTATTCATACAAAATTCATGACTCCTTCTGTGTCAGTGCAAATTATACATTTTATATTATAAAACTTCAATAGTAAAACTTCTATGGAAATGTAACTTCCCAATACTTTGAGTTTTTTGCACCAGGATTCCAAGTAAATACATTTTTCAGCAAGCATTGGCTTGAGGCGTCGTTGCTTGGCTTAGCTGCGTCAATTTACTCGACTATTATAGTGCAAAGTGGTTGCTCGGCTAAGCATCCTTTGAGTATTACTTTCGTAAGCACGACTTGAGCCAGTGCTTAGCCATGACTATTAATCTCAACATTAGTCATCCTGTGCAGAATTCTCGTCAACTGTAGAGTGGTCAAGTGTTCGCTTCGAAAACCGAATTGTTCGTCGCGGGACACCGCGCGTACTGCACGGCTATCTTATATAGTCCCCGACTACCACGCCGCGCCGTCGCTGATATGGCGGCAATATTATTTATTATAATTACTTATTATTAATTAAAGGCATTCAGTATTAATCACTCGAAAACATCAAACCAAGAGTTTTATTTCACAAACACTCCAGTACTTAAGACCACTAAAATAGCATACAAATACTACAATCAAATTAAATTATTAGCTTAGTTTTTTTTAATACATTTTAGCCGGCATAGTGGGAGTGATCAATATTGTTTAACAACAATTAACTGATCTACTCCAATAGACTTTGTAGGGCTGCTTACCATTAGATAGATACAAATTCACATGCCGTGCTCTAATATATATATTTTAATTACCTACATGTAAAATATAACATTTAACAATATGTCTTATCAACATTAAATACTTGTTTGCGCCGCAGTACTGTAAAGACAACGCCATCTAGTGAATTTAATGAGATTTACTTTATTAGCTTAATATTGATGAGGTTAAATTTTATCTCTTACGAGCTAACACAGGATTCCTTGAGGGTATCCCGAAGACTGTAGTCGTGTGTTTCTAATATATTTTTCGCAGTTTTTAAGTTTATAGGATATTATTGTGCAAAAGTGTACCAATTTTGTAGAATAAGCATTCATAAGTAATCTTAATTGTGAGAAGTGTAGTATTTACGCAGTGATCTCAGTGTTTGTGCTATCTCAACGAATCCATTTCTTCAGTAAAATGGCGGTGCCCATTTTACTGTAGATTCTTTCCTTCTTCACATGACACTGGCATAACTATACCGTATGTTTGCATACGGTCATGTGGCCATTCCTTATTCTAACCTAGTCCTTTCCCTATCCTTTCCATCCTATTATCCCACTTTCACTTTATAACAAAAAAAAACTATTTAATTCTACCCTCACTTGACACTGGCAAAATTACTCGTACATAACGAGTAGAGGCCATCATTTAAAAGAAGAAGAAGTAGAGCTAACACAGACTTCGCGACAGATGGCGCTGTACGCCACCGCTAAATCATTGACACACACACAAGCAATGGACTAAGAAAGTCAAGATTCGCTCCGCTGTTAATTTAATGTCCGCTCCGCTGTATAGTGATATATTCGCTTTAATCCGTGCTTCTGTCTGTCTGTCTGTCAAGACAGTCATTTGTGACTCGCTCCGCTTTCGCTTACGCAAAAACCGCTCCGCCACATCACCACTTACCACCGCATCATCGTCGAACCTGAAGACACTGAGGAAGTCTAGAGTGCTGCAAAGCTACGTGTAATGTAGAGTGCTGCAAAGAGTATAATCTAATATAAGACCAAGTAAGTGAATTTCATTAATCACTGGTATGATTGTCTTTATACTGCTGAGGTGTCATCAGGTTCCTCATCGCCTATAATCTACTGCTGGGCTATCGAAGGTCGCTGAACCAGCAGATCGTCTTTTTTATGACCATTACTAAAATAATAAAATACTAATATAGTTAAAGTAACAAAGAGCTTTATGAAACGTAACTAAGAACATCGTGATATAAAAGTGGTTATTGCACTGATAATTATCAGTGCAATAACATAGATATAAATATCAAACACCCAACAATTTTTTGTCAATAAAGTGACAACTAGCGCCACTAGCGGTAAGAATTTGAACTAATACTTAGTATGATGTGATGTGACGTTGTAAGGGCGTACCAATTTAATTAGCCAAACTATTATTTTTCATTTTCATAGTTTATTTTTATGTTTCCGTTTTTTTAAAATAAATATGTGGATATGACTCAGGTGTTTGTATATCGATATGTATGTTTATCAATTAGTCTGTCTATGAATTTACATCTTAGCGTCAAATATCTCGAGAACTAATCGTCCGACTGACTTGAAATTTGGAATAGTTATAAATATTTTTAACCCACATTCATCCAAAATGGTATAAGTCATAGTTACTTATAGGCTCGAGTGAAAAAGGGTGTAAATAGAAAAATATATTTAAAAATAAACTTGGGACAAATTAGGTTATGTGGGGTGTTACCTGAAAAATATTTATTTATAAAACATTAATATATTTATGTAGTTAAATTAGGTACAGTTTAGCTCCTGTTAAATAAAAAATATTTGTGTTAGAAGGAGTTTACTCTTACAGAAAGAGCGATGATGGATACCGTGAGCCAACAGTACCGAACAACAACGGAAAAATAACCATCATTGATGAATATTATTTACTTTGCAATATTATATAGCAATATATTAAAAATTCAATAATGTCAAAACATCATCTCTAAAACATACAGAATGAGCTTCTGGCGAAATAATAAAATGTCCTAATTTTATAATTTATCTTAAAAAACTTTTTTTTTAAACTGGTTTTCAAGAAATTAATATTTAAAATCTAAGTATGTGTCTATATTTTTTTTATTTACAAAGCTGACAGTGGCAGTTTCCGGCCAATCTTACTATATAATATGAGTCCATACTTCCCTTCGTATATAATTAGCAGGAAATCTTTTTAAAAAAAAACTATTGTTCTAGAACCGCAACTTTAAATCCTCAATAAAAATCGTATATATTTTAATACAGATTTAAATTTTATTATGAAGCAAAAATGCGCATCTTTGCTTCATTTTCATCTATCTGTTATATATCAAAACTTTCCTAAGAGTTTCTTTAAAATCCGAATATCCCGTATAATTACGAATATCTTAGCCCTCTGGTTAAAAAATAAATATTTTAATAGCCTATACTGTTAACTTTAAATAATAATAAAAATCAATATAGTCCAAGTTATAATTTATTCTTTACAATCAAATAGGCAACGACACGTCAATCACTCAGTCTGCAAGCGAAGCTCTGACCTGTCGCCCAGCAAGGGCCTCTGGCACTCCTCAAGTTTCAGCTCGTGGCGACTATTGCTAACACGGCCATACTGACCACTGCTGCGACCTCGAAGCTGTACCTAAAAATAACAATCTGACCTGATCTTTGTCAGAATTCCGCCTGGCAAAGCCATAAATAATCCGCCTGACATGAGTCAGAAATAATACACCTGACATGAGTCAGACATAAGCCGACTGACATGAGTCAGCAATAATACACCTGACATGAGTCAAAAATAATCCACCTGACATGCGTCAGAAATAATCTGCCTGACATGAGTCAGAAATAAGCCGTCTGATATGAGTCAGAAATAATCTGCCTGACATGCGTCAAAAATAAACTGCCTGACTTGCGTCAGAAATAATCAGCCTGACATAGGTCAGAACTAATCTGCCTGACATGTGTCAGAAATAATCTGTCTGACATAAGTCAGAATTAATGAACGGTGTCAATATAACTGCCTGAATTTCATCAGAAATAACTACCTGACATGTGTCAAAAATAACCCGCCTGACATGCGTCAGAAATAATCCGCCTGACATAGGTCAGAACTAATCTGCCTGACATGTGTCAGAAATAATCCGCCTGACATAAGTCAGAATTAACTGCCTAAACCGATTCATTACATCTCCCTGACTTTCGTCAGAAATACCTACCTGACATGAGTCAGAATATTGGCCTGAACTTAATCAGAAATAACTGCCTGAACTGAGTCAGTATATCTGCCTGACTTTAGTCAGAAATAACGACCTGACCTGAGTCAGAATATCTGCCTGAACTTATTCAGAAATAACTGACTGAACTAAGTCAGTATCTGCCTGACTTTAGCCAGAAATAACTACCTGACCTGAGTCAGAATATCTACCTGAACTTGTTCAGAAATAACTGCCTGAACTAAGTCAGTACCTGCCTGACTTTAGTCAGAAATAACTACCTGACCTGAGTCAGAATATCTGCCTGAACTTGTTCAGAAATAACTGCCTGACCTGAGTCAGAAATTCTACCTGATCTTAGTCAGAAATTACTGCCTAACCTGAGTGATATTCTGACTCAGGTTAGGTTCCTGATCTTAGTCAAACATTTGCTCAGCCGGCCATTTCCTCATATTTTCATATGTGACCGTCACTCGGTGAGTGCTGCCATTGGGCCAAGTACCCAAAACTTCATAACGTTTATAATTTAGTACTCTTACTACTTTATATGGTATGCTCGGAAATCTCCCTTTTAATATTTTTATATCCCGGATTACCCTTACTGATATGAATTAACACCATTTCTCCGGTTTTATAAGAAGACTTCACATAACGTTTTGCATTGAAAAGTTTCATTTGCCATTTTTCGTTTTCATTCAAGAGCTCTCGTGCTTTTTGCTCATATATTTCTTATATTCAACCGCTCACCTGCCTGCGTAAGTTGTTTCACTTTTAGTGCTTCACACATCGTTGTTGGTTTATAATGAATCAATATCTCGTTGGGGGTTCTTCCAGTGAATTAATATAATGTTAATTGAATTATTTAGTACCTGCTGTATGGTAGCCAGAGCCTCACAGCAATTTTTGTCAGGTTCTTCCCTGATAATAGTGTTTAACGTGTCAAATAAGGTCCTATTAATATGTTTTACCTGACCATTAGCTTGAGAAAAATTGAGAAAATTTATCACCAATTCTATTATTTCTTGCAAAAGCCTTATTCATGGCAACAAAAACCTTTATAGCTCTAGATCAAAATGAAAGTCGCAAATAAAACGACGAGGTATACCAAATAAAAACGTCATAGTTTTCAATATTTTTATAACTCATTTGTATGTTTGTTTCTGCCACCGCCGCTCATTATTTCCTTTTTCCAGAATATAAATTACTTCTTCAGCCACTGATATTTAAGTAATTTTTCAGCTGTTTTAAAATAATAAGCCCGTTGAATAGGGTTTAGGTTCAAGTATCAACTTGCTTTCCGAACGATATTCAATTTCCAAATTTCTTGCGTGTACCAGTATATCCAGCAAAGTATCCTTTTTAGTCATGGTGGATCAAATAGCGATACAATCAGTTACCTATTTCAAATCCCAAACTAATGCATAATCTCTTTAAATTCAATAGACCCATCCTTAAATCTCCAGTTTCGATATCCACTAACTGAACAACCATCATAATGTATTTAACGATTCCATAGCTAATGGATACACCATTCTTATTAGCTATTATTTGGATGCCTGAGTATTGCATGTATCTCCGGCCACAGCTCACTATCAAATAAATTGAAAGATCATTATCATTCATGACTATCAAATCTAAGGAGTATTAACACCAACATCCTCTACACTGCTTAATCTACAGGCTGTTTCTCTGACCTTTGCAATGCTTTGTTTCTGCAATGCTTCCGTCTATTTCGCTAATTAGTAGTTGTAAACCAACTCCACGAGTGCACGGCATATTTCTGTACTACATGTATCAGTATATATTATGAACTACCAGAATCGACGATCGCTTTGACACGAATATTATTTATACAACACGTAGTATGTGAACTAATTTATTAGCGCATAAGTTTACAGGTTTCTCTTAAAGGATTGATCAATTGTGTGCCCGTACCGTTGGCAGTGTTCTCATTTAACCGATTTGTTTATAATAGATTTAAAATAAGCGGGCTTATCGGTCCTAGGGACATTGACCTTGTCTATATTACTAAATTTTGACCTACATTCAAATCGACGGTGCCCCTGCTTGCCACATTTGAAACAAGAGTCCTTTGTTTTCTCGACTCGGCGCGGACGAGATTTGTTTTTGTTCCAACCATCGGTATGTGGTGTCGCTTTATCAATATGTGTTTCTTTGTTTCCAATACTTAATGACCGCCTAAACATTTGTACCACCATACTTTACATTGTTTCGCATCCCTCCAATACAACGCCAATATTTTTGTCTTTGATGCCGCCCAGCATGATCTCCGTTTTTTGTCTCTCCGATAGGTCCACTCCCAGACGTCTAATTTTCGCGGACATTCGTCCAGCATAAAGTACCAATGATTTTACATGCGTACTTTTAAATTTTATTATGACTTCCATCGCGCTGAGAAAGTTAGCCTCTCTAGGGTAAGATAAAAATATATCTTTTTTAAACTGTTTCCATGTCCTATTTTTAGGCAGCCAAAGATTATACCATGCTTTTCCCTCACCTTGCAAAGCCTGGGTCGCATGATACAGCCTCTTCCGCTTGCTCCAATCACAAGCAGTCGCGATGTCATCTATCCGCCGGATTCATTTTTTGACATAATTACCATCCTTACTGGGGTCAAATCCTGGAACTGCACCTAGTTCCGATGAGTGTGATCTTTTACTGCGCACTTTTCTTGGAGGAGTCGACCGCGTATCGTCCGATCCTGAACTCCCAATACATGATGACCCGGTACTTGTACGCGACATTGACAATGCACTTTTTTCACTTAATATTAAATACTTAATTCACATTAACCACCATATTTTCTTTTTTGGGGTAAATCCCACCGCTGTGTTAACTTTAAATAATAATAACAATCAATATAGTCCAAGTTATAATTTATTCTTTACAATCAAATAGGCAACGACACGTCAATCACTCAGTCTGCAAGCGAAGCTCTGACCTGTCGCCCAGCAAGGGCCTCTGGCACTCCTCAAGTTTCAGCTCGTGGCGACTATTGCTAACAATACATAGCGAGGAAGGCTACGTATAAGCTTTTTTTTTATTTTATTTTTATACAGGGGGTTAAGATATACGTAACAGATTAAACAACAAAAAAACAATTTTTCAAATCGGACTAGTTCTTGAGATTAGGGCGTTCAAACATAATACAAACAAAATCTTCAGCTTAAGAATATAAGTATAGATAATCATAACTTTTATTAAAGTTTCACACTTTTTCATTCGAATTTTGTTTGAGACATATCTTATTGTATTCAGTATAAGTATTCTAGGCGTTAAAATATGTAACGTCATTATAATGTTAAGTCGTTGATAATAATCTCTCCATACATTGAAATTAAACGAAAGAAACATAACCTAAATATATTTTTTAACATTTAAATATGAAATTTTCGACTACCCGATGATAATAAATATTGTCTTTCTTTTTGTTGAACTTTGTCGGGTAATTTGTGCAACGTTTTACTACACAATACGGGATCTTGGCAAGTTATTTAGAGTACTTTTCGCTACCGCTGCTTGACACAGACTGACGTATCGTTGGTGCTAAATTGATTTTTTAGCACCAATGTTTTAGTACTTAAGAAACATGTTTTGAGGCCCGTCCTTACTATTTACGTCAATGTGCAATAACCACTTTTTCTTCTGTTGTTTTGCCTTTGAAAGTGTTAAAGTGGTCTGAACAAATGCCACTGTTTTTTGACGGGACCCCAATCGACGCTTTTTTACAAAACCGCCTCCATATTTCTTTTAATTTTGAATCCTTATAAAAACAGCAAATATATAAATAAAGTAGGTAATTCAATTTCTGATTATCACCGTACAGTTAGAGAAAAGGTCGTTGAATTTTTTTTCCGGAATCGTAATAATATCGTTTAGCCAATTTGACATAAAAAAAAAACAAAATGTATAATATTATTCAATGTTACCTAATTAATTTATTGATATGACTTATTACTAATGAAAAAAAAATTAACAAAATAATTGGATTAATAAAAAAATAGTTATTCAGGTACTTGTTTATACAATAAATCAACTAAAACCTAGTAAAATAAAACTAAACACTAATTTTATGATGACTAAGATAATTACAAATTAAAACAAAAATATTAAAATCAAATAGATGAAGTAAATAACTCATTTTGGTAGGAACAGGAATATTATGAGATGGAAGAAGGGAATACAAAGATAAACTATTATATGGGAATGAAATATGATTACAATGATCATGATGACATTATGCGAACTTGTGTTTTCTTTTGGTTAGTGTCACTCACAATGCCACAATTACCACTATCCAAATCACGAATCTCAACTGTCACTCGTCAAGTAAAATATAGGTTAAGTCGTACAATCCACTAATTTTATTTGCGAAATCTTTCTAAAATAATTTCGATTTAAAATACAATCCTAAAAACGGCTGCAACGTTTAAAACAACAACAACTGTCAACAACCACAAATGTCAAAATATGTTCACAACGCCTCACCTATCGACTTGGGTCATTGTAATCAGTTGGGCCAAAAAAACCGGCCAATGTGGCAGATCATTACGCCACTTGCCACCGAAATCTAAAAAAAACGCATAAATATTCATCGTGGTCGTTGTGAATATGTTTCTGTCCCAAAACAAACGCGCTCAATATCAAAATGAAAGAAGGAAAAGTCTTCTATCTCTGTGGAAGAAGGGAAGAAGTAAAAAAAAAAATCAGACATCCTGTTATAAGTCCCTTTGCCTTTCCTAGATGAAATCCAAAGAAAAAAAAAATGTCATACATTGATTATTGACTTGAGCCGATGGACTTGTATCCAGTGCTATGTTAAAATAAATTAAAAAAATATATTCACTTGACGTTTGGTTGACGTAAATTCTTTCTTTCTCTTTAAATTTTAGAGTGAAACGTGCTTGTTCTCTTCGAGCTAAGGCCTTTTTATTGGCGACTTGCACATTAATTAATAAAAAATGGCATCCAAAGGAGAATTAGCGTGTGTATATTCATCCCTGATATTAGTAGACGATGATGTTGCCGTAACTGTGAGTATTCTTATATTAACATAACATAGCAAGACTGGCCTTTTGTTTTTGTAATCCAATGTAATCCTAATCTATTTACAGGGTTGTTGAATAAGTACGTTGTAGTTGATTTTAAAATAATGTATTCCATACATAGCGCTATTTATTTACCTTCTAAAGTCTATAAGTACATATTTTTCACCAGTAACAAAAACTGTCGAGGCTGCTCTAATCATTATTTAACTATAATTGTAGGGTGAGAAAATCTCTACAATCCTGAAAGCCGCTAACGTAGACGTGGAGCCATACTGGCCCGGTCTGTTCGCCAAGGCTCTGGAAGGCGTGAACGTCCGCGACCTGATCACGAACATCGGTTCGGGCGTGGGCGCGGCCCCGGCGCCCGGTGGTGCCGCTGCGGGGCCGGCTGCAGCTCCCGCGGCGGCCGAGGCCAAGGAGGAGAAGAAGAAGGAAGAAGAACCCGAGGAGTCTGATGATGACATGGGCTTTGGTATGTTGTCATTTATTAATCAGTAAAAGTGATGTAATGTACCATTACATTTTTAAAATTAAGGTGTTCATAGTTGTGTGTAGTTACTATTTAACAATAGGCAAGCAGCACATTGCTAATATATAATTACTAGCTTGTGTTGACCTGGCTTCAACCATCAAGTTTGTACTATAACAGTACCTAGTTAATTTATTTGCCTCCACATTAAAATTTCAAAACATTGTAAACACATGTTAGTTTTATAGGAGGAGACTACATACATAATTTTTTTGTTTCCTTAATGGAAAAAGCAAGACCGCATTTTATCCCATACCTTCTTTTATTGATTATAAAAAATATATCCAAATACATGTCTATTTGTTTTATAATAAGAGTACACAATTTTTTATTTTTCCTGTTATATTATGAAAAATAAATAACTTATTTCTCTCCACACATTCCCCTTAAAAACCTATACCCCCACAATAAGCAACAAAGCTACTATCCAAATTCACATACCTAGCTACAGTAGTTTGGCTGGCGATTATGAGTAAGTCTGGACAAGTTCTTATAAATGTTGTGGGTGCCAGGTCCATTGTGTTGTTGGAAGGCAGGGGAATGAGCTGCAGCATTACTAAGTCCAAAAATCCTTTTTGACTAGGTCTGCTTTCTTTCTGTTGGAAGGAAAGAAGCTTCTCTTTACTTGCAAAATGGTTTTATTATGAAAAAAGTTTATGTGCGTGTGAAATGGTGCCAATACATCTCATGTATAGTGGCTCCCTCTGTAAAAAAGTTTTGGCGAAACAACCTGATTGTAATGATTAAAGTTACAAATGGCATCCTATGTATCTCTTTTTTTAAAGTTCAAATAATAGAAATTTAATTTTGATGGAACTAATCCTTAGTTTATTTTCACAATTTCAAATTACCAAAAGACACTGAAAAAAAAAAGTTTTTCTGTACAGTTTGTCATGGTCTGGGTGTTTATAAAATATAATTGTTGTTTTTGGTACACAAAATACAAGTCTGGGACACAGTTTGTGACCAGAGTAATATTTGTAAATTGTTCAAAATTATTTATTTAAACCAATCTACAAGTGGTGACCGAGTTGTTTAGACATAATACTTATGAACATAAGTTACACATTAAGATCCTAGTAGGTCAATAAAATTTAATTTAAAAATAATTTTTTTCAACATAAGCTTTCCTGATTGGTTGCCCTGCTGTGGGCCCACCATATTCACTATACCAATTTGTGAAAATGTTTATGTATAGGTCCACTTGTTTGGTGTAAACTCAGATTAGCCCCAAAGTACAACCTTTCAAGGTATTCATGTTTATGAGGTTTTATCATATTTTCTCATTTTATTTCAGGTCTGTTCGACTAAAACAATCTACTCTGAAGCATTTCCATGGAGTTTTAAGATTCTACTTATAAGAAAAAATAAAAACATTTAATATATTTGTTAGTATTATTTTGAACAGCACCTATAAGGACTACAAAACATACAACATCCATATTCTAGTAAGTCGTTTTTTCAACTCTAAATTACCTGAATGTCCTGGGCTAGGTATTGGTTAAATGTTAACTTGAGATATAAATAGGGTTACTATAACTTACAGGAGTCATATGTTAGTGTTCCATCCAACTACACCAAAGCGTGCATGTCAACATAGCGAGGAAATTTACTTTTATAGTGATAAATAACAGATGTTTACTATATAACTATTTTAAAATATCTCTAGAACTACTTGTTTATTTACTTTTGTATAGTTTTAGATTGATTTTTGATATACAAAAAAATATCAGAGGAAACGAAAATTTTGAAAAGAGGCAAAGAAAATGTTTGGCATACAACCGAAGCCTTTACACTTTTGTATAAGGATTTAGTTTTATTATAAAAAAACATTATAAACCGGGTCCCTCACTTGCGCAAAAACATTTGTTTAAACCTTTTCCAAACGGGACAGAATATAGTCGTGTATTGATTGTCCAACCAAACAGGAACACTGTCTGCAGTTGCCATTATTCCCATACGCCACCACCACCTTATGGCAATCGACACGAATTTTATCCCAATCGCCACCACTGGTGGCGTTAACTTCTATGTGAATTTTAGTATAGTTACAAATAAAGGGCATTGGGTAAAGTTGGAGTAGTTTTAATGTTCGCGGCTATCTTGAAAATGTTATTATATATTATGGCACATATGTCTAAACTATCGGAGCCAAGATACCTATTTGACTTTATATTTTTTCCCAAAAATCATATTCTATAACATTTGATTAAACTAAAAGCCAATATATATTGTTGTATTTGGAACCTAACAAGCACGTAGCTACCACGAACGGGTCCTATGTGATCAAAATAAAGATAATTTAAATCATTTTCGGGACTGATCAAATCGCGCCATTCCTCAAAAATTTATTACGTTTACATTCTCATAGAAAGATCTCATAACAAGGACTCTATGCATTGTTAGGGCACTATTTTAGGTTCTTGTTTTTGTAGAAAAACTAACCTTAGGTTGTTGTTCTCATGTAACGTCGATCATATGTTACATGAGTTGGGGGTGATATCAAGAAAATATTTTTCGTCGGCCACAGTTCTTAGACACTATAATTAGACAAGACGTTGAAAATGAACCATAATATGATGAACCAGAAACTTGATTAATAAACTCATTAATATAATAGATACCTACGTATCTAATCAATAATAAATTGTATTCATTGTATTTTTATTTAAACACAATACCTACTTAAATATTTTAAGAGAAAAATTAGCAGTTAAATATAAGGTTTGATCGGAAGAAAATTTAAAAGAACTTAACAATATTTTATAAGTATTTTCCTTTTATATTTTAATGTATGGATTTGTTTGTTTCGTGTTTAAAATTACATTTCATTATACCGTAGATCCCTGTAACTTCGCCTTACGTAGGTAACCTCGCCTAAAATTTTCAAATGCTCGCATCTCATTTTTTACAAAGGTAACACTGATTTATGTTCATGGGTAAAAACACAAATTTAGTTATGGTAACACTGCAATTTCATTTGCCAGAATCAGAGTGGCCATTTTGACAGTGTTATTCGAAGTGTCGAGTTGAGTACGCGTCAGTTTTTCGTCGATCCCAAAGAATCTTACTCTCACACCATACTGGAGAAAGGTAAGTTTTAGAAATCGTTACAGTAGGTTATACGTATAGTCGGCTTTCCAGAAGACTTTAATTGAAGTAGTTATCACTGATTTTGGAATAAATATTCGAGCAGGCAATGTTAGGACAGGATTTGCAAACTGTAGTTTCCCATACTTCGCCTACCGCTAGGGCTGCTACTTGCAAAAAAAAAATTATAAAGATATTTATAGTAACCATAAAATAATAACCATATAATAACTAGCTGATTTTGAATAGCTACCGTTGATCTAAATTCTAAATAAATTATAAAAATGTTCTAGGTTTTTTATTTAATTACTACTGTGTCGGGCCTTTGTTGCATTTTCCACGATTTTTTTTTTTACTTTTTGGGCGAAAGGAGCTAATAGATGCGTTTTTATAAGAAACTTGGCATATGGCACTTCGCCAAAAGTTCACAGTAATCAAATGAATTGTTTAAGAAACCGTAAAAGACCAACTGACAAACATTAATTACCTATGTTTTAATTAATAGCTGTACTTAGCATACTTTGTAATGCCCATGAAAAACATTTTTCAGCAGCCTGACGAGATAACACGCCAGTCTCATCGTACCCAGATGAATGATTTGGGAGTTCATAGAAAACGAACAAAAAAATATAAATTATGTGAAAACAATTATAAATGTTAATTATAGGTGTTCCAAATTTAAAGTGACAACCCTACTGTTTGTTCCTAGTTTCGAAAGATAGCAACCTAACTTCGCCTACTTCATACAAAAAATAAATTTAATTTTATTTCTGTCATTGCAAATAGCTTTAAGGGTTATTTGAGTCCATTAGTAAGTATACTTAAGTACGTTTTCCTTTTATTGTAGTTATAAATAGAATTTACAAATGGTAGGCGAAGTTGTGTTTTGATCCCCAACTTCGCCTGCACTTTTCAAATGACAATTTTGTTGCTGCTACACGGTCGTAGTGAATCGTACTAACACATTCAAAAAGCATTCATTTCATAGGTCAGTATGTAGCTGTATTGATATTTCAGAATTAATTTGTTGAGCGGGAAAATTCAAAAATGAATAAAAGTCATGCTATAATTAGGCGAAGTTACAGGAATCTACGGTACCAAATAACATTACGTATGATGAAACTATAGCGCCAATACCACGATTAGGACACTTAAAAAATTCAAATATCGGCTCCGATATTATGTACTTATGGCAAAACTTACTAATTTTGTTCACATAGAATATTACTACGCAATAATAATAAAAAAAACGACTCCAATAGTCCATACAACCTTACCCAATGCTCTAGTTCTTATACATATAACAGGGTGGCCCAGTGTTGCCACCTTGTTTTATGAAAAGGAGCTAGTGGGCACTCAAAAAAGGCTAGATTTTACAAATTCAGTCTTGAAAAGTAGGGCTAGAAAGGGCTAAATATAAAAAAATACTTTTAGTTAAAATAAAATTTTAATCTACTTGAATCAAAGTAAGTGAATAAATTATCTAATAATAATCGAAACACAATGTCATTGAAAAATCAAATAACTTAAATGTTAGGTACCCAGCCACAGAGCACGGAATCGCCGCGCGCTGCCTACTCCTAGAGACGGTAGTAATAATAATAGTCGTGGCAAAGAAATGCGCTGCGCGCACATATGAGCGCAATCGGCCGCCAGTTGCTCTTCGTACGCTGCGGAATAAACATTAATATTAAATCGATAAAAATGCCTCATTGCGCTGTGATTTGGTGTAAGAACCAAAGTAAAAACATTAACAAACAAAATTCTGGAGTATCATATCACAAGTAAGTAAATAATGTTAATTTTTAGCTTTTTTAAAAATGTGCGTCGATGCAGCCGTGCGAAAGCCGCGAGTCATTATTGAATGCAATAGTGAGGGGACGCACGCGTTGATTGGCATCATGTCGATAATGCAAGTTAGCGTACCCATAGAGTACCAATATATTTTAATTGCCATTGTAAAGTTGTTATTTCTATAGTATCTTGTGTATTATTACAAACTTCGAAAAAAAACATTTAATGACTGGCCGCTTCACATAAGGTGACACTTAGATACCTTGTCTGTCCGCAGGAATATCTTAAAACCTATTGATCCGATTTGAAATGGTTACAGATTTTATTTAACTACATGTATGCCTACCAGTATAATTTTCAATTGGGTTCAGGTTAAACATGGTCTAAGTAAACAATATACAAATAAATAAAAAGGTTGAGGCAAATAAGTCACATCGAAAGAAAGCTATATTGCTTGTTAAATGTTTTTAGTAATAAGATTTTTTTTTTCAAAAAAGAAAGGAAGTGGAATCACCCTTATAGTGAAGTGAGCCTTTGGTGTCTGTCTGTCTGTCCGTATAAATTATCTTACACACTGATACAACTACTGATCAAAGTTACTTGAAATTCGGAATGGTAATAGATATTGTTGACCCACATATATACAAAAGAGTATAAGTAATTTTTTATAGGCTCGGGTAAAAAGGGTTTAAGACAAAATTAAAATAACAGACCGAATTCACAATGACGTAATTCGAGAAAGAGTGACATTGAAAGAAAGTATATCTGTAAAAATTAGAAAGGGCATGCTGCGCTGGTTTGGATGTAGAAAGAATGAGTGATGAAAGAATGACGAACCCAATATATAAAAATAAGGTGAAGGGTAAACATGGGCGAGGGAGACTCAGGTATACATACTATGACCAAATTAAAAGAAGGTGCAGCAAAAGTCTCCGAAATTGGCGTGCATGTATGAGAAAATTTCTTAGTTCCAGTAGTTGTGTCTGTGTGTTCACGCATCAAATATCTCAAAAACTATCAAACGCTGTAAACTAGTAACTAATGTTTGTTCTACACAAAATATCTTTTTAGGTTTCCCAAAGATCCTTATATAAAAGGCAAATGGATACAAGCGACAGGAAAGTATAACTGGTTTCCTCAAAAACGTGACTCAATTTGCTCTATTCATTTCGAGGCTGTAAGTTTTACAAAAAGAAGTGTTAAAACTTTAAAACATATTTATCTTCTGATGCTATTCCAACATTGAAACTCCATCCTATTTTTAACGAGGTAAATTGGCTTTATATATTTGTTGAGGATGGAGAGTAAGTTTAATTTGGCTCTGTGGTAAAAAATATGTACTTTTCAGATTAATTCATCCACAAGTATTAACGAAATTCGCCACACTACTGATATAGCACCAGCAAAACGTAGAAAGGTAATTAAACAGTGTTACTGATTATTCGACGCATATCCGATAGAAGCTGAGCACATTGCAACCAAAATTAACCCCCCTTATGTATGGCCAAAATGATTTCATTGTTTGGCGTGACAGTTATATTTAATTCTATTGTTTCTTTTCTCTTCTAAACAATTCACATGTATTATTTAACTTCAATTTTATTTTTATTTATTAACTTTATTAATATATGCTACAGGCAATTTATTCTAAGTTATTTGAATATTATAAATATATTTTGATTTAGTCAAATATATAACTTATACTTAATTTTAGATATCTTCAACACTATATAGTCTAATATTTTCAGATAAATGGAAAAGATTCATATGTAAAAGAAGCTAATGAAGCTTTTGAAGATAACAATCTTCTCGTAGTTCTCCGCAAGTCCGACCCGAAGCGACTGATTTACCAAATATACTGGATACACCTCGAAGACGTAAATTAAAATTATCTATGATAAGGGCTCAGCAGACCATTAAAAGGCAAAGTCTTAACGTAAAGCGACTCCAAGAAACCAATAGAAGATTATCAAAAAAAACATTAACTCGAAACATACAAAACAATATATAACCACACCTGCTTTGCATTTATGTCTGGAAATTAATTTATTTGAAAATTTATCGATACACCAATTCGACCAAGAACCCATGAATAATCATTCAATTCAATTAATAAATGCAATAATGGAAAAATATGTAGATATTAGACTCCACTACCTTACAAAAAAACGCAACTTAAATATTATATCAATACGAAGCCATTTTAATAAAAATGTATTATTTTTGGGTCAATGATGAATTGCGATGAACTTTGTAAATATTGTATTTACATTAAAGTATTCATGTCTTCGGCTATGTGACAATAAAAAGAGTTTTTATATAACATAGCTTGTTTTATTTTGAAGTGGTTATTTTTATTAGAAATCGCCGCCTTCCAGTTCCGGAATTACATCTTCAGTATCGAAAATCAGTTCCGGGATTGTAAATCATTCGATATTGCATGCCCTAATTAGATTACCAAAAAACGCAATTCAAATATATAAATACAAGTCTATCAAATAAAAATGTATTATTATTTGATCAAAATATTATGTCTGGGTCTAACTAACTAGGTCACTGTTATATCAAATTGTATCTAAGATTATGTACAAGATTTACTATAAACCAGTCAATACATAACAAAGTCAATCACTAATTTTGCCAAATTGAAAAATTATTTAAATTAAATATTACTTAATATATATTTTTGCCCATAAAAAATAATGTCGATAAAAAAAATATCGACCCAGCCACAGCACTCCAAGACGTCACCGGAGTGAGTTAAAGGTAACGCCCACCCCCACGCTTGGTTTGTATGAAATATGTTGAACATGCCGTCTCTAGTAGCGGCGGCCGGCGCGCGTGGATTCCGTGCTCTGTGTACCCAGCTAACAATAAAAATCATCAAAACACAGGCCAGCCCCCCTAGCCAAGAGCATGAGCGCTAAAAGCGCGCACGAAAGTTTTGTATGAAGATGACATTTAGTGATGACGTCACGTTCGTTAAATGCGTTGACAGAACAAATTGCCAGCCAAGTACACGGACGGTGAGCGTTGGGCATTCGTTTTCGTTAAAGCGCTCGCGAGAGGCCAATTTCCCCATACATTTTGACAGAAACCGCTACATACTCGGAGGGAATTGCCAGCCAAGAACACATTTTTGTTAGTTTTTTGCGAATGCTAGACGCTAAATTCGACTGTATACGGGCGGGTGGTCGGGGTCTCCCTTTCGAGCTATATTCTATCAAAACGACGCCATTATTTTGATTTAAATTAACTTAAAGTATTGTTTTTTGTTGTTTTAGAAGTTTTTTATTGCGTTGTGTAAATTAAAATGCATAAATAAAATTTATTAGTAACTGCAAATAACGAGTGGCGTCTTCATCGACGCCAAATATAGATTAGAGCAACGAAAAGTTCTCTCTATTTCATACTGACAAAACATCTCAAAACACAGAGTGTGATCAAACTAAATCAAGGAACTAAATATTCAAGAATCATAAGGACTAAGGAGTAATATAACAATTTTAAAACTATACCTACAGCAAAAGTACGACTAGGAAAAATTGGAGAAGAATTACGAATAAAAGGAGTCCGACAAGGAAACCTATTATCCCTCAAACTCTGCTCGGCTGTATTGGAGGAAATTTTTCGTCAATTACATTGATTGGAATTATTTGGAATATCTATGAGCTTAACATAAATGGAAGTAAAATATCTCAACTGAGATTTGCTGATGACCTAGTTCCAGTTATTATGCAAACAACTAGCAAGAGAAGTGGAAAAGCGGGGCTTAAAAGAACCATGTGTGAAAACCAAAGCTATGACAAACAGACATAAACAAACCCTGAAAGTAAATTATCAAGAAATTGAATAGGTAATTTTATTTAGGTCAAACAATTGCTCCAAAACTTTAAATGGAGAAAGAAATACATAGAATAGTATGTATGTTCTCAGGTCTCTGAAAGAAGTATAATAAAAAAATCAAGACATCCCAATGACGAGTAGTTGGAGACCGCTGCCAATGGTATTTGCTGGAGGAGGCCTATGTCCGAGGATAACCTGAACAAATATCTGATCTTGATTGATAATATTGGATAGAAGTGTTACAACATTAAATCAAACAAACCAATATTAGGCAAAAAGTTAAGAAAACATGTATAAATTCTTGTAATATATCAACAAATAAAGTTTATTTTTATTTATTTCTTTATTTTTAATAAAAAGTTCACATTTTCAAAGAAATTGGGGATACCAGGGAGAGTTTAGGTAACATTTTAGGCTTAACAAAGGATTTTTCAGAGCCTTTGTGAAGACCTAGAATGTTTCACAAGCCGCACAAACTTATGGTTTAATATATATTGCTATATTCTTCTTTAATAATATAATTGTATATAGTGCCCTAAAAGAATATGATTTTCCTTGACCATTACTAATAAAGTTACAACTTTTGGTGTTTCAGGGACTGATGATGGTCTTTGTAGTTGTACAGAATGACTTTTCACCTTGAGTTTCAAATTTAAAAGAATCCTTTTATACTGGTATATTATTATAAAAAAATAAATCCTAGCCTTAGTAATAATAATATATAAAATTTATACTCATTAATCAGCCACATTAGATATTTACAATATTAGGTATTTTATTATATACACTATATGACCCATACATGCACACACATAAAAATATTCACTTAACGCTGTAATATATATGTATAATATTGTTAAGTAAAAACTACTTAGTATTATTATATAAATGGTACTAAGTAGGGTATATGTAGTATGTACTATTAGACCTATATTGTTTATACAAGCTCTTTTAATTAGAGGAATTTAAATTCCATCCATCCATGCAAGCACTATAAATAGTTAGGATGGTACTTAGAGTAACGTTTCATTATTTTATATGAATACTTTTAGGGAATTACATGTATCTAATGTAGGCATTTGTAGATATACTTATCATAATGGTAAGCATATCTACAAATCTTAATATTAAACACACTGGTATTCATAAAAAAAACTTTTTGAGTCCTTGAAGAACACATATATATAGTAGGTTATGTCTCTTTTTTTACCAAACAAAAATAAATAAGTAAAAAAGAAACAAAACTTATTTTAACTAAAGTGTTCTTCAAGGACTTTATTATATTTTTATCATTAAGACTGGTATTAATTAAAATTCATAATAAAAAATATTAATCTTCATAAATCTGACCCATTTAAATGATACAAGTATCAATAAGAAATGTTAATAATGATACAGGCATTTCTTATTCAATACACTATGTTTAAATGGGTCCATCCGACAGACCTAGACACCTTTAAACTTGTCCACCTATATGTCTGTGCCACCTATATTGATTCTGTTAATGTATATTTAATTAAATATTTCCCAGAATATTGATTTCTTAAAATTGGATAATATTCACAATAAAACATAAACAAATTAAAAGTAAATATTTATTTAATAATTTTGTTTGGCTTGGGCCACTCTAAAACTTTGAGCACCATAGTTTGTGACCTCTCTTGATGGGGAAGGGGGTCCTTGAAACTCTGCAAAGTATAAATACCTGAAATAAAAAAAAATACAAAAATAAAAAGACCAACTTTTTTTTTAATAACAAAAATCACAATTGCAACATAACTGGGTTGGAGTCAGGTTTTACTATCTGTGTCAGTTGAATCCACGCTTCTAAATATAGTAGGAGAGTGAATTTGAGACAATGTTCTTAGCAAACCATGGATTCACCGTGAGGGTGCCAGGTTCATCGCGTGGTTGAAAGGCAGGGGAATGAACTGCAGCATTCCCGGACTTAAGACCGCGAAGTAGGTTTAAAGGCCTTTTAAACTCTCACCTGCACTGTGTTCACTACCCTCTCTACTCAACCAAATACTATTAATTTAAAAATAAGTAAGCGGACAATTTGTAATTTATTTTTCTTAACTCACCTATAGTGTAACATCATATTGGTTATTACGCTGCACAAGCCATTACAATTTGGGAAGACTCTTCAGATTCATAGTGCAGAACTCTGTCTATTCCAAGGTATTTTAGTGACCCCCTGAGATAACCATTTGCCTGCTTCACACATATCCTGACTTGGCAGTGTATTGGTCCGCTGAGCTATAAATTAGGTACGGCAGGGGTAATCAATCATGGTTCCAAGGCATATCCGAAATCACCTGAAATAACATTTATTTGTATGAGAAACAAAGGTAAATAAATGGGTGTTGTAAACACATAGGTCCGTTTTGTTTCGCCTATTCGGCATACAAATGTTTTAACAATGTGTCTAATCAATTATCAAATATATAACCTTAGAAGCACTTATTTATTTTGATTCTTACCTATTCAAAAAGTGAGTTTCCAATCCGAGAACGATATAACTGCAATATTTCTTCCTTGATCAGAGAAATGTTAAAAATAAATTGGTCGTGGGCCGCCCCGGATGCCTCGAATTTATATTTAGAATTCTTCAGTTTATATTTACAACTTAAAAGTGCCATATTAATAATGCCGAAGAGTTTTTCTGCAATGTTTCTATTTTTTATTAGGTTTGTTCGTAGAGAGTATTAAGTTCCTTCCTTGGTTTTGTTTGATTCAATTCAATTTTTATTTTGGCCTTCTGTCACTTTAGCGACAATATTGCCACAGACAAAATTTATGAAAACTCATGTAACTCAAAACTAGCGAGAAGTGTAGCGACATTCCACGCTTTAATGGACTTATATTGATGAAAGCCCATGAACATGGTCAAACAAACAAAACAAAAGCATCGAAATTGACGACAAAATAAAATTTAAATACATGAAACAAGTACTTGGAATAATATAAAAATTTGTAACTACCTAAATAATAAACTTATAGATATATACCTATATATTTCTATATGATTAAAAAATAAATAAACTATAGGTACCAACTAACAAAGGACTATATTCTAATGTTATGATAACTAAGATATTTACAAATAAGAAATATAATATTGTAATCAAATAAATAAAGTAAATGACTCATTTTGGATGGAAGTGGAATTTGATAAGATGAAAGAAGAGAATATAACGAAAATCTATAATTTTTACAACTAAAAAACAAATGATCAATATCACCTATACCTTCACCACATTCACACATGCTGGAATTTTGAACTTTAATTCTGAATAAATGCGACGGAAGACAGCAATGACCTATTCGTAACCGTGATAAGGAAGAAGTAGAAGATTTGGTAAAAACTTTATATTTGGCAAACCAAGGTCTAAAAGTTACATTAGGTTGTAGAGAAAATAAATATGAACCTTTAGATTTAGATGAAATTGACCAATAATTGTTCCATGATTTTTCTAAATATACTTTTGAAAGGGCAACTAAATCAGATGAATAATTTTTAAAATGAAGTAAACTCCCATGGGCCACAGCTTGTTTAGCTAAATAGTCCGCCTTTTCATTACCTAATATACCGCAGTGACTAGGTATATAAACTATAAATACTATAAGATGATTAAGATGACAATGATATAATAATTCTTTTATTTCAAATATGATTTCAGATCTGAGTTTTGATGAAAAAGGATTACTTATAATAGCTTGAAGAGAACTTAATGAATCAGAAAAAATTACGGAGTGATTAATTTCATTATTTAAAATAAATTTTATACAATGTTTTATTGCCAAGCATTCGCCAGTGAATACTGACGATTCACCGGGACTTTTAAACATAAAGGATGAACAAGAATTTTGGTGATAAATTGACCAACCAACACTACCCTGTGAAGATAATTTGGAAGCGTCTGTAAAAAAAAGGTCAGCATTTGGCCATGTTTTATTAATAATAGAATTAAATAAATCATTACAATTTAATGAATCTTTTTTTATGCCTAAAGTTAAAACTATTTGCGACTGATGATTAAAAACTAGAGATTCATACGAACCCGAGAATACTGGAAGTGATGAGTTTGAAACAAAGGGAGTTTTTATTTTTTTCAATTTAGAAAATGAATATACTAAACGAGGAAGAGTTTTTTTATTAACCCAAAATCTCCTAGTAGTTTTATTTTTAAAAATATATTCCCACAGTAGTTGAATTTTAGATAATAATGGGTTATTCTTAAACTGTATACATTTAAAAAAGAATTTATCGCATAAATACTGCCGTCTTTTATTCAAAGGCGGATCAGCGCATTCAATTTGCAAAGCATTTATAGGTGATGACTTCATTGCACCTATAACAATCCTAAGAGCTTTTGATTGAATATTGTCTAATTTTTTAAGAGCTGATTTATTGCATGGTTCTAAAATAAAGGAGGCGTAGTCTAAATGGCTTCTTACTATAGCGTTATATAAAAGACGTTGTGAAAATGGATGCGAACCCCACCAAGTGCCAGATAAAACACGCAATATATTCAAACTTCTTTCGCATTTAGAAATTATATAATCAATATGTTTAATACCGCTTAATTTTGAGTCCAAAATCACACCTAAAAATTTAACGCTTGATTTAACATTAATAATAAAATTTTGAATTTTTATATTTACAACAGGAGTTATGCGTTTTCTACTAAAAATTACAACGGTAGATTTTATAGGGGATAGATTTAAACCATGTTTAGAAAGCCAAGAATTTAAATAGGAAAGAGATTGATTTAAATTTTGTTCACATTTCTTAATAACTTTAGAATTTGAATATAATATGACATCATCAGCATATTGCAAAGAACGACATAGTGTATTGACTTGTAAATCTAAATCAAAAGTATATAAATTAAATAAAATAGGGCTTAACACAGACCCTTGGGGTAACCCTTTCCAGATAGTTCTTAAAGAATCATCTGGTTGATTTAGAACGCGAAGCTTTACCTTTCTTTCAGAAAATAAGCAACAAATGATACTTGTTAATTTGGGAGTAACGCCAATATTAAGAAGTTTTTTGAATAAAATATTCATCAGAACATTGTCATACGCTGCCTCAATGTCTAAAAATATAGCACACAAAAATTCATTTCTAGAAAATGCCAATCTAATATCGGTAGAAAAAATAGCTAAACTATCTATAGTGCTCTTAGCTTTACGAAAACCAAATTGATATTTACTTAAAATCATATTTTTTTCAATGAACCATTCAAGACGATTCTTTAATAAATGCTCAAATAATTTACACATTATTGAAGATAATGCTATAGGGCGATATGATGCAAATGAAGAAGGATCTTTATCAGGTTTAAGAATAGGAATGATAATTTGAGTTTTCCAATCTTGTGGAATAATACCTGAATTAAATATCATATTTATAATTTTCAAAAAGTATTCTAAAGTTAATTGTTTTGAATGAACTAGAAAAGAATATGGAATACCATCAATACCTGGAGCCGAGTCTTTTACAGCAGATAAAACAGTTACTAATTCGGTGTAGGTAAAGGGTGAATCTAAATGATGAGAAGAGACGGAAGGAAAATCATTAAATGACATACTTTCTTCAAGAGAGGGGACATAATTAGGGGCCAGTTTATTGAAGAATGAATCAGTCCAAGTAGAATAAACAGAAGTATTACTGACACGCTTACAATTTTGGGATGATCTAAATTTTCTAATATTTGACCAAACGAGAGAAGAAGGGGTTTCAGGAGACAGGGATGCGCAAAATTTACGCCAACTATCAAATTTTTTTTTCTTAAAAACTCGCCTACTTTTAGCCAAAATATGCTTATAAAATATATAATTTTCAGTAGTCATATTTCGACAATAATTTTTTTCAGCATTTTTTCTTTGTTTGATAATATTTGAGCATTCCTCATCCCACCAAGGAGGAGAACAAAATTTACCTGAAGATGATTTTACCCTAAAACAATTATCTGCAACTGATACAATACTAGAAATAAATTGATTATAACAGGAAATAAAATTTTCAATGGTAACAACGGGTAAAGACATAATTGCATCATTCAATAAATTGGCATAATTATCCCAATCATCTTTAGACACATTTGAAATTTTATATTTTAATAACGGAGCTAAACTACTTTGAGGATTAGAAATAGGAGAATTTATCAATATTGGAAAATGATCACTCCCATATGAAATTTGTTCAATGTCCCATAACATAGCACTAGCAATGTCGTTTGAACAAATAGATAAATCAACAGCACTTACATTTTGACAAGGGGAGGTACGACGTGTTGGACGACCATCATTTAACAAACAAAGATTAAATTCATGTAACATTTTAACAAGATTATTTCCAAAACAGTCGCAAAAGGCAGATCCCCATAAGGTATGATGATAGTTAAAGTCACCTAATACTATGAATGGTGGTTTTAGAAATTCAAATAACTTTTTTAGGAAAACTAATGAATGGCTATCTGGCGATGATATATACAATGATATTATAGAAATATTATTTACAATACAACCGACTGCATTAATATTTACATTATGATTTGGTAAAGATAGTAATGAAAATGAAAGAGAGTTTAAAATGAAGAGAGAAGAGCCAGCCCTTCCATCCTGTCTGTCATCACGGACACAGCTAAAGCCACTTAAACCAAAAGGAGAAAGAGGCCTAAGCCATGTCTCCGATACAGCCAAGATGGAAGGACAGTATTTATTACACATGAATATTAAATCAGATTTTTTATTTCGAACACTTTGACAGTTCCATTGTATTAATTTGGTTGGAACTTGGGCCATTATTAATAGGAGAGGAAGAAAGTAAATTATTTAAAATAGATTCAACGTTGTCCGGTCCATTATTTTTAATTAATTTAACAAACAATGAAAATAAAGATTTTAAAGACGATTCTGAAGAATCATTATTACTATTCACACTATTAGTATTCAAGGCACAACCATTCTCAGCAGAAGACACATATAGATCATTTAGCAAATTGCTATGAAATTCAGTATCATACCCTTTGCTAAAAATATTTTTTTTTTGTTTGGGTTTAATAAAAATGGTTTTTTTATAAGAAACATTTTTCGAAACTTCAGCATATGATTTTAAAATACGAGGTTCCAACTTATTGGCCTCCATATAGGAAATAGATTTTTGGGACATGATAGATTTAATGTTTTGTTGTCTATTGTACTCTGGACACTTTCTATTGATAGCGAAGTGATTACCAGAACACACTAGACAACATGCCTCTGACTCATCAAGTTCGCATGAATCCCCGCTATGGTCTTGACCACACTTAAAGCAACGAGGCTTAGACCTGCAGTTGCTTTTCGTGTGACCAAAACGACAACATGAAAAACATTGAATTGTCGGATAACGATACATACTTACATTAATTTTATTATAATAAAGGTAAATAAATTCTGGCAACATTTGCCCTTCAAATGTAACGACTACAGATTGAGAGGGTTTCCAGACTTTAGAATCATTTTCAGTAACTTTGTAATTTAAGCGCCGAACTTTAACAATCTTTATAGGTTTGTTAGGAACAACAACATCAGAAATAATATCATTATCACTGATGTCGGTTGGAACTCTAATAACACCCATCTTAGAAATACAAAAAGTTGGAATAAAGGCATTATATCCATTTTCAACTAAAGTAACATTATTGACAAAATTATTGGCATCTTTATAACAGCTAAAAATTATTTTAATTCTATTACGACCAATACGGATAATACTACCAGGAATAATACCGCGAAATAAATTTCTTTGCATAAATTTTCCAAAAATAATAGGATTTAAAATTACATTGTTGCTATTATTATTGTTACTGTTGTCAGTGTCAATTTTCCTTTGAACATGCACAACAAAGGGACCTTTATCAGATTCGCCATAAAAGTTTTTAACAAAACTATCCTGAGTAGATGATAATGGTAAAGAAGCAGACTGTGGAAGAGAATGAGAACTCAATGATAAAGCTTGACCTAATGGTAAAGCAACATCATTCAAATCATCTTGTCTGAAACAATCTGGGCGATGTCTTTTAGTTTTAGAATGCCTCCTTTTCTTTTTCGGTTTAAGGGAAACATTAGTAGAGCGATCAATACTATTAAGATCAGAGCAATCAATCATCGAGCTAACCGAGCTAGATGAATCATCATTCACGGTAACATATGCACCAGGTGAAAGAGGAACACAAATATCTGGTGGTTTAGGTGGTATGAATTTAAAATCCATGATAGTAGGTAATTACAAATGAATTTACAAATGTAAAAAAAAGATCGAATCTACATATAATGAGTATGCCAAAATAAAAATTACAACCACTAAAATGAAAATTACTATGAACTAATACCAAAAATAACTAATGAACATAAAATATAGGAATGAATTAACCAAATAATATTAATCCAGTATAGAAAACGTATTGAAAAGATAATTAATTAATTTTCAGATGCTTCCACTTTGAAAGATGACCTGTCAATCCCCTTGGTTTTGTTTGTAATCAAATGTAAAAAGCATTGGCCCGTAAAATAAAACGAGATATCACATAGTTACACCAATAGGATTTATTTATTATTATCTCTCTCTCTTTATCACTAAAATAACGAATATCGTTCCGATTAGGCATGTAAGTTAATTATAACATTAATATACAAATCTGTAAAAACTGTACAATAATTTTTACACCATTAATATGATAAAAAATGTATATTGCTTTAATTTATATTCTCAATTCATTCGTAATATAATTATTATGTGTTATAAAACATCATACTCAAAATTACTCGCGGGTTTTGAATATATTATCGGAACGTCAATAATCGAGCCGAGCGGTCGCCCTCCCTCGTTCGACAGAATGAAAGTTAACGTCAAAAATTGTTCATGGCTACCGATTTCTGTCGATCACTGTCCGTTCTGCGACGCTTGGTCGCAAAAAGCGCCGATGCTCTTGGCTAGGGGGGCGACCGCTCGGCTCGATTATTGACGTTCCGATATTATATTCAAAACCCGCGAGTAATTTTGAGTATGATGTTTTATAACACATAATAATTATATTACGAATGAATTGAGAAAATAAATTAAAAGCAATATACATTTTTTATCATATTAATGGTGTAAAATTTATTGTACAGTTTTTACACCTTTGTATATTAATGCTTATTTTAACTTACATGCCTAATCGGAACGATATTCGTTATTTTAGTGTTAAAGAGAGAGAGATAATAAAAAATAAATCCTATTGGTGTAACTATGTGATATCTCGTTTTATTTTACGGGCCAATGCTCTTTACATTTGATTACAAACAAACCTAATAGCAGAAAATAGAAACATGGCAGGCAAACTCTTCGGCATTATTAATATGGCACTTTTAAGTTGTAAATATAAATTCGAGGCATCCGGGGCGGCCCATGACCAATTTATTTTTTAAAACTCCGTGATCAAGAAAGAAATGTTGCAGTTATATCGTTCTCGGATTGGAAATTACTTTTTGAATAGGTAAGAATCAAAATAAATAAGTGCTTCTAAGGTTATATATATTTAATAATTGATTAGACACGTTGTTAAAACATTTGTATGTCGAATAGGCGAAACAAAACTGACCTTTGTGTTTACATCACCCATCCATTTACCTTTGTTTCTCATACAAATAAATGTTATTTCAGGTGATTTCGGATATGCCTTGGAACCATGATTGATTACCCCTGTCATGGATGCCGTACCTAATTAATACCTCAGCGGACCAATACACTGCCAAGTCAGGATATGTGTGAAGCAGGCTAATGGTTATCTCAGGGGGTCATTAAAATACCTTGGAATAGACAGAGTTCTGCACTATGATTCTGAAGAGTCTTCCCAAATTGTAATGGCTTGTGCAGCATAATAACCAATATGATGTTACACTATAGGTGAGTTAAGAAAAATAAATTACAAATTGTCCGCTTACTTTTTTTAAATTAAAGTTATTCACTCTCCTACTATATTTGGAAGCGTGGAGTCAACTGACACAGATAGTAAAACCTGACTCCAACCCAGTTATGTTGCAATTGTGATTTTTGTTATTAAAGAAAAATCTTATTTTTTTATTAAACTAAGTACAATTTTGTATTTTTTTTATTTCAGGTATTTATACTTTGCAGAGTTTCAAGGACAGCTACCCCCTTCCCCATCAAGAGAGGTCACAAACTATGGTGCTCAAAGTTTTAGAGTGGCCCAAGCCAAACAAAATTATTAAATAAATATTTACTTTTAATTTGTTTATGTTTTATTGTGAATATTATCCAATTTTAAGAAATCAATATTCTGGGAAATATTTAATTAAATATACAATAACAGAATCAAGAGACATATAGGTGGATAAGTTTAAAGTTGTCTAGGTCTGTCGGATGGACCCATTTAAACATAGAGTATTGAATAAGAAATGCTGGTTTCATTATTAACATTTCTTATTGTTACTTGTATCATTTAAATGGGTCAGATTAATGAAGATTAATAATTTTTATTATTAACGGTCTTAATGATAAAATTTTAATAAAGTCCTTGAAGAACACTTTAGTTAAAATAAGTTTTATTTCTTTTTTATTTTTGTTTGGTAAAAAAGAGACATAACCTACTATATATATACAAGTGTTCTTCAAGGACTCAAAAAGGTTTTTTTTTATGAATACTAGTGTGTTTAATATTAAGATTTGTAGATATGCTTACCATTATGGTAAGTATATCTACAAATGCCCACATTAGATGCATGTAATTCCCTAATAGTATTTATATAAAATAATGAAACATTCTCTAGGTACCATCCTAACTATTTATAGTGCTTGCATGGGAATTAAAATTCCTATAAATAAAAGAGCTTGTATAAACAATATAGGTCTAATAGTACATACTACACATACCCTACTTAGTACCATTTATATAATAGTACTAAGTAGTTTTTACTTAACAATATTATACATGTATGTTACAGCGTTAAGTGAATATTTGTGTGGATGTGTGTGCATGTATGGGTCATATAGTGTACATAATAAAATACCTAATATTGTAAATATCTAATGTGGCTGTGTATAAATTGTATTATTATTACTAAGGCTAGGAATATTATTTTTAGATAATAATATACCAGTATAAAAGGATTCTTTTAAATTTGAAACTACTAAACTCAAGGAGGTGAAAAGTCATTCTGTACAACCACAAAGACCATCATCAGTCCCTGAAATACCAAAAGTTGTAATTTTATTAGTAATGGTCAAGGAAAATCATATTCTTTTAGGGCACTATATACAATTATATGATTAAAGAAGAATATAGCATTATATATTAAACCATAAGTTTGTGCGGCTTGTGAAACATTCTAGGTCTTCACAAAGGCTCTGAAAAATCCTTTGTTAAGCCTAAAATGTTACCTAAACTCTCCCTGGTATCGCCAATTTCTTTGAAAATGTGAATTTTTCATTAAAAATAAAGAAATAAATAAAAATAAACTTTATTTGTTGATATTTTACAAGAATTTATACATGTTTTCTTAACTTTTTGCCTAATATTGGTTTGACATAGGCCTCCTCCAGTAAATACCATTGGCAGCGGTCTCCTACTACTCGGCATTGGGATGTCTTGATTTTTTTATACTTTCAAATTTGGCATTGGGATGTCTTGATTTTTTTATACTTCTTTCAAAGACCTGAGAATATACATACTATTCTATGTGTTTCTTTCTCCATTTAAAGTTTTGGAGCAATTGTTTGACTTAAATAAAAGTACCTATTCAATTTCTTGATAATTTACTTTCAGGGTTTGTTTATGTCTGTTTGTCATAGCTTTGGTTTTCACACATGGTTGTTTTAAGCCCCGCTTTTCCACTTCTCTTGCTAGTTGTTTGCATAATAACTGGAACTAGGTCATCAGCAAATCTCAGTTGAGATATTTTACTTCCATTTATGTTAAGCTCATAGCTTCCTCCAATACAGCCGAGCAGAGTTTGAGGGATAATAGGTTTCCTTGTCGGACTCCTTTTATTCGTAATTCTTCTCCAATTTTTCCTAGTCGTACTTTTGCTGTATTTATAGTTTTAAAATTGTTATATTACTCCTTAGTCCTTATGATTCTTGAATATTTAGTTTGATCACACTCTGTGTTTTGAGATGCTTTGTAAGTATGAAATAGAGAGAACTTTTCGTTGCTCTAATCTATATTTGGCGTCGTTGAAGACGCCACTCGTTATTTGCAATTACTAATAAATTTTATTTATGCATTTTAATTTACACAACGCAATAAAAAACTTCTAAAACAACAAAAAACAATACTTTAAGTTAATTTAAATCAAAACAATGGCGTCGTTTTGATAGAATATAGCTCGAAAGGGAGACCCCGACCACCCGCCCGTATACAGTCGAATTTAGCGTCTAGCGTTCGCAAAAAACGAACAAAAATGTGTTCTTGGCTGGCAATTCCCTCCGAGTATCTAGCGGTTTCTGTCAAAATGTATGGGGAAATTGGCCTCTCGCGAGCGCTTTAACGAAAACGAATGCCCAACGCTCACCGTCCGTGTACTTGGCTGGCAAATTGTTCTGTCAACGCATTTAACGAACGTGACGTCATCACCAAATGTCATCTTCATACAAAACTTTCGTGCGCGCTTTTAGCGCTCATGCTCTTGGCTAGGGGGGCAGCGGCCACATTCTGTTTCTTATAACGTGATCGTTAGAATGTCAAAATAACTATATCCGCTATTAGCGCGCTCTCCTCCAATCAGAGTAGTTTTCTAACCTTCGCTGATTGGAGGAGAGCGCGCAAATAACGGAATTCGTTATTTTGACTATCTTGCGGTCACGTTAAAAGAAACAGAATGTGCCCTCAGATGTCAATAAGCACCATTCGAACGCAGATGTTGAACGAATTTTCAGTTCTATTAGGACTAGAACGACACTAAATGGACTAGAACGACACTAAATGGACTAGAACGGCAGATACCAATCACTTAAAACATACTGCCAATTTTCAATAAGGAGCGTATTTATTTAAATTCTTCTCAGTAAAGATGGTAAGATTGAGAGGTTTATGTTAGTACTCGTATGTACAAAAAGAGCTAGATTGCCCTTTTAGGGCCACATAATTAAATCTGGAGAAATCTGATCGTAATAGGGGCTAGATCTAGCCCCAAAAGGGCTAAGGTGGCAACACTGGGGTGGCCACTTTCTAGAAAACCGGGAAAAGTCAGGGAATTTTCGGAGACTGGTAAATTCAGGGAAAACGCTACAAAATCAGGGAAGATATTTAAAGTACACACAACTTACTACTGTAAATGACTGGCAACCTAAGCGGGGCGATTCCAAAATATGCTTATATTTTTAATAATGTGAAATATATTTTGTTGCTCTATAATACTCTATATCCAACTGATCAATCTGGCTTACACGAAGTCAAAATTTACACGGACGGTTTAAAAACAGAATACGGAACAGGCGCAGGAGTGTACTCACTCGACCTAAACATTAGAATTTTAACAGCTCTTGGCACACATGCTTCCATCTTCCAAGCAGAGTGTATAGCCATTATAGAAGCAACAGCGGCAATACGCGCAAAAAAGATAGAAGAAAATGGTATACGAATACTATCTGACAGCGCAGCCGTACTAGCATTGAAGAACAAACACATGAACTCAAGTCTGGTAAAACAATGCCACTACGCACTGGAGACTATATCAGTTGGTAACAGGGTCACTCTCCAGTGGATAAAGGGACACAGCAACTCCCTCGGTAACGACGCGGCTGACGAACTGGCGAAAAGAGGTTCGGCTACAACACCGGTAGGACCCAAACCGTATGTACCTTTATCTTTTAATCAGTTGAAAAGTTGGCTACGCGACAATACCTTCAACCATCACTGTAAGTATTGGGCAGGTCAGAGAGGCGGTCACCAAACCTAGTCCACGGCTAGCTCGAAACCTGCTCAATCTCAACAGAGGTAACCTTCGTATGGTGGTGGGTATACTTACCGGACACTTTCCATTGAAAAGTGGCCACCCTGATATAATAATGTTTGTTTTATTTTCCTCTACGTAGTTATTAACAAAAAATTAAGATAAGACTTTCTAGATGAAATAAATATAAATAATTTATTTGTTTATGACTATGAGATAATAATAATAAATCTTACTTTATTATAAAAGTACATATTGGTTTGGAACCCTGTCTCCCTTGCTAGCTGAAGCTGTGATACAGGAGCCAGAATTTGTGTGGGTATGAGAGAGCGAGGTTTGGACGTTTAAAAATAGGTAAATGGATAACATTGATACTTAGCTTATAATATTTAGAAGTTTTTCAGTTTGATCATAGTTTAACTTATTTAAGAATGATTTTATACGCCTTTTAAAAATTTTAGTTTAGTTTCTTATGTTATATAAGATATATAACTAATATGTTTTATTAAATATATTATACAATTTAGCTGCTAAATAAGAGTATTGTCTTTGTGCATATGAGCTATTAGTGGTTGGTACGGGGCAATGGTCTACACGTCTTCGCTGTGCACTCAACTGAGAAACAATTGTGTTGTGGTATCTTAGAACGCATTGGAATACGAACAGTTTCCGAAACATAGAGAAACGCGGCCACCGTACCAGCCAGGGCCGTGTTCGGAAACTAACCCCCGTATTCTAAGACGTATCCTTAACTCCACTTTACACTCAAGGAACGTCTGTCTCTTTCCACCAAATGTCAACTATAAAAAGCAAGTTGAAACAGACGTTCCTTGAGTGAAGAGTTGAGTTAAGGAAACGTCTTAGAATACGGGGGTAACACTTTAACACTGGGTAATGTCACAGAGTGCGATAAAAATATTGAAAAATGCTTAGAGAACAAGAGATGCATATAGTGTAGGTAGTGACATTACCCAGTGTCAAAGTGTTAGTTTACGATCGCGGCTCCGGAGCGTCCCGTGTCCGCGTGTCGAAGTTCTGAACTGATGAAACTTAAGAACTTTCGTACACCGATGCGGTGGGGTGTATATGATAAGGACACTATTGCCTTTATACATTAAAACTTATTGAGGACTTGAAGGACACTTTAGTTATAGAAGGTTTTCTCTCTTTCAAGCATAATCATTTTTGTTGCTAATAAAAAGAGAAAAACTTCCATAACTAAAGTGTCTGGACTCAAGTTTTTAAGCTCGCTCGAGTTCAATGAGATGGGTCTTTGGGGCTCCACCCCAAGCACAAATGCAATAACTGAAAATGCTTTCGCATAAAGCTTTGTACGTTTGAATTATTAGTGGCGTCTTAGCCGCATTCCTCTAGTTTTTAAAGATGTGAATTAATTTTCTAACGCGTAGATATGGATTAAATGGAAGTTGTTGATGTTTTTTTTTTGTTAAAAATACATACAGAAAGCCACATATTTGACGGATGCCGAAATCCATAATTGATGATAATATGTTACGATTTTGTTCATTTTCTTGTACTTTAAACAGACTGAACGTATTCTAACAGCGATAAAATTGATTTTGGCGTGAGTGATTCTCAGTTCTCACCATTCATGTATTGCCAATAATAAAAATACTGGTGTTGCCCACACCGAATAAATAATATTCGATATTAAATCGAAAGTATTTATTAATATAAAATGAGAAAACAAAACAAATTTATTCAAAATTAAAGAAATTACGGTGCAGTCTGGGGCCTGAGAGTAAAAGCCGGCGAAGTGACTGTCACGTCAATGGCGCAAGTATATGTATGGCAATACCTTGATGGGGGCATAAACAGCAAGTTTGTATTACAAATGTGTCATCGGTCACATGTACAGACAATCTTAGGATGAACCTGCGACAACGATTTACCTCAATTTTTTCTAAGCCTTATATAAGATCCGTAAGCTCTTCAAATAACTGTTCTTTTAATCCCCCCCATCATTCTAGTTTTATGTACAACTAATTTGATGTCTTTGATCAGTTATTTTGTCTGAGGCCTGATGATGTGGTAACTGTAAGCATGTGGAACAATCCTATATAAATTGAGCAGGTCAATAACAGGTAGACTATTTTTATGAAATGGTCTATTGCATTTTTAGAATAAATTACAACTACAAATGTTAGCGAGCATATAATGTAATAGTTGTTACATACTATTATATTTACTGAAATTACACACTCCTGGTATAGAAATAATCAGATAAAATTATACCAAATGCCTTCCTCATAACACCATAGATTCCATTTGAGAAGATGAAATCTATTTTTTTGTGATACTCGGATAACAAACTAATCAAATCAAGTTAAAACTAACTTAATTTATTGGTTTATTTAAATGATATTTAGAAATGTACTATTTTAAAACAGAGTGTAATCTATTTTTTTTTAATGTAAGCTTATTGATTCCTGAATCTGGTATAAACTAAAAATAATCTAGCAAGAGTTATTTAGTTAAGTTTATTCTATTCTATAAAAATTGGTATACATGTACAAATATTTATTATCTAAAGCAATAATGTTCATCCCCACATAGCACGCTGCACTCCTGATAGCTTGTTGTAATCGGCTAGGTGTCTCCAAACAATTCGGCTCATTCTCCATTCCTTGACAATACCTCTAGGTCTGAAATCCATAATATATATAATCCATAAATCTATTCCTGTATTGGAAGTAATTTTAGATTTTTTAAATGTAAATAAAATAGATATTTGACTTACATTATTACTTAGGTTTATTAAATAATATTTTATAAATCAGACGTCTTGTTAATTCTAATTTATGTTTCAATTAATTATTTACTTAATTAAATTAACTGTGGATAATATTGTCCTTGCATTTTATATATAAACGCCATTAAAAAAATATATATATAATAATAATCTATAACATTAAATATATATTAGAAAATAACTTATAAATAACCCCAGAATGATCTGGTGCCCACCCCCAGTTTCAAATTAGTTTAGTTAGGTTTGGAAAATAGCCATAGAAAAGCCACTAGTTTTTTATGTTAAAAATGGCACTTTTAGGGGGGCTTTTAAAATACACCAGATAGAAGTGTTTATATAAAAAAAAAAATGAAACAAAGTTGGGTTATAATGACTTAAAACTGGATTAAAATATTTCCTATTTTGTATATTTTGTGATTTTTAAATTAAAGTTTGTGACTTTTTTAGAAATTGCTTGGGAAATCTGGGTTTTAAATTCAATGGAGCACAGGGAACTATGGGAGTATGATGTTTTTATAGAAAATATAGAACCCTTTTGGAATCACTCAGTCCATTTGTCTATCCAACCCAATGTCTCAAAAACGAGTTGATATAGAAAGTTCAAATTTTTACAATTCTTGCCTTTTCCTCTATTACATAATTTCTTAGACTAAGAGAACAAGGAAAATATTCTGCCTTGGCAAATTGATGTCTCTTTTAAAAAGTGATAGTCCTAACCAAGATGCTTAATATTTATGTAATTAAATACTGTCCTCTTCTACTCAAATGATATTTAAAAAAAAAAGGTTACTTATACACATAAATAGGTAAACAAAATATAGTACCTTGATGTTATAACACATCTATTGTTAATTCTCAATGGAGTAGCATTAAGTTCATATTTATTGATATCTTTATCTGCCAATTCTCTAATTTCCACAGGCAAAATATCGTTTTTTCTCATTGCATTAATTCTGGTCCTTTCCAAGAAAACTTCAGCACTCATTCTACGTCGTTTTACATCTCGAATCATTAACCAATTCGCCCATTTGTTCCGTAATTGTTGGTACTGAAAATTATTAAATCATTTATAAAACGAAAACTTTAATTAATTAAAGGAATTGAATATTTATGATATCAGTAGGTACCCCAAAACCTGGAAGAATTTGTGATTTCCAGACATATTTTCCAAAATTAGAAACTCCTAGATTTAAAGTCATTATGAGATAATCAAAACCTAGAAACACACTCAATTTGTATTTTATTATTAAACACAGACTAAATAGAATTTATTAAATAATTTTCTCTAAATGACTCAGATAAATTTAATTATTCGGCTATAATTCTCATCTCAGATGATAATTCACAGATTAAATTAAATAGAATTGATATAATTTTCCATCAGTATAATATAATAGGATTTTTTTATTTTTTATTCTTCCACCATTGTGGAAAGGCAAAAATCTTTCGACCATACTAACACCGCGTTCCGTGCGTGCTTAGCATCGCTGCCACGGATCGCTGGTTTTTTTAGCCAAGGTCGTTTCACCGCGCGGAAATGTTAGCAATTCAAGTTACCATCAATCGTTCCGCGACCAGTGGCCACATTCTGTTTTTTATAACGTGAGCGTTAGATTGTCAAAATAACGAATTTCGTTATAATCGCTCTCTCCTCCAATCAGCGAAGGTTAAAAAACTACTCTGATTGGAGGAGAGCGCGCTAATAGCGAAAATCGTTATTTTGACAACCTAACGATCACGTTATAAGAAACAGAATGTGGCCGCAGGGGCCTTATTCCGAGTTTGCAACCGCTAATCACGACAAGACGTTGCGCAAACTATAAGTATGGAAATGTAAGCTCTATTCCAATGGTTATATAGTATGTATTAGGTTGGCTATTATAATGCAGCCATCTTGAAATACACGAATTCTTCGCAAGTTTGAACATGTATTAAGCATTGGAATTTCAACTTTATAATTAACAGGATAGAACTTACATTTCAATACCCGTACTTTACGCAAAATGCGCGAAGGTGAACGTGTCAAAACTCGGAATAAAGCCCCAGAAATTTTAACACGAAAAGTTAGCACGGCTACTTTTTGACAGATGTTTCTTTACATGTGAATATCTATCTACAAATTGGAATTTAATTATTTCATATATTCATATCTGTTTTAGTTTTAAAAGTTCGATTAAACCTAAAAAATTAATATCGTGTAACTAAATTCAGCTTTGGTATGTTTAGTTTGAGGTTGTTAATTAAATTAATATTGTAATATTATAAAATTATTGTATTTAAATAATAGTGAATTAAAAAATATTGATTTATTTTATAATGATAAGGTAGTAATATTTTTAATTTCAATTATTTAATTCAAAATAGTGCTTCTTGTCATAAAGTGGCATCAAAAATCAACACCGATCGTTTCCGAGGTGCATTTTAGCATCATCGCTAAAAAAAATTACATGGCTGTGTTGAAACGGGCGGTCGCGCTGGTTTTTGAAGTCAGCACGAGAAACTGCCCGCGTTAGCTCTCGGAAAGTAGACTGAAAAAACTATAAAATTAATACATTGGACTTAAACCATTGAATAACAAAAACAAAAGTAACCATGGCAACCGAGAGTGGTCATAGATAAAAAATATAATTAATGTTGCTGCGTTATTAAATTAAATAAATTTTTATGTCTCGAACAATGTAAAATGCACTTTTATATCGATTTTTGTAAAAGGCGCCATCTATAAGCTGAAGGACGTTTAGTCGTAAATTTTATAAAATCTATGCGTTTATTTTTTTTAGTAAACAGCGCCATCCAAGTACTGGAAGAAGTATTAAAAGTATTTGAATTTGTTTTCGTTCAGTTTTAAGAAGGCGAGAGGATGATCTGTCTTCAAGAAACTAATGCGTTGATTTTTTGTCTCCACTAAATCTGCGATAAATAAACTCGTAATGCAAATTCGTCTTTGTTGCCGCCTATTTCGTAACCGTTTACGCAACCCACGCAACAGAAGCCCTCAAAGGAACACATTTTCCCCGTTTCTGCAACATTGTTCATTGGGGCTCTGCTGCTATTGGTCGTAGCGTGATGTTATGTAGCCATAGCCTTCTCCATTAAGTGGGGAGGAAAAGGATTCGCGAACTCGAGCGTCAAAAAACATCTAAATGTTGTTTTCAGTTATAATAAAGTTTTTTTTTTGGAAAAAAAGAAAATGGAGGTGTGGATTTTATTTACTCGACCCTAATTACATAATTTCTTTATAAAAAATATATTTAGTTTTAAAATGAGAACTAAAGTAATATTTTTAGAATCATAAATCAAATTTTGGGTGTCTTTTCAAAAGTTAATATATTTTTTATAAAAATACTATCTAATTAGGATCGAGTAAGTAATATTTAACACCTCTACATTCTTTTTCATTAAAAATAAACTTTGATATCACTGAAAACAACATTTAGACGTTATTGGACGTTCGAGATCGCGAAACCTTTTACTGGCTTCTTAAATGGGCCAAATTATTTGGCCCATTTAAGAAGCCAGTACTCATATTTGGCCCAAATATGAGTCAAATACTTGATCTTAAGGGTCGTAGACCATAACAAGATTTCTTAAACTTTATTTGCTTAATTTCAAAACGAAATTTTTGGCTTAAAGGTGAATTCATATATGTGAAGTCATCACCTTCTGTCATCACTAAAAAATGTTTGAGATTATTTCTTCAATTTATTCTAACGGTGGACAGTAGTAGAGCCCAAAAGTCACTCTGTTGAAATTTTATTATATGGAGTGTGAGTAAGCCCAGTCACATGGGTTTATTGCTTTAGATATCTACTTTTAAAAAGCTTACTATTTTATTTGAAGTAATGTTTGGTCGAAATAGTCAAGTAATGTCATTTAATATGCGAGGATTTGATGTTTTAATAAAATTGATGTATTACTATAATTTCTAGACATGCATACAAAGTGATATTAATCTTAATAGTGTTAATTTATTATAATGCATTGGTAACAGTAACAGCCTCCGTAATAAACTAACGGTCTTATTCATAAAAACTTACGAAGCCTTTATTGATGCTTTATAACAGCTCAATAGCAAAACACATCAAAACGTTATTCATAAACGCACAATAAACCTCTAATAGTGATAAACGTCAAATAACAGCTCCATAACTTTATTGAAGGCAGGAGCCCACTATAAACCTATTTTAACCTCACTTTTTATACATATTTTATTTTTTGGTTTAAAATTTTATTAAATAACTTCTATTACTTCATAAAATTATATTACAAATAAAAATAATAATGCCCAGTCGGCTTTCGATCAACAAATTCTAAAAATTTTACAACTCGAATGGACTTGAACCAAATTAGGTTGGGCGTACACTGACAGAAATTTCTAAGAAAAAAATATAACATTTAATCTTGTTTCACCGCGGTAATTTGTCCAAAAAGACAAAGTTGTGCCGCTTCAAACTATAAAAATTAAATGGCGGTGCCGCCACATGTTTTTTATTTATTTATTACACGACATGTAATTTTGTATGTACCTGATGGTAAGCACCTACAAAGTCCATAAATGGATCGATAAATACATTGTCGCTTTACAATATTGATCGCTCCCACTATGCCGGCTAAATGATGCGGTTACAAAATGTCAAAGAATCAAAAAGAAAGAAAAAAAAATCAAAGAAGTTTACATTACGAGTCTATTTTAATATTTACGCTGCTTTATCGTAAATTCAGCCGCTTATTTCGTAACCGTACCATGAAAGGATACTACCACCTCGACAATAAATATATGCAGTAGTCCCCGGTACCAACCACCCGGTGAACCCACAGACTAAAACAGAAACATGACTAAGTCACTTGACAGTTTTTGCTGTATGTGAAACAAGTATTGCGACTTGCCAGTTACATATTAACATACAGAGATGCAAACATAACAAATTACATAGGTACAGATATAGAGACATACGCGATAAACAAAGCTGTATTCTATTTTTGATCCAAATTATTTTAATTTAAATGACGGCTGAAACCGCGGGGCACAGCTAGTGTGACTGAATTTTCTATCCGTGTGCGCCCAAACTTATTATAATTATTACTTTTATGGTCTTGGTTTTCCGCGATTCTGCCAACTTTCTTGACAATCAATTATTTTTTTCTATCAACCATGGAGGTATATAATATAATAGGGATGCGCCCTTTGGCCTTAAATCGCCTCTCCAGTGAGAACAGAAGATGGCGGCCACACAACTAGAGGTGGGATACTTGTTGATAATAATTTTACCTTATTGAAATTTCAATAATCGATTATTTTTTGGATTTTTTCTTTTGCTAATATAAATATGAAATTATATTTTAGATGCATTACTTACAGAAAGTTTATACTTTTTAATTGAAATTCTCATACTATAAAAGTGCCGTCAACCTGAAAACACGAATTCTTCATCTTTGTGTGAACTTGTCCAATGTATGGAAAAATAATTTTAAAATAATATTATATTATCAGTTGCTTCTCTTTCCCTTTCCTTCGGAAAAAAAGAATACTACTACTACTACTTATCAGTTGTTTTTTTTTATAGAGTCTTTGTTATATAGGGTATATTTTTTAAATTAGGTATAGTTTTAATTTTATTAGAATTACTTATTTATGTTCTGTAAGTTTCTTTAATAAATTTTGTATTATTTTATTAAAAAAAAATAAAAAAAAATTGTTTAATTTCCAAAGTAAAATTAACTTTTGAACTTCATCTTATAATGAGGTCGTTTTCAACGTTAAGTCTCGAGAAAATTAAAATACAGCGTCATTACAAAATAAAAGCGATCATTGTCGTTAGTTGAAAATGTTTATTAGCATTTTGTAATTATTGTTGGTAGGGAAACTAATACGGGTCAACCTACACTTCATGTAATGTAGGTTGACCCGTATTACCTAACTATCTGGTAACCTAACCTAATATCTATCTGGTCTAAAAAAGTAAACCTTTAATAGTTTATATTACATTATATACATAGATTTGTATTTAATATTTTAATAAATTTATTTATTATTTTAAAAATTATGAATTTTTGTTTTGAGTTTGTATGGTGGAAGATATCTTCAGTTCTCATATTTGGAAAGGCAATTTTAGCCATCAGGGCGGCTCTCTCTATATATATATATCTCCATGCATTACAGCCTTAGGAATATCATCTCTATTGCGATCATCAGACTATTTGTATTAGTTTGACAAAGTTATTATTACACGTATTCTTTGGTATATTGGAAATTTGAGAATGTAAACTTTAAAATAATTTTATTGTAATATGAAATTCTCTATGAGATGAAATTCTCCTACTTTTTTATTACAAATATGTAACTACCACCAAACACAATAATAACTTATAGTTATTATAATAATAAAATCTTTATTTGGCAATTACCACCCATTGGTCTAATTATAAAACGTTTTGGCATTAACATTTTTAGCATTTATTTGCATTGGCATTAAGAGCGTCGAGAATTCAAATTGCCATTGGAACTAAGAATAATATATGGAACCGCCTATGTTAATCGCCTATAAAACAAAATTCAAACATTTTCGTGCCGCCATGCGCCATATTGTTAGAGGAGGTTCGTCGGCGATCCAAAATGTTTGAAATTTGCTCAAAGCCCGCCTTCTGTCATCACCACGAATCGCGAGTCATCACTTTAAATATATTTATTTGTCTGACATTTATTTTAGAATACTTAGGACAAATATATTCCCGCGCGAATAAGTATGTGTAATATAAAAAAAAAATATAATTAAGTAAGTATTCGTTAAAAAAAAAAGAATAGTACGTACATCACTAAACCAATTATCAAAATGAGAACATAGCCCACGATTTTATGATCCATGTTGAGAACAGTCACATTTAAAAAAAAACGTGAGAACAGAATATGGCGCCAACGAACAGTTTTGACATTTCAATCAAAATTTTAAGAAACAAAATATAGCTATTTATCTCTTTGCCATATGTAGAATTAAATTAGTGCTAGCGAGACAGATACATGTACGTGACTTTTTACTTTATAAGACAATTTGTAGTTCCCTATTATTACTAGTTTCATCCTATCAACACATATCGAGCCAATAGCCTTATTGAACGTTTTAACTATTGAGCTCTTTAAGACTGTTTTAAGGTTTTTTTTATGAATAAGACCGTAAGAATTTATTTTAAAGATAACTTTTGTTTTGGACTAATTCAGCCAGTCCAAGTATTTATAAAAAAAAATGCTATCATATAAATAATAAGGTTTTGGGTCTGGGGTCACTTTATTCTTCTTACCTATCTATCTACACTAAACATATTCCGGAGTTACCTAATTGGAATAATTTTATGTAAATTTTTTTAAATAAATAGTTTTTTTTTGTAAAATATTTTAGTAAGTAAAATAATTTAGATAAACATACACATTTAAATTTATATATAACTTCTAGACGGTTTGTGACAGAAAAAGATCTGGTCATCCACGTAGTGTTCGTACGAAAAAGGTGGTTATAGCAGTAAAGGAAAGAATTCGAAGAAATCCTGTCCGAAAGCAAAAGATTTTATTTGAGGAGATGAAGATAGCACCTAGAACTATGTCGCGTATTTTAAAAGATGCTCTAAGGAAGCTTCCCAATTAGTCGACAGAGTGCAACGTGGGCACTGGGCATTATCCGACTTCTGTGATGGTTAGGTCGGGTGTTAGCTATGAAGGAGTGTCTGAGCCATATTTTATGAAAAAGGTATCAATACATCGGCACAAGTGTATCAAGACACCATTTTTGAGAATGTAGTTAAGCTCCTTAACAACATCATGTTCAATAACCAAGTATGGTCCTTCCAGCAAGACTCGGTGCCGGGTCATAAAGCTCGGTTCACGTAGTCTTGGTTGGAAGCGAACGTTTCGGACTTCATCAGAGCTGAAGACTGGCTGTCGTCTAGTCCCGATCTTAATCCGCTGGATTATGATTTATGGTCAGTTTTCGAGAGTAGGACTTGCTCTAATCGCCAGAAAAATTTGGAGTCCCTAAAACAACAATCCATACGATTGGCAGTGAAGAATTTTCCCATGGAAAGAATGCGTGTTTCTATTGATAACTGGCCTCAAGGTTTAAAGAACTGTATTGCAGCCAATGGAGAACACTTCGAATAAGTTTGTTATATTTTTAATTGTTTTATATTTATGTATTAAACTATGTGCTAGTGTAAAAGTAATAAATGTTATTTGCAATAGATTTTTTTTTTGTTACAATATTTATGGCAAGACTAGGTATATCCATTATCTGTCCGTTTGTTTTGAACTTGTCTCTAATTAACACTAAAAGGCTTAAATATAAAAAGATACATAGATATTAAAGGTAAAACATTTCGTCAAAATTACATCAGTATAAATAACTAACGGACAGACTTACGAACTGACTTACATAAGTACATATAGACGGAGTAAATGCCAAAGAAAGATCTTTTTAATTTTGTTTTGTGTTATATATGTGATGTCTCTCTTTTACAAGACAACGTGTAATTACAAATAATAACACTTTTAGTATTTTCCACGTGTCTGCGACACACCCGTTCACTCTTGCTTCACCCAGAGAAGCAAGCGCTACAATCGCGGAAGCGGGCGGTTCGCAGTCACTTATTTATTTAACACGTCACATCTCTTCCTTTCAATTAAATTAAAAATAAATAGCTCCTTCTTCTTAGCTCCTTTCCTTACTCGTTATTCCTTATGTTTATATCTCCTCCCTTAGCACTTTTCTCCTATATTAATTTCGTGGTCTTTTGTTTTCTTTTTCCTGTCTTCTATAATCTTCCCCTTTTCATTCTATGTTGTATCTTTATCATAAACTTCTAAATTAACATGTCTATTATAGATATCTGTAACAGAAGGGATTTTATCTCTAAACTGTCAGTTAAAAATAACTCTGAAGATAGTTTACCAGTAGTACTACGAGGTGTGCTGTTGTGCATCATAAGGTACCGTAGGAGTTCATCCCTCCAATCAGACTTGACTTTGGCTTATTTTTAAGCGCTTCATTTTGTCGCAGTTCTGTCTCCCGATTTCACCATTTTCTTGAGGCCAATAAGGTATCGTATTATAAAGTTTGATGCCAAACTCTGACAGAAGGAATTGAACTCCTCGCTGACAAACTCTCGTCCATTGTCTGGTGTCATACTGACTGGAATGCCAAGCCTGAAAAAAAAACTTTTAGGACACAGATTGTAACTTGGGATATTATAGACTTCATAATTTTGATCTCTTTATAGCGATTGTAGTAATCAACTATTATGAATAAGTAATATCCACTTGGCAATGGTCCTAGGAAACCCATTTCGATATCAGTCTAAGTATGTGATGGCAATTCGCGTCTCTTTATCGGTACAGGAGGGTTTGGTCCAGAAACTAAAGTACAACTCTTACATCTTTTGACTGTATTCTTTTAATCCATATAGATATATATTAAAATGTTCGATGGCCCAGACCAAAGCTAGAGCCTCCTTTTCGGTTTGGTAGTAACGTTTTTCGACGTCGTCTCATCGACGTCGAAAAACGTTTAGTTTTATGACCATAAGCAATAACCCGTAGTCCGTGCGAGTCATACTGGATCAAGACTGCTCCTAAACTCTGCCACTAATTGCCTTTTGTCGTGCAGATTATAAAAACTTAAAGTATGAATATTGCTTAAACTTTATTTTAATATCTATTTGAAACTCACCAGTTGAAAATATATATTAAAATAAAGTAAAAGTTAAATAGATTTTCTTTCGTTGAGCATTACATTATTTTATTGTAAGGTATGTAAAACGTTATTTAATCTAAGTTTGTGTTCCTTTTCGTCACTTCCAAACACAACGATATCATCGATAAAGTTACATTCAGATTTGTTCAGAGTTTAGGTTAAGAATATTTATTAACTCAAAAAAGAACATAGATAACATTCACTTACATTGGGTTAACACAAAATTACATTACAAAAATTACAAACTATCATAGTCGCCATTCACAGTATAATGACATATGGTCTTATAATGTGGGGATCTGCGGCTGATATTGATACTATATTTATTCTACAAAAGAGGGCCATTCGGGCAATATATAATATGAAAGCTCGTGATTCTCTTCGAGAAATCTTTCCTATGATTGAGGTACTGACACTACCATCTCAATATGTTTATGAGAATTTATTGTACGTCAGGAAAAACTTAAATATGTTTACTAAAAATAGCGATAGACATAATTTAAACTTAAGAAACATAGATAAAATCGATATACCAAAGTTTAGACTGCAAAAAACTAATAAATGTTTCGTCATTAACAGTATAAGGTTATTTAATAAATTACCTAAACGCATTATAGATCTGAGTGAAATAAAGTTTAAGAATTGTATAAAACAAATATTAATCAATAAGGCTTACTATAATGTAAAAGACTATTTTAACGATAAAGACGTCTGGATCTGTCCTGATATGCAATTGAGGTCTCGCAAATAGTTAACAAATTGCTTATTACATATGTAGAATGTACCCTAGTTTAGTATATTGATACTGTAATAACTTAATATTACATAATTTATTTTCATACATTATGTAAATTTTGTCTTTGGATAAGGTAATTGATGATTACTTACCTATTTATACTTAATTTATACTACATTATACTGTGTAGCTCTGTACATTGGTACAGTAACAAATAATCTGTCATAGGGTGTTTTATGCATGCTGATGAGGGGTGCACCTTGAGTATGCCAATATATATGCTATATAGCATAAGCAAATCAATAGCTGTGCTCCTTTTTTAGTTTGTGTGAAGCACTAGAGTTTTTTACTTGCTGGTTTCTTTTTTTCCGGGGGGGTCTCTGGGGGGATCGACTTTACAGTTAATGTTTACGCCCTTAAACATACTGATCCTTATACCTTTACTTATATGTGATTGGTTACTTACCTTTTATTTAAAATAAACATTTAAGGCGTGGATATGGTCGGTGAAGTTGGTCGCCTTGGTGGCTCTCTTGTATGGCAGATAATGATTGACAGGTCAATGGAATCAGCTAACCACCTAGTCTTACACTAGTTGGTTATGTAGTGTGTGTTCGGTTCGGTAGTATTTTTCATATTAAAATTTCCATTCGCGTTTAAGTTCTAAATCTGATATCGAGGTATAATAAATATTTGTCGTTCTTTTGTTAATGAATGCTGCCTAACCAAACGCACTCTAAGACCTCATTGTTAAGCGTTTTTTAGTGTTTGACTATTCATAAATATCTGTAAAGATTTACATGAAATAAATGATTTTGACTTTGATCACATATTTAAACATAAGTAAATAAAAATATAAGTAATTTAAAATTATTATTTATAATGTACATATAATTATATTATTTTTATTAATTATTAGATATTAACAGAATAACTTTGTTTATTATTAGGATTACATATGTATAGATTAATTTTATTTATTATTATTATATAAAGATAAGTATGTTCCAAATAATTTCAACTTAATCACGCCAGTAACAAATGGCCTATAAATTCAAAAAGTGCAACTTCAAGGATTTCTTAAAAGATATTATTGTTTCCAATGCTTAATATTCTCTGGTAGAGCATTGTATATTTGAGCACCATTGAATGTTATGTTGTTTTTCCAAAGTTGGTTCTGGGGGTAGGCAATTTTATATTTCGAGCATTTCTTGTAAAGTGTGTGTGAATTTCACCATTTGTACTAAAATTTTACTGTGACTGTATTTCGTCGTTGAGCACTTTTTTAATAAAGATATATGTATTATATTTGTAAATATTAGCTATGTTAGGTAGTTTTGTTTCCCTGTATAATGTTTTAGTTGATGTTTAGTTACAGAATTGTTCAGACTCGGCAGTTTTCTTTAATCTCCACATGGTGAAAACATCCTTGATGTCAAGCTTAGAGAAAACACGAGCATCTCTCAATTGGGGAAGAAGTTGAAACATTGTAGGCAAAGGATGATTCTCTCTCATGATGGCGTGATTTATCTATTGCAAGATATTGCAATAGATAAATCAATTAACTGGATGTCTCTGATATTTGGAAAAATATCAGTATGTATAACATTTATACTTACCCCTAATTCAAGTACCTACGTTAAGGCTCATGCCTGTTTGCTTCCCCAACAAATTACGGGTGCCATTTTTTATGACGTAAAACCTGGCAGTTGTCCTTCCTCCACAACAGTTGGATCTTTAAAACCCTATGCCATAAAAACTTAATCGGGATCTTTCCACGCTGGTTGTATACTTCGACCGCATTTAATTTAAAATATTTCCAAGTTTTGTCGTCTATTATATTACACTTGCTACCTAAATCAATGAGCATGTTGAACTTTACACAGCCCACTTGACAGGTTACTTCTGCATCATCATCTATGTGAAATACTAGATGTACTCGCGATTTCGTCCTCGTGGAATAGCTATTTTTTATAAATTATTTATATTAATAAAAATTCTAAAATAAAAGGCTAAGTTATTTCTTATTATATCAGCTATCTGTCACTGTAAGATCCATCAAAATCGGTCCAGCCGTTTCAGAGATTAGCCGGAACAAACAGACAAAAATTTAAAAAAATGTTATTTTGGTATATGTTAAATGTATACATCCATATCATTTAGTAAAAAGCGGTTATTTTAATATTACAAACAGACACTTTAATTTTATTTATTTGTATAGATGTAATTTATATTTGATAGATTGTTGGTTTTGCTGATTGATTGTTTTATTAGTTTTATCATTAGGTTTATTATTAATTTTTTTTTTTTTTTGAGGGCCGGTCATAAATTTACGTTTATCACGCCTAATACGGCATTGATTTTTGTAATGGCCTTTAAATCCACACCTCTGACAGATGTATGCTTTTGTCATTCGGTCTTGTTCCAACTCTATTTACGTCGAGGTTTGATTTAACCAGTTTGCTTCCACTATAATTTTCTCTACGGTAACCCAATCGCCTAGAACCAGAAACTTTTCCTAAGTTCGGATGAACTGCATTTTTCAACTATTTGATCAATACATATTTTAAATGAAATACCTATTTAATTCGATTCTAAATGTTATCGAGGGAGTATCTAGTATTCTAGTTATCATTATAACTATAATATATACTAAAATATATAAGTAACTATGTAGGTATATATATCATAGAGCACGGAATCGCCGCGCGCTGCCCACTCCTAGAGACGGTAGTAATAATAATAGTCGAGGCAAAGAAATGCGCTGCGCGCACATATGAGCGCAATCGGCCGCCAGTTGCTCTTCGTACGTTGCGGAATAAACATTAATATTAAATCGTTATAAATGCCTCATTGCGCTGTGATTTGGTATAAGAATCAAAGTAAATACATCAACAAACTTCTTTTCGGCTTCAAAAAAAAAACATTTAATGACTGGCCACTTCACATAAGGTGACACTCAGATACCTGTTTGTCTGTCCGCAGGAATATCTTAAAATCTACTGAATTTAGATATCTTTAACACATCTCTTCATAGTCTAATATTTTCAGATAAATGGAAAAAAATCACCTGTAAAAGAAGCTAATAAAGCTTTTGAAGAAAATAAAAAATCTTCTCGTAGTTCTCCGCAAGCCCGACCCGAAGCGACTGATTTACCAAATATACTGGACACACCTCGAAGAGGTAAATTAAAATTATCTGTGATAAGGGCTCAGGAGACCATTAAAAGGTTTGTCTTAACGTAAAGCGACTCCAAGAAACCAATAGAAGATTATCAAAAAAATTGCTAAAATGGAAAGTATTATAAAATATCTACGAGAGCGATCTAATAAATTCTAATAATTTTGCCAAATTGAAAAATTATTAGTGTCACTTAACTTCGTCTACTTAAAAATCCGAGTGTTTTAATAATTAATTGGCAGACTTATTATATCTTTCTGCTCATAAAAAATAATGTCGATAAAAAAAATATCGACCCCGCCACAGCACTCCAAGACATCATCTGTGTAGTAGTGTGTCTATAAGTGTGAGTTAACGGCAACGCCCACCCCCACGCTTGGTTTGTATGAAATATGTTGAACATGCCGTCTCTAGTAGCGGCGCGCGTGGATTCCGGGCTCTGTGATATATATATATCATCACGGGTGCCTTACGGCGCCCGAGACCGCCTAGACGGCCCCAGGGTACCCAGCGGAGGGGTTTTAATCCCACCTCGTTGTAGCCGATGGTATGAGTCTACACCGAACAAGTGGCTAACTCGTCGCGATGTTTTGGATAGACTTAATAACCCATCTATAAACAGTTTCACAAGTTGGTATAGTGAAACCGGGACCGACAGCTTAACGTGCTCTCCGAGGCACTATAGTGATGTTGTCAAACAAATGTACATAAATTTTTAAATTAAAAACTTATTGGTACACACCGGGATTCGAACCAGGGACCTAAGCGTTTTTTAAGTCCAAGGTCTAACCAACTAGGCCACCACGTATATTTAACTATGTAGGTAGGTTAATGTAATTCATCTATACTAATATTATAAAGCTGAAGAGTTTGTTTGTTTGTTTGTTTGTTTGAACGCGCTAATCTCAGGAACTACTGATTCGAATTGAAAAAATATTTTCGTGTTGGATAATCCATTTATCGAGAAAGGCTATAGGCTATATAACATCACGCTACGACTAATAGGAGCGGAGTAACAAAGAAAAATGTTGCAAAAACGGGGAAAAATTATTCCTTTTAAGAGCGTGCGCTACGTAAACGGTTAAATTTAAACGCGCAGACAAAGTTGCGCGGGTCAGCTAGTAATATTATAAAGCTGAAGAGTTTGTTTGTTTGTTTGTTTGTTTGAACGCGCTAATCTCCGAAACTACTGGTTCGAATTGAATAATTCTTTTTGTGTTGGATAGTCCAGTTATCGAGGAAGGCTATATGCTATATAACATCACGCTACGACCAATAGGAGCAAAGATATAGTGGTAAATGTGTAAAAAACGGGAGAAATTATTTCATCTTTGAAGCCTTCCGTTGCGTGCGCCGTGAAAACGGTTCAAGATACACAAAAAATATGTATTAAAGAATAATAGCTCTTTTAATGATCTAAAAAAAAGTCCGCGATAGTATATGTCTATCTTTTAAGATTAACTCACAAAAACCGTTTTTATGGTACCTAATTTGGTCGAAATAATTTGTTTAAGTTGTATCAACATAATAATATTAATCTTTATTCAAATAAATATGTTGTTGGTTAAGAGTACTTCATTGTGAATAAAATTGTCTTTGACATAACTTAATTTCAACAAAAAACTTTAAAGATTACAATGATAAATAACTCCGAAACAAAACCAACTCGCTCTCTGCGCTGGCCGGCGCGGCGGGAGAGAGGCGGTGCTTGCGGGCAAGCCGGGAGGGGGGTGTAGCTCAATGAGATACCATGCCGCGCGGCCCACTCGCGCGGTCGGCTCCCTACTGAACGGTTGAATGCAGCGCTAATTTGTTTATGCGATATAATTATCATCGTAATCTAGGAATAATTCAGATAGGTAGTTGTCAAAAATAAGAGAGTTAACAATAGGTTATTAATAAGAGAGTTAGCAAGCAATATATATACAATAATATACATATAATATATACATACATACCTAGCCGTAACAAAATAATAGATGATAAAAATAAAAAAGCAAGTTAATATTATAATATTGTGTCTTTATCTATATATATATATATATATATATATATAACTCAAAGGTGACTGACTGGCTGACATAGTGATCTATCAACGCACAGCCCAAACCACTGGATATATCGGGCTGAAATTTGGCAGGTAGATGTTATGACGTAGGCATCCGCTAAGAAAGGATTTTGATAAATTCTATCCCCAAGGGGATAAAATAGGGGATAAAAGTTTGTATGATAAAAAAATAACTTTTCCACGCGGACGAAGTCGCGAGCATAGCTAGTAAATAATAAAATTGGAATCGATAGAAGATCAAACTTATTTTATAATGGAAGCATCCTCGAGAATTGGAACTAGTAATAGCATAAAGTAATATAAAGATGCATACCTGATAGTTATATTATTAGGTAATTAAGTAAATTTAAATGATTTTGTCTCATTAGTTCGGTGTATTTTAAAAATCTGTCGGATTATTCACCCGGCTCGGTTAATACATGTAGGTATATTTAGTTGTATGTACGTCGGTGATCTCTGAGATTAACGCACCTGGATTTTCTGCTATGTAATAGGTATGACTGATTTAATAGTAATATTGCAGAAACACAAGCTACGCCCCAATAAGAACAGACTATACAACAAAAGAGTTGGTGGCGCGTTTAGTGGACTGTATAGGGTGATGCTGGCTGTCCAGGAACAAAAATTAATGTAAAATTATGTAAAATCTTGTAAAACAATAAAGAAATTTGAATTGAATTGAATTAAGTGCAACGACCTAACGTTGAGTGGTGGTGGTATAGGAGATGTAGATCATTTGTTTTTCAATTGTAATAACTATTCTCCATCTTTGTATTCTTATTTACCAATGTATAATATTCCTTTACCTTCAAAAATGAGTCTTTTATTACACATATCTTCAATTGAAATTCTATCTCTCATCTGTAAATACATTAATCATCATAACATTAAATTTTAGTTTTATAGAATTTAATTACATTTAGTTTTTGTTGATTTTTCCTTTTTATATTATTATTTAAAGTTGAATTAATAAATTTCTTTTTATGAATCCGATGTTAAGTTTTGTTAGTGTATCCTTGTCTATGGACTTTCGTCACCATAAGTCCATCGAATTTTGTGGAGTATCGTTACACATTGCTCCACTGTGTCTTTATTATTTGTTTGTGGCAATATTGTCGCTCTAAAAGTGACAGAAGACCAAAAATCAAAATTAAATTGAATTGAATAATCTGGGTCAACAATTTAGTAATAAAAAATGTGTGTTTGTGTTTAGTTTACACGTGACTTTTTGTTTATTGAATGGATAGTAGTCCGTTTAATAGAAGTAGTCGCAATTTGCGAAGCCCACTGCCCACGCGACCTTCTGAAACCATGGAGACTGCTCCGCCACCGCCCGCAGCACGAACCAGCTCCACGGTAGGTACTCCAGGCGTTCAAAAATGGCTGACCGACATAGAACAGTGTCTGACTGATATATGTTCGACGGCCAACGAAGGAAAGCTTAATACTGACCAAAAGCTAAAGATTAGCAACATCAGCCGTAACGTAATGCATGGTATTTTACAGTTAGCTGTGGAGTATCAAGACTTGAAGCAGAAATATATTAGCCTTACCACCAAGATCTCAACGGAAAGAACCATGCAGAATTATTTCATTGAACTTAAGGAGGCAGTGCAATCAGCCCCAAAAGCCCTACAACTGACAGAAACTTTTTCGCTAATATGGTTAAAAGGCAAAATAATACCTTTGTTAAACCTTCACCAGCAAGTAGCATTGCAATATACCCGAATAATAAAGATACTAGCAGCGAAGACACCAAGAAACTCATACAACAGATTATAAGACCAGATGAATTAAAACTCCAGGTTCGAGGTCTAAGAAAGACAAAAAATGGGGGTGTTATTATTAGCACAGAAACCAGAGATGACCTTCGAAAATTAAGACAGTCTAAGGGACTACAATCGTCAGGACTCAAAATTGAGGAGCCGAGTAAACGCAATCCCAGAATTGTTATCGTAGGTGTCCCTAACAACTTAAATGAAAAAGACGTATTTGAATTTTTATTCGAGCAAAATATTGCAGACAAACACACCAGTATGACGCATGAGGAATTTAAAAATACCGTAAAACTCAGTCACAAATCTGGAAGAAAAGAGTCATCAGCTGCTAACTATATCATTGAAGTACCGCCGAATATTCGTAGAACACTCATTAACCAGGAACGCATATACATTAACTGGATTTCCTGCCCCGTAAGGGATTTCACACTAGTGACAAGGTGTTTCAAGTGCCAACAATATGGCCATGCAGCAAAGTATTGTCGAGACTCAGACTCAACTTGTAGGCACTGCGAAAAATCGGGGAATTCCATAAAAGAGTGTCCAAAAAACAATGAACCCGCTATCTGTGCAACTTGTCACCGTTTTAAAAAGCCATGTGCACGGAACAAAGCACTAACAACATGGGGCGCCAAAAACAGCTTAGACTCGCATTTATTAACATCGGTTCATTAAATACTGGTCAGGATGAAAATTCTTCAACATGATATGCACCTTGAATCCTGACATTATTGCTTTAAATGAAACTTGGCTAAAACCTGGTGAAAAGAGACGCAAGCTCCCTGGGTATAAATTCCATCATAACACAAGATCAGACGGAAGAAGAGGAGGCGGAGTCGGATTCTATGTAGAGGAAAATATGAAAGCCAAAATTATCAAACACCGAGAGAACTCACTAGAACAAATATGGCTCGAGCTTCCCTGTCAACGATCGAAAATCATAATTGGGACCTTCTACAGACCACCTCGTTTCAGCTTAGACGAAATGACGGAAGCGCTCGAAGGCTCTCTCGCCGTATTTAACAACGCCAAGCATACTATCCTGATGGGTGATATGAATGTGGACCATCTCAATCATACGTTCACTATTAAAAATATAACTTCTTTCTTGGGGAACTTTAATCTAACGCAAACAGTGACAGAACCAACAAGAATAACTAATAACACAAGTACCTTAATAGATGTAGTTTATACAACATGTCGAGAAAATATAATATCACAGAAAATAATACACAATAATGTCTTAAGCGACCACGGATTAGTGTTGACAGATATGAAGTTCAAAATACCCCGCCCAGAACAAAAATGGATGTTTCGGAGAAATCTGTCGGCCATAGATCACTCCAAATTTTATGAACACTTGAAATCAATTAATTGGGCCGCGATCGAACAGCTAAACAATGTTGATTCCATGGTTAATATTTTTAACAGCAACATGTTGACATTATATGACAAACACGCACCTATTCACAAAACGAGGATTAATGAAAACCCAAAACCATAGCTGACGGAAAATATAAAGCTTATGATAAAGCTAAGAAATAAGGCACAGTCCCGAGCTAATCGAACTAAAAACCCCGTGCATGTGGAATATTACCGAACGCTGAAAAATGTGCTTACATTAACCATTATATAAATAACCAAAATAAAAATCTACAATTTAAGTGGCAAAATATTAGAAAAATAGGAATTACCGGAGGTCAATCACCTTCAATACCGCACCATTTAAATGACGTCAATGCTATAAACAGCAATTTCTTAGAATTACCGAATAAATCTGAAGTCAGCATAAACCTCATTAATCAGTATCGCAACAATAAAATAACAGACTTAGCATTTAGTTTTAAACAAGCAAATGATTCTCAAGTTTTAAAGGTTATTAACTCGATAAAAAGCAACGCAAGCGGTTGGGATCGAATCACAATAACAATGATACTTATGACACTAACTTTCACAATGCAACCTATTACAAAAAATATTAATACATGTATTGAACAGAAAACCTTTCCTCTACAATGGAAGCATGCATTCGTAAGGCCTTTACCAAAGAAACAAGTAGTTATTAATTTTAAAGACTTAAGACCTATAAGTATTTTGCCAACCCTATCAAAAATCCTAGATAAACTCATGTCCTTACAGCTAAACGAATATTTCACAACAAACAATTTTTTACCGATATTTCAATCAGGTTTTAGGACACACCACAGTACTTCTACGGCTTTACTTGACGTCACTAACAACCTTCAAGGCACAGATAAAGGACACGTATCAATTTTAATACTGTTAGACTATTCCCGCGCCTTCGACTGTCAAAACACATCATTACTAATAGCAATATTATACTCGTATGGCCTTACCGAAAGCGCGCTTCAACTTATTGAAAACTACTTAACCGATCGAAGGCAAACTATACTAATAACTAAAGCAGACGGGTCTGAAATAATATCTACCACTAAAGAAATCACAAGAGGTACCCCGCAAGGGGCGATTCTATCTCCATTGCTCTACTTTATCTACACATCCTACGTGCAAAGAGCCATCCAAAACTGTCAATACCACCTTTATGCAGATGACACACAAATTTATTACTCTTTCTTACCAAACAAGACATTGCATGCTATCAATAACATCAATACAGACCTAGAGCGAATTTATAAATTCTCACAATCACACTGTCTTACCTTCAATGCAGCAAAATCCCAATATATTGTAATAGGAAGAAAACAACAAATATCCAAAGTACTTGAGTTCAGCCCTGTTATACAAATCAACAGTGAGGCAATACCCCGTACGGAAACTGTAAAAGACCTTGGTATATATTTTGATGAAGAACTCAAATTTAATAAACATATTAATGAAATATCTAGATCATGTTTTGCCTCAATAAAATCATTATATAGTATTAGAGACTTCTTAGACATAAAAATTGCGAGTCCTTAGTATTATCTAAATTAAGTTATTGCGACGTGTATGGGCCGTGCCTACTACAGAGAACATCAAAAAAAGTACAATGTATCCAAAACAGCTACGCTAGATTTTGCTTTAATATACGAAAACGTCATCACGTAACTCCATACCTAATGAAAAATAACATTCTCAAAATGAAATATAGGCAAGATCTACACATGCTAAGCTTGGTATTTAGGATTATAAAAAACAAAACCCCAGCTTATTTACATGCTAGATTGGAATATCTCCGTTCCAATAGCAATGGTCTAATTATGAAAGGTCATCATCATAAAAGTAAAATATTTAAAAGGTGCATTCGTCTTACCATCCTCTAGACTTTGGAATTAGTTGCCGTAGATTTAAGAAGCTTAGAAAACCACACTAATTTTAAAATAAAATTAAGAAAATGGTTGATGGAAGCACAAAAAAGGGAAATGGAGGATAGATTAACCATTAAGTTTTAATAACTAGGTATACATATATAAGATAAGTATAGGTAATTTGTTAGATTTACTTCGGTGCACCCTGAAAGCCAGCGCGTGGTGTACTGTATAGTCACCACGCATAAGCTGAGAGTGTACCTATTCATTAAATAATATTGTGTTTTTTAAGTTCTTTTTTTATTGTGAGTTCTATTATTTTTTTTTATAATATGTAGGACAAATTACACATATTGCTCTGGTCACAAACTAAGCTCTAGGCTTGTACTATGTGTACCAGAAGCAACGATATAATACATATTATATTTTATAAACACCCAGACCATGACAAACTGTACAGAAAAAAACGTACTAATATTTTTTGCCATGGGTGGGAATCGAACCCACGACCTCCGGATACAACGCCAAAGGCGCAACCACTAGTCTACGGAGGATTATTACGAGTGATTTTATAAATTAGCATAAGTTTTTGTATTGTTTATTTTATTGAATAAATATATTTTCTATTCTATTCTATATTTAGTCATTTTTCGTGTAAAAATCTCGAATCGAGATGAATGTCGAAAGCGCGAGAATTGCCCACCAGGGGCTTTATTCCGAGTTTGCAACCGCTAAAGACGACAAGATGTTGCGTAAACTATAAATATTGAAATTTAACTTCTATCCTATTAAATATAGAGTTGAAATTCCAATGCTCATAAGATGTTCAAACTTGCGAAGATTTCGCGTATATCAAGATGGCGGCATTATTACAGCCAACCTAATACAGTCTATATGTCGATTGAAATAGAACTTATATTTCAATATTAATAGTTTGCGCAACGTCTTGTCGTGTTTAACGTTTGAAAACTCGTAATAAGGGCCCAGGTGGGCGATTCTCGCGCTTTCGACATTTATCTCGCTTCGAGATTTTTAAACGAAAAATGACTAAATATGTCATTTTTCGTTCAATATTTATTATTTACTTCGTTTAAAGTTCGATATTTTTGAACGAAAAATGACATATTTAGTCATTTTTCGTTTAAAAATCTCGAATCGAGATGAATGTCGAAAGCGCGAGAATCGCCCACCAGACCCTCTTAGCCCCATCCCCACTTCTCTATGAAATCTTATAGGATGAAGGGACCATAAAAACAATTATTGACCACTCAATATAACCGTTTTTGTTAAATATGATGGTATTATATCTGTAGGTTGTGTTAGCCGCTTTGTTATATAATGCATTCTGGTGGGCGATTCTCGCGCTTTCGACATTCATCTCGATTCGAGATTTTTAAACGAAAAATGACTAAATATGTCATTTTTCGTTCAATATTTGTATATTTATTATTTATTAATTAATATTTATTATTTATTTTGTTTAATGTTCGATAAATTTAAACGAAAATTAGCATATTTAGTCATCTTTCGTTTAAAAATCTCGAATCGAGATGAATGTCGAAAGCGCGAGAATCGCCCACCTGATTCGAAACACTTTAGAAAGTTTTCTAAGGTGTTCCGAGTAAATTTGAATAATCGTTTATATGATAGTCATAGCTTATATAGGTAAAATATAATTAAAAAAAAAAAATTGATATATTCAAAACAATTTAAATAAATAGGGAGTTGAAATGAATAATCCCATGGCAAAAAAATATGAGTAGGTATGTTTTTTCTGTACAGTTTGTCATGGTCTGGGTATTTATAAAATATAATATGTATTATATTGTTGCTTCTGGTACACAGTACAAACTTAAAGCTTAGTTTGTGACCAGAGCGTGTTTTTTGACGGGAGCCTTCAAAGCGACGACATCGGAAAAAAATTCAATTTCAATTTATTAACATTTAATTATTATTTATGCTTTAAAAAGGATTAATTTGGTTAGATTGTTCTGTTTTAAAACTTATTTTCATTTATTTGCATTTAGTTTTAGCAGTATTATATCACTTAGAATTCTTCTAGATTTTTTCATGTAATATAGTCATTTGTTATTTTAGCTTCATTGTAATAAAATTATTTTCATTAATAGTTTTTCACAATCATAAAAAATGAGTATAAATTTTCTTCCTCCTAAACCGCCTGACATAGGATTGTCGCCACCACAGTCTCCAGTTCCTCCACTATCCCCAGCGGCTTATATTACCGTGAATGAAGATGATTCTTCTAGTTCGTTTATGGATACATCATCGGTAAAATCTATTAAAAAAAATAAAAGAAAGCATGTAGTAAGAGACACAAGTCCGATTGCAGAAACTCATTTATTCCTTTAGGTCAAGTATCTAATTCGGCTTCATTAAATAATTTATCGCCCGTTACACCAATTTCACAGATTCCTCAATCAATTCCTCTGATTATCTCTTCTGACACACCACCGGTTGTACAATATTTTTATAGTGAGAATGACAAAGGTCCGTTTGTTGTTCATGTACAAAGAAAAGTTATATTAACTGATAATGATAAAGGCACTATTTTAAATCCAATAATATTTGGTAAATTTATCCACAAAAATAGCTTCCGAGGCATCGTCCCCGGTAGTATAATTAGAATTGGCCGAAATAGAATAAAAATATCTTTTAGTTTTTTTAAGGATGCAAATAATTTTGTAAATAATCTTGTATTGTCCGAAAATGGGTATAATGCATTCATTCCCTCATTTTGTGTAACAAAAATGGGCGTAATTAGGGTGCCTACGGATGTTAATGATGATGACATAATATCAGACACAGTTATTCCCAATAATCCAATCAAAATTTTAAAAATAAGAAGATTGAACTATAAGGTCACTGTTAATGATTTAGTTACATGGAAGCCTTCACATTCTGTGGTGGTAACATTTGAAGGTCAAACATTACCAGAGTTTGTGTATCTATATTATAATAAAATTAATGTTGAAAATTATAAATATCCGACAATTCAATGTTATTCTTGCTGTAGATTTGGGCACATGAAAAGCAATTGCAGGTCTAAACCGCGTTGTTTTAAGTGTGGCCAAGGGCATTATGGTGACTCTTGTGGAATTGATGAATCAGAAGCTTGTTGCCTGATGTGTTCCGGTATTCACTTTGCCACTAATAGAAAGTGCCCAGAGCATAGCAGGCAGCAAAATATTAAATCTTTGATGTCTCAACAATCAATCTCCTACATGGAGGCTAACAAACTTGAACCTAGAGTTTTAAATAAATCTTTTGCCGAGGTAACTGGTTCCAACATGTCTTATAAAAAAACTGTTTTTATTAAACCAAAACCTTTTAAAGAAAATAATAATAAGGAATATGATTTAAATTTTCACAAAAACCTTATAAAGGAATTTATGATACCATCTCCTGAAAATGGTTGTGCTTTATTAAAAAACAATGCTGATGACAGCATTAATAATAAATCTGATTCGTTAAAATCTATTTTATCTTTACTTGTTGAACTTTACAAAAACAATAATTTACCGGACAACGCAGACAATATTATAATAAACTTTTGCTCATCTTTAAAAAATGGCTTGCTCAGCAACAAAAATAATACAGTGGAATTGCCAAAGCCTTCGCAATAAGAAGGCTGATTTAATATATTTGTGTAATAAATATTGCCCTTCTATATTGGCTGTTTCTGAGACTTGGCTGAAGCCTCTTTCCCCATTTGGTTTAAGAGGCTTCACCTGTGTCCGGGATGACAGGCAAGATGGAAGGGCAGGATCTGCTCTTTTTATTTCTAATTCTATCCCCTTCTCTCCTCTTTCTCTTCCTGTACATAATGAAAATATTAATGTTGTAGGTTGTAGTGTAAATAGTATTAGCATAGTTTCTTTGTATATAAGCTCTCCAGACCATCAATCCCTAACATTTCTAAAACATTTATTTGAATTTTTACATCCTCCCTTTATAATTTTGGGCGACTTTAATTATCACCATTCTCTTTGGGGTTCGGCTTTCTGCGATAGCTTTGGGAATAAATTGGTGCAATTTTTTGATGATTATAGTTTAGTTTTGTTGAATGATGGTAGTCCTACACGACTAACATCACCAATCCAAAATGTCAGTGCAGTAGACTTAACAATTTGCTCCAGTGACATAGCAAGCCTCTTCTCCTGGAATATTGAGTCCCTTTCTTACGGCAGCGATCACTATCCCATTATAATAAACTCTCCTATTCAAAATTCTAATAGTGTATTACCTCCTCTTCTGAAATATAAAATTAAATCAGTTACACCTGAGGGTTGGAACAATTTTGGAAATTTACTAAATGATAAAATTAAGGTCTTACCTGAAGTTTCAAGTCATAATTTCATTACTTGCTATAATGAATTCATATCAAATATGATTATGGTAGCAAATGATTGTTTTAAAATAAAAAAAACAACAAATAAACATTCCCCTCCACCATGGTGGGACGAGGAATGCACAGAATATATTAAAAAAAGAAAATTAGCTGAGAATAATTATAAACAAAATATGACTGTAGAAAACTTTATTGAATTTAAACATATTTTAGCTAAAAGTAAAAGGATTTTCAGAAAAAAAAAATTTAATAGTTGGCGTAAATTCTGTTGTTCATTATCTCCTGAGACACCATCCTCTCAGGTCTGGCAAAACATTAGGAACTTTAGGTCATCACAAAATTCAAACAATATGTATACGTCTATTTATTCTTCCTGGACTAATTCCTTTTTTCACAAGATTGCACCAGATTATGTTCCATGCTTAAGCGAAAGCTGTCCTTCCACTATTTCATTATCATCCAATCATCATCATTTTGATTCTCCTTTTTCATTAAATGAATTTAGAATCATTTTATCTTCCGTTAAGGATTCTGCTCCAGGTGTAGATGGAATTCCTTACTCTTTTTTTGTAAATTCATGGGACTTGACTTTGGAATATATTCTAAAAATATTTAACTTCATTTTCTCTTCTGGAAAAATTCCTGCGGATTGGAAAACTCAGCTGATTATTCCAATTCTGAAACCCGGCAAAGATCCTTCGTCATATTTATTATATAGGCCCATTGCCTTATCTTCTGTTATTTCTAAATTGTTTGAACACCTTATAAAAAATAGATTGGAGTATTTTATAGAAAGTAACCAAATTTTAAGTCAATACCAATTAGGGTTCCGAAAAGCTAAAAGTACCATAGACAACCTTGGTATTTTTTTTACTGACATCCGCCTTGCATTTTCAAGGAATGAATCCCTCTGTGCAGTTTTTTTGGATATAGAATCTGCATATGATAATGTCCTACTTAATATTTTGTATGAAAAATTAATCAAAATTGGTATTAGTTTAAAGTTGGCATCAATTATTTGCTCTTTATTTAGCGAGAGAAATGTAAAGCTAAGAGTTCTTAATCAACCGGATATTGCTGTAAGAACAATTTGGAAAGGTTTACCGCAAGGATCCGTTTTAAGTCCAATTTTATTTAATTTATATACATATGATTTGGGATCTCAAGTTAATTCTTGGGTTCGCTTTTTACAATATGCAGATGACGTAGTTTTGTATATAAATTCCAAAAATATAAAAACATGTGAAGATAATTTAAATAATTCATTGTGCCACCTAGATAATTGGTTATCAAATCTTGGTTTGTCATTATCTCCAACTAAATCAAATGTTGTTGTTTTTAGCCGTAAGAGAATTAATCCAGTTGTAGATATCAAAATTAATGATGTGTTATTAAATGTTAAGCCATGTGTTAAATTTCTTGGAGTATTTTTAGATTCGAAATTAAATGGGGTTAATCATATAAATCATATAGTTAATAAGTGTGAAAAGAATTTAAATATAATGAGGGTTCTATCAGGTACTTGGTGGGGTTCTCATCCTTTTTCTCAGCGTATCCTGTATAATGCCATAATAAGAAGTCATTTTGATTATGCATCTTTCTTATTAGAACCATGTAGCAAAATTGCTTTAAAAAAAATGGACAGTATTCAGTCGAAGGCATTACGGATTATTATAGGGGCTATGAAGTCTTCACCTATTAATGCGTTGCAAGTTGAATGTGCTGATCCTCCATTGAAAAAGAGGCGTCAGTATCTTTGTGATAAGTATTTTTTTAAGTCTATTCAGTTCAATAATCATCCACTGTTTCCTAAAATTAAATTATTGTCAGAGTACATCTTCAAAAATAGTTCTACTAAAAGGTTTTGGAAAAAGAAAAAGGTTTTGCCTAGATTAGTTTATTCCTTTTCTAAATTAAAAAATATTAAAACGCCATATGTTTCAAATTCATCATTGCCTGTTTTCATGAATTCCTATGAGTCACTCATTTATGAGCCAAGAATAATTTTGGACTTGGGTATAGATAAACAAGATAAAATAAATTCCAATAATAAATTTAATAATATTCTTAAATCAAATTGGCCTATAGATGATTATTTTTTCACTGATGCTTCTAAATTATCACCTCAGGGTAGTGTGGGTTGGTCTATTTTCCATCAAAATTCTAATATGTCGCTCATGTTTAAAAGTCCGAATCAGTCATCAGTTTTTACTGGTGAATGTTTAGCTATAAAACACTGTATCAAGTTTATTCTTGAAAACGAAATTACTCCTAGTTTAATTTTTTCCGATTCTCTTAGTTCTTTACATTCTGTTTTAAGTAATCCGTTTTCTTCAAAAAATCGTTCTGAAATAGTTTTTGAAATCAAAGATCTTTTACATCAATGTCACCTGAATCATTTAATAGTGACTTTAGTTTATATTCCAAGTCATTGTGCCATACTTGGTAATGAAACGGCTGATCATTTGGCCAAACAAGCAGTCGTTCAAGGTAATTAAATTATTTTAAAAATTATAGTTATGATCTGGTTGCTCAGGCTAAAATGTATTTACAAAAGTCTTGGAATAATTATTGGGAGAATTCTGCTAAATTAAAAGGTTCGCATTTATTTTCCTTGCAGTCGGATGTGTCCTTAAGACCATGGTTTTCAAAATATAAAAAATTTAATAAGTCATCAACTTCTACTTTAGCCCGACTGAGAATCGGTCATTGTTGTTTGCCTACTCATTTGTATAGATTGAAAATTATAAATAGTAATTTATGTGATTGTGGTGGTGGTATAGGAGATGTAGATCATTTGTTTTTTAATTGTAATAACTATTCTCCATCTTTGTATTCTTATTTACCAATGTATAATATTCCTTTACCTTCAAAAATGAGTCTTTTATTACACATACCATCAATTGAAATTCTATCTCTCATCTGTAAATACATTAATCATAATAATATTAAACTTTAGTTTTATAGAATTTAAATTACTTTTAGTTTTTGTTGATTTTTTCCTTTTTATTTTATTATTTTAATATGAATTAATAATTTTATTTTTATGAATCCGATGTTAAGTTTTGTTAGTGTATCCTTGTCTATGGACTTTCGTCACCATAAGTCCATCGAATTTTGTGGAGTATCGTTACACATTGCTCCACTGTGTCTTTATTATTTGTTTGTGGCAATATTGTCGCTCTAAAAGTGACAGAAGACCAGAAATCAAAATTGAATTGAATTGTGACCAGAGCAATGTGTAAATTGTCCTACATATTATTATTATTTACATATACATTTATTAATAAACTATAATAGAATAATTAATGGAAAAAATCTATTTCGTGTAGCACATATCTTATTATCAGATCCAATTATAATTAATGTCAAAAAAATATTTAATAAAAATAAAAAATCATTTATTTATAAATGTCAATCTCTAAGATGCTTCAGGGGGCCGTTCTTATCGTAAACACACTATAATTGAGAGTGATACCATCTAAGGAGTAGGGTGCAATTTCTCTAAGGCTATATATTAGATAGTTTAAAAATAAAGACTAGTTATTTATTATGAAATCTGGTTTATTGTAAACTTATTAATACAATCTCTGAGGTGGGCCCATAGTAGACTTCATATGAAGGGATCGCACATTTTGCCAGTGCTTCTTGAGCAGGGACACAAGGAAATTGATAGATAGATGCACATTTTGGGCCAACTCATCCTGAGTCATGCCTACGTGACCCACTGCCACAGAGAGGCACAATACCTGAAAACATACAGAAAGACAGGTAAACATCTTTAAAGCAAACAATGCCACATACAGACAAATGTATAACAGCACATTTTTTTTATTCTAAATTAAAAATATGATATACCTATAAATAAAATAACTGGGTGCGAATAAATTCATAATAATAAGTAGAGTCCATATTACAAAAATAAAATTACCTTCTTCATTTGGAATTTGATTGTGGCCTTAACCTCATCAATCTTCTGTGTCATGGACTCCTGGTGGGAGAGCAGACCCGGGAACTTGCCAGCCTTGTTTAGCCCAGGCCCTAGAAGACGGGGTATCTGCTTGATAAGAGACTCTGACGCTAGGAATGCATCATATCTGGAAATAAAGTTATAATGTAAATTAGTAATTCAGTGAAAAACAAACTTGAAAAAAAAAACAAATCATTGTATCAGGGGTGATTTACTTGCACAACTAAAAACTAAAATTGATATGATGTAATTTCAACTAATGCAAACCTGCGGCCACATTCTGTTTCTTATAATGTGAGCGTTAGATTGTCAAAATAACGAATTCCGTTAAGAGCGCTCTCTCCTCCAATCAGCGAAGGTTAAACAACTTCTCTGATTGGAGGAGAGCGCGCTAATAGCGGAAATCGTTATTTTGACAATCTAACGATCACGTTATAAGAAACAGACATTTTCAATGCCGCTGGTGGCATTGAAAATTATCGCAATTCGTAAACTAACACTTTAACACTGGGTAATATCACTACACTATATGCATCTCTTCTTCTCTAAGCATTTTTCAATATTTTTATCGCACTCTGTAACACTACCCAGTGTTAAAGTTTACGTTTCCGAACACGGCTCAGGGTGGCCACTTTCCCCCTATAATACTAAATAAAATTTTGCCTTTATTATCAAATTAATTTAGTAAAATGAGGTACCTGGATAAATGGAAATTACTATTAAACTTGTCAGGTCTTATCTACACTAATAATATAATTGGTGCAAATGAAACCAAATATCTTGCTGCACACATAGCAATAAGTGCAAGGATATTAGGTGTTCACCCTCTCCTATGGGTCTAATGGCAACATGAAGTGAAGCACAACACGCATATCAATGTTATTCATAAATGTTTACAAAATTAAAATCAAACAACACTATCCAATCATATTTTAAGACCCCATGTGCAGCCAGATATTGTGAAAGTAGGCAAATTTTGTCTCAACCTCTCATATTCCGGATAACTTAGTTGGATGTACATGTACTTTTTAAAGCCCTTAACAGCATTTTGACATTTGAAGTCCATTAATGAATCATCAATTCATATCGCAGAACGCAATGTTTAAACCAACTATTTTTGAAAACTCGTAGCCAAACAACCGAGTGTGTTCAAATTCATCACAAGTTATGTTTTGTTCGAGATTCCCTATTACGCCTATTACGATGCTTCTATGGGCTCTTATTCAAATTAGAATTATTTTTGTTTATAATTTTTTAAAAGAATTGAACACTAATAAACATTTTAATAAATTTAAAGAAAATAATATATTTTTATATATTTAATTTCTTTTCGATATTTTCATGTACTTGATGAAATTAAACGCAATTGATTGATATACATTTTTGAAAGCCATTATGATCCAAATGTTTACGTGATCTCTCCTATTTGCTTCAATGGTAATGGGAATGGTGATACAAATGAACTTCATTCCCATCGAAGTCATGCGATAGGCCCACCGGTTCTTCTGGTGGTATTTTAATTGATTTAAAATACCATGAATTAGATTTTGTTTGGAAAAGTACTATCAAACTCCTCTCCTAGGGGGAGAGATGCTAGCGAACCCTCCACATTAATGTGGCACACTTGGCAGTAACACTTCTAATATCATAGTAGTGCACGTAGGAGTTTTATGTGCACATTTTATAATATCATGTTTATAAAGTAACAGGACTTTCACCAGAAATTACCCTGTGGGTGTACATTCAAGACCATACATCGCACATAGGCACTCAATAAGTTTTTATAAATAAGGCCATTATCATAAGCCAATAATCTTTTACAATAAAAGTTAATACAATTTAAGTTGGTGAAAACCTTACACCTAAAATATTGTAGTTTTAACTAGAGATGGAACAGATAGTGGTATGGCCGGATACCAGTTATTTGGCTAAGCTACAAGGCCAGGCACCGGATATCCGGCTGCCGAATATTCAGTCCTTTACATGACACAATCAGTTGATTTGAATATAGGAGCGGTGAACAAGATCGGTAATATTTGGGCGCGTTCGGATGTTGTCGGGGCGAATTAAGGGCCAGGGGTGTTGTAGTGTTATCGCGCATGTCATTTTGTGTTAGTGAAAACAAGCTCAGATACCGGATATCCGTTTCATCTCTAGTTTTAACAACAAAATATAAATATTTGTTTTAATTTTTCATCTAATAATATAGTCAGATACTATTAATGTTTCATACAAGTTTCAATTCATTATTTTATTAAATAGTACTACATAATTGGTTATCTAAGGAAAATACCCAAATTAAACTAAGTATTGGACCCAAACTATCCATTATTTTAACCTAAAAATAAAAGAGCAAACTACTTATTGGACCCAAACTATCCATTATTTTAACCTAAAAATAAAAGAGTGTATACCTTTTAGCCAACCGCTTAACAAGTTTTTTGTTTTTGTTAAGTTTCTTCAGAGCTTCAGCATCCATGCAAGGGACTTCTAAAGTCTTTGCTTCGTCACAATGTTGTTGATCTCCAAGAACACACACCTGCATCTTTGGTCGGGGAATGTACTTTAGCCTAAGGATTATTCAAAGAAAAGGTTTAATCAAATACTATAGTTAATATTATAATGAAATAATATTAAAATAAAAATCAGAAAAAGGTAGTCATCAGCTGATCAACAGATAATACATGCAATAATTTTTTAAACATCATTTTATAGAAACAACTAATGCCACACGTGGTTTTTGCTTCGTAGAGCTGTTCATGATAAAAATTTTGATTTTAAAAATAACAAGCTCTGAGAAAGCACATGTGGATTAAACCTAAAAATAATACAAAAATTTAACATTCTTTTCCCTAACATTTTTCTTACCATATTTCTTTGAAGATTAAAAATTAGTCGGTGAAATTATATCACCTACCCCTTATTTAAAGACTTTGGGTAAAGTCGCGTCAGAATTAACTGACTCCCTGTTAGACGCATTTTAGAAGAATTACTTTTGTAGTGTTTTAAATAGCTATTTAAAAACCGCATTTAAAGATAAGTAATTATTTCGTTGATTTATTACATTAAGTTCCACGAAAATGGTCATTCAGGTAAACGTACTTGACGGTGCCCGAGAAACGTTTGTCTTTCTGGGGATCATAGTTTTTAAGGCCGATCTGCAGTTCTACAGTCTCCAGGAAATTCCTTTTTTTATCTTTAGATGTTTGAATTACAGCATTAACACACTCGTAGAGTGTATCTCTCGAAACTTTGGACCTGTAAATAATAAACAGGTTATGTTATTGCATACTAGAAGTTTTTGTCAAAATATATTAAAATAATAATAATATAAGTGTTGAATATTTAAGAAATGTTTCAAACACCACAGAAATTACTTTAAATTGGTGGATTATTTAAGATTACTTACGACATGATCGCTAAGCAACCTTGCTGCTCCGATGACAAATTACGAAAAAGAACGAATGACACAATGAACGAATGAATGTAACATCAAAAAAATGAGCAAATAGTGTTACCAATATAAAAAAAATACCCCTAAACTTAAATCAAAAACCCCCAAAATCGAGCAAATTACAATGTTCTCCCTAAAAGAAATTTTTTGTAGTGTTCTTTATTTTATATTTATAAATTATTTATTGCCTATTTCTAATATAATTTCGTTTATAACCAACTTCGAAAAGTCGCTTTTAATTTCTCCATAGTCACTTTGGCTACATACAGGCAATAATGAATGTTCAATTAGTTGCTACTATTTGTTCAGTGTTAGTGCTACCAACAATTTTTTGATATACACGGTGGCCGAGTTGGTTAGACCTTGGACTTAAAAACACTTATGTTCGGATTAATAGTCATGGCTAAGCACTGGCTCAAGTCGTGCTCACGAAAGTAATACTCAAACGATGCTTAGCCGAACAGTAAATTGACGCAGCTAAGCCAAGCAACGCCTCAAGCCAATGCTTGCAGGAAAAAATATTTATTTGGAATCCTGGTGCAAAAAAACTCAAAGTATTGAGAAGTTGCATTTCCATGGAACTTCTACTGTTGAAGTTTTATAATATAAAATGTATAATTTGCACTGGCACAGAAGGAATCATGGATTTTGTATGAATAAATTATAAAATACACACAAGAAAAAAAAGAAAACTAGATAAATAGGTAATTATATTTTTAAAACGACAAGAAATTTCATATTTACGTAATCAACAGAAACTTAAGAAATATCAGAAAACATGAAGAATCTAACGTTGAGCACGACTTAAGTAAAGGAATATCGAGACTAATGCTTAGCCGAGCAACGGCTCAAGCTTTAGCCTGAGCCACCGCTCGGAGCACCGACTATTATAGAAACAACTGTCACTTTGACAGTTCTAAGCAATGGCTCCTGCTAAGTACTGGCTTAGCAACGACTATTAATCCGAACATTAGGTCCCTGGTTCGAATACCGATGTATACTAATGAGTTTTTAATTAAAAAAATATGTATATTTGTTTGACAACACCACTATAGTGCCTCAGAGAGCACGTTAAGCTGTCGGTCCCGGTTTCACTATACCAACTTGTGAAACTGTCTATAGATGGGTTATTGAGTCTATTCAAAAAATCACGCCGAGCTAGCCACTTCCAGATCAATGTAGACTCATACCATCGGCTACGCGAGGTGGGATTAAAAACCGCCGGGCCGTCTGTCCGGTATCAGAATTAGGATTAAAATATTAATATTAAAATATAAATATCAAAAAAACTACGAAAGATATACATTCATATTTTTAATCATTATAAAGAAGCCAAATGCGGGTTTTATTTCTTAAAAATTATGTTGTCTAAATGTCAACCGTTACGTTGGACACATTCTTGGAATCTGACTTCAGTATTTCTTGCCACTCGAAGAAGTGCCGCCGAGGTGCCATAAACTTCGAGAACGATATTTTCTTTTAATGCTGAGATAGTCGCCGGGCTTGTTTCATAGACTTTACTTTTGAGATACCCCCACAGAAAAAAATCCATATGTGTAAGATCCCGCGGCCTGGGTAGCTAGCGGGGTGAGAAGGAGCGTAGTTTAGACGAATTCGTTCTTCAAGGTTGATCGTCGACCTCTGTCGACGATCAAATATATGTCAAAACCTAGGAGGGCAAAAGTCAAAACGTGCAATCGTTTGCGTTGACAGCTAATGAATAGACGAGACGAAAGTTCTCGAAATACTCGTGGAACCTTACGCTCAAAAGCTAGGTTGGCGCTGTTTTCGACGATCGTCAGACGATCATCATTAATGCGCGTCGAAACGATTGGTCGTTTCTAGACACTCGAATTACTTCGGTGCTTTCTCTGACGATAGTAAAGTAAATTTAAATTATTTTAAATAAACAACTTTTTGTAACTAGTAATAATTACAAACGTTTTGTAATAGTTACCGGGAGCCGGAAAGCACCCCATAATTTATTAAATATGTTTCGTTTATTTATTAATTAGGGCAAGATTATTTTTATAAATTTATCAATTTAATTGTTTAAATAAAGTTATTTTTGTCTTGTATAAAAAAAAATCGAATTATTTAAAGAGTATGAATAAATACGGAAGTGCTCTAAGGCTTAAAATCGCATTTCTTAACAAGAGACAAGTAAAAAGTGACCAAGTCATGTTTCGGTTTTAGTCTGTGGGTTCAGCAGTTTTCAGGAGACTATTGTATCAATTTATTGTCAAGGTGGTAGCCTCATTTCAGGGTGAGTCGCAGCCCATTTTGTAACCGCATCATTAGCGGTTAAGTGGGCGAGATCAATGTTATTAAATAACTATGTACTGATCGACCCATGGATTTTGTAGGTCTGCCTACCATTAGGTTGATACATAGAAATCATGTTGGGCTCGTAGTATTAAGAAACGGCTTATCAGTTTGTTAGGGAAGAAATCACGAAGTAGCGTCACGGTGTACCCAGTGTGAGGTGTGGCGCCATCTTGCTGAAACCATGTCTGTGAAGTGAAGCAAGGATGTTCTCTCAATGTTGGAAAAAATAATCGTTAAGCATTCGCCTATAAGCAAAACCGTCCACAGAAATTGCTTGCCCTTGACGATTTAAAAAAAAATTAAGTCCAATTATTCCCCTGCTTGACACACCAAACCGTCACTTTGGGATTGTGAAGTGTCTGTTGATGTTTTAAGCGGGAGTTTTGTTTACACTTCTATTACCCAGTGTGAGGCGTGGCGCCATCTTGCTGAAACCATGTCTGTGAAGTGAAGCAAGGATGTTCTCTCAATGTTGGAAAAAATAATCGTTAAGCATTCGCCTATATGCAAAACCGTCCACAGAAATTGCTTGCCCTTGACGATTTAAAAAAAAATTAAGTCCAATTATTCCCCTGCTTGACACACCAAACCGTCACTTTGGGATTGTGAAGTGTCTGTTGATGTTTTAAGGAGTTTTGTTTACACTTCTATTTAAATGAAAATGGGCTTCATCACTCCAAACAATAGTGTTCACCGTGCGAAATCGCTCCAACATAGTCTCACAGAAGTTTTTACGCATATTGCAATCATTAGGCTTAAGCGCTTGCACAATTTGAATTTTAAATGGGTGTAATATCTCGTGCACTATAGTTTTTGTAAGCCCCAAGGCAGCCGCTCTCTTGCGAACTGACTGACGCGGATTATCGCGCAAACTGGGCGCGACAAGTTGAATGTTTTAATTTGTTCTCGACGTCCTGCTGGGCCCCGGTCGCTGGTTGTTTTCTGCTGAACTTGTTGCCCAGAACCTTCGCACCCACGATCGAATCAAATCTTCACGAATGACGAAGCCAACGCGGCCCCCTCCCCGCTCCTCCACTCAACGGTTACGCAGATATTCGAAATTCAAATCCTAATTCTGCCACCGGACACCCTGTATATACAGCCTCCGTGGACTAGTAAAAAAATATTAGTACGTTTTTTCTGTACAGTTTGTCAAAGTCTGGGTGTTTATAAAATATAATATGTTTTATATCGTTGCTTCTGGTACACCTAGTACAAGCCGAGAGCTTAGTTTGTGACCAGAGCAATTTGTCTAAAGCTTATAAGAGCAAAATTATGACTCTAAGTTTGTTATGCTTTAATTTTATATTTGGATTTGGACATTAAATTTATTAATAAGACATCATAATATTGAATTCATTTCTTATTATTTCTAATGACATTGTGTATTTGATGAAATAATTATGGATTTTGATAGAATTTTGATATTTTGAAGCAATTTTTTTTTAGAAATATATTTGTGTTTTTTAATTTGTTTCGTATTGTATAATCTTTATAAAATACGGCTTTTGTTCACGTTGTTGGGGTTTTTGTAAATTTTTGTGTATTTATTAATATTTTGCACACCTGTAATAGGGTAGAATATGCTGATCATAAAATCATTTGTAACACCATTCTTCTGTACCGTGTTCTGGCAAATAAAGATATATTATTATATTATAAGTTGTTCGAAGGGCCAATATGACCGCCTCCGTAGACTGGTGGTTACCCTTGGCGTTATATCCGGAGATTGTGGGTTCGATTCCCATCCATGTCAAAATAAAAATAGTAGGTACGTTTTTCTGTACAGTTTGTCATGGTCTGGGTGTTTATAAATTATAATATGTATTATATCGTTGTTGCTGGTACACATAGTACAAGCCTAGAGCTTAGTTTGTGACCAGGGCAATATGGGGGTAATGTCCTTCATATTATAAAAAAATAATATTTTTTTTGCGATCGGTAAACGCTAACTTGCGCCTGAGGAAATCGAGAAACAAAAGATAAATATGGCTCACCGTAGGTAAATGGCGATCGGCGAGCTTCTTAATGTATAGGAAATATTGTCTATGGATAGAATTCGATCTCCGAGAAACGTCAAATCATATACATTTTATTTTCGCTTTCGATCGATTGACATGGCTTCCCGGTTGGGCCCCAGGCAACATTTCTCACTTCAATCAATTAACGCACTTATTGTTTTTGTTCTCTTTTTTTTTAAATTTGTATGGCGGTATTCTGTTCTCAAAACTAGAAAGGCGTTTAGGTGGTAGTCTCGTTACCACCGCCGATACAGATGCAAAAACCGTCAGTAGTCATGTTTTGGTTTTAGTCTTTGGGTTCACTGATTTTCAGGAGGTTACTGCATTGATTTCTTGTTGAGGAGGTAGTCTCCTTTCAGGGTGCGGTTATGAAATGGGTGGTTGATTTGACGATAAGGCAGCGAGTATATTAAAATATACTCGTAATGCAATTGGTCTTTGTCGCCGCCCATTTCGAATCGCATCATTTAGCCGGCATAGTGGGAGCAATCAATGTTGTTAAATAACAATTAATATTATTGATTGACCCCATTCATGGACTTTGTAGTCACATGCTTTGTATGGTGACCTGGGGCCTTACCAAAGAGCCGATCGATAATAGAATCGAAATACCCATCGAAAGCCAAATGTATGGGATTTGACGTTTCTCGGCGATCGGACTCTACCCATAGAATAAAATTCCTATACATTTTTATCGATCGATGAGGCGATTCGATTGGCGATCGGGTTTTTTGGTCAGGCCCCTGGTTGTGAGTAGACCTACAAAGTCTAATAAAAAAAATTAAAAAAAGGCGATTTTAGGCCCATGTGAATCTCCCTATTTTATATACATTGCTTTCAACGCTGTCAGCGTGCTTCCCATGATGAAACTATATATAATTAACAGAATAGAACTTATATTTCCATATTTATAATAAATATAGGGGGGGGGGGGGTACGTTGAGCCATCAATGGAATCAGCTAAAAGCCTAGTCTTACACTAGTTGCTTAAGTAGTGTGTGTTCGGTAGTATTTTTCTTATTAAGATTTCCATTTCATCGCGTTTAGGTTCTAAATCTGATATCGAGGTATAATAAATAATAATGAACAGCTGTCTAACACTCTAACGCCTCATTATTAAACTTTTTTTTGAGTAGCCGCTGGCGAGTCGCGCCAGCGGGCGGCGCAGCAGCGGGAGAGCGAACGAACCAGAATCAAGGGCCTGACCAAAGAACACAATCGCCTCATCGATCGATAAAAATGTATAGGAATTTTACTCTATGGGTAGAGTCCGATCGCCGAGAAACGTCAAATCTCATACATTTAGCTTTCGATGGGTATTTCGATTCGATTATCGATCGGCTCTTTGGTAAGGCCCCAGTTCAAATCCGTTTATTGTCGATGTAAACCGATTAAACTCGATTTAAGTTTCAATAGTAGTATAGACTTTGGCAGGTGACAGCGTACCTCACGCCTACTGCCACTGTCAAAATACGTACGTTTTTGACTGAGGCGACGCGACATGTCGCCTCGCCTGCTTTTTCTCTAGAGCCCCAGGCGCGGAACCAACCCTCAAAAAAATGTTGTGGGCAAAGCTAGTAAATTAATAAACCTGTAAAATGTTATCTTTATCACTCATAAAAAAACAAAAGTAACTGTGTGACTACTGAACCGATTTTAATGATTCTTTTACAACTTCAAAGGATGACAAATTAAATTAAACGCTAGGCAGTATTATACATTAAATAATTAGAACTAACAAAATTGAGAGTACCTTAACAAAAAATGCTAAAATCAGTTATAATATTATAATATAATATGCCCATAATTTGTTTGGACAAAGGATGTTTTTTTGGTAACACGAACTTTAAATATTTTTCTGCCGGCTGCGTTCCGAATTACGCACGAATAACGATTCGTTTATGCTAAAAAAAATTTCAGTGAAAAGATTGGAAGACTTTCGCTGACCAAAGAACAAATGTATAAACACTTCAGTGAGACTTATGCAATACCTGTAAGTGCGGTAGCATGCCCAGATCCACCTTCAAAGCGACCTTATAATCCTGCAGTCAATGCAATCCACCAAGCATTGAAGAAACTGAGGAACAAATTGAGAAGAAGCGTAAAGTCAGCGCCAGATCTGTCTGTCATACCCTACATTGTATATAAAAAGTGTCCTCGCATTCGCAAGTGTTTACATAACATCTACTGTAGAATATGGTCAAGCAAGCAAGTACCGACCGTGTTCGGAGAAGCAGCTTTTGTTCTTATATCAAAAAAGCCTGAGGTTACTGACTTTATACTTTTACTGACCTTAAAGATCCAAGATCTATTGCATTAACAAACACCGTCAAAAATCTTCTTTTCTATACTTTAATCAAGAATGTCGAGGTTTATGATCACAAACATGAACTTTTTATCCCAGCACCAGAAAGGATTTTTACTAGGAATTTCTGGTTGCCTGGAATACAACACCTTATTTGCGGAATGTTTGAAGGATGCCAGCATAAGCATGAGCATCTGCTGGATTGATTTGGAAAATGCTTTTGTATTGGCCCAGCAAAATTCCTGCAAGTAGCCCTAAAACGGTATAACTTCCCAACTGTGATCGTGGTATAATTGCTAATTATTATAAGAACTTTAATTTGTAAATTACAAATAAAGATGGGTTCACAGATCATCTTCAATATAATGTTGGGCTATTTCAAGGCCAAAAAGGATTTTCACCAATGGCTTTTAACATTATTATTAACATCTTTTGACGACCACCTGGTCGTCAGTAGAATTCGGTCCGGTTGGAAACTGTCCGTATTGGGACCAGACCTTTTGTTGTAGGTACGCACTGGGTACTAAATGAAACCTCTTCGGATGGTAAAGCAAGACTGATTTTATTTAAATAAAATATGAGCTTATATAGTAAATGAGATTATAAAAAAAGAACATAATTATAAAAATGTGGCATGAGCAGATGACAATTAAATTGATTTGAAAATGGTATGAAATGTTGTTATAAAAGAGTAAATGATTTATTGGCCGCTTTGCATGAAGCAAATGCTAATTTTATATCAGCCGGCACAATCTTAATTGACAAACTTAAATCTAGTGAAAAAAAAGTCGGAATATAGATTTAAATTAAATAATGTATATTCGAAATTCATATTGCCATTTGCGGACGACTTAGCAGTGCTAACACGCAATCCAAAATAATCTGATTACCCTGGTAGACGAGTTCTGTTTGTGGTCAAAGGGCATTAGAACAAAACCATCAAAATGCTTCTCTTCATCATACGACCTCGAACCGTTCATAGCAGTGTAGAAAGTAGCTCCAGTAGAGGAAGCCATGCCTTTCAAATTCCTGGCCCAGAAGGATCGATTTTAAAGGAAGAACACCGTCCTTAGATTTAGTTGTGCAAAGCTTTATTAATGACATCAACAAGGTAGATCAGCAGCCAATTAGTAATATCAAGAAAGATTGGATTTATGACAACTACTTAACATTTCGTCTATCATGGCCTTTTCTTGTATAAGACTTCAACAAAACTCTTCTGGTAAATCTGGATGCACTGTCATAAGGAAACGTAAGTCTTGACTTGGATTAGCACAGGGCGCTGACTCCTCCATGCTGTTCAGGGGACAGCGGCAATTTGGGATGAATTTTAAAAAGCCATCTAAGTTGTACAAACATCTACGTGTAACCAAGCAACAAATTATGAGTAACTCTCGGGATAATCTGATTGCGTCTCTCCCAAAAGACTCATTGGCCTCTGAGATGGAGTCAAGACTTCAGTTCTATAAATATTTTTTGAGCGGTGCTCAGATCAATACAAGATGGGTTCGGTTGGAAGAAAAAGGTATGTGATAAAAATGTAATTAAATCGTACATTAAAAACGATGAAGAGCATGGCTTCAGAGTTTATGCGATGACCACTGGAAGTGCAGAATGAATGGCTTACTATGGGGGAAGTTTGTATTCCTCCAGCCCTAAAACAGCGCACTCTCATGTACGATTGGTTCCCGGCACTTATTAAGTTCTTATCTTCTTAATTCCTTTCAAACGTCCCTACCTGACAAGAGTAATCTGGTAAGATAGGGGAAAGCAATAGACAAGACATGTACATTAAGCGGTGTTGCTATGTGCTAGACATATACTTGCTCGGTGCAAGACTACTTGAAAAAGGTTATTATTCGCACCGACATGATAAAGTTTCTATTGTTAGAGCCATAAAAGGATTGTCAACAAATAAAAGACTAACTACTTTTGTAAAGGAGGGCCAACTCAAGAAAACTCACCTGTCTCAATCCTGGATAAAGCACCAGACTAGAAAATATTCATGGATACATAAAAAATACATAACATAATTCCAGATGAACTAGCTGTTTCAGACATATTGGTATACTCTCGGTGCTTGAAGAAAGTAATACTTATAGAACTTACCGTGCAGTGGTAAACAAATATTCCTAAAGACCACACCATCAAGTCGAACAAATATTTTTATCTCACAAATGAATTACTTACAACTCAACTTTATGCAGTGGAAGACGGTGCAAGAGGAATTCCAGCAAAGTCTTTGCATCGTCTATTTAAGGATCCTAGCATTCCGAGATCAGCTCGGAACTTTTATGAAACGTATTTCCAAGATGGCGCTAACAGGATCATATAGTATTTGGTTGAGTAGAGAGGGTTGGCTGAGAACACAGTGCAGGTGATGGACCATCCATGGAGAATCCATGGATAGCTAAGAACATTCTCTCATAGAGAGCTGCCTATATGATTTACGACTGGTAAAGAAACCGTCTGCTGGGTATGAAATATCATTCCTGGTGTTGCCCCCAGTCAAGCCCTTGAATTTGATTAAGGTATTGGATATAATATCATCCAATAGACCGTGAACGTGTGATGTCACAAGTCTATTAGGGTTGTGGGCATGCCCATCGTGCCCACAATGGTGGATCTGCGCTTGGATGTAACTATGTATATATTTCCTTCTATTTCTATCTCTTTTATGAATATGTACTATACATACTTGGTCGTTTGTGCACTACATGGAATTTTACTGTCCGGCCCATCATGTCCGGCAGTCCGGTTTTTTACGTTATAGCACGCCATTAATGTATGTAGTAGTTTGTGCACTATACCACACAAGAAATAATAGTACAAGTAACTATACTAACTATACATAATTTTACACTCCGACATTTTACTTTTCCGCATTTCGGACCGGTGAACAAAGCCAAAAAAGAGATGATATGGATGCTACCGAGATAGTGATAATTTTGGTTACTTTAATAGGTATCGTCATTTTTCTCTTCGTTTTGAATACAAATAGGCACCAAAAATTACAACCAGCATGTCGGTAAATGCTACTTTAAATTACCTATTTACATTGATTTTTAAAAACCGTACCTATATGTGGAAAACCGTACTTTTTTGAAATCCTACCCAACCTTTTTGTAAAACCATACTGGCAACACGGCTCATCATAGAGTATAATTTTGGCTGAAGGTCTGGTTTCCGAGCATTAATAAATAAATAAAAAAAGAGTATAATATTGGCTACGTAGTATTCTATTTATCTGTGATATTGGCTGAAGGACGTCTTTCCAAGCCATTATAAATAAAATAAAAAAATAGAGTCAGAGGGGTATAGAAAATACCCTATATATTCTAAGGAAAATACTATACGAATATTAATATTTTTTCAGTGAATTTTATAAAATGGATATAGTAAGTATTTAAATAAATGATTTCACTATATTATTAACATAAACCTATTAGGTTACAGTATTCGGTTAAATTATAGGAATATAATGCGGCAAGCTCTTGTTTATATGCTTGTGTTGTTGGTAGACTTCGGCTAACTCTTAACCCTATTGATAGTTTAATAAAAAGTACCCAACGATAATAATAATTACGTAAAAATCACATAGGTACCTACCTTGTTTTACAAATATAGGTAGGTATGTGTAAGTATGGATTTTATAAATTCTTAGGTACGCATCACTCATTAAAAATATCATAATCTTCTGATATAGTAAACTAGACAGTAAAATACATAGGTAGGTACATATATTTGTTGTTTCTGGGAGGTGGAACCTATGACTGCCAGATATATTGGCGATTCCAAGGACTATAGAAATTATGTATTTGGTTGAGTATATACCTACCTATAAGGTCACACACTTGCATTTAGTTCTCAAATTTTTTGCTTGGGATGTTGAACTATCTCCTATACAAAAGTTAGTTAAATCAAACGCAAAGTAATAGTTAAAATACTCACACTAGGACTAATGGTTACAAAGCTGTTACATACTAAACTTTAAGACCTACATACTCTGCCAATTTTGGCATGCAAATGTTTCACAATTACTTGCAAATTGCAAACATTACGATGTTGGATTATCTTAATCCAATACAACAAACACAATGCACAACACTGAGACGAGAAAAATACAACAATACATAAACACTACTGACTGACAGAACATAATACACAAAAAAATATAATAAAGTATAGTTAATAAATTTTATATTAAGGAAATTGTACAAAATGTATGCACATAATCAGGATTCATACACATGAATATTTACTATACTCATTTATAGAACCTGAATACAGGGCTTTTTCTCAAGTACAGTAATGGACAGTGCTCTGAAGAACTGTAACGGAAAGGGGAGGGAGGAATAATATTAAATAGTTTTAATCTTATTCCTCCCTACCCTTTCTGTTACAGGACTTCACAAACAGGTAACAAAATGCATGCGCATTCTGTGGCTGATGTGTGTACCAACCCGCACTAAACAATTTGGTGATTCATACATCTGTCGCACTATTAAAATGTGTAATGCTCTGCCAGCTTGCGTGTTGCCTTCATCCTTTAACCTTGAGTCCTTTAAACTAAGCGTGAATATGCATCTTAAGCTAGCATAATGGATGAAACCAGCTCTTACAACACAGTTCTAAGTGCTGGTTTAATTCATTTATGGACCTGCATACTGCTTTCCATGAGGTAGATGTAGGGTCACATGCTAAGCTCCTATAAAAAAATCTATAAGTCAAGTCTTAATGGCCTGATGATAGTTTTTTTATAATTAATATAATATTGATAGTTTTTGAGGTTTTTATTATTATATTCACAATAAGATTTTTTTGTTACAGCTTTCTGATGATGATGATAAACGGCAGATACATCCTATGTTGAAAAATATTCTTCGAAAAGATGTTCAAATAACTAAGAAATTTCTTGAAGTTGCTCTTAAAACTACAGCTTTAAGATCACTTCGTAATCATGCTATTATTTTTGAGGTTTGTATTTATATTTTACATTAAAAGTATTCAAAGGAATATTTATTTGATGCAAATAATATTAATATTTAGGACAATTTTCACATATTGCTGTAGTCAGAAACTAAGTTCTAGTCTTATACTATGTCTACCAGAAACAATAATATAATACATATTATTTTTTATAAACATCAACATGAATGGTGAACAATTCTGTACTCAATTTTAATTTTATTTATAGAAATTTGGTTTGAATTACAATATTGTTTAGGCCCAAAATAAGTTTTATTAAAATTTAATAAAATTGTAATGAAAATTTTCTTGGGTAGGGCTCAAATGCACAACTAGTGTTTACAGTTACAGTTCTAGGCTGTATATACACTATAGGTGTTATACAAGGTGGTATAAGACGGCTAGGTCACTCCCTCTCTAAGTGACCTAGTCATGTTTCGGTTTTATTCTGTAGGTTTACTGATTTTCAGGAGACTACTGCATCAATATCTTGTTAAGGTGGTTGTCTTCTTTCAGTAAGCTCTGTTACAAAACGGGGGTTTAATTTACGATAAAGCAGTGAGCATATTAAAATAGAGTCTTAAGGAAACATACTTCCAATATTACAACTTGGCATGTTAGTCAAAGTTCAATTATTATTTTTATGTTGGTAATTGTACGTAAAAATCTTTCTATTAAGGGTAATAAATATTTTTGCTAATATTGAAAACAAAACTACACAGAATGATTAATAATAAGCCATTTATTTCCAATACCAAATAAATTAAGTAAATACATAATACACATTTACATCAAAACATACTTATTAAAATAATAATAACAATAATAATAATAACATTTATTTATTTTTCTCATTACAAAAACATCATTACAATGAAATAATACAGTGTGACTGGAGCCCGAATTAGGCATAAGTCTGTATCTCGGGTCTCCAGGAACCCACCCTAGCATTACAACAATATTTTACAATGATTTCTTTATACAGCCACAACCTGCCCCTTCAGATTTAAAAAGGCAGGCAATAGCCATAAAATAATAACAAAATTTTATAATTAATAAAAAGTAAAAACTCTAAGTAAAAAAATAAATAGTTTATAAAAATGTGACGGTTTCAGTATATGATTATTAGGTGTCTTGTGTTAGTGCACAAGCACACAGAATGATTAATACAGTGACAGCCTCCGTAGACTAGTGGTTGCGCCTTTGACGTTATATCCGGAGGTCGTGGGTTCGATTCCCACCCATGACAAAAAATATTAGTATGATTTTTCTGTACAGTTTGTCATGGTCTGGGTGTTTATAAAATATAATATGTATTATATCGTTGCTTCTGGTACACATAGTACAAGCCTAGAGCTTAGTTTGTGACCAGAGCAATATGTGTAATTTGTTCGACATATTATTATTATTAATACTTTTATATAAAGATAAAATGACAATGCAAAATCGCGTCAGTGCGAAAGTGGCTTGTTTTCGCTGCAACGCTGGAATTAAGCCCCACCCACCAGGATTTCTTTTATTACAAATTTTACTTTAAAAAAATTCAATATCCTGATAAGTAATTCTCAAAATGTAATCACTTTTATATACATTCAATATTGAATATAGGTATATAGAAGTTAAAGGCATTCTACTTTCAGGGTGCGACTACGAAACGGGTGGTTGAATTGACAATAAGGCAGTAAGTGCTAGTAATTAATTCTTCTTTGTTGCCCCCCATTTCGTAATCGCATCATTTAGCCGGCATAGTGAGAGCCATCAATGTTATGGACTTTGTAGGTATGCTCACCACCAGTTAGATATAAAGACACATGGCGTAATCCAAAAAAAAAAACACATTCATTATACATATTATGAAGCTTTATTTAAAGCAATATCATCATATTTATAATATAAAATAGTTTATTTATGATTTTAGGTGAGCTGTCATGGCATAGTATGGCTAGCTAGCTGGATAGCATTTATTTTACTATTCAACAACAGTGAACTTTACCAGCTTCAAGTAAACATGTTATTAGGTATTTAATTATTTTATTTTTAATGAGGCATCTAACAGTTTGAGGTTAGATCCCTGCAAAATTTGTTACAATTATTTTAAATAACTAAAATCAGTTTGAAATTTAATATAAGAAAGTTATATATTATAATTAACTTATTTTTTTGTTTTCAGCATTATTACTTGATATAGTTGTGATTGCTATAGTAAAAGCAATAGTACGACGCCGGAGGCCGGTCCCAATGAATAAACAAACTGCTATTGGACCAGACAAGTACTCGTTTCCATCTGGTCATGCCAGTCGAGCCTTCCTTGTAGGTTTTATTTTAATAGTCCTAAACCCAATTAGCATATTTACGTATCCACCATTGATTGCTTGGGTGGTTGCAGTTTCTTTGTCCCGGGTGCTCCTAGAAAGACATTATTTGTTGGATGTGCTGGCGGGAATTGGTATTGGACTTATAGAAGGGCTTTTTATTTCATGCATTTGGTTATCGCAAAGCACTTCTGCTGGTTTTTTAGACGCTTTTTCAGATGAGAAACGCGATGGGGGCGATTATCATGTTTAGTTATATATATAATAAACTAGCGGCCCGTCCCGGCTTCGCACGGGTTTGTATAACTTTAACTATATGCTCAGCGCACGCCACGGAAGGCCTCAGAAACGATACTTTTCCCCCGTTTTTAAAACATTTTTGGTTACTGCTCCACAACTATAGGACCTAGCGTGATATTATATAGCCTATGTTACTTCTGAATAATGCAGCTTTCTAATGGTGAAAAAATTATTGCAATCGGTCCAGTAGTTTTTGAGTTTATTCATTACAAACATACAAAAATACAAATCTTTCCTCTTTATTATATTAGTATAGATATTATAAAAGTTCTATAAATGAGTGGATTTTTATGTATTGAGTTCCCATAATCTAGAACTGGCACTGGCAGTTGTAACACCCTTTTATTTTTGTCCAATTTGGCAAATAACAGGACTAGATGCTGATTAATTGTTTTGGTATAATATACCTTTATTAGGTTCATCAACAGTTTGGTGTATGTTGAACTTGCGTCAACTGACGACAAAATAAGTAAATAGTTTTGTAATAGGTAATTAAGAATTTAGTTTATAAAACTAATAAGTAGGTAGGTACTATTTTAGGGGCGGCTCAGCTTTCCTTTAGGTGATGTCTAGTTTGACGTGTCACTCACGTGTCCCTTAAAATATAAATGTGTCCACAGTGTTATAAACATCGCCACGGAATTTTTAGATGAAAGATTACAATGTTATTGCCATACGCAAAACTTTATAAATTATTTTATTCTTAAGTCAACAATATTTGCCGAAACAAAATTAAGAAAACATCATTATTATAAACATAGTAAATTATATAAATTTAAGACATACTGTTCCTATACGAAATATATATTTTTTAACCTGGTATGTAATTTTTTATTTTTTATATACGTGGTGGCCGAGTTGTTTAGACCTTGGACTTAAAAACACTTAGGTCCCCGGTATGTACCAATGAGTTTGAAATGAGCCGTAAGGCATCCGTGAAGATATATGTATGTATGTAATTTTTTCGTATGATTATTCTTCCGTGAAAATAGCCACCGTCCAGTTTTATGGCAATATCATTGCAATTCAATCAGGCAATGATATTATTTACATGAATATTTGCACATTTGCCACATTTAAAGTTTTAGAGATATAAATTTTTCAAATATGTAGTGAAGAAATTTCATTTTTCACTATATGCACTAATTTTTTTGTATAGATTTTTATGAATTAAATTGTTAATAAACCAATGTTTACTCCTTTTTTCCTTAATATTTTTAGCTACTCAGTACTAGTCTTTTACTTAATCTTATTTATAAATACTGTTTGAATAACTAACTCCACGAGTTTATGTATTTTTTATCCATAAAAACTTTAGTAGGTACCTACCTAAATGCATTAGTTACATTTTTTTATATACGTGGTGACCTTAAGACTTAAAAACACAGGTCCCTGGTTCAAACCTGTGTGTACCAATTAGTTTTTAAGTTTAATAATGTAGGTACATTTCTTTAACAACACTAGTCCCTCGGAGAGAACGTTAAGCTGTCGGTCCCAGTTTCACTATACTAACTTGTAAACATGTAGATGGGTTATTGAGTCTATCCAAAAATCGCGACGATGCTAGTCACTTGTTCGGTGTTAAGATACGTTATGGTGCGATTACGATTCTATTAAAGTTATTTTAATCGTGTCATACATAACCGCATCATAATAGAATCACAATACCTTTATTATGTACTAGCGGCCCGTCCCGGCTTCGCACAGGTTTGTATAACTTTAACTATATGCTCAGCGCACGCCACGGAAGGCCTCAGTAACGATACTTTTCCCCCGTTTTTAAAACATTTTTGGTTACTGCTCCACAACTATAGGACCTAGCGTGATATTATATAGCCTATGTTACTTCTGAATAATGCAGCTTTCTAATGGTGAAAAAATTATTGCAATCGGTCCAGTAGTTTTTGAGTTTATTCATTACAAACATACAAAAATACAAATCTTTCCTCTTTATTATATTAGTATAGACTAGCGGCCCGTCCCGGCTTCGCACAGGTTTGTATAACTTTAACTATATGCTCAGCGCACGCCACGGAAGGCCTCAGAAACGATACTTTTCCCCCGTTTTTAAAACATTTTTGGTTACTGCTCCACAACTATAGGACCTAGCGTGATATTATATAGCCTATGTTACTTCTGAATAATGCAGCTTTCTAATGGTGAAAAAATTATTGCAATCGGTCCAGTAGTTTTTGAGTTTATTCATTACAAACATACAAAAATACAAATCTTTCCTCTTTATTATATTATTATTATAGTATAGAATGGCATAATGATTATTATTATGCAAGTACTATTGGGCTATTAAGTTAATTTAAGAGAATCGGGCCCCTGTTCGTAAAAACACTGCATATTGTTGCCTGAAAGAATTATCAATACCTATATACGGAACTGATGAAACACCATGTAAAGTAGGTACATAATTAGCAATCTATACTAATATAATAAAGAGGAAAGATTTGTATTTTTGTATGTTTGTAATGAATAAACTCAAAAACTACTGGACCGATTGCAATAATTTTTTCACCATTAGAAAGCTGCATTATTCAGAAGTAACATAGGCTATATAATATCACGCTAGATCCTATAGTTGTGGAGCAGTAACCAAAAATGTTTTAAAAACGGGGGAAAAGTATCGTTTCTGAGGCCTTCCGTGGCGTGCGCTGAGCATATAGTTAAAGTTATACAAACCTGTGCGAAGCCGGGACGGGCCGCTAGTAGCAAATATTTTCCTTGATGATGTAACTTCCGTATATATATACGGAAGTGCCATAAGGTCTAAAATCGACTTAAATAAGTTATAATAAGAGGGATGCGCCGAATATGAATTTTCGGCCTTGAGAAAATATAGTCAAGGTTATACGTGGCGTCGCCTTCAGTCGAAAAAGTATGGAATTGAGAAAAATGTTGATTTTAAATGAAACCACTATTATTCAAGGCAATGGCACGTCGAATGTATGTCGGAGAGACAACCGGATGGCGAGTGGTAAATATGGAAATATAAGTTCTATTAGTATCAGTGGTTATATAGTCTGTATTAGGTTGGCTATAACAATGCCGCCATTTTGAAATACGAGTACACGAATATTCTTCGCAAGTTTGAACATGTGGAGTATTGGAATTTCAACTCCAAAATTAACAGAATAGTACTTATACTTCAATATTTATAGTTTACGCAACGTCTTGTCGTGTTTAGCGGTTGCAATTCAAAAAAAGTCAACAAAATAAAAATATTTATTTCATGTAAACCTTTACAGGCATTTATGAAAAGTATATATAAGGTCCATATGGACCTTATATGTACTTTTTTTTGGCCAGGGGATCTAGAGAAAAAGTAGGCGAGGCGACATGTTTCAGTCAAAAATGTATGTTTTTTGACTGTGACAGTAGGCGTGAGGTACGGGGCTCTAGAGAAAATGCAGGCGAGGCGACATGTCGCGTCGCCTCAGTCAAAAACGTAGGTATGTATTTTGACAGTGACAGTAGGCGTGAGGTACGCTGTCACCTGCCAAAGTCTATACAGTCTTGATTGAAGGCGACACGTCGCTTCGCCTGATTTTTCTCTAGAGCCCCTTGTCGCCATTCCTCCCACAGACAAATGTTGAAAATATAATAAAAAAATAACAGATCGTGAACTATTAAACCAAGGTCCTTGCGGGAGAAAAAAAAGCAACCCAACCTGTTTATAACCAACCAGTTTAAAACTAGGTGGTTAGCTGGGTTCCATTGACCTGGGGCCTGACCACAGAACACGATCGCCAATCGAATCGCCTCATCGTTCGATAAAAATGTATAGGAATTTTACTCTATGGGTAGAGTCCGATCGCCGAGATACGTCAAATCCCATACATTTGGCTTTCGATGGGTAATTCGATTATCGATCGGCTCTTTGGTAAGGCCCCTGACCAAAGAAAACAATCGCCAATCGAATCGCTGCATCGATCGTTAAAAATGTATAGGAATTTTACTCTATGGGTAGAGCCTGATCGCCCTGTCAATCATTGACTGTCTGCAAAAGTGCCACCAAGGCGACCAACCCAATAGACCATAGCCACGCCCCAAATATATATTAAAGTAATCAAAATATAGGTAAATAGATGAAAGGTATCTTATGAACACACACAACACTGATCGCAAGTCGATCGCCTCAGAGAAACCCTGGAGAAAAAGGTACCAGCAAGTAAAAAACTCTGGTGTTCCACATGTACCGTATCATCAGAGGAGCATGGTTATTGACTTACACCTATGCTTATAGCATGTGGTATAGGTATACTCTCATCCTACTGAAGAGCACGCGTAGAACACCCCGTGGCTTGACATGTACAGAATTACAGAACAACATTTCTACGATGCCAGCGCCGGCCTATCAGCAGAAGATTTTTCGGGATCTCCGCTTATTATAGGATAACAATCAAACGATGCGTGCCCAGCGGAGATTCAAGGCCCCCACAGCAGCACCCGATCACGGACGTAACCTCAGATCAGTAAAGTATAGGAGATATGGCATGAAAGCAATTTACTTACGAAACCGCTGTCGCCTATGATTTAATAATATTTAATTATGAAAATCTGAATTATGGGTAGTTCTGTAATATAATTATATTCATAATTATTATTATTAATATATCATGATGTTTATAAAAAATATATTTGATAAGTACCCAAATACTCTGTTCAAAACTATATTACAATGTTTAATATTTCTCGCTTATAAAACTATCGATATGCATAGCACAAGATATGCATAGCACTAAGAATGCCATTTGCAGTTGGAACATGGGAGAAATTAAAATATGAAATAGCAAGAAATTCAATACTTACCGGTGGTAGGTGATTCCATTATCCTTATAGTTTTTATTTCTACTTTCATTTGTACACGTCATAATACAACATTGAGGCATTTTGATAAAAAAACTACGAACATACGTCGAACGAGACGATTGCAACATGACTAGTTTGGAGTGACAAACAAATGCTAGAGTATGCGGGATTTTCCGCATATCGTGGCGACAGGGTTATGCCCCCATCACATATCTCCTATAGGTACTTTACTGATCTGAGGACGTAACGTATGTGTCAGCCATCCTCCCCTTAGAGTGCCGACCAGAACCCGGCACACGCGCCACCACTGCAATGACCTTCAAAGGAGAGGAAATCGCTGGTTACGTATACTACTACATTGCAAGGCCAAATACATAACTAAATCCAAAGCCTGTGCAAACATCAACTAGTAAAATAAATGGACATGTATTCTATAACTTTGTTAGCAAAATAACTTAAAATAAATAAGACAATTAACTAAATGTTACATTGTCCAAAATATTAAATATTTAAAATTAAAATAATAATAAAAGGTTATAGTAATAATAAGTTATCACCTCATCCAAAAATATAAAAAAAATACCTATTGCAATATATATATACTTATAATAGTAAAATTATTACAATATGACAGTTACCATTAGTTTAGGTGGTTTAGGGCCGGTTTCTTGATGGATAGTTTACGTTACTATAGTTAAAAATGGCGGGTGTTCTATGAGATTTTTGTCAAAACATATTTCAAATTCATATAAAAGACGCCATAACTGTCATTATTTAACAATTAGTCGAGATGACTATCCTTTAAGAAACCGGGCCTTAGACTAGAGATTCCAGACGCTGAGAGGACTGATTCCAGACATCTCTGTCATTAATATAATCATTAACTTTGTAATACGCCTTAGCTATTAAAGTTTGCTTTATACAATTAAAAAAATTTATATCATTTAGTTCTATAATTGATTTTGGTAATTTATTAAATAGCCTAATACTGTTTATTATAGTAATTTTGGGGGTTACAACTGACGAACTTAATTTAATTATTCGCAGCAACATAGTATAGAAATGAAATTATTGCATAAAAAAACTAATAGGGCTTGATTCCGAGTTTTGAAACGTTCATCGTCGCTCATTTTGCGTAAAGTACGGGTATTAAATTGTAAGTTCTATCCTGTTAATTTTAAAGTTGAAATTCCAATGCTCCACACATGTTCAAACTTGCAAAGAATTCGTGTATTTCAAGATTGCTGCATTATAATAGCCAACCTAATACATACTATATAGCCATTGGAATAGAGCTTACATTTCCATATTTATAGTATGCGTATCGTCTTGTCGTGATTAGCGGTTGCAAACTCGGAATAAGGCCCCTTGTCCATAATGGATCTACTGCGAATTGTTAATTATTTTATTATTCGCAGAAGTTCCATTATTACCATTACTGTTAAAAACCAACAACGCCATGGAACTACTGCGAACAATCCTTACCAAAGAGCCAATCGATAATCGAATCGAATTACCCACAGAGTAAATCGGCTACCTCACAGCCCGGGCCGTGTTCGTAAACACTGGGTAATGTCACTACACTATATGCATCTCTTCTTCTCTAAGCATTTTTCAATATTTTTATCGCACTCTGTGATACTACCTAGTGTTAAAGTGTTACGTTTTCGAACACGGCCCCGGAGGGGAGTAGCCATACGCATGATTTCCCCTCTGTCAAATCACAGGCACAAATGTGCCTATGCGTTATTATAACTAGGGCCTTACCGGGAAGCAACATCGACACGATGGATAAGAATGTATGGTAAATATTGTCTATGGGTAGAAATTGATCGCCAAGAAACGTCAAATCACAAACATTTTCGATCGTCGTCGAACGACACGTCGCCTCGCCTGATTTTTCTCTAAGGCCGCAAGTACTTGTAGCGTTATGCCTAAAGCGCGGAGTGGAACACCTCTGCCCATAGTACAAGCTAGAGCTTAGTTTGTGACCAATTATATTATTATTATCACATCTTATATTTATAATTTCAAAAAGCTGATTGATCATTATATAATATCGTTACATCCAAAGCAAACTTACGAATCTGCTGTTTTAGTAAAAATCTATATTTGATAAAAATTTATACCCAGAATTAAAAGTGTCCAAATCTACACTTTCGTGTTGATTCACCCATAGTAAACTTAAGCCTAGGGGCCTTATTCCCAGTTTGCAACCGCTAATCACGACAAGACGTTGAGCAAACTCTTAAATATGGAAATATAAGCTCTATTCCAATGGTTATATAGTATGTATTAGGTTGGCTATAATAATGCCACAATCTTGAAATACACGAATTCTTCGCAAGTTTGAACATGTATGGAGCATTGGAATTTCAACTTTATATTTAACAGGATAGAACTTACATTTCAATACCCGTACTTTACGCAAAATGCGCGACGGTGAACGTGTCAAAACTCGGAATAAAGCCCCAGAAGAATTTATGAAATTCAAGAAAGAATGCCACAGTCAACTTACGACTGGCACGTTCGTGAATTTACATTAGTGGCAAATATTATCGTTGATTAAATAACCCATAGTAAATATACGAATCTGGCATTTTGGTGAATTTACATTGGTAGCAAACAGTATCCAAATGGGTTTCATAACCCAAAAAAAATATGAATCTGGCATATTGGTGAATTTACATTGTTGCAACACGTATACCCTTTTACATAGTAGCCCAAAACAAATAAACGAACACACGTTGTAAAACAGTCGTAATTTAATAATGAAATTAAATACCTATTATACCAATTTGTTGGAAAAGTAACATGACAGTTATCACTTGGGTAATTCTAGAGACATATCTAGACTCATGACATCATGTAAATCCAACGATTAATGATTATTTTTTAGTATATAAATTAATAATTCAATGTCAAATATATTAATATATTTCCGTCAATGGCTGCCATCATTTATGACGTTAAATATCATAAAATAATATCTAAAAATTTAATAACTATATTTTTAATTTTTACTTATTTTTATTATCATTATATTCCAGTGATTATAATAATATAGTATGTATTAGGTTGCCTATTAAAATACCACCAGTTTCAACATGTCTGATGAATTAGATTTTCAACTCTATATTTAACAGTAGGCATAGAACTCATATTTCCATATTTATTGTTTACTCAACGTCTTGTCGTCGAAGAGGATCGTAGCCCCTGATGAGGCCCTCAGATTTGAGGTATGGGTATCACATTGTGTTAATGCACAGTACCAAGTATAGATTTAGTTGATAAAAGTAATTTATTATCGATCAAATATAGCATTAATTGCACCTCACTAATTAGTTGCACTACTACCACTAAACTTTATCACGTTGTATGTTAAAGGCAACGGCAGTGTGTTTTAATTGGTATTTTATAATTCAAATTGAACGATACACACAGTTTTAGGTTATAACGTTATTACATTAAAACTACCCACATCTAAATATCACAGTGACACTAAACAAACACATAATATACCTTTCCCTCATGATGATAAAAGAGAACGAATCTTACACTGATTATGAAAACAAATATAAAAAGTAAAACATGCAAAATATTAAATAAAAGATCTAATGATAAAATTGGGATTCCAATTATTTCAGACCATTCTTCTGGGGTGGTGTGGTGATTGGAGGGTCGGGAGTAGCTGAACGCGACCTATCTCTGGGTATCAGAGTTTGTGATGGTTCATTTTCACTTTGTCGTACAGTCAAGCCCAACATCTGGTCGATATGTCGTCTGTGCAGCTCTCAATCTTTCGTTCTCACCCTGTAAGAGCCGCCCTCCACCATTTCTACAGTGGTTCTCCTCCACTTATCACCAATCATTATGGGTTGGGCTAATACAAATTTTATGGCAGGTTGTTGTTGAGCAACATCATCCCTCTGCATGTCTGCCTGGCTCGGTGCACATTCTGGGTGTAGGGATGAGATAGGTGTCCTATATTTGCGTCCATTCAAAATTTCAGCCGGTATCTTGCCAGTGCTGTTTGGTACTGTTCTCAGGTGATATAAGACTTTTGGGAAGTTCTCACTCCATAACATATCTAAATCAGCAATTTTCTTAAATTTATTTTTAAAAGTTTGTATTACTCTCTCAACAATCCCATTAGATGCCGGGTGGTATGGAAAAGAGTATAGATGTTTAACACTTTTATTTTTTTTAAATTAATGGAATTCTTCTGAGTTAAAAGATTTGCCATTATCTGACACCAATGTAGACGTAACCATGTAGAGGAAAATATATTTCTAAGTGGTGTAACAATATGCCCGCTACTTATAGATGGCACTAATTCTGCTACAATCTACTTGCTATAACTATCAATCAAGACCAGAAATGTTTTGCCTTGAAATGTGCCTGCAAAATCTACATGCACGGGCTGCCAAGGTTTCTCTGTCACAATCCAAGCCTGCGGATCTTTGGGTGGGTTATTCCTGATAGCCTGACACTGCCGTATAAAATCATCGTCAACCTATCGCAGACCACTGCTGGACATAGGTCCTTAGATCTAGGCCTACCAAGACACGCTACTGATTCCTATACTCCGCTCTTCGCATCCGTCTCTGCCAGCCACCCTCCGCAGGTTATCAGTTCATCTCGCTGCGGGGCGTCCTACGTTACGTGCTCCATGACGTAGTCTTCACTCTAATAACCGCCTGCTCTAACAGTTATCCGTCCTGCGGCATGCCCACTGTCACTTCAGTTTGCTAACTTTCAGAGCTATGTCGGTGACTTTAGTTCTCTTACGAATATCCTCATTCCTGATTTTATCCATCAGAGAAACTCCTAGCATAGCTCTTTTCATAGCTCGCTGAGCGACCTTGAGTTTGTGGACCAATAGAGAAAAATCAGGCGAGGCGACGTGTCGTGTCACCTTCAATCAAAACTGTATAAACTTTGGCAGGTGACAGCGTACCTCACGCCTACTGTCACTGTCAAAAAACATACATTTGACTGAGGCGACGTGTCGTGTCGCCTTCAATCAAAACTGTATAGACTTTGACATGTGACAGCGTACCTCACACCTACTGTCACTGTCAAAATACATACGTTTTTGACTGAGGCGACGCGACATGTCGCCTCGCCTGCCATTTCTCTAGAGCCCCTGACCTTACTGTAAGTGTCCATGTTTCGGCGCCGTATGTCATCACTGGTTGGACGCTATTTTAAATATTCATTCAAAATTATTGATTATTATTATTAAAATTAAGATTTAGTTGAATAAAATTATTTGTTTTTGTTGTCCTATTACTTAACTTTAACTTACATCTGATGGTTCAATTTTACAGTATTTTTTTGCATGTTAATTTGTTTTTTTTCTACAAAATTATTGATTAAAAGTAATACGTTTTTTAAATATTCTTTTTTTTTTTAATAGAGCAGGACATGTGACCCTACATCCACCTGATGGTAAGTGGCAATGTAACGTCTAAGAATGTTCGTAGCAATGGTGCTTGCTTCAATTGGTCGATTCCACTATGTCTGCTTGAGAAACTTATTCACGCCACGCTTAAAAGACTCTGGATTAAAGGAAGAAGGAAAAACGCACGCAGGCAAGGCATTCCACCTTTTTATCGTGCGACATATATTCAATTATATTGCATCGTTAAACTTACGAAAGTGCCACTTGCGTAAGTTTACTAAGGTTATTATTATTAACTTAAATTAATGTCCTCTACGCATGCGCGTAATTTTGCCAGTGTCGAGTGGGTAGATTTAAAAAACTTTTTTATTTATAGTAAAAGAGGGATAATAGGATGGAAAGGAATTGGGAAAGGACTAGGGTGGAGAAAGGAATGGCGACATGACCGTATGCAAACATAAGGTATAGTCCTGCCAATGTCGAGTAAAGAAGGAAAAATCTACAGTAAAATGGGTACCGCCATTTTACTGAAGATTGTGGGATTATTTGAGATAACACAAACACCGAGATCACTGCGTAAATGCTACACTTCTCACACTTAATATTACTATACGAATGCTTATTCTACAAAATTGGTACACTTTTGCACAATAATATTCAATACAGTTAAATTTGAAAAATATAATATAAACACGCGTCTACAGTGTTCAGGCTACCCTCAAAGAATGTATAGTAGATATTTACCTCATGTTACTTACGAAAGTGGCACTTCCGTAAGTCTGCCGAGGTGTAAATAAATATCTTTTAATTTCTATGTATAATCGTGTAAAGTTACGAATGTGAGTTTATTTATGATCTGTGTAAAATATTGAGTATTTGTCCATTGTGCCTAAAAAACGGTATTATTTTGAAAACCAGGGGCCTTATTCCGAGTTTGCAACCGCTAATCACGACAAGACGTTGCGCAAACTATAAATATGGAAATATAAGCTCTATTCTAATGGTTATATAGTATGTATTAGGTTGGCTATTATAATGCCGCCATCTTGAAATACACGAATTCTTCGCAAATTTGAACATGTATGGAGCATTGGAATTTCAACTTTATAATTAAAAGGATAGAACTTACATTTCAATACCCGGAGTTTACGCAAAATGCGCGACGGTGAACGTGTCAAAACTCGGAATAAAGCCCCAAATCTCCCACACCGCCAATATACCTATTACTACAATTTTTTTTTAGGCTTTAAGTCTTCAAAGGGTTCTGGTGTAAAACTTATTTTTTGCAGATTCGTAACTTTGCTATAGATGTAACGATATGTGGAGAGCACCACATATGGTGATAATGATCAGCTTTTTGGAAATTGTCAGCTTATTGTTAATCCGGCAAGCGTAAGGTTAAAATATTTAACACGTAGCATGAGATGGGTCAAACAAACCCATATTTATTATTTTATTATCTAATCAAAGTAACACTAACAAAGTAGTAATATAGGTATTACTTTAAATATTAGACGCGCCGCAACAGGGGCTCTAGAGAAAAAGCAGGCGAGGCGACATGTCGCGTCGCCTCAGTCAAAAATGTATGTATTTTGTCACCTGCCAAAGTCTATACAGTTTTGATTGAAGACGACACGACACGTCGCCTCGCTTGATTTTGATTTTTCTCTAGAGCCCCAGGGCGGCGTCACTCGTAAATTGTATACCATCGGGGACGCACGTCACCCTGGCTTGCGCCCGCGCACCGCGACTCCCCCGCGATCTTAGTCATTTAACTTTTTAGTGTATAGGGTGTAAATAATATGACAATTTATAATGTTTTTTTTTATTACAAAGACTTTGTTTCATCGAAACTCGAGGGCTACTCAAACAATAGCAATTTATGGTTTAATCAAAAAGCAGGGATGCGCGATCCTGTTCGTTGATCCGATTTTAAGGATCGTATCGGATTGTAATGCCTCGATCCGATCCTTAAAAGATGCCGCCAAGTTAGGAACGTAACGTAAACAAAAAATCAAGGTCGGTTTATAACGAAAAATCTAAAGTACCCTACTCAAAGGTAGTAAATAAACTGAATTTTAATTCATACGATCCGAGCCATCAGATCTTTGAAGTTTTGTATCGATCCGCCAAAAAATCTTATGGTCCCGATCCGGGACGCCGGATCGTATGCTCCTGATCAGATTTTCTAAAAGATCGGATCGGGACATCCCTAAAAAGATGACACAACCTTGGGCTTTATTCCGAATTTTGACACGTTCACCGTCACGTATTTTGCGCAAAATATAAATATTGAAATATAAATTCTATCATGTTAATTATAGAGTTGAAATTCCAATGCTCCACACATGTTCAAACTTGCAAAGAATTCGTGTATTTCAAGATGGCGGCATTATTATAGCCAACCCAATACAGACTATATATCCATTGAAATAGAACTTATATTTCAATATTTATAGTTTACGCAACGTCTTGTCGTCTTTAGCGGTTGCAAACTCGGAATAAGGCCCCTTGCCTCTTGCGTGGATTGATAACCAATTGCTATCTCTGTTTGGTTCATTAGAAAAGCCATATGAGTGAAAAGTTCATATATATTTTTATTTTATCTTTTTTGATCTCTCTTCCTTCTATGTTTTATTATTATTCTGTGGACCGCAAGGTGTGACGTGTCTAGTAGAGGCTGTTCCAAAATTAAAATATTATTTACCGTGCGATCTCTCGGGGAAAAGAAAGAGATGGAATATACAGAAATTTCATATCTCCGTCTCTTTCATTTGCCGGTGTTATCGCACACGTTAATTATTACCCTATTTTGGAACGCAGCAAGTTTTGTTAACGCAGCGGAAATTGACGTTTGTTTGTTTTGTTGACTTTTCTATGGGAAATTGTCTGGAAAATATATTTTTTGTGGCTTTGTTTATTAACAATTTAATTTATGCTTTCTGCGAAGAGAGGATAATTCTGATTCTATAAATTAAATTTCGGTGTGTATATTTATAATAATTATTTGGTTTGCTTATTCTTGGCGGGATTATAATATATTTAAAAAATACGTGGCATTACCATTATCAAAAATACATTTTCATTACAGTAAAAATGAGAAAGCTAAAAGGACAAGTAAAAGAAACCGCTAAACAGAAAAGGGAGAGAAAACAGGAGTTCGCTAATATGCGCTCAAAAATAAGTACAATAGTTTTGCCAACAATTGGGGTAATATTTCTTCTTATTTGTGTATATGTGTATCTTAAAACTAGGCCAGCAAGTGTTCAATATTCATAACCAATTATATCTATTGTTAAACTTTTGAATTGTTTTCATTATAAAAATACAGCATTTATTTTTATTGAATTTACTATGTTTTTATTTATATAATTGTACTTTTCATGGAGTAAACTTTGTTAGGGAATATTTATAATAAGAAAGTTTATTGACTTGTATAAATCTTTATAATTATTGTATATAAGTAGAAATTAATATATGAAAAACATTTATATTTTGTTTAATTTAACATTTCCAGCTAAATATATTTTCCTGTACCCATCTGTTAACATGTTGATGGATACAAACACTTGTAGCATTTTTTTTCAGTTGGCATAAATTGCTCCACATTGGACCACATTGATGCTTCCCATCAGGCAAGATTGAGGTCAAACACAACTCTGTCATTACAAATAATAACAAATAGTGACTTTCCTTGATTATAGATTTCAATAATGAATATATAAGAGTTAAAATATGCTAAAACATTTGTCCTTGTAAGCACAGCTCTGCTAGCACGCCTATGTACATTTTTGGGCAATAAAGAATTTTAAATAAAAGCATACAAACATTGTTTATTTGAGTGTAAAACGTTAAGGCCAAAGGAAACATATTTTTCAAAATCTGTAAATGGTCCTGGTAACTGCCATATATGCTCCATCTTAACTTTCAACTCTGTATAAAGGTCTAGTAATATATTTATTGTTTAGAAAAATAACTTGGATTAATTACAAGACTATCCCTTGTCTTTGAATATTATGTCTGTATTGTAATAAAAACTACATAATTATTAAAATAGATTTTATTCGTTTTTCTTCAATTATTCATCCATTCATTTTCACAGCGTTTTTTTTGCATCTCATAATTTTTATATTCAACAAACCACAAACTACTTAGTTTATATCACATAATTTAAATATCAAATAAATCTTTTTACATTAGATCTACTATTTTATATGGAAATGGTAAAAGTAGAAACGTTATCTTTACCTCACAATTTTATATAATATTACCATGAACAAAATTAAGTGGGTGGGTGGTGATTTTACCTTCCCGTCCATAGAACACAACTAATGGATTTGCGAACTTTATAGTCAACAAGTATCTAAACGCTGTTTTCAGTGATAACACAGTTTTTATTTGAAAAATTAACATGGTATACATTTTACTCTCTTGATCCCAATTGTATAACTTTATTAAAAGAATTTTGCTAAGTTTTAAAATGACAACTAAAATATTATTTTTATTATAATCAAATGTTGGTTGTCTTTTCAAAAGTTAATAGATTATTTATAAAGTGACTATCTAATTAGGATCAAGTAATATTTAGACCTCAACTTTAATATCACTGAAAACAACATTTAGAGGTTCATTATCGCGAATCCACTTCCTGGCTTCTTAGATTATTCCAAATTGCAATTTATCAAATCATGGCACAAATTTTCAACAGATTTCATTGTCATTGATCAGTCTCAAGCTAAAATGATCCTAGTAACATAAATAATGAGGATTTATTTACTTACTTTAATTTTGTAGTATGCTTGTACAGGGTACATGGAAGGTTCAGAGAATGAAAGATCAGACTAAAATAGTTTGAGATGAAATAAAGGCCAACCTTACCTAATACATTATGCATTAATGTATTCATTTTATTCAAATACTAAGAAAGGTGAATAAATATTTTTTTTCTACAGCCATAACAAAATCTTTTGAGACTGTATTTTTAAATATTTTCTAATACTCTACTAGGTGGCATTATTTACTCTATACTGTAAATATAATTATAATATGCAAATTATATTTTTTCCTCAGTAAACTTCATGTGAATTTTTGCATTATTAGTATTCCAAATTTCCAACCATTCAATTATTTTACCTTACTAGACTGGATTGAATCAAAATTCTGTCATATGACCAATTTTACTTGGAATTTCTGTCAGCGGAACAGTCAACTCAATGTTTACGTTAGTATTATTGATGTCATTTTGGTGAAACCCAGTCTTAGACTGAGCTGCACCAAAATGAACTCTCTGTAAATGTCAATAGTAGCAGCTGTCAATCGAACTGTAAAATAAAATAGCAAATAATATTCACGGCCATTTTGAACAGATAATCAATTTAATTTGTCAAATCATATATGTTTCTTTATTGTACATTATTAGCAGACTTTGGAGGCTGATGTAAAATCTTCACGATGGCGTCAAAATCTAAGTCTATTCAAATTTCCTCTGGAGTTGAATTTAAAATTAAGTCTCGGACAACTTGGTCCACAACTCGGACATCAGAATGGTGCTGCTGCAATCCCCTATAAAGGAATAATATTAGGAGAAAAAAATATATATCGAGATCGCCTTATTGCCCAGCGGAGGGGTTTTAATCACACCTCGTCATAGCCGATGGTATGAGTCTACACCGAACAAGTGGCTAGCTCGTCGCGATGTTTGGATAGGCTGAATAACCCATCTATAAACAGTTTCACAAGTTGATATAGTGAAACTAGGACTGACAGCTTAACGTGCTCTCCGAGCACTATAGTGGTGTTGTTAAACAAATGTACCTACATACATTTTTATATTGAGAACTCATTGGTTCACACCGGGGTTTGAACCAGAGACCTAAGTAATAATAATAATATGCAGGACAATTTACACATATTGCTTTGGTTACAAACTAAGCTTTAGGCTTGTACTATGTGTGCCAGAAACAATGATATTATATTTTATAAACACCCAGACCATGACAAACTGTACAGAAAAAACGTACTAATATTTTTATTGCGATGGGTGGGAATCGAACTCCGGATACAACGCCAAAGGCGCAACCACTAGTCTACGAAGGATGTCGGCTGATAAGTGTTTTTAAGTCAAAGGTCTAACCAACTCGGCCACCACGTATATTAAAAGAAGCAAAATCTTAAGTTAAACATGGTATAGTGAGAGGGAGCTTGACCTTAGAGCTAGGCGAAGCCTATTTGTATCTTTATATAGATCAAATTAAAGAAGAGTCGAATGATACAATGTATCAATCGGAAAAAAGGTTCATCAGTGACTCCATTGTTTCTGTTGGATGTCACCGGACTGCCAGCTAAAAAGAACAATGGCATCGAAGACCATACAGCAAGTCTGAAGACGACCATAAATGTATGGCAATATATTGTTTTGGTAGAATAACAAACATCACATCACACATTGACCTATAAAGTACTAAAATAAACAGTATTTTAAAGGGCTTTCACAGTCATTAATGAATAATAATATTGACTGTAGTGATGAACTATTATTTATACTGTAAAATGTTATTGTTTGTAAAACTCCTTCGTGCTTTTTCGACAACTTGACATTGGTAGGATTACGTACGTAAAGCGAAAAGCCATTCCACCAATTAACTTTTACAATTAAAGAGAGTTTATTTTGGTGCAATTCAGCCTATCCGTATTCGTAAATCGCGACCCGACGTCTCGGTGTGAACTGGGGCCTTATTCCGAGTTTCAACCGCTAAACACGACAAGACGTTGCGTAAACTATAAATATGGAAATATAAGTTCTATTCTGCTTATATTGCTAAAATTCCAATGCTTCAAACATGTTCAAACTTGCGAAGAGTTCGTGTATTTCAAGATGGCGCCATTATTATAGCCAACCTAATACATACTATATAACCATTGGAATAGAACTTGTATTTCAATATTTATAGTTTACGCAACGTCGTGTCGTGTTTAGCGGTTGAAACTCGGAATAAGGTCCCTGGGCTTTACTTAAATTATTAGCTAAATACATTGAAGACTTTGGTCCCACTTGGGGTGTATCCAGAGATCTCCACCATAAGTACAAACATCACAGATAGTGAGCTAACTATAAGAAGCATTTTAATATATAATAAAATAAATATGGTCAGATAGTTTAAAACAACGTTGATTTACGTTTAGATTGGTATGTTTGTGTAGCTACAAACATACCAATCTAAACGTACCCATTTCAATATTTTGAACTACATTAATTAGTTACTATATCACAACTATCTTCTTCACAATATTCTGGCAAATAAAGAATTATTATTATATTATATCTAAGTTACATTAGAATATAACTATGTTCAAATCTAATAATATGTTGTCTAATAATATATAACCTAAGGAACCAAACTTTATTAAAATCATTTAATAAAGTTTGGTGTCATTTACCTTTGAAGAAGACTCGCACACATAAGTGGTAATATTTTTTGTTATTTATAGTATTACTATTTGTTATTATCATATAAAATGTGCCACAGCCATTAAAAGTAAAAATAATAATAATATTAGTAAATTGTTATAATTGTGCACCTCGAGTTGTCAAAACACTAGAATTTCGGCAGCCATAGTAGCAGCCAGGCTCGCATGGATTCTGTATTATTTGTATTGATGTTTTTGTAATGAGAAAATAAATAATATAATTAGTAGGTCAGCAATACAAACTTTTTAGTTTTAAAATAGTTTAACAGGTAAAGAAAAAAGAGTAGGTACTTAATTAAGGTTATCTAAAATTCTAAATGATATTAGATGATTTATTTAATTTGGATTTTACCAAAAAGGAGCACTTATAAAATCTACCACCACATTAAAACAAAATGGCAACAGTAAAAATAAAGTTTAATAATAATAATATAATAATAATTGAATTTATTTCTCACAAAAACTTATTGATAATTCCCAATTATTAAAAAAATTGTGAGACTGGAGCCTGAATGAAGCACAAAGCCTGTGTCTCAGGAGCCTGTGTCAGAGGATACCCGTATTATACTGATTATCAGGAAAATTAATTTATTACTTATTGCAAACAATTATATGAGTACATTACAGATAAACATAACAACTGGCATCTTTATAATTAGTAAAATAAGACAAGAATATGTAGATCATTGCAAAAATTAACATACTGTAACACCATATTCTTGCAAAATAAACATATTTCATTTCATTTCAAGAAAAACAATTATTGCCATAGTTACAATATAGACAACATTCGGTATTATAATATACAGGGTGTTTGGAAGGGAGCTGTACATACGCCTAGAATAGAAACAAGGGATAGTCTGCTACCTACCCCCGCTCAATATATTGACCTTGGCCTCAAGGTTTTTTTTTAATTTATTTTTATTTTTTATTTGACTTTTTTGTGATTTTTTACTAAAACTACCTGTAGCTCAAAATCTATCCATGGGACCGGTCTGCTAATGGTCTTGTTTTAATCGTTAGAGTCTTAGGGTCCGCTCTTAGGGCGGGGGTAGGTAGCAGACTATCCCTAGTTTCTACCCTAGGCGTATGTACAGCTCCCTTCCAAACACCCTGTATAATAAAAGTAATTTACTAATAATGTTTTATATTGTTAAAATTTACAAAATTCCTGATATTCTGTCTATTACTGGAAGCTTGACCATATTTTAATTAAAAATATTTTGGCATCTCCAAGTGCATAGTTATAAAAATGGAGTATATTGATTGCATGATGTTTATTAATAAAATACATTTTTACACCGGCATTCAAAGAAACTCATTGAGTTCTTGAAGAACACTTTAGTTGTAGCAAGTTTTGTCTCTTTTTATTAGCATTACACATTAATATATGTAAAAGAGACAAAACCTTTAACATAAGTATTTATGAAAAAGGGGCCTGACCAAAGAGCACGATCGCCAATCGAATCACCGCAGCGATCGATAAAAATGTATAGGAATTTTGCCTTATGGGTAGAGCCTGATCGACGAGAAACGTTAATTTGGCTTTCGATGGGTATTTCGATTCGATTATCGATTGGCTCTTTGGTAAGGCCCATTCATTTTTACAACATAATCTGAGTGACGTTGGTCCTAAAAAAATTTATAAAGTAGGTTTTTTAACATAGCTGACGAGGCATCCGACGAAGCAGGCGACGGAGAGGATCGCGAACAGCGCGCTGAGCACGTAGTAGTGCACCGTCACCGACAGCGCCAGCGCGGAGAGCAGCAGCGCCGTCAGCACGGACTGCAGCGCCGTGCCCGCCAACGTGTTCAGCCCGAACACCAGCCCGAAGCAGCTCTCGTCAGCCAGCTGGCCCGCGATCTTAGCGCTGCGACAAACCACCCATGTTTACCATCAAAATGCCAGCCTCAGTTACTTTGGCGTTGTATCCGGAGGTCGTGGGTTCGATCCCACCCATGGCAAGAAAATATTAGTAAGTTTTTCTGTACAGTTTGTCATGGTCTGGGTGAGCCCAGAGCTTAGTTTGTGACCAGGGCAATGTCCTTTGGGTGTAATGTTCTTCAACTAACAATAATATATGGGACTGCTCTAACGCCTAAAATCGCTTATATAACGAAATGTCAAACATGTTCGTTGCCGCCATATTCGACCAATCAACGCTCAATGATCCGGATAAACGCTTAGTTGCAACCGCTTCCTTGAAAAAAATCGGATGGGAGGAAGGTGCAAAAACAGTCAAGTGACCTAGTCATGTTTCGCTTTTAGTCTTTGGGTTCACCGGTTTTCAGGAAATTACTGCATTGATTTCTTGTCGAGGTGGTTATCTCCTTTCAGGGTGCGGTTACGAAATGGGTGGTTGAATTAACGATAAGGCAGCGAGTATATTAAAATATATTCGTAATGCAATTCGTCTTAGTCGCCGCCCATTTCGTAAACGCATCAATTAGCCGGCATAGTGGGAACAATCAATGTTGTTTAAGAACAATTATTGATTGACCCCATTCATGGACCTTGTAGGTCTGCTTGACAAAGTCACATGCCGTGCTCCAATAATAGAAAAAGTGTTGGTACCTGGCCAGAGTGATCGTGTAGTGGTACATGACGCACATGACGGTGTAGCCCGCGTAGCTGGCGTAGATGTCCCCGAGCCCCGCCGCCGCCAGCAGCGCCCCCGCCTGCAGCGCCGCCGCCCCCGCCGCCGCGCCCAGCCCGCCCCACACCCCCGCCACGTAGGCCCCCAGCGCCCCCAGTAGCGTTGAGATTGCCTCTACGCCCCCGTTAAACATCACCTGCTTACAATAGGCGCACTGATAAAAGTGTAAGAATTAGCAGTCCTTAGTACTGAGGGAAATCTGGGCCCTAGAGAAATTGCGGTAAAGCGAGGAATCGCGTCGCCCACAATAAAAAAAAATGAGTTTTTTTTCTGTGTATTCTGAATTAAAATACTCCAAAAGTAAGGAATAAAACTATATATTTTTGTTCTCTAAACTCTTGTAAGACTCACCGGGTCTTCTGATCGGTCCTGTATTTCCTTCCACAAGAGCTGCACGTACACCTGGGCCTGCACGAAGAGAGCCAACGCAGCGGCGTAGAGCAGCGACCACGACCACACGCGCGACCGAGAGTATGCTGAGCGCGCGTGACGAGCCAGCAAGCCCGAGGCGCACACCAGCTCCGACCGCCACGATTGCTGGTGACAATGTTACACGATAGTTACGGGACTATATAACTAGGAGAGAGACAACGCAGCGACCACGACCACACGCGCGACCGAGAGTATGCGGAGCGCGCGTGACGAGCCAGCAAGCCTGAGGCGCACACCAGCTCCGAGCGCCACGATTGCTGGTGACAATGTTACACGGCGATAGTTACGGGACTATATAACTAGGAGAGAGACAACGCAGCGACCACGACCACACGCGCGACCGAGAGTATGCGGAGCGCGCGTGACGAGCCAGCAAGCCTGAGGCGCACACCAGCTCCGACCGCCACGATTGCTGGTGACAATGTTACACGATAGTTACGGGACTATATAACTAGGAGAGAGACAACGCAGCGACCACGACCACACGCGCGACCGAGAGTATGCGGAGCGCGCGTGACGAGCCAGCAAGCCTGAGGCGCACACCAGCTCCGACCGCCACGATTGCTGGTGACAATGTTACACGATAGTTACGGGACTATATAACTAGGAGAGAGACAACGCAGCGACCACGACCACACGCGCGACCGAGAGTATGCGGAGCGCGCGTGACGAGCCAGCAAGCCCGAGGCGCACACCAGCTCCGACCGCCACGATTGCTGGTGACAATGTTACACGATAGTTACGGGACTATATAACTAGGAGAGAGACAACGCAGCGACCACGACCACACGCGCGACCGAGAGTATGCGGAGCGCGCGTGACGAGCCAGCAAGCCTGAGGCGCACACCAGCTCCGACCGCCACGATTGCTGGTGACAATGTTACACGATAGTTACGGGACTATATAACTAGGAGAGAGACAACGCAGCGACCACGACCACACGCGCGACCGAGAGTATGCGGAGCGCGCGTGACGAGCCAGCAAGCCTGAGGCGCACACCAGCTCCGAGCGCCACGATTGCTGGTGACAATGTTACACGGCGATAGTTACGGGACTATATAACTAGGAGAGAGGAGAGGTGATACCGCAGCGTAAAGTAGTAACACATCCCGAATATTCCACTCAGGATGTATGATGCAAACGTAAACTAAATACCTATACTCGTACATAAGACGAACTGCGTTTGTACACGTACACGTATAAGCGTTAGTATTCTAGGGGGCAAAAATGTTAGTGTTTAGTGCAAATTTATTTTTCAAGCGCAGCATGTCCAACTATCCTACCTTATAAGAAATATACATTTGTATATTTAATGATAGACAATAATAATGCGGTTACAAAACAGGCAGTTTTACCTTATCAATCTCCACAGCTATAGGTTTGTGGGCCGGGGTATTGATGTCATATTGGGAAGAGTTGACTAAAGAGGTTTTCCGGTGGAAATAGATCCCAAACTTGACCGGAGGTAGCCATATCGCCCAGAATGTCGCCAGAATCTGTGCTGGAAATAATACAATGTAAAGTATAGGGTCATCGGGGGTCACATCCCCCAATATTATATCTTACACGAATATTCACACATTCAATAGTTGTCTATTTTGATAAAGATAGTTAATTAGCGAAATATGGTTACAAAGACGAACATAATCGTTTATAAATAAAATCTCAGCATATTTTACCACAATTGGCATGCAAGTTTTTAATTAATACAATATTAAGCCTAAACACAATATCTCCAGTTATGAGACATGAATTTATTTATGTATAAGATGCATTGTCATCTATCTGGTGAATCTTCACCAGAGACTGCATTCATAAAAGTATCACTTCTATAAATACAGGGGTGCGGTATTTTGTTTTATATATGAAAAGAAATATAGTTTTTTTTCAAAATCAACCGAGGCTATTCCCGGCAAAGAGATTTTTTTTTTCAAAAATCTAATGATGTAGTTTTAGTTTCAGCAGACTCCTTTAAGCATTTTTCGCTATTCCTTGTAGTTTAGGATTTGACTAGTATTAGGTATATTAAAATACAAAAATTATAAGAAATAAACAAACCTATTTAAGCATATTATTATCTAGTAAATGTACTCAAGATGTCTTTTTTAAATCTGGATCATGAAGTTTTAAAGATATCAAGGTTTGAAGGAAACTCTCAGGTTTCATTATATTCACGACAGGCTATTAATAAAATAAAATATTTGGTAGTTAGTTTACCTGCAAACGTGATGTAGTTGAGTTGTCGGAAGTCCATGATGTGGTAGTAGGTGAGGATCTGCGCGGACACCCCGGACAGGAAGCGCCCCGCCAGCGCCGCTATCCGCGTGTACGACGACACCTTGGGGTACTTGTCGGAGTCCACCTGCAAGGTTCCAAAATATCATCTCGGGTGCCTTACGCGACCAAGAAACCCCGCTGGGTACGCTAAGGCCGTTTAGGCGGGCCTTAGCGTACCCAGCGGGGTTTTAACCCCACAACGTTATGGTGTGCACCGAACAAGTGGCTATCTCGTTTCGATGTTTGGATAGATTCAATAACCCACCTATAAACAGTTTTGCAAGTTAGTAATTTGGTATAGTGAAACTGGAACCGACAGCTTAAGTAAGTGCACAGACTCGAACGTAAAAAAACATCCAAATGTTGTTTTTAGTCATAAAGTTTTTTTTGGAAAAAAAGAACATAGAGGTGTAGATTTTATTTACTCGATTCTAATTACTGAATTTCTTAAAAAAATATGTTGAGTTAAGAAATGACAACTAAAGTAATATTTTTAGAATCACAAATTTAACTTTGGTTGTCTTTTCAAAAATTAAAAGTTTGTTTATAAAAAGACTATCTAATTAGGATGGAGTAATATACACCTCTACCTACTTTTTTCAACTTTGATATCACTCAAAACAACATTTACACATTTTTAAACGTTCGAAATAGTAAATCCTTTTCCTGGCTTCTTAACGTGCTCTCAGGAGCACTGTAGTGGTGTTGCAAATAATGTACTTTTTTTTAATTAAAAATTCATCAGTCCTAAACGCAAAAAACTGTAATGTTTTTAAGTGTGAGGTCCAAGCAACTCAGCTACCACGTAGGTATATAATTTACCTGCAAAGTATTTATGTTTATTTATCCTCACGCCACAGGACGGGATAGGCAAACAACCTAGGGCATGTCTTTATATCTACATACTTCTTGCTATAAACATCCCTGTTCCAACGATTATATATATTTACATTTATATAAAGTCATTTCCCGCGTTTGTCTGTCTGTTTGTATCTACGCTTAGATCTTCTAAACTACGCAACGGATTTTGACGCGGTTTTCACCATTATTTATGTAATCTCTTCCGGAAGGTTTATATGTATAATATACAGTATAATACTATATATATACATAGCATTAACCAGCGCGAAGCCGGGGCGGGTCGCTAGTTATTTTGTTAACTTTCTTTCAGTCCCACACTTTCCATCATGTTATTATAAAAAACTTAATGTTGTTTATTTTAGATTTAGACCTGAGACTTAAAAATACTAAGGACCCAGCGGCCACATTCTGTTTCTTATAACGTGAGCATAAGATTGTCAAAATAACGAATTCCGTTATTAGCGCGCTCTCCTCCAATCAGCGAAGGTTAAAAAACTACTCTGATTGGAGGAGAGCGCGCTAATAGCGGAAATCTTTATTTTGATGATTATTAATCACGTTATAAGAAACAGAATGTGCCCGCTGGTAGTGGCTACGACGAGGTAGGATTAAAACCCCTCCGCTGGGTACCCTAGGGCCGTCTAGGCGGTCTCGGGCGCCGTAAAACACCCGTGATGATATGTATGTATGTAAAAAAATACTAAATCTATATTGTCAATTGCCCCCTCTCCCAGCGGCCAAATTTTTTTTCTTATAAAGTGATCGTTAGATTGTCAAAATAACGAATTCCGTTATTAGCGCTCTCTCCTCCAATCAGCGAAGGTTAAAGTTCGCGCTAATAGCGGAAATCTTTATTTTGACAATCTAACGATCACGTTATAAGAAGCAGAATGTGGCCGCTGGTCCGCCCATTTATTATTTTTTAAATACTTTATTGCACAAAATTACAAAATAAAATTGTACATAATAAATAATAAAATAACAATTTAAAAGACATATAGCCAATGATTGATCGTCCACGACTAGGTGTCAGTCACTGTATCCCACCCGCCTATATGCGCCTCCCACAAGTAGGTAGTGCATCACAAGCTTCCTGTATAGTTTTTCTTTCACCCTGTATACCTCTAATATGATTATTTAAGAGAAGTGTCTGATGCAGATTTCCCATACAAAAAGTATTAACTGTTACCATTAAATATTTATAGTTTTTTATTATTTTTGAAGGAATCATAAATATAACCGATATCTAGGCTCGTACGTTGTCCTTTTTTCAAGTTAAGTGTAGGAAAGAAAATATAAAATGCTAAAGACCTCTTATTCGCCAAAAAAAATCTTTATATTCAAATAATCCCTATAAAATATCAGGACAGAAAATTAAAAAAAGGAAAACGTATTTGTATCCCAAGTATAAAATAAATAAGTAAAATAAAGATTTATTAAATTTAATAAGTTATTCTATTTCATCAAGCTATTATCCGTGTACAGATCAATTACACGGATAGCTCGAGTATACTTCGTGACGATAAACAATCTATAAATATTTATTTTGCACTTACTATTAATAAAATAAAGTATGTTTTTAAGAAAAACTATTTATAAAAGTAAAGTTTGTATACAAATTCCTTTGATAAAAGATAATTATTATCAATATAAAATACAATTAGGATTATTAATTTGAAGAATTATAACGTCTTCCACCAGGGGCCTATTTCATAAACGTGACAACTGTAATTTATTATGACAATTCATAATACATTGTTTGTACCTACGTAAATTTTTAGCTTATCAAAAGGTATTTCATATAGAAGCTGGGAGGGGCTGGGCATAATTTTGGATTCGAGTTTTTTTTTCGCTTTTTTGCATTTTCTGAGAACATTTACCATAGTAATGTATATTTTTTTGCACCAGGTCGTATAATAAGGCTGTATTATAATATTCTTTATAAGTATTTGTCGTATGTTTGATGTCGTTGTATATCATAGAACCCTGTCAAAGTAACTGTCATTCTATGTCACAGTCTCGTCAAATCGTCGTCTTGAATCTATAGTCAATAACACGGTCAATTAATTTATAACAAACCACAATTGATTTATATTTAGTTACTTTATTTTTATAAGAGCTCCACATGTGACCTTGCATCCACCTGATGTTAAGCAGTATGCAATGTCCAGGAATGATAGCAACAAGCGGATGCATGCAGAGGCACCGCTGTTTGCCATCATTATGCCGGCTTAAGATGCCTATTCACGCTTCGTTTAAAGGACTCTAGGTTATAAGACTTTATTGCACCTACCACTTACTAAATTGCTTTGATTGTCCCGAAGTCCGTCTATGCAATATTTTTTTTTAAAAATATGTACCAAATTTTCTAAGTTCTTTTATTCTTTATTATAACAATACAGTTTTGTGTAGTAAGGCCCTCCAGCACCCACACTAGGATTCCCTGTGTTGTGGGAGCTTTCCTTTCATCTAATGTATTTTCTTATTATAAATAGAAGGTCAAGCTAATGAAAAACTCAATGAACATTTAGTGAAGAATTGCCATCTAACCAAATCTTAATGTAGATGAATTAATTCGCGAACCCGAACGTCACTAAATGTTGTTTTCAGTAATATTAATATTTAAAAAAAAATAACGTAGAGGTCTAAATATTACTTACTCGATCCTAATTAGATAGTCTCTAAACATAGATTAACTTTTGAAAAGACAACCAAAGTTTGATTTATAATTCTAAGAATATAACTTTAGCTGTTATCTTAAAACTTAACAGATGTTTTATAACGAAACTATGTAATTAGGATCGAGTAAGTAAAATCTATATCGCCATGTTCTTTTGTTTTCATGTTCCGTGTTCAAAAAAAAACTTTGTTATTGTTTTTTGACGTTCGAATTCACGAATCCATTTCCCTGTGGGGGGTAAGTACCCCCTGTGCACTTACACCCCCATAGGGAAATGGATTCGCGAATTCGAACGTTGATTAACAGGGAAAGATATTATACATGGTGACTTTGAAAGTGTGTACTTTGGGCTAATATGAGGTCCTACTGATCAATACGAATAACTTTTCCCATTGAACCATGTGTCGCAAGTGAAAAAAAAATTGCTTTTCCATACAAACTAGTAATGTTAAAATGAACAATTTGTATGGGAAAGCAATTTTTTTTTCAATTGCGACACATGGTTCCATGGGAAAAGTTGTTCGATTTGATCAGCAGAACCAAATATTAGCCCAAAGTACATCCTTTCAAATTCACCCTGTAAATTGTATTGATACAAGGATTTTGTAAATTTCCTATCATCAGGCAGATACAGAGTGGCATGTCGTGCTGCAATAAACAAGCATGCCTTGTTTTCGAGATAGTATTATGTATACCTTTGCGTAGATATAGGTTAGGTAAGCAACCTCCGTGGCCATGTACAGTCCGTAGAAGAATTGGTTGGCCTGCAGCCATTCTAGACTGGTCGTCCACAGCAGCGTGGCGTACACCAATATACCGCTCAGACCTGAAACAATCGATGGTCACTTTAGGCCCAGTACAAGCGTGATACTGTAAAAGCTCACGCGTTATAGGAAAAGGCAATTTTTAGTTTGTTACAATAACTTGATTTTAAATGAGATGTAGAGTCGTTGAGCGTATTTTACCGCATTTACCATAGACAGTGCTCTGAAGAGCTATTTAATCTCATTCCTTCTTCTCATTTCCGTTACAGGACTTTACAAGCAGGTAACAAAATGCATGCCCATTCTGTGGCCGATGTACGAACCCGCACTAAAAGATTTGGTGATTCGTACATCTGTCGCACTATTAAGATGTGGAATGCTCTGCCTGCTTGCGTGTTTTCTTCATCCTATAACCTTGAGTCCTTTAAACGAAGCGTGAATAGGCATCTTAAGCCGGCATAATAGATGAAAATAGCTCTTACAACACAGTTCTAAGTGCTGGTTCTAATAATTTATGGACCAGCATACTGCTTTCCATCAGGTAGATGTAGGGTCAAATGCCAAACTCTTTAAAAAAAAGTAACTCCACTGTTTTTGCCATCATACTGTACTTATTCTGTTAGCCGTCAAAGAATTCTTACTTTCGATACTTTGTCATAAAATTACATTATTTTGATGATACTTTTAATAAAGTTAAAATTAATTAAAAAAAAACACATTGTTACGTTTCGAAAGGCTCCTTTTACATAGATGTTAACTTAATTAATATTAATAATGCATCCTTAAAAATAAAAATGATAAAAATCTGTTTAGATTTGATGAAGATATTAAGTATTATTGCGCAAATCTCTCAAAATTCGCTTAGATTTTTAGTAGTTTAATTCTAGCTCCAACTGTATTTATTCATTCGAGCTGGGGGTATCTAGGGTTAGCGCCAAATGTGTTGAAAGTAAAGATAGGTAGGTGCTAAAGTCAAAATGTGCATATTCGTATGGTCTCCGCATTGCAGCATTGGTTACACCGCTGTATAGACAAGTAAGTCATTAAGTTTATTTCCTATACTGTAGCTATAGTATGCATGGAGCAGTGCACTTAGCGTTAGTCGTAGAAGATTTAGTGGAATACATTGAATGATCGTATTCATTGAACTTTAGCCATTATAGCCCGTCAGTCTGATTTGCCAGAAATCTGACTAAAGCAACTTTAGTTTTCTTGTTACGCGAAAAATGAATATGTCTACGTAAGTATAGTAATGTTTTTCCACGTCGCATCAATCCTGATGTTAGGTCACAAATATTGTGCAATAGCGTGTATTTTTAGATTCGAGTCTAAAATCAGTCAGCTACCTAAGTAATGCGTGGTGCTGTGACGCCATTCAATGTGACACCCATTAAGAGACCGGAGACAATTGATCGCTAATTATTACCGTAGGTAGTTATGAGAAAGCACCTACCTATTTGAATGTGTTTCTAGCTCGGTTTTACTTGGAATAAATAATAATCTGCAATTTAAGCTATCAATCGAATAAAAACGTTGTTAAACAATATTATTTAAGGAGGAGAATGAAGCTCCTTAATTCATTTCTATATTTAGTAAAATCTCTTATCAAATGTTCTCAAGTGAACATTTTCTACTTCATATGGTAAATTTCTATAAAATAAGGTAACGCTAATGGTTTGTTAAAAGTAAAAACGAACTGTTATGTTTATCGAAATCCGCGTTTACTCATAATAGGTGTTCCAAATAAGCAAATGTAAAAGGACCTTGTTCTAATTGCAATATCTGAAGAAAGTAGGTATTCCATAATTATCCTCGTTTTTAGGAATCAAGAATAGTCATAATGTACCTATGCACATTTTATATTATATAACACACATATAATAAGTTTTACATGAATGACATGGACGCACGGCGAGCGTCAACGACCGCTAGGCCAAAAATACCGACACACCTCGGGACTATTACGTGGGCTCTCACTTGACTCCGGTAAGAGAGTCTCAGAGTACTGTGCTCCTTGCACTTGACTAATACACATTTACAAACAATAATAAATATATGTGTTATATATAACATAATAATGTTGCCTTATTAGGCATTAAGTGCACAGGAAATGGATTCGCGAACTCAAACGTGAAAAACTTTATATAATGTTGTTTTCAGTGATAATAAAGTTTTTTGAAAAAATTAAAGAAGTTGTAGATTTCACTTACCCGATCCTAATTACATAATTTATTTATACATTATCTAGACGTTTTTAGACGTTCGAGTTCCTGAACCCGTTTCCTGACTTCTTCAGCTGGCATATGTACATTTTTTTTGTCAATCAAAATATCAAAGACGAAATTTTGTTACTTTGATAATACAGCTGATGTCCACGTAGGATTCAGGGGCGGATCCAGGATTGATTTTTAGGGAGGGCGCCCTAGGGGCTTTTGACAAGCTTTTTAGAGATTTTTTTGTAATAACTATTACAAAATGGTAGGTTTTATGTAAATTTTGATGGTTTCGGAGGGGGGGGGGGGGCATAACCCTGGATCCGCCTCCTAGACCTAGTTGTTGCGCCTTTGGCGTTACATCCGGAGGTCGTGGGTTTGATTGCCACAATTCCGGGTGCACCCAAATTCGGGGTGCTTACAAACTATAGTACTATTGTTTTTTTCTGGTACACATATATACATTCAAGTCTTAGTTTGTGAACAGGGAAATATGTGTGAATTTTTCTATTATATAATATTTCATTAGGGTTTTGGGATTCAGCCAAAAAGCAAATCTCTAAATAATAATGTAACTTAAAATATTGTATCATACAAAGTGCATCAATACTAATAATAACATAAATTACCTAACCTAAAATTTTGTAAAACCTCGCAAAAACCTTGCTGCCATTAACCCAATTAAAAAAATATATAAATTCACTAAATGTTTAAAATGCATTTTAAAAACTGGGTCACTGAGTGCAAAACAAACAAATTCTAGTTTTAAAGAATTATAATATCACCCTAATTTAAAAATAAATGCCTTTATTCATATAAACTTATTTGTGTCCTTGAAGAACAATATATATATCTATTTTCGTAAAAGAAGAGACAAACCTACCTGAACTAAATTATTCTTCAAGGACTCTGAAATAAATATTAAGTGTTTAAGAACTGCCTGATGATCTTGCACTGTTTTTTTTTTAATATAAGGAAAAAAAGACTGGCAACATGCAATAATATGTGAATGTTTGTATAGGAATGGCATTTATCTGATGATGATTGAGTGATAAGCTATCTTCATATTGTCACCTCTAAGCTTATTAAACTTATCTTTATGAGATTTTTAACACTTAATATTATGGCTAATAATAAGATAATTAGTTATTATTCTTATGCGGTAATGCTAAATTGATGACAATAATAATATTATATGGCAGAGGTATAATGTACAGACAATAAATCTGTAGAGGGAATTTTTAATATCTACATGATGGATTTTATTTTGGCCAATTTTCACAGGTGTAACAGGTAACAAGATTAAAACTTACTAAGAAAAGTTTCAAATTAATCACTATGTAAAGTATAGGGAAAAGATAATTCAAGAGAATATTATTTAAAATGGAAATGTTATTAAGTCCTTGTAGTTTTTATTGTTATTTTACTAGTTATAAACAAGGGTAATTTAAATGATAAGACATGCCACATTTGTGTAACAGTATTTAAAAGTTTGCTCACCACACACATATATATATATATATTTATATATTTTAAATATGTACGCACAATTACAGGTATTGCTGTGGTTACAAACTAAGCTCTAGGCTTGTACTATCTGTACCAGAAACAATGAAAATATAATACATATTATATATTATAAACAACCTGACCATGACAAACTATACAGAAAAATATACAAATGTTTGCAATGGGTGAGAATCGAACCCACAACCTCCGGATATAATGCCAAAGGATTGGAAACCACTGAATTATATCTATTATTAATTTAGAATTTGTTCATTTTAGGTGTGAGAAAGAGCCTAAGAACAATTTTGTTTAGAAATTTTAATTAAAAAATAGTCTAGTAAAAAGCTAGGTCATATAATAAAATAGAATTATGCAAACTATCACTTTTTAATTTTATATAACTCTTTAAATTGAAATAATAACTTACTATAGAATTATGCAAACTATCACTTTTTAATTTTATAATATAACTCTTTAAATTAAAATAATAACTTACTATTATGTACTCTCACAGATGATATTTTTTGTTGTTCCATACCTACTTCTCAAATCAGCTATATTAGAGTAGGCTTATATAGCTTTGAATATACCTATTAGATTAAATATTGCTAAATGAAAGATCCTAAAAATGTGCAATAAACTAGGTATACTAAAAGGTATAAAACAAATTTATTCAATAGATTCCAATATATATTGCCTTCACACTAAATATTTTACAAAGAGTTTAAAATAATATATTTTTTGTAAGCTTTGTAAATATTTTCAGCAGTTTATAAATAAAAATTAAGCTTACTTACCTGATAAAATAATGATTGGTTTAAATCTGAGGAAATCAGTAATCAAAAATACTACAACCAGTAATGCTAGGTATGAGTAAGTGCCGACTGGGTACACATTTCTGCTTAGTTGGATTTCTGTGATGTTTCGCCACTCTCCCAGCAGAAATTCCGATACAAAGGGCTCGGAAGGTCGGATTTCCCTTAAAGTGCCGAAGGTGCAAAGTAAAAGGGTAACTCTTAACCAACTCTTCATGATGTTAGGTAACAGTTACGAGAACCCCGCTGCACAATATTCCGGCACGACTGAACCGCCACAATCCTTAACTAACACTGACATACTTCATGTGCTGATGCGTTTTTTATTCAAAAAAACCTATATTTCTGTTTCATGGTGGACATAATTAAATTTCCATTTAGATTTAGTAAATACACAGTGAACTAGACAGAAAGACATTGTTTATTAGAATTAGAAAATTCCAAATAGAAAAACATAACATAACCTCAAAAAAAATTTCAAGGTCATTGGTGGTCAGGTTGACTTTTAAAATGTTGCCTTTGGTGCGGTCCGATTCACTGCAAGTCGATTTCAGCACCGGTCTGAAAGGACAGGGGCATTATTCCGAGTTTGCAACCGCTAATCACAAGACGTTGCGCAAACTATAAATATGGAAATATAAGCTCTATTTCAATGGTAATATAGTATGTATTAGGTTGGCTATTATATTGCCGTCATCTTGAAATACACGAATTCTTCGCAAGTTTGAACATGTATGGAGCATTGGGATTTCAACTTTATAATTAACAGGATAGAACTTACATTTCAATACCCGTACTTTACGCAAAATGCGCAAACGGTGAACGTGTCAAAACTCGGAATAAAGCCCCAGGTGTTTTTTTAGTACTTCGCTTTGCTTTTGATTTTTCATGACGTCACAGAAAAAAATCAAATTACGTTATCGAATTCACTGCGAACGCTTGGAAAATACGAGTCATGCAATCAAAGTAAACTGTCTGTGGTCACTATTATTGTGTATCAAATACTTTTTTTTGTTTATTTTTATTGTTCCTCCCTTTCACTTAACAGTTTTTGAACTTTATTTGTATTCTCTTATGAATTTTATATGAAGTTTATTTATGCACATAAAACTGTTCGAGTACTCCTGCAAACGCTGCGATTGCTTTGCTTCGCTTTGAGTACTTTGACGGCTGATTAGATTGGCTTAAAGCCTAAGCGCTTTAAGCGAAAAACAGTAGTAAACGAACACACTGTACATGGGATCGGTCGGATACATCGCGGCCGCAATGCTGCACTTAAATTTAATATTATTATCATCTACTATTTTTTATGAACGCAGTTTTCAATCAGCTGATTATAGTGACAGCAAGTGACAGTTTGACAGCTGATACAAGATTTAACATTTAGCGTTTTGTTGTGTTGATAATTACATATATTTTAGAGGATTTTAGAACAATAATTTTATGTTATGTGCAGTACATAGATAATCTACTATTTTATATTAATAATAAAAAAAAACGAATAATGACAAAATCTTCAAAAATTGATTCAGAGCATAATTTTTTATATAATTGTTCATTTTGTGGGAAAAAGTTTAAATGGGAAAGTGAAAAGAAAAGACATGAACTAAGTCATACCCCACAATACAATTGCAAAATATGTAACAAGAAATTCAGTTTTTTGTGAGTGAGAAACATTATTATCATACTGTGTATAACTATAATTGTATAGTACCTACCCATTAATATAAACTACATAGCTCAACTTCTCATTTAAAAAATATATATAAAATAACATTTAGCAGAGTTAAATGTTTTACAGGCTTTTATTAAATTATTATTGGTGCAGTATTAAATATCTACTATATTTTATTAACATTTTGTTAATAAACTTGTTATTGAGGTCAAAGTACAAATAATATATTGTAATGTGTGAAATGATGATTGTTTTCAGATCTGCTTTACGGAGACATGAAAAGAACCATGAAAGGACTGAACCTGTCCAATGCAAGGAGTGTGGCGGGACATTTAGGGACGATACTTTGCTTAAGAGACACTTGAAATATGCTCATAATGGTATTTATGTTTTTCTCTCTATGAATTATATCATAGTCATAGCACTCCAGCTAGTAAAAATTACAAATAATAGTACCAAGTATAATAAAAATAATTAGGTACAAATACTTTTTATTTAATAAAGAAATATTAAAATGAAACTTCTTTAAAATAAATATAATTATATGTAACCTATGTAGCAAATCTAGGCTAATATTATAATTAAGCAATTCTTTCTGTCTGTTTCCGTTTTAAGAACTTCAAAACTACTGGACTGATTATGATGACAAAATATACTATATATAATATCTTGATGTGATTTCAGAGGGGTGAGTTATGGATATAAGCATATATGTATAACAAATTATATATTTCTATGTCTTTATTACTCAGCCCTATAAAGTCACATTCTTATAGGACATTGGTACCATTGGGTATAATCAGAACTTTTTCCAGAAATATTAATAGAAACTATTTTATAGTTATTTAAATGATGTTTAGCCTATTTTGAATTTTTATATTCAATATTATTATCTTCATCTTTGACCTTAAAAATGTCTGTTGTTTTTAAGCTACATTACCTTTTTAGTTATTTATCTGTAAAGATATGATTGATCTTTATCATTTACAATTGATTTAGAACAAATGGTGCAAATAATTTTAGCAGTGAATTGAATTGCCATATGTCTTTATGTAATATAATTTTAAAATAATATAATTCTTAGAAACCATTATTTTATTAAAAGTAACTTCACTAATGGTAGTAAATAATAAAGGCCAATTTTTTAATCATGAGATAAAGTTATTCAACAGATAACTTGTAATGGAGAATATATAAATTTAACAGTTTTTTATACCAGTTGTATAATGTCACAACTATATCTGATATATCACATAAAAGTAGAAATTTTTAAACCTCTTGGAATAACTATTCTAGCAAAAAAAAACAATAATAGATACCTAAGAGAGACAATGTTCTTAGCTATTCGTAGATTCTCTGCTGGTGCCAGGTCCATAGAGTGGAAGACAGGGGAATGCACTGCAGCTTTTCCAAATTTGATACGGTGAAATAGGGTTAAAAATAGAGAAGAATATTTACCAAAAGAATAAAAAAAATTGATATTATTCCATTAGAAAAATCTCAAATATTGCAATGGGAAATAAATTTCATGCCTAAGTTCTCAATATTTTATGCGGTACCACAGAAGAAATAATACTACAAAAATAAATTTTCCACTCTGAAAAATCAATTAAATAAATAGTGACTCTTGCACCGACACAATAAAGTTCAGTTCAGATCTCACAGCGCTAATGGCCTACATTTATATGACCTACTAAAAGTTGCCTCTCTTTCTATCGCGTAATTCTTTTCTTTTCTTACGACTAGGGTTGTCTTCTTTTAAAGAAACCTAGGTTTGGTACTTAGTAAGTATGTAGACAATAAAATAATTTAATTTTAGTTTGTCTGCTGCAATGCATATGTACTTTAACCTAAGAAGGTACGTAAGCCATACGGTACACTACATTCTCTATGAAACTAAATATCGCTTTTCGGTTTATTATTTAATATTATGAATATGCTACTGAATTTCGTAGAATATCTTTAAAGAAAACCGATTGTACCTACTACATTCAAAGAAAAGCTTACAAAAACATTACCGCAGTTATGTACCTAATAAATAAGTAAATACTTATCAAAACTGCATAATATTTATAGTAATGCATAGTAGTGCACATACCTATACTTATCAAAACTAAACCTGACCTTGTAAACAGAACTTATAAATACCTAGCTATACTATAGTAGGCTAGGAGCTATAAACAGACTACTAGCTAGACACACTTTTTTTGTACCTGCCTAATAATAACCTATAGGTAGGCGTGGATTTATTTTTATCTTTTAAGGTCCTTGGAAGTGTGAAAAACGTGAGGTTCGGATCTTGTTCCTATTAAGCAGCCGAACGCGATACAATAAGTTTTAGACATCATTTTAGTAGACAAACTTACGAATCCCTCTAAAATAATACCCACCCACAGGTAGGTACGACCGGGTACTTGTATCGCCATGCCTAAAGCGCGGAGTGAAACACCCCTGGCGGTACCTACATTTGTTATCACAGAATTAATTAGCTTTTTTTTATCATATTATCACATTTTCAGAAATACATTATTCTATTGTAATATTCAACCTTATTTCTTTCGGAAAATATTTTATCTGTAAGACTGAATTATTTCTATCCTAAATATATTTATTATTTTCTTTTGTCTGTTTTATGACTGCAGATGAAACTTATAACTGTACAAGTTGCATAGCTAGCTTCTCGAGTGAAGTGGCTCTGAGAACTCATGCTAAGATCCACCGAGGAAAGCATGAGCGGCGCTACAAGTGCAGCTTTGAGGGCTGCGACAAGACATTTAACTTTCCGCACCATCTGAAGCACCATGAGTTGGCTCACACTGGCTCTAAACAACATTACTGTACTATTTGCGGAAAAGGTACACATTTTTATTTATTTATATCATGTACACATTTTTATTTATTTATTACTACAATTGGGATTTTGATATAAAATCTTTTATCAGCAGTTTTTAAATATGGAATATTTACTATGCAGAAAGTTAAATCTGGAGCATTGTAACTCCTGTTATATATATATCCTTGCATGGCAGATGATGATGACTAATGAAAAAGAATCACTTTAAGACTTCATTATTATAAACTTTTTTGACTGTTTAATATCTGTAAAGATTTACATAAAATAAATATTTTAAAATTGAATATCAACAGAGTGTACCTATACTTACAAATTCTATAATTGACCAATAAAATGTTATTTAATAACAGCATTGGCCACTTTCTACAATCCACTATTTCAGCTAAATGACGCGGTTATGAAACGGACGGAGCGATAATAAAGATTTTTCGTAATGTTTCAGGATTTATTCAAGCGCATCATCTAAAGACCCACATGAAAGGTCACGAGCCTGACAGCTGGATGCCTTGCAGCGCCCACGACTGCCACAAGAAGTTCTCCAATAAATATGCTCTCAAGCGCCATCTCTTGACTCACCGTAAGTATGAACACCACTACTTTCGCTTAAATATATACATTTAACTAACACCAACCAATTAAACAGTAATGAAATGAAGACAAGGTCAAAGCGCAACGAATATCTGATAGATTAAATTTTTCAAATTCCAAAAACCAAATCACTACTAGCTCAATGGCACTTATCAGCTATGGGCCCTATAGTGTACAACAAAATAAATAAAATATATTCAATAATTACTCTTACAAAATTTCAAATCAAGAAAAAGCTAATAAGCTGGCTTATACAGCTATCATATAACGACAGTGAACTTTTATTGATGAACTAGCTGACCCGCGCAACTTTGTCTGCGCGTTTAAATTTAACCGTTTACGCAGCGTACGCTCTTAAAAGGAATAATTTTTCCCCGTTTTTACAACATTTTTCTTTGTTACTCCGCTCCTATTAGTCGCAGCGTGATGTTATATAGCCTATAGCCTTTCTCGATAAATGGATTATCCAACACGAAAATATTTTTTCAATTCGAATCAGTAGTTCCTGAGATTAGCGCGTTCAAACAAACAAACAAACAAACTCTTCAGCTTTATAATATTAGTATAGATACACAATTCCTACATGCAGGTAACATAACACAGTCATAGACACACAATTAAATTAAACTAAACACACATTTCACACGCTATATTTTATGCTTACATAAAATTTTACTAATGTCTCTTTATTGTTTTTGTTTGCTCTAGTTACTTATTGTCAGTGTGTATATATATGTATGTGTATGTATGTTTATACTGATAATAATTTTTACTATTGTTCGCCGACCACTGCGACACAGGCAAGCCTAGTGCAGAGGTTGGAACACCACCTGATATTCAGCCTATATCCAACTTTAAAACTAGTTATATTTATATTGTTCAGTTATTGTATATAGGCAAAATTATTGATGAATAAATATTTCTTTCTTTCTTAATATTTAGGTAGATTGATCCCGAATTTAAAAGATTGTGCGGTTGACCATAGCATAGCCCATAAAGATGCAAAACCCGTCAAGTGACCTAGTCATGTTTCGGTTTTAGTCTGTAAATTTATCGGTATTCAGGAGCCTACTACATAGATTTATCGGTATTCACGAGCCTACTACATAGATTTATCGGTATTCACGAGCCTACTATATAGATTTCTTGTCTAGTCTCTTTTCAGGGCGCGGTTACGACAATTGATTTGACGCTAAAGCAGCGAGGATATATTGCAAATTCATCTTTGTCGCTACCATTCTATAACTGCATCATTTAACCGACATAGTAACAGGGACTAATGCTGTTAAATAATTCATGGACTCATCAACCCCATTCATGGACCATAATAGGGTAAACGGTTCTCCAAAGAATCTACAGAACGTGGCGACTCTAAAAAACGACACAAGTTTCACCGGTATCTTCTTTTAACATTGTTCTTACTAAACTTTCGCCCTTTCTGCATACGGTACCAAAATTCTTAATGTGGCAACGAAATCTTTATGAGGACTAAAGTATTACCAAAATCACTTGAAATTCGCTTTATACTTACAATTCGTAGTTCTAAAATCAACTGCTATGTCTTCTCCTATTTTTCGATGATCGATTCGTGGGAAGATTTACAAAAGATTTCCCTTAATTGTTATATTATACATTGGTTTTATGTTTCAGGAAAAGTTGTTGAACCAAGATTAGACAGTGATGCTCCTTCATTTAAACGTAAGTTAAATATTATCACCGGTATACATAAAAACTTATTGAGACCTTGAACAACAATTTAGTTATAGAAGGTTTTGTCTCTTTTACACATATTGTATTCTTTTGTGTTGCTAAAAAAAATAAGGCGAAATAAATAATAAGTTTTTATGATAAAGCCATAGGTATATCTGAATCAATAAATGTTCACTTTTAACATTTTGTTAAAAACCTCATAGCGCCATGTGCCGTGTCGAGTGACGCGTGCGCGGTCACACTTGTGGCAGGAACAAGAAGCTGCGGGCACCAGCTACCTACTATAATATATTTATTATTTTATAATATATCGCAATGTTTAAATATACTACACTTACAAGTTTTCGTACTTTTGTGTTTTATTACTTACACTGTTGTGAATTTGTTTAATTTATAAAACAGACTTACAGGTATTAATAGTTAAAGAAACCTAAATATCCCAATCGTTTTATATATTTATATATAACTTTAATATTAATAGTAATAAATTATTTAATAAAATATAAATAATTTTTCCAGGATTTCTTTTATGCGATACTTGCGGTCAACTATTTGCAAAAACAAAAATATCCAAACACTCTGCGGCGTGCCGGAGAAAAATGAACACAATTAAAGAGGAGGTCGAAGATAATTTAATTTTCTTTACGGAAGAGGAATACTCCAACACCTCTCTCGATGACATTTCCGAAATTGTAAACAAAAAGAATCTAGACGTTATAGTAAATGAAATGTCTATGATAGACCTCGACAACGCTTGCAACTCACTGGGCTTACATCTCGACGACAACTTTGAACAAAATGATTTGTGCGTAAACATGACTACTTGTGTAAATAATACTTCTATTGATGAAATAACTCCACAAGACCTCAATGTTAAGGAAAATGATTTATTAAGCAATAGTGATATTAAAGATATCCAATATAAAGAACATACATTTAATGTTGTCAATGATGATTTTAAAAATGATAGCAACTTATTAATTGATAATGTTGGTGAAGTTTTAAATGTTGAATACAGTAATAATTGCAAGAACGTATTGGGCGCTTGTCTACAGGAAACCGATGAGAACTGTATTTGTGCGAAAATGTTCAATAATACGATACACATAAAAGAAGAATCAACTGATAGTGAACATGTTTCTAATTCTACTGACTGCACTTCTACAGACAAATGTAATAATTGTGATAATAGTTATTCCAACTGGAGTAACGATGATGTTAAAAATAAAGAAACAGAAACGCTGAACAAAAACAATACCATAGACAAGCACCTAGTTTTAATAGAAAACAATAATACCAATTCCATTAATTTAAATAAGAATATTGTAAATGATAAGAAATTACAAGCGTTTGAACAAGGAGTGCCATTTAATAGTTGTAAGGCGATATTTGGTAATTGTATAGTGAGCGGAGATGCCACCATCGGGGAGGGCTGTTTGTGCGCCAAAATGTACAACGACGGGATCAATAGTCCGCAAGAAATTGAGGATATTACGCCGTATACGCAAATGTCGTGGGTGGATTGATTTTAACCATTCTCATAACATTAAATAGACTTCTAAAATAAAATAAATATATTTGACTGGCAACTTACTTAAAGTTGTCATCATTAAAGATGTATTATCTTTTGTCATGTTAAAAAAAATGCGTTTGTTGGTGTATTTTCTACTTTTTAAGGTCTCTATAAATAAAAAAAACATCATCGTTAATATATTAGAACAATATGGGACAATGTGGGTCCGATTCCCATTCTAGCAAACCAATATTATATAGTAGGATAGTCTTTTTCACTTCTTCATAAGCATCCGTTTGATAAATCGCTCTGACCTCTCTGAGTATTCCTTACGTGTTTTTTAGGCATCTAAAAGAAAATACCTAAAAATAAATCGTTTCGCAACATATGACAATACCAACCATTTGTTTAAAATGATAACTATTAATGATAGTTATTGGTTAAAGTGTAATATGATAGGGAAAACATTTAATATTTTATCTATATATAAATAAAAACAAATAACAAAAGAAATAGAACAAAAATACTTACCCATTCCGACAGGCAAGCCGCGCCTCTCTCCCCTTGTACCGCTCGCGGTTCCTTTGATAGTTTCGCTAATGCCTAATAAAGGTTCTGTCACAACCATAATCTGTCACAATTGTACCCGGTCTACCCTACGTTTTTCTGTACAGGTTGCAATGGTGTCAGAGTGTCTTTTGTATCATTGCGTTTGGTACACAATACAAAACTAGAGCTAAACGTGACATTTGTAATGTAATACATAGCTATATTTTAGTTTGAATTGTTCACTTTGATTTAAGCGACCTATTTTAAATTGTCAATGTATTAATAGCATTGTTTGTTTTTCAACATTTATTTGGTCACCACTATACTTGCTGGTTTTGAGCCCGGAGTTCACCGCGTCTATTTAACTCTGATCTCGTGCTGATCGCTTCGGGCAATTAACACGATTATTCATATAGGTATTGATAACTAAAAACTTAATTACGCCAAATTATGACGTAGAATATCGATAAATTTTATATTATACAGGTGTTTCTTTTTTACAGTGGTCCTAAATTATTCTTAGGGATTCAGTAACACTCTTAGAACCTAAATAAATTATTAAAAGTATTCGTTTTAACCAAAGAAAATCCCAAAAAATGATTTATCCTATGAATTAAATTAGTCCTATTAAATAGTAATTGCCTACAGGTATGTGATAGGGTATTTACTGCCCATTATAAAGATTTTGTCACTCTAAAAAAACAAACATCATAGTTATTTTATAGTCGACGTTAAATGTCAATTAGATATCGATAATCATATTATATCGTTTGTATACTTATTTAAAACTTGTGATATTATTATAAAAGTCCATATATTTAGTACTTAATAAAAGCCATATTTACATTTCTTGGTAGTTTTTTTTATAAAAGTTATTTTACCCATTTCGTTAGTACTTTCCAGGGGACTTATTCCTGGTTTGCGACCGCTAAACACGACAAGACGTTGCGTAAACTAAAAATATTGGAATATAAGTTCTAACATGTTAATTATAAAGTTGAAATTCCAATGCTGCGCACATGTTCAAACTTGCGAAGAATTCGCGTATTTCAAGATGGCCGCATTATTATAGCTTACCTAACATACTATATATCCATTGGAATAGAACTTATATTTCAATATTTTAGTTTACGCAACGTCTTGTCGTGTTTAGCGGTTACAAACTCGGAATAAGGCCCCAGTACGTACATTTAGCCAATAAATATCCTTGAGCGTAGCAATGTAATATAATATAGGTAATATAACAATTTTGTCCATCAGAAAATCTTCAATGTAGCTACAACGTTGACTGTTGGCTTGCGCGTATTTTAGTGAAACATATTTTCAGAATTCTACGGAATCAATTTCTTGTCCAGGCGGCAGTATCCTTTCAGGGTGCGGTTACGGAATGGGCAGTTGATTTGACGATAAAATAGCGCTCGTTATGCCTACTCGTTAAATGGCTTAGGATAGTGGCTCTGCAGTGGTTTTGATGCCCACTGTTAATCGAAGTTCAATTATATTTTTTATGTTGGTAATAGGGTATTTGACTCCTTTTTGAAACCCATTTTATATGATACTCCATTATATAATAATCACACTACATTGATATTTCCGGGTTGACTACTCTATTATTAATTAAAATCAAAGTTAAAGTTTGAATTTCCACAATGGCGCTAAAAACGCTGTTTTGCAGTCTATGTCAAGTGTGACGTTACACGCAAGTAAACAAACAAGCACAGATTAAATAATCTCCTATTTATTATATTTATACTCTATTCTATTTCATCCACATGATTTTTAATCTGTGTATTGTTTTGTTTACTTGCGTGTGACGTCACCAGTCATCAACCAATCTTATATATCGTTTTAGTTTTAAATAAAATTGTAAATATTCAATTTTATTTGTGCAATCTACAAAAGATCTACATAATTTAGTTTAAAATGAAGTGAAATATGTTTTTTACGCCATTGTCTGATAGGATGACCACAATTTATAGTTTATTTTTAATGTAGTCAAATAGCCTATTGTTCTTTCCGTTGTGGGCATGAAACTATAATAATATATGGAACCGCCTTAGATAGCCTTTACAACAAAATGTTAAACGAGTTCGTTGTTTGTGGTTACTGTTCTCAATTCAACCAACCAATGCTCAGTGATTGCTTTTTTTCTCACTTATTTTGTTTTATTTGTATGGCGGTGGCCATCTTCTGTTCTCACTACTGGAAAGCGCGTCCCCATCTTTATCTCTTTGGTTGTGGGTAATAAATATTTTTGTATTATAATTTTAAAGAAGTTGCTTTTCTGTTAAAAACCAACAAAGATAATTAATACAATGACCGACAAAAATATGATTTTAATTCGGCGACAAACAGTAGTCGAGTAATAAAGTGCGAAAGCTCATTTTGTATGGAGAACGAAGTGTCGTTATACATGGTGACTTTGAAAGGATGTACTTTGGGCTAATATGAGGTTCTGCTGATCAAATCGAACGACTTTTCCCATGGAACCATGTGTCGCAAATGAACAAAAAAATTGCCTTCTCCATACAAACTAGTAATATTAAAATGACCAATTTGTATGGAAAAGCCATTTTTTTTTTCATTTGCGACACATGGTTCCATGGAAAAAGTTGTTCGATTTGATCAGTGGAACACCATATTAGCCCAAAGTACATCCATTCAAATTCACCCTGTATAACTTTTTTATTTTAACATTAAATGAAAAAAAGATCGAAAACACTTTTGTTCCTAGTTTAGTGGAAAAGTAACTTTACTCAAAAATGCATGTAATGCATTATTTTGAGCAAAGTCGACCTTGCCGTTCTGTTTCAAGAAGCGGCCGGCAAAGTTTTTCTGGTCGCTCTAACAGGCCGATAATACATTGCCGGCCGCTATTTTGACGTTTCGACGTATTAAAAAATCAAATGCAAAAATATTTTATTTAAAACACAGCTGTTTGTATTATTGAGATAGGTACAAAAAGATTTTTCATAATTGTCATTTTAATTAAATTTCTAGTTAATTAATGTATATTTTAATTAGATTACTTGCTGGTTTTATTTAGATTAGGTACTTGCACTTTTGAGTAAAGCACTATGCAAGCCTTGACCCACTATGACTGCTTCGCTGCTTACGCTATGATTGCCTCGAGTTAGCTTAGCTACGCTCTAGGCCTTTCAGCTTGGCCATCATTGCAGCCCTTGCTGTCCTTTATCTCAGCTCGTCAATCAAGTGCTGCACGCTGACCGCGCTGTGTCGGCCTGGAGCTGCGCTGTCGGCCATCATCAGCGCGACCAGCAAAGTAGTCATTATAGACCGCGGCAGTAATGTACTATTAATAACTGTATTTTTGTTGCTTATTTTTTAGTTAACGAGTCAAGATTCAAAACATTTCCCGCGTAAACTACCTTGTTTGACAGAAACACCGGTCAGATTAGAAGACTATAGCTTTTGCACACTTCGTTGTCCTCCTGGAATTTTCAATTCAATCCATAGGATTTCAGTACACGGACTGAATCAATTTTTATCCAGATATTAAGTAGCTCCAACATCAGACATTACCATACCTGTATGCAGTACTCATACAAATCGGTTCAGTAATTTTGGACTTAATAAATATCTAAGGGCCGGTTGCACCATCTGATTTAACGAATACATTTACGTTAACATTATGATTAAAACTAAAATTGGGTTGCATCAAAAACACAGTGTCCAATTGGACACTTTAACGTTAACCATAACTAGTGAATTTTGACTGAACAAAATTAAATTTTTTTTGGGATTTGATGGTGCAACCCGTATGTAGTAAATGTCAATGTAATCGTTATTGTCACCGTTAGATGTATGGAAAGAGTGGCCGGGGTCTTTAGTGAGAGCCCGTAGAGGAAAGTTGTCCCTGTGTTTTTTTTTGTATTTCTGAGACCGTGAAAGTTTGTTGTCGAAATCGATTTCGTGGAATATTCTCTACAGAGAATAACCAGACTTTACGTGCTGTCTCCAAACTCCGCCACTCCGTACCATTTTTTGATATAGTGGGGTTTTTCCCATTTTTTGGTAAAGTGCACTTTTTTATAAAGTGGTAATTTTCCCATTTTTTTTATAAAGTGGGCTTTTTTCTCACTTTTTGATAAATTGCGATTTTTTCCCTACTTTTTCATAAAGGGAGTATTTTTCCTCCTTTCTTCATAAAGTAGAAATTATGAGAATTTAAAAAATGTGTTTTAATTTAAATAAAAATAAAAAATCATCACAGGTGCCTTTTCAGCCCCGAGAACCGTTATAATAACTTAAATTTCATTATTATTATATATTTATAACTACATATTATAAATTATAACTATATTTTTTAATTAAATTTATACATTTGGCAGCAGGTACTGACCGTTTGCCTTGCTTGTTACGGTAACTGGATCGTTGATCGCCTAAAATTTGGCGGTTATGATTAACGTTAAAGTAGGCGTCAAAGTCAACTTTTTTGGTACAACCCAATTTTAGTTATGTCAACGTAATTGTACTAGTTAAATCAAATGTGTCAGAAAGTGTCCGTAACGATAACATTAGGAAATTATTTGATGGTGCAACCCGTTTGGAGTAAATGTTACCGTTAAATGTTAAAATTAATTGTTACTTTTACTGTTAACTTTAACGGTCACTTTTGGGGCCTAAATGTTCATATTAATAATTTATGAGATAGGTTAGATAGGCTAGACGGGAAATGTTTTAAATCTTGACTCGTTACCTAACTAAAAAAATAAACAACAAAAATACAGTGATTAAAAGTTGCTTTTCCGCTAAAATAGGAACTAAAAAGTGTTTTATTTTTTTGCCATTTAGAGTTAAAATTTATAAAAGATACTGTGACTTTGTAACTGATGGTAAGAACTACAAAGTCGTGAATGGGGTCGATCTGTGCATTATTGTTTATTGGCATAGTGGGAGCGATCAAAGTTGTTAAAGAACAATTATTGATTGATCCCATTCATGGACTTTGTAGGTCTCCTCACCACCAGGCATTTTTTTATTGGCGGCATGTAACTTTGTATCTAACAACATGCCGCCAATAAAATAAAAAAAAACTAGCGGAAATTTTGAGAACTAAAAATGCGAGCGTGTGATTAGTCAAAATATTAACGCAGTAGTATAGTTAAGGCGGAGGTAAATGTTAAAAAAACTCACACTAGGGCTACTGGTATATGCGACGCCATTTTTTACTTTAATCAGCCTTAGCATATCCCCATAATCTTTTATAATATTTTTGTTTATTAATTTGTTCTAAGCAACTACGCTCTAATCATCAATAACATACGAAACAGAAACTTCGGTAAGAAAATAATATATAACTATATCATCATAAATATAATCATATTTATGACTGATGGTATTTATGACAGACCATATAGACGGCCTTAGTGTACCCAGCAGAGGGGTTTTAATCCCACCTTGCAGTACCCGATGGTACGAGTCTACACAGGCTAGCTCGATGTGCGTAAGGATTGAGGGGCCACATTTTTATAATACGAATTTGCTAATAATTCTATCGCAATGCATAATTATTCGCGTACCATACCAATGCAGCTTCCGTGTTTACATTATTTACAAAATACACTTTAATTAAGTCCAAACATTCGTGATGTGAAGTCATTTTTTAACAAAAAGTACATTAACTACAAATTGCAACTAACATTCTAGAATTTTCTCAGCGCAAACAATATATTCGAATCTAATTTGATGTTTGAAATTCTTCTTTATATCGGATTATAAAGGATCTACCCATAACAAAAAGTTTGGCCAATGTAGAAGTTTGACTCTCTTACCGAAATGTATGGAAAATTATTCAAATGGTCCAAAAGTTCTGCTTGATTATTATAAGAAACAGGATCAATTTGCATCAAAAAAAGTTTTTGTGTAAAACTATGATATTTAGCTATCCACCCTTACTGTTCCATCTTAAAAATCCACCCTGTATATACATATATATTATTATTACTAGCTGCCCGACCCGGGTTTACACGGATGCACTAATGAATAAATTGTTCTGTCTCACTCTGCACTCATTAACTTTTTTATATGGAGATATTGTAATATCCCAAGTTTTTGACTTTTACATCCGTGGACTGTGGAAAATTTGATCGAAAGAAAGATTGCTATCAATACACAACAGCTATTGAGTAAAAAATTCGGCTGCTTCAGATAAAACAAATACAAAATGTTACCTTATTCCACACTTGTATGAAGATTTTGATTTTTTTTGAATATTTCCGATAAAATTAAACGGTTTTTAAATTTGATTTGCGTGGTTCGAGAGTATATATTTTTACAAACTATAGACATATTTTCTAAGTTTGCAGCTAGTATAGATTTGGAGATATTGAAGTTTACTTTATTGATAACGTCAGCACGGAGGGGCCAACTAAAACCTTTAAACTAAAAATATAAAAATAACATTTTTATTTTAAGTTTTACAAAACTTGAGACTTTTTTTACAAACTTTAGATCGATTTTTACTAATAGCTGGCATAAAAATTATCAGCGAATTCGTATTATAAAAATGGCGGACATGCTAGATCGTCGCGATGTTTATCGATAATGTTAAACAAAATAAGAATGCAATTATAAATTATATTTCTAATTTATTTACAAAATATTCTTTACAATTTCAACCATATTATACAAAATATAATCTTAGTTAACAATACCTACTAAATAATTATCCTACAATCAGACATTATCATTACTATTTATACTATACATATACAATGAACGGAATGTGTCTCTATTATCACATCATGACATGGCATCTTCACATATAACATTAACATACTTATTACAACAATACATAATTATTATACAAACTCCTTATAGACCCAGTTTCCTAAAAGCGTTTAATATTTTAGTTCCGGTCAAATCGGGCAACATATAACGAAAATTGACTAGCGATTTATTTTTACGCAAATATCATATAGTTTATACCCATACTTGCATCAATTAAAAACATAACGTAAAATAAATAAATAAATAGCTAATAAATTTTCGTTTAAAGTTAGTAGATGACTATTCAAAGTTACCCTCAACATGACTGTACCATTTAGGTAGTTTAAAGGACAAGATTTTGTAGGATATCTAAGACTAAACGTTATATAAAACCGGGCCTCAAGAATACTCGACCACTCATATCGTCTAACTTGTAAAATCTGTTATGGTAACAATTTATCAATATGCGAGTTATTTATCAGAAATAATAAAATAAAATTACTTTTTAAATAACTCTAGAATATCAATTAATAAAATAGTTTCTAATAAAATTTAATGTTATTAATAAATAAAACTAAATCATTCGTATAGAATAATTATAACTCGTTTTCTTCGTGTGACTAGTCTAATGAAAACAAGCTACCGAAATATAAAACTCGTGTTATGAAATTTTAAATGAAGGAACATACACACTCTCACAATAAACCTTTGAGCATTTTATGTACACTTTGATACAGACCACGACGATGTTGATTGCGGTTTACGCTTCGTTGGTGATTACAGATTGTATTTTGGAAAACTCTAGTGTTCTTTTATCACTTTTTTGCGGTGTATCACTTATATCGTTAAAGGGAGTTTGAGATTCCTCCAATTTGGCTGGTTTGATAGGTTTAACACTTAAGAATTCATTACTGCTGTCATCTTCGATTGCTTTATATTTTGAAGTAGTATGTTCTCTACTTAGTGGTAAATCATCAGTATCTATTAAGAAAGTAGACACAGGTATAGAATCCTTCTCGTACGACTTTTCAGTATTACTAGTAGTCACAGTAACTTGTTTCATATTACCTTCTATAATAACTTCACTCTTTTCTGTAGAATCTGATGTCGTTTTTGCGTTATTTGATGAATCTTCTAGGGAAGGAACTAAAGTTTTTAATTCCAATCCATTAGAACTTTTTGAGTTAATAGATTCATTATTTAATAATTTGTGAGAATTTTCTGAAGTTGTTATATGATCTTCATTATTATCATTTTGCGTTTCATTGTTTATAGTTTCTAAATCATGGCCTTCTTGAAGCTTTTTTACTAAATGTTTATTATTTTCTATTTCCGGAAGGAAGGGGTTCATTTCAGTTTCATGATCCACATATTCCACTCCATTTGACCCTAAAGTGTTTCCATTACCTGCTGTATTGTTATGACTAGATACTTCATATATTGTTACATTTAAATTATTCACAGAAGTGGAGTTGTCCAGTTTGACGGCTTCATTATTATTATTATTAGTTGTAATATTTGTTGCAGATTTCCTACTTGATTCCATTTCACTTGATTCCCAAACCGGTGCAGGATCGGTTATAATTTTACTCTTTTGTGCAGAATTATAGATGTAATCACTGATAGTTGTAGTTTCAATAACGTTTTCTACTTTTGGAACCATTGGTATGGCAATGTTATCAGTTGTAGTAATGGGATCATCATTATTTAAATAATCAGACTCCGTCTCGTTTGCAATATTTATTGGTGTATAATAATTTATTAAATGGTTTGATTCATCTTTACCAATTTTAATAAGATCTAAACTATCTTCCGTAACTGATTGAGACAACCAATCAGATTCTTCATTGTTATCAAATTTGGTATTATTTACGGGTTTAGGTGAAATATTTTTAAGAATAGTATCCAGTGTAACATCACCATTTTCTTCTGAAACACTTTTAATAATATTATCGATTATAACATTACTATTATCTTCAAAAGTTTTGTTAAATTGTTCTGTAGTTGTTTCTTTATCCTGCGACTCCTTTTCTGATATTTCATTAGAATTTTCAAAATGCATTACACTTGAGGAAATTCGTTCGTTTTCTGAAAGGTTAGTTGTCGTTTCGACATGTTCATTTCCATCGATATCTTTTAAATATCTTGCTTCATCGACTCTTATATGTGACGTATTATCAAGCTGTTCACTAATTATACTGGATTTATATAAATTTTCTTCTTGAATTTTTGTATTATCTAAATCTACGGACGTTGCTGTAGTCATTGTATTGCCCATATTTTGTTCTTGGTTTTCGTCTTTGTGTTCACTATTATTTTTACTATGAACCAAATTGTCAATTTCCTGCAATTTAACAATTTTTGTTGTATCATAATTATCTTCTAATGAATTTACAGGGGTTTTAGTGGCATTTTCATTTATAGACTTTTGCGTATCACTACTCTTCAATCCGATAACAGAAGTTTGTGCTTCAAGTACATTAACATGATCGTTTATTCCGTCAGTTGACATACCTTCATTATGTAGTTTCGAATTATCATTTAAGTTTGAAGTTCGAATGAAAGGAGTAGTAGTCTCCAAAAGGGCATTGGTTGAATCTTGGTAGATTGTTTGGATTGTAATAGTTTTTACAGGTGGAGCCTTATTTTCATTTTGTTCCAAAGATTTCAATTCAAATTGAGTTGTTTCTTCAAAATGAGATTTTAATTCATCAGAATCTTCATCTGTGTCAAATTCTATTTCTGGCTCAATAGGGTCTGGATGAACATCATTATTATACTGTACATCGGATATATGTTCATAAGACGAAATTGTTGTTGGTACTAAATAAGAATCATCATCCAAATTACGCATAACTTTTGAATCAGTCTTTGGTTCTTGTTCTGTAGTTGTTTTAGTTTCAGATAATAGTATTTTAGAATTTAAATCTTGGTCTTTTAATTTTGAACCTAGCTGAGCTGTGGGTTCTGCTTGTGATTGATTTGCTTCAGGTTTATATATCGGTTCAATTTCTGTAACAATTGCTGGTGCCTCTGGTCTTGTTTTTGTTTCACTAGCTGGTTCTGGTTCTGTTTTAGGTTCAGGTTCCGCTTTCGGTTCACTAGAAGGTTCCGGTTCTGGTAGTGCTTGTGGTTCAGGTGTGGGTTCTGCTTTTGACTCATTTGTAACAGTTTCTACTTGGGGCTCGCTTGTCGGTTCAGGTTCAGACGCAGGTTCGGCCTGTGGTTTTATCGTTGGCTCTGCATTTGGTTCTGGTTCTGATTTTGGCTGTGGTTCTGATGTCGGCTCTGGTTCTGATGCGGGCTCTGGTTCTGATGCGGGCTCTGGTTCTGATGCGGGCTCTGGTTCTGATGCGGGTTCTGGTACTGATGCGGGCTCTGGTACTGATTCGGGCTCTGGTTCTGATGAAGGCTCTGGTTCTGACGAGGGCTTTGGTTCTGAGGTTGGCTCTGGTTCTGATGAAGGCTCTGGTTCTGATGCTGGTTCTGGCTCTGATGCTGGCTCTGGCTCTGATGCTGGCTCTGGTTCTGATGCGGGCTCTGGTTCTGATGCAGGCTCTGGTTTAGCATGAGGTTCGTTTGTTGGTTCAGGTTCAGCAGAAGATTCAGGAGTCGGATTGCCGAAAATGTGTGAATGTTCGTGATCGTAGTTATTTTGCGTCGTAGTTTCGGGAGTGCGGCTAGTTTCCTTCCAGTCAAATCCGTTTTCATTAGCTACATACACGTGTTCTATTTTAGTAGGTTCTTCAGACGTAGGTCTCGAAGTGCTGTAATGATCTACGCCTAAGAATAATTCTTTTTGTTTCGAGTCACCTTCATATTTACTGTTATCTATACATTGCTTAAGATTATGCATATCTATAGTTTTTCCTTCTGGACAAGTACATTCAAAAACTAGGGTATGCATATTAAATTCACAGCCGTGTTCACAATCATTATTGTTGACTTGGCACTGGTCTAGGATGCGCCTGACATCATCCTGTTCTTCTGCCACGTGGTATGTGTTAAGCATTCTATTGTTGTGTGACAGGTATTTGGATAAGGTGCCCCGGAGAGAGTCCTTGGTTATTGCATCGTCAGCATTGTTTATGTTGTTTTTGGGTATCCAGTGGACCCTATAGGTGACGATTACGGAGCCTTTCCTGAAAAAAAAGAAAAGTTGTTACAATTTTATTGTAATGTAATTTTTATATAATTTACTTAAAAAAACATATTTTAATATGTACAGATAGGTGAATGGAATTTATTTATTATTAAAACAAATCAATAACATGGGTATACATTTATTTGTATATCTCCCAGGTTGCTTTTTGACGTCCCTATGACGTCAACTTGGTGTCAATCTCGACGTAATTGACGTCATAGGAACGTCAAAATGCTACCTGGGCTATAGTATTGGACCATTAATGGATACATTTTATAGAAAGAAATACTTTATTTCTCGCACAGCAACATAAAAAAAAACATATAACAAGAAAATAAATTATAAATACATTTAAAAAAAAATCAATGAACAGCATTATCATGTCCCACTGGAACAACGAATTAAGAAAGTGCTCCAGGCAATGCTGTTTTATAAACTACAATTTTGTTGCGCGGCGACAGTTTTTAGGCCGTAGCGCTGATTTTCAGCTGGTGCCCTTTTACGACAAGAGATACCAATTTTAGTCTGTGGGTCGGTGATCGGTTCACTGGTTTTAAGGGGATTACTGCATCGATTTCTTGTCGAGGTGGTAGTTTCCTTTCAGGGTGCGGTTACGAAATGGGTGGTTGAACTATTGGCGATAAGGCAGTGAGTATATTAAAATATACTCAATAATACTAATGCAATTCGTCTTTATATATAGGTATAGTACCTATATATAAAGACGGATGTAAGATCGCCACTCGTTTAATCGCCGACTAAATCAGACATCTCAAAAATTAAAACCAATAAAGCCGAAAATTAATATCTAGGTACGAGACTTCAAAATCTTTTTATCAACATTCCAATCCCAAGGGGATGATTTTTAGAAAACCTTACAGTAGCCCTAGTGTGAGTTTTTTTAACATTTACTTTCGCGTTAACTTTACTACTACGTTAACATTTGAACCAATCACACGCTCGCATTTTTAGTTCTCAAAATTTCCGCTTGGAGCGCTGAACTATTTCCCATACACATTTTAGTTAACTCAAACGCAAAGTAATAGTTAGAAAACTCACACTAGGGGTACTGGTATGGTGCAAATACTCGTAGACGAAAAATTTAAGGGTGATTTTTTAAAAAGGTTTTTTTATTATATTATATAATCAAGGGTGCCTAACGGCTCCTGAGACCGCCTAGACGGCCCCAGAGTACCCAGCGGAGGGGTTTTTAATCCCACCTCGTCGTAGCCGATGGTATGAGTCTACACCGAACAAGTAGGTAGCTCGTAGCGATGTTTTGAATAGACTCATTAATCCATATACAGTTCTATAAACAGTTTCACAAGTTGGTATAGTGAAACCGGTACCGACAACTTAACGTTCTCTCCGAGGCACTATAGTGGTGTTGTAAAAACAAATTTACATATTTTTTTTAATTAAAAACTCATTGGTACACACCAGCATACGAACCAGGGACCTAAGTGTTTTTTTTTTAAACCAAGGTCTAACCGGCCACCACGTATATAAAAATGTATTTGAAAGGTTTGTAGGGTGGTATATGCTCTCGAACGACGAGAGCTATAAACTTGAAGACTCATATTATAATAGACTTTTTTATTTTTATTTAATAGTCACACGTGAAATTAATAAATAGGTATTTTACAATTTGGAAGTCAGATGTTATACAATTTTACGAGCGAAATCGGGTCAACAAAATCTGGTACGATATAAAGTTGCTCCAGTTGCACAATTTACACCATACCCAATCACGTCCCGGTTTTCATTAGCAGGACGTCCCGGTCGGACAGCGTATGGCGTGTTGTGAATGGCTTATGCAATATTATTCATACTTCCATACTATTATAAATGCGAAAGTAACTCATTGCTTACAAAAGTAGCAGACAGACTGAGTTTATTTACATGACAGAGGACACTGCATTCGCAATCCCGCACGCTGGGTTTTCGCACTTCCAGTATTACTCGACTACTGTTTGTCGCAGCATTAAAATAATATTTTTGTGTCAAAAAACTTTAAAAAAAATTTAATACAAAATAATTATTTATTTATTACCCATAACATAAAGTTTTTTACGTACAATTACTAACATAAAAATAATAATTGAACTTCTACTAACAGCGCCCAAACAAACGTACTTTCAATGTTTTGGGCGTCAAGACGAATGCAGAGCCCTTAAATCGATGAACCGTTTTAAATGAAATTTGGTAGGTATGGAGATAGTTTGAGACTCTGGGAAGGACATATCTTATATTATAACCTTTCGACATAACTACAGGCATTGCATATATACAGGTGTTTCTTAGGAAAAGTTTTAAATTTAACCAGATACAAAAAAGTTTTCTATGAAGCAAAGTATATTAAAATGACATAAAACTGTATTAAAATATTTTTTTATGTATATTAACTTATTTAGGAATAAATATTTTTTCTTAAAATGTTAATTTTATGTCATCATTTTGGCTACCTACTTAAAAGTACCTACATATTCTTTTCGTCTTGATAAAAATAATAAAAAAGCGGTCGAGTGCGTATTCAGTTCGCGCACTTAGGGTTCCGTACAGAGAAAAAAGGGGAGAATAAATGGGAAAGTGTTATTATAGAAATAATTTACAATCTCAGTAATTATTTTAGATAGAATCTTTTACACTTAAAACCAGACAAAACAAATATATAAACTGCGGTCAAAAGCTAGTAAGTATAATGTGTACATGTATGATACAATTAATGAATGACAGGACAATATAAGATACTTACTTGAGTTGAACAATTTCCACCATAATGTCGTGGTCTCCATTATCGAGGGTATCCCGGTCGAACAGTGCCGTCCGTATGGCGTCTGAGAGGTTTGTTGTGAACTGCTTATAATCGGCGCTGTTGTGGTCTTCGAACGCAGCCATGAACTCGTGGTTATCAATCTTCAGTTCTCCTTCCAACGCGTTTGGTACTGAAATATGAAATATTTTATAAGTGTTTTTTAGTAGAACTATTTTTTTTCGTTGCAGCACGGGATATGACTTCTATCTACCTGATGGTAAGAATACAATAAATCCATTAATATCGGGGTTTTACTTTAGTAATTTTTTTATGCTTATTTGGTCCTAATTTTTTAATGAGCCAAAAGAAAACGCCATCGTCATCACATCACAACAAGGGGTTTTGGGTTGAACCTCCAAAACCCCCCCTGGCTACGACCATGGGCGTATATAACAGCATTGATCGGTGCGATCAATGCTACCCTAAGTGCGCGAACAGAGGTTATACCATGGGTTTGCGCATAAAAAAAAAATAAAAAAAATTAACAAATGTTTATTTACCAAAATATTACATTGTTTGGATGTTTGCATTGTAGAAACGTAACGTATTTATTTACGTATACGTGAGCAACAACCAATAGGATCGCTTTATTCAATCCTGTTACCAAAAATAAAGCGGCCCTATTGGTTGTTGCTCACGTATACGTAAATGAATAAGTTACGTTTTTACAATGCGCAAACCCATGGTAAAGCCTCAGAATACGCACTCGACCGTTTTTATTATTATTTTTATCAAGACAAAAAGAATATATAGGTACTTTTAAGTAGGTAGCCAAAATGATGACAAGAAATTTACATTTTAAGAAAAATATAAATAATACTATGCAGGGTAACTAATGTATTTCAGGTATTTGCATTATGAGTTTACTTTAATAGCCTCGCTTTATGGGCAAATTAAAAAGACAAACAAAACCGTGAGAAAAAAGAAACTCACCATACATATGACGATCGTGTTCATCAGCAGCAGCTTCGACGTGTTGATCATTTTGAGAATTTTCTGGTCCGTGTTCATTCTGATTATTATGATTGCTGTGAAGATCGTGATCGTATGTGCCTTCGTCGTCGGCGAGCGTACCATGATCATGGTCATGCGTGCTGTGATCTTGGTCTGGTGTGCTATGATCATGGTCGTGCGTGCTATGATCATGTTCTTGCATGCTGATATCTTGGTCTTGTGAGCTATGATCATGTGAACTGTGGTCGTGCCCAGTGTGGTCGTGGTCTGCTTCTATGGCACCTATTCCGCCCAACGCCCGCGCCGATGATATGGTAGCATTGTAATGTTCCACAGGAGTGGGGGAGTTTGAAAATAGTATGCCAGCTGAAAAAATAAAATAATAATGTTATTATAAAAAAATATATACTTAAGATTTCGCTAGTCGCGTCACGCCCATAATACAAATGTACTTTTAATATTACAACTTGGCTGTAAATCGTAGTTTAATTATTACTTTTGTGTTGGTAATTGTTTTTTTTACTATTTTTAAATGACTTGAAATAAAAAACTTTTTATCCTCAACCGAATGATAAATAAATAAGTAATTTACCGATAAATAGACACCGACAAAAATATTATTTTAATTCTGCGACAAACAGTAGTAGAGAAATACTGGTGAGTGCGAAAGCTCATTTTGTGTATTTGTAGGTACTAATTATTTCTTCTGTGGTCTCACGCAGACTTCGCAAATGTAGCGTATACCTACTACTATATTCTGCTATACTACTAATATTTCAATAAAAATAAATCTTCCTTTATCTAAATAATCATTATTTATTTATATTGTTGACAAAAAAGCCGGCCTGGGATCGGTGACCGCTTTATACAACGAGGCAATTTCATCATAAACACCGCAACAAGCTCGCCACTTGTTAGGTGTTGCCTCCGAATACCATTGGCGAAATGAGGATGGGTTAATCCCCCCGCTGGGACCCTGAGGCCGTTTAAACGGTTCTCGGGAGCCAAATAGGCACCCGTGATGGTATTTATTTATATTGTATACATCTGTAAAAAATGTTGGCTTCTCATACAAACTAGTAATGTTAAAATGACCAATTTGTATAGGGAAGCAAATTTTTTTTTATTTGCGACACATGGTTCCATGGGAAAATTTGTTCGATTTGATCAGCAGAACTTCATATTAGCCATTATAAGTACAAATTCATAGTACCTATATCCTTTTAAATTCACCCCGTATATGTAAATATATTAACAATATTATAATGTATTTGTGGTATAAATAGAAATAGTTTGACTAGTGGTTGCGCATTTGGCATTGTATCCGGAGGTCGTGGTTTCGATTCCCACATATGGAATAAAATATTAGTTTGTTTTTCTGTACAGTTTGTCATGGCTGGGTATTTTTAAAATATAATATGTTTTATATATAATCATTGTTTCTGGTACACATAGTACAAGCCTAGAGCTTACTTTGTGAGAGCAATATGTGTAAATCGTCATACATATTATAGTTTAATAGCAAATTCTTAAAAACTACGTTCATATTTGCGAAAATAAAATACTTAGTAATTTATCCAATAAAATATACACTTTTAGCAATGTAAAAAATATCTCTGAAACTATCCGATTTACGTAAAATTTGTATTATTAACAACTATTAGTTATAGGTACCTAGGTAGACCTTGTTAACTCACAGGGGAGTATAATAATTAAATTTAAAAAAAAGGTAGGTTAGATATAATAAAAGTAACTTTTACCTTGGTAGGTCATAAAAAAAGCTATAAAACTAAATTTCGCATTGTAGGTAGGTAATCCACAACATTTCAAATTATTTACCCCTTATTTTTATTTGTGATTATCATAGATAATAAAAAAATTGAACTCCGGATTTTTAGTTTTTTAATTTATTCAAAGGTTAAAATTAAAAATCAATTTTAAAGAAATTATATTTCGAAAAGAGCGTATGTCCATTTAGAGACTGTTTTATCAACTATTAGAAGAGGTCCAAGCGTGATAGCAAATTAAAAAAAAATGCGGACATAGACATGAACTGTAATTGTTTAGGGTTAATTATGGCAGGCGTGCTGTTTATTAATGATTTATTTATTTGCCAGAATATCCTATTAGATATATTCCACTACAAGATGGCGTGCAAAATATTTTTTGTAGAAAACTTATAAATTTCATATAGGTAATATTTATGCATTTTTATAAATTCCTTTTTATTGGATAATCTTATATTAAATTTTTAAAGATAAAAATGCAATGAAAAAAATCCTGGTGGCGGGACTCGAACCCACGAACCTCGCTATCGCGGCAAGGCGCTCAACCGCTGAGCCAACCAGGTTCCAGTCAGCCCTCACGAATTTTGTCATTGCTTGTTATCTACTTTTACACAGACGCCCTCTATTAGCTTTCTTTTAATAACTCTTATACGAGTGAAGTTAGAAGTCCTAGTCCATAGGTAATATAAAACTTACACTATAAGAACATCTGTCATAGATTTATAAAGTAATATATATTTTTTAAAGTTTTTTAATCGATCCAAATAGTAAACTATTAAATGGGTATATGATCGATCATATACTCGATCAATTATTTTTTTTAGGCGAATTTAGTCCTTAGGGCACATCTATATTATTCATAACGATTTACACTTTTAAGTTTTGTTTAACCGATCAAAATATAGGCAGCGAGTACCTCATGAAGCTAAAAAAACTTTAAAAAACGCGCCCCGCCGCGGACGGGCACTGTTTTTACCTTCATGGAGTACCTACATAGATTTTCTATCTCACAATCTTAAAATGTTTTTTTTTGAGTAGGTTTTTATTACAGAGTTATACTAGGTACCTATCAAATATTAAAAAAATGAGTCGTTAAAAAAATCTAAAATAAAAGTAATGAGAGGACAATAATATAGAAACGGTTTATTTAGCACAATCTAAAATCATCGGCTACGACGAGGTGGGATTAAAACCCCTCCGCTGGGTACCCTGGGGCCGTCTAGGCGGTCTCGGGCACCGTAAGGCACCTGTGATGATATGTATGTACAATCTAAAATTGAAATGTTGTAAATTAGTGAATATATCCGAAATAAAATAAAATAAATCATTCAAAAGTCTAGATTATAAACGTTGGTAAAAATATTCGAAACCATACTTTCTTCTTTATTCTTTCTTGTGACCATTTATATAGTTCGAGAAGTCCCAAGATTCTACTACTAACCCAAATTTCAAGTTTCTACCACAATCGGTCTAGCTAAACGAAAAAACAGACACATATATAGATGGGCTGAGTGATCCCCATAAAGGTTCTATTTTTATTTAAATTTACGGAATTAATTGCTTTCAACCCTACTGTTAAAAACAATAAAAAAAACAACACGGTGTCAATTTGGCGGAGGGATTAACCCGTCCTTATTTTGCATTTGGTATTTGGAGGCAAACCCTAACAAGGGGCGAGCTTGTTGCAGTGTTTATGATGCTTCGTTGTATAAAGCGGTCACCCATCCCAGGCCCGGTCTTGTTGTCATCTGCTTAACCTTGTTATAAGTTGCACAGTGACTTAACCACTATGCTGGGCGCTTTTTTATATAACAAATAGTACAGAATATACTTACTGGCAGCTAGCACGATGAGCACCACTATTGCTGCAGCTATGAGCGCCACTATGGTCCAGCACAGTGGTCGCTTGCATCCTCCCTTCTCGCCTCTCTTGTCTGCCGTCACGTACAGCTTCTCGCCTCTGAAAACAAAGAACTTTACTTACAACTGACTTCAACATCGAGGGTTAGGGCTAGTGTCTCCGACAAGTTGTGCCATTCTTATCCAATCAAAATCATATCGCAGAGTAGACAGACAGAATATTATTGTTTCTGTATCAATGATAAAAAAAAAGAAACGATTAAGAAATCTATATGTGTATAAGTAGATAACAAGCAATGACAAAATTCGTGAGGGCTGACTGGAACCTGGTTGGCTCAGCGGTTGAGCGCCTTGCCGCTATAGCGAGGTTCGTGGGTTCGAGTCCCGCCACCAGGAATTTTTTCATTGCATTTTTATCTTTAAAAAAAAAATTAATATAAGATTTACCTATAAAGGAATTTATAAAAATGCATAAATATAAAATACTGAAAAAAGTAAAAACAAAAAACAGACTCCTTTGCTACCTAGTATTAGAAACTGGGACTTCTAACTTCACTCGTATAAGAGTTATTAGAAGAAAGCTAATAGAGGGCGTCTGTGTATAAGTAGATAACAAGCAATGACAAAATTCGTGAGGGCTGACTGGAACCTGGTTGGCTCAGCGGTTGAGCGCCTTGCCGCTATAGCGAGGTTCGTGGGTTCGAGTCCCGCCACCAGGAATTTTTTCATTGCATTTTTATCCATAAAAAAAAAATTAATATAAGATTTACCTATAAAGGAATTTATAAAAATGCATAAATATAAAATACTGAAAAAAGTAAAAACAAAAAACAGACTCCTTTGCTATCTAGTATTAGAAACTGGGACTTCTAACTTCACTCGTATAAGAGTTATTAGAAGAAAGCTAATAGAGGGCGTCTGTGTATAAGTAGATAACAAGCAATGACAAAATTCGTGAGGGCTGACTGGAACCTGGTCGGCTCAGCGGTTGAGCGCCTTGCCGCGATAGCGAGGTTCGTGGGTTAGAGTCCCGCCACCAGGAATTTTTTATTGCATTTTTATCTTTAAAAAAAAATTTAATATTAAAAAAAAAACATCTACAACCTACAAAATTCGAATAAGTTTGTTATACTTAAATCTACGTGAAAAAAAAGCTTTTTCCATAAAGCTTACCCATACTAGAAATATTTTATGGGTTAGCTTAGCCGAGGCACCCAAGATGCCGTGATGAAATACACTTCCATAAAAAAAAAATCTTTAACTTGTTCTGGAAATCGTTTAGCCAAGATGTTACAATTGCATCACCTCAAATAAGATTAACGAATATATATTATATATTGCATAATCACCGTTGACATCACAGCATGTCGGAAGCTGTATTCTTATTCACTATACAAAAAAAAAAACAAAACAATCTTAAACTAACTTATAAATAGGACATATTTCAATTTATAGCACGGTTAATACATTACATTAAAATATTGTAAAATTATTGAAGCGGTTTCACGCTCAGCTTGTCCTGATAAACCTTGTGGATACTTTGTGGTATGACATACGCTGAATTTCAGGGCTTATTGTGGAATTCTTATAACTAAATAAGGGTGCCTAAATATATCACAGAAATATAAAGAAGAAATAAATGGCGATATCATAGCCAACCAAGAAATAGATGAGATTACATATGGAGTACTAAATCAATAACAAACAAGACTCAATAAATACAACCAAAGAAGTCAAGAAGATACTTTTAGTGCTCTGAATCTGTGGGAAACAAGAATATATCTGTTATTGGCTGCATTATCGTATCAAAATAAGCTATAGAAAAAGCAGGAGAAAAAAAAGGCTTTATTTCCGTTTTTTTTATCAAGGTTAAATTTACAGTTGCTATTATATGTAAATGATAAAAGTAATAATACATACATACATATCATCACGGGTGCTAGTCAGTGGCTAGCTCGTCGCGATGTTTGAATAGACTCAATAACCCATCTATAAACAGTTTCACAAGTTGGTATATTGAAGCCGGGACCGACAGCTTAACGTGCTCTCCGAGGCACTAAAGTGGTGTTGTCAAACAAATGTACATATTTTTTTAAATTAAAAACTCATTGGTACACACCGGGATTCGAACCAGGGACCTAAGTGTTTTTAAGTCCAAGTTCTAACCAACTAGGCCACCACGTATATAGTAATAATAATAAAGTAATATATTATAATTTTAAATTTACCTACAATTTATTATAGAATTATTTTTCGGTGGTTCTTTTACCTTAATATGATTTGATGAACGAGTGTTCACGCGTCACACTCGTTTCAGGCCGCTGATTAATTTCTGTCCATATCCTAGCTGGCAGGGCTGATAGGTAATAATGCATACATACTCAGGATTGTCTGGTGGTCTTTCCACGTCTATCAGCAACTTTTGTTCCTCACAGGAAACACACACTTGTTCCATGATGACTCGAAACAAAATGGTCGGTTCAAATTTTAAATATTAAAATTATTTATTATTATCGAACTAAATCTACCCTCTTAAAATTTTAGGGGCAGAAAGTTTTGAATGTTGCTATATTAGAAATTGTTTTAATTATGGTTTACTTTTAGAAAATTATTGTTAATTTTATTTCATATGGTGCCTGAAATGATAACTATTTCTACTAACCTAGAAAGATCTTTTATAATTATTAATATTTATTTGACCACAGACTACACTTTGTGCTGTAGCTGTAATTTTACGTTTGTCTTATAATTGTTTGTTGGTATTACGAGATATACATTTAAAAGATGTCGGGTAACCTATATAATCATACAAGTTATAGTTATCTAATGAATGAATGTGAATGCATGCACCACGGTGGGTAATGTCACTACACTATATGCATCTCTTGTTCTCTACGCATTTTTCTATATTTTTATCGCACTCTGTGACACTACCCAGTGTTAAAGTGTTAGTTTCCGAACACGGTCCAGGCTGCATCTCTCACATATTTCCATGGTTTCATTACAATGCTTCTGATGCAGGAAAGAGCACGGGTGAATTTATTATCTATACTAAAGACCTAATATTATAAATATTAAAGTTTGGTAGTTTTTTTTAAATTTTTATATATATGTAGGACATTTTACACATGTTGCTTTGGCCACAAACTAAGCTCTAGGCTTGTATAACTTAAATTGTATAACTTGAATTATATAACTTAAATGAATTGAATGAATGATATTTAAACTAATTCTGAATTATTATTTTCATATTATATTGTAATATTAATTTGTGCTGTACAACTATATATGTATACATTTGACTTTTGAGAATTTGTATGTTGATATAAAATACCAAACGGTATCTATATATTTCAATAAGTATTTGTACAATTACGAGTCTAAGTGTAACATTGTGTACCATGATTATTATTATTATTGAAATAAATAAATGTACTATGTGTACCAGAAGCAACAATATAATACATATTATATTTTATAAACACCCAGACCATAACAAACTGTACAGAAAAAACTTACTATTTTTTTTGCCATGGGTGGGAATCGAACCCACGACCTCCGGATACAACGCAATCATATTCATAAAACATATTGAGTCCTTGAAGAACAGTTGAGATAAAATAGGTTTAGTCTATTTTACGCATATTGATTTTTGTTGCTAAAAAAGAGATAAAACCTACTATAAATAAAGTGTTCTTTAAGGCGTCAATAAGTTTTTTCATGAATACCGGTGTGGATATTTAATGTCTGGTGCGACAAAAAGAATTAGTGGGACATAAATGTTTTTAGACTGTAGCACTACTATGGATCAAATAAAAGAATCTAGGCGCATGATGTGGCGGCCAGAATTTATTATTAATGCCAAATAAAGTCTACTATTAAAACTCATGAAAATATTTTCATTATTTTTATGGGGTTAAGATATGATCATATTATATTGTTATTAGAATATTTTGAAAGATATTTCAAGTTATACCTTAAAATTCGTATAATTACTAATCCACTAATGTTTGATTCAGTTCTAACAGCTTGAATAAAAAGTAGAGAGAGGATGCCGAGTTGAAGTACCTATGTGTATTCAATATCATTTCTTTCACCCGACTGGAAACGGGTGGTTTTGATCAGTCCCTATATCTTTACTGCTTCTTTTTTCATCTCCTGTCTCTTCCTCTAACTAACTAACGTTGGATACGTCTGGGTTGGGTCAAAACATTGATGGAATATGATAGAAAACCTCCATGTGGATTATGATACTTCTATATTAGTTAAGGCTTATTAACGATGCTGGTCTTAATTTAATTTAGTTTAAAGCTCTAATATATCCCCTCAAGAGGTTTTACACTGTAATCATATTGCAATAGTTTCAGCTGTCCAATGGTTCATTAAAAAAGGGTCTTAATATGATTTAGTTGATTGACGTATGTGTGCGAAAGTGTGGCCAGACGAGAACCCGCTCGGTCACCAGGTAGGTGGCGAGGTGAACGCGGTCGACAGGTCGACGACCTGCGCTTTGTTCCCGAGCTGCGCCTGCGCAGGCTCCCCTACCTCCAGGACCACAGACGCTTCATGCTGTAGAGAGATCCACTATAAAACATTTTCGAAGATAGCTCGTTATTGATAATAACCTTAATTTTACTCGGATATAGGTGACCTGGCCACAAGTTCTTGTACAATACATACTCGTACAACAAACGACGATAGGATATAAAGGGTAGGATCCACCAATAGGACAAGTTTATTAGTACTGTTTACAAAAATAAAGTGACCTATTGGTGGGATGCTTGCTGTAATACTGCATGCTAGGCTCTGAATCCAACAATGAAAGTGCGTTCTAAAATTAAAATATAATATTACCGTGCGATCTCTCGGGGAAAAGAAATTCTAAAATCTCTATAGGTATGTATTCTGAGAGATGATGACACAAAAGAGACAAATCACAATCATAACAAGTTTGGTTAAGGTTGAAGGTATCTTAGTAAATCACAAATAGGGCTATGCGTGTCCTGCCTACGGACTTCCTACAAGATGGAGTTTTAGTGTAAATTTTAATAACCATATTATTACTCCAGTATTTAGTTTATGCCAGCCTAGTCTATCATATTTTATACCTTCGAATAGGACTAACATGCATTTGTCTGCGCACCACGCAGTGAGTTCTGCTCTTTCCTCCATTGCTATTAACGTTCATTATAAGTTATTGCGGAACCATCGACTTTGTTATGGTCCCCAGGCGTCCGACGTGACCCGTCATTTTGGTTCCTGGACTGGTCGCTAAATAGCACACTGTTCAGGAAAATGACTGGTAGTTTGAAGGATTTTAAATGCCTGCAGTTTAGACGTCTGGAAACGTTTAATGTCGCCTTCTCACGATATGGGAATGCATTTTTTGTGTATTTTGACAGATACAAATATGTTTTGCGTCTACAATTTAGGATATTTTTTTTTGGAAATAATCGTATTAATAATAATATTATATCGACCAATAATATACATGATAGCTTTAACGTCAACACGTAATGCTAAATTACTAAAGATTTATTATAATAATAATAATAAATAGGTAAAAAACAATAGATTTAGATTTAGTTCTAGGTCATCATGACAGTGAACTAGTGATGTTTTCATAGTTACAAAACAATGCACTACGTTTTTGGCGAAAACTATTTAAATGTGAGCTGGTTTGCCACACAGACCAGTTTTAGAAAACCCGTAGCGGATGGCTTTTATACTATGAATGGGTCGAATATAACCATGTCATAATCAATACAATGGGTTGCCCCATCGACACCTATATTGGGCGTTATGTCATCATCTACACATCGACTGTATGATACAGTTCATCATTTAAACATAACTCTTGCAAAGTACAATGTAGCAATTACTGCAACTTATGTCGATATACTAACTGCAATAATATCGTCCAGTATGTGACTAGGTACTGCTGCTGAAAAGGCTGCCAAACTATTTTTTTTTCAATTCAAGTCATTTTTTCAAATAATAAAGATTTACATAGGTAGGTATAGATTATACAGTGGGCCCCGCACTAGGTTAGTATCCTGTATCGCTCCCAGATTTGGTTTACAATATTCAGGTCTTTCTAAGTATACATACTTATAATAAAGTATATATAAAGTTTCAATTAGTATTAAAATTAAGTAAGTAGGTATTTTATAAATGCAATAAGCAAATACTGAAATCTAACAAATATATTTCTTCCTTATAATATAAATATTTAGGTCCTTGGCGTTTAGAAACTAAAAGGTATCGAACTAAAAAATATTTAAATAAAATACCTACTTATATATTAGTATATTATATATTATATACGTGGTGGCCTAGTTGGTTAGACCTTGGACTTAAAAACGCTTAGGTCCCTGGTTCGAATCCCGGTGTGTACCAATGAGTTTTTAATTAAAAAATGTATGTACATTTGTTTGACAACACCACTATAGTGCCTCGGAGAGCACGTTAAGCTGTCGGTCCCGGTTTCACTATACCAACTTGTGAAACTGTTTATAGATGGGTTATTGAGTCTATCCAAAACATCGCGACGAGCTAGCCACTTGTTCGGTGTAGACTCATACCATCGGCTACAACGAGGTGGGATTAAAACCCCTCCGCTGGGTACCCTGGGGCCGTCTAGGCGGTCTCGGGCGCCGTAAGGCACCCGTGATGATATATATATATATATATATATTATATATTAGTGAAACGTGGAAATGTGGTCAGCTAATATTCAAAATTAATTATTTTTCTTTTTATTATCGTACCTCTCCGTATTTTCGGCAATAAATTAACTCCCTCCCAGGTGTCGCTCGTTTTAGTTTGTCTTCAAAAAACATATCTTTGTTTAAATGTATTCTAATTTGTAGTAAACAGAAAGATGTTCTCACTTAAATTAAACTAAGTGTCTACTTGTGACCACGAAATATGAAAGCCCGAACTAGTTGTAGGAATGTGGATGAATATGCAACAGCTTTCGCGACAAACAAAGCGCGAGAGTTTACGCTAAATGGTCGTCACTTGTTTGTTTTTGAGGGTTTTGTTTATTTTGAGGTTGTGTGAGGCGTTTGTACTTTTACTGGAGCGAAAGTTGACCTCTTCCTCAACCTGCGTTCATTTCATGAGTTTAAAGCCTTTTTCAGAGCTGCAATACTTAAAAAATAAAATAATTATAATATTAATTAATTATTTTAATAAATATAATTAATATCATATTATTATAAGTACCCAGCGGAGGGGTTTTTAATCCCACCTCGTCGTAGCCGACGCGGCGACGGTATGGTTTTACACCGAACAAGTGGGTAACTAGTCGTGTGTGATGTTTGCAAGAATAGACTCAATAACCCATCTATAAACAGTTTCACAAGTTGATATAGTGAAACTTGGGCCGAAATCTTAACACGCTCTCCGAGGCTCTATAATGGTGTTGTTAAACAAATGTACATATTTTTTTAGATTAAAAACTCATTGGTACACACCGGGGTTGGAACCAGAGACCTAAGTGTTTTTAAGTGTATTATTTGTTTCCCAAACTTCCAAAACGAACGTAATTTTCATTACGAAAAGAAACCTTTTTGGGAAGCTGTTCGCGGCTCATGACATATCCGTCAGTCTATCTCTCGGCATGTCCGCTAATCGCTTTTAAATCTTTTATGATTCAGGTTGTTGACGCTTCCACTTCAAGTTGATTCGATAAGGTTCAGAACTCTTCTGAATTTAATCAGATTCTGAAAGAAGGTTATTATTAGAATAGTCTATACAAGCATCTGACCTCTAAAGAAAAAAAAACTTTGAGAAAGTATACCTAAATTAAACGAAAGTATCGTATAAAATAACTCATAAATCGATTTCTCTGTTATTGCTAAGTCGCTTATTAGAGAAAATACTAAGTAGTAAGTAGTTAAATATTATGTTAGTATGCATAACGAAAGAGTAGAATAACTGCCGAGAACATAAATGTAAATAAATATTGTAATTTCACAACTACTTTTAAGTGAAAACACTGACGATTGCATTGTTAAGTAAATCGGTTCATTTTAAAGTAATACTATTATGAATAAGTGTGAGTGAAAGTTGTGCGCAGGTCATTTGTAGAAGTCTGCATTCTCTCTGACCTGGGACGATCTCCACAATAAGAGAATATAAAAACTGCAAACTGCACTTATCTACTTATCTATTGTCGTTTTGGTAGTGAAGAAGTTATTTTTATTTTTTTAATTAATATTTAATTCACATAGTAGCTTATCACCTATGCGTTGTTTTTTTTTACTACTAAAGACTTTGGTATATTTATTTTCCTTTATGTGGGTAACTTCAGAATAATAGTAGAATGGGCGTAGCCAGGATTTGATATTGGGGTCATAAAATAACGTAATGTCTGTTCACAAATTTTTAAATAAAAAAAAAGTCCATCATCATTATTATAAAATAAACAAATGTATGTTTGCCTTCAGGATTCAGGATTTGTAAAAACGCAATACTCACGATTTTTGGTGAGCAATCATAAAAATTGCCCATGAATAGCAGTCGTTTTTAATAATGATTTTTATGGATAGTTAATCATTGTACCTGGAAAAATAATTATGGATTTTTTTTTTCATATGCTATTTAATAAATCATTATGGTCATCACCAGTTTGAATGAGTCCTCTACTCTTGGTCATACATATTTCCCGAGTATGGCAAAATATCCCCCCGTCTTACACCCCTATGATCTACCAGTCACATTGCGCAGGTAGTCTCTTCCAACATTACTATGCCCAATACAGTCCGAAAATTTGCTTACAAAATGTATAGATAAGGATCAGTGCTATCATATTCTAAACTGGTAAACTATTTTGGTTACCTTGACATAAGTACAGAATCAGAGGGTAATTTAGATGTTGATCATGTAGATAGGAACCCACCTCTCTACTTCCTAGCAAACACAACGGATATATTCATACATTAAGCAAAGTAATTGAGAGCCGTTAAGATAATTGTAGACTTAACGACCTTGGAATGTAGAAAAAGTCAATGATTAAGCTTGGTCGTGAAATAGCCATCGACCTTGCTATAGAACTTTAGATTGTCACCAACGCTGTCTCATTTGTTTTTTGACTATCTGTACAAGCAAGCAAATAACCTCGTCAACTCGTCCGGGCTTTGTCATTTATAAACCAATACTCCAGATTTACCATTCTTATATTTTTTTCAAGATAAAATGCAATGAAAATAACTGAAAAACAAAAACTTGACTTCTCTGCCATCTAGTATTGGAAACTAGGAGTTTTAACTTCACTCTAATATATAGTTATTAGAAGAAAGCAGATAGCGGGGGCCTGTGATAACAGTCTAGATATAACAAGCAATGATAAATTTGGCTCATGGTTCTACCTTGCCTCGAAAGCGAGGATTGGGTTCGAGTCCAGCCCACTAGGATTTTTTGCAGTGCATAAAAAAATAATAATATAAGATTATCCTGATTTGTAAAAATATAAGATTTACCATTCTGAAATTTACTTGAGAATTATCTAAAACTGCTAGTGATATCACTGTAATTAGGGTCTATGTATAGTTTATATTTTATCAGGACGGTATTATACAGATTCTGACATATTTTAGTCAAAGTTGCGTTGCCGTCGACGTGCTTTGTGATCTTAATACTTATATTTCTATGCTTCATATGAACCAAGAACGTGAGCGCGTGGCTAACAGAACTCGTCAATAGTTGGGAATAAACACATAGGATTTACTCTTAGGAGTTTTGCTTGATAAGTATTTTCATTGCCAATATTACTATTTCTTTAACTTTAATAAAGCTTTTATTGAGTCATTGTTGTTTTTAAAATATTTGAACTTAATATCTACGTAATAATGAGTATTTTGGTAAAACATTGGGTATCAAATGTTCACGTTCAAGGACACAGGTGTCGTCACAAGCTATCATTAGCAATTGTAATTCATTCGTTATGCGTGGTGGGTTACACTTACATGCTAGTTATTTTAATCGCAGGCCCATACGCCATTATGCTAAGGCTTTTGGTGGTCCTTCTTTATGATATATTTATTAAATAAGTATCTACCTTACATTTAATTATCAAACTATAAAAACATTAGGAGTACAATCTTAAAAAAACAACATTAGGTAGTACATTGGGAACAATAAGGAAATGCCCCTAAAAATTTTTAGCTCGGGTGCTAATATTGTTTAAATTTTGGAGCGTTTAAGAAAATAATGAAATAAAAGTATTTTGGGTGCAAAAAGCTTTTTATAATATTAATAGTCCACAGATAACAAAATAGCCCAACGCTGTAAAGATAAGATATTTCGTTGTGTAGACTCTAAATAACTACCCTGAATTCAGAACTAAGATTTGCTAAGTATTTATCTCAACTATTTATGACATAACGAAGAAATATAATACTTAAATTATACCATTCCTTAAAGTATATTTTAAGGAATGTTAATGATTGGACCTCCAAGGCCGTTGTATTTTTTTTTAGATATTTAACATAAGGAAGGAATTCTGTCTCAACAAAATTCAATTAAAATTCTAAAGACACAAACTTTATAAACTACTTACATCAGCAATAGAATAATATTTTAAATTATAGGTACCTACCAGGTAACCATATAAGATATATGATCATAATATACCTAAATGTAATAACTTTCATAGCAACTGTACTATGATCGTAGTAACTCTGCAGAAGCTGGCGAAACTGTCAGATTACAGGTTGTATCATTAATTACTATCATTCCACTATTTCTTTACATTAGCAGGTTGTAATGGACTTAATATTAGGGATACAAAAAGTATTTCTTTTTAATAGGAAAACTATTTATTATAAGACTTGGTTGTTCTCGTGAATATCTCGAGCACTACTCGGCCGATTTACTTGAAATTTGATATGGTAGTAATTGTTGAGCAAACGCGATATTTTGGAAATCTATATCAGACATTTTCGTAACTGAAATGAATAAAACGTTTATTTGGAATATATGGCGTACCTATAGAGCAGTATTTTTCAATCTTTTTGATAATACGGCCCCTTTGCAAGTCAAAAAATTATAGCAAATCCCTAGGGGCATAACGAAAACAATACTAGCAAATGATTTGATTATTAACTTAATATCACAAAAAGAGAACCAAAAGAAGAATCATTGAAAAATCAACAAGCCTATTATTCTCACTTTAATTGTTTTTTTTATTGTAACATACATATAAACACTATTCTTTTGCCTGCGACGCCCTGAGTATGGCTATGCGACCTCCCTAGGGGCCACGACCTACAGTTTGAAAAATACTGCTACAGAGGGTAGCTTAGTACAAAAATAACTATTATTTATTCGCTATTTTATTATTATTATTATCTGTTCATTATCGACAGCCTCCGTAGACTAGTGGTTGCGCCTTTGGCGTTGTATCCGGAGGTCGTGGGTTCGATTCCCGCCCATGGCAAAAAATATTAGTACGTTTTTACTGTACAGCTTGTCATGGTCTGGGTGTTTATAAAATATAATATGTATTATATCGTTGCTTCTGGTACACATAGTACAAGCCTAGAGCTTAGTTTGTGACCAGAGCAATATGTGTAAATTGTCCTACATTTTATTATTATGTTGAACAAAAATAAAATAAATTTAATTATGTGGGTTACAAACGTTACCTCGAAGTTAATGGCGATTGCAGAAATTACAGAGTTAACTGTCGCGATAATAATTATGATTTACCTATACTCACTGATGGCTGGTTACTAATTATATATTTCATGTGGGCACATTATCTAACTACGTTTATTGGATTAAAAAATATATGGTGGTAGGTTGGGGCTGCAGTTCAGCTTGGGACATTTTTTGAGATTTTTTAAAAGACTGGCAATTTAATTTCTTGAACTAAATTAGAAAAACCAAGCAATGATCAACACGTTTATTAAACAGGCCCCTGATCATTACATCGCTTAAAGTAGTAAAGTAAATTTAAAAAAAAGTTTTATGTGTCTTACCTTATCCAAATCCTCGTCTGACTTGATTATACATACATACATACATGTCATCACGGGTGCCTTACGGCGCCGAGACCGCCTAGACGGCCCCAGGGTACCCAACGGAGGGGTTTTTAATCCCACCTCGTCGTAGCCCTACACCGAACAAGTGGCTAGCTCGTCGCGATGCTTTGAATAGAATTAATAACCCATCTATAAACAGTTTCACAAGTTGGTATAGTGAAACCAACTTGATTATAAAAATAAAATATTGTCACATTTTGCCTCCCTACGGTAACTTAAGACCCCAACAGCTTTTTTTATATCTGAGTATATAATACTAGCCAATGTAGACTGATGTGATCTGTATCAACCCATTTTATTACAATTCAAATACACCCATGATAGAACCCTAAATCCCCTAAATTTTCTGTTTTAAGTTACCAATAGTTTCGAAAACTATGTTTATAATACCTACCTTTGGGGCTAGAGAGTTTTTGTAAATAATAATCGAATTAATTAAATTAACTATAATCAATATGACCTCGGATGAGATGACAACAACCAATGCGGCATGGAAGTCCATGTTATGATGCAACATCCGCCGGCAACGCCGCTCCGTCACCCATGAGCTGAGGCTGTACCATCGATAATTACGCTTCTGTTAGTTCTTACCTAAGTCAATAGACTGTCTGAATCCATTCGTCATAGACAATCATTTTCAAGTTTTATAGTTTGGCGCCACTACACTATAAATCAATGGAAATTCTAAAATCTTTAGAAATACATTGTCTAAAATCTTTGGCACCGGGGGACCACACGCCAATGGATTTCGGCGTGTGGTCCCCCGGTGCCAAAGATTTTAGACAATGTATTTCTAAAATCTTGAAGGAAAAGACCGGAGAACGGCGCGCCGGATCTTTCTTTCTTCAAAAAATAAGCCTGGAAAATCAAAGGGGTAATGCCGCTGGCGTTCTCGGAACTCTACCACTCTCTGCCGGTCCAGAGGAGTTCTATCGCTTATAGGACGAATACCTCCTAATCTTACCTTAATTTTAATTAATATATCATTTGTTAATGTTATAAACTATTTAATGTACAGACACTATTTTATATATGTATAAATTTTAATGATTAAGTAATATAACTTACCTATAACAAATAACCAAAAGGCCTAAAATTTAAAATCTATACTAATATTACAAAACTGAAGAGTTTGTTTGTTTGAACGCGCTAATCTCAGGAACTACTGGTTTGAATTAAAATATTATTTTAGTGTTTGATAGCCCATTTATCGAGGAAAACTATAAGGCTTTAAGGCATAACATCACGCTACGACCAATAGGGGCGGAGTAACAATTAAACATGTTGCAAAAACGGGGAAAAATATTAATTTTGAGAGCGTCCGCTGCGTAAACGGTTACAGTTATGAAGACGAAGTTGCGCGAATCAGCATGTATATCATAATCGTATAATTTACTCAATATAGTGGGAGTGACCCATACTCTTGTTAAATAACATTGTATTGTAATTTACTCAATATAGTGAGAATGACCCATACTCTTGTTAAATAACATTGTATTGTAATTTACTCAATATAGTGGGAGTGACCCATACTCTTGTTAAATAACATTGTATTGTAATTTACTCAATATAGTGGGAGTGACCCATACTCTTGGTAAATAACATTGTATGGTAATTTACTCAATATAGTGGGAGTGACCCATACTCTTGTTAAATAACATTGTATTGTAATTTACTCAATATAGTGGTAGTGACCCATACTCTTGGTAAATAACATTGTATGGTAATTTACTCAATATAGTGGGAGTGACCCATACTCTTGTTAAATAACATTGTATTGTAATTTACTCAATATAGTGGGAGTGACCCATACTCTTGTTAAATAACATTGTATTGTAATTTAAGAATTTTGTAGGGCTACTTATTACCAGAGCCGCATTCAAGAATACATTGGGATCTACGCGAGTCCACCCTCAAGCTGTTCAAAAATGTCGGATTCGCTTAACTCTGTCAGATCACAGATCGTTTAAACGAGCCGTGGTTCGCATTCGGGGTTATCTTTTGCTCCATTCGAAAAGCATGGTTACAAGCGACAATGTCATATTTACTTGCAAATATAGTTCAAAATCACTTCACAAATACTTTGGGTATAGCTCGGGGTCGATTGGGGTCTGTTTATAATATTAACTAAATTTGAAGGCCCCTCTGCGCTTTATTTATTGCGTGGTACTGAAAAAAAATTGGAATCTATACAGATAACATATTTTTGAATTTTAAACATATTTTGTATAAATTTACAATATCATTCTAATATCGTTTATTTTAATATTATAAGTGAAAAATTTCTTTAAGATCCTCCGAAGCTAAAAATGCCCGATGTGCCCAAAATACTTAGAGCATTGCCCATCTTTAAAAAAATATATTAGAAAAATTAATTATATAATAAATATAATTAATTTTTATTTTTATTTTTATTTTATAAATTAATTATATAATATATAATAAATAATCTCAATTTCCTTCCTAGAATTCATTAACTTGCATCGTAATACAATCATGCTCGCTTGGCAGCGATTGGTTAGCATAATACGAAATATGACAGATTAAGCTAGTAATCATTCTATTACCATGCGTTTATGACACGATTGCACCATAGTTAATTTAAAAGAATCGAGGACCTGGACAAAATTAGAGAACAAAATTCAAAATTATTTATTTCATATAGATCTTTAGAAATATTTATGAATACTCAAAAAAAGAAAATTAATTAAGTTTTTAACAATGAGGTCTTAGAGTGCATTTGGTTATCTGCTATCATTACCAAAAGAACGACAAATATTCTTTATTAACTCGATATCAGATTAAAGACCTTAAATGCGAAGTGGTATGGAAATCTGAATTTAAAGTCAAAGTCAAAAATATTTATTTCATGTAAACCTTTACAGGCATTTTACAAAAGTAAATAAAAAAAAAGTATATATAAGGTCCTGTGTGCACTTGGCCAGGTCGCCATTCCTCCCACAGACAAATGTTGAGAATATAATACAAAATAAACAAATCGTAAACTATTAAACTATTGTCCTTGCTGGAGAAAAAAAAAACAACCCAACTGAACACACACTACCAACCAGTTTAAGACTAGGTGGTTAGCTGGTTCCATTGACTTGCAAAAGAATACTACCGAACCAAATGCACGCTACATAACCAACTAGTATAATACTAGGTAGTTAGCTGACTCCATTGACCACCCAATCATTATCTGCCATACAAGGCAACCAACTTTACCACCGAATGGTTTAACCACAAATTATAATTCTCATAGAATGCAAAACTCTTTTCGTGATGGTGTCCGAAGGGTGTACGACAAGACTAATATAAATAATAAGCACTGCTGATGTAAACTTCAAAACTAAAAGCGAATGTTAAAGAAATCGTGGTCGCTGGAGGCGCTGAAGGAATTCGTGACGGTCGCGGTGTTCTCCTGAGAAAGGGACAACTTGCTGAGCCCAATGTAAACGTAATCAGGCAAAGTGCTGAGAAATATATTACATGTTATCTTAATACTGCTTGAGACAATAACAATACATCAAGGAGAAATTCAAATGCTGTAAAGAAAAAAAGCATACTTTATAGAGAAGTGAAGTAACCAAACGAACTTAGGTATAAAACTTATTATTACTGGCTGGAAGTACTAAACTACGAGTATGTTAAAAATCTAATATTATTTAAATTATTTATATTAATTTCGGCATGTACTTATACTCGTATATATATAGCATCTAATAGCATGACAATTGCGACCTTTGTTTGATTTTCATAGTTATCTTAACTCTCAAAATAGTAACAACGGAATCTAACCTATATAGTAAAGTAAGCAAACTATTGAATGTACAGTAGCTGCATTAAGCTTCTAAAAAGCTAAGAGATCGAAAAGCAATCAAATTCCTCCTTACCAAAGCTTAAAGTATCTTGTGTCTTGTAAAGTTTGGATATATTTAGTGTTTTATATTATTAAACTAGTCAAGGACATTACAATTTATTCTAAATTTAGTTGATTAAAAAACTAACAAAATCCCTTAGGCTCACAGCACCATGAAATTATGTCGTGTCGTGATCGTTGGAGCTGAACCAGTCACTTAATTAGTCCGTATTGTTTAGGAACTAACACCAAGTTTAAAATAATTTAGGATCAAAGCCCCCAAGGCTATCGCGATTGCCTAAATTCAGTAATTTGAACTGTTTGGCACGAATGAGCCAAGGAACGCGAAACAACAAAAAAGTTTATAATATTCGTTTGATCAAGATAATTATTTGTTTTTGAGTAGATTTTTAAAAAGGACAAAAACACATTATAAATTATTGGATGGAACGTTTAAGAACTTGTTTTTTAATCTACTTGTCAGTTTACAAATTTGCTGTTTGTGTTCTAAAAAAGGTTTGTTGTAAAAACTTACCTCATATATTTCTTATGTTCGTTAACCGGAACAAAATATTCCTCATAAGGGCTCGAATTATTCATATCGACTTCTACATCTTTTTTCGTTTTCGTATTTCCATTTTTTGGAGCCAAGTTGATTAGTTCTAGATTGACAGCTTCCAACGTTTTTGTGTCTCCATTGGGTTCGTGTTTGCCGTTAGGAGCCCCGTAGCTGTCGTTAGGTTGGTTGTGGTTGGGGTCTTCTTCGTCGGGCAGGTAGGCTTTGTTGTCGAACCCATTGGCGGGTGGGGACGGAGGCCTTTGCTGGGGACGCGGCGCATCGCGCGGGGACGCCGAGCGACTGTTGTTATCCATGGCTTTTGAGGCGGATAGACATCTGTGAAACAAAAAAAAACTTTTAATAGAGGTACACCACACACCTACAGGCCTGTGTAAACGCAACGGGAGCGGCTGCCGAGGCAGCAGCCAAAATTAAACATCAAAAATATCAAAATTTAAAAAATGCTTTTTTTTATCCCATTCGCTGTGAAAACGACTGGGGTATGGGGCTGCGAAGAACTTTGGAAATAAATTGTGTGCTCTTTTAAATGAGGCTACTGGTGATCCCCGTTACGGATATTTCTTTAAACAACGCGTATACTGCCAGTGGGCAGTGCAAAGGGGGAATGCAGCCAGTGTTATGCGAACATTCGGAGCGGGAAAGGGTCTGGACTTAGTGGACATGTAGATTTATATATTTATATTAGACCTTTTTCTTTATTATGTTTCTTTGTAGGTTTCTTTTTTTCATTAGTCTATATTTGGATAAGGTTTTATTAGTATTATGTTTTAGTTATATAGGGGTTAGAAGATTTAATATATTTAGGAGCTAAGTAATTTATTAATGGAGATCTTAGTGAATTGTGGTTTCTAGAAACACAGTATGAATCCGGGAAAGAATCGTAATTATAATAAAAAATTAAACTAATAGTTGTGACACTAAACTAATAAATGAGAAGTATACTAAACCGCTGAAAAAATATTTTAGGAGTATAAGAGCTGGTGGAGATCTAAGCTAAATAACAAAACAACTATATTTGACTATTTAAATTTACTACAAAATTTTGTAACAAAAACTTTCGATTTTAGCCTTCCATATTTCAGCTCATCCGGGGAAATCCAGCACACCTAATTACGTAAAAAGTGTATTTGTAAATATTTTTGTTCATCATCTATTCTTATTCAAAAATTGTTTTCGTCTAGGAAAATGGGCAGCGTTAACACCACAGATTGCGTCTCAACAATTGGCCACGGTCACGCTCGACCTGAGTTCTAGATTCCTTTAGTAATTCTAAAACTTGTCTAGTTCATTGTCTGGCCAAGACAAACAATATTTCCACATTTAATAATATTATCTTTCAATTTTTTTCATTAACTTATGTAATATAAGTTATACTCGTATGTACCTATAGATATATGAAGAAGAAGTCGCTGTTCATGTAAGTGAGTTTAAGTGACTGAATGATTATAAAAGAAATTCCTTTCATAATCGATGTAGATGGTCACCGCAAGTTGATTCTCTCTCCTACCTTAGTCATCGTATTGACTTGTTTAATGAATAAAATGCTAATGGAACCGAATAAGGAATGGATGACGTTAAAAGAGGTGCGAGATTTTAGACCGCTTTTAAAACAATCAATAAATTTTAATAAGTATTCAATTAAATATTCAAAGCAAATAGCGAGCACAAATGAAGAACCAAACAAACATTAGTCATGTCAATATACAGAGAACTCGATGTCCTTACTCCCAATCGAGATCGTGCTAACGAGGCGAACAACCTCTTACTGTAGACAAACTACCTACGACCTAGCTGATCAAACTATTTTGGGGTTATATATTTCTGCCTGTCTAACCCTTATAGACAACCCTTTCACCTGTGAACCCTACGGCTGCTGTACAGTCTCAGGGCGTCTTAAAGTAGGTACCTACTACATGAGTCCTTCCTTAAATGAAATAAAAAATATTAATTTATAAAAGATAAAGAGAATCAAATAATATAACATATAGATATATAATAAAAAAAAACAATTATTATAGATTATAATCAGGCACCTATATACACTAACAAACATGCACCTATAATAGAACATTCTGAATAATTGATAATTTGACAATAATATTATTATTATTATAACACAATTAAGTTCTACTACTTGTACTATTATTTCTTCTGGGGTTCTACTCTAAAATAGTTAATTATTAATTAATTAGTATATAAAAATTGGTGTACATAGATATAACTAAAATAAATAATGATGACAAAAATAACGAATAAATGCAAGAAAAATTCCATAAGGTAAAACTTAAAGAAATATACAATATACGTACTCATACATATACAATATACACTCTATACATAATTTTAGATACAAAAATTTTTAAAAAACCTTTTCTCAAATTAAATCATCCATAAACATTATACCATAAAAAGGGAAGATTTATGGAAGAAAGGAATAAGCTATTTAAATATTCGAAGAAGCAAAGCGTATAAAGAATCAGTTAATTGAAACGCATCTAGATGGATAGATTTGGACCCGGCCTCGCTGGCTACAGGTAATTTAGCGCTATAACAACTGAATCTTTGTTCCTGAAGTCGGTTGAGTAACTTTCTCACGCAATTCTAACAAAAAACACTACACAATTATTTGAATGCAGCGGTTTGGCTTATCCATATTACGCTTAGAAAGCGCAATTAATATTAAATACTCAAAACGTAACATAATATTTAATATTTATTATACTTTACAATTATTCAATAATTAAGTGTAACCCCCTTTATTCGTATTAAGTTTTATCCTCAACATGGCTCTTTCTTCTATATTTGATAAAATGACATTTGATGGAAAAAATACAGAAGTTTCTAGAGTTAATAGTGGAGCTGAGGACACGACATATATAGAGGTAAATATTTAAGAGATTTTAAAGGATATTAATATCTTTTAAAAGTTTTGTGATACATTTATTAAGCTGAAACTGCTTAACCCTAGATCTAACCAGTGACCTAAGAATTAGTTTATCCGGAATTACAATGCCGGGTGAACTGTAATGTTGAGGTCTGGTACGAATAGCTCATAGAACCGTGCTATGGATTCTGGATAAAAGGGCGACATTCTATGTCAAATAGGTGCTTCTAAAATTCAGAAATAATCCGCTCTCGAGCGCGTTTCACAGCTGAGGTAAGCGGGTACTGAACTCAGCTATAATTGGCTGTGTAATAGGATTTAGTGAACAATTGATATTATCCGATAGCCGACTGTCCTAGACTATGTCGAAACTATTGTTTAATTACCAGCATTTTTTATTATTATAAGCAGTTCCAGGTATGTAACTGTTCAAATTTTGTTTTTTAATCATGTTTATTGTTTAGTTTGTTTTTTTAATAATATTGAACTATTTTACAAGTGTTAGGTTGTTATTTTTGATTTAAACGCCACTATATTTGTTAATACTTTGATTTACCTTAATAGTTTACTTTAGTCTGAAATCTTAATTTAACTGAAATTGAAATTAAACGTATATCGGAACGATAACTTGTTTATATTTTTGGAAATACGCTACCTAACCGTTAATCGAACACAGATATATCGTTAAAAGCTTAGGTTGAAAGTGTTTGAATCCCGGCACATACCTATGCTTTAAACCTATACGTCTTGTTACCACAATTGCTATTAATTTTCCATTCCATTCTTTTGGTTCCCAGTTACAAATTATTTTGATAATTATTAAACTTCATAGCCAATTTAGTGATGAATTATGGACATTGTGGGCTGCACTTGCCTTATTGGAACTTTTAGGAATTGGCAAGTTTTAGTTTGTGTCGGATAAGCAATAGTATCAGTTTTGTAGTACGTGTATTAAAATTTTCTATTGTACATAGGCGAGTTTAATGCCTTAGGAATTTTCTACCAACTAACCTTTGAGAGAGTGAAATATGAATATATTAAATATAATGTAATAAATTAGGGTAGGGTACTTGAGAAGGAAGAGGAACATAAATTTTTTAACTAATGCTTAAAAATTACCTCTTATATTTGTTTAAAAAATGTGAGTTATTACCTACTTGTTAGATTTAATTTCCGCACTTTATTGTTTTGCAACCGACCGCCTCTTAGGTAAATGCATAATTGTACGCAGTAGAAACAAGTTATTATAAATATTGAGGAAATTAACGAAGCATATTAAATATACAAGTGGGCGGCGGCACGTCGGTTTTATATCCTTTATAGAAAAAATATAAGAACAAAAGTTCACCATATCGTTTATTAGTCGACGATAAAACCTTACGATAAAAACCGATTTGATAGCAGACTATAATATTGCATTTACAAATAACCATAAAACATTTGCAGCCGAAGCTTGGATCTATAAATTAATTGCTGTAAACACAATGAAAATATAATAATTAATATAAAATTTTGGAAAAGAACATAATTCAGTAGGCGTCTTCGAGCGCGGTCTTTGCCGAAAATCTTAAGAGTTTTAAATACCTACGCTTATTAATGAAATTATCTATATGTTAGATTTTTATTACATTTATAGTTTTGTTATTTTATCCTAAAATACCTTTATTGTTTTAATAAACATCAACATTGAAATGGAACATATACGAGTAAATCAATCTACTTCTTCACTCGTAGATCCATGGAACAAAAGTCATAAAATGTCTTGCAAAGTCAGATTTACAAACCCATAGGTTATTGACGGATTGTCCGGTTGCGATTGTCCCATCTATCATGATAGTCGGGAAGACGATGGCATACTGATATCTATAATAACAATTCAATTTATGTACCTCTTCGCTCGTGGTTTCACAGAACAAAATCTCCCGTCAGAATTACAATAATATTGCTTCGCATGGTCAGATTTACAGACCCACGGGTTTTTGATAAACGTTCCCGTTGCGCCATCTGTCATGTTAGTCGCGAAGACGTTGGCATACTGACATGTTTGAAAACAATAACAAATGTAACAAAGAGATTCATAGTGGATTGTCATTGATACAGAGTGATTATATATTTTTTCTTATTGTTAAACGTGTTTATAGGAATCGCTTCTCTATATCGGAAGTTGATAATTATAATTATTTGTAATGCTATAATTTTTAAATAGATTTAACTACTCATTTGTAATGTGGCAACTGTAACAATGTTGATTGGCGAAATATATAATCGAAAAATAAGGTAATGTACTCTAACTGTTGGTTAAACCTTACACTTAAAAACACTACAGTGTCTACATCAGCCCCTGTGTCTAGCTTTCGTGGACTATGAGAAAGCCTTCGATTCGATAGAAACATGGGCGCATCGCCCATGTTTCTATCGAATCGTTCGAATTCGAAATAGCGGTAGTCACTCCAGCGGTGCCAAATTGACTACCGCTATTTCGAAGTACTAAAGTGTTTGTATAAAAACGCCACCATGTCAGTTCGCCTCCAAGACCAGACTTAAAGACCCATCCAGCTACAGCGAGGAGTAAGACAGGGAGACGTAATCTCCCCGAAACTTTTTACTGTGGCATTGGAGGATGTCTTCAAACTCTTGGACTGGAGAAGATTTGGCATCAACATTAATTGCGAGTACTTCACTAACCTTCGATTTGCCGATGATATCGTATTCATGTCCCAAATACCGCAATGTTTAAAAACCAAGTGTCCGAGCAGTGTGTGTTGCCAGTGATGACTTACGGATCAGAGACGTGGTCGCTTACTATGGGCCTCATGAAAAAGCTCACAGTCACACAAAGGGCGATCCTTGGGGGAGGCCTATGTCCAGCAGTGGACGCGCAAAGAAAGGCTGGCATGATGATGATGAATTCATTATTATTTGCTTACTTGAATAATATCATAATAAGCAAATTAAATTCTTATTTTTTAAGAGTGGCAAATAAACATGGGCACTTCAGTTTAGATTTCTCATTGTTTTTACAGAATTAGTACTTAATATTTAAATTTTAAATCTGAGAGAGTATGAAATATGTCCCCGGTTCAAACACCGGTGTGTACCAATGAGTTTTTAATTGAAAAAAATATGTACCTACATTTGTTTGACAACGCTATAAGTGCCTCGGCGAGCACGTTAAGTTGTCGGTTTGTTTATTGATGGGTCTTTTAAATATATTCCAACACCGCAACGAGTTGAGTAGTTCGGTGTAGGCACATGGTTACGTGGTACAAATAAAACTCCTAGCTACCTACCTTTTACCGTATTTAAATTTTTAACAAACTTTTGGGGGTTTCACCGATAACTCATATTTAATGAAAAAAAATGTATCTAATACATAAAAAAAATAGTAGATATAATATATATATATTTAAGTAATTTTAGTAAAAGATAATGAGAAACTCAAAACCAAAACAAGAAAGCTACCTTCTGGAAAAATACATGAAGAAAATCATAAACGTTTAGAGCTGAAAGACGTTAAGGTTGAACACGCTGTATGTGCGGGTTATTTATTTACATACTTGTGACTTGTAAACATAATGTGAAGATGAATCGATAATAATTTAATTGATATATGTTATGTATTAAACATGTAGCCTTTCAGTTATCTTATATACTTACATATAGACATTATTACCATTTGTTATAGCTACACCAAGAAACATAAAAACATATAAAACTTGATAGGTACAGTCGGCCAAAAAAGTGGTTATAAATGATAAAGATATCAGTAACTATCAGAATATTATGCAAGGGGAAATACACCTTATTGTTTTATAAGTGCAAACGAACTTCAACCATAGGTAGACCACAGTTTTGGCCGACTGTACCTACAGGGATTTAATACCAAATTATCATTTCGTAGCATGTGACCTTACAGTTACTTGATGAAAGTATTGGAAAACGGCAAGTATCAAGGTCCAAGAATGAATACAACTAATTCACAAGCTTATAACAGTTGGTTTCATCTATTAATCCATTTCCTTAATTGTATCCATTTAGAGTTCTCAACCTTTTCATGACTATCCTGTTTATTATGACCGCACCTACCAAGTTTACTTCATAGATGGAATGCTTGCCATCCAGTTGTGAAAGGCTTCGAGGCTGCTCGCCAAATGCCTTAAGAGCCAAATACTTGAGTCAGTAACAAGCCTTTGTTTTACCTTAAACAATCTTATTAAAAGGCAACAAGGTCTATTATAGACTGGAGTTTTATAACTTTGTTCCTTATGTGGTTAATGGGCTATGATTAGAAATTAAGAGCATACCACCCAGTATAGTCACACATACTAATATTATAAAGCTGAAGAGTTTGTTTGGTTGAACGCGCTAATCTCTGGAACTACTGGTTCGAATTGAAAAATTATTTTAGTGTTGTGAGGAAGGTTATATAGCTACGACCATAGAAATGGGACATCAATGAAAAAGGCAAAAACGGGGAAAATTTATCCCTTTGAGAGCTTTCGTTGTAAACGGTTAAAGTTGCGAAGAGAGACGAAGTTCAGCCGGTGAGCTAGTATTAGTAAATTAATAAAGCTACGATTATTTTAAAATAAACATATTATATGTCCTTTTTTATCATAGATTTATCTGTTTGGTATGCCCCTAGTGACTTTAACGAGGATATACTATGTAAATAATAATCCTGGCAGTAAACTGGGTGTGTCTGTATGTATATATTAATCCCTTCGTTGTTTAGTGGTTAAACCATTGACGTTGTATACGTAGCCACCTACTTCAGTTCGATTCCCACTCATGGAGACTAGGATATTACATGGATATTAGGTAGAACGCTTTTCTGTAGTTTGCTTTGGTGCTTATAACATAATATATATATTACTATCATCGCGCTAGGTCATATTTCTTCCAACGAATATCGCTGAAAATTCAGAGGGGCAATGCGTTGAGTATTTTGAACACGTGCGCAGCATCGGAAGATTTTCAAGAATTATTTTATTTAGTTAGTTATTAGTTAATTTTTTCTTTTTGTTTGTATATTTTATTGAATAAAAAAAAAAAAAGTATAATTGTTTCTAGTATAAGTCTTAGGGCATTATGTGTGAAATATCTTAGTATAATCAATCATTGATGGAACCCTGAAATCTCACAACAAAATGGTTTAAGCTATATTTTTAAATTATTATTCAAATCTTCGATCAGAAAAAAAACATATTTGAGAAACTCTTGCATAACAATAATTAAAAACATAATTAGCATTTTAATATATTACGAGTATTAATTACCATTCAAGATGTTTATATCTACTTTAAGTAATGTAGTGTCTAGAAGTGATTACCTAGGTTAATTACTTAATGTAAAGTCACGTTTTGAGTGAGGTATTCAAAACAATTTAAGCACCTGAGACGCGTGTGAAAAACACATGCATTTTTTACACAGCCAGCAATATATAAATACTTAACACGGCTCCGGGCTGTGTGGTGGCCGCGTTGCTCTATGTAATAATATATTTAAAAAAAAAAGTATATCAGATTCCTAGGTTTTATTGAAGATATTTTACACTTAAATCTATATTCATTATCTTAAAACGCACGTATTAACAATATGATATAAAAACAGTTTAAGATTAATTAAAATTTTATGAAATCGGTCAAGTAAATTTTTAATAAATAAAAATTCCCCGGAAATCAAAATTTATGCCTAGCTATCCGCTAAAACAATGAAATCTATAGTTAGTTAGTGCTAAAGGACGAGGTTAGTATTACTAGTTAATATTAATAAACTGTTAATAAGTACAAAATGCAATGGCATCGCCACACCGACTAGCAAAAAATTTGAAAATGATTTCTACTTGAGACGGTACAAATAGTATGATACTAATTTACTTGAATGAACTCAAATATTTCAATGACACAGTTTATTATATTAAAATAATAAATGAATTAACATATTTAAAACTACTTAAAGTAAAAAGTAATTTAATAATAATGATGACTGACTCATTAAGCATCCGTTTGCAATTTCTATTAATAAAACTATCTAATCGACACCTTTTAACTAATCACTTTTGGCAACAAACCATCTTGTGTTGGTTCGTTGTTAGTAACATTAACAACCGCTCGTTGATTAGATAGTATTGCAATATCTGAGTTGGCACCAAATTCTCTAGAAACTAGAACTGCTAATATGTGAAGGCCTTTGTGAAGCAACTTAAAATAATGCTACGAAACACTATTTATGTTGCTATTACTTGCTAGACATGTAAATAAAGGAATATATGAAACGTTGTCTTTTATAGTATAATTGTCTTTTTACCGCTCGTTTTGTAACTGCGAGTTGTTGGTCTTTCGGACTACCTTATCCATATCTATCTATCCATCCATACTAACTAGGATGTTTTGAGTTTAGTCTGTCGGTTCATCATTGTAACGAAAACGCCTGAAATAAGTTTTAAACCTACCATGACCTATAGAATAGGGTTTTCTACATCGTTTTCTGGTCGAGTTTTAAGTTTCCTTTAAAAGTTTATTTTATTTATTTATTTAAAAATAACAAAAAAAAATCGCCTTTGTCGCCGCCCATTTCGAACTGCATTATTTAACCGGCATTAGTACGTTTGTGAGAGTTTAACGGCAAAACTACGAGTACAAACCCGGTAGGTATTTAGTGTTTCAGAAGTTGTTTCTTCTAAGTTAATAGAAAATAATAAAGTCTTTATAAAGACGGAATAAGTAGATTTACCAAAACAAATAGTGAACCTGCTAACTCAGAAAACAAAGAAATCGTTTTCTATAAAGGAAGCAGGGTCAATAACTTCGGATATAGATAGGAAGAGAATAGAATAACTGCTATTATAGATAATATCGGTGCATGGAGGACCGAGTCGACTCGATCATGCGGTTGTCTCTGGTCGCCGACGTCGCGCGTCGCGGCAGATATACTCCGTTACTGCAAATTGACTGGCGGATTGTTGACCTTAAAACTTTTTGGCAACACTTGACGCAAATCTTTCTCATTTTAAGACGCTACAAAAGACGATTAGTTCCGTTACTAAAATTGTGGTAATTTTTAAACAAATGTTGCAGCATGACGAAATTGATGGTCAAAATATTAATGGTTCAAATATGTTCAACCATGCCAAATATTTGGAATTTAGTACAATTTGGTTAATAGCACTACTAGAAGAAATACATTTGTATGAACCATAAAGAATATATGTAAGTATATTTTGGCATAATATTTTTTTAAGCTTCGGTTAACTATCAAATAATTTAAAAGTTAAAACTATTCTAATTTGTAAAAACATTTGGAGTCACGTTGTTATTGTACAGTTGGTGAAAGGTGAAGAGACAAAGCAAAAACAGTAGACAGACAACCTACGATTATTGCTAGAGCAAAAAACTGTGGTAGCACTAAAACTGTTTTATAAGTAATTAAAATCTACGATCTATCTAATCTACCCTTAAAGGAAAACAGATCTTCTAATTGCTTTAGTGGGCAAACTGCATCCGGCGCTAATTATTCTCATATAAATAGTCATGGAATAAATGTATATTGATATATCTCTACATGTACATGTATGTGTTGTTACATGCAACGTCCATAAAATATTATTCATAATGTGCAATTTATTGACAAAATACCGGTATACATTAGTCGTTTCCTTTCTGACCTCGGCCTTCACAAAACCAGAATCACTTTTATTGCGTTTTGCTTATTATTAATCCACATGTCTATTGCACCAAGGTTTAGTGTACGTGACACTTGTTTGAATGTGAAATATTACCAAATTTCGGGGTTAGGTCAAAGCTAATTTACACTTTTTGATAATATAATTCATATTAAAATGTTATAATGTAAAGTGGCTCTAAAAGTGCGCCTTACAGGACACTCAAAACAGTCTAAAGTTTAAGAAAATCAGTATTACTTTTATGGCGCCTCTCTCATTGTTAATCCACATGTCCATTGCACCAAGGTTTTGTGTACGTGACACTCGTTTAAATGTGGAATATTACCAAGTTTTGGGGCTATTTCAAAACCAAGTTGCACATTTTGATAAACACAAATTGGTGTTCATTTTTTACACGCAGGAGCATATTATCTTATCTGGCAGGAGACCCAATACTAAATAAAGACTTCACCTGTTTAAAATTTTCTGATTATTTTATCTTTTATCATCAAATACATGGCGAATTTGAAAGGTTGTACTTTGGGCTAAAATGAAGATCTACTGATAAAATCAAACAACTTTTGGAACCATGGAACCATGTGTCGCAATGAAAAAAGTTTTGCTTTCCCCTTACAAATTGCTAATTTTAATATTACTATTTTGTATGGAGAAACCATTTTTATATCATATTGTTACTTTTATAGGACATAGTAAAATATTTATAAAATTAAAATACACTTTAACTTGTATACTCACTATTATTACTACGTAAACAATAGTCGTAGATTCTTCACACATGATGAGCTACGTCTGGCCTAGACGTTAGGTAATTCTGATCGTGGATTGACTTACAACGCTTATAGCACGAGAGCCAGTACATTTTTTTGTTCTCAAAAGACATATGGATATATGGTTTGCTCACAAAAGACTCAGACAGATTAAACGAGTTTTAGAAAACTTTGGCTTCAAGATTAATCATCGGATTAATTTTATACATCCCACTACAGATTTGAATTAAACATGTTTAATTTTGAATAGCTTACTCATATCTACCTCAATGTCAAGTGATGTTCAGTTAGACATAAATGTACATTGTATTTTTTAAGTGTGAGGTCACGATTAAAATGAATCACGAGATCCTGGTCTATTTTTGAGAGTTGTTGCATCAAATCTGCATACAATCGAAGGCTTTAGTGGAATCACTAGTTATACTTGGGTGGGCAGCCTCAACTAACACAACTCCTTATAGTATTGACTTGTCATAATAGTGTTTGTTTTAGAGCCTTTCTCTTTAAGTCTTGTGAAGGAAGTTAAATTGATAATGATTGTATTTACTGATAAATGGATGGAGTGAAATATTTTTGGAGTTTATTTTCATGTTAGCCTATTAGATAGAAACATTTTAACAGAAAAAATAATAAAAAATAAGCATTTTAGTTTTATTACAAAGTCATATTAACAAATATCTATGGAAATGCGCTTACAAACACGCTATTGACTGAATTCAAGTTAGCGAAGAAAACGGTTTGTAATAAATAGTTTGTAACATATAAACAACTGACTGTCACTGATGACGCCGCTCCATAGAGAGGCGAAATATTTGGCAATAAAATTTTATAGCTTCAATTTATATATTTTACCAAGTAAGTAACATATAAACAATTAATTAGTCATATTTAACGATATAAGGACTGGTATTAAACCCAAATTAGATACTTCTCTTAACAGTGCCATGACTAAAGATAAATTTCTTAAACTTTGAGCAACAAAGCAACTTAGCAAAGTAAATTGTTTCATAACCGTGGGAGAGGCTTATGTTGATTCAATTTCCATGAATTTTTATATATATAATTTAGTTTTTTCTCGTTCAATCTAAAGCCGCTTAATTGACAGCAAGGACTTGCTTACTGGGAATATATAATACGTCATAATACCAGTCTGACGTGGGATTTACTATTGTTTAAATGCTATTATTGAATCACTAGAATTATAGTTTTAGTAGCAGTTGTTTAGATACCTAATGATTTTAAGATTTTTGTTTCACTATACAGGTATTGGATTATTAATTTTAATTGAAGTGCAGTTGTCAGAATTATCTACTTTTTAATTTTTCATTTGATAATTAATACTTTAAACATGGTTACAATTTACGTAAGCGTGTCTACGTATTTCTTGCTTCTTTTAAATGATTAAGAGTTGGAGTCTTAATACTTAAGCTTTTTTCACTTTATGAAGAAGAAATACAGATAGACTGCATATAATATATTTGTTATGTACAGGTGCGCGGGCGCGACGGCCTCGCTCGAATACTTTCGCGCAACTCCCGCGCAGATTGGGTTGCGCAACATCAACGCCCCTGCCTTGGAGACCTAGCGCGGCGCCCAATCCTACGACCTCCACTTCGAGGGTAAGCTGCTACAGTTCGTGATTGGAATCCATTTCTTCCTGTTTTGACTTTAACTATTGATTTTACAAATTAAATATTGATTTTGAGTGTAGTGACAAAATGGACTTGGCAAGCTGTGATGTGGTCAGTCGAATTAAGCTAAGATTTACAACAGTATAGATGGTATTGAAATCTAAAAGATTAATAATATAATTCTTTAATAATTTGTTAAACATATTACTTATTACAGTTTTTTTTTAGTTTACATTAAAATTTAGTTTATTTAGTTTTGTTATAAGTATGTTTATTTTGTCTTTATTAGTAAAAGAGTTGCTAATAAATAATTAATTATACAACAACAATTAATATCATCAAAGGATCTAGGATTGTCAAGGCAGGTGTAACTTCCGGTCATAGTCGGTACTGCTTAAAGAAGAAAGGTCAATGAAACCATACAACAGTATTATTCAAAAATATTTGTTTATTTCTAACACAGACGCTTACTCTCTTCTTTCATTAGCACAATTTCTGTATCCGGTTTTATTTTAAGTCACATGCCTCAATGTTTAAAAACGAAACACCGACTCGGCTCATAAAATATTTGATTGTAAAATTGGCGTGAAATTAAATTTACGAAATTGGTAATTTATTGGTGACGGCAAGTTTGATAGTGCTGTACTTGTTATCAGATTTTTCTCTTCTTGGTGATTGATAAACGACCGGAATGTCCAGACGTAGCACAAAGCTCTAGAACGGTTCTGAAAGATCCAAACTTATTCCAGTAATGGAGTTTGTAAGGACTGTCAATGCGGGCGATATACAAGACATTTAGTACAGCATATTTAGTGAAACGTAATCTAACAAGAATTTCCGAGAGAGCCTCGCCTTCATACATTCCTGAATATAATTATTCATTCGACCTACCCATTGTATTTTGAATTAAATCTTTTACACCTACCCAAGAATGTATTGAATTTAATGATTCACAGGGATGTAAGTTAAATAAAAACGCCTACAATTGTTCTTAAAATCCCACCTTTATCAGCTTTGGTGCAAACTTTATTTCTTTAGACGAATACTTAAAACTAAAATACGTAATAGAATTGTTGACATAATCTGAAATATTAACAATGCTTAAAGAGAAGTAATGTAGTAAATAGTTTTAGAAAGACCAGCGATTGAATTGGAGACTGTAAAACTGTAAATAAACTATCTCGTGGGTTTGCTGTCTTTCTCATCCAAGTTAAACTTGTCACATTCCGAAGTTTGTTTTTCTATTTAAGTGGTCGCTGGACAACCTTCACAATATTTGCCGAGAATTTGAGGTTTTTAGAAAATATCTAACTAGATAAGGATTCAGCTTAATAACTGTCAGGTCTTATCGATAGCTTACGGTCTCTTACTTCACTATATTAGTGAAGAAAGATGACTTTAATTCTCCAATAACCTGCACCACCAAAATAATGCAAGACTTCCTTAAAACGAAGACTTCCTTTCAAATTAGGAAGTCTGTTTAAGGATGTCCATATCTTGCTATAAACACAATATCATAACTGTGCTTGCGTAACTGTCTGCGATGCCTTGAATTTGGTCCCATATCCGGCGCACGCGCAGACGGAAATGCACACTTATTATTGGTTTATTTTTAATCCAGATTTAAGTCTTCAACTTTTCAACAACTGCCAATTAATTTAAGGTTATTTTAATTTACTTTTAAAATGTTGTATACAAGGACTCTTCATTCGCATTTGTTATATTATATAAACATAAAAAAAAATATTAATAAATGTGTAAAGATTTTCTGTTATACCTAATAATACTATATGTCATTATACTTGTATATTATCACAAATTAGCTCAAATACAACAACAATAATTATGACCAATTATTACATTATTTCATTATAAATTCGCCTACTTACTAATACCAACTACGACTTATAGTTAGTTATACATAACTTAATATAACATACATATATTCAAATTACATTGGAATATTTTAGCATAAGGCCTAGACATCAATTTTATAATTTTATTACCTCTGCCTAACTACATTTACTATGGCAGAACATTGCGATGTTTATACTCGTATGTACTTACATTCAGTAAAAGTGCGAGGGAATTTTTATGATCCCTCTCTAATTGATTGGATGATGTAAGTGATTGACTTTCTAAGAAAATAACCATTCGAACGTGTGTATGTATTGTGTGTGGAATGGTGCAGACAGGTACACGCACACAATGATACTTATTCATGAGAAAAATCCTTAAACGGAAAATTTGATGTACAACCGAGGGGCTGGCATAGACTGTTATAGAGAAAGACACTACGTGAATAGAGTTGATTCCAGGAAAGGAAAAGAAGGTACGTGTTTAATAATAATAATAATAATATGTAGGACAATTTACACATATTGCTTTGGCCACAAACTAAGCTCTAGGCTTGTACTATGTGTACCAGAAACAACGATAAAATACATATTATATTTTATAAACACCCAGACCATGACAAACTGTACAGAAAAAACGTATTAATTAATATTTTTTTGCCATGGGTGGGAATCGAACCCACGACCTCCGGATACAACGCCAAAGGCCCAACCACTAGTCTACGGAGGCTGTCAAGGCTGTAATACATTTATCTACCTCGTCATATTTGTTTAGTTATAGCTAGTGCGCGGAATGTGACTCTATACCCGGTGATGGTAAACGATAGTAAAAGAGAAAAAAAACAACAATGCCGATTCACGCTTTTTTTAAAAGCATCATTTTCTGCCTGTACCTAGTACCTAACTCAAAAAGTTCACTATCAAGTGGCAATCAGTATTTACGATTGACCAAATTTTGACAGTGGAAAAGTTCTGGAGTGCAAAAAAATATATATAAATAAATAAAATACATAATTTTAATTTCAGAATATCCCTCTATAATATAGATGATACTTTAAATATTTTTCTATATTAAAACAATAATTTTATTATTTATTACTTGTGCACCCTAGGCTTATTTCACTCTCTCAAAGGTTAGCTGGCAGAAAATGTCTAAGGCATTAAACTCGCCTATGTATATTTTTGTGCAATAAAGGATTTTAAATATATAAAATAAAATATATCATGAATTTGTCGGTCTGTCATCAGCATCAGCAAAGTCGCATGCTGTGCTCCAAAAATAAAGAGTACTTAAGGCACGTTAGATATTATATACGAGTAGATATCTCCTTTTCACACTTTTGCTGATAATGTTGCGTGTGCGTTGTTACTATTATAAAATTGTTTATTACTTTGTATGTCTAATCCTAGCCATGTATGTAATATTGATTAAATAAACAAATCTAACGAGCTTTAAGTTCCTGGGTAAGTAAGTATATACGGTACGCTTAAGAAATCACTCCAGAGTGGGTGTGAAAATAATATACCTCTATTATAGTCCCGAAAAGAGACAAAGATAATGTCATTGTGTTCTCTAACGACAGATTGTGTAAACCATTTTGCAATTCAAAATTTAGATCGGTGTACTGTCTCAATCGACTTTATTTCATTTCAAGTTTTAAATAGGTATCTGTATTACTAAAGCTAATTTGTTCTATATTAAAAAAATATCTAGCCACTTGTTCGGTGTAGACTCATACCATCGGCTACGACGAGGTGGGATTAAAACCCCTCCGCTGGGTACCCTGGGGCCGTCTAGGCGCCCGAGACCGCCGATGTGTGAAGGTATGTATTAAAAAAAATACGAGATTTTTTACTTATTTTTTTTCTGATCGGTTCTGTGCATTCAGCATTATTTTTATGGAATGCTTTTCCAAGACGGCGCTGACAGGACCATATAGTATTTGGTTGGATAAAGAGGGAAGTGAACACAGTAAAGGGGAGAAATGAATTCGGAAAGGCCTTTAACCTTGCGCCTCAAATCCGGGAATACTACAGTTCACTACCCTGACTCGGGTCAGGGGTCAGGGTAGTGAACTCCACGCCATGGACCCGCCACACCAACGGATAATACATGGATATCTAACAATATAGTCTTTCTATAAGGTATGCTAAACGTACATGAGTTAGCCTGTTTCCAGATGAACAATCCGAAAGTGTTTTGGTCGTTAAACATTGTCACTGAAATGTTCACACATCTTTACTTTCCATTTTTAATGTGGTTGGGCTCGTCTCCGTAAATGCTAAATGCAACACAAATATTTGTTTAAAACCTTTCATTTTAGCAGGTATTTACACCTAAATTACTATATGGTTGTCTTTATTTAACTATGTTCCTTATCTACACATATATATGTATACTTATGTACCTTATATATATATATCTCAGTAGCTAAATGTTTTTCAGGAACCATAGGCAGTCATTTTCAGTAACTTACCCCTTAAAGTTAATTTGCTGAAAATTATTAAAGCTTGCCACTTTGTTAATTATCAGTAACGAAACTAAAACACTGTATATTGTAAAATCAGACGAGAGTTATTAACTTATAAAGGAACTCCTTTCAGAGTGCTGTAAATTATTTTTTTCTTATCATAAGCTCGGGTCGGAGGGTAGTGAACAGAGTGAAGGGGAGAGTTAAATTCGGAAAGGCCTTAAATCCTGCTTCGTGGTCTCAAGTCCGGGAACACTGGAGTTCACTCCCCTGCCTTCTAATCATGCGATGGACCCGCCACTCGAACGGAGAATCCATGAATAACATTGTCTCTCTATAAGGTATGCTAACCCTACATGCGTTATTCTGTTTCCAGATAAACAATCTCAAAGTTTTTATTAATACCGTATGCATAGGTATTTTTAACCATCAAACTTACCCCTCAATGTAAGTCCAGGAATCTAACTACCCTCTATTAATTATTCCTCGTATAAATTTTTAGTAACGAAAATTGCTTCTCTTTTATTTTTCAGTATCAATTGCCCATATATTTACTGTCAGCAAAAAAAATATGTCTATTTTATTCTTATTAACATTTTAATTTATTTTTGAAATAAGGCTGAATTTTAGATTTTCAATATCTACATAAAATGATTTCGAAATATCGGTACGTATATAGGTACAAGGATAACATATGCATAAAAAATATTTATTTTAAGATAGAGAATGTTTAGAGCTAAAGCAGGTTATAATTTACCTTTTCCAAGAATTTAGAGTTTACAGAATTACAAGAATTACAAGTTTATGAACAATAATATATTTTTAGAAAGTATCACTTTAAGCATATCCTATTAGAATTAGTACATAACAATCTAACGGCTTTCTTTGAATCACTTTATAATACAGATCACTTATCTACGGCATTCGTAAATCGATTGTATTAGAGATAAAAGTGTTTTTGGAGTATGAACAAGTGGTTTGTATCCGCGGTAATTATTTCGTCTGTGTTCACGCATGTTAGATTATTGAAGATTATTTTACCATCACGAGTGTTAGTAACCGACTCTATATAGAACCTTATCAAATGATCCTATCATAGTTTCGGACAGGTTGGCCCTATTCAGAAACGTATCGTTAAACCAGGTTATTATGATTAGACTAATGAAATGTGTTTTATAATTTTGTACCATGTCAATGTGACGGAGAGAAAATAGAGATTTAGCTGACCTTAGCTTAGGGAAAGGTTTAGTAAGACAGGGTTTTATAACAGGACAATAATATACTTATGCAGAAATAAAACTTCGCGCCCCTCTACTGCATGTACGACAATGCAAAGTATGTTTATAGTGTAATGAATATTTCTGAAGTACTTACATAGCTGAATATTATTAAAAAGTTAATTATTTGAACTAGTAATAGTGCTAAGAGCGATGGAGCGCGCTATGCTTGGCATTTCCTTGCGGGATCGTATTCGTAACGATGAGATCCGCAAAAGGACCAAACTAACCGACATAGCCTCCAGAATCGCCAAACTTAAGTGGCAGTGGGCAGGCCACATAGCTCGCAGAGACAGATCGGACGGCCGTTGGGGTATTAAGGTTCTCGAGTGGCGACCGCGTGCTAGAGGACGCAGGAGAGGCAGGCCCCCCACAAGATGGACCGACGACCTGAAAAAGGTCGCGGGAAGCCGATGGCTACTGGCAGCGCAGAACCGGTCGTTGTGGCCATCCTTGGGGGAGGCCTATGTCCAGCAGTGGACGCGTGAAAGGCTGGTATGATGATGATGATGATGAATAGTGCCAACAATTTCGTGTTTTCCGATTTCAGTCTAAAAGTTCAGCTAGAGTACAAAGTTCGCAACTAGCGACATTATTTTATTCCTATTTCTAATTAAGCCATTATGGCGATTCTTTGATTGATGGAATAAAATTAATACTAATATGTAAGACATTTCTCACAATATTGTCATTCACATTTGTCACATACCAGGCTTGTACTACTAGTATATATTATATTTTGTAAACACACAGAACTTTGTAAGCTATACAGGCAATATTATTTGCCATGAGTAGGAATCAAACCCACGGCCTCTGTATACAATCCCAACGGCGTGACTACTAAAACACGGAGGCGGTCAAAATTGCTAAAGTTAGTTACAGATTTTTGACGTTGTGTCCGGAGGTCGTGGGTTCAATTCCCACCTATGGCGAAAAATATTAGTACCTACGTTTTTTTGTACAATTTGTCATGGTCTGGGTGTTTATAAAATATAATATGTATTAAATCGTTCTTTCTGGTACAAGCCTAGCTTAGTTTGTGACCAGAGAAAAATGTGTAAATTGTCCTACATACTCGTATTGTTATTATATATAAATAGTTATTTTTAATTGACATCTGTAATATTTTTTTGTTGAAAATGTTTTATTGGAATAGAAATATTGTGTGAAACATAGAAACGTGTTGAATGTTGCGTGCTGTATTTCAGTGTTTAGCAAAATACTTTTTACGTTCTCAAATAATTAATTTATTATATAATAAATAAAACATTACAAAAACTAGTTTATTAAAAAAACATTGTTACATGACTGTGAAACTTGAAAGTTTTTTGCAATTCTGTCTTATGAAACGTCTCCTTCGATTTCTGTTGCAGAAATTATTTAATTTGTGCAACTTCTTACATTTGGCACGAACGACGCGACGTACGTTACGTTTTAGTTTTTGAAACATATCGTGAAATATTAGATTAACAACCAATTTAAAAATCGTCAAAACTGGAATACCCCCTCCCGCGGATTTAACGTACCGATTGTTAAATTTAGTTTTGAGTGTGAAAATTTTAAATAGTGAACAAAATATGTATATATCATACAAGAACATTTAATTGGTATTTGTGTGGGGCTCAAAACGTATTTAACATTATTTCGCTCGATCGCAAAAAAATCGAAAGACAGTGCTTTTTAGCCCGTTTTATAAATTGTATACCACTACCTACTACCTATTTTAACGGCTCCAAATATTTTTTAATCAAAATATTAGCATTTGAAGAAAATATATACAAAATTGTCACGAGTTAATTCAGATATAAGTGACAGTTTATTGACATAATTTCACCTTCAGTTCGTTATTGATTTAGGTAAAAAAATATGATAAATCGAAAACCGCTGAAATCAAACTTGATAGAAGTGGTAAACTCAAGAGAGACCAACTTAAAAATAGCATAAAATAAAACAACCACTCCTTTAATAGTAACTATTAATTATATTCGTAGGTATATTATATAATTTATTAAATTTAATATTAATAATACATAGGACTCTGTTTCCGAGCTTCAATGAGGCAGACTGACTTAAAGTAGCTTGGAGTGAGATATTAGTATGGAAATACAGTTATGTATTAAATTCTTAAAGGATTTACTATATACATTACAACGACATAAAAATAACCAGAGATCTCCGTAGACTAGTGGTTGCGCCTTTGGCGTTGTATCCGGAGGTCGTGGGTTAGATTCCCACCCATGACATAGAAATATTAGCACGTTTTTCTGTACAGTTTGTCATGGTCTGCGTGTTTATAAAATATAATAAGTATTATATCGTTGTTTCTTGTACACATAGTACAAGCCTAGAGTTTAGTTTGTGACCAATATGTGTAAATTGTCCTACATATTATTATTATTATTTCGTAATCACGCGTCTTCACATTTATTTATTTATCCGTTGTACCATCACGATGAAGGTACAAAAATGGTACACTTTGTTACGTCATGTTTCTAATAACATGTGCCACTTGTATCTTCGAAGTATTTGTGCCTAACACGGATGAATGCAAATAATGTTATTTTCGATCACCTAAATTAGGAAATCACGTTTGTAAATACATGTCAAGCAATGGTTGTGACGCGAGACGTTTACCAACGTTTGCAAAATTATTGGAAATGCGTGTGTAGCACGTTTCCATTACCACATGATTTTAACACGATAATGGGCACTACACGATGTCACATATTAAATAGGTACTTTTATTGGGAAAATATTTTTTAAGTTTTAGAAATCCGAGACCGGTCGGTGGACCTAACAAAGAATAATAAAGGTTTTCCTCGCACCTAAAATCTACCTAGAGGTAGAGGAGCGTCTGATGAGGCTCTTCGATGTTCATGCTGATTTAACTAAAAAGTATACCTCTCCCAGCGCCGGTAAGTCGGTAACCTGAATAAATAGGTGTACAAGTATAAAACTGAGAAAGAACATGCGCTTAGCCCGGATTTATGAAGGAGAATGCAGAAATAGAGAAAAGGGACACTTGGTAGTCTTGGGAACTGCGCAGATGCATTCTAAGAAGTTCTGTCAATAACTTTGAAATTAATGTTACTGCGCAGGTCTTAACATATAACTGCTAATTTATTGTAATCGGTACTTACTTCTGTGGGAATCAGTTTATAATAATAATAATAATATATATTTATTTGCCAGAACATGGAACAGAAGAATAGTGTTACAAATGATTTTATGATCAGCATATTCTACCCTATTACAGGTGTGCAAAATATTAATAAATACACAAAAATTTATCTGCGAAGACTTTTCAATAAAAAAAATATAGAGTAGTTGTAGGTTCTAAAAATTTTTAGTATAGCCTCTAAATCGGTGTAAAACCTTTTCAGAACTTAAATTGTAACTTGTGTATTAATGCATCTAAACAATAAAATGTCCACAACAGTAAGACAAAATAGCTTCGTAATGAAATATGTCTAGTTTTGTAATCCCATCCGAATTTTAATAATGTCGTTTATAATTCGGTGTAAAACCTTTTAAATTGCTAATGCTTAGCCAATGCTTAGTACTGTCAAACTGATGAAAAAACTAAATTTTCACAGTTCCAAGCAATGACTATTAATTTGACCATTACTATTTAATATGTCGTTTATATTTATAAAATTTGAGGTGGTTTGGTATCAGGTATAAGACAGAGTAACTTTCCGTAACTTTATAACAAAAAAACTGACCAAAATATCAGAATCCAGTTTGTATGTCGTCTTACAACATATAACGTTGAATATGCACTGACAAGGTTTTTGCCTAAAGCTATAATTTTGTATTGTTTTTTTGTTTTATAGGCGTTAAGTATACCTAGAGCTTGTAATGATACAAATGCTGTTTTAATGGCCGCCTCACTAGATGAAGACATTATGGAATTTCGTAATTATTTATTATTTGTTTGTCCAAGTAAAACCATATCACTTTACGAGCCATAAATAATTTTCCGGCTGAAGACATTAAAAATACATGTTTTTTTTGGTAGTGCTATATATATATATTTCTATCGTTTACAATTAGTTAACTATATATATAGATAAAATAATTGTGAACGTAATAATGTCTCGTTTGGAAATGAAAACAAATATAATTAAAAGCCGAGTATAGAAGTGCTGTGAATATACAAATTTTAACATGAATATATAGGACGATATCGTCCTATCTACTCTATGCTGATTTAAGGTAATGGCCATGAATTAGTTTTTTGAAAATGGCCATGCTTTGTACATGTCTGATATCGGGGCAAAGTTTTTACCAAAATAACGTCGTTGCAACAGAAAATTATGTAGATACAAAGTTGGTATGATGTGTAAGTGTAAGAAACGTAATGTATGAAGATCTAACAACTTTAGAACTGAAAAGCACCAATCATCAGTCAATAGATATTTTTACAAGAGACAGAAGAGAAAATGTCGCGTTTCACAAGACATACAGGCACACTGTCAATAAAAAGTGGTTGGGCCCGAATGCATAAATAATTGGCCAGTGCATCGGCGATCTCACTCTGCTGAGTTATGTAAAGGCAATGCAAGAACAGGTCCGATCAGGTTCTTTTCCGAAACTGGGTCGACGAGCTTTCCAAACTATGCCTTGCTCCTGCCTGGCGCGTGCGACTGTCTCACTGTAGGCACATTGTTGCGGCAAAGTAGACCGTAAGGCTAAGGCATACGGTGCTAGCAAAGGTTACAGTGTGTTCCTAGTTAGTCCGGCGATCTCACTCTGCTGAGTTATGTAAAGGCAATGCAAGAACAGGTCCGATCAGGTTCTTTTCCGAAACTGGGTCGACGAGCTTTCCAAACTATGCCTTGCTCCTGCCTGGCGCGTGCGACTGTCTCACTGTAGGCACATTGTTGCGGCAAAGTAGACCGTAAGGCTAAGGCATACGGTGCTAGCAAAGGTTACAGTGTGTTCCTAGTTACCTTATTACCTTTGGTTTCTGTACAAATACCGGTAACCGAAAACGGTAATTCTAGCATGTCTTGTCCTAGTATGTCTATCTGTTAGGTAGTTTTTTATGCTATAAAGCTGAATGTGCTGCTGACCAAAATTTTATACAAATACATAGATTACTAGATTTACTATTCATACTACTACACATATAAGAGCATTAGATGACCTCACTATCTCCAAAGTTTCGAGTCGCACGAAAAAAGGTTCTTACAAGGAATATCCCCTTGAGAAAACTAAGCACCATCTGTATTAATAATAATAATTTTATCAATTTTCACGTTGTAGAGAAAACCTACAATTTATGGTTCGAACCTGCAACTCCGTTTGTTTACAAAAACTCAAATGAAAATCTGAATTAAATTTTTATTATTTGAGTTGTATTTTTTAAAACTGAAGTTAAAATAATACTGTTTATCTTTTGCACCTTTTGTGTGGTTAACAAAACAGGTCTTGTTAAGCTCATTACTTGGATGTTATTATTCCAGTATTATTGACTTAAAATAAACGACCTTTTATATATAGTAATATTTAAGTAAGTATATGTTGATGACATGGTAATAGGTGATGATGAGATCGAGTCATGTAACTCCACTTTCACTCACGACGCCTCATCGGAGAGCTGAGAGCGCGCCTGTCTGTCTCAGAGTCTCTTTCCAGTATGCGGGGTTATCATCAGCCCGTCTAGGGTAGCTATTAGCAGCCAGGATATTCTCTCATGAAAGTCTTCTAAGCCAGTAGTAGTGATCTTTCAGGGTACCGTTGGGAAGCATGCGGTTAATTTCATAATTTTGGAATCATGCCGTCTGTTTAGCCGGCTAATAACATTATATTAATCGTCCTTATCTATAAATATAGTAATACAATAATTTTAGTAATGTAATTTTTGCTATGCTATTGTTATACAGGCAAGGTCAATAATTAACGAATGCTGCGGATGTTGAGCATCGGAAGACGACCATCATGCTGACAGACTCCGTTCTGGATATGATGATCTGACAAGGTCACCTTTGAAGGACCTACAGATAATACTTTAAGTCACTGTTTTAACTCCATTCTGTTCTATTCAGAGATATTTCACATAATCAGGTTAAGCCTGAACCTGACAATAAATTTGTTTTGCCACTTTTGTTTCATATCAATATTACAGAAAAAAACAACAGAGGTTTATGTTTATGTCATATTTTTTTAAGATAGACACTAGAGTTTCCAAAGTAAAATAGTTTCTCCTTTTTTAACAACCTATGGAAAAAGAGGAGTTACATGTTTTGGTTTGACCAATATATTTGTTCCTTGACGATCTGTAGCATACTAACTCCTAAAAGCGTGGAAACGATTTTAATCTTTTCCTTCGTTCCTTATAATCAGATTATAAACAAAGAAGGTTTTATAATTAAAATTTATGATGGATGCTCAGTTCAGTCTGATTTAGATTTTCGAAAGAGGGACTGCAAAATGTTGACTCTATTGTCCCAAAAACTTCCCAAGCTAGAAGACTATTTTACCAATTTATGTTTACTAAAAACTACACAAAGGTACACTATTATAATATACTAGAAATGCCCGCGGTTTCTTGCCGTTTATTATTACACTCATATTCACTTAGCGTTTTTTCTATTATATTATTTTTTTTCCTCGGCCCCTAAAGTTTGTAGCATAACGATACATATATATATAATACTTATAACCTTTCTCAATTTGTTTTTAATCCGATATGTAAGTAGTCCAAGATTTTATCTCGTTCAAACAAACTTTTCAGTTTTTTATATTAGTAAACGTTTACCACACAGAGTTCTGGCAATATTTCTGCATTCATCTGTCAGCCTGACGCAGTTCAAATACAAAACATCGAACCATTACTTCTACAATTAAAGTTTTTTGCTTTGCCTTTACAAAACATATTATATTTAAAGCAGTTGTATTTAAGTCTAATGCAGATGATTGTGGCTTCATATCGGCACCACAAAAAACCTAATTGGTTACTATTAAGGAAATATTTTACCTAAAAACCTTTTCCGCGTTGAGTTTAAAAAAATGATTGTAATCATTATGTTTATCATTACCATTTACCGGGTTATTATCTCTACCTCCTGTGCAATCATTACACTCATTCTGTGTGCTACTAGCTATATTGTGAATAGTTGATGGTAAACTAAAAAAGACATCATTATTGCTTTTGTGGGTAACGATTATATAGATATATACGTCCGTGATCGGGTGCTGCTGTGGGGGCCTTGGATCTCCGCTGGGCACGCACGTTTGATTGTTATCATATAAGAAGCGGAGATCCCGAAAAATCTTCTGCTGATAGACCGGCGCTGGCATCAAAGAAATGTTGTGTTCTGTAATTCTGTACTTTCAATATTGTAAGATAGTATATCTGCCTTGGGGTGTTCTACGCGTGCTCTTCAGTAGGATGAGAGTATATACCACATGCTATAAGCATAGGTTTAAGTCAATAACCATGCAGGACCATGCTCCTCCGATGATACGGTACATGTGGAACATCAGAGTTTTTTACTTGCTGGTACCTTTTTCTCCAGGGTGTCTCTGAGGCGATCGACTTGTGATCAGCGTTTGCGCCCTAAAAGATACCTTTTATCTATCTACTTGTAGGTATATTTTGATTACCTATACTAAAGTATGTATATTTGGGGCGTAGCTATGGTCTGTTGGGTTGGTCGCCTTGGTGGCACTTTTGCAGGGCAGTCAACGATTGACAGGTCAATGGAACCAGCTAACCACCTAGTCTTAAACTGGTTGGTTATGTAGTGTGTGTTCGGTTGGGTTGTTTTTTTTTTTTTTTTTTTCTTCCCGCAAGGACAATAGTTTAATAGTTTACGATTTGTTTATTTTGTATTATATTCTCAACATTTGTCTGTGGGAGGAATGGCGACCTGGCCAAGTACACACAGGACCTTATATATACTCTTTTTTTTTTTTTTTTGACTTTTCATAAATGCCTGTAAAGGTTTACATGAAATAAATATTTTTGACTTTTTTTTTTGACTTTTGACTTGATACTTGTTTCTTTACTTTAACAGCACTGATCGCTGCCACTATACCGGCTAAATAATAATAATTTGCATTACGAGTTTCCTTTATTAGCCTCGCTGCTTTATCGTCAATTTGACTGCTCTTTTCGACCCTGGTGGGCGATTCTCGCGCTTTCGACATTCATCTCGATTCGAGATTTTTAAACGAAAAATGACTAAATATGCCATTTTTCGTTCAAAAATATCCAACATTAAACGAAATGAATAATAAATAATAATAATAATAATATGTAGGACAATTTACACATATTGCTCTGGCTTGTACTATGTGTACCAGAAGCAACGATATAATACATATTATATTTTAATATTATATATTAATATTAATTAATAAATAATAAATATACAAATATTGAACGAAAAATTAAATATTTAGTCATTTTTTGTTTAAAAATCTCGAATGGAGATGAATGTCGAAAGCGCGAGAATTGCCCACCTGAAAGGAGATCGCTGAGAAATCGTGTTTAAGGACAGTGTTAAACCAATATAGTTCTGATCTGATCATATATTTAGAAATGTATATTCATACGACCCCAAGAGTACAAGGTTAAGCAGATGACAACAAGGCCGGACCTGGGATAGGTGACCGTTTTATAAACACCGCAACAAGCTTGTTAGGTGTTGCCTCCGAATACCATCGGCGAAACGAGGATGGGTTAATCCCTCCGCTGGGTACCCGGGCCGTTTAAACGGTTCTCAGGAGCCAAAAAGTTACCCATGATGGTATTTATTATTTTATTTTATTTCACAAGCTGCATTTTTTTATTTATTCTAAACGGTTAGGGTTTTGGGGATTTCATAAAACCTTTATAAAGATAACATTCTTAACAAACAAACAGTAACTGGGAAGACCCTAAACGTGAGCCGAATTTTAATTAAAGAGGCAATAAAAAATACTCACCAAGGTTATACAGCCAATTTAAAAAGTTGCGCGCGTCAAGCTCAACGGTTACACGGAATTAGCACTTCACTTTAGCACCTTATGTTTGTTGGTCAAAATAATGGTTACTTAATCCAGGATAGCACAATTAGCAGTTTCACAAACTAGTGTGTAACGGATGAACCGAGCCGCGAACTATTTGCATGTCGAAATAGATCGACATAAAAGTAATTGGTCGATTTGAGTGTTTCGGAATGTACAGTTCGATCGATTTGATAAGGTGTAACTAAATCACATTGTAGTTAACTGTTTCCTCCCGTGAAAGCCTGAAACAATAATAAACACATTTAATATAGATTTTTTTTTTTTTTTTAAATAGAGGCTGGTGGACTTTTATCTACCTGGTGGTAAGCAGACACCTAGAAAATCTATTTATAGGGTCGATCAATATATTGTTGTTGAAATTGATCTCACTATGCCGGCTAAATGACCAGGGACAAACACGAATTTGCATTCACGGCACCCTGAAAGGAGACAACCATCCAGACAAGAAATCGATGCAATAGTCTCCTAAAACCTGATGATCCCACAGACTAAAACCGAAACATTAGTAGGTCACTTGTCGGTCTTTGCATCTGTATGGGCAACGAAATCGGTCGGCTAGCGAAGTTATAGAGACTCCCCACCAAATCATAATGTCAGTTTATGTTATATTTGTCGATATCCCAATAGTTAGCTGAGCTTTTGTACATAAACAATTTTCATTTAATCAAATAGTTAGATAGGACAAATACTGCGTACCCGTGTAATCTTTCGGGAAACAGAAAGAGATGGGATATATATACAAAAAGTATGTATACCACCAAATATTCAGTTTCGTTTACGGTGTCTGACTGTCTGCTGCTCGCCAGTGGAATTTGCTTCCTCTGATTATTAGATCAGCCACTTCCATCAGAGTGTTCAAACGCTTGCTCACAAGTTCACAACTCATTACTTAAACTAGATCGGCGTGGCAATTTAGTTTGGTATGGTATGCATGTTTTATGTATTGCGTGTATTATATTATATACTATATTTAAGTATTGTTATGCATCAAAGATTATATTATATGTATTTCTTTTTTCAAAACAGTTCTGCAACCTAAGCGTATTTTACCCTCTCAAAGGTTAGCTGGTAGAAAAAGTCTAAGAAATAGAGAATTTTAAATGAAATAAACAAATAACCAAATTACATATATCTTTCTATTTCCCTAGATTTTTCGTTTTTTGGAACAAGCTCTCACTTCAAATTAGTAAAATAATAAAACAGTACAAAATTATGTGCTAATTTTGTTCAGTTTTAGATAGTAATATAAATATTATTGAAATATGAATCGAAATAAAGTAAGTGGGTTGAAACTAATTCGTTGTTATGATGAAGTAAGTAGATTATAATTAACCCAATTCATTATGAAACTATTTATTTACGTAATTTGTTATTGCCATCAATATTTTATTGGGATTAAAAGCATTGCATAAATGGTGAATATATTATTTACGAGTCTCTATATACATTCTGGCTTTAAATGCAAAAGGGGAATATGCAACGACTATCTAATATGAGTAAGTATTATTTTATATGATCACGACGACGTACTCGTACAACTGTAAGACGGTAAGCATATCTACATGGTCTATGTTTCCGGGCAAAACGATATCGAAAATTTGAACGTTCCTTCAGTCCCGGTAATGATAAAAGATTGTCCCAATTAGTGCAATAGCGAAGCTTAAGGCTGAGATTAACATTAGCAGTCCTTGGACAAAACCTAAAAGAAATCCACAAAAAAAACTATTTTAAAAGCAGAAAAGCTAACACTAAACTAACTATTTATGTTGGAAAATAGTTTTTTTGTTGTTAAATAATACGAACTATGTTTTTGTTGTAAAATATAATTTTCGATTTCCACTCTTAGATAAGCGTTAGTTTATAATTTAATATGTTATTAGACTCTACGTGTTACAGTTGTTGTTTAATGATATTGTCATGCCATAGTATCACGTTTTCTAGGTTTGTCTTCTGTCTGTAGTACTGTCAATTATTTATTCGACATATTTTAAGCATTAGTAAAAGATTTGTAGTTACCTAATTAGAATATTGTATAAGAATTCTAAAAAGAGTAAAGGTACCAATAATTTGATTACCCATTCATATTATTTATTTATTTATTTTATTCGGTATTCGAATACCATAGGCGAAATAAGGAGGCGTTAAACCTGAAACCGTTTGCGCCTAGGAAGGCATCCGTGAAGATACATATATTATAGGTATAATCTGAATATTATCCAAAAACTAGTTAGCCAACATAGTGACGTAACAATTGTCGATACTTAGCGAATAATTGATCGAGTTAAATCAAGCACATCTAATAGATCCGAATTCATCTTTATTTAAATTTTATTAATTCTATTCTAAACTCTAATCTCTATAATTTAGGACCTATATTCCTAATAGGATTGCCAATTTGTCAACAAAGCAGTATGTTGCAATACGACCTTAAGATTTGGTATTGCTAAATCAGTCGGTGATCGTGATTCGAGTTTTACGATTCGGAATGATCTGGCTCTAGAGATGTGAGAATATCGATATACATTTGTATAAAAGAGCTTGTCCTGACACCTGGCAGACTGACTGAGTGTAGGGCAACAAGGTAGGTACAAGGGTGGTTTTACAAACTCCATCATATCTTAAGCACGATTGGCGTAGGACGCGAAAGTGAAACTTTGTATGTATATTCCTCTTATAAAAGTAATAGACTTTGTATTTATACAAATATAAATAGGGGAAGGAGGGGAGGGAGCAGGCCAAAAATATTTTTTTCTAACGAAAGGCGATATATGCAAGAAATTTACTACAGAGATTCTTTTTTTAAAATAATTGAGATGTTTCACCATTTTTTAAATTTCAATAAGAGGTGTTGTGGTTTCAATTGATTTGCAAGGGTGGTGTTTTAAACTATAAGATCTTAAGAATGATTGTATGTAAACTTTGCTTATAAAATAGACACGTTAAATTATTAAAATATTGATAGATGAAGGAGGGTCTAACAAGTTTAAAATTATTACGTGTGTGTTTCACAATTTGAAAGTGGGATGTTTTTTTATACAAATTATTGAGCTATAGTATGAAGTTAGTAACCAGTAAAATTCAAATTATATAACAATTGCGGGATGTTTTTGGTATAAATAAAAAATCAAAATAATGAAACACGTGCTTTTTCCTTTGAGTGTCGCTTATACAAAAAAATAAGATATGATGACGTTATGTACAAAAAAGGGTCTCCATATAACGTCAACTTTTAAACTAATTCGAATGGCATTCGCAGATTTAAAAAAAAGTGCCATTAGCACATTTGTATATATGTATGTAAGTAAACGTTTTTACTTCTTTAACCTCGATAGTTTTGTTCTTTATCTGATTCCCACCATAGCAGCGGTCGAGAGCGGACGTGTGTTAGCCTCCAGTGCAACCTTACCCCCTCTCCTCCGCGCTACGTCGTGAATTTCAACCTACCTGCAACAGTGTTTTTGTGATTCTCCGTGGTTACTCCGAGTGTTCTTCGTGTCCAACAAGTGGTGTTCCGAGTCGTAGGTGTCTCCAGAGCGTCGACCGGGTGTTAGGGGGAATCCAAACAATTGCAGTCCCCCTGTAACTGCTCGGCCGGCGAACTGCCTGACAACAAAAAACAGCTTCGGTCGCCCTGCCGCACGTCGGGTTGCAAGTTCGCATACAGACAAACATAGACTGACCGATCCCATTGGATACCCTGCCGGGCTTGCCAAATCCGGCTGGGCTGTCCCCCTCCGGTGGGATCTAGCTCGCTCCTCCGAATAGGGCCGCCCGAGGGAAAAGTTCTGTCTTTTCCCTCCGTCCACTTTAGTTGTCGTGCGGTAGGTCCCAGTTCGTAGGAGTCTGTCCTTACCCAAGCGGACGGCTGACTATTCGTGAAGAATAATCACACCGTCCGTGAATGTACCAGCCGCACTGGGGAACGGCATTCTAGCTTGGTCGTGTCTAGTTTGTCCCGTCGTGTTTGTGAATTTGTGTACTTGTCGAAATTTCTGTAATTTTATTCTTTTCGGTCTCCATTTGGGTAGTGCTTTGCGCACGACCCAACTTTTTTGTTTTACCCCTTCCACTTTCCAACGTGAATCCAACCGGAAGTTCCATTTCCATTGTACTTCCGACTGGATTGTTTCTAATAAGCTTAATTTCTTATTATTACTTTACTTATTTATTGTTAAAACTCATTCTTTTTTGTATTATGTGTTACAGTGAGTAAGAACAACTTACGCAAAATGTCCGACCGAAGCCGAGATAAGGCGCCCAAGCCCACATTTCGACTGAGGTCAAAATCATCAGGCCCTACTATCAGGCCCCAAGCAGAGGCTCAGCCGACCGACCCCCGAGGCCCCGCTCCGGACGAGGCCGTACCGTCCACTTCACGTCAAGTGGTCGGGCGGACTACCCTTGCCGGGAGGGAGGTCGCGGTGATCTCCGCGAGCCCCAAATGGCGAAAGCTAGTACCTCCAACCCCCACGGAACAACAAGCCATCCCAGCATACGAGGACATTTCCTCCGGCCCCTCTTCCGATGAAGACGAAGAACGTCACCATTCTATCGGTACCGCGGGAACTCGGCATTCCACCGAGTCTACGTGGTACCAGGACCTCCCTTCAGCACTTCCACAGCGCCCCACCAAACATCCACGCGATTCTAGCGGGGACAGCCTACCGCCGGCTCAAAAACCGGACCACAGGCCATCACCGACAGCAGCCTTATCGCCCATTGACCCTCAGCGGACTTCATCCCCTATTGCAAGTGCCGCCCCTCCCAGCCCCCAACCCCGCAGGGACCCCCGCATTGTTGCCAACGAGCAACGCGAGGCCGCTATGCGGGCGTCAGGCATGACATTCGCCTCGGTGGCAAGCCAGCCACCTACCACATCGCCAAGGAGCTCGCAGCCACCCCCACCAACCGCCGATCAACCACAAGCTCCTCCGAAACAAAAGATCCCCCCAATCACGGTCGAAACGCTCCCAAACTGGACGACTCACTTCCGTGCATTGAAGGGGATCCTAGGGCATGCGCCCAACGCCAGACCCCTGGGCAAAGGAGTGCGGTTCTTGCCCAAGGATATTAATGAATACCGCGGGGTACAGAAGTACCTCGCGGAGGCCAGGGAACAGGACCCAAGGATTATCGGGCACACCTACGCCAACAAGATCGGGCACACAAGGTGGCCGTCAATGGGTTATTGATGGACACCCCGGTTGAAGAATTGATGGCAGACCTGGAGACCATCGTCGGAGTTAAACCCGAGTTTGCCAGAGCCATCCCTCCCAGGCGTGGACGACCTGGCACCATATTCTTTGTTCAGTTCCCGCACCTGGAACGGGACGAACAGGCCAAACTGATGGGAATCCAGGAGCTCCTTGCAATTCCCAATGTTTCCATCACCGCGTGGGTTCGTAGGGCAGGCCCACCCCAATGCCATCGGTGCCAAGCATTTGGCCACTCCTCCCTCGGCTGCTTCCGACCAGCCCGCTGCGTGCGTTGCGCCGGCCCACACCCCGCATCGGACTGCGATAGGGAGCATGCAACAATCAAGTGCGCCAACTGCGGGCAACCACACGTTGCCAATAGCAGATCGTGTCCAGCGTTTCGGCGGGAAGCACGGAAGCAGGAAGCAAATGTCCCGCCTCCGCTCCCAGCAGACCGTAGACTACCTGAGGCCGACCAGCTCTACAGCCAGGCTGCTACTCAGGAACCAACGCAGCAGGGCAACCTGATGGCGCAGGCAAGGGGACCTGCACCAACGATCATTGCTCCTCAAACAAGTCGCCCTCCCAAAAAGAGGAAGACTAAGCGGAAGAAGTCCCAACCGCCCCAACAGACAGCGGGCCTGGCTTCCCAGGCACCAATGCCAGCTAAGAGGGCCCCCCTACCACCAACCCAACCATCACTGGCCCCAGTAGCAGCCCCTCAACCCGGAACATCGATAAAGGATTTCCCGAAAATGCTTCCGGCGTCGCTAATGGATTGGCCGCTGCTACCAGCACCCAAAACTGCAACAGAACACACCCAAGGGCCACTAATTCAGGCCCCCAACGTCCCTCGGGCTCCACGGCCCCCACGACCACCACCGACAGCCCAACCACGGACCCAAATAAAACCGGCGCAACACCATCTGGCACAACATAAACTGGCGCAACACCATCCGGCGCCTCAACAACCAGCCCGGTTGCCTGCCCCGCCAACCACTCGCGCTCAACTACCAGCTGCTCCACCACCACCAATGCGCCCCGTACCACCAACCATTTCAAGGACCGACCCAAACGGGCAACCCCCACCCCACCGCTGCGGCTGCTCGGAGGAACGCGGTCGCCTGATGGTTCAGGCGGCAATAACCGTTCTACTGGGAGTCTTGCAAGCGGTCAACAGCGGCCAGGAACCGGCGGAGGCTATTCTGCAAGGGCTGGTCCACCTTCACACACACCTACGGGGCTAGGGCTTCGTATAATCTACTGGAACCCCGGAGGTGTGTTGTGTAATCGCAACCAACTGAAACTTCTCGCCCAGGAGCAGGCTCCTCACATTATCCTCCTGGGCGAGACCAAGCTGAAACCAAATAACGAACTCCGCGTGCCGAACTTCTTCGTTTACAGGCGGGACGAGGTTTCCGAGCGGGGCTACGGCTACCGAGGTACCGCAGTCCTCGTACGTCGAGACCTTGTCCACGAAGAGCTACCACACGTGGAGTTCGATCACATCCGCACCACTGGGGTCAGCCTCCAGTTGTCCGGCGTCACCCACAACATCTACGCGGCTTACCGCCCCCCCGGTCCCACGATCGGTACCGCAGACCTCCGTCGTCTCTTAGACGGGAAAACACCCACCCTGGTGATCGGGGACCTCAACGCGAAACATCCCGCGTGGGGTTCCCGACTTGTCAACCCAGCCGGTCGGGCCCTCTTCGATGACTCGGAGAGGAAGCGGTACGAAGTACTCGGACCGGATTCGCCGACTCACATACCTACGGCGGCGAATCACGCGGCCGACGTCCTCGACATCGCCCTGGCCCAAGCCATAACGAGCCCAGTCCATGTCGAAGTCCTCTACGACATGGACTCCCGCCACCTACCTCTGCTCGTAGTGCTGGGCAACCAGGTAGACGTCGCCGCCGCGAGAGGGCGGTACAAAACCGACTGGGACCAATACAGATCGAACCTCAACGCCCGTTCTCTTATTGGTCCCCTCAATACGCCGCAAGATGTTGAGGCTGCCGCCGAACAACTTACGGAGTCCTTCGTTTCGGCCAAGGAGGCGGCAACCCATGAGCTGCCTCCCCACACAGGCGAAAAACGCCTGGCTCTCCCACAACCCCTCCGGAAAAAACTGCAACACAAGCGGCGACTCCAAAAGCGTTGGGCGGATTTCCGCGACCCCAACACTAAGCGGGAGCTCAATAAAATCTCTGAAGAGCTCTCCGCAGAGATCGCCGCATTCCGGGGGAGATCATGGGAGAACTACATGGACTCCATTGGCGAGGACGGTACCCTAGGAGCCCTGTACCGCCTCACCAGGAGACTGACCCGAACCCCCCTTCCCATCCACCCGCTGGTCGACCGAGCGGGAACAAAACACTACGCCCCCCAGGACAGAGCCGATCTCCTGGGTATTCATCTTAGGGGGCAGTTCATGCCCTTCCCCTCGATCGACACAGAATTCAACAAACGAATAGTGCATACAGTGCGGCAGTTCATAAATGGTCCCAATCCGGAGCCCCTCCCGGGGCACTTTTTCATATCCCCCGCTGAAGTGGAGCGCGCCGTGCTCCGCCTTAAGCCAAAAAAAGGCCCCGGGACCCGATGGGATCACTAACCACCAACTTTCGCAGCTTCCCCGCAAAGCCGTTGTGGCTCTCGCCAAACTGTTTAATGGGGTGCTTCGTACTGGACACTTTCCCACCGCCTGGAAGCGGGGGAAGGTCATTATGCTGCCGAAGCCCGGCAAGGACAAACGTCTGCCGAGCAGCTATCGGCCCATAACCCTGCTTCCGCACCCGGCTAAGTTGTTTGAGCGACTGTTCCTCCGGAGGTTGAAGAGCTACGTCGAAATTCGACCGGAGCAATTTGGCTTCCGTGAAGGACATAGCACCACGCTCCAACTAGTCCGGGTGCTGCACCACATGGCGAGCGAGCTAAACGCGGGCCGATCCACGGTCGGAGTCTTCCTCGATATCGAGAAGGCTTTCGATCGTGTCTGGCACTGCGGCCTCGTGTTCAAACTCCTCGCCTCGCCTGTGCCTCCCATGGCCACGAGGTTAGTGGCCTCCTTTCTCAACAACCGCCACTTCCACGTAGCCGTGGAGGGAAAGGTCTCAGTGGAGCATCCCATTTACGCTGGCGTACCCCAGGGAAGCTGCCTTTCTCCCGCACTGTATGCATTATTCACCAACGATATCCCCACCCTCTCCGGTCAACTATACGGAGAGGATGACGTAGTCCTGGCGCTGTTCGCGGATGACAGCGCCTACCTCACCTCCCACAAAAATCCCATACTCGCCGCCGAGAAGATGCAGAGGATGCTAGACGTCCTCCCTTCGTGGCTTGACAGATGGCGGATGTCTGTAAACGTTGGAAAGACATCCGCCCTACTGGTTACCCGCCGTCGCCGCCGTCCACCAAATCTGGAACTCTGGGGACAGGAAGTCGAATGGGCCGACTCCATTAAGTACCTGGGGTGTACCATCAACCGGTCGTTGAGCATGAGCCCAATGGCCACACAAGCCATCAACAAGGCCAAGGCCGCTCGCGCTATGCTCCGGCCGGTCCTAAAATCCACCCTCCCACTCCGGGTCAAGGTGTCGGTCTATAAGACCTTCGTTCGTCCCCACCTCACTTACGCGGCACCAGCGTGGCACCAACTTCTGTCGGCCACGAACAAAACACGACTCCAGCGCCAGCAGAACATCTCCCTGCGTATGGCGACTGGCGCTCCGTGGTTCGTGCGCAACAAAACCATCAGCGATGACGTGAAGATCGAGCCGTTAGCTGAGTTCGTAGAGCGGCTCGCCCGTCGAATGTACGACCGGGCCGACAACGGACCGCACGAACATCTTCGCGGCATCGCTCCGTTGCACGCACGGCCGCCGAATGGCAGGCCTACGCCGAGAGAGCTTCTCGGCGGCGAGTATTCCCCAAACCCTACCCCACCACAACCCTAAATTCCACAACCCGGGGCGCTGCCGCCTGTAACGCGCCGGGACAACCCAGTCGGGTTTAAAAATCCGCCAACACATAGGTCCCCCCCGTCTTCAGCGGGGGACCTCGCGCACACCGCGACAAGTCCCCGGCGGGCTGCCGCCCGCCGAGTACCTGCACCGGCAACAGGGTCTACCCTAGCCGGAACTCGGCCCCACCGAACAACCGGGGCCGACAGACAATAGTAGACTTTGTTCTTTATAAAAACATAATTAAATGGCTATAAAAAAAAATCTATGTAAGTAACCGAAATATTTTGAAAATTAAATTCTACCAGGTCATATATACTTTTCGTGGCAAAATTGGCAGAGTATGTTTATCTTATTTAATGTTATTCTCTTTAAAAATATAATTTATTGGAGGCCTCATTTCTTTGTGACCATTTGGTCATAAAGAAATAGGACCAGCCTATTTCTTTATGACCAATAAATTGAATTAAAAAAAAACGGCTAAACAGATCATTATTATTACACAGTTAACTGTTTAACATTTTTTTTATATGACTTTGTCTCTACCTTATGGTAAGCAGATATGCAAATGGAGTCGATCAATCATTGTTGTTGAACAATATTGATCTCTCCTACTATGCCGACTATATGATGGTTACGAAATGGGTGGCGACAAAGACGAATTTGAATTACGAGTTTATTGCTTATTATCGTCAAATCAACAGCCCGTTTGGTAATTGCATCCTGAAAAAGACCACCTTGACAAGAAATCGATACAATAGTCTCCTCAAAAACGTCAAAACCGGTGAACCCACAGACTAAAACTGAAACATAACTAGGTCAGTTCTCGGTTTTTGAATCTGTATGGGTAACGAGACCGGTCGGTCGGCATAGCCAAGTTATAGAATCCTCTGAAATCGTTAAAAATATTATTGATTTATCGATAGATTATTGTCCCATCCCTAACCGTACTACGTTAGAATAACTAACGAAATGCAAATTTATTTCCAATTGTAAACCTGGTCACAAATGTTTAATACACAATTATTATTAAATACGCACGCAAGTTTATCGTGAACTCAGTTATTCACACTGGGAGATTTAATTGTATCGGCTTAACTCTTTCTAATTTGGTTATCATGTATGTATATATGTTACGGTTGTGGCCACCTTTACCCTTCACCTGGCTAGTATACCCAAGATTATAACTTAAAATATGTCTTAGTCAACTTTACTTAGTCTTTTATTGGTGTTCTTTCTTTGATTCTTTACTTTTCGATTCTTCTTCTTTTTCCACACTATCCATTCTTTTCTAGAAAATACAATTTATAAACTTCCCCTGAAGCATTAAAATGAAACCTTTAGCATTTTAGTAACCTTCAAATAACCGTATATTTCATCTATTGAGAGTTTATGGTAGAAAATATTATAATAAACACTACCAAATATCATTTAGTACCTTCTTCAATTTTTCTGTCCCCTTTCTTCTTTTTAAGATGGGTGGATTTAAAAAAAAATATATTCTCTCCGTGTCACAATACGTATAGTCATTGATCATGACATTTTCCTTCAATCTATAACTTATATGTACCAATTTTCCCTATCAGGGTGACCTGCGTCATAGAAAATAATTGTTTTTAACAGGGTCAGGTCATTCGGAACCTTGTCGATCTACTTAGTATGCTGTTGATCTGTAGAGGTCTCGGGGTTTTAACCAGGCTTTTACCTTAAAACTTACAAATATATTTATTGATTTAACTCTGTGTTTACAAGATGGTAGTGGTACAATTTTATTATGATCATCAGAATTGACCTTTGATAAGGCGCAAATTTCATGTTTAGGTTAGTTTCAATTAATTCTAACTTCTTTAAAATCTGATATATTACCTAGATACCTATATTATTTTACTTCGTTCTACTTCTTAAGACAACACTTCGGTAGAAGATTTATATATAAGACTACTATAAACATTAAAGTTAGGTATATTATATTAGAATGGAATAACTTGACCTACATTTAGCTAAATATTTATGAGTATTAAGATTAAATATTCTGCAATCCATTACTTAATAGACTCTAGGTACTAAATTTAGTGTCAAATCGAAAATTAGACATAATTAGATAGTTACCTATAAACTGATCTTAGCTAAATTTTAAATGTCATTCCGATCGGTCCAGTGTGTGGACGACCTCGTTACAAATTGTTGACCCACTGGGTTGGGTCTGACATGTGTTATGTAACTTCGTGTATTGAAATCTGCTCAAATACTTATGGTAAGTAGTAACAACTGATCTGTAGCTATTGCCATGCTTACGGTGTTGTCGTGTCGCTTATCTACATGCGGTTGTTTAACTTACTCGTAGCTCCATGCGGTGGTTACTTCCACGCAGCAATTCCAGCAAAGTGTTTGCTTTTAACTTTTCAAGGAATTTTGTCTTTTTGATCGACTTTAGGAACTTGTATGTAAAGCGTTTTCATGGGGGTAGTGACGGGATCTGGGGCCTTATTCTAAATCAATTGTGTATCTCGTCGTATGAAAGTTAAAATTTGACACATTTTGTATGGGAAATATATTAAATTTTAACTTTGACGTGCAATTGATATATATTATTATATACGTGGTGGCCGCTTAGGTCCCTGGTTCGACTGGTGTGTACCAATGAGTTTTTAATTATTAAAAAAATGTACATTTGTTTGACAACACCACTATAGGGCCTCGGAGAGCACGTTAAGCTGTCGGTCCCGGTTTCACTATACCAACTTGTGAAACTGTTTATAGATGGGTTATTGAGTCTATTTAAAATATCGCAACGAGAAGCCACTTGTTCGGTGTAGACTCATACCATCGGCTACGACGAGGTGGGATTAAAACCCCTCCTCTGGGTACCCTGGGGTCGAATAGGCGCCGTAATGCACCCGTGATGATATGTGTGTGTGCAATTGATATCCAATTCATGATAGATATACTGATAGGCCCTGATAGGTGGTCTATCTGGTGTTGTATCTGGAGCCGTGGATTCAATTCCCACTCATGGCAAATAATATTATTATTATTTTCTTTTAAAATTGCGATAGTCTTTGTCGTTTGCTTTGAATGGGAATCGAACTCACGACCTTAGGATACAGCACTTACGGGTAACTCTCTCACTACTTCACCGTCATTAATAGGATTTAGATAGTCGTTATTTCTTAAGCTTTCTTAAAACACTTTCATCTTCACTTTAAATGGCGTTCGTAAAATAAAACTGCGATATGAATTTAATGGTCGTTATCGTAAAAACATATTATTATTCGATATTCTTTCACCGTATGCATATTGGTTATCGAGAATACCTTACGTAATTGTCCACTACCTTTACGTAACGTTTATGAAACTTGTGTGTATTTAACCGGCTTTTTCTTATTCGCGTGTCATGGAAGTTGTCACCCTAATGTTATAAAATAGTAGTTCGATAACGAATTTGCGAAGCGTATAAACGTTATTTCACGCTTTTTAATATTGTCCAAAAATGTACAACTATGTTATTAGGTTATGTCTATAGTTATGATATTTAGACAGCCTCCGTAGACTAGTGGTTGCGCCTTTGGCGTTGTATCCGTCTGGGTGTTTATAAAATATAATATGTATTATATCGTTACTTCTGGTACACATAGTACAAGCCTAGAGCTTAGTTTGTGACCAGAGCAATATAATATGTAATTTTTCCTACATATTATTATTATTGTTAGGGTAATAAGGCTATAAAAATGTAAAAGGTGTTTAGGTTGATTTGGTACTAATTTTATTTAAAAAATAACTATAACTTAGTATAAATATTTGGAAACTACCAAACAGGAAGCAAATCAATATTCCACTCAATTTTCTTGTTCTTCTTTTTAGTTAATTATTTATTTATACCCCTTACTTAAACAAAAAAATCTAGGCACTTAGTTTTAAATCTTATCGTGTATTTTTTCATACAAAAATAATGAGAACACTCTGTTAGAACTATTTTCATAAATAAAGGCTTAAAAAACATTAGGTACCCATTTTGATTACTCTTAAAGTAATCAAAAAAGGCAAAAGAGACATCTAAAGTGTTTTTGGTAAAGATATTACTAAACCGGTTGGAATTCCATCCACAATATATGTTGATGTCTTGAGGATTACACAGTTAGCACGTCCGACGTTAGCATGTGACAAATTATCGGCAATGTGACCATCACATGACTATATCATCGTCACACAACCGAGAGTGGGCAAGCGGCTTATTTTGGGTGAAAGGTCGGATTGTCTCACTCCATGTCGGCCGAACTAACCTACATTCTCTACATATACCGCGCTTGCGTTGTCGACAGAATACTAGATATGGCATAATTTTCTTGTCTTTAACCTTGAAATTAATGTTTTTAATTAAGAGTATTTGGATATTTTTTAGTAACGTATTATATGATTAACTTTTCCTCATGGTTTTTTAAGTTCTCCATTTATCTATCCTTTAACTTAAAATACACTAAATCAAATTAAGCCATTATTTTGAAGAATTCATAAAAACTAAATGAGGCAATGAAGAACATTTTAGTTATAGGTTTTGTCTCTTTTACGCATATTCATTTAAACTTTTCATTTAAATTCACGAGTTACAGTTATTTATAATAAATAACATTTCCGTTCTATCTACTCCTTAACATAAAAATCTAATAAGACACACTATGTAAATCCTAACTATAAACTTGTATAATTGAACCGATTAGGTACCCAATGAGAAATCGACCTAATCAAAGTTATCGATAAAAAATAGCGATTGTCGTTAAGAATGCGGGACATGAAAGTAAGTGGCAGGCGCGGGTGCAGAGACCGGTCTCTCGAAGGCCGCCGAGTACGTGCCTGTGGGCTTTGTCTAACGCGCACAACTCCTGCGCCGACGCATGTACCCTCACCCTTCGGAAGTTGCCACATTTCCGCGACATGGCGTGGAAATATTTCGCTAAGAATCCGAATGAGCAGTGGCGGTTTTAGCATCGCCAGCGCTCTGGGCGAGATTTCTACGGCGCCCCCTATCTGCTAACCAACCACATGTAAAAAGTAATGAATACAATTTATACGAATAAAACGAAAAAGCGAAGCGAGAGCAAAATATATATTTTTTATCGGTTAAACGATATGTATTTTTATGAGTATGCAGCGTTCAACTAGATTATTTTAACCTTTGTTTTCTAAAGAAGTAGGCTTCCTGAGCAGTTTCATCAGATTGTCGTCGTCAAGTTCTTGTTATAGATTTAGGTAGTAGTAGTATACAGGTTCAAATACAAGTTCTTCAGCCAACTCCTTCGCTGTTAAAATGGCGCCTGCCTTCCTAATATTTGGCGCAAAAGACGCCCTTTTATTTCTAGCGCCCTGGGCCAATCGCGCCCTAGCCTAACGCCGCTACTGCATATGAGCTGGTAACTATGTGTCCTGAGTCCTGTGTCTTATCCTGAAGCCTATAATACCGAATCCTTCATATGAAGCATGTACCGCTAATTACTAAGAGTCACTTAACGTGCTCTTAAAATAATGTAGAGACAGAAACAAAGTTGTGATCCATGGATTTAAAGATAGCTTTAAAAAAATTGTTAGCTCTTTCTTAACTCTTGCTGTCTTGTGTTAGAGATATCCCTCTTAAGAAGCTGATGGTTTTTAGTTTTACAGAATACATAACCACTGTTATTCTTTCTGTATTCGAACTCTATTGTCTGTGGCCTCCTTTATTACTCGACTTCACTCCCATTTTCTTTATATTCAAAGTAGTTTCTAATTTTCAGTATATTGTGTATTCAGTATATGTTTGTAAGTGGGTCGGATAATATTAATTTTTGCATCGGCACTCTGCCTGTCATTTTCTCCCTAAGGTTATCTGGTAGATTAAGCTCGCCTATGCACAATATATAATAGTTGTAAAAACATTCATTCATTAATGCTACAAAACTATATTTTGCTATTGATTTAGTTTTGAATATCACTTACAAAACATTTGATGATATTTACTCTGTAAGGGGTTTGGAATGTTTTAAGGTAAGGTCAACAGAGGCAGCTTCCAAATCGTTATGTTTCGGATTTAATCTGTGGTCCTTTTTATTTCCTAACTATTTATCATTAATAACACAATTTTCATAGAATATATTTCTTGATTTTCTTAGAATGAAAAAAGAACAAAATATATGGAAAGAAATTATTATGGTAATAAAGTTAAAATTGAACTAATATTTTCTTTAAACATTGGAGCACGGCATGTGACTTTGTATCTATCTGATGGTAAGCAGACAATAAATAATAAGTAATAAATAATAAGGTTTAGTATAAAAGGCGGCTGTTTATTATTTTATTATTTTTAATAACATAACTACTGTAAATGTAGTAACTAAGGTAGTTGCAGTTTTATCGATAACGGTTGGGTAACTATTGTCAATTAGTATTGTTTAGGGATTTGGGGTTTACAACTGAGGGGGAAATCGTTATTGTTACAAAAACAAAGGGTAAGTTAACTAAATATTAGTTATTATTTTGTGTTATCTAATAAAATACCACGTTTTATAAGTACTTAAAAGAGCTTGGTAAGAAAGAAATAATAATTACCTAAAATTATTTAATTTAAATCCTATTACGGTTGTTTTTTTTTTCTAGATAACTAATATTTAATAATATACTTAAGTAACTATGACAATATACTTATAAAATGATATTATGTGAAACATTTTTATAGGTGCAGTCCAGAGAAAAACAAAGTAAGAACTGGTCCTGCTGACATATGTAGCGATATATAAGGTGGGATAGATCTCTATATAAACATATGTAGCGATATATAAGGTGGGATAGATCTCTATATAAATATATGTAGCGATATATTGTGGGATAGATCTCTATATAAACATATGTAGCGATATATAAGATGGGATAGATTTCTATATAAACATATGTAGCGATATATAAGGTGGGGTAGATCACTATATAAACATATATAGCAATATATAAGGTGGGTTAGATCTCTATATAAACATATGTAGCGATATATAAGGTGGGATAGATCTCTATATAAACATATGTAGCGATATATAAGGTGGGATAGATCTCTATATAAACATATGTAGCGATATATAAGGTGGGATAGATCTCTATATAAATATATGTACCGATATATAAGGTGGGATAGATCTCTATATAAACATATGTAGCGATATATAAGATGGGATAGATTTCTATATAAACATATGTAGCGATATATAAGGTGGGATAGATCTATATATAAACATATGTAGCGATATATAAGGTGGGTTAGATCTCTATATAAACATATGAAGCGATATATAAGGTGGGATAGATCTCTATATAAAAAAACTAGCTTAGTAAGCCTATTACTGCTTATTGCATATATTGGTATAAGTTTTTATAGACACGGCAACGAACTCGCCACTTGTTCGGTGTAGATTCAGAAATAGGCACACAAGTTGTGTACCTTTGCACAACCCCTTCACAACCTTTACCCTGAGGCCTGAGCGGCCTGGAACCCGTGATGACTAAATAAATATAGAATAATAAAATACGGAGGCAGTTAATAATAATTATCTGAATGATGTGGAATTAATAGGTAAATATCTAAATATTAAAAAACAAAACTAAGCTTTAAAATTTTCCTTAAAAAAGTTGTAATGGCATAAAAACTCTAAAGTTGTGTTGCTTTTATCACTTCTCGTAGAGTCAACACGAAGCTAATATTAGTTTGTTTTGGACAGGATTCCGTCTTGAAGGTCGCCATTATACCTAACTTCATAAAAAACCCATAAACACATCAGCTTTATTACAAATGGTAAATTATACTTGAAAATTGGAAAAATCCAGCCAGAACGTATAATATTTTGACCATTCTTTGGTTAATTAAATAATAATAGGTATGTAGGACAAATTACACATGTTGCTCTGGTTACAAACTAAGCTCTAGGCTTGTACTATGTGTGCCAGAAGCCACGATTTAATATATATTATATTTTATAAACACCCAGACCATGACAAAATGTACAGAAAAAACGTACTAATATGTTTTTGCCATGCGTGGGAATCGAATCCACGACCTCTGGATACAACGCCAAAGACGCAACCACTAGTCTAAGGAGGCTGTCAATATATATAAATACTTTAAATTTTGCCCATACGTAGCCTTTTTAACCTCAAAAACTAACTAAACCTTCTTCTTCAAATAGCTACAACTCTACATTTTTTGTATTTACTATCTTTTTCGACTGTATTCAAAAACTTTTCGATTAAGAAAAATCATTATTTGGCATAAAAGTACCAAAATATAAAAAATAGTTATTTATTGAAGTACGGCATGTGCTTTTGTATTTACCTGATGGTAAGCATCCTTACAAAGTCCATGAAATGGGGGGTGATCAATAAATTACTAAATATCATAAACGATATTGAGGGGTAAAGGCCAGGTGGGCAATTCTCGCGCTTTCGACATTCATCTCGATTCGATATTTTTGAACGAATAATGGCATATTATGTCATTTTTTGTTTAAAAATCTCGAATCGAGATGAATGTCGAAAGCGCGAGAATTGCCCACCAGGTACATATCCTCCAGAGTGGGCTCAACCAATCGTAGCATTAACTAGGTACTACCTACTCTTGGTAGAGAACATTCCTAGACCTCACAGGGCCACTTAACCTCAGGTATATGTATTGTAGAGTCACACGTTTTTTTCCATTTAAAATACGACTGGCAACCCTAAACCCATAAGGTATTTTATTACCGAAAATATGACGTACCTATTAATTATGAGTTCCTGTTAAAACGATAAAATATAACGAAATATATTATAATATATTTCATACAAACATATTTCCTAACTATTAAAATTAACGTAACGTTTAAGTAAACGAAAGTCCAACGTTTCAAAATTTTGTGTGCAATTTCTTGTTAGGCCAATAATGCAATATCATTATTAATGAAATTTCATTAATTAATGGAGGATTTGTTTATTATAATTTCTAAATTACTTTATAACAATTCTTACGAACCTACTTAAAAGTTGCTCAATATTTACAAAATCCGATTTGACTAGTTTTTATAGCTAAAGTATACTTACTAAATATAGAAATCATATTTTATGCAATAAAGAATTTTAAATATATTCACGTATTTAAAATATTTAATAAAAATTATCAGTTTATTGAATAATACATTATTATAATAGAGATGTTACAAAATATCCACTTTAACCTTTATGTTACTTACATAAAGGTTAAAGTGGATAGGTAGATGATACAAAATTGGATCGAATGGTAGATATCTGATAATGTCCTAGTAGTAGTTTATTAATGAGATAGCTGCAGCTGACCCTAAAGCAAAATACACTATCAAATGGCCATCGGTCTTTAGCGAAATCAAGGATTTTTGGGTACGTCACAAAGATTGTAAGTTTCTAATATGGACAATAAGCTTTTTTTTCAGCGATTCGATTATCGATATTTTATTCTTTGAGGTCAGTGCATAGTTTCTTTCATTCGGTTACGTTAGACAAAAAAAAACGTTTCGTTGAAGTCTTTATTAAGAAAGCTCCAAAATCCTTATGAATTAATTCAAGGACTTAAATTATTAAAAAAACGTTATTTATTTTAATTAATTATCTAAATATATTTAAAAAACAAACCTGTTATAACAAACGCAAACAAAATATCACCAACACATTCACACTTCAACAAAATCCTAGTACAGTTCCACAAAGTCACTTTTAAATTTGAAATTCGAACGACGGTTATTCGAAAGGCGGTTGCGAGGAGAACGGTGCGCACGCGAGTGGCGGCCGGTGCACGTCACGTGCAATGCGTATTACGCGACCGATTCCTAGAGACACCTGTCAAATTACGATATACAAGTGTTTTTCTTTCTTTCTCTTTTTTTGATGTTAAGCAACGATAAAGTCTTTTTCTTAATTTTAGCTAACTCGCAAGCAGCTATAAACCAAGTCTCCATAAACAGTTTTATTTTCAACTACAATTGCTAAACTGTATGTAAACATATATTGTATGAAAATTTGGACAAATATTTATGTATTTATATTCAAGAATACAAATATGTAAGCTTCCTTAACGTTTACAGTAACGACTATAGAATGGTCGTTACTGTAACGACCATAGAATGGTCGTTATTGTGATGTTAGCAAAAGAAAATTCACGGTGGAGCAACATGATATTAGGGTCTGAGTGGATATTTATGTAACTATATATATATATCCAGGAAAACGCGTGTCATTTCGTAAAGGTGTATAGTCTATTTTATAAATAATTGTTTTATAGATGGGTTATTGAGTCTATTTAAAACATCGCGACGAGCTAGCCACTTGTTCGGTGTAGACTCATACCATCGGCTACGACGAGGTGGTATTAAAAACCACTCCGCTAGGTACCCTGGGGCCGTCTAGGCGGTCTCGGGCGTCGTAAAGCACCCGTGATGATATGTACGAGTATATGTATGTATGTATATTATAAAAAAAACCCTTAAATATCTGAATTAAAATTTAAGAAAAATCAGTAAACAATCAAAAAATCTTTGTAAACTAGGAGATGTCCATATTTACTTGTATCATTTAAAAAGCTAAATAAAATACTTACACGATACTGTTGGTCTATGTATATATTTTAATTTGACTGGTAGAGAATACCACAATACACAGTATGAGGCAATAAAGAATTTGTATTTGTACCTAGCTGCATTATGTAGGTACACCTTTGTACTCAATTTGTGCAATAAAGTTTAAATACATATTGTCAAGTCATGTGTATAGTAAGATTTTATTACGTTTCAGGTATATAGCCTCCGTAGACTAGTGGTTGCGCCTTTGGCGTTGTATCCGGAGGTCGTGGGTTCGATTCCCACCCATGGCAAAAAAATATTAGTACGTTTTTCTGTACGGTTTGTCATGGTCTGGGTGTTTATAAAATATAATATGTATAATATAATTATTTCCGGTATACATAGTACAAGCCTAGAGCTTAGTTTGTGACCAGAGCAATATGTGTAAAATGTCCTACATATTATTTATTATAACTAATACATAACTAACATAACATAGATATCCATTTATAACTAATATACATATAAAATCCAATAAAATAATTTTCTAATTATTAATTAACCTATTTTAATTGTAATTAATTAATTAAACAAAATAAAATGTGAAAAAAAAACTTCTTACCACCAGTAAAATATAATATATGCGAACGACTCCGTAAACGAGTCGGGTTACATTGCAAGGCAATCGCAACCGAGCGGCCGCGGGGAGCGCGCAAGCAAAGCTCGCTATTACGGCAGGTAAAGGCATTTGAGGCACATCCTCACGGGAAATACCGACAATTACCGAAGATTAGGTATATTGTGATAATTTAATAATATAAAATAATTTATTGGTAAGTATATAATATAGTATACAATACGTTATTATGAAAGTTAATTCTGTTTTTGTCTATAAAAACTGGGTGATGGATTTTCACAGAAAGGCGAAATCAAAACAATGGTTTTAGTTTTTTTTCTTGCCTACTTTACTTAATATATATAATAGATCGAAATATAAAATAAAATGTTTAAAAAAAATTATTTCCAGGAGAAGCTACATTAGGAAAATCCTTGCGACTCTTTTTTTTTAATCACACGCATCTGTATCCACCTGATGACAATCAGCCCTACAAAGTGCATGATCAATACATTGTTATTTAACAGATTTGATCGCTCGAACTATAATATGCCAGCTAAATTATGCGGTTACGAAATGAGAAGCGTCAAAGACGAATCATTTGCATTGTAATAACTTTCTGCTTTTCAGGCGTTTAAATTTTATAGCACGTTTTGTAAAAGAGTTCAAAAATAAACTGATGCAGAAGGCTCCTAAAAACCGGTGACCACAGGCTTAAACCGAAACATGACTAGGTCACTTGACGGTTTTTGCATCGTGGTAACGAAACAGTTCAATGTGAGACCTCCCTATTTAGAGACTTTTTTGACTTTAATACCTGGTCATAGGGCATTGCTTACACAAGTTTTACTGGAACTCTATACTTAGTGCGTCTTATACGAAGTTACAGCCACACTTCAGTGAGCACGACATGGGCAAGGGAGTCGCTTCCGGTGAGTCCCTGATTACCATTCGTACAGGTACGACCTGTGTTATACCGGCCATTAATATATACTTACCTAGGTATCTTCACGATGTCGTCGAAGTTTTATTTTCTTTACACAATACAAATTATTAGTGATTTATTAATACTATCTGGGTGAAACAATTTTTACACGCATTGAATACACGGATTTTTTTGCTTCATTTTTTTACAAAAGGGGGCACATCAAATAATCAATACAAACAATACAATTTAATAACAAAGAGTGTGTGTGTGAGTGAATTTAATAAAAAAATGATATATCATCTTTTTTCATTTATTTGGGTAGTAGTTAATATATATATATATTAATTTTATATATATATATATATCATCACGGGTGCCTTACGGCGTCCGAGACCGCCTAGACGGCCCCAGGGTACCCAGCGGAGGGGTTTTAATCCCACCTCGTTGTAGCCGATGGTATGAGTCTACACCGAACAAGTGGCTAGCTCGTCGAGATGTTTTGGATAGACTCAATAACCCATCTATAAACAGTTTCACAAGTTGGTATAGTGAAACCGGGACCGACAGCTTAACGTGCTCTCCGAGGCACTATAGTGGTGTTGTCAAACAAATGTACATAATTTTTTTAATTAAAAACTCATTGGTACACACCGGGATTCGAACCAGGGACCTAAGCGTTTTTAAATCCAAGGTCTAACCAACTAGGCCACCACGTATATATATATATTAATTCTTACGATATTAGCTATCCGCCCTTAACAACATTACACTTTTATGTTAACCGAGCAAGTCGTTTACACAGTAATTGGGGATTGATATATTAAATATTATTAGGCTGAGTTACGTATACTTACAGCAAAGACCGACGTCTGTGACTTACGTATACTTACAGCATAGACCGACGTCTGTGACTTACGTATACTTACAGCATAGACCGACGTGACTTACAGTTGGACAAAAAAAATGGAAACAAAATATATATATATATATATATATATATATATATATATATCTTCACGGGTGCCTTACGGCCCCGAGACCGCCTAGACGGCCCCAGGGTACCCAGCGGAGGGGTTTTAATCCCACCTCGTCGTAGCCGATGGTATAAGTCTACACTGAACAAGTGGCTAGCTCGTCGCAATGTTTTGAATAGACTCAATAACCCATCTGTCTTGGAGACATAATGGGGCTTTATTAATGTTTTATAATAAAACCCAATTCATTAATTTTTTGATATTTTTAATATATTTATTTATTTACAAAAGAGACATCTCGTCTGATGGACGAGATATGAGCAAGTGCATAACATATTTAAAATGCTTGCGATCCACCAAGTGGGTGTTCCTAAAAAACTATATTAAAATTTACAAACAAATCAGTGCGGTATGTCGGAGGTTACCTAACGCCTGAATAATTATCTTATTTAAATAATAATTAATTTTAGGAGTTTATATAATATTAGGCCTGCGCCTAAACATCTTCCGGCCCGTTGAAAGGTTTGCCTTTCAACCTTTATTTTCAGTCTTCTCCATGATGTGACGGTAGCGCAGCCATCGGTTGGTTTCGGAGACAGTGCCCTGGAGAAGGAAAGGAGGTCAATAGGGAATGCTGGTAAGGACTGCCAGGAGGCGAGTAAGTATTGAGAATCGCCTCCACTTGAGAAAGTCCAATTTTAGACAATTTTCGTCTTTAGACGAGATTCCCAAATGCAAAGTGAGGAGCGTAGTGAGCTTTTATTAAAACTATAGCTATTTTATTTTATTTGCAAAACCTTTGAAAGTTTTACGCTCCTCTATTTAGGTATGCACGCACGACTAAAAGTACCTATTCAGTTTTTTTGTCAACTATTTATTATTATTATTTATTTATGACTGGCCGGAAGCGCCAATGAATTTAATTTAGTTAAGTACCTATACTTGTAGATGCCTAAAGAAATCAAACAAAATCTCACACATATTTTAAATCAACTTCTATAATTATCACTTTCTGTAGCTAAATTATTATTTATATTCATACACTAAAATGTTATGTGCTAGTGTAGGTACAGGTTAGCTATTGCATTTGCAAGATTGGTAGGTATAATTTATAACCCGGTGTAATTAAGAAAAAAAAGATTAATTATGAAACTTTATTTTGCTCATATTAACCTTATGCTATTTATTTACGAGTACCTACAATTTATTCATTATTAAGATGAGAAGTATTAGGTAATTTTAGTTTAGCTATACATTTTTATACTAGTATACTTAGTCTTTTATAATTTTTCCAGAAAGAACTCTGTTGGTAATATTAAGGGTGTTCATAGATATAATATATTTGTTATTGTATTTAATTTTAAGGTGTAGTACATTACTAGTAGGTAATTTTCTTTTATTTATATTTCTATTTATTGTTTTATTTAGCCAATAAATTTATTTAATTTAATATTTTTTGTTATACAGATTAGTATTTACACAAAAGTAGTTAAGATATTATTTGTCTAAGTATACTTACTATTTATTTTAGGATTAGAATGATATTATTTAAAGTATACACTTATTGAATATTAAGTTTTAGTTAAGTAGGTATAGATGCATTTTTGTTTAGCTTTAAGTAGGTATGTAGAAGTAAACATAATTAATCATACTTAATTCCTATTTTACAACTTATAACTATTATAATTATATTAAATTATCGTTAATACGATTATAGATAAACACTAAAGGTATCTATGCTTACATTTATTTAGGTAGGTTTATTTATCAAACTTGCTGTAATATAGTTTTGCTTATGTACCTACATACTTATGAAATTGCATGCATTGAAAAGCGTAGGTAGTACTATTATTTAGTACGAGAAACTATTTGTCTTGAAATCTGCAACTTTAATTATTTACAAGATTTAATTACAGCGATTTTTTATTTATTAGTTAACTTAATCTATAATCAACATTTATTAACCTAGTTATCTATTTATGTATATTTATTTTACTATAAGTTTTTCTTTCCTTATTACTAGGTAGTTAGTGTGATTCACTTTAGGTGACACTTAAAATATAATATATTATTATTATTAAATCCTAAATATCTAACAATGTAAGTTACTTGTATTTATTTATTTAACTTACAAGACCTTGAAGGTATATTTTTTTTACGAATTTTCTTATAGTTGTAGAATACTTTTTCCTTTTTATTAATATTATATTTCATATATTTAAAAATTAAGAAATATTTACATCTTATTCTATTTTTAAAAATGTAGTTTATAGGGTTCCGCTTGCCACAATTTAATAGGGCGCGAATCTTTTTTCTTTTATTATTTTCTCTTTTATTGTCCTTAAGTAAAACTGTGGATGAGATTATTTTATTATTATTATCATTTTTCTTTGATAAAATTATCAGATCCTTGACTTCAGTTTCGGCAGCGACTTTGGCAATGCCTGAAGACATAGGACTGTGAAGTAGGCTATTATAAAATTGCTCATTTGATTTCGTTGTTAATTGTTTAAAATATTTATTCATGTTATTGCTATTTTTGTTATTGTTATTTAGGTATCTTATAAGGTAATTATCTTTTATTTGATTATACCGGTAATTGCTGCTATTTTTAATTGTTTTATCATTGTTCCCACAATTGTTACTGGAGTTATTTTTGTTATTATCAGTACTGTTGTTACATTTATTATTGTTATTAAATTCGTTATTAATATTAAAGTTGTAACAGTTAATGTTGTTAGTTTTGTTATCGCAATTATAGTTTGGAGATACAAGAACATTTTCGTTATTGCATAGGACATCATGCACATTATCTGATGCACATCTATCTATAATCTTATCTTTATGATTTTTTAATAACATTTTTGCAGTAGCAATATACAAAATAATTTGACTATCTATTTTGTCTCTTTCGTCTAATTCAAAATCTAAATTTTCGAAATTCAACAGCTCGATCTCGTCTTGCAAATTATCAAATTCTGTTAGTAATCTTTCAAAATTATTAGTGTTAGTTGATAACTCAGCTAGATCAATATTGCATAAGTCTGGTTTACTTTGCATAATGTTTAGGTACTGTTTAAATAAGTAAATTTTATATGTTAAGGATCTACGCGTCGCGTTAAGTTCGCGTAGACGAGACTTTCCTGAAATCATGTTTATGATTCTAAAGGTATTGCAAATAACTGAGCCAACAAAGTTAAAACTGCGATTAAAATAGTAAAAGTAAATATAGCTCACGCTCCTCGCTTTAGCTGCATTCGTTGACGGGGAAGTTTGCCAGAGACAGCTTGGCACAGCTCGAGACAGCTTGGCACAGCTCGATACAGCTTGACACAGCTCGGCACCTCTATGGGTTTCTTGACTTTTGCCAAGTTATAGCTGAAATTGTCGAAGAAACTTGTTAGTGAAAAGTAAGTAAGAGTTTTAAAATAACAGAAGCGAAGCGTTGCAATACAATTTTATAAGATTTATGATATACTAATTGTTTCAATTATAACAGTAGATTGTAAATAAATATTATTCAAAAGCAATAAATTTTATTTTTATTAAGGTAGGTAGGAACAAAAAAAAATAATTTTTAAGTTAAATTATTTTTATGGATGTAGGGTAGCACTTTAATAAACTATTTTTTATTTTTATTATTTATGAAATTCACAATATTCACTATTTAAGTACTATGTTATTTTGATAGCAAACCAGTTTGATTATATTAGTATTAGGTTATTGCTATCATGTAGGTCTACTTTTTGTAGGTATTTATTTAAGTGGTTTATTAGTTGTAAGATTTATAATTATATTGTAGGTATTATAAATTGTGTAGCAAGGTTATTATAAATTTTAGCAATATAGCATGAACATAATTTTAGGAATAAATGTTAATATTAAGTACTCCGAATTGAATATTTACTACCTAGTTAGGTTAGCAATTAATTATGTAATATAAGCCTTTTAGCAATTAAGTTTTTTTTTTTAAATATATTTAGTAGGTGTGTACTTTTACGTTTGAGTACGCTACAGTTTTACGTAGCCCTTTTTAAATAAATGAATTTAAGGAAATTATAGCAATTAACTTTTATTAAAATACTATGACCATTTGCGACTGTTTGGTAAATGGCAACCTTTCGTCAAGTGGAGGTGTCTCACTATACTTTCGACGAAGGATGGTGATATTAGTGAGTGTGAAGGTGTGAGTTTTGCAAGGAAATAAGGAAAGGCACTTATCTTTTTATTGCACGGCTGCACGAGGTGGCGCTTTGGATACGCCGACTGCTCCCGAAGTCGATGCAGGTGTGACCTTCCAGTTCCTCTGATCCTCCTGTCTTCAGACCCTGTGGTGTGTGCGGTGCGATGCTTTAGCTGCGTGGCTGACCGTCACGTGTTGCTCTTCTTATTGCGCGGTGCGACGTTTTGACGTGGCTTGACCGCGTGATGGTCTTCTCCTTTTGAATCTTACTTTCACCCTGGTGCGGTTTACACGCACTGCCAGGTGACACGCGGTGCGACGCTTTTTCGTGGCTGACCGACGCGATCTTCTTCCGCCTTGGTGCGCTTCAATACGCACTGCCCAGCGCTATAGATGACGACGTGATGCACCTTGGTACGCTTTAGACGTACTGCCCAGTGCCGTCGCCACGTGGAGGTTGTGCACCCTGGTACGCTTTGTACGTACTGCCAGGTACTCGTCCGGATGTTGGTCGGTGCGGTCTGGTGCTTCAGGCACCACTAGTCCGCCACGGTGTGAAACTTTGGTTTCACTGCCCGTGAACCAGCTTCCAGCTACAAATCTTCAACGTGGCTGTGGTCATCTTCTTCATTTTTCATTTTTTAGTTTTTCTTGTTCTTCCCCTCATGGGCCACCAATTTATGTCTTGGAGACATAATGGGGCTTTATTAAAGTTTTATAATAAAACCCAATTCATTAATTTTTTGATATTTTTAATATATTTATTTATTTACAAAAGAGACATCTCGTCTGATGGACGAGATATGAGCAAGTGCATAACATATTTAAAATGCTTGCGATCCACCAAGTGGGTGTTCCTAAAAAACTATATTAAAATTTACAAACAAATCAGTGCGGTATGTCGGAGGTTACCTAACGCCTGAATAATTATCTTATTTAAATAATAATTAATTTTAGGAGTTTATATAATATTAGGCCTGCGCCTAAACACCATCTATAAACAGTTTCACAAGTTGATATAGTGAAACCGGGACCGACAGCTTAACGTGCTCTCCGAGGCACTATAGTGGTGTTGTCAAACAAAATAACCTCAGACAATTCGTTATTGTTATCGATGTAATATCTGTTTCTGGTTCTGTATCTGTCGGTAAATTGCTTGTCAGGTGAAAGCTCTATTCAGTTTAGTTTTCAGGTAGGTAATACTAAAGTACTAATTATTTACCCACAATATTTACTATCTGTTATTTCTGTTTTTATTAGTCCTTACATGCTAATGTAGGTAATGCTGGAATAAAGCAATCGTTAGTAATAAACTTACCTAGTTTTTACTAAAGTATATCTATATATATATTTCATTTATTGGTCTATTTCAAAATCTAGAGAAGGCTAAATAAAACGCTTTTTTTTTAAATATAGGTACTAATAATATCTATTAGAACTATTTACACATATTGCTGATTGCATATGATAGAACCTCTGGTCACAAACTCTAGGCTTGTAACATGTGTACCTGAAGCAACAATATAACACATATTATATTTTATAAATACCCAGACCACGACAAACTTTACAGAAAAAACGTACTAATATTTATTTGCCATGAGTGGGAATCGAACCCACGACCCCCGGATACAACGCCAAAGGCGCAACCATTAGTCTACGGAGGCTGTCGGAATATAATTTACTAGCTGACCCGCGCAACTTTGTCTGCGCGTTTTACGCAGCGTACGCTCTTAAAAGGAATAATTTTTCCCCGTTTTTGCAACATTTTTCTTTGTTACTCCGCTCCTGTTAGTCGTAGCGTGATGTTATATAGCCTATAGCCTTTCTCGATAAATGGATTATCCAACACGAAAATATTTTTTCAATTCGAATCAGTAGTTCCTGAGATTAGCGCGTTCAAACAAACAAACAAACAAACAAACTCTTCAGCTTTATAATATTAGTATAGATTCGCCGAAATAGCGTCGTCAAGTTCAAGAGATCTCAACATCTATTGCGATCTATCTGTCCGAGATCTCACGGGTCACGCAAAACTACTACTTATACCTATGTGTATCTCCGAGACCATTAAGCCTATCTAATCTACTCTCAACTACAGTGCAATCTAATGTCGGCAACAACGAGGCTTCTTGCTACCTACGGGTGAGTGTCCTTACGATGTTACCTACGATTAGATGTGTTTAATAGATTTAGTACATCCAAACAGCAACAACAGAATAGTCAAACTAAAAATAAATAAAATAGGCTTTGCAAAACAACTAAAAAAATTATGCACCGCACTAAATTATAATACATTTCAGCATTTTTTGAAAAATGTTAATATATTTTCTAATAAAATACCTATAGACACTTACACACTAATCATAACATTCGGTTAATTAACACTGTTATTTTGAAACAATAAATATATTATTAGAATAACTAAAAACTGTGTAAAATTTTATCAATTATGGAACAACTAAACCTCACTTTCTAAAAGGTATAAAACAATCTATGATTCAATATCATAGAATGTTTTGATCAAGATTTTAGAAACCGGGGCTATGACCTGAAATATTCACCTGTGTTTCAGAAACACGTGACCCACCGACCAACATACTTTGTAACTAGCTCTACATAGTAATAATAATAATAGTTTTTGTATGAATACTAAAAAAATAAAGAATGTATAAACAACAGCAAAAGCTCCGCTTCTTATAAGCCATTATTTATCTTTAACATTATTTATTAACTCCTAAAGAAAATTATGCTATTCATCATATAATACCCTAAGTAATTTTCGTTCACCTTTTAAACGTGCATATAACGTATTAAATAGCGGGTATTTCATAAAAAAGCTTCCCACAATTGCGTCGATGACTCTTCAAGAACTTCGCGTCGCGCACACTTTTAATGCATTTCGAGGTAATTGGTCATATAACTTTCAACCGTTAACAGCTTTACACACTGTTAGTGATTGGATTTCTATTGACGATATATATACACTTTAGAAACCATCATAACCACCATGTAGGTATGGTACAGTGAACAGCAAGGTAAAGTCAACACCAAGACACTGTACAAGTCTTTGTAGTAACTAAACTTGCAACCGACCATACAAATACAAGAAAAGTTTGTAGGTTCAACCTATACTACTTTCAAAATATACCTACACAACCTTGTATGTACCTGATAGTAAGCAGACCTACAAAAACAAGTCCATGTTATCAACGAAGTGGACGGCGATAAAAGCAAATTTGCATTATTCAAGTCTACCAATATCCAATTTATTGTTAATATACGATACAATATACAATTTATTGTTAAATCAACTGCCAGTTTCATAACCGCACCCTGAAAGGAAACTTCCACCTCAACAAGGTGTCAACATAGTAGGATTCTAAAAACCCATAGACTACCTTGACAAGGAGTCAACGTAGTAAGTAGGCTCCAAAAAAACCCACAGTCTATAACTGAAACAAGACTAGATCCCTTGGTAGTTTTCAAAACTGTATATGCAGATGCAAAAGTAGCTGTTTTGCCACGCTATCTTGGGATCTAAAAATAAACTTACTTTCTGAATACTGACTTGGTTACATCAATAACCAAACTCAGTTTGTTTATTTTCAGTAGGTACCTATATCTAACCGTTTATAACAAACTAGCGGCCCGTCCCGGCTTCGCACAGGTTTGTATAACTTTAACTATATGCTCAGCGCACGCCACGGAAGGCCTCAGAAACGATACTTTTCCCCCGTTTTTAAAACATTTTTGGTTACTGCTCCACACCTATAGGACCTAGCGTGATATTATATAGCCTATGTTACTTCTGAATAATACAGCTTTCTAATGGTGACAAAAATTATTGCAATCGGTCCAGTAGTTTTTGAGTTTATTCATTACAAACATACAAAAATACAAAAATACAAAAATACAAATCTTTCCTCTTTATTATATTAGTATAGATGTTCTCTACCTTAAAGCTCGAGAAGATGATGCTAAACTTCAAAACATCTTTGTAAGTTCGTTATCCTTACAAAAAATGACAAAGATCTCATGTGTAAGGCATTCCGTTCCCAGGCGCCTCACAAATGAGAATATTTGTAAATGCATCCCGGTATGTTTACAAAGGTGGTTTGATATCAGCCTCTCTTTAACCATACATGTACGTGAAGTCAGAAAGTCGTATACACCAATTACTTAATTAGTAAATATTAAATTAGACGTAGTTATTATTCTTCGTCTGACCGCCTACCTAGTTAAGTTGTTGTGTCGTTGGTGCAGGTCGAGGTCGTGGGTTCCATTCTACTCATCCCAAATACATTTTCCAATACAGTTTGCCTTGGTCTGGGTGTTTATAAACATTATTTTATAAAGATTAAAGATAATATTTATTAAATACATAAATTTATTCACAATAACAAAATTAAATTAAACACTTATTATAAAATAAATATTTAATCCAAATCGCTGTCTGTCGGCATGGTGCCCAATACGCTGCCAGCATTTAAATGAGAATACGCAGTTTATTAAATTAAATAATAAATTGTTAATCTAAAATAAATAATTTGATAGAATATTGATAAAATATATGATAGCCGATTGATAAAATAAACAGCGCGGTCGAAACCGCGGTGCACAGGTAGTATACATATATATTTAAATTATAAAGGCTCCAAGCTCAACTCGTCTTCCAGCCGAAGCTAATATATCGAAATACTTCGATATATTTCAACTCACACTTATTCGAATAATTCAACTTACTCATTGAAAATAACAAAGATCATAACATACAAAAATTCCATGCAAAATGAGTCAAAGTTGTTCAGGCCAAAGCTAAGTAAAGTTTATCCCCAGCTTCGGATGACGTCAGGACCCGGTCAAGGATCCAACGGCAACCAACCGACACCAGCCAACCGTTGGCGCTTGATAAGCTAGGGTTGTCACTACTTAAACAATTTAAAAAAAAACACCTGTCTGGTAATATTTGATGTATTGTAATGTAGGGAATCACACTCCTTTAATTTCTCACTTGACTTAATAAGATATTAATGAATTTTTAATTTATGTGAACCTAAATTGATGTTACGATATATAAAGTTATGACTGTATCTGACATACGATAAAAATACCAAAACATAAATGTTTGTATATTTTCTGGTATAATAATCTGTTGTGTTGGTGTTAATACAAATGTGATGTCTATTTTCTGAAACTATGGTAGGTATCAAAATTACAAAGCTCAGACATTTTGATTAACAAAATTATTTAGTCCATGAATAGATCTCACCAATACCAGTATCACCGATACCTAATTGGTGACGTGCTTTATTCACGCTTCGCTTGAAGAAAGGATTTATAAAAAAAAAGGTCGCGACTTTAGAGTGCTGCCGCGGGCTCTGCGATGCCTATAAAAGGCATGGCAAAGTTATGAAAATTTCGAGGTTTTCTAGTTTTCGATAAATAAGTCCTAAACTTTAGGTTTACAGGCAAATTTTTTTCAAGAAAAAGTAACTAAATAACACAATTTGGGTTTTAAACGATACTTCAAAGTGGCAGTTAGGACTAATTCCACAAAATTTTGATTTCTTTAACATATTATATTAAAAATAGATCCGGAACCGTATATTTTAATGCAAATGTACTTGTAAGTAAGTAATGTAACTTACCAGAAGTATTATTTAGACTAAAAGAGCTATAATTTAATTTTAAATTATCTTTTTATAATTATAAATTCCCAAGATATAAAACTTGCAAAGTTTCTACAAATATAGATAAAAAGGTGAATTGATTGACAAATATTTATATTTCGAATTGAAAACTTATTTTTTATCTATACTAATATTATAAAGCTGAAGAGTTTGTTTGTTTGTTTGTTTGTTTGAACGCGCTAATCTCAGGAACTACTGATTCGAATTGAAAAAATATTTTCGTGTTGGATAATCCATTTATCGAGAAAGGCTATAGGCTATATAACATCACGCTACGACTAATAGGAGCGGAGTAAAGAAAAATGTTGCAAAAACGGGGAAAAATTATTCCTTTTAAGAGCGTACGCTGCGTAAACGGTTAAATTTAAACGCGCAGACAAAGTTGCGCGGGTCTGCTAGTAAATTAATATACTCGTTAGTACTCGTAACACGTGTTACTCGAGGACGGTGAAGATTTCTATCTATGAAATAATTTTTAGAATCGGTTTAGTAGTTTCAGAGATACCCTTTTTTCACACAAATTTACTGAAGTAAAAGTTTTAAACACAGTTAGTAACATAATTCCTATGCCCTTTTGCAGATTTCGTGGCTCTTTATATTGGCATTTCACTTTTGACTGCCATATCTACAAGGTAGTATCACGTGTCGAACATTTTTCTTCTGTCTGATTTTGAAATTGCAAATAATTTACAACAACGCTATTGAATATTTGTTAGCTTTTGTTTAATGCACTTGCATGGGAAACTCTATTAATACAGAATTTGCTTCCGAAACGAAACAAAATATAGCAGATTAAAATCTTATAACTGAATTATTTTGTAATGATAATAATATGATGATAATTTGTCTAATCAGCTGTAATACCAGGTAAACCTTGGGACAACCCTAAGCAAGTATGACTCATATTCCAAAGTTCCTTGTTGTGTTTACCTGCTCACGTCCCTGCGGCTAGACAAGGACCAAAGATGTCGGTTCCTGTAACTATAATGACCTCATGGGTTGTTCGCTTTTTTTTGGTCGTTTTAATGCGATGTTCCGTATTTTGGGATCTTACCTAATTTGTACATGCTTCAAGTTTCCTTTGTTTATTATATTGTGTATTTCTAATCCCCTAGTTTTATAAACTACGATAAAATGAATATTCTGCAATCGAAGTTTGTTTAAAACTATCTAATCTAATCTTATATTCTGTTAGTATCTAATAATTAATAAAAATAATATAATTATATATGTACATTATAAATAATAATTTTAATTGCTTATATTTTAATTTACTTATGTTTAAGAGGAGGCACTATAAATTTTAGTCTTATTTGCTTATATCTGCAGAGGCAAGCACACATCTATTTATTAAAACACTTCATCTTAAGTTTTTTCAGACCTTCCTCTCTCCATGTCTTAACCAAAAACCTAATTGGAAAACATTTTTTCGATACTTTTTCTATTTTAAAATGATGCCTTTTTAATTTATAAAGACATTTTTCTTTTAAACGGGTTGAGTCTTAAGTCTAAAATAAATACACCTCACAAGAAAATACAGTTTATAATCCACTACTAAACGAAATTTTACCTAAATAAATTATTAAGTATGTTATAGACAAAATTAGTTTTGTGACTTACGACATTTTTATTGATTGAAAATTGTTTGCGCGATTTTCAATCTTGCGGAGCAGATCCAAGAGCTATAATAAGTAATTATATGACCCCGTTGACCAGTCCCGCCTAGTGTGCCGATGCGTACGGACGTGTATCTCTCGTGCTGCCGGGGCTACTAAAGATTTACGTAATTAATTTGACCATGTATAAACTTTTAATCAAAATAATATTATTATTTTTTAGTTTTAGGAATAAATTTGAGTTTTCGAATCTGGAACAAGGAAAACCAGAGTCACCGCGAAACAACATCGTTTTTTTTAATTATTTTTTGACAACATAGAGAAGCCACATATAGGGGTAACCGCGACAGTCGATTGACGTTTTTTATAGGAATTATTTTTGACCGCCTCCGTTGACTGGTTGCGACTTTTGTGTAATATCCAAAGGTCGTGGTTCGATTCCCACCCATGACAAAAAATATTAGTACAGTTTGTCATGGTCTGGGTGTTTATATATAATATGTATAATATTGTTGTTTCTGATACACATAGTAACTTAGTTTGTGACCAGAGAAATATGTGTAAATAGTCCTACATATTATTATTAAATATTTTTTGGTTCCGGTCGCAACGACAGTAGTCAATGATCATCAAGTATGAATGTTACTTTTTTTTTTAATTCGACATAGGACACGTTATATAGGTTTTTGTGTGAGCCAAGCACGAATTTGAGGTCCATTAAATAATCCAAGATGGCGGCCTCAACTTTTTTATTAAATTCGACATGGGACTCTTTATATAGGTTTTTGGGTGAGCCGAGCACGAATTTGAGGTCCATTTTAAAATCCAAGATGGCGACCTTAACTTTATTTTTAAAAATCGACATGGTACTCGTTATATATGTTTTTGGGTGTGCCGAGCACGAATTTGATGTCCATTTTAAAATCCAAGATGGCGACCTTAACTTTATTTTTAAAAATCGACATGGTACTCGTTATATATGTTTTTGGGTGTGCCGAGCACGAATTTAAGGTCCATTTAAAAATCCAAGATGGCGGCCTCAACTTTATTTTTAAAAATCGACATGGGACTCGTTATATATGTTTTTGGGTGTGCCGAGCACGAATTTGAGGTCCATTTTAAAATTCAAGATGGTGACCTCAACTTTATTTTTTAAAAATCGACATGGGACTCGTTATATAGGTTTTTGGGTATGCCGAGCACGAATTTGAGGTCCATTTTAAAATCCAAGATGGCGGCATCAACTTTATTTTAAAAAATCGACATGGTACTCGTTATAAATATTTTTGGGTGTGCCGAGCATGAATTTGATGTCCATTTAAAATTCAAGATGGCGGCCTCAACTTTATTTTTAAAAATCGACATGGGTCTCGTTATATATGCTTTTGGGTGGGCCGAGCACATAGGACTGGGAGCCGAGCACATAGGACTCGTTATATGGGGTTTTGGGTGAGCCGAGCACGAATTTGAGGTTCATTTAAAAATCCAAGATGGTGGCCGGAGGCCGTTATATATATTTTTGGGTGCGCCAAGCACGAATTTGAGGTCCATTTTAAAATCCAAGATGGCGGCATCAACTTTATTTTAAAAAATCGACATGGTACTCGTTATATATATTTTTGGGTGTGCCGAGCATGAATTTGATGTCCATTTAAAATTCAAGATGGCGGCCTCAACTTTATTTTTAAAAATCGACATGGGACTCGTTATATATGCTTTTGGGTGGGCCGAGCACATAGGACTGGGAGCCGAGCACATAGGACTCGTTATATGGGGTTTTGGGTGAGCCGAGCACGAATTTGAGGTTCATTTAAAAATCCAAGATGTCGGCCTCAACTTTAATTTTAAAATTCGATATAAAACTCGTTATATAGGGTTTTGGGTGAGCCGAGCACGAATTTGAGGTTCATTAAAAAATTCAAGATGGTGGCCTCAACTTTATTTTTAAAATTCGACATGGGACTCGTTATATAGGGTTTTGGGTGAGACGAGCACGAATTTGAGGTTCATTTAAAAATCCAAGATGGTGGCCTCAACTTTATTTTTAAAAATCGACATGGGACTCGTTATATAGGTTTTTGGGTGTGCCGAGCACGAATTTGAGGTCCGTTTGGGCCGAGCACATAGGACTGGGAGCCGAGCACATAGGACTCGTTATATAGGGTTTTGGGTGAGCCGAGCACGAATTTGAGGTTTATTTAAAAATCCAAGATGGTGGCCGGAGGCCGTTATATATATTTTTGGGTGCGCCAAGCACGAATTTGAGGTCCATTTTAAAATCTATAAAACTATTTTATCTATCTTTTTTTTTTAATAAAGTCAAATCTGCCATTGCTTTTTATCGCGATAGCGATCTGTCATGGCGTTGGTAATTTGAATTGCCACCATTCAAATTACAAACGACAGATCAATATTGCGTTCGATGTTTTAGCCAGTGGTTGATGCTTCACATTATATCAGTTTTAGTTAATAGATTATTTTAAAACTATTTTATCTATCAAATTTAATATTTATATAATTAAACTTAAAAATATTAATTATGATAAATAAAATAAAAATATTAAATACGACTCACATTCATTTTTTGTTCGTAAAATCGCGCCAAATAGAAAATTCTTGCCTGCGACAGCGGCAAAACAGTGATGCCTGCGGGGAGGCTCCGCCTATAGGGCGGGGCGATAACAAAAAAATATTTTGAGCGCAGGGTCTTAAATATGTGATGAAATGACGACTGAGTTTGTAATTTTTGTAATGTAATTTTGGGTTAACTCAATGTAAGTGAATGTTATGTATGTTCTTTTTTGAGTTAATAAATTTTCTTAGTTTTATTTATTCAACTTTAATAGCATAATGTGGACGACGAATACCTTAAATTTATAAATATTGACCGACAGCTTAACGTGCTCTCCGAGGCACTATACATATAGTGGTGTTATCAAACAAATGTATATGACTTTTATGTGTGTGTGTGTGTGTATCATCACGGGTGCCTTACGGCGCCCGAGACCGTCTTGACGGCCCCAGGGTACCCAGCGGAGGGGTTTTAATCCCACCTATGCCGATGGTATGAGTCTACACCGAACAAGTAGCTAGCTCGTCGCGATGCTTTGAATAGACTCAATAACTCATCTATAAACAGTTTCACAATTTGGTATAGGGAAACATGAATTTTCATTAAAAAAAAATATTAGTACACAACAAGCGTTTGAACTGGGGACCTAAAAACTATAGATTTTTTAAGTCTGAGGTCTAACCAACTCGGCCACTACGTTTATTCTAACCAACTTTATAAATATATATTTATTGTAAAATGTGAATAACCCAGGTTCATCTTAAAATAAAAAACATATATGTAAGTAGGTATTCCTGGTCTGGATAATATAATATGCTGATCTTAGGATATCCATTCTAATTATAAACATTTTTTTTTTAATTCATAAAAGCATATGCATGGTCTCTGTATTACATATTTTGGTAAGTAATATTAAGTTTAACAGTATTTATAATAGTATTATACTATATACAGGGTGACTTTGAAAGGATGTACTTTGGGCTAATATGAGCCTCTACTGATCAATACGAACCACTTTTCCCATGGAACTATGTGCCGCAAATAAAAAAAAATATTGCCTTCTCCATCCAAACTAGTAATGTTAAAAAGATCAATTTGTATGGGGAAGCCAAATTTTTTTTTCATTTGCGACACATGGTTCCATGGAAAAAGTTGTTCGATTTGATCAGCAGAACCTCATATTAGCCCAAAGTACATCCTTTCAAATTCACCCTGTATATATATTAGTTTTTTTATACAATATAAAACCGCTGCCACGAGTTTTCCACTTGTTTGTGTAGATTCACAATGCCATTAAAGTCAAAATATTTATTTCATAAAAATAAAATATTTTTAGTTTAAGGTAAGTGCGCTTGGTTAGGCTGATATCTCTCCCGCACAAACATTAAAATAAATATAAACCAAACCGAACACACACCACATAACCAACTAGTGTAAGACTAGGTGGTTAGCTGGTTCCATTGACCTGCCATACGTTATCTCCCCTGCAAAGGTGCCACCGAGGTGACCAAGCTAACAGACTATATCTACGCCCCAAATTTCCCCTATAAGTAATAATTAATATACAAGTACAAAAATGAATCACAGGGCGCAAACACTGACCCCCCAGAGACACCAGAGACACCCCGGAGAAACAGTTACCAGCAAGTAAAAATCATCCTTCTATCATCCACTACGAGGTACCCGGAGAACTCCTAGTGTCTAAACCATCGTGATGATAAATAAATAATAGGGATTAATTAATTACTTATAGTTTCCGTGTATTGTTAAAGTCATTATAGCTATACTTAAAAGTTCATTATTTATGAAATCAAATCACCGGTTATGTTGTGTAACATATCAAAGTAGGTATGTTGATTCGCCAAAAGAATCCGTTTAGCCATTGAAGACGACTTTTGATCGAACTGGCCAGATGTCAAGGTGAGACACCGGTTCCTTATTCATCTTATAGCGACCACTAACTATACTCTATCCGCTATGCTGTGAGAATAGATGTTAACAACAAACATAAAAATATATTTTTTACAGCACCAACGATATAATACTAAAAATATTTATATATTACCGTTTTCATTTTAATCTCCTGTTATTTTTTTTTTTCACATTCTTCACAATAGCAAGTACAATAAACACACATTTTGTCGTTTGTTGCGTCAAGTTATCATTTGACATTACAATCAAAACTTATGTAGCTAAAGTTTTGATTGAATGTCAAATGAAATCTTGATTCTTGATGCATTTGATTGTTATCTAGGTATATACAAGGAAAAAAATATCCTAGTTATTTGTTCAATTGGATTGATCTTTAAAAATATATATAATAATTTATTTATTTAAAACCATTGTATATAATGTTTTAGAATTGTCCGCCATGCTTTGAGAATAATATTAAACACATTAAGATATAATTATTAAATATTAGTATGTTTAATATTATTCTCAAAGAGTGTCGGACAAGGTTTGGCTAGTTTTTGGGGATCCGTGTCTTCAAAGAAACACAGAACACTTATATAGAGTAGGTCGGCTTGCCTGATTTGGAAAATAGTAATAATTAATTTTATTCTCATAACAAATTTAAATCATTAATATTTTATCTAGACAAACCAGCATCTATTTTTGGCTTCTTTTTAGCGACAGACCAGCTGTAGTGATAGCGAGCATAGGTAATTATTTTGTTATTTCTCCCTTTCATTCCTTCTGGAATCCATTAAACAAATTTTGGGAAGACATAAGTATTTCTGATAATTCTTAACGGTATTTTCACGTCGTTTAACTTATATAAGCTCTTTAACAAACAAAAAAATGTATATACAAATGTATGAAGCATGATCCAGTTTTTTTCTATAAAATATGACTATTAAATAGAAATACTGCCGGGCAGGGGATTGAATTGACGACTAATATTATCTCTAAATATATATAACTTAAAGGTGACTGGCTGACTGACTGACATAGTGATCTATCAACGCACAGCCCAAACCACTGGACGGATCGGGCTGAAATTTGGCATGCAGGTAGATGTTATGACGTAGGCATCCGTTAAGAAAGGATTTAGATAATTCCTACCCCCAAGGGGATAAAATAGGGGATGAAAGTTTGTATGATAAAAAAATATCTATTCCACGCGGATGAAGTCGCGAGCACAGCTAGTTGTTTATATTTTATTAAATAAATGTAAAAATTTAGTAAATGATAAAGTTTATTTTGGTATAGTACAATTTTATTTGTTACTATTTAATTAACATTGTTATTCACTGTAATAACTAAATTCTATGGGTTGTAAGTGCCTGAAATAAAATTTTGCTCTTAACTTGAGTAGAGTTACCCCGAATTTGGAATATGCCGTGATAATGTATGTAAGGTAAAGCTACTTATATAGTTAAATGATTATTATTTGAATTTAATCTGAACTCTCACGATGTTGTGAGTTCGTGATCATTGTCTTCGGCATATTGAGATGCTATCAGCTACCTGTAGTTGGCGGACGAGCCTGTTTTTAATGTTCTAACAAAGCAACGATAAGCTATTGTTTTTAGACGACTCTACCTTCTCGCTTATCACCTTTGTAAGAATCGTTTTATTTCCGTTCGCTAGGGGAACTAATTTTAATACAATTATAAAGTCAAAGTGAATATCTAAATATAATCGGTTACCTATGCACTCGTAAGGTGCTGTTAGAATGAAGGCTAGTAACACTAATGATAATATATTTCTTTATCAGACTTAGTGTCTTAGGTCTTATAAAAAGCGTCGCAAGCTATGAAGCTCGTCAGAATTACAGTTTACCAGCGAACGACCGCTCTTCTAGGGGTGTTTCAGTTGCCCCTCCTTACCCGTACCTCGCAACGCCCATGTCCTATCTAGAATTACTAGCGACTATAGTAAACACAGTTAGCTAAAACTCATACTCCAGTGGCTCTACCACAAGTTTTTGGAAACAGTTTCTACTATAGTCGCTAGTAACTATCGATAGGGATCAACCAATAGGATCGCGTTATTTTTCAAATAAACCTCTCTTATGGATTGATTCTTATCTATAGTTACTAGCGCCTATAGTCTAAATTTTTGCAAAAACTTGTGGTACGAGTAGTTCTACAGAGCTACAGAGGCATTAAGCTCGCCTATATATAATAGTTTTAAGTTTTTGTACAATAAATATTAAAATTCCTCGGGGACCCTGGGGCCGTCTAGGCGGTCTTGGGCGCCGTAAGGCCCCCTTGATGATAAATATTTATTTTATTATTTATTACTTTGAATATTTTTTATACATTTAAAAGTGTTTCATTGTTAAATCGGAATTCCCGCACAATAAGGAGTTGCTTGTCGGTCGATAATATTACTTGTTTATTATTACTATTAAATACTGTTGCAGTAATTTATGTCGTATTTCCTGTACTCTTTCTATTTACAGCAACGCGTTTGGTTTTCTTTGTTTGTTCGCTATGATTTATTGCGGAAAAACTTGGACACTTTATAGACATTGGATTCCTTGGAAAAATATTATAAGTTCCATTGTACTTATTAATACTAGAATATCTGTGCTTACCAACAGGTAGAAACGAAGTCACATGCCGTGTTCCAATATAATAACATTATGGTAGGTACTAAACAGTTACCAAAAAAAATCTCTAATATCATAGTATTCGTATTAGGTAGGTAAAAAAGTGTTTACCTACTTATATTATATTTTGTCACTTAAACCGCTGTTTAATTATGAATTTTAGAAATGTCTATAATTCACATATAAGCTAGCTGTGACCTTTTCTAATAGCTTTCGGAATGTAACCTTTGCGACATGCTTGGGAACATCTCCTCCGCACTGTGTCTAACGTTTACCTGCCATAACACGACTCTAACACTTACCTTCAATTCATTGCTGATTTTCCAAGAATATATACTTGAAGTTATGTTGTTAAACAATTAATGTAGGGTTAATTAAACTAGGCTTAAAGGGCTTAACTTAATGTTAGTTCTTATATTGCCTACAGCATAAAGATGGTAACTGTATAGATGAAGAAGATCAGAGACATCCAGGATATGACATATATATTTTTAATGAAAAGTGGATTTAATGCCGCCTGCCCCATAGGTTCCATCTTCAATAAATAAACTTGAATCAAAAGCTAATGTCTGAATAGACTTTTTATAAAAGAGGGAAGGTACCTTTCGCACGAATGTCCATATAAATGGCGTCCAACAGATTAAATAAAGTAATTATTTTAAAGTCAATGATAGTACTACGTTTTTTTATAATATCATTGATTAAAGTATTATAAGTAGTGTTTGGTCAGGTTCGTAAGCCTGACGGATTTCTATAATGTAATAATATCGCCCATGTGTATCATCGCGGGTGCCATACGGCGCCCGAGACCGCCTAGACGGCCCCAGGGTACCCAGCGGAGGGGTTTAAATCCCACCTCGTCGTAGCCGATGGTATGAGTCTACACCGAACAAGTGGCTAGCTCGTTGCGATGTTTTGAATAGACTCAATAACCCATCTATAAACAGTTTCACAAGTTGGTATAGTGAAACCGGGACCGACAGCTTAACGTACTCTCCGAGGCACTATAGTGGTGTTGTCAAACAAATGTACATAATTTTTTTAATTAAAAAACTCATTGGTACACACCGGGATTCGAACCAGGGACCTAAGTGTTTTTAAGTCCAAGGTCTAACCAACTAGGCCACCACGTATATAATATCGCCCAGTGCGCCGTAAAGTAAGTTTAATAAAAACCATTGCTGAAAGTCAAAAATCGCAACACTGAAAAGGATTTTCTGCGTTCCACTATTGCGTACCTACCTTTAAAGTCGCCAGGTGAAATAATATTTTTTTTAGTCATAGGGACACCCCAAGGACTACCTTACATACATACATCGACTGGAGTGAAAACCCCTTTTTCATTCTGGTACACAGTTGTATCTAGGTAACATTTTTTAGATGTATTATTTGGGCAATTTAACTATGGAGCTTCGGCATATAGAAATAAAATAAACCACTCTCGCCATAAATTATATTTAAAATATTTTATTTACAAAAATATAAAACTAGAATGATTTTTTTATATCCACCAGTGCATATACGCTAGAATAGTTTTTATAACTTTTTCTTTTTTATTAATAAAAAAAAAAGTTAGTCCTAAATGTTTTCGTAAAAGAATCCTTTTACACAAAGACTGGATACAAATATTAAATGTTTTAGGCGTATATTTATGGCTCTAGAAATATTGCAGGCATTTCCAGTTATTTAAAAAGTCAGCTATACCGACTGAAAACTACATGAAAATCTGATAGAAATACCTGCAATTCTATATGTGAATACTCGTCACGAACGCCAGTAGCGTTCGTGACGAGTATAGTATTCACAGTGTGTGACTATTGAGTAATGCAACGATTCTGGGGCTCTAGAGAAAAAGCAGGCGAGGCGACATGTCGCGTCGCCTCAGTCAAAAACGTATGTATTTTGACACTATACAGTCTTGATTGAAGGCGACACGACACGTCGCCTGATGTTTCTCTAGAGCCCCTGGTGGTGTCTATTATGTCTCTTTTTTATATTTAAAGTTAAAGTAATCTAGCCTTAAAATATACCTACCATTGACATAATAATAAAGCGTCTCCTAAGTGATTGACACAGCTCCTCTGAAGCGAGTGTCGAGGCTTCCGTAAGAAGGCCTGTAGCGGAGGTTCCTCTGGCTCCAGGGACTGCGGCGGTTCTTGTAGCTGGAGCAGGCTATCAGACTGTTCATGGCTGGTGGCCGAGACTGTTCCACGCTGATGCCGCGGCAATGGCTGGAAATCATAATGCTATTATAGCAAAATGTTCACTATCATAGGCTCCGTATGAAGGAAAACAACAGCATACATTGTTATCCAGTATATTTATATTCTTTTATGAGTAAATACTAGGAAAATCTTATTTCGAGAAGCCCAAAATCAAAAGTCCTTCCTTTTGTTGTTGTTCTCCATTTCTATGATTTGAAGGGTGATGAAAATACAAAGATCCTTAAAGCTGAAATAGGCTACAGGCTGCTCATAGCTGGTGACCAAGACTGTTCCATCTTTAATGTCTGTAATAATCAAGCAGATAGAAAAGGTGATGAACCAATACCTGTTGGTTATAGATAGGAGGATGCTGATATAAATACCAAAAGAAAGGTTCTGTAATCCTTCTACCTACACATAATATCTACTTGAGGACTTCTACAGCGTTCATTTTACTACTGACATCTTCAGCCACACATAATCTAAGATATTCAGCGTTACTTCCGCCAACAACTTTGAATGTCTTCGTTCCTGTTAGAATACAACTTTTTAAAGCTTGCTCAGAGACAAATTAAAGACTTCAAATGAGAGAGAGCTTTTGTACAAGTTGAATTGGTTTTGGACCTTTCACCATAGGAAACACCTCAGAATCGTGTGTAGCAATGAGTTTTTAATTTACAAATTGTATGTATCTAGGTACGTTTATTTGCCAAGGCCACTATAGTGCATTAGAGAGCACGTAACAGCTACTTTTTTTTTTTTTTTTATGAGAGCTCGGCATATGACCTCACATCTACCTGATGGAAAGCAGTATGAAGGTCCAAGAACAAATGCAACCAACAATTACGATCTACGTAACCGTTGATCGCACCTATTATGCCGGCTTAAGATACACGCTTCGTTTAAAGGACTCGAGATTATAGGAAGAAGGAAACACGCAGGCAGGTAGAGCATTCCACATTTTAATAGTGCGACAGATATACGAATCACCAAATTTTATAGTGCGGGTTGGTATATCTGCCACAGTATATGCATGCATTTTGTTACCCGCTCGTGAAGTCCTATACCGGAAAGGAGAAGGAGGAATGAGATGAAAAAGTTCTTCAGAGCACTCCCCATGATAAAGGCGATAAAACACGCTCAACGACGTTACATCTCTGCGAAGCTGCAATGGCTCTAGAGTGCCCGTGAGCTCTTTGTTTTCGATAATTCTCGATGCACGCTTCTGCAGACTATCGAGAGCATGCAGCAAGTATTTGGCAGATCCACCCCAAAGATGCGAACAGTATTCCACACAAGGCCGTATCTGAGCTTTATAAATCAGATGCCTGAGTCGAGGAGTAAAATACCGTCGCACCTTATTAAGGACGCCGAGCTTCCTACTTGCTGTCTTCGCAATGCTCTCAATATAGTTGCGGTGGTTTAGGTGGTTTACTATACCAATTTGTTAAATAGGTAAAGATTTAATCTATTCACACACCGCGACAAACCAGCAACTTGTTCGGTGAAGACTCATCATACCATCGGCTACAACGAGGTGGGAATAAAACCTTGCTAGGCGGTCTCGGGCGCCGTGATGGTACACTTTTTAAAACATTACCTTGGCATATAAAAAATAAAATCCGAAACATTGAGGAAAAAAATACCTATGTAACTTAACTACTAACTTTTATGAAACAAACATCAATAGAAACGCCTGTATTATATATAGCTGCAACATAATTGTGAGTGGGTCTCTTGCAATGTCGTTTAGTTTTTCCTGAACACCCATAAGAGATTTAATTGCATATCACCTTATATAATGTTTTCCTAAGAAATAATTTACATGTGGGAAGGAAAACAAATTGTAAGTAAATAAGTATAATAAATAAAGTAGTATGTACTAATAGTATTATTGTAATTGCAGTTATTTATGTATTGTATATATGTGCTTCTATTTACTGTTGCATGTATACTGTTAGTTACATTTTTAAATAGAAACATAAATATAACTAAAATAAATCTTTTTCATACATTGTGGAAAAAAAAAACAGAACATGGACAGAAAGTACCTTAAATTAGAGGATAGTGGATTTTTTGTTTTATTGTTAGTTTTATTCCTGAATAGAATAAATCAATGTTCAAGATTGTGTTAATTTAGTTTTTTTTTTTTTTAATATTTAAGGTAATTTCTGTCGATGTCCCGTTCGTTTGTTTCACTCTGAATAAAAAATGAGAGAGGTCGATAGATGAAAACAAATGGGTGGAATGATAGACATGTTTAAATAATATATTGAAAGGTTGAACGCACCCTGCTATCACCGCATTGACCAATTCCTCATTCCAGTCGCAAGGTATGAGCACCAACCTCTTTGCCTTGGGAGTGAGGGGAGCACACTCGTCGCCGATCAGAACGCTGCTGTCCAGGGTGCCGTCGTGCTGGAGAAGGTCTCCTGAGGATATGGACACGTCTAGCTTGGCCTCGTGCTTGCGCCCGTAGATCCAGAGGTACCCTAATACAATTACCATCTGAAACGGTACAGTTTATGGGTAAATAAAAGTAAGTAGGTAATGTGGAAAAGTTAAAAGTACTCAACCTGTTGGATCCTTCTTAGGTGGGATGAAAAAACGTTACCACCCATACAGACCCATTAATATTTCGGTTTTAGTCTGTGGTGACCATTACAACGATTTATTGTCGAGGTGGTTACGAAATGGGCGATTAATTTGACGATAAAGCAGCGAGGATATTAAAATAGGCTCGTAATGCAAATACGTCTTTGTCGCCGCCCATTTCGTAACCGCATAATTTAACCGGCATAGTGAGGAGCGATCAATATTGTTAAATAGCAATATATTGATCGACCCCATTTATGGACTTTGTAGGTCTACTTACCGTCAGGTAGAAAAAAGACAAAGGCACATGCCGTGCTCCAATAACAAACAATATGTACAGATACACATGCATGGATATTTGTTAATATTAATCTCAGGAGAAAACAAGTCGGTTTTCTGATGCATGTTTTTGTGTTAAAGTACCGACGAGAAAGAAATAATTTCTTACGTAGAATCGTCTCACCAGAATATAGCTGAGGTTTAGGAGCAGATTTAAGGCCTCAGATATATAGCCGCCCGGCCCGGGCCTAATCGACCTTAAGGAAAGTCCGCCACTGCTACAATATCTATCTCTGCCACTCGCACACTATTAAACTATTTACAAGTTTTCGCGACAATTCCGTGCAAACGAGTCGGTTTTTTGAGTAACGGATTAGGTTACCCTATAATGGATGCTAGATTGACCTACATTATTAGACAAAAAGAAAAAAAGAAAACCTAGACGCGGAATAACAACTAAATATAATTATATGAACTCACCACACATAAATGTAAAATAAATATAAATACAGTTGATTTTCTGAATCCGATTTTATCAAACAGAACACCCGACACGGTTGGTCCGATGAAGGCTCCCAGCGCAAACGTAGACGTCCACATTCCGGAGACCAACCCGTATGTCTCTATCGTATTGGGTAAACCATTCGCTCTGAAATATCAAATATACAAATTATAACGTTAATAAATAAGATAAAGATAGATTTGGTTCATACTTCTTTACAAACAAATGACCCGTGGAAGACTATTAAATTTAAAAAAAATACAGGTAATATTGTTACCTTGCTTTTGATGCTTTTCATCAAATAACTTTCACAGCATTAAAGAAAAAATAGCCCATGTACGAGTAAGTATCTAACGTGACAGCTTGTGTTATATGTACATCTGCATCCATATACATAACTGAAATAATTATGTTACGAGTATGTATCCATAAATTGATGAAGTATATAGAAAATTACTAATAATCATTTTATTATATACGTGGTGGCCGAGTTGGTTAGACCTTGGACTTTAAAACACTTAGGTCCCTGGTTCGAATCCCGGTGTGTACCAATGAGTTTAAAATTAAAAAAAAAATATGTACATTTGTTTAACAACACCACTATAGTGCCTCGGAGAGCACGTTAAGCTGTCGGTCCCGGTTTCACTATACCAACTTGTGAAACTGTTTATAGATGGGTTATTGAGTCTATTCAAAACATCGCGTTGAGCTAGCCACTTGTTCGGTGTAGACCATCGGCTACGACGAGGTGGGCTTAAATATCCCTCCGCTGGGTACCCTGGGGCCGTCTAGGCGGTCTCGGGCGCCGTAAGGCACCCGTGATGATATATATATATATAGAAAATTGGATCACTGTGATATTAAGAAAGTAGAATGACGTATCCATAGTACAGGCATTGCCTAGTGGACCAGACCGTCCCCTGTTATAATATAGAAGAATAAACATTTTTTTAACTATGGAAAAGAGTTACTTTTCTCTACTCTCTATCAGACTTTTACAACAACTAATATAGGTATATGAGTAAAGGCGTCTCCGAAAATGGCAACTTTTTACATGTAGTTTTTCCAGTAATTATGTAACACATATTCTAGCCCCTACGCTAGTGTGTCGATTTAATATTAAAGTATGTATCATCATCACGGGTGCCTTACGGCGCCCGAGACCGCCTAGACAGCCCCAGGGTACCCATGCGGAGGGGTTTTTTAATCCCACCTCGTCGTAGCCGATTGTATGAGTCTACACCGAACAAGTGGCTAGCTCGTCGCGGTGTTTTGAATAGACTCAATAACCCATCTATAAACAGTTTCACAAGTTGGTATAGTAAAACCGGGACCGACAGCTTAACGTGCTCTCCGAGGCACTATAGTGATGTTGTCAAACAAATTTACATACATTTTTCAATTCAAAACTCATTGGTACACACCGGGATTCGAACCAGGGACCTATGTGTTTTTAAGTCCAAGGTCTAACCAACTCGGCCACCACGTATATAATCGTAAAATATTAAAGTGTATTAAAGAAAACATCGTGTGTATCCAACTTACATAGAAGTATTGAGAGCATCAATAAAGGAAGCCACCAGCTGACATCCGATCCCCAAACCATGGAGTACCAAGCCAAGCATTGTTACCCATTTAATCCTGTGAACATATTATTTGTAACACTTATAAACTTTTCTAGTAATTAAAATTAAACTTTTTAAGTCATTGTTGGTCGACTAATAAATACCCCAAAATGAGTTGGAAGTGCAATAAATTTGCCTAAATCTGGTTATTTTATTGACATCAGTCTAGGTATTGCAACCACAGATATATATAGTGCTAAATTGTTTAAATTTGTTATTAGAAAATATTCTCCTGCAGATTTCATTAGATTTATTTTGGAACCATCAATCTAGCCATTCAGTCCATCTAGTCAGTGCCTTGACTAGGGCAGTGCCAGCGGTGCCAGGCACACGGCGCAGACCCTGGACAGGTGTAGAAATTACCAAACTAAGACCAAATTTTGAGCCATGCATGAGTGCCGTTATAGAAGCTTGCACCGAGCGCATAAAATGCTAGTTACGGCGCTGTATCCAGGAGGCAAAGTTTTATTAAAACCGAACCTACACAAATCTCCGCATTAAAAAAAAAAACAAATTGTAAAGATCGTTACATTCCAAATTTAGTTTTGAAATAATAATTTATTGACATCGAACTTTTCCTTCTTTTCTTGCGTTGCGCGGAACTCATTCTCACGACCGCTGTTTTTATAATTCACATAGGGCGCGTTTGGCCTTAATCGTGCCTGAAGAACTTAAAAACACCCATATTTAAATTGTTTGGAGAGATAGGTAAATAATATAATTGTTTAAATAAGGGTTTTTTCCCACTTCATCGCCATCGCAGAGCGCATTCGAGTTTAAACTGAAGAAATGGCGAGCTTGTCGCAGTGGTTATTTAGGCTCAATAAAATTAAAATATTGATGATAAACTAGAGTTCTTGTGGTTTTTAAATATTGAATAACTGGAATAATGATAAATTTATTGTACTCACGTAGGAATGTTAAAGAATGGCGCAGGTCCAACCAGCAGAAAGCCCGCGGAGATGAACAGACACCCGAGCACTGTGATGTACTTGGGTTTGAGGGAAGGTCTGTCACAGAGCCACCCCCAGAACGGAGCAGATATCGCGTACACCCCGCCGTTAATCACGAACATGAGACCCAGAATCACTGACGATAATTTGAACTGAAACAAATGCAAAAAGCCATGAAGTTTAGTGACCTGGTGAGGTTGATTCTTACGAGTAGCTAGAGCATTATCCTAATAAAAAAAATAAAAAAACATCACGATGACTTACGGCGCCCAAGACCGCCTAGACGGTCTCAGGGTAACCGGCGAAGGTCATGATGTTTAGTATGTATGTATCATACTAAACAAAACATACATACTAAACATAATATTTAGATAGACTCAATAACCTATCTACAAACAGTTTCACAAGTTGGTATAGTGAAACTGGGACCGACAGTTTAACGTGCGCTCCAAAGCACTATAGTGGTGTTGTTAAATAAATGTACACACATTTTTATTTATTTATTTATTACATTTCAGGTAAACTTACAGCTAACAAATTTATAGTTAGTTATAGTATTTTAATATAAGGCCATCAATAAGTTTACACATATAAATGTAACGTGAATTTAGAATAAAAACTCATTGGTACATACCGGGGTTTTAGCCAGGTGTTTTTAAGTCTAACCAACTCGGCCACTACGTATATTTAATATGAATAAATTATATTATTATTAAGGACTAAAAGTGCTTTTTATAAATTATTTCTGTATAAATATTTAAAAAAAAACAATTAGGTATTATGACGGTAAAAACTAAAAGAGCTTTCGAACTAATAAAAACAAACAAAATAGAAAAGATTTCTCCTATTAGATAAACCCATGCCTATTAGATACGCCTGTGTAAGTCATCCTTTATTGATATCGTTAGTTGAGATTATCGAAGAGGGAAATCCTAAGAGGGCTACGCACCTAACAAGTAAATGTCAAATATTCACTGAAAGATTACTTATACAAAGTCCAAGGGTTGACTCCTAATTATTTAAAGGATTGCACCTACCAACAAAATACAAACCTAAACATGGACGTGTTCCGTCACAGAACCAGTATGCTCCGGATTACTTTATGTCCATATCAAATAATGATAAACGTAATTTATATACAAAACGATAATTCAAATATGTTTTATAACAGGCATTAATAGTGTATTAAATACGGGTTGTTAGCACGAGGCGCTTTCTTATCGGAATATAATTAATAAATAAAGGGGCGAAAATATCATTAATTCTTTATCCATATTCTGCCGACCATTTCGTGGACTTTGGTTTGTAGTTACTTGAAGATTGATCCGGGTTTGTCCGTCATATTGTTTCTATAAGTTCCCATTTCTACTTCCTACCTGTCTACCCGTGATAATGTTTTTTTAAAAATACGCCTTTTAAGACTATATATCTCGCTTTCCCCAATTACAATTAATGTAAGTGTCTATAAGTAAATATCTGTTAGTTTTATAAGAAGATTTGGAAAGAAGATTTCTACTTTGTTACCTGTCGTTTCAGATATACCTACTAGAACGGTATAGAAAACCTTTGCACCCCTTTAATCCCGCACCTTCTTAGTTATTTTAAAAACATCGTAAAATATTTTTATCATTTTATTTTTAAAGCAGGGTATATCTATGTGTAACTAATTTCAATTCTGCAGTGTCCCTTGTTACCGAGATATTTATTACCTTTTCTGAAAATCCATTAATCCCCCCATTTTACCCCCTTTGGATTTGTTTTTTTAATAGTAGGCCTACAACACAAAAGGTTCGGTCCAAATTTAGCATTAGGAGTTTGATGTGGCGATTGATAAGGAAGTCAGTTAGACGCAGGTCAAGCTCTTATATAGTAGAGAAACATACTCGTATATCGTCAATTCATGCTGCCTTCTCGTCAATTCAACCAACCGTTTCGTAGCCGCTCCCAAAAAGGAGACTACTACCTTGACAAGAAATCGACGCAAAAGTCTCCCGAAAACCGATAAACCCACAGACTAAATCGAAACATATCTAGGTCACCTGACAGTTTTTGCATCTATATGTGCGGTGGTATTTGTCATCAGTGTAACGAGACCGGTCGGTCTATTTCTTAGCAAGGTATAAGATTGATTTTATTTGCAAATTATTTTCAGACAGAAATGACGTCAATCTTGGTGAATGAAATCCTGGAAGTAAATGGACCTGTAAAATATGATTGTTTCTAAAATCTCACCTGTCTCAAATGAGGTTCTAAAGTGGCTTGCAAGAAGCCTATGCTCATGCTAGTAGATATAATACTTAATCCTGCCAGCAGTACTCCTGGAATACGCAGCAGCGATAACATAGTGGCTGAAACAAAACAATATGTTGATAACGATAATTTATATGCCGACGATAATAATATGTTGGACCACGGAGCATTAGCTTATGCCCTTATTCCTCAGTTATAATAAGTAATTAATTCTTACGAGTATTTACCTACTATGATAAAGCTTGTAATAATATTATGTATTGCGTAGTATATAGATAATAAAGGTGATACATAATGAACGTACTAAATGCATGAATTGTTTTATAAATTACTTAAGTAATTGTTTTTAAAAAACAAAACTTAAATAACTGGGAAAGAAATTATAGTAAGAAGTTATTGTATGCTGGATATTTAATTAAAACGGTAATAAAATAATTAATATATAAACATAATAAGTATGAAAATTATATTATTTTTTATGAGGAGATTGAATGCAAGAAACAAATAGGAAAAAAAACACAAGAAACTTCAAAAACAGAAAACACTTTTTTTATTTAAATTAATTAAGTAGCCAAATATATAATTTACTACTCTCTCAATGGATAATGTATTCATTTCAGTTCAAATATTTATTAATATTATGAATATTCAGTGTTTTGATATTACGCAGCCCTCGGAGCGACGTGAATGATAGGCGAATGTTGAAGGGACAAACTTATTGACTTTCGTTAATGATTATATTTTAGGACTAGTTCATTGTTATAAATTATTTGCAGAAATGGCGTCTAATTTTAATAATATATTGTTTATTCAAATCTTAACATGCTTCAATTTCAGTATATTATTTTATTGATATCTGCCTTAGGGAGCGTTCAAGTATTACGTAACGCAATTCTTGAAGATTTTTGACCATTCCTCCCCCCCATGTAACGTCTCGTAACGTAGTTATGTACTCCCCCCCCCCTACTCTTATAAGATATACGATTTATATTATTGTATTCTTTTTGAATTTGAATGGCTTCGAACTCATTCTTAAGGTTTCTGGAGTCACAATCGCGCACTCCGTGTTCTCCATACAAAATTAATAATTATACTCGATTAATGTTTATTGCAGAATTAAAATGATATTTTTGTCAGTCATTGTATTTATTAATCTTTCTGTGTTTGGATTATTATTTTTATTTTGTTCGAAATCAGAAAAAAAACTTTTTTAATATTATAATTTAAAAAAAATATACCCACAACAGATTTTTACGTAAAATTACGGACATAAAAAAATAATTGAACTTCGACCAACAGCCAAGTTGTAATATTGGATGTACGTTTGTATGGACGTCAAGTCGCCTAAAACATAATTTTATACTCACGTCCAGAATCTGAAACGTCCTCATCATCGTTATGCGAAGGTAAGGCGAAGCTGCTCATGAGGGCTGCGCAGAACAAAGAAGACCCCAGCACCGCAAAGGGTAGGGTATACCCTCCGTAGTCATACAGAGCTCCTCCCAAAGTAGGGCCCACTATCAGACCCAGGCCGAAGAATGTTTCCAGGGACGCCTGATGAAAAACACAAAAAGTTTTTTTTTTTTTTTGTATAAAATACTGTAAAATACTCTAAAAATTCATTTAATGCATGTTCTTTGTAACGCCTGACTTACTACAAATATTAGTACCTATATAAAAAGTTTTTGACTCAAAAGCTTCAGGCGTAACTATATATTCATTTTATTTACAAAATACATCATACAAATTTATGTATGTAGGTACATACATGTATTAGTGATGTTATTTTAAACATAGACTATTGTAATGATACTGATTAAATATAATTTAGCAACAACGTTGAGGAAATATTTACCAGATCAAATGAGATATATGTAATAGACACATTAAATATAATAGACAAGGATAGGGGCATACATCTGATAATATTAATAAGCAAACTCGAGGTTAAAAACCTAAAGAAGGTGATACCTACGGACTGATTTATCATATAGCTTATTGTTGTCATTGCCAAATTGATTACAAACTATTTATTACTTAGATTCTACTAAAGTTATTTTTTTCTAAATGTGAATAATGTTATTATGGCACTCCAAAACATAAATATAGAATTTATCTAGGTAATATACTTACTAGGGACGGTAATTTAATAGTGATACAAGTTACAGTCCTTTTTTAAAATCAAAGTTTGAATTTAGAGATTTTTACCCTATAATATAAAAGAGTTAGCAAAAGAGTTTGTGCCGATTTTGAATGTGTATATCACAATATCAAAGAGATAGGAAGAGAATAGAAAGCATTTGAGATGTGGTGTTGGAGATGAATTAGTTGGACAGAGAGAGTGACAAATACAAAAAGTATTACATCGAATAGGAAAAAATGGAAAAAAATTACAAACTATTAAAGGGAGAAATATTCGACAAAAAGTTGTTAGACAAAAAAAATAAAAGGGAGGCGGCCTCCCTATTAATCTATTTGGACCAGATAAAAAACAAATTAGAAACATTTTGGCAATGATGACGAATGACGAGGTGAGGAAGGCGTTATATTTGTTTCAAAAAGCCTTTACGATGCGGTTGATAAGGCTGAGGGTGAGGAAAATACAACTTACAAACATAGTAGCAACATTATTGGGGAACTCCTTGGCGATGATGGCAAATGATGCAGTCAGGAAGGCGGCATTCCCCATAGCTTCTACGATGCGGATGACGAAGCTTAGGGTTATGAACGGCATATGACTGTCTAGCTTGTCCAATAAACTGAAATAATAAAGTATATAAGTCGTTGATAATGATTTTCTAATACATTTTTAGCGTGCCTGAATAAGTTCGGTGCTCTATTTAGTGACACTTTGTTCAGTATCAGTGTCACTTTTCTGTATTTCTTGTTACATAATTTGTACTATTAAATGGTAGGGAGAGATTAATATAATACCCTACTTCGTAATATATCTACATACTCGTACTTCCCTAACTTCAACTCCTTGTTTTGCATTAAAAAAAGTTATAATTGTTTCACTGACTTTGTCATTAAATATATAGAGAATATTTTTAATCCTCAATAAATACATATTTATTACAGCCTTACAATAATATTAAAAATATTAGATCTGTATACTTAAACATATGAATAAGAAAACTTACCCGAACAATATGGCACACGTCCCCGTGGTCATGATGCCGACATTGAAGAGTAACTTCGGGCCCAGTCTGTTGAGATGGGCCCCATACAGCGGACTCACTAGGAATACCACCAGCTCGAACACGCCAAATACCAAGCCATACTCTGTTGCAGAACAACCTTTCTTTTCTGCCTGGAGACAAAAGCACATTTTTATTTATATATGTCCAAAAATAGTTATGATGAAGTGGCAGTAGACCACTGTCTGTTAGAGGAAACAAAATCCTAACGAGTACCACCTTGTTTAGGTGGGGAGGGCTCGATATCTTCGCTAGACTGACCGACTGGTCTCGTTACAATCGCCCATGCGCCATAATAACTGTCACCGGATTTCAGGAGACTACTGCATCGGTGTTTTCATTATTTAAAAAAAAAAATCTTGGTCTGGAGTATTCCATAACATTTATTAGTAAATAAGTGCTTTCTCTAGCGACTTTGTTTTGTCTTCACTTATCAATCGTTCTTTGCGATAATAAAATATAAATATTTATGTTTTTATATCATTCTCTCCATTGAGATAATGATTGGGTTTAAAAAACTATTAAAAACATAATAGCTCTACCTAAAGAATATTTATTTATAATTTCCAAAAGCGTTGGAAAATAACGAATACTTACCTACATTTAAAAAAAGATAAAAGGAAAAGTTAATTTAATAAAAAATATAATAGAATGTAATAATTAACCATCTAATCTCTAGGCTAAGTGTATCAGGAACAACGATATTAATACATATTGCTAAATTTTATAAACCTCAGGCCAAGACAAACTGTTTAATGCTGTAAAACTACGTACAGGAATCGAATCCACGACCTTACGTTAACTTCTGCGGAGGTCAAAATATTGAGAGAAGAATACGAAAACATTAGATAGGTATTTAAAACGAGCGAAAACAATGTTTTGCTATTCAAAGATGTTCATTGTTCAAAACTTAAAACATATATTGTGGACATGTTGCTTTTTTTGATATGCACAAGTTCAATCCATAAGTATTTATAAGTTCAACCGAACGTTACATATATACATATGTTATTAAATAAAATAGCGCCTCTAAATAATGACATTATTTCATATTTATAGGCTTTGACATTTGCCGTGGAGGTTATCTAAGGCGCTATGTCTGCGAGATTGCTTCGTTATATCACATCATATTGCAACGCCAAGTATTACGAAATGGGAACGTGTGAAGACTCGTATTAGTTAATATTAGTGAACTAAATAGTTAAGATAAACTATATATTATGTGCCGCTATGATATTATATTTGGTATTATAATTATTCTCTACCTCAATTCAATAGATCTTAGATATTTAAGCAGTCAGTATAGTAGTTTTGATATTTCATTATCCTACATATTCACGGTTACACATTTACCCTTTTTTTTTTTTGTCAGGCGCTTTACGTATATTGTTTGTTGCTCTACCATAGATTTGCTAACAATATGTCTTGTCGTCTCTTGTAACATAGCGTCTACAGTAAGAATCCTTAGCAAATTCATGATAGAACTAGACCATTATTGACTTTAGAAACTTGTCGGTAAGGGTTGTAAGTTTTTTTTTATAAGAGCTCGTATGCAATATCCAGGAATGATAGCAACCAGCGGATGCATACAGGTGCACCGCTGGTTGCCATCATTATGCCGGCTTAAGATGCATATTCACGCTTCGTTTAAAGGACTCAAGGTTATAAGAGGAAGGAAAAACGAAAGTTATTGTGATATACGAGTATTTATTATTAGGGTCGTTTTTATAAATGACTCTTGCATACGGTATTCGCTCAAGTGAATATGATTTGTAACTTGAGTATCGTTTATAAATTAGCTAACTAGGGACAAAACAATTCAGTGCGTGTCAGTCAAAACAAACAAGAGAGTGATATTTGTGAACTGACCGTGCCACTGGAAACAAAGATATACCATCAGCTTAAACAGAACTTTCGGAGAAAAAATATAATTTTAAACATGGTTTTAAGCATTATATTTCATCATCTAAAAGCATTAAGTTCGACTATGTACAATTTTATTTTGTAATTAACGCAATAAAGTTTATTAAAATAAATAGTTAGATTCCGTTCAACTTAAATATTCATATAGATAAGTTGATGATGATGATGGTCTGAAGGCTATCTTATATACTTATCTACACGTTATGATTCCTCAACGTCCTTGTATGTGGTACTCCTATTCATTTTGACTGTTAACCACGTAGCACGGACTCACGTAGTTTTGTCAAAACTGCTAAATTTTGTATTAAAAACTATCTAAATCTTTGTTGAAACCAGTAGAGGGAATGTTAATCGCTGCCTTCGTAGCATAGACCCAAGTTAATTCATAAAATTGCTAAATTTTATACTTAAAAATCATCTAAATCTTTGTTTAAAACAGTTGAAAGAATCGTTGCCTTCGTAGCATGGACCCAAGTGTATCGTCAAAACTGCTGAATATTGTATGTAAAACTAACATTTTTTTGTTGAAAATAATACATAATAATGCCTTCGTAGCACGTACCCACGTAGTAATGTCAAAACTGCTAAATTTTGTATTGAAAACTATCTAAATCTTTGTTGAAAACAGTTGAGAGACTGTTAATCGCTACCTTCGCAGCATAGATCCAAGTTACTTCTTAAAATTGCTAAGTTGTATATCTATTAAAAATCATCTAAATCTTTGTTTAAAACAGTTGAAAGAATCGTTGCCTTCGTAGCATGGACCCAAGTGTATAGTCAAAGCTTCTAAATTGTTTTGAAAATAATCTAAATCTTTGTTGAAAACAGTTAAATGAAATATTAATACCTGCCTTCGAAGCACGCATCCACATAGTTTGATCGAATGTTACATTTTGTATTGAAAACTTATTTTAAGACAGTGCGCTGGACTGGACTGGCGTCCGGTATAAAGCACTGAAATAACGTTCCATAACAAGAGAATGGAGTACTTACCTCTAGTGGATAAAAAGGTGCTTGCAACGCCACACAAACAGCATTACAAAAATCTGCAATCGATATTACTACTATGGTCAACCACTGACGACGGGAAAATTCAAAACCCATTACTTAAACTTCAAATATAAAAAAAAAACGATTTTTAATAATAAAAATATATAGGTAATTAAATTTATATAAAGATAGTGTTTTCTGTCTGGAAGCTGTTAATAAACTGTCTTCAAGATAGTTTATAATTTCAGTAAAATAATTAATGTCTTAATAGCGTTATTATTTTACTTTTACTCTCTATTTGATAACCATTACTGCTCTATTATGTAGAAGTTAATTAAGTCATTATTAGCAAAAAGCAATATACACCAAAATGCATTAGGTTTTAATAGTAAATGACCACAAGGAGATAAAGTCTTTGTTTTCGTAACAATACGGTTGAGATTATATAGGTGTAATTATTTAATGAATCTAGTAACGAAGTACACTTGGGTATGGAGCGTGCCCTCTGATAGCGTTATTTATTTATATTTAATTTGTTAAACAAACAATAATTTGTGATTACTATGAATTAATATACAGAAATGACCACCATTTTTCCGTAATATTGACTAACCATTAGGGCCAGGATAAGGGCATAACGAACCCGCAATTTGGTATTGATGCATTCGTATAGCAAAGTGGTTTTTTTATTATTGGAGAATGGCATGTGACTTTATATCTATAGAATAGTAAACATACATACCTACAAAGTCCATGAATGGGGTAGTTAACAATACATTTTTATTTATATATATAACCATCACGGGTGCCTATTTGGCTCCCAAAAACCGTCTAAACGACCTCAGGGTACCCAGCGGAGGGATTAACCCGTCCTCATTTCGCCGATGGTATTCGGAGGCAACACCTAACAAGTGGAGAGCTTGTTGCGGTGTTTATGATGAAATAGCTTCGTTGTATAAAGCGGTCACCCATCCCAGGCCGGCCTTGTCATCTGCTTAACCTTGGGCCGCTTTTATTTAACAACATTAATCGCTACCACTATGTCGGTTAAATAGTTAAAAGTTACGAAATGAGCGGGACAATGACTAATAAATATATTCACGGCCAATATCGTCTATAAGGTCTTTGGGTATCCAGAGGAGGGGTTTTCATCCTTGTCATAGCCGATAATTTGAGTCTGTACAGCGAACAAGTGGTTAGCTCGTCGTGATGCTTGGATAGACTCAATAACCAATCTATATTAATAGTTACACAAGCTGGTGTAGTGAAACTGGGACCGACGCTTAACGTGCTCTGCGGAGAACTACAGTGATGTTGTCAACAAATGTACATTTTTTGAATAAAAAAATCATTGGTACAAGGCTTTTAACCGAGGACTTAAAACTTTAATGTTTTTAAGTCGAATGTATAACCAACTCGGACACTACGGGAAGACTAATTTTCATACTTGGCAAACTACCTTGCTACCTTGGCAAGATATCAGTACCCATATATGCCCACAGGGTCGAAAACGACCCATGGGCAAGCGTCTATAAAAACATGGCATAACTTGTAAACAGGTAACACAGGGAAAATTATAATGTTGGCTTTAAATAGTTAGAAATATTTACTTTAGTGTGTAGTATTTATTTACTAGTTTGAAATAAATCACTGTACACTGTCAGTGCAAATTGTAAGAAATTTTAAGTACCAAAATGTATCGGCCGCGCACACAATAATGTAAGTAATTAATAATTACAAATATTAATTTTGAATTTTATAAAATAACTAGCGGCCCGTCCCGGCTTCGCACAGGTTTGTATAACTTTAACTATATGCTCAGCGCACGCCACGGAAGGCCTCAGAAACGATACTTTTCCCCCGTTTTTAAAACATTTTTGGTTACTGCTCCACAACTATAGGACCTAGCGTGATATTATATAGCCTATGTTACTTCTGAATAATGCAGCTTTCGAAAAAATTATTGCAATCGGTCCAGTAGTTTTTGAGTTTATTCATTACAAACATACAAAAATACAAAAATACAAATCTTTCCTCTTTATTATATTAGTATAGATTTAACGGTCTTATTCATAAAAAAACCTTAAAACACTCTTAAAGAGCTCAATAGTTAAAACGTTCAATAAGGCTATTGGCCCGATAACTTTTTTGTTATTCATAAACCTCCAATAAAGCTCCTATAACTATTTGACGTTTATTAGCTGAATTAGTGATGTGTTGATAGAAAAAAATAATTGATTGTCAAGAAAGTTGGCAGAATCGCGGAAAACCAAGACCATAAAAGTAAAAAAAAAAACGTTTTTGACACCTCTAATGAAATAATTATAATAAGGTTGGGCGCACACTGATAGAAAATTCAGTCACACTAGCGGTGCCCCGCGGTTTCAGCCGTCATTTAAATTAAAATAATTTGTATCAAAAATAGAATACAGCTATGTTTATCGCGTATGTTGTATCTCTCTATATCAGTACCTATGTGATTTTTATGATTGCATCTCTGTATGATAATATGTAACTGGCACGTCATTTCACATACAACAACAAAAACTGTCCTAGTCATGTTTCCGTTTTAGTCTGTGGGTTCACTGGTTGGTTGGTACCGGGGACTACTGCATAGATTTATTGTTGAGGTGGTAGTATCCTTTCATGGTGCGGTTGCGAAATAAGCGACTGAATTTACGATAAAGCAGCAAGGAAATATAAAATAGACTCGTAATGAAAACTTCTTTGATTATTTTTTTGTTTCTTTTTGATTCTTTGACATTTTGTAACCGCATCATTTAGCCATAGTGGCATAGTGGGAGCGATCAATATTGTAAAACGATAATGTATTTATCGATCCATTTATAGACTTTGTAGGTCTGCTTACCATCCGGTAGATACAAAATCACATGTCGTGTAATAAATAAATAAAAAACAGATATGGCGGCACCGCCATTCAATTTTTGTAGTTTGAAACGGCCAACTTTGTCTTTTTGGACAAATTACCGCGGTGAAACAAGATTAAATGTTAATATTTTTTTTGTTACAAATTTATGTCAGTGTGCGCCCAACCTAATTTGGTTCAATCCATTCGAGTTGCAAAATTTTTAGAATTTGTTGATTGGAAGCCGACTGGGCATTATTGTTTTTATTTGTAATATAATTTTATGAAGTAATAGAAGTCATTTAATAAAATTTTAAACCAAAAAATAAAATTTGTATAAAAAGAGAGGTTAAAATAGGTTTATAGTGGGCTTCTGCCTTCAATAAAGTTATGGAGCTGTTATTTGACGTTTATCGCTATTAGAGGTTTATTGTGCGTTTATGAATAACGTTTTGAGGTGTTTTGCTATTGAGCTGTTATAAAGCATCAATAAAGGCTTCGTAAGTTTTTATGAATAAGACCGTTATATTTTAAATATGTAACGTTTAATATGTGAAGTATATTTATTTCATTGATTTATGTTTATAGTGTAAATATTTTCTATAGGGCGTAACGACCCCTTGAGCATTAGTGATATCATACCATATCTATTAGGTTGTTATTTGTATAGGTTCGAAAATTACTTACTACTAATATAGATTACGGCACTACTGGAGTCTTTATAAAATGAAGAGGTGTGAGATGCCGATGTGTACGTTGACCTTCTAGAGAGATAGATGGAGGATACAACAATCCTGATCCGTTGAACAGGAATGAAGTCCTTGCTCCTTTAGAACATGTGTTCAACCATAAGGAACATGAGCATTTAGTTTAGATTACTTTAGATGAAGGTACTTCTTCAATCAGTCGTCAGTACAGACAACTATTACCAAAAGATGTAGGAGTGCCATATGGCAACATAAATGGGTCAAAATTGAATTTCCTCGTCAACGATTTGTAAACTACTTTAGATACTTTTAAAATACGCAAAATTCCAGACGAACTAACAGTTTCAGCCTATAGACATCCTTGAGGTATACTCTCGGTGCTTGTATCCCAGTAGAAAGTTTGTTTTAATACTTAGAGTAGAACTCACCGTTCCTTGGGAAACAAACATTCCTAAGGACCACACCATCAACTTTGATCTTACGAATGAAATTACTAGAAACGGATTTAAAACCCTATGCTGTGGAAGTTGGTGCAAGAGGAATTCTAAGTCTTTGGATAGTCTTTTGGAGGATCTTGGTCTACCATGGTCGACCGTTAAACTTTTATTGAACGTGTTTTGAAGAAGGCGCTAACAGGATCATATAGTATTTGGTTGAGTATAGAGGGTAGTGAACACAGTGACGGGGAGAGTTAAAATAATAAATCTGGTTTAGCGAAAGGATATAAATATATTTACTTTTTACTAAAAGGTTCTGGTAAAAAAAGATTAAAAAGTATCAAAAGAAAGTTTACTTAAATTATGTTTAATTAACCATATATGTAAAGAAAAATAATATGTTAAAGAAATTTGGAAAGTGGTTAAGAAAAATAAAAATAAACAACATCGGAAGCCTCCGTGGGCGAGTTTTAAAAAAACTGTTAAAATGCGTAGGTAGATTTAAAAACGTGTCTTTAAAACTACGTCAAATTGAAATTATGTAAATAAAAATGTAGAGATAGTCTATCTTGAAACTGCGCGCCCCTCCACAAATTTGTGGGTGTTAGTGATGTGTGCCAATACGTGGCAGCAGGAGGCCTTCATATCCACCCGATAGGTGACTAACACCCGTCCGAACACACCCTTTTTTTTGCTGAAAAGTTTTGACAAACAATTGAAATTATAGTGGACAATAGTTAATTGAGTCTATATGATGACTTTAAAGGTTATACTCTGGGCTAATATGAGGTCAAGAACTTTTCCCATGGAACCATGTGTCACAAATTAAAAAAAAAATTGGCTTCCCCATACAAATTAGTCATTAAAACATTACTAGTTTGTATGGAGAACACATTTATTTTCTTTTTTGACATATGGTTCAATAGGGAAAGTTGTTCGATTTGATTAGTAGAACCTCATATTAGCCCAAAGTACAACATTTTAAAGCCACCCTGTATACCTACGTATACGTTGTCACTACCCTTAATCGACTGCGCATTATCTCCCATTTCAAAATTGAATTTCCACAGATATAGAGCTGTAGATATTTCCATTATAATTTCCATCCAATAAAAGTTTAACTAAATAAATATTTTACTTCTTTCCCTATCAGCATTTTAATCAATAATTCAATTACTCTAATCAATATATTATAATACACGTATAATATATCAATAAAAAAAAAACAATGGTGAACCTAAGTGGGGGAGAGGGATGTCGAAAATCGGCCGGCGAATAAAACACATCTCTCGCAGGTGTTTCACTTCAAACAAAATGCGACTCGCGCGCCGCCGCAACCTCCCGACCGTGCGTTCGTTAAATTATTAAAACTATAAACGATCGCGCCATTTTTTTAAAACCTAACGAAAATAATTTAAAAAAAACGACTAAAGTGTTAAGTGGTTTATATTAGTAAAATATTTTATAATTTTCCCTAAACTTCGTGATAAAGTTCGGTGAATAATTATAGTGAAATAAACAGCACAATGGCTTTAAGAAGTAGTAATCTTGTAAAATCGTTGTTGGTTGTTTGTATAGGTGTAATCTGTAGCGACGCAAAAACGGCTGACAATGATATTTCTTCCTCTATTCGTAAGTAAAGTTTTTTTAAATATAATAATTCTACTATTCAGGGGTGATCCGATGTTCTATCTAGGAGCTTTTTTAAAAATAGATAACCGGAATAAAGTTTAAAGTAGTTGATATGTATTTAACTTCGGAAGATTTAACAAATGCCTTTTTATTAACGAAATATAATTATAACTTAGAATTTTATTGCAACTGTAATTCTGCTTTGAAGTTCTTTATCAAATACTGAATTTAATGCCGGTACCCCGATAGGTGTCTTGTGAATAATTATTCAATTATCATGTGATTTTTGAGTGTCGTCTATGTAGAGAAATAAAATATATATTAAAACACACAAATCGGACGATTTTAATTCTAAATGCCGATAAAAACCTCGTCAAAACCCTTATCTTAATAAAAAAAAAACTACGAGCATTGATTTTTTGACAGCTTCCGTAGACTAATGGTTACGCCTTTGAGCGTTGAATCAGAAGGTCGTGGGTTCGATTCCCACCCATGGCAAATAAATATTAGTACGTTTTTCTGTACAGTTTGTCATGGTCTGGGTGTTTATAAAATATAATATGTATTATATCATTGTTTCTGGTACATATAAGCCTAGAGCTTAGTTTGTGACTATAGCAATATGTGTAAATTGTCCTACATATTATTATTATTATAGATAGACAGACAACGATTGATAAAATAGAATGGAGCCCGTGTTTTGAGAACAGAAGATGGCCGCCATACAAATTAAAAAAACAGTGAGAACAAAATCAATCCATGAGCGTTGATTGGTTGAAGTGAGAACAGAATATAGCGACAACAAACTCGTTTGACATTTTGTTTTATATACCATTTGTGTCACATTTGTGGTGATTCCATATATTATTATTAGTTTTATGCTAACAACAGAAACGGCGACTTATTTTTTTTTTAATTATTTGAAATAGATAGAGGCTGTGAAGAAAAATCATCAATCCATTGATTGATGATTTGATGATGAGAAGATAACAGTTTACAGGAAGCTTATCAAGATAGATGACTCCTTTTAAGACGGGTAGTTTAATAATGAATCAGCCACAATATAATTTAACTTGGTCGCAATTACCACACACCCAATCAGATGAAAAAACCATCAAGTGACACATTTCTGTATTAGTCTGTTGATTCACTCTTCTTTTTCAGTAGAGTCGATTACCTGACGAGGTGAAAGTTTTCTTCCGGGAAAACGCCGCTCATTTAACAGCAGCATGACCGTTTAGCCGATATAATGGAAGCTAGTAGCTCGGTGTAGTTAGTGTATTGACTATAAAGTCATATAGCCAAAATAAAAGATTATTTTTCCTATTCATATCAGTCTGGGGCCTGCCCAAAGAACACGATCGCCAATCGAATCGCCCCATCGATCGATAAAAATGTATATGAATTTTACTATATGGGTAGACCCTGATCAACGAGAAACGTAAATTCCCATACATTTGGCTTTCGATGGGTATTTCGATTCGATTATCGATTAGCTCTTTGGTAAGGCACCAAATACAACTTACATAGGCATGTTATCCGCACTCCTTTAAAAAAAAACATCACTATGGTCAGATGTATTGGTCACCCTTCCAACACGGGCCTCATCAATCAACATTCGCCAACTATGTAGCAACGTCATTTCTGAGCAAATTATATTGTTTCTAGCAGCAAAGGCTGTACTTTAGAAGGATGGTCAACATTGACACTCCACTGTCAATAAGGACGTCCACTTCCTTAATTGTTTCATACGAATCACATGTTTCATTTTGCCACTTTACGAGTTTAATGTATTTATTGTTAGGGTTAAGTAATTTCTGACGTTTGTACTCGCTGACTACCTACTAGATAGGGTCATAGTCTTGAAGGTGTAGAGATAAGATCTAGATAAAAATGGGTTGGTACAAAGAGACCTATTAAAAAGTACGCCTCGAACTTAAATAAAAAAAAGTTTAATAACTGTTATTATCATCAAATCTATTATAGAGTCATTGGATAGAGACGGTATCAGAAGTGTTGGTAACAGCTAAAATCTGCCTTAATATATAAAATTACTTAAACCAACTTTTATCTGAGAATAAACGTTAGTTATGTTAGCAAGGTTATATTTACTAACCCCCACTTGTAAGGGTCATGTGTTTTATGGAGTTCGGCATGTGTCTTTGTGTCTACCTGATGGTAAGCAGAGCTACAAAGCCCATAAATGGGGTCGATCAATAAATTGTTGTTCAACATTATTGATCGCTTCCACTATGCCGGCTAAATGATGCGGTTGCGAAATGGACGGTGACAAAGACAGCAGAATTTGCATTACGGGTATATTTTTATCCTCGCTGCTTTGTCGTCAAATCAACCGCCCCGTTTCATGTTTTCATTCGAAGACTAAGAGGTATATTTGGTACCATAATGGACTCCTTGTGTGATAAAAAAAAATTACGACTCTTATGACAGACATATGATTCTTAGGACCAGAGGCTCTGTCACGACATGTATACGAAGAGTACACGATTTAAGTTTTGTTCTTTTGTTACTGTTAAAAACAAAGACATTCCCAATTACAGGAAAATCAGACTCGTAAGATAATGAATACGTAATATAATCCGTGATTATATGAGTATACGCACAGATTATAAAATAAAATGAATATAACGGAGTTCGAGATACTATATATCTTAAAAACACAACAAATACTACTTACCTATAACATATCTATTTCTTCTAAATCGCTACCAGCAGAAAGGGTGCCCAAAAGGCTGGCTGCGTTACCTCTCTGTATGGCCAAACTGAAACATTGTCCGAGAAACGAGCCAGCCCTTTGGTCACCAGATATTTCGACCATCCAAAAAAAACTTTTTTTTTAATAAATAAGATGTTTTTTATTGTGACCTTTAAATTATCAAACTATAATAAACAATATAAATCAAAACATTGCAGACGTGGCAGTAGTTAATTGTAAAAATATAAATAACATTGAAATTGAAGCACGTATTGTTAAGCCTATAATGTGCTATTTGCATTCAAATGGCAACACTTGTGACATATTGTTGGGGCAGTAACTTGGACTTCTATGGAGGTAAATGTTTGTAGCCTGGGTTATAGGTATGATCATTGCTAGCGAACGAGGTTGGATAAATCACGCACTATATTCTCACCACAAACTGTTCCAATGGCCCCCAAAGATACAATATTAAATATCTATAAACCCACCATTCATCCCAGTCGTGAGAATAATATATATTCTAAACCATAATATTCAAAATAATTATGTATACAGATATATTTTATGAAATATAGAATTTATTGTCTTACGTCTTACAATAAAATATAAATACAAATTACAATAAATAAATAAAATCGTTGAGATCCTCCGATGCCGCATGCGTACATTATACCGAGGACGCTGGCTGCATTTCCAAGCTGAATTTGTATGATTTTTTTGCATGAAGAAAGCTCTAGCTCGACGGTCTCCGGACTTTTCTATTAAAAAAATTCTTAACTTTAAACCAAATTTTATTGAGTCCGGAGACCATGGCCCGAGAGTTTCTAGCAGAGGCCATAAATTTAAAAAAATATTTTTTGTATTTTTATAATTGGAAACTAAACCCCTATAACCTAATACTTAAATTAAGTACGTATTAGGTTATATATTTTTTTATTTATGTTGGATTTTTCATACATATTTAAGCTATATATTTTTTTATTTATGTTGGATTTTTCATACATATTTAAGCTTTAGTCTTGTACTATGTGTACCAGAAACAACGTATAAATATAAGTACTTAAAATTAATTGATAAGAATTTATTATTTAATTATAATTTATTTAAATACTTATGTTATTATATTACCTATATTAATGTTACTCGTGCATACACAATGCGCAAGATTTCTATGAGATTTATTAAAAAGATAATATAAATAGGTTTTTGCGATTTAGTTTTACAATTTTATTTTATTATATACTTCTTATCATTTATTAATGATCCGTGGTCTGGTGCTTTTGTTGGCATTTAATCCCAAAGTCGTGGGTTTGATTCCCACTCATCATAAAATCGGACTAGTAGGTATACTAGTACGATTTTATGATGTTGTTTGTCTAGTTTTATAAAATATACATATAGTACCAGCCTTGAAGTTAGTTTGTGGTAAGGGCCAATTGTGTGAAAAATCCTTTAAAATTAAGTAACTAGAGTCTAGACGGTCTTAGGGTACCCAGCGGTGGGTATCTATAAGCATGTCATGGTATTCGGTGGTATTCTAAGTTTACAAACTAAGCTCTGTTCTGATCACAAACCAAACTAAATCACAAAGATTAAGCTTAGTTTGTTACCAGAACAAGCTTAGTCTGCGGTACACATAGTACAAACTATGTGTACCAGAAACAACAATATTATATTTTACTAGCTGTGCTAGCGACTTCGTCCGCGTGGAATAGTTATTTTTTTATCATACAAACTTTCCTTTATCCCAAGGGGATAAAATAGGGGATGAAATATAATTTATCAAAAGCCTTTCTGAGCGGATGCCTACGTCATAACATCTACCTGCATGCCAAATTTCAGCCCGATCCGTCCAGTGGTTTGGGCTGTGCGTTGAAAGATCACTATGTCAGTCAGTCAGTCAGTCATTTAGTCAGTCACCATTGAGTTATATATATATTTAGATAAACACCCAGACCATGACAGACAAACTTAACAGAAAAACGTACTAATATTTTTTTGCGCCCATCCATGGCAAAAAATATTAGTACGTTTTTCAGTATAGTTTGTCTTTTATGGTCACTCATCGAACCCACGACTATCCGGATACAACACCAAAGACGCAATAAATAGTATGTATTGATTTGTAATACCATGAACACTCTCCTACCTAACCTATTATTTTTAGACACTTTATAACCTCTTGCTCAGAAACCGGTACTTGCTAATTTATTTATTTATAATAACACAATATTATAACTGACAGTACACATTACCAAAACATTACAATATAAACAAAATATATGAAACACAATACAAGTTATGATGACATAAGTACTTATTATATCTATATTATTTATACATTCATCCGTCTAGCATTATCTTACATTCATTCATCAGACACTCCACTCCATCCACAAACAGGTCACACGGTGGAGCTTCATCCAGCCAGGAATTGAGTAGAGGAAGTCCACGAGGCAGTGGGTGGTGCTGATACACGTTAGTTCGTGAAGATGGAGTCACAAAAAGACTATTGTCTGCTTCTGGTATATTTATCAGGCACATAGAGCGTTAGAAACCTATTTACAAGTGACAATATAAAACATCAAAAAATATACCTTATTTTGGAGTTATTATATCTAAACTCTATCTAAAATGATAAACTGCGTTTACGGGGAGACTATGTAATAGCATCTGTTACTTCACTGGTAATCATTATTTGTGACAAAATAGGGTAATATGATGTTTCGTCAGTTACCGTAATTGTCACCTAGACATTAGTAATGGTTAACCACAGTCGGTTTGATGTTGGTTAAGCCACATTAGTAATTAGAACCAACGATTATGGTTTGGTTATTCTTCACTTGGGAGCATAGGCTAGTAGTTAGGTTTTTGTCTGTAATGATACTTAAATGTAATCATTACAAACTAACCAGCAGCCTTAGCACAGCCAACCCAAGACACGAGATGGAGTCGCGAATTTATGTCAAGTCCATGTTTTGAAGCTCATAACTTTACAAATAATAAGTGTTTTTAAAAATTTCAATAAGTATTGAGCTTGGTGTGATCTATTTAATTAGCAAACAATAAAATTCATGTTCTTTTACTAAAGGAGATGAACTCATTTCCATCTGACAACCATTTAATACAAGTGTGTGTGGCCGTGCTACAACTACTGGGGACGTAGTAACAGTAGACGACGGAACAGGTAGTTAATTTGACGATATCGCTGCTTTATAGTTAAATTAACTGCCGGTTTCGTTGGATATTATTACAAGGGGTTGTTTACATTTCCTCCAAATTTCAATTTTATAATTCTCCTGCAAATTCCCAAAGTCCTCCAAAATAAGTTCTCTAAGAACCCTGGTTATAGAATACAGAGTGTAAAGCAACTTTAACCTGTTTATTTTATTTAAATATTTTGCCTATATTATAATAAGCTTATATAATTATATTGAACATTTGAAATTTTGTTTACGACCTATAAAATTTAATTTAATTAAAAAAACGCTTTTCGTCTCTAAGAACATACTTATTTTAATTTAATTCATCAGTAGGTTATATATTCATAATAATTTTAACAAAAACAAAGTTTTCACAGATACTTTCCCAAACGCCGGATGAGTCTGCCTTGACACCTCGGTGGTTGTGATTGTGTCACCATCCGCTCATGTACACATGTCTTTATGTTGGCTAATGTTACATTGTAGCACTTAGGATTTGGACAAGCCCTTAGTGGACGCCTGGCCTTTGATCAAGGTCGGGCTTTGTTACTTTGCCTATTGCTTGTCACCAATATGGTGCGGTGTTATTGGGTAATGCGGTGTGAGAGGCTCTTTATCCTTGTATGTCTTCACGTTGCCCTGTAGGTACCGGGTCTAATGCCGATTCGAATATCGATTCATTTTAACAACTTATTTCTTTTATAAACTTCGCTAATTTTAACTTTAACCAGTGATTTAACCGTGACCATACTTTCAGCAACTCGGCCTAGTTGTGTATTATGGCCAAGCATATACAATACACTAACATAGACACCTTAATGATGTAAAATATTCTGTAACGTAAATTATTTTCCTGCAAATAAAGATTTATATATGTGGTGACCTAGTTGGTTAGATCTCTCTCAGACTTAAAAATCATTACAGTTAGGCCCCGGAGTGTACGATAACACGTATCGAAGAACACGTTGAGTTTTAAATCACAGTTTCACTATACCAATTTGTGAAACTGTTCATAGATATTGAGCTTATTCAAACATCACGACGATCTAGCCACTTGTTCGTTATAGACTCTTATCATCGGCTACGACGGGATGGGAATAAAACTTAGTCTAGGCGGTCTCGGGCGCCGCAAGACACCCGCGATATGGTACAAAAATACATATTTTATTATATATATTTTATTGGAGCAGCGCCCGTGACTTTGTATCTACCTGGTGGTGAGCAGATCTAAAAAGTCCATGAATATGGTCAATCAATAATTGTTCTTAAACAACCTCATTGCTCACACTATGCCGGCTAAATGATGCGATTACGAAATGGGCAGCGACAAAGACGAATTGCATTACGAGTATATTTTCTTAGGTGGGAGGAAGGTCTCTATAACTTCGTTAGGCCGACCGACCGGTCTCGTTATCACCACCCATACAGATGCAAAAACCGTCAAGTGACCTAGTCATGTTTCGGTTTTAGTCTGTGGGTTCACCGGTTTTCTGGAGACTACTGCATCGATTTCTTGTCGAGGTGGTAGTCTCCTTTCAGGGTGCGGTTACGAAATGGGTGGTTGAATTGACGATAAGGCAGCGAGTATATACTCGTAATGCAATTCGTCATTGTCGCCTCCCATTTCGTAATCGCATCATTTAGCCGGCATAGTGGGAGCGATCAATATTGTTTAAGAATAATTATTGATTGACCCCATTCATGGACTTTGTAGGTCTGCTCACCACCAGGTAGATACAAAGTCACATGTCGTGCTCCAATAAAAAAAAAAATATATAATAATAATATAATCGCTGCCTTATCGTCAATTCAACCACCTATTTCGTAACCACACCCTGAATAGCGACTGAACACCGGTGAACCCCATACAAAGATGCTTGTTTGTTTGTTTTGCTAAATCATGTACGTCATGCGTACTGCGTGCATATAATAACTTATGTATATAATGTAATATCGAAGTAACACAGTACAGTAACGTATATCCATCGGTGTTACATCGGCGGCTTCGGAGCGTAAATTTCCGGGGTTTCCTCAGTTCACACGATTATAAACGTAACTGGAGCACCATGTGTATTGCAAAATAAGTGTTTGTGGAAGACTTGTGGAAATTAGTTTCGTGTGACATTGTGTCTAAATCTTTTATTTCGTCAGTCTTCTTTCAGCAGGGTGATTACGCGTCTTAAGTTCGCTCGCACGCCAATCGTTATGACGTAATTTTCTAAGATTTTTTTGAGCCATTGTTAAGAAGCCAAGCTTGATCTAAGTCAGAATGACGTCATAACGATTGGCGTGCGAGCGAACTTAAGACGCGTAATAACCCTGCAGGTATCCAGTTATCCAGCTATCTTGCAGGTATAACAGTAATTTTTTTTAAATATGAATATTCATTTTAGATTTTTTCGCTTTTGTTTACTTAGTACTTTTTAATACATACTACTTTTTTGTACGTAAAAAAAAAACGTTAAAACGTTAATTCTGAAAAGAAAAAAAATATGGAGATACATAATTTGTATTACAAATATTTCCAAATGTAATTTTCTATCTCTAATGGTTGGCGAGTTCTTCTATTCTGATGATAATTTTAAATATTCATTTTCGGGGAAGACACGAAGGTCTACAACTGTGCCAAATATAAACTTTGGGTCCATTAACATATTTTGGTCTAATTATTATTGGTCTTACTATGCCACCTAAATGATGTACGTATAGGTGAGCAACAACCAATAGGATCACTTTATTCAATCCTGTTACCAAAAATAAAGCGGCCCTATTGGTTGTTGCTCACGTCTACGTAAATGAATACGTTACGTTTCTACAATGCGCAAACCCATGGTAGAGCCTCAGAAAGTATTTTATAGTTCACACTTTTAAAATATACCCGTGATGGTATTTATTATTATGTTCTTTAGTACTATAATAATTTCCACCTCAACACTCTTGTGTAGATTGCAAATTTTGTTACCTGCTCATGATTCAGCAAACACGTCGAAAGGTTTAGGTTGCAACATTGTTGCATGATTAATAGATATTATCCCGCCGCAATCCGACGTGGATGACATGTCTAAACATTTCCTAAGCCTTTCAAAATCATAGTGTTCTTTAACTATTGACTATCTTTATAAATATTTGGTGTTAAATCGTTAATAGAATATAAAACAATTAAGATTGGGGGCAAAATAAAACACTGGTAAAATCCAGTAATAACTGTATGAAAAAAATAATGAGTTTAAAAGCAAACCAGAATGTCCATCAATTATTTGCAAAAAATAATAACATTCCTGGCTTATAAGCGTTTTAGACACCCATTATGGCTGATCTTAATAATTCCTATCAATTTACAGATTTTATTTATTTATTTATTTTATTTATTTAAAAACTTTATTGCACAAATTTAGTACAAAGGCGGACTTAATGCCGCTAGGCATTCTCTACCAGTCAAACCTTTGGGACAAATTAAGCAGTAAGTAGGTAAAATAGGTGCAGTAAAATACATTTAAGAAATAGAGTATACAAATATTATACATACACACTAATGCTGACTACATATACATACATATCATAAACTTATAAACAGATATTTCTATAAAAACGGTGGTAACCCAATCTAACGAAGAAATACACAAGGGATATCTTATCCCCGCTCGTGCTATCCTAGCTCGGTCGGTGAAGACTCCTAAACAAAAATAATTAAGGCAAAAGCTTAATACACGTCGAAGGTGAAGAAGAAGCCACAGAACAAAAGGTAAAAAATTCTGGTATTAGAGCGCTCTCCTTCAATCAGAGAAGCGTTTTAAGAAACAGAATGTGGCTGCAGCGGTATGAAAAACTTTTATTTAAAAAAATCTATGTACATACTGCTACCTGTACTATTATTTCTTCTGTGGTACTGCATCTTTTCTAGCGCGTTCGATGTCGATTTATAAAAAAGAGAAATATTACATTCGTTGGATATTTGTAAATTTTATTACTAGAATATTTTAAATAATATTTTAATAGGTTAAGCAGATGACAACAAAGCCGGTCTGGGATGGGTGACCGCTTTATACAACGAGGCTATTTCATCATAAACACCGCAACAAGCTCGCCACTTGTTAGGTGTTGCCTCCGAATACCATCGGCGAAATGAGGATGGGTTAATCCCTCCGCTGGGACCCTGAGGCCGTTTAAACGGTTCTCGGGAGCCAAATAGGCACCCGTGATGATATTTATTTTATTTATATTTTAAATCGAAATTATAATTAAGTCGAATTAAGCCCTTGGTTGCACGTTAAAATGGTAATCCAGCCACCTCTGAATCTTTATATAATATCAGTGGACCTTGAAATGTTACCTATTATTGAACTTAACACATTACCATTAAGGTTTTTGGGTCATAAAATGTGCTTAAATTATTTAATGTTATATCACCGCTTTCACAAGCAGCTCGTATCGGGTAACCTGACCTTGTGGAATTCATGTTAAAAGTTCATGTCCGTAACAGTTATACCTATTTCAAGTTCAATAATTTTGTTAGAACTTTGTTTATTGATCTGAACTGAAGATGGTTCTGTGAGGTTTACATTATCATGTAATATATGTAATACTTGTTTGCTTGGCCATAGTAAATTTTCCATTTTAATAGATATTTTAAAAATATTTGATTATCCGTTGACATCATTTATATTTAATTTATGTTTCTGAAGTTAAAGATAAGGAAATGATTATCATAACTATTTAAGAATGGCGTTCAAAATACAATCCTTAATATATTTATCTATTTCAATGTCAATATTTAAACAATACTAGTAAATAGTAAAGTCTAATTGATCGGTAAACGAATCACAACTTTATTTTATCTATTAGTAATATAAATACTACTTCTAACAGTATGTATTAAAGCAGTCTCTAAAGAAAATGGTTTGGTTATATTGTAATGTGATTATGGAAATAATGTGTAAATTAAAAAAGAGCTAAAAATAAAAAGGGGCTATCAAACAAACATGCATCGATTCTAATGATTAGATAAAGAAATATGTTTTCTACAAATCTGGCATGTCATCGTCAGATGTTCAAGGTTGTCGGACCCATTATCTTGTATAACATAACCAAGATCAATAGAAAGCGGTGGATGACCATTTTCTCAAAGTCGGTCTCTCGGTCATCGCACTTGAGCAACCAGCGGGCTCACCTTGTGTCTCGATCCACTGTTACGACAAGCGGTGGCGGTGGCATACATCCACTGTCTCTTATGTAACGTCTTACTCATTGTCTATGCTTATACTGGTTAATTGCACAGAGCTCGCAATCAATTGTCAATAAATATCATCGTGCAATAAGTGTGAATTGAATAGTTTTATTGTTATGTTGTGATGAACGTTAGCTTTGTCTTGTTCATCATGTCGAATGCCTCGCCTAAATTACTTCATCATCATTGCGATATGATTTGGCGATGGTATTTACAGCTTTAGTTGAAGATGAACTCTAGTCTTGTGTATTTGGCTGCGTAGTTTTACATTATGTGCCAATTCCAAATATATTGGAGAAAACAGAAAAACTAGCAAAATTTTGTATTTTTTTTCCTGGACTACTTATCTACTCTCTTGAAAAATATAATATTTCGTAATTATTTAATAAACTTTATATATATATATGCCACCATGATATATATACATGGTGGCTGGCGGCCGATTTGGTTTAACCTTAGACTAAAAAATAACACTACAGTTTATAGGACCCCGTTTCGAACCCCGATGTGTAATAATGATTTTTTAATAAAAAAAAATATGTTGGTACATTTGTTTGGCAACAGAGACCACTATAGTGCTTCGGAGAGCATGTTAAGCTGTCGGTCTAACTTGTGAACTGTTAATAGATGGGTTATCCAAACATCGCGACGAGCTAGCCACTTATTCGATGTAGGTAGACTTATACCATCAGGTACGACGAGGTGGGATTAAAACCCTGAGGCCGTCTAGATATGATATGATAATTTATATATTTATTTTTATAATATTTCTATTTCAGCGGAATACATACTACCATGTAGCAAGGCCGACCCTCAACTGGACAACTGTATCAAGCGATCGTTCAACCACCTTAGGCCGTACCTGGCGAGAGGTCTCAACGACCTCAGGGTGCCTCCCCTGGAACCCTTGTACATCGACAGGCTGGTGATGGAGAATGATGCTGGACCTGTGAGAGTCACGGCAGTCTTCAGCAACATTACTGTTGTAGGCCCCAGCAATTATACAGTCACTAAAATAAGGTACGGAAAATTTTAGGTTTTTCAATTTCATAAAAAAGAATCACATTAATTGGGGGGAAGGTCTCTATAACTTCGTTAGGTCGACCGACCGGTCTCGTTACCAGAGGCTAAAATAGTCAAGTGACCTAGTCATATTTCGGTTTTAGTCTGTGGGCTCACCGGTTTTCAGGAGACTACTGCATCGATTTCTTGTCGAGGTGGTAGTCTCCTTTCAGGGTGCGGTTACGAAATGGTAGTTGAATTGACAATAAGACACCGAGTATATTAAAATATACTTGTAATGCAATTCGTCATTGTCATATCGTAATCGCATCATTTAGCCGACATAGTGGGAGCAATCAATATTGTTTAAGAAAAAATATTGATTGACCCCATTCATGGACTTTGTAGGTCTGCTCACAAAGTCACATGTCGTGCTTCAATAACAAAAAAAACAGTATTATTGTAGTATAATTTTAATATAGTTCTGCAACAAATCACAAATAACTCAGTCCTTAACCTACATACCGTGTTCACAAATTTAATCCCCACGTTAATATTGCTTTGTAATTTTACTATTGTTGGAACTGCTATTATTAGGTTTAATTTTATTGTCATGTCATTATCATCTATAATTTTACAAAAAATTGGTTCATCATAAATGGACAACAATAAACCGGTGTCCAAATTAAAACGTAAGTGAGTACCTATCCTTGAATTTACAAGTTTTCAACACGAATATTTCACATGTCGCTATTATCTCTCAGTTTATTGGGGAAAAAACATAAGTATTTAAAGTCACACAAAAGAGATGATGTCTATTTTATTTTATTAATCAAAACGATTATATTATTCCTTTTATCATTAAAAATTTCCTGAATATATTATATATTGATTGAAGGATAACTTGTGAAACTGTTTATAGATGGGTTATTGAGTCTATCCAAACATCGCGACGAGCTAGCCACTTGTTCGGTATTTTTACTTGTTTATTAGGTGTTCATACCATCGGCTACGGCGAGGTGGGAATAAAAACCCCTCCGCTGGGTACCCTCAGGCGTCGTAAGCCACCCGTGATGATATTTATTTATTCCTATGGATTTGAATAATCCATAATGTATTAATAAACGTCAGTCGGTCATTTATATACAGGCTTCTGTCAAATATGCAAAAACATTGAAACATTCGATAACTACCAATCATATGAATAGAATCTTCATTTATGCCAGTCACACTGCACTCAGTGAAATTATATGCATTACACCAATAGGTCAAGCAATATATAAATTGCTTATAATTTTGAAATAATCAAAGACACGAAGACAAAGGTTTCGCAAATACATAAGTGACATTTTATAATGATGTATTATTTTGTGTTATTTTAGCGATGTAATCAGTTGTGCTGATGCCCTCATTGAATCATAAAATTATATGTCTGCGTCTGACTGACGCGTAGTTTGCGAAATAAAAGCCACGCAACGAGTAAACATATCCAGGCAGCAATGCATCAATGCGGAAAAAGTGGCCAACTTGCTATTAAATATAGATTTAAAAAATCACATAAGTCAAACATTTATGCGGAATTTGAAGCAACTCTTGCCATTTCTTGTTTTCTTTAACTGTATAAGTTACGTATTAGATAATTCTTAATTGAATATAAAAATATATATGTTAATCAGGCCTATGTGCCCTGCTGGAAACTAAATTTTCTCACATATTGCTCTGGTTACAAACTAAGATAAGCTTGTACTATGTGTACTAGAAACAATGCTACTAATACATATTATAAACACCCAGACCATGGTTAACTGTAAAGAAAAACGTACTAATTTTATTTTGCCATTAGTGGGAATCGAACCTAAGACCTCCGGATAAACGCCAAAGGCGCAACCGCTAGACTACGGAGGCCGCCATCTTGTCACGGTCATAATGTCTAATACAAATTGTTCCTAAGCATTTTTTATTTTATTTTAGGCTCCTTATTATAATACTGTAGTTTAAAATTACTACAATAACAATAGTTAAATAATTAGTGAATGATATTTCAGATCAGACGTGAAAAAGCTTCGCATCGACATGGGGATGGTACTGCCTCGCATCGAGATCACAGGAAAGTATGAAGTCTCTGGCCAGGTGCTGCTGTTCCCTGTCAGATCCAGAGGAGATTTCTGGGCAGTATTCAGTGAGTATTTTTCACCTTCGAAATAAAGAAATCCTATGGTAATACTTTGTACACAAGGGACACTTCTTAATATTTATTAAGTAGTGTTTTAGAATAACAATAGATTTACCCAAAAACTTAGGCAGATCATCGCAATAAATATTAACGCATAGATGAAAATACGAAGTATGGTTTTTTAGCCCAAGTTATTCCACAGACTAATTCTTAAATATAACAAACAAATATTGTCATATCCTTGAATAATCTATTCGTTCTTAATTTACATAAACTTTAAATGACTGAAGCGCCTATTGTTAGTATTATTTGGACAACTTTTTCATGCTTAGAGATTTTAAACATAATGAAAGACATATTCAAAGTTCCAAAATTGTTAAACGAATTAAATGCAAAATGTTTCCATATGTGTATTCCAGATGACGTAGCAGCTATTGCCAAAATCTTTGGAAAAGAGATTCAAAGAAAAGACGTCAAATACATGGAAGCTGATCGTCTTCTCGTAAACTTTAAATTGAGGAGCTCTCGCTTCAAGGTCAGGGACACCGTGAACCACGGCAGCGTCATCGGTGAGTGGCATGTCTGGGTTAATAGCGATTCGAATATTATAAATGTGAATGTGTGTCTATCCGCTTGTTGTGTTTGGTTCTAAGTTCTGAACAAAGGGACAGATTTCGATTGAATTATAGGGAAGGTAAGAAAACTAATCCCTGAGGGTCAACATAAAATGTTATATTGAGATGACGTTAGTCTAGTGGGCTTAGATAATGTCTGTATACACTAAACTATATATTTTGAAAGACTTATTAATTAACGCGTGAGAAGCCGCGGACATAATATAGTTACTATAAGTTTGATTGTATGAGAACCACTCCATAGTAATAGGTAGTTTTTTATATATATTTCTTTAGAGTTTTAAATATCTTGAGATATTTTGAATGTTTAAAGTAAAGTTTATTGAAACTAGAAGTCATTTTTTTGAAGACTAAAAACTATTTTGAATAAGTAAACTAAGCGTGTTTGCTTGTTCCAATTTATATATATTGTTAATATATTAATAACATATTGTAAGATTTGAACAAAAAATAACCCTGCAAATATAACAACTTAAAATACCAATTAAAAATACTATTTCTCACGATAATGTTAATATAAAAAGCAACTATATTGTTTTCAGGTGAAGCAATGAATCAGTTTTTGAATAACAACGCGGCTGAAATAATAGAAGAAATGAGACCAGCGGCCAGCATCTCCATCGCCAAGCACTTCCAGGCATTCCTTAACGCAGCCTTCACCAATATTCCCATTGATGTGTGGCTCAAAAATTAAGATATTCTGGATCATCACCATTTGATATACTTTTTGTCAAAATTGATAATTTGCATTTTTTGGTATACAAGTATATAGTTATTTCAGCTTTAAATTAACTACCTACTTATTTTTTTTATTGTAAGTTTTTATATTTACAACTTTAAAAAGTCAGGATTTTTTTTAAAATAAAATGTGATAACTTTGTATCATCTACCAATATTATTGTTGCTACCAGAATTTATAGTCAAAATTAGGGTTTTATTTAATTAGTTAAACAACACAGATAGAGTATTATTTTAACAAATTTATGTTTAATTATAATTAGGTATAAGTTTAATTAAGTATTATTTATTTAAGAATTGTGAATATTAAAATTTGGGTTAAATTAAAAAGCACAATAAAACATAACTTATAGTTTTTATTTTTAATAATTAATAAATATTATATAATAGTAATTTAAAATTAAGAACTTAATATATCATCAGCGTTGAGTGTGCTGAAGGCATGGTCAGCGAGTGGTTTGAAAAATTCTCGCAAACTTTTTTGCATAGGGGCTTGAAGTTCATCCGCTAATTTGTGCCAATTTGTGTTTAAAAATTTGTTCATCGCATTACCTGGGGATCAAATAGTAAGGTTGAGTAAGTATCCGGGATACTTTCACGTTATACAAAACATATAAAGATTAAGAATGTGTTAAATACTATGTTCTGGTTGGTATATTTTTATATTGAAGTAATCATGACCAACCAATAATAATTGAGGTATATATAACTGTGAGGCATTAACAAATTTATACCTATTAATAAAGTTTCAGTTACTTGTAAAAACTCACCTAAATCATCGTCTCCGCCAAACAAATTATCCAAATGCATTGCAGCTTCACCGATTTCAAAATTAACATCCATATGGTCACAAGTCAGAGCATCTGGACCCACCTCCCGAGGGGCACGACCGAGACCCATCTTCACTTCAGCATCTATATTACCTGTACAAATTAAAGATAAGCCACCTGATAATAATATACTGTATAAATAATAACTGAAAAATAAAGACAAGAACAAAACTATTCGTATGAATAACTGCAAGAGGGAAAAGGTTCAAACACTATTTGGGCTGTTTAAGATTTTAGCAGAGTAAGCAGCTGCCTTAACCTATAGTGAAGTTTCTGAAAGCCTTACTAAACACTAAAGACCGTCATCACTTCCGAAATACATAGTTCATTCCATTCTCGTTTCTATATCATCGTTCCGGGACTAACTATTAGAAACAGAGATATTTTAATTTAGGTTAACGCCTTTCTGAGATTTTTTAACATGATAAGCTATGTAGACTAAGTTGGTCGACCATCTCCACACTGACAGTGATGTGGAAGGTGACATGATACCTCTAGCCTTTGTCAAATTTAGCTTTGCGTTATAAGTCGGCTGAATATTCTAGTCTGCCTAGCTCGTTCCAGAAAGTACGAGCAGGATAGGCCTAAAGGTACGACCTCCTACTATTGTCGGTCTTACCATATCTTCCATTGAACGTTCCTTCGCCATCGATGGGTAACATAAGTATCCTACCAGCCAAACGATAGTTTCCTTTCATTTTCAGTTCAGGGATCATTACATTCACTATAACTTCATGATTCTTTGGATCAACTCTGAAACAAGAATATAATTTAAAATATCTGTACCCTTACTGTCACGACTTTCACAATTTTTTAATTTAAAAAATAACATTAATAGAAAACCATTTTTTTTTAAGTCGAATGCCGTGGCATGTGACTTTGTACAAAATCCATGAATGGGGACTGAATCCATGAAACCAACATTGTTATTTAACAGCATTGATCGCTCCCACTATGTCGACTAAATGAAGCGGTTACGAAATGGGCGGCTACAGAGACGTTTATAGTTTACTTTTGTAGCAGCGAGGCTACTGCCCGTTGCATAACCGCACCCTAAAAGGAGACTACCACCTCGACAAGAAATCGATACAGTAGTCTCTTGAAAACATTTGAGCCCTAAAACCGAAACATAACTAGGTTTCTTGACGGGTTTGCATCTGTATAGGTATATGTGGTAACGAGACATATAAAATGGGATGATTTTTTTTTAGGGAGCTTAGTCAAGTAGCTCATAATTTTGTAATTACTTGATGTTCAAAACAAAGCCATACACAATTTTCATTACCTACTATTAATGTTTTGCTAGCTGTCCAGTCAGCTGATTATTGCTACTGTTTTACTGTTCCTACCATATTTGGATTTATTTCAAAAAGTTTACGTTATTCAGCATTGACTTACTTAACACTCTTCACCTTCATCTTGGAAGGACCTCTCACTACGACGTCGGTGTAAGTCGAAGTCACAGTAATAGGACCAGCCATTTGAGAGACCGCCAATTTTGGTACATTCAATGGGTCACACGATGGTATGTCGTATTCTGGTACACCTGCAATCGAAATAATAATCTTATTAGCCGAACTTAGGGGGCTGGAGTCGACTTGACGCCCATACAAACGCACTTCCAATATTAACTTGGCCGTTAGTCGAAGTTCAATTATTTTTATCATATTCGTAATGTGTTGTAAGCAAAAATCTTTCTGTTGTGGGTAAAACATATTTTTATATTATAAAATTATTTATTAAAAGTTAACAATGACCGACAAAAATAATATTTTAATTCTGCGATGAACAGTAATCGAGTATTACTGGAAGTGCACAGCTCATTTTGTATGGAGAACGCGGAGTTCGCGATTACGAATGCAATGTCCTTAAATGTATTTAAAATATAATAAATAAATATAATTTTTAGATAGTAATTTTATGAAAGAATATTTAGAAGTTACTTCTTTATATTAATACATGTCTTATAAAGTAAATAAAATATTGTAAATAGGAATTTATTAATATAGCACTAGTCCCTCGACGACCACGTAGATCAATTTTTACTTTTTTACTAATACCAACTTGTGGGTGTTATGATCATAAAACACCGCGATTAGAGACTTGATCGGTGTAAATTCAAATACCGTCGACGACGAAGAAGTGGGAATAAAAACCTTTAGTATGGTCAATATACGTGGTGGCCGAGTTGGTTAGACCTTAGACCTAAATACACTTCCCTGGTTCAAATCCCGGTATGTACAAATGACTTTTTAATCTAAAAAATAATGTACATTTGTTTAAGAACACCACTATAGTGCCTCGGAGAGCACGTTAAGCTGACGGTTCCACTTTCACTAAACCTACTTGTGAAACTGTTTATAGATGGGCTATTGAGTCTATCCAAACATCGCGACAAGCTAGCCACTTGTTCGGTGTAGACTCATACCATCGGCTACGACGAGTTCAAATTAAAAACACCTCCGCTGGGTACTCTGAGGCCGTCTAGGCGGTCTCCGGCGCCGCAAAGCACCCGTGGTGATATATATTTATTTATAATGAAAGAAAGGAGATTTATATCAAAAAGTAATTAAAACTTTACTTACCTGTTACAAGTTTAGGAATATACATGTTCAACGCATCTCGCAGACATATTTGTAAAGCCTTTTCTTCTCGGGGACAAATAAAACCACCAACTAAAATAATAAATAATAGTAACGATAAATATCCACTATATTAATTTGAAAAATAAAGAAAATCCTGAAAGTAGACTGTTAAACTCTCGCAAAACATTTTAAGAAAGCTGAAGAATATACTACTCACAGTTAATATAAGCCTTCCCTGACGAAACTATTTGAAACAATAAAAAAGAAAAAACTGAACCAAACCAGAACCTCATTATATTAAACGTCATTATGTTTCACACAAATACAATATTTTTAAAATGAATATTCCAAAAAAAAAAACCTCTTTTATAATAAAGAGAACGTGATGTTTAGAAATAAAAGATGAATATTGGGTAAATTTTAGATAAAAATATACCTAATCTATTGATTCCTAAATTAAAATTACGTGCATTATCACTTTGATAAATCTTTTGAATCAAAAGATTTATCAAAGTGACAGCAACAGTTTCTTAATAGTATTATCGCATCTTCTCCTGCTAACAACGTCCAAGAATATTGTATTAAGGTTTGCAGGAGAAGATAATATTTGGAGCTCCCGCACTAACAATGTAACCAAGTAAAACAGCTATAGAATTGTTTTTTTTATTCTTCACTATTTGTATTTTTTTATTGTATCGAAGTTAGTTTTCTCTCATTATCTATCATCTTCGCCAGTAGCTTATTGACGGGCGATGCTCCTCCATAGTCTCAAGTTCAATTATTACGATAGTCTTACAATTAGGCTGTAATTTTTTTTTGATTCGGGATGTCAACTTAATTATTATTATAATAGAGCTAATATACTCATGCTAAATTTTACTTAAAACTATTTTTCCTAGACTAGATACTTGAATTTTACTTAGGGACCTGTTGCTACAATGCGCAAATCCATGGAAGAGCGAGCCTCCATGGGTTTGGGCATTGTAGCAACGTAACGTATTTGTATACGTATACGTGAGCAACAACCAATAGGATCGCTTTATTCAATCTTGTTACCAAAAATAAAGCGGCCCTATTGGTTGTTGCTCACGTAATCGTATACAAATACGTTACGTTTCAAACCCATGGTAGAGTCTCTGGACCATGGCAAAGAAAAAAAAATTTCTGTACAGTTCGCCATTGTCTGAGTGTACATAATATGCATCAGTATCGTTGTTTCTGGCACAAAGTACCTACAAGCCTAAGAGCTTAGTTTGTGACTGGGGAAATGCCAAATTATTATTATTAACCCTCCAGGTCTACTTGCAGAAGTAAAGACGCGGAAACATATGAATACAAGTTTTACATTTACAACTTTCTATAACAAGTTCCAGTTCAATGCGAGATACATCTTATTATCTATACTAATATTATAAAGCTGAAGAGTTTGTTTGTTTGTTTGTTTGTTTGTTTGAACGCGCTAATCTCAGAAACTACTGGTTCGAATTGAATAATTCTTTTTGTGTTGGATAGTCCAGTTATCTAGGAAGGCTATAGGCTATATAACATCACGCTACGACCAATAAGAGCAAAGATATAGTGGTAAATGTGTAAAAAACGGGAGAAATTATTTCATCTTTGAAGCCTTCCGTTGCGTGCGCCGTGAAAACGGTTCAAGATACACAAAAAATATGTATTAAAGAATAATCTAAATATATATAACTCAAAGGTGACTGACTGACATACCTAGTGATCTATCAACGCACAGCCCAAACCACTAGACGGATCGGGCTGAAATTTGGCATGCAGGTAGATGTTATGACGTAGGCATCCGCTAAGAAAGGATTTTGATAAATTCTACCCCCAAGGGGATAAAATAGGGGATGAAAGTTTATATGATAAAAAAATAACTATTCCACGCGGACGAAGTCGCGAGCACAGCTAGTGTACAATGATATGTATCTGAACCCTTTAACCTAAAGTAGTAATCAGCTTCTAGTGATGTTAACAAATCTAAATCATCAGAAAATTTAAATTACGACTGCTTTATCAAAGAAATAAAAAACACATTTCGATCTCAAAATTCGTCATAAAACGCGCCATGTTGAGTAATTTAATATTATATAAGACATAGTACGACTGGCGCATGGTCCACTGGCCTAGTTGTGGGAAGAGGTGAGGTGGGTGAACGCTCGGATTTATCGGTCGCAAGTATTAAACGAACGGTACTAGTTATATTTATTTGTCAATAATAAATTAATAACAATCAATAAATTAAAACTTAAATTGCTATTATATAAATAACATTAGACAAGAATAAATAACATCAATATTTCTCTGTAAGAGTAAAACTTCTTTTTTATACATAAAAATACAAATTTATAATTACAATTATCATTTTAAGGTTTCTAAACTATTAAAGTTGCATCATGAGTTTCATCTTATATTTCGTAATTTAGATTTAAAACTTCATAATGTTTGGCTTATCTACTTAGGAAACACCATGTCGTAAGGCACGTGCTTCAGGAACTTGTTGGCTACATCTTCTAGAACCATGGCGAGAGCAGTTTCCACAGCTGGCTGAATTTCACTTACTATTTCATTAGAATGCATGTTTACAATGTGATCTGTTATCTTTTCTGAAAAATATAACACAAGAAAACTATTTAAAGATCGTAGAATCACGTAGTTTTCCAATTGAACTTAAAATGGGTAGATTTAATGGTTATAACTAAATACATGGTTAAGACCATGGCCCGTGTGAACCGTTTTAAAGTATTTTTTAAGTACCTAACCAACCATTTGGGTATTCCATATTATTATAAAAAAATAATGGTACATTAAAAACGATGCTTTAAATGATCTTTTTTTTTAATGTTGACTAATATCTAAATATAATATTAAGTAATATAACATCAAAATAAAATAAAAAAAATAGCAGCTGGTTATCCCCTGAGCAAGGAGTACCTCGTTCAGAGGATCAGCATTGCTTTCCAACGGGGTAACGCCGCTAGTGTCCTTGGTACCCTACACCCATTGTCTCATTTTCAAATGTTTAATATTGTAATTAATTATTTTTGAAGGTACCTAGGTATATTTGATTTTTTTATTTTTTATTTTTCATTTATATGTTTTGTAGAGTAAATAAACGATTTTACTGTTTATTTAAAAAAAAAATATATAACATCTTAACCCTTAACAATTTCAATTAAATGTTAGGTATCGAAAGACATATGAGGACAGGCAGACAAACAGATGGACGGACACCTTCACCAAGTCCCCTTTTATGGGTTTTTCGGAACCCTAATAATGTGTAATTTAAACCAGTAATTAGGTAGTAAAGTAATTTACCCATTTCTCCTGTAGCTGAGTGAGTTTCAGCCAAATCCGCCATTAGAGGTCCGGAACAAGTAAGGTGTACTGTAGCATCTTTCACAACCATTCTGTTGTGCACCCGAGCCCCGAGAGCTTCAAGGGCCCCTGTACACATAGCTGTAAAATATACATGGTCATATATATATAAGCTTATCACAAAAGGTGTATTAAATCTTGGACTTAATTTTCTGGTCTGCAAAATCAAGTAGAACTAACATAGGCTAATGTTCTTAGATATCCATGAATTCACCGTTCTAGTTAATGGGAGATTCTGGGATGTGACTGAAAAGTATATGTAATTATTTTATTTATTTATTTATTTAAATGTATCTCTTTTTTAAGTTACCTTTGCCCAAACAATATTTTGATAGCCTATCTTGGAAAACTAATACGGCTCTACCTACAGATATCGGTTAAAGCTTTTTGTATATTATAGGTAGTTCTGGCTACTGGATACCCACTACTGGAACTTAACCTGCAGCAGGGGTGTTCCACTCCGCGCTTTAGGTTTGAAGCTGCAAGTACCCGGCAGTACCCACGGATGGGTTTTATTTTTAAGGGCTGCCGCAGTGGGCTGCCGCGCGCCGGTCGCACGTTTTTATGATACTCACGCGCCTCGTCGCGATATTTTATATTAACTAAAATGAGGTCTAAAGCTTATTGTACCACATTCGGTTGCTTAAATAATAGTAACAAGGATCCGGACCTTACGTTTTTACTTCCAAAGGACCTCAAAAGGTAAATAAATCCACGCCTACCACTGTTATTATTAGGCAGGTTCTTTTGTGCCTATACACCGAAAAGCAATATTTAGTTTCATAGACAATGTAGTGTGCCTTATGGCTACCGTATCTCCTTAGGTTAAAATACCTATGCAGCAGACATCCTAAAATAAAATTGTTTTATGATCTACGTACTTACTACTAAGTACCTAACCTAGGTTTTGTTTAAAAGAAGACAACCCTAACGTCGTCAGAAAAATGACGCGATAGAAAGAGAGGCAACTTTAGGTGAATATAAATGTGGGCCATTAGCGCTGTGCGATCTGAACTGAGCTTATTGTGTCGGTGCAAGAGTCGCTATTTATTTAATTGATCTTTCGGAGTGGAGCTTATGTACTTGTACTATTATTTCTTCTGTGCCTGCAATATATAAAACCAACTTGTGAAACTGTTTATAGATAGATTATTGAGACTATTGAAACACGAGTTAGTATCTTGCTCAGGGCGGACTTAAAACACCTTCGGTTAAGACAAATTCGGAATAAAACCCTACCGCTGGGTACTCTGAGGCTGCCTAAGCAGTTCGGGCGCCGCAAGGCACCCGTAATGGACAAGTATGTACAAACATGATCATGAAAATGAAAAACTTACAGAAGTTAGCTACCATTTTCCCTGTAGCTTCGACCGGTAGCATCTGGAAGTGGCCGAGTACCACAAACTCTCCTGTCATGTATAGGTTGGGCAGACTGATGTTGGCTGTCACACGAAGCTCTTCCGGAAACACGCTGGCCGATAAAGAAAGTTAGTATTACATAATACTCTAGGTTCAAAAGTAATAATACAATGAATGATGATGATGATGATTGTACAAACATTGTTCTGAAATTCTTCCGCAACGTATTTTTTTTTTTACAAATTATCATAAATTTTTTAAGTAGAAGTTGTCTACGCAACATCTACAACCTTCCTTCTATGATTTGTCTAAAATCTCACTTATGTAATAATTTTGTAAAATTTAGTTTTTTTTCAATATTTCCTAATATCTAATATAGATTAATAATAATAATAATAATATGTCGGACAAATTACACATATTGCTCTGGTCACAAACTAAGCTCTAGGCTTGTACTATGTGTACCAGAAGCAACGATATAATACATATTATATTTTATAAACACCCAGACCATGACAAACTGTACAGAAAAATCCTACTAATATTTTTTGCCATGGGTGGGAATCGAACCCACGACCTTCGGATTTAACGCCAAAGGCGCAACCACTAGTCTACGGAGGCTGTCTATTAATTTCTAATACGTACTCTAATATATACATGACGATTGTACTTCGCTGCATAGTCTCTTCAATGATAAATAAGACATGTAGTAATCGAATTTACGAGCCAACGATGCACGAGTTCAGAGCCTTAAACAAGCGCTTTAAAAAAAATAAAACCCTCCTTATGTCAATCCCCGCCTGTCAACTTCATATCGTTTTTTCGTGCAGCCACCGTTCACATCGATTTTTTATCACAAGATATTAAATATCTTATTTAATTGAAATAGTGAAGAAAAAATGTAATTTAGTGATTTATAAGAAGATTTATGTAAAACATATGATAAAAACAGATGTTTTCCGACGGGCGACGCCATTACTGGCGTATTAGCCCGAACAACAAATTCTAAAGTTTTCTTTGGCCTGAGGAGTTCTTTTATGGAAATCCAAGGGAAAACCAATCGTACGACAAGAAATTAAACATAAAGGTATGTTTTTTGTTGTTTTACATGAATTCTTTTAGTTACAAAAAAATATATATATTTTTACGTCACCTACAGGTGGATCTGTTATTTAACGTCTCAGATTTAGATAATTACTTACTAAATCCTATTTTATGGGTTAACCTATAATATAATAAAACCACACCTAATCAGGCATTTACTTTATTATAAAAAATATTGTTTTTTTATGCCACCTACAAGGTGACTGACAAAATTAATAAATTACAATATTTTTTCTTTTATAATTCCCTTTATATATTTTTTTGAGGTTAATACAGGTACAATGTAGGTGTTACGTATCCATTTATGTAATAATAATACCTATTCAGGTACCTACTTACTTTAAATAGGAAAATCTCGATTTTTATGTCACCTACTAAGGTGGAAGACAATTTTACTAATTAATTATATTTTTTATGAATCCTCTATATTGTAATTCACCTATTTAGGTAATATAGGTTATTAGATTATTGTTTTAAAGTTAATATAGTAATAGGTATTTAACTATCCAATTTATGGGTTATTTAGCCTATAATATACCTAATAATACCTACTCCTATTCAGGTGTTAATAATTGAATTATTTTTATTACTAAAGGTTATTTAACCTTACTTATCCATATTTATGCGTTTTTTAGCCTATCATATAATAATAATACTCCTATTCAGGTGTTATTTTTTAAACTATTTTTATTACTAAAGGTTATTTAACCTTACAGAATGGTATTTACCTATCCTAATTATGGGTTATTTAGCCTATAATATAATAATACCTATTCAGGTGTTATAATTTAAACATTTTTTTATTACAAAAGGTTATTTAACCTTACAGAATTAGATATTTACTAATTCAATCTATGTGTTACTTGCCTATAATATAATAATACTTTTATTTATGTATTATTATTTGAATATTTTTTATTACTAAAGCTTATTAAATCTCACAAAATTATATATAAAATCTCAATTATTTATACAAAGAAATATTTACACTACTCAAGACTTGGTAATACTTACTAAAATGATTTCATTATGAAACTTAGAAATGAAATGAAAAGACGGTTATTGCCTTCAAAATTACAATAACAACATAAATAAAATTATATATTTACAATAAAAAGTAATATCATAGAAATAAAAGTATATATTTGCAATATTTATGATTCAGGTATTTATTTATCTTTTAATATTATTCCATTATGAAACGTTTATAAAATGGAAAAAGATAGAAATGGAAATGAAATGAAAAATCGGTTATTACCTTCAAAATCACAATAACAACATCAATAAAAGTATATATTTACAATAAAAAAGTAATATCATAGAAATAAAAGTATATATTTGCAATATTTATGATTCAGGTATTTATTTACCTTTTAATAATATTCCATTATAAAACTTCTATAAAACGGGGAAGATGGTTTACCTCCGGATAATACCTAATGTAAAATGATTGATGCAATATACTCAAACCTGAGATCCAAGCGGTAGTCACAGATGTGGTGGTTAATCTAGACAAACCACTGATTAAATATTACTAAAAATAAGTGTAAACGTTTTATTAAAAACTGCATTAGACATGCCGGTAGCCATTATAACCAGGAATCTGTATTGTAAAGAAATGTAAGCTTATTGATGGTTTTAAATCAATAAAAGAATCTTATGTACTTTGAAGAAAAGCCTTAGCGGCGGTTGAGAAATCTAAAGAATGACTGGTAATTGCAAATATTCAAAGCCCAATAATAGCATAAATAAAGTTGTAAACTTTACTGCAATGGCCTGGAAATGAACCAGATTAGTATCTTTTCATTCCAGACTACAGCAACCTTCAGTGTATATGCTCCAAATGCCGAGGAAAAGCCATCCTCATTGTTGGGGCAAATCCGCCCTCTTGCGAATCTTGAACCGTAACTAACACAGGTTAACAGGTACGCTAACATATTTACAGCTTACGCTTAAAATTACTTAAGCAGCAGTGGTTACAGATCACATGTAATCCAAGAATTTTGATTAAATTATATATTATGTTAATGCACGTATTTTTTCAAATTAAATATAATTTTTATATGTGGTGAACTTACTAAATGGCAATTTTTTTTTCTCAAATATACTTATTGTATTTCTAACGAGTAATTCGTCAAGGAGAGTAGATTTATTTATCTAAAATAAATTATTGTACAAAATAAGCATACTAAAATAAAACTTTAGTCATTTTCTACTAGCTAGCTTTTGTTAGAGTAAAAATTACTAGATTCATTCTAAATATATAACAAGTTAATTAATTTATATTTTTGGAACAATTCAATATAGAAGATGTTATTTTTTATAACTAATCATAAAAATAATGTTTTAGTATTGTTATAGAAGTTCATTGAGTTAAATAATGCTTCTTAGTTACCCATCCATGAAAGTTAAATCTTTAAATTTAATTTGGGAATAAAGAAATTATAAAAGCTTCCACCTTTTTGAATAATGGTAGTCCCATAATTCTTTTACAATAATTATAAAAAATATTAATGAAATGTCTCTTGAGATACTATACTATATACATTTATTTTGAGATTATTACACTTACAATTATTCTGATTTAGTCTATATTTTAGATCCAAAATAGTAAGATCTAGAATGTATTCTAGATTTACATAGTAACTCTCATACATTGAAACATCAACTTGTAAGATGGAAACAAAACACTTAAAATAATTAATGTTATGTGGGATCTAATTTCTATATTTGAATTCTATTACTGGGCAGGTGTAGCAATGCTGTAAGAGGCGTAAAAAATATTTATTTAATAAACTACTTAGTTTATTTTTATTTATTTTTTTGCTTTCCTATTTTATTTTAATAACAAAAGTTTAAAATTAGATTTATCTCTAAACAGTCGGTAGGTATAAATGTGTTACCAAACTGTGACATCTAAATCTTAGTACTCAGTTAATCAAAACTTATCCCATCTTTGCTATTATTATATTTTTTCCCCAAATGATAGTCGCATATTATTGTATTCCCGCTATAACCACTTTTTGGAGTGTGTTTACCTGTTTGTTACAGTTTAAGAGTGAGTTACTCCTGTAACGAACTGTTACAATGTAATGTGCCAGACCAAATATAAAATCATGATGGCCAATATTGATGCAATACAACACTTATTTAAAGTAGTAGTATAGTTGCACCAAATTAAATTTAGATTATTACGAACTATTCATAAAATATTTGGGACTGATATATTTTGTATGAAGAAGGAGCAACTTACTCCACAGATTTCTTTTTATTACATATTTTACAGAGTCTAACGGGTCGGGTTGGACTAATCCGTAATTATACTTTAGTCATTGAGTGGGGTTGCATTTCTTAACTATAGGATCTTTCAAAGAAATTACATGTCACAATGTACCAAGGCTCATTATTTTATTCCGTAATAACATATTTAAATTAGGTTCCAAGAAAATATTCGTATTAGAATCCCAAATCTCATTAAAATATCTAGAATAGGTGTACACAACCGAAGTGTAATTTGGTAAGAAAAGCCTAAATATACTTTACAATATAAACTTTAATGTCCCATTAAATAGTACAACTGAAATAAAATTAGTTAAAACTTAGGTGTATTTATATTAAAGTGCCATAATAATAAAATGTAAGACATTAATTATACACATATTGCCTAAAAATTGCTAGCATCGTGGATATTTAGCTGGTGGATTAAGTCTTTTTAGTAGCTAGATAGATGTGACTAGTCTTATAGCACATGGTTATACGTTTTTTTCAGCTGAACGTCTGGGTGTTCAGTAATAGTGTAAGATATAGTTTGATGGAATAAATCATACAAGGTGTTTCCTCAATTTTATAAAAATAAGTCCTCATTAATATATATATATATTTATATGAGTATATATTATAATAAATTTTCAAGTATCCAATTTAATACTTATAAACATTTGATTTAATTTATATTATATTAGGTACTATTCATCTGTCTGTTATTTCACGACTCTCTAAACATCTACATGTCTTATTTATCATTGAAGAGACTATGCAGCGAAGTACAATTAGGAATTAAACGAACTTACCTTGTGAAGTTCCAATTCTAATTGTACGAGCTGCATAGTCTCGAAATGATAACATATAACCCGTCCCCCCCAAATGTTTACAACACTCTCCCAGTATGTTAATGTCGTGAAATAAAGTTTCCGTGTTCTCAGCTAGACTAGGCTCCTCAGGCACTTAACCTTATGTTGCAGCTCTACACTATATGAAGTTGACAGGCGGGGATTGACATAAGGAGGGTTTTATTTTTTTTAAAGCGCTTGTTTAAGGCTCTGAACTCGTGCATCGTTGGCTCGTAAATTCGATTACTACATGTCTTATTTATCATTTCGAGACTATGCAGCTCGTACAATTAGAATTGGAACTTCACAAGGTAAGTTCGTTTAATTCCTAATTGTACCCACCTGTATTCAGCACAACAACACCATATTATTTTTTTATATATAAATAACTTGGTCGTGGGTTCGATTCCCACCCATGGCAAAAAAATCCATTCATTAGTACGTTTTTTTCTGTACAATTTGTCATGGTCTGGGTGTTTATAAAATATAATATGTATTATATCGTTGCTTCTGGTACACATAGTACAAGCCTAGAGCTTAGTTTGTGACCAAAGCAATATGTGTAATTTGTCCTACATATTATTATTATTAACTATTCATTATGGTACGAAGATCACGAGGGAAAATTTTACAAATTATAAAATTAATTAACAATTTTCTTTGATCCTTATAAGCGACATTAGCGGTTAATGCAATGTTATTAATTAAGGATGCGGTTTTTATCATAATCGGGCCTCAAATTCATTTAAGTATGTGTCAATTTCTCGTAGATTAAAGTTTGGTCATAGAGGCCCACGTGAAAATTTCACCCGGTGTATATCAACTAATGTATTCATACGTACTCTAAATTGTTGAAGGTATAGTCAGTAAGTCCTCTCACGGTGACATCAGAGAGCCAAGCATCGTATCTGAATCCTTTTCCAGGAGTATTATGCTGTCGGAGCCTGATGCTGGGTACCCTCAATGGTTCTAGGGACTGGATACCCAAGGAAGGTATTCCATGAGCGAGGAACAGTCGGGCATGTTCTGCAGCCCGCTGGATGCAGTCCGTGACTTTAGGGTCATTGTAGTGGCATACTGGTAAATCTTTTGCTGAAATTTTTACTATAAATAAAAAATCTGAGTAGTTAAATTCATTCCATATGATAAAGAACCTGAAAAATAAGCTAGGGTGGCCAGGGCCTGGATTGACATACTTGTATTAAATTAATACACAGACTATAAAGTCTCACTGCGGGAGGGCAGGCAGACCAAATATTTTTTCCAAAACTGTGAGTAAAATCCAAACACTGCTTAAGCTGCATTCTTTCAATTCCAATTGTTAAAGTATGCATAATATTATTTTAAGCAATGCACACTCCGTTGAACTTGGTAATTCTTATAGTGTAATGGGCAGGCCAGTATCTGGACACGGTATTTTTAATTTCTTTAAATTTTTATTTTCATTGTGGTGCATTTTTTTAATTAGATTATCATTGTATTAGAGTTTTCATTTCTATTTTTAGGTTTCTATTTTATTAATTGTAGCGTTTTCTTTGTCTAGTTTATCTACTTTATTTATTTTAATATTTATATTAATTAATTTAAAGTTTTATAACAATAATATAATTAATGGTTTAAACCCCCTTCATAGATATACTTCTGCAGTAATATAGAATGTAACTTACTAAAATCGTCTTCATCATGAGCAGTTACATTTCGAATTTGTCTTCCGCTAGAAACATTAAGCGCCACAGCAAATATAAATACTTTTATTAAAATCTTCTTCATTGTAGATAATTAGCACTGGACTGAGCTTCGAGAAGTCTTTATCCGAAGTGTGGTCAAAGTGTTCTTGTTTATAAAAGTCATGAACTAGTAATATGTATTAAGTCCTTATTTGATGATATATCCTGACCTTCGATCGGTTGTAGGCCTCCACGTGAGCATACATTTATACCTTATAAGATAGAAGAAAATAATAAAACGCCTTATAATAAAGACACTCAAATCTAAATGATAATCCAAAAACTATTGATATAATATGAACATGATACTAGTTCAATTCAAGCTGATACTATGTCAAAATTCCGAACCTTTATTTTTATTTGATTTGCCATAGCATGTAGAATAACATCACCATAGTTATCTATTTAGTCTATTAACATCTAATTCTACATTTTTCTTATTTTAATATTAATTTCTATATAGTAATGTGTATTTTGCAGACGATACAGTCCTCTACTTTTTCTTGCTTAGGGGTCAGATCTAAGTTACCTTTTCTGCAGCTGGAATTCAAGCTACCAACATTGACCTACATTATTAGGGTTCCTAAAACATATATTAAAATAAGAAACCCTTTCATAAAGAAACTCAGGTAGAAAAATCCGGACAGACATCGGTCTATCCGAATAACTACTTGTCCAGTTTACTTGAAGTTTGGAATAGTTATATTTGTAGAATAACATGTATGCCTTTTACATCAAATTATACATTATATTATTACTTACATCAATATTTTCTAAAGCGTTCACATGAAAAAGGTTCTAAGTGAGAATAAGTGTTATAAATAAAATTACTTTGCTTGTTTCAAAACTATGAAAAAATCTCATTCCTGTATGTCGTAAGTATGCAGCCCATTTTTTCGAAAAACTATATAATTACTTCGAAAGATTATATAATTAACAAAAGGTTTGCACCTTCCGCGGTCGGGTTCTCGCTCTTGTCGGGGTTTTCTGCATGCTAGGTATGTGCATGGTTAAAAAGTTCCTACATGTAAGTTCCTACTTTAAGGTGAAGAATTAATTCAAACATGCATGCTATTATCTTTATAAGGACTTGCTTCTTGAGGAAATAAAAGGTGACATAAAGGATTGAAGTACAGTCCTAAGCAAATCCGATCATGCTAAATGTTTAGTTAATTATGCTATGAACCAACAACTTGTAACAATGATTATATATAGTATATCAGTTTTTGGCTTGAATTAACTAGCACGGCTATCAAGTTTTAAAAATAGTGATATGTACCTACTTAGGGAGTAATTTTTCAGTCTTCTTTGGACAAGGAAAGTGAGGAAAATAATTAATTAAACTATTTCAGTATATTTTTATTTTATTTTTCTTAAATTAATTACACTATTTACTTATCATTATTCTTACAATAACTAATGCTGTTTTAAAATATCTTTGGTGTCCAATTTCACAATATTTAAAGTTTCACATTTTGCCATAATAATTTGATTGTGTACGACAGTGTATTTTGCTCATAATTTTAGAGATGACTTATGGTAATTTCTCAGGAAATACTTAATTGTTACTATCACAAGCTATACTGTCGTAAATTATATCTTTACAGCCTATAATATTAATAATTGTTAACTTATCACTTTGTATTAATTTTTAACATACAAAGCTATTTTGTAAAAAAATATAGCAATAACTTCTGACATCGGTAAAAAGAAGACAAGTTGGATTAATATATTTTTTTAAAATACTCAATAAGCTAACTAAGATGTTTGAATAACAGAATACGGTACTTTTATAAAATTTAGACATGAAGGAGAATATAACGGACAATGATATTAAATTTTATTCAAAATATATATAACGTCACATAGATAATATTTTTTACATATACGTATAAACAATTGAGGAAATAGAAGCAATTCCTAATTAGATTTTTGTTAACGTTCAAAATGCTAAGCTATCCTGTACTTTAGAGTGTTAAACTTAGCTCTAATCAAGTAATATTTCTTTGATTGGAATAGTAGCGAATATTTTGTTGAGGAATGCTTTCAAGATGGCGGCTCCACTCTCTTCTATGAGCGGGTTGAGGATGTCCAGCACCACATTGGGACTTGCGTTGAAGAACTCTGCGGCTGCTTGGGCTGAAACACCAAAAACCAAATTGCTGTAGAGCATGAATAACAATTTACTTTTACCAAAGTTTTTGGGTAAAGTATTGTCTATGTCGAAGCTTAAGTAAATGCTTTATTAAATATATATTATGCATTTTGAAGCTAGGGAAAGCTATCTACGTAAAATATTATCTATGTCAAGCTGATTTTTCTAAGAATTAAGTTGTAACTGCTTTATTAAGTATTTGTAGGCTTGTGTAATGTTTTTTATTTTATTTAAATATTTATATCGTACTTTTTTTTAATATAGTTACACGTTATATTATAGCAGTTATTGATATAACTATAAATTAAAATAATATATTATTGTTTATTATTATTTCATTAGAGTGCGACGCAACTGCTACGCTTTCTACGTCTTGCATTGCATGCGCCAGCGCAGTGGGCATTGCAATCGTTGTTTGCTGTCTTACGTCAACTATTACAGTCAATGTTTGTTAGCCTAATAGTCATTATCATATTGTTTTATTTAATGTTTTGATTAGCCAACACTAATATAAGTATACCTTTCTTTATATTTGCTTGTCAATGTTTTTTTGCCTGACACATAAAATAGTTCGACCAACCGTTAACAAAATATATGATGTGTACTACTCGTAATTTAGAATTGCTTCGAAAAATCTATACCTACAGCAAATTTAATGCTAACATACTTTTTTTATTTTGATTAGCTAACACTAATAAGTAAGTCACCTTTACTTTTCCTTGTAATATTTTTTTTCTGAATATTTATATTATAATCTTTGAAAAAATTACAACACGTCTATTTTGTTTTCAATAATAAGCCCATAGGAGTGTTACCGTGCATCTCTTATAATTACTGGACTGATTTACTTAACTTTGAAATAGTTATGCGTCTTGTAGTGCGATAGGTAGTATTAAAGTATCATCTTCCAAAAAAATAGCTTTAGTAATATTCCGCAGACTTCTCACCTGCTGCAGGTCGCTCCGTGTCATCCATCCGTATTTGTCCGTGATGGATTCGGACTTTGGTAATTACTTTCTCGGCCTGTAGATATTCCTCTCCGTCCTTCGTTATCGCTTTTGCTTGGCCTTTAGCAATCACGGTGATACCAGCTGGAAAAATATATTATTGGTCAGAATCATTACAATTTGTCTTCTTGACCGCTACTTTTTACTTATTAATTATATTTTGGCATAAAAATTGCCTGGAACTCATAGTTCCGGAAGAATCTAATCTTAAAGCAACAATTATGAATGTTTTTTAAATTTAGTAATGGTTGATTATCTTTTTTTAAATATATTTGTGGCATTGAGTTTCATTAAGCGATACGTAATAATAGACACGTACAAAGATTTGCTGGTGGTATTATCATCGGGATATCGGATCTGCAACACGGTCTGGTTATAATTAAATATCTCAGAAATGTCTAGAAATACACAATGATTTTGTAACAGTTTTTATGTGGGAGAGACTACGACACCCCTTCGTACTCGCATGAATGGACACAGACATTCAGTAGATTCTCAAATTAATAATATTTTACCTGTGCCCACCCATGCGCGTATACATAACACTACCTTTAACAATTGTTTCACAGTAAGAGTATTAAAGAGTTTTCCTAATACTATTCAGTCTATTGATTTAAAAACATGGGAAAGCTCTTTTATATGGCAGCTTGGTGCATACTATAGCCCTGGTCTGAATGTAATGCATTAGGTTTTGTCTAACTTGTTTTGTAAATTTATTAATATCGAACCAACAATGGACATAACATGCTGATGATGTTTTCCATGATGTAGCCCATAGCCCTAGGTGGTGATGATGATATTTTTCTAAAAAATTAATACAAAACTGTATAGTGCATTACAATTTTCCATTCCTAAAACACATAAAATTACTTTTTCAAAATTTACGCCTCGCCAAAGAGAGGCGAAATATTTGGCAGTAAAATTTTATAGCTTCAATTTATATATTTTACCAAGTAAAATTACTTAAATTCACTCAGTAACACCCAAAGATAAATGTAACCAATAGAGTAGAGTTCATCGGTATGTGAACGATTTTTTTATAATTAGGTATCACATTTGACCACATTTTATTGAACAAACAAATTATTCATATTGCACGGGTGCAATGTTCAGAATATTTTGAAGGGTACGACTATACATTTGTAGTGACTTACTGAAGTTGCCCATAAGCTTGCCCTTGCCATCGATGTCCAGCACCAGCAGTCTGGAGCCCTTCACGTCATAGTCTGCAGTCATGTGCAGTCTGGGAATGGTGATCTTTAACTCTGCTGCGTACTTGTTGTTCAGATTTATCCTAGAATAATGAAAGACGTTTAGAGGCAAAACTGAGATTTCAAAGAACTTTTTAGTTTAAAAAAAGGTAGATGCCAAGCTCGTTACTGAAGGAAATTTTATTTATTACCATCCTAAAAAAATCTTGGATATAAACTATTCCATTTTTTACAGTAAATATTGAATTGGCTCTCATTACTGATTTTAATTCTACGTTTTAATAATAAATATATTGGTAGAGTCTACAGGGGCGAAATATGATTCAGAAATATCATATAAAAAAATATAAATTGACAAAAGTTCTGTTTACCATCGGGTAGTCAAACAATCTGCTCAAACAAATAGTATAGGAGTAAGTCTGTATATTAAGTAATTGATAGCTATAGAAAGTTATTTTTTATTATTTATTTTACCTATTGCAAGTGGCTGAAGGTCGACACGTTGCGTTATTTATAAGAAATCTTAGATGACTCATTTAGAACGCGACAATACTAATATTGTAAAGAAATTTAAAACCTTTAATTTACATAATCAGCGTATATTTCTATCTATAATTTTAGTAGATTTTTTGAAAATTCCAGTAATTATTAGACGAAGGTAAAGTCTTCTATAATACAGTTTTTTTTAATGTAATAATCAGGCTGATGCAGTCCTCACTTGGACACAACCCTCCCTGTAGACGTTTTATGGCTAGTTTTTCAACTAGTAGTCTTCGTTCAATAATTAAACTTACTTCAATTTCTCAATCTTGAATTGGCTTCCGCCGTACGCCACCATATTCTTTATCGTCGCCTTTAACCTGAGGTTTGGTTGGGTTCTATCCAACTTCAAGGTCGGGACCTGGAAGGGCTCCAGCCCAGGAACGTTGATCTCTTTAATACCATCTGTGAGATGGCCTCGCAAGGAGTCTACTGCATCCAATACACATTTCTCTATTTGAGGATCGCTTCTTTTACACTGAGGAAAGTAGTCCGCTGTAAGTGATAAATAACAATTATAAAACAAGTGAGTGATCGATTAAATACTATCATGGGTGACAGCCTCCGTAGACTAATGGTTACGCCTTTGGCGTTGAATCCGGAGGATTCCCACCCATAGCAAATAAATATTAGTACGTTTTTCTGTACAGTTTGTCAGGGTCTGGGTGTTTATAAAACCCAGACCCCCCTTACCTAGATGTCCCCAGCGGAGGGGGTTTATTTCCCCCTCGTCATAGACGATGGTATTCCGAGTCTACTCTTAATAGGTACCGAGCTCATCTGGGTATTATGGAATCAATGACCTATTTATAAAAAGTTTTATAAGTTGGTTGGTATTATGAAACTGGGACTGGGTGTTATCATACAAATGTGCATAAAAAAAGTTCATTGCCAATAAAGTTTTTCTTTAACATTGCTCCTAACCGAACGCACTCTAAGGCCTCATTATTAAACTGAGGTTTTTTGACTATCATAAATATCTGTAAAGATTTACATGAAATAAATGATTTGACTTTGACTTTGCGTTGCTGGTCACATTCAATGCTGCTTTTAGTACTTTCGTCGAGGAATTGTATTTAATTTCTTCGAAGCTATTTCAAACGATTAGGGATTTAAAAAAATATTTTTCGATTACTTATCTGCTAATTGCAATGGAAATAAAAGTTCATAATAATAATAATACAACGATGTTTGATAATGCTTGCAGCGGCGGATATTCCCTATTATATGCCAAACGTATGGGTTGCTTAAACATATTTGCATAACATTAAATATGTCTAAATTTGCTGTTATTGTCATAATAGGAAGTTGGGACCCAATATCCGGTGTTCAAAATACACAAGCAAATACATAAGGTGTGTTAAGGAAATGCAATAGGAACAAGGCTAAGTTGCCTGAAGTTGCGTTCACTGCGCGTGCCAGGCACTATGCACGAATCGCTATTTTAATCTTAGATCCAAAGGAATAAAGACCAAAACTGTAAAGGTACCAACTTTAGAATTTGAATGTATAATTATTTAAGTACATAACAATTTAAAGGACATCCACTAATCAGAAACCACTTGTGTGATCTAAAGCGATAAGAAAAGTCTTGCGTCCGCTCACTCTCATTGAATCTACATTATCGCTGAAGGCACTAATCCTTAATTTTTTTTTATGTTTACCCAAATAAAATAAACTATAATATTTTAAATATAGAATAGCGGAAGAATGTTTCTTGCAGTCTACAGCTAAACATAAAACGTAAAAGGATAGGTTTACTTCCTTCCTAAGGTCAGTAAAGTAGGAGTCAAGACCATTACGCTCGGTCGGAATTACCGCCTCGCCTGCATTTCGCCAGGGGCCTGAGGGAAAATTCAGGAGAGCCGACATATCGCGCTTCCTCACTTAAAACCGTATGGATTTTGACAGTGACTAGAGTAGGCGTATGGTGCGGTAAAAAAAAAATGATAATATGGTCGCTATATTTAAGAGAACAGAAGTTTTTTTTGCGAGATATTTAGCTTCAGGGCCGCACGCTTCAAAAGTTTAAACCGCAAAAGCTGTAAAATCCTTATGTACTTTAATATTATTTATTTATTGTATTGTGACATTACTGCTTTATATAAATACTATGCGGGTCCATCGTGTGCTAGGAGTGGATGCGGTGATCCGGTGATTCGGCTTTGTGACCGGAAAGAGGTTTAATTTTAATTTCTTTATGAGTTGAAATCTCACCACTGCATTTGGTACCTTTCTATATCCAAATTCGTCTTTGAAAACCGACCATTTCGAAACCATTTCGCCGATACAGTAAGCGAAACCAATGCTGTTAAACAGCAATATATTGATCGACTCTATTCATGGACTTTGTAGGTTTGCTTACAATCAGGTATGCCATGCTCCAATATAATATAAATATGAAAAAAATACTATAAGTATTTTTCAATCGCTTTGGCAACACATTCGATAAATGTCCTGGTAGAAATTGAAAAGAAAACGCAAAGATTTTGCTGATCCTTCAATAGAAAAAGCAAAGATTTTGCTAGAGTTCCTCTTGTATAGACTTCTAATAGATTCTTGGAGGGTAGCTCAAAGAGTAGTCGCGTGGTTGTGTTATATTTTTCATATTTAAGTTTATAGGATATTATTGTGCAAAAGTGTACTAAATTTGTATAATAAGCATTCGTAGCGATCTTAAGTGTGAGAAGTATATCATTAACTCAATGAACTCGGTGTTTGTGTTAATCTCAAAGAATGCCATAATCTTCTGTAAAATGGTGGTACCCGTTTTACAGTTGATTATATTTTGCCTTCTTCACATGACATTGGCTAACCTATACCGTATGATTTCATATGGTCATGCGGACATTCCTAATTCTATCAATTCAATTTAATTCGTTTATTCATATTTTTTACACAGTTTATAATATTATGCAGCGGGACCCGAACTAGGAAAAAAAATCCTGTATCGCGGGCCCCAATTCAATTAACATAATGTACATTCACAATGGCTACCTAAACCTTGTTAATAAAAGACATGTTATATTAGGATACACGACAATTATTGAAAGGTACAAAACATTTAATTAATAAAATTAACAAAAAAAAATTATTATATATATATATATATATATATATATCTTCACGGGTACCTTACGGCGCCCGAGACCGCCTAGACGGCCCCAGGGTACCCAGCGGGGGGGTTTTAATCCCACCTCGTCGTAGCCGATGGTATGATTCTACACCGAACAAGCGCCCGTCGCGATGTTTTGGATAGACTCAATAACCCATCTATAAACAGTTTCACAAGTTGGTATAGTGAAACCGGGACCGACAGCTTAACGTGCTCTCCGAAGCACTATAGTGGTGTTGTCAAACAAATGTAGATATTTTTTTTAATTAAATACTCATTGGTACACACCGGGATTCGAACCAGGGACCTTAGTGTTTTTAATTATAATATTTAAATTTTGTAATTTTATTATTAGATTAGCATAAAACACGGAAAGATGAACAATAGTAACAATAACACAGAATTTTAAGCACAAAAAATAAACACAACAATTCAGGTACTAATTACAATTTTATTTCCCTATTACATAGTCCTTTCCCTATTTCTTTCCATCAAATTATCAAACTTTTACTTTGAATTCTATGAAATCTTAATCTAGACACTGGCGAAAATTACATGTAAGGCGTGTAGAGGTATTTAAAAGAATAAGACTTCTAAAGTGTTAAGAAACTGTGTTTATGTTTGGTTTGAAGGATCATTAGAGATATCTTTCTTGGACTTATGCGATTCGAGGATTTCTCGTGTACTTTATTCTCACATAATAAAACTACCGCACTATAATTAGTCATATTTTTTATTATTACAAAATTATTCTCAGCGTGTTCTGCGGAAGACCTTCGTATCTATTTGTGTTATAATCTCTATCCAAATCACGTCCTAACAGCCAATGCCACCTAAGTGTATTATGACCACATATTATTATTATAAACATTTGTTTTGCATCTTCCTTAATCTAAATTTAGGTAGAATTGCTCAATGACCAAAATATTTCAAGAAACATCAAAAGTTGTATCTTTTAAAAGATGATTAACGCCAAGTTCCCTTAACTTTGAATCTAAAGTTTCCATACAATTTATTTTTTTATTCGATTTTTATCTACCTTTTATATTTTGCTCTACCAGCCTACGTTTTCCTTTTTATCTTTAATCCATAGTTCTTTGCGTGAGGCGAGAATTAGTTCCTCAAGTGGAAATAGTGGACGCAAGCAATGTTGCATTACAATTGCGATAGCAACATTTTTGGACTTAACATTGCCTTACATTATGAATTGCTCCAAAAGTGGATATTAAGCTACAAAATCTGTGAAAACTTGAAATGCATCTTGTCTCATATTTAGATTGTAATATCACTTTAAGTAAGTTTTCTATCATATAATAAATAAATAAAGTTATTTAGATTAAGTACCATGGCAGGGGTCTACAGTGAGAATTTATTTGTGATTATAATATTGTATAATTTCGAGATTTCAACACGAATAGAGGTGTTGTTTTTTCTTTCGTTTCTTTACCATTAAGAATGTTTCTTTAATTTATATTTAATCCGTGGTCGTGGGTTCCATTCCCACCCAGGGCAAAAAAAAACATAGAAGGTACGTTTTTTCTGTACAGTTTGTCATGGTCTGGGTGTTTATAAAATATAATATGTATTGGGAGTATATCGTTGTTTCTGATACAAGCCTACATATTATTAGTATTTTCACCACCTACCGTCCACCGATCTGACCTCAGACCAGTAAATCTTTACTGGTTTGAGGATCTGACAGATCTAGCAGATAAATAACCCGTTTTGGGAAAGAACTTAATGCTGTAATTTTTTTGAATGATTTGGGTTCTTTATTTTTTTTTCTTAAAACGTAAAGTAGTGATCTTTTTTTTTAACTTCATTTATAACCATTATAGTTCAATTATATTGCAATAAGGTCTCTTTAACTTCGCTAGGCCGACCGACCGTTTCCATTACCATACAAATGCAAAAACCGTCAAGTGTCCTAATCATGTTTCGGTTTTTGTCTGTGGGTTCACCGGTTTTCAGAATCTGCTTTTAGGATGAGGTTACATTTTTTTTATTAAATATTAAAATATATGTATATGTATCATCACGGGTGCCATACGGCGCCCGAGACCGCCTAGACGGCCCCAGGGTACCCAGCGGAGGGGTTTTAATCCCACCTCGTCGTAGCCGATGGTATGAGTCTACACCGAACAAGTGGCTAGCCCGTTGCGATGTTTTGAATAGACTCAATAACCCATCTATAAACAGTTTCACAAGTTGGTATAGTGAAACCGGGACCGACAGCTTAACGTGCTCTCCGAGGCACTATAGTGGTGTTGTCAAACAAATGTACATAATTTTTTTAATTAAAAAACTCATTGGTACACACCGGGATTTGAACCAGGGACCTAAGTGTTTTTAAGTCCAAGGTCTAACCAACTAGGCCACCACGTAAATATTAAAAATATGAATATATTATCACGGGTCCTAGCGGAGGAGTTCAATGGTATGAGTCTAGCTATTCAGAACAAGTGGATAGCTCGTCGCGATATTTGGTTAAATTAAATAACTTGTCTGTAAACAGTAGGTCTAGTGAACTGGTACCGCCAGCTTAACGTGCTCTCCGAAGTGTGCGTTTGAGTGGTAAATTATGTACATTTGTCAAACAAATGGACATATTTTTTTTAAATAAGAATTCATTGGTACAAACGGGGGTTTAAACTGGGGACCTAAAAATTTATGTTTTTAAGTCTAACCAATTCGACTACCACGTATACACAGGGTGACTTTGAAAGATTTTACTTTTGGGCTAATATACCTAGAACCCTATAGCACCTCATATTAGCCCATATAATAGATATAGCCAATAAAGCATTATATACGATTTTATATTATTATTTGAGCACGGCATGCGACTTTGTATCAACCTGATTGTAAGCAGACCTACAAAGTCAAATCCTCAAAATAGATTGTTGTTTAACAATATTGATTGGTCCCGCTATGCCGGCTAAATAAAGCGGTTACAAAATGAGTGACGACAAAGACGAATATGCATTACGATTCTATTTTAATCCACGCTGAAAGGAGACTTGGTAGTCTCAACAAGAAATCAATGCAGTAGTCTCCTCGCACTATGTGGCGTTGTCAAACAAATGTACTATTTTTTTTATCTTATTGGTACATACCGGTGTTTGAACCGGAGACCTAAAAACTGAAATGTTTTTAAGTCTGAGGTTTAACCAACTCTGCCACCACGTATATTATGTGATATGAATAATATGTGAGTATGGGCAAAACAATTAAAGATAGGTATTCAAAATCTAGGGGTAGAGATATTGTATTATGTAAAATAAATTCTACTAATTATATACGCTAAGAATATATAAAATCGTTAAATAATATAATGCGAATACTCACGTACGACTTTACAATAAGCACTCAGAATAAACGACAGAACTATAACACCGGATACAGAATTCATTTTCGCCGTTCTTATCAAAGCCTTCGTAATCAATGAAAGACGCAATCTGAATGTGCGCCGGCGCCGAATTTTCTGTATTTGTAGCGGGGAGAGCGCCGCACCGGCCACCAGATATTGCAACACCGCATTATACTTACTATCCTTTTCTTTATTTTGCATAAAAAAGGGGTTATTTACATTACAAAAAATAGTAGCAAACTCAAATATAAAGCTAAATGTCACCTTATAAATAAGTAAATAAGTAAATAAATATATACGTGGTGGCTGAGTTGGTTAGACCTTCGTCTTAACACTAGGAGACCTAAATGTTAAGGTTTGAATCCCGGTGTGTACCAATGAGTTTTTAATTAAAAAATGTAAGTAAATTTGTTTGACAAAACCACTATAGTGCCTCGGAGAGCACGTTAAGCTGTCGGTCCCGGTTTCACTATACCAAATTGTGAAACTGTTTATAGATGGGTTATTGAGTCTGTTTAAAACATCGCGACGAGCTAGCCGCTTGTTCGGTGTAGACTCATACCATCGGCTACGACGAGGTGGGATTAAAAACTCCTCCGCTTGGCGGTCTCGGGCGTCTTAAGCCACCCGTGATGATATTTTTTTTTTTTTTTAATAAAAATTTACATCATTGCCTAAATAAAAGAAATAATAATTAATTAAAGACTACGATATTACCAAGAAGTACGAAATTACTAAGAAATTACCAAGTTAGTAACAAATTGTTAATTATTTATCTACCTATATCTATTCAAGACAAATTAATAAACTAAACAAATGGGTCAGAAAAACTAATGCCTACTTTTGGCCTCTGTTTTTTTAGTTGATACAACAAATAGTTAAAACAAGTGCACGTTAAATGTATGTCAGAGAGGCAACGGGATGGCGAGTGGTAATCTAGGCCTTGGAGTAGTACAGGCTGAGCCCCTTCTGACCCCAAGTGGACATGAGCTGTGATATGGAGGTGGGACAAAAAAATGTTTTTAAAAAGAAACCGGATATAAATGCGGTTGCTTAAAAAATAATACCTTAATTATTTAATAAAAAAATTCTGCCTTCCGAAACACGCGGGCAGTTTTCGCACTAGCGCACTAAATATGTTGAGAGGCAACCGCTTCAAAATTGGTTGAGCATACTTATAGACACCATCAAACGTTGGAAAAAAAATAGCACCCGATTAATCCCATCCGGGCAGTTTCGAGGAACAACCCTTCAAAGTCGGCGAATAACGATTTTTTCAACTATCATGCCAGCCTTTCGCGCGTCCACTGCTGGACATAGGCCTCCCCCAAGGATCGCCACAATGACCGGTTCTGCGCTGCTTGTATCCATCGGCTTTCCGCGACCTTTTTCAGGTCGTCGGTCCATCTTGTGGGGGACCTGCCTCTGCTGCGTCCTCCGGCACGCGGTCGCCACTCGAGAACCTTAATGCCCCAACGGCCGTCCGTTCTGCGAGCTATGTGGCCTGTCCACTGCCACTTAAGTTTGGCGATTCTGGAGGCTAAGTCGGTTACTTTGGTCCTTTTGCGGATCTCATCGTTTCGAATACGATCCCGCAAGGAAACGAAGGCTTTCTCATAGTCCACGAAAGCTAGACACAGGGGCTGATTATATTCATCGGTTTTTTGTATAAACTGCCTCAATGTGTGGATGTGGTCTATGGTTCTATAGCCTTTTCGGAATCCGGCTTGTTCGGGAGGCTGGAAGTCGTCAAGCCTACGTGAGAGACGATTCGTGATGAATCTCGAAAACAGTTTATAGACATGGCTCAGAAGCAAGATGGGTCTGTAGTTCTTCAAAAGGGTTTTGTCACCCTTTTTGAAGAAGAGTACCACCACGCTTCTGTTCCATGCCTTAGGTGTTTTGCCCTCGAGGATGACGGAATTAAACAGCTTCTGGAGAGCCATCAGCAAAGGTTTGCCACCAGCTTTCAGGAGCTCAGACGTGATTCCGTCATCACCCGGTGCCTTGTTGTTTTTCAACTGTTTGAGAGCCATCCTAATCTTGTACAGGCTGACCTCCGGGATATCTTCGGTATAGTGTCGGGTTAACCTGGCTCTTGGATGATTTTCCAGGTTTTTGACAGGAGGCCGTGTTGTTGTGTACAACTGTCCATAGAACCTTTCGATCTCCGCCATAATCTCTGGTTTGGAGGCGACAACTCTGCCGTCCTCGGTCTTCAGCTTCGTTAATTGACTCTGGCCGAGAGACAGATCTCTTGCGATTACTTTAGAGCCTTTGTTTTGCTCAATGGCATCTTTAATACGATCTGTATTAAATTGCCGTATATCGCGAGTCAAGGACTTTGAGATCTGTCTGTTGAGCAATCTTACTTTAGAAGCGTCAGACGAAGATTGCATGGTCATTCCGCGTCTCTCTTCCATGAGCTTTAAAGTATGGTCGGAGATCTTTCTAACTCCTTTGTTAGATCGGATCTTAAAAAACTTCGATCCGACCTGGTGGACAGTTTCCACAACCCTGTCATTATATTCGTCCACATCTGTGTACTCGCATAGGCATTCGAAGCGGTTTTTTAATTCCAGCTGAAAGCGCTCGGGGTTTTGGGTGTTAATAGGTGCCGGCCGGAGCGTAAACTTCATGAATCGTGACCTTTCAAGCTTTGTGTTGATATTTAATGTGCCTCTTACCAAACGGTGATCGCTCCCGGTTTTCACCTCATTGATCACTGAGACATCATTGAATATTTGCTTTCTGGTCGACAGGATGAAGTCTATCTCATTTTTGGTGGCACCGTTAGGGCTTATCCAAGTCCACTTGCGTTGTGGTTTTTTCTTGAAAAAGGAGTTCATCAAATACAGTCCCTCCTTTTCCTTGAAGTTCGCAAGCATCTGACCTCGTGGATTTCTACTGCCTGTACCAAATTGCCCCACTCTCAGTTCGGTTTCGCTTCGTTTGCCTATTTTCGCGTTAAAGTCTCCCATGACAATAGTGTAATGAGATTTGAAGCTACGCATGGCTCTACTGATGTCCTCATACATGGCTTCTACCTCGTCGTCGGGGTGTGTCGATGTCGGGGCGTATACCTGTATGACCTTCAGCGAATATCGTTTGGTTATTCTGAGTATAAGGTAAGCCACCCTTGTCGACACACTCTCGATTTTGACAACGTTGTTCACGAGAGACCTGTGAACGATGAACCCGACACCACCTTGAGACGGTTGGTCGCCCTCCCGGAAATAGAGCAGGTTACCGGATTTCAGGATTATCGAGTCTTCACCTTCTCTTCGGACTTCAGATAATCCAATAATATCCCAGTGTAACCCGCTCAATACTTCCTCTAGTTCGACCACCCTCTCGTCAGTCCGCGAATGTACGTGTGTTGTATGTTGCCAGGGCCAGTGTTCGTTTGTTGTGGTAGTTTGGGCTCCGCCGGAGATTCTTCGCACCCCTTGCCCCGCTGTAATCATGGCCGCTACCATAGCCAGGAATAGCGGGGCCGCCGGGTACTAGGGGCCGGTTTGTATTATTGTCGTTCATATTGGGGGGGGGGGGGGGATGCCATAATCGCCACGCTTGGCAAGCGGGTTGGCGATCGCAGTGGGTCGAAAGTTTTACTACGGTGCGCTGCTGCCCGTACCGTATTATTATTTCTTCCGACCATGATTTGGATGGTTTGACCGCCATCGTTCAGTTGACTAACTGCGCAAAAGCGGGCGGTGGGGTCGTCACGTCCCTACGCCTTTTTTCAACTATAATTAAAAAAAACAATTTTTTTTTTAAATCGGTTGGCATTCGAAATTTAAACTGTTATAAGTACAATTTATAGTGTGTATCAATGCCATCCGATTTTGATTAAATTCACCCTTACTTTCACCCCCACTTCGACACCCCCCAACTACACTAATACTAATACATATAACTCTTGAAACAATTTTATAAACAATTAAATTTTATTATAAGTCCTAAAAATAGTAAAAGGTTATGGTTTATTCGTATCCCTGTTTGTGACGTTCAAAGGTTTGGGGGTGGCGGAATATGGGGGGTGAATTTAATCCAAATCGGATGGCATTAAGAGCAGAGTCTGATCAAACATTTCCCATACATTCACGACCTTTTGGTCCTAACTGTTACCCCCCACTAAACATTCATAGATTTTTATGACTTTTTGGAGGTGTTATAAATAAGTCCAATATCTAGGCTCGTACGTTTTCATTTTTTTAAGTTTGGTGTAGGAAAAATAACATCAACCCCTGAAATTAGTTTTTTTTTTTTCGAATTTCTAGGCAGAAAGGAAAACGTACAGTCGTCGTTTATTTTCCCTATAATAAAATAAGATATTTTTTTTCAAATCCATTAAAGTTTTGGGCTAGAAACATTTTTGGCCCGATAGTCGTTTTGCTGCCTAAATAGTAAGTATAATCTCATACGTGCTCTTTCCCTTATTGAGGGTCGGGAGGAAGGTTTACAAATGTATGGTAGCGTTAGTACTTTGCAGTTGAATCAGCATGACCATCCAAGAGCCTCATGAGACACTCCTCTTAATACACACTATAATTTTGTACTTATAGCTCTGTAAATTACTTTACGTACTTGTACTATTATTTCTTCTGTGGTACTACTCCAAGGTACCCAGAACGGCAGAGTTTTAATCCCACCTCGTAGCTCATCGAACTGTTTGGATAGACTCAATAACGCATCTACTTATAAACAGTTTCACAAGTTGGTATAGTGAAACTACGAAAGACAGCGGGGCACCTTGTTGTCAAACACACCGGTGTTGTTAAACAAGTTTTTTTTTTTAAATTAAAATCTCATTGGGAGATACCGGAGTCTGAACCCAAAAACTGTAATATTTTTAAATCTAATGTCTAACCAACTCGGACATCACGTACCATGTATTTATTTTTATCTGTGTACCAAATACTGTATCAAAGTTAGATACAAATTATGAGCAAAAAACCTGCAAACACCGCAGTTATTATACAACAATATTATCTGCGACAACTCGGGGACTGATTCGTTTATGTAACAAACTGCTAACCATGTCATTTGCTGTAATCTACCTTTGCGGTTAAAATGTAGCTCAAGCAGGCAGTATCATTCGATAAGTTTATATGAAAGATTCCGGTAAAAGTACCAAACAATAATAAAATACTAATAAGTAAATACTAGTAACTCTTTTAGTTTGCACTGGCTTGGAAATAATGGCATTTTTAAAGTATATAATTTTAAATAATTTTATTATAATTTTTAAAAAATAATATAAAAATTTTATTAAAGTTTTTTTTGTTTTTTTATAAAAAAAGTTTCAAACAGCGGTTTTTTTAGCGTTTTTGAAGTCGGTTATATTTTTTTGTTAATTAGTTTCCGACCTCGGAAAACCACTCTTGAATAAATAAAGAATTTTGAAAATAGGTTCACAATTGACGGAGAAATCATACATAAAAAAGCAGTAAAACATAGAACCTAAAAATAATAACACAATAATAATAATAATAATAATAATAATATGTAGGACAAATTACACATATTGCTCTAGTCACAAACTAAGCTCTAGGCTTGTACTATGTGTACCAGAAGCAACGATATAATACATATTATATTTTATAAACACCCAGACCATGACAAACTGTACAGAAAAAAACGTACTAATATTTTTTGCCATGGGTGGGAATCGAACCCACGACCTCCGGATACAACGCCAAAGGCGCAACCACTAGTCTACGGAGGCTGTCAAACAATACCTACTTACAGAGCAGGAAATACATTATACATAATTATGTGACTTTTTTTTTTTTTACATTATTACAACTGGCAGTTATTTTGGTTTAGTTGAATACTGAACCGATAAATTAATCTAGCATAACCAACTCGGCCGATTATTTAATCAAACAATGGTTGAATGAGCTGTTAGGTAAATAGTTCTGATTTCTTCTACCTACGGTAAAACCCTTCGATTGAATTTGTGACATAATAGACTTGAAATGCCCAACTTTTTACCTCTTGCTACATAGCTCACTGAGAGGCGTAAGCTACCGCCGTATCAGCCGTCTCAATGATACAAGTCCTCCGGAGGCTCTAGCACGGGTTTGCGCATTGTATTAACGTAACGTATTTGTATACGTATACGTGAGAACAACCAATAGGATCGCTTTATTCCTGTTACCAAAAATAAAGCGGCCCTATTGGTTCTTGCTCACGTATACCTAAACAAATACTTTGCGTTGCTACAATGCGCAAACCCATGGTAGAGCCTCGGGTTACAAGAGCAAGAAATCGTAAAATCTCACTTAAACTCTTACACCAGTATTCATAAATACTTATTGGGTCCTCGAAGAACACTTTAGTAACAAAAATTAATCTGCGTAAAAGAGACAAAACCTTCTATAACTAAAGCGTACTTCAAATACTTAATAAGTTTTTATGAATCAGGCCTGTTTGCTCACAATATTATATTTTTTACTTTTTTAGCAAAGTCAACTTTATTTAAATGTAGCAACATTTCTTATTAAAACCTACCTCCCGTTTTTTTATTCACAAAAAGAAAAAACTGTAGCTGTAGCCTCTGTGTCGTGTCTACAATGACTAAACACATATTTTAAATAAAATAAGTTCTGTAGTCTAAATTTATGTAAATCTGTAGCTCATACGCAAGTGCAAAATAGTACTGTCCTAAAAGGTGTGTCCCTTCTCCGGTGTATGTCGAGTGAGTTCTAAAACCCCTGAAGAAGCGGCGCCGCTAGGATTTTGGTACATGGAAAGAAGAGGAACCCGAACCAACTTTACGTGAGTCCATCACCCACCTGTATTCCTTCCACCCAGCATACAGGCAACCACAAATTGACCCTGTATGCAACATTTTCCTTGGTCCCTTCGAGCCTGGGATTCCTTTATTTCCTATTCCTACAATCCTATTTTCAATCTGTAAGTACATATTTTTGCACAACTTGCTATTTTCTGTATTTTAATCTGCATTACGCATCTCTTAAATCTGTATTTTTTCTATAATTTACTGTATTTTATCTGCATTACGCATATTCTGTAACTTACTGTATTAAAGATTCTGCTTTAGGCATATACTGTAATCTGTAAAGCGGCATAAAACGCATACAAATAATTTGTGTTAAAATAACTCTTATTTTTTTAGGTTAGGTAGAAATTAATTCTATCATTTTGTATTCTATCATTTTAGATTCGACTATTTTACCATTCTACCGTCTAATTTTGCATTGGAATTTTGCAATTTACCATAAACTATCTAGACTTTAAAATATTTTTTATTGGAAAACCATAGACAAACGTCTATGGCTGACTGATCAGTAATCATTATCATTCAATTATACCGGTGAACTGTCAAAGTTGTTTACTCTATTTTGTCGGCTTTTGCTGTTGTTTTCTGAATTTTCTAGTTTTAATACTGTAATTAAGTGATTATTAACATATAAAAATGAGTGGCGAAATAAAATATAGATTAGCAAAGCAGTGTATAGACGAATTGTTAACTTGTGCGCAATCTGCGTGTGAGGATCTCGACTGTCGAGAAGAGTTTTTAATACGTGCGCAAGAGGTCGATACACTTTATTCAAACTTTTTCGATACTCATGTGAGTATTGAGGCATCGAAGAAAGCTGGATTTGATAGTGCGAGTCATAGTGAAGACTTTAGATACTATAATAACGCTGTAAATAAAATAAAAATATTCCGAAAGCGACTTTCTCCTGAACCCGCTGTAAGCAAGCAACATTTTGTGTCTGAGGTACGTACTGACCTTCCTAAGATTTCTTTGCCCCATTTTGATGGAAAAATAACTCAGTGGACGAATTTCTATAATTTATTTAATAGCTTAGTTGTTGAGAACACTAATATTAGTGATGTTCGCAAGTTACATTATTTATTAACTTGTCTTTCTAAAGAACCTTTAGATTTAATAAAACATTTGCCAATTACTGAAAATAATTATACTGTAGCTATAAAATTATTAGAATCTAGGTATTCTAATAAGAGACTTATTGCAAGTAACCATTTGGAGACAATGTTATCACTACCGGTTATTAATAATATTAAGTTGGAATTAAGAAGTTTTCTTAATGTTGTCTATGAAAACACTGAAGCTCTCAAAGCATTAGGCTTTGATATTAAAAGTTGGTCTTTTATACTTTTACATCTTTTTCTTAAGAAATTACCACTTGACACTCGGAATCAGTTTGAACTAACTTTGAGATCTCCCTCTGAGATTCCAAGTTATAATACTCTTTTAGATTTTCTTGAATTACGCTGTAAGGCTTATGAGTTTTCTGTAACCACACCTTCCAGGCCCACCCAATCTACACCTGTACATGGGAATGTGAAGGTACCTAATAGGAATGTAAAAACTTCTCATCATGTTCAAGCTGAAGAATGCCCTTGCTGTAAGAAGGATCATGCATTGTATTCATGCAATAAGTTTAAGGCCATGCCCCTGGTTGAGCGGAACTCCTTTGCGAGACGCACAGGTATGTGTTTTAATTGTTTTGGAGCCCATCGTTATTCAGAATGTACATCTGTCTCTAAGTGTAAGGTGTGTAGAGGAAAACACCATACACTATTATGCTTTAAAAATAAATCTGCAACATCTCTTGTTACTGGTTCTGATACACCTGTAGTTCACTCTAGCGATAGTCAGTCTGACTCATCGCCTGCTGTAACCATTGATAATGTCTTATCCAATGCTGTAGTTCCTTATTCTGCTAAGGAGTACAAACCTCTGAATGTTCTCCTTGGTACTGCTGTAGCCTTCGCCTCTTGTGGTGATGGTTCCCTAAAATCTGTAAGATTATTCTTAGATCCTGGCTCTCAATGTAGCATTATAACCGAAGCTTGTGTTCAGAACTTGCAACTGGCACGGTCTCGGAGCCATATTTCTGTATCTGGGGTTGGCTCTCCAAAGTCACTCCATTGTAATGGTGTTGTTACACTGCATCTGAAGTCTCGTCTATCAGACGATCATGTTACTGTATCTGCTATAATTCTGAAACGTATAACAGGAAGTATGCCTTCCTTTCCTATTTCTTCAAAGATACTGAGGGAATATAAAGGTATCCAACTAGCTGATGATACTTTTTATCAGTCTAGGTCAGTAGACATTCTATTAGGTAGTGATGTTTATAATGACATCTACCTAGGTCACAAAATTTCTATGCCAAGGGAACTTCCTTCGGCATATTCTACTGTATTTGGTTGGGTGGTCATTGGGAACACTGCAAATATTACTCCTGTAGAAACTTCTCTAATGTCACATCATGCGACATTAGATGAATGTTTAGAGCGTTTTTGGTCTGTAGAGAATGTGCCTGAACCTTCATGTCTGGATCCTGATGACATGAAGTGTGAAGAATTATTTAAAAATAGTGTTTGCAGGGATTCCAGTGGCAGGTTTGTGGTGAGTCTGCCTTTTAAAGAAAATATAGTTATTGGGCATACTCGTGATGCTGCTGTAAGGAGATTTTATTCTTTGGAACGTCGCCTCTCTAAAAATCTAGTTCTGAAAAAAGAATATACTTCTGTTCTCAAAGAATATCTGGAGTTAGGTCATATGACACCTGTTGCTGAAGCTGAATATCACATGGCAAAGTATTACATTCCTCATCATTGTGTGATAAAAGAAGAATCTACCACTACAAAGGTTCGTGTCGTTTTTGACGCCTCTATGTCTTCTTCTAACGGTATTTCTTTAAATACTGCTTTATTTCCTGGCCCAAAACTCCAGCAAAACATAACTGATATTCTTATACGTTTTCGCCTGAATCAAGTTGCATTTGTAGCGGACATTAAGCATATGTACCGTGAAGTTCTAGTTACACCTGAAGATCGTAACTATCAAGTCATTCTCTGGCGTAGCAGCCCAGATCAACCCCTATCTGAGTATAGGCTGAATACTGTAACATTTGGTGTCTCGTCGGCTCCATACCTTGCCATGAGATGCATTCTTCACTTGGCAGAGGAGGGAGAGGTCTCTCATCCTTCTGCCAGTAGAATCCTGAAACGGGACATTTTTGTTGATGATGTGGTCAGCGGTGCTCCTGATGTTTCATCTGCTAGATTATATAGAGATGAACTTAATTCCTTGCTGGGCAAAGCTTGTTTTCAATTAAGAAAATGGGCCAGCTCACATCCTGAACTTCTGGCAGACCTGCCAGACTCTTTATGTGAATCTTCAATGACATTTAAAGCTGAAGGTGATAAAGTTATCAAGGTCCTAGGTATTAAGTGGAACCCTGTTGAGGACGCATTTACTTATCATAGCCGTGTGAGAAACCTTGGAACCACCAAACGTGCAGTGTTATCCAATATTGCATGTTTTTATGACCCATGTGGCTGGCTCACACCGGTGACTTTCTCTGCCAAATTCTTTATGCAGAAAATCTGGCTTCTTGGTATCGAGTGGGATGACCCACTGCCTGTAGATCTCCAAGAATATTGGCTTTCTTTCTTATCTGAATTTGATGAGTTAGAAAATGTCAAACTTAATCGTTTTATTCTTCCTCAGTCTTCTTATAATGTCCAACTGCATGGCTTCTGCGATGCCTCCCAACATGGCTATGCTGCGGTAGTCTATCTACGTGTAGAGTATGGTGATGGTGAGGTAGAGGTTCATTTGTTGATGTCCAAGTCCAGAGTGGCTCCTATTAAAACGAAATTCACTATCCCTCGTTTGGAGCTCTGTGGTGCGTTGTTGTTGTCATCTTTACTTAAAAACTGTATGTCTGTATTGAATATGGAGTTGCAACTTGTTTGCGCATGGTGTGACTCTAGTATTGTTCTGTCCTGGTTGCGTTCACCAGTACATACTTTAAAGATCTTTGAAGGCAATAGAGTCTCTCAGATCTTATCAAACTGCTCTCCCGCTACGTGGAGACATGTGCCCTCAGCTTTGAACCCTGCTGATGTAGCATCACGTGGGATATCTCCTCGCGACCTACTCGGACATTCTTTGTGGTGGTCCCCTCCATGGCTGGCAGGCGACCCACAATCCTGGCCTAAACATAAAAATGTTAGTGCCATCTCTCTACTTGATGAATCTTATAAGTCTGTTACCTTATGTAACATAGTCTCAAAACCATCTAATTTTAGTATAGAATTTATCTGTAACTATAGTTCACTGGAGAGGTTGGTAAGAGTACATGCAATGATTCTACGTTTCATGTACAACTGTCGTAACCCATCCATTAAACATCTTGGTTCTATTTCTTTTCAAGAGTGGAATCAATCTCTATATTCTTTAATATATCTTATTCAACAAGTTGAATTTCAGTCTGACATTCAACTGTTGAAAAATAATAAAACAAATTCTTCACGTCTAAAACGACTATTTCCCTTTGTTGATTCCAAAGGCCTTCTTAGGGTCGGTGGTAGGCTAAGAAATGCTGATCTAGACCTAGATCATAAACACCCCGTAATCTTACCTAACTCACATCATTTTATTTCTCTCTTAATTAGTTATTATCACATTAAATATATGCATGCGGGAGCTTCTCTTTTACTTTCTCTGATACGCAGAAAGTTCTGGATATTGTCTGGTCGCAAGGCAATTCGTACTGTAGTCTTTAAGTGCATCAGATGTTTCAGAATCCGACCTAGGCGTTCTGAATATCTCATGGGTGATTTGCCTATAGATAGAGTCACCTATTCTCGTCCATTTTCTAAGGTTGGTGTCGACTATGCTGGATATTTTCTTATTAAATCATCCCACTTACGTAAGGCACCTGTATTAAAAGCGTATCTCTGTATCTTCGTCTGTATGGCGACCAAGGCGGTGCACTTGGAAGCTGTATCTGACCTCAGCACTGAATGTTTTATTGCTTGCCTCAGCAGATTTGTTAGTCGCCGCGGTTTATGCTCTGATATCTATTCAGATTGCGGCACCAATTTTATTGGTGCACAACGCTATCTACGCGAACTGTATACTCTACTTAAGACACCTGAAACCATGAAGACTATTAACGAGTTTTGTCTTCAACGCGAGATAGTCTGGCACAATAACCCTCCTGCAGCAGCCAGTATGGGCGGCTTATGGGAGGCTGCTGTGAAAAGTGCTAAAGCACACCTTCTCCGCACTGTAGGAGAGCTTCGTCTCACATTCGAAGAACTCAGCACTGTATTCACCAAGATAGAGGCGGTCCTTAATTCAAGGCCTCTTTGTCCTCTGAGTGAAGATGTAGAGAATGTGGAAGCCCTTACCCCAGCTCATTTCCTGGTGGGCGACACCATGTTTTCTCTACCTGAACGTGATCATAGTAGTTCACCTACTAATCGCCTGTCTCGTTGGCAATTGCTGCAACGAGTTTCTCAACAGTTCTGGAGAAAATGGCAGCGCGATTATCTACACCATTTGCAAGAACGAAGCAAATGGACCAAGTCATATCCAAATATAGAATTAAATGATTTGGCGCTCATCGTTGATGAAAACGTGGCGCCATTGAACTGGAGACTTGGACGTGTGATGGCTCTACACCCAGGAGCTGACGGTGTAGTAAGAGTGGTCACACTCAAAACATCTTTAGGACTGCTTAAGCGTCCCGTAGGTAAAATTTGTATTTTGCCTCACTAAGTTAAGTTTCTTTACTTATTATTCTCTACTTTAATTTTAGTATTTATTTCTATTAACTTAATAACCTGTCTTTATCTGTATGCGTTTTGTGTAGTTATTAGGTTAGTATCACTGTAGTTAAGAAATTTTAATATTTCTTCCGGGGGAGTATGTTTGCTCACAATATTATATTTTTTACTTTTTTAGCAAAGTCAACTTTATTTAAATGTAGCAACATTTCTTATTAAAACCTACCTCCCGTTTTTTTATTCACAAAAAGAAAAAACTGTAGCTGTAGCCTCTGTGTCGTGTCTACAATGACTAAACACATATTTTAAATAAAATAAGTTCTGTAGTCTAAATTTATGTAAATCTGTAGCTCATACGCAAGTGCAAAATAGTACTGTCCTAAAAGGTGTGTCCCTTCTCCGGTGTATGTCGAGTGAGTTCTAAAACCCCTGAAGAAGCGGCGCCGCTAGGATTTTGGTACATGGAAAGAAGAGGAACCCGAACCAACTTTACGTGAGTCCATCACCCACCTGTATTCCTTCCACCCAGCATACAGGCAACCACAAATTGGCCCTGTATGCAACAAGGCCATTAAGCTGTACTTTCCGCGACAACAAATCACACATATATGGATTCATTATTATCATATATGATCAATATACCTACAAGTGTTATTGCCACGTATACGCAGTAGTAGGTAATAAATGTTTTTCTTTTGCGAAAAATCTACATTTTATTTGGGACCCTCAATAAACTTGACTTGTGACTTTTTGAAAGCGTGCAGCCAGAAGCTTTTGAGGAGATCCTTTGCTGATCCCTTTCCAGTGAAGCGAGGTTCCGTGTGAAAGCAACAAAGGGGCGACGACGAACATATATTACTTTATAGAAGAAACATTTATGTGGAGTGTGCAATAGTGTGCATAGAGTCTGTCAAAGTCAAGTCAAAGTCATTCATTTCATGTAAATCTTTACAGATATTTATGAATAGTCAAAAAAAAAAAAAAAGTTTAACAATGAGGTCTTAGAGTGCGTTTGGTTAGGCAGCTATTCATTAACAAAAGAACGACAAATATTAATTGAACTTAAACACGATGGAATGGAAATCTTAATATGAAAATTACTAACGAACCGAACACACACTACATAACCAACTAGTGTAAGACTAGGTGGTTAGCTGATTCCATTGACCTGTCAATCATTATCTACCATACAAGAGAGCCACCAAGGCGACCAACTTCACCGATCATATCCATGCCCTAAAATATTTATTGTAAATAAAGGGTAAGTAACCAGTCACATATAAGTAAAGGTATATGGATCGGTATTTTTAAGGGTAAAAACACTAACTGTAAATTCAATCCCCTCAGAGACACCCCGGAGAAAAAGAAACAGCAAGTAAAAAACTCTAGTGCTTCACACAAACTAAAAGAGGCACAGCTATAATTGATTGACTTATGCTATATAGCATATATATATATATATAATATATATATATGCTATATATCGTATATATATATAATATAATATACGTGGTGGCCTAGTTGGTTAGACCTTGGACTTAAAAACACTTAGGTCCCTGGTTCGAATCCCGGTGTGTACCAATGAGTTTTTAAATTAAAAAATTATGTACATTTGTTTGACAACACCACTATAGTGCCTCGGAGAGCACGTTAAGCTGTCGGTCCCGGTTTCACTATATCAACTTGTGAAACTGTTTATAGATGGGTTATTGAGTCTATTCAAAACATCGCAACGAGCTAGCCACTTGTTCGGTGTAGACTCATACCATCGGCTACGACGAGGTGGGATTAAAACCCCTCCGCTGGGTACCCTGGGGCCGCCTAGGCGGTCTCGGGCGCCGTAAGGCACCCGTGATGATACATACATATACATACATATATATAATATATATATAGTAGCATACTCAAAATGCACCCCACTGATCAGCATGCGTAGAACACCCTATGGCAGAAGTAGGATTTAACATCATAAGTATGAGGTAATAAGTTACACCTAGAAACTGCTGGGCTGGAAAAAGATTTAAATGAAATAAATTTAAATGCAAAATATTATTAGCAAAATAATATTAGTACCTACGTTTTTTTGTACAGTTTCACATGGTCTGGGTGTTTATATTTTTTTATTTTGTATTTATTTATTTAAATCTTTATTGCATACAAAATACAAAGGCGGACTTAATGCCGCTAGGCATTCTCTACCAGTCAAACCTTCGGGACAATAAAAGCAGTTTCAGAATATGGATGAAATTCTACAATTAAGCAAATATAATGCAGAGAGATTTGACTCATTTATTAATAAAAACTGTTGCTCCTGCGAAAATCAGATAAATTTATCGAATACTGGATCATCCATGGCCTTCTCCAGCGCCACCCTTCCTAGGGACTTAACTAACAACACCTTACTGCTTACAGATAGTATTGGTACGGGAATGGGTAAAATTTTTAATTTCCATTTAGATCATTCTGTGACTAACTACTGTATGCCAGGCAATAGTTTTATGAATATTGTAAAATCCATTTCCTCTAAATTTTACAATTCATTTAGTAATATAGTTATTATGGTAGGAAATGGATTAAACACAAGCAAAGGAGATTTGTTGGACAGTGTGGATCTTTTGTCTCAACTTGGAGTAAGAAATGTTACATTATGTACATTCCTTTATTCAAAGGGATATACTGTCCGACAAAATAAACATTTACATTATCTAAATAATTGTATTTATAATATGACTCGCTACAATAATCTGTTTACTCCTTTTGATATAAACATATTTGTTAAAAATGTTAATGGGACACAGGATGGCATGAAACTACCCATGAAGGTACAAAGAAATATTGCTACATTGGTAGCTAATAATATTTTATTAAGCATTGACTCCACATCATCATTTAGTAGTGGTACTAATAATGTTGTGGTACAACCAATTTTAAACTCTTAGATTTGACAATAGAGAAGGACATTTGCAAAATTAATTTAATTCACCAAAATATTCAAAGCTTCTCTAGCAAGGTTCTTGACATAGAATTATTTATTGAAAAATATAACTTGGATATAATGTGTTTTACAGAATCCTGGCTTAAGTCCGATAAAATGTGTTTCAATGTAAATAACTTTTTAGTTGCTAGTTTTTTTAATAGAAACTCCTGTGAAGGAGGTGGGTCTATAATTTTAATTAAAAATACTTTAAAGTATAAAGAGCGCAAGGATATTGTAAAACTATCTGTTGAACGTGTTTGTGAGATTTCATGTGCAGAGATGGACTCATATATTATTCTATGCATCTATAGACCCCCAGCATCGTCTTTAAATTCTTTTATAGATATTATGGAGGATGTACTCTCAAAAATATATGATTTAAATAAACAAATTTTTCTATGTGGGGATTTTAATATTGACATTTTGTTAGATACATGTGACAAACAAAAGCTCGTTTCTCTTTTTACTTCCTTTAATTTAAATAACATATTTACTGAACCGACTAGGATTACTTTATATAGTCAGACTTGCATTGATAATATATTCACAAATTGTCCCGTTCCAGACCACTCTGTTATTACTGGTGTACGCTCGGATCATAAATGTCTAATGATCAGCTTTCAAGCACAAGTAAAACCAAAAAATAAAATAATTAAATATAGACTTCTTACTGATAATAGACTAAAAATTTTTAATAATAACATTATACAAAAAACTAATAATTTCAAATATAATATTAATAAACCTGATACAACCTACTCAAATCTACATAATTTAATAACCCTAGAATTTGATAAAGTATGCAAGACAAAGTCTAAGAAAGTAAATAATAAATTGAATTTTGCTATCTGGGCAACCAGAGGCATTAGAAAAAGCAGAGATACTTTATATGATTTATATGACAGGAGATCCTTTACTTTAGATCAAAATTTTCATAACTATGTTAGAACTTACTCTAAAATATTCAAAAAAGTTTGCCTCATGGCAAAATCTAATTTTATTAGCTCTAAACTAAAACAGTCAGATAATAAATCTAAGTGTGTATGGACGATAATTAATAATGAAACTGGTAAAAACGCACATATCCAAAATGATATTTTAATCAGACAAAACGGAGTAATGATATCTGAAAAAAATGAAGTTGCCAGCTTATTTGAAGAGTTTTTTGTTAATATCCCTTTGGAAGTCACGAATAGCATTAATTCGTCATCCAGTATTGCTAAGGAACTATTAAATCGTTATGTTAAACTACCTGATTTGCTAGAATTTAGTTTTATACATGTCTCAAGTGATGATATCATTAAACACTTTAAAATGTTAAATAAGAAGAAAACAGAGGATTTATGGGGATTATCTGTAAAAGCAATCGAACCTATTGTTCACACTATAGGGCCTATCTTGGCTGATATTTATAATGGTTGTGTGGATAAGGGTGTTTTTCCAGACCTTATGAAGCATAGTAAAATAGCCCCTATATTTAAATCGGGCTGTAGAACAGACCCTACTAATTATCGACCCGTGTCCATATTACCGGCTCTAAGTAAAATATTTGAAAAAATAATGTTAAGTCAATTATTAATACATTTTAATAGAAATAAATTATTACATAATCATCAATACGGGTTTACAAAAGGTAGAAATACAACAAATGCTGGTACTAGATTGATTGAGGAAATATTTAGTTCATGGGAAAAGTCTCAGGATCTTATTGGTGTTTTCTGCGATCTATCGAAAGCATTTGATTGTGTAGATCATGAAACTCTGTTAGGTAAGCTGGAATTTTATGGTGTTGGCGGAGTAGCGTTAAATCTGATACGGTCATACCTAACAAACAGAACACAATGTGTCAACATTGATGGTAGTGTTTCTAAAGGATCTCTTGTGAAAATGGGAGTTCCCCAGGGATCAATTTTAGGGCCTTTTCTCTTTCTTGTATATATAAATGACCTTCCACACATGGTACAGGAAATAGCGCAGATAGTGCTGTTTGCTGATGACACGTCACTATTATTTAAAGTTGATAGGAAAGACAATATATTGTCAGTAGCAAACAATACTCTGACTATGGTTTCTGAATGGTTTACGGCAAACAATTTGGTTCTAAATCCTAAAAAGACCAAGTGCCTGAAATTCTCTTTGCCAAACGTTCCAGTAGTCAACTGTTCACTTAAATTAGGCGGCACTGAGCTGGAATTTGTTGACTCCACTATGTTTTTAGGAATCACGATCGATTCCAAACTGCAGTGGAGAGCTCACATAAACACTTTATCTAAAAGATTGAGCTCAGCTGCATATGCAGTCAGAAAGATCAGACTTTTAACTGATGTAGCAACAGCCAGGCTTGTGTACTTTGCTTATTTCCACAGTATTATGACTTATGGTCTTATTATCTGGGGCTCAGCTGCAGACATAGAAACAATATTTATCCTTCAAAAAAGAGCTATTAGAGCTATGTATGGCATGAAGACCCGCGAATCCCTTCGGGAATTTTTCCCTAAAATTGAAGTAATGACACTGCCCTCCCAATTCATATTTGAAAATTTATTATACGTTAAGAAAAACTATACTACGTTTAATAAAAACGCAGATAGGCATACTCGTAACTTAAGAAATATAAACAAAATTGATATACCAAAATTTAGATTACAAAAAACTAATAAATGTTTCCTAATAAACAGTATCAGGTTATTTAATAAATTGCCAAATTCAATTATAGAACTTAATGATATAAAATTTAAAAATTGTATTAAGCAAACTTTAATAGCAAAAGCATATTACAAAGTTAATGATTATATTAATGACAGAGACGTCTGGAAACATACCTCCCTGCGACTGGAATCTCTCAACTAATAAATGTGATACAGTAATAATTCATTACTAAGTACTTATTATATTATTTTTATTCTACATTAGGTAATTTGTTATATTTGGAGAAGGTAATAACTTGTTATTACTATTTTTTTTTTTGTTTTTATTTATTTTTAATATTAAGTATTTTGGCTAGGTAATATACCTAGTATTGTTTTTCATATATTTAAACTATTATTTTGTTAACAGAGCTACATAATACGAATCCGTTTTCGATGTTTGCGCGTGTCTCAGATTCTATAATGCATATGGCCTAGTAATGTGTCCTAGTAATATGATGTGTCCAGCGGATTTCCTCTCCTTTGAAGGTCATTGCAGTGGTGGCGCGTGTGCCGGGTTCTGGTCTGCACCCTAAGGGCCTGGTTGAGCAGGAGGATGGCTGACACATACGTTACGTCCGTGATCGGGTGCTGCTGTGGGGGCCTTGGATCTCCGCTGGACATGCATAGTTTAATTATTATGTTAAAAGCGGAGGTCTCGCAAAATTGTCGGATAGACTAGCGCGGGCATCGGGGGGCTTTGGTGTTTTGTGATTCTGTACTACCTCTATATTGTAAAATGGTTTATCTGCTATGGGGTGTTCTACTCGTGCTCTTCAGCAGGATGAGGGTAAATTATCATATATAAAATATCACATATTATAAGCTAGTAAATAAGCATATCTCCTGATGGTCAGGTACATATGTGGAACGCCAGAGTTTTTTACTTGCTGGTGCCTTTTTCTCCGGGGTGTCTCTGGGGGACCAACATGCGGTTAGTGTTTGCGCTCTGATTGATACATTTTTGTACTTTTATATTAATTATTACTTATAGTGGATATTTGGGGCGTAGATATAATCTGTTAGGTTGGTCGGCTCGGTGGCGCCTTTGCATGGCAGATAACGATGGACAGGTCAATGGAACCAGCTAACCACCTAGTCTTACACTGGTTGGTTATGTGGTGTATGTTCGGTTTGGTTTCTAATTATTTTATGTATGCAAAAGCCTAACCAAGCGCACACTTAGACCTTATACTAAATATAGTTTTTTTTTTTTTTTTTGACTATGCATAAATACCTGTAAAGGTTTACATGAAATAAATATTTTTGACTTTGACTTTGACTTTGAGTTAATAAGTATCGTTGTTTCTGGTACACAGTAGGTAGAGTTTGTAAATAATTTATAAAAAATATCCTACATATTATTTATTACTAGTTTTATTTATAGTAGGTAGACTTTGTAATTACTAGTTATCATTTAGTGTTTATATCATCAAAATCGACTAACAGAATCTTATTTTTTTAAATTGAGTTAACCTCCGCACGACTTGCCGCACCGTGTCGGATATATTCTCTTAAATCCCATACGAAGTTGCGGGCACCAGCGAGTAGCTAATATATTATATTATTATTATAAATAATAAGTTAAGGACGAGATCTCTGCTGAGGTATGTATGTATCATCACGGGTGCCTTACGGCGCCCGAGACCGCCTAGACGGCCCCAGGGTACCCAGCGGAGGGGTTTGAATCCCACCTCGTCGTAGCCGATGGTATGAGTCTACACCGAACAAGTGGCTAGCTCGTCGCGATGTTTTGAATAGACTCAATAACCCATCAATAAACAGTTTCACAGGTTGGTATAGTGAAACCGAGGCCGACAGCTTAACGTGCTCTCTGAGGCACTATAGTGGTGTTGTCAAACAATTCTTCTGCAGAGGTATTTTGCAGAGTTTCCAGAAGACTACTACATCGTTACACTACTTTGATTTGAATCGTTCCGTACTACAAACTCAAAATATCCATATGAAACTCGGGCCTATATATGTAATTAATAATATAGCCCTTTATTTCCAACACCAGTTTACAATAGTTATAAATATTTAATACACGAAATATAAGATAAAAACAAATAACATAAATACTTAAAAACTATTTTCACTGCACTATTCAAATTACCTATATCACTTAAACTATGATACCTATATCACTTCATTATAGTGAATTCATTATATTAATAATCTACTTATGGCTTAAAAACACTACACTTTTTAGGTTTAAAACCGGCACCATTGACGCCCAGCAGGTCAACTCCCTTAAATAACTTACTTCAATATTATCGTATTTGCATTGTAATAGAATTGCATTCTCGATTTTTTTTTGACTGAAAAAAAAGGGCGGAATATTATTATTATTGGTTAGCAGAATACGTAATGTGACATTAAGCCATTATGATTCTAGTACGATTCGATTATGACACGATTAAACTAAAGTTAATTTAAGAATCCACGCCTTCACCACTTGTTCGTTGTAGACTGAGAATACTATGGTGGGAACAAAACCCCACTGTTGGGTACCCCAAAATCGTCTGGATTTAGGGCGCTGCTGTGAGACACTCGTGATCTCTACCCGAGGAAAAATAATCGAATGTACAGAAATTACATATTTATTTCTATCTCTTTTTTTTCCCAATATATTTCACAGGATATCTTATTTTATTGGTTTTGGGGTTCGGAAATAGACAAAACACTCCGACCCTATGGGATCTTTTGTGTGTTCCCCATTCCTATTCACCTCAAACCTCAGTCCCCAAATATGATGTTGGCATTCTTAAAGACACCACCAACCAAGGTTGAAGAGCCTGTAGCTTTCACAGGAAAATCATTAATCCTCGTTTTCCTGTACCGTTTGTCATGTTCTAGGTATTTGCAAAAACCAGGTCACTTAACGGTTTTTGCATGTTTCGGTTTTAGTCTGTGGATTCACTGGTTTTCAGGAGACTACTGCATCGATTTCTTGTCGAGGTGGTAGTCTCCTTTCAGAGTGCGGTATCAAAACGGTTAGTAGTTTATAAACAGAATAATTATGTGTGAAATGTTTTATCCATTAATTAATTTAAAATTGTTTGTAAGAAATGGGCACTGAGTGCACATAAAAATTGTGAAATAATAATTATAAGGTAGATATGAACTTCAATAAAAAAACAACAAAAATAAAATGTTTATTAATTCAAAGATTGTGTAATTATTAATAAAATTCCTACAATTAAGAACTAGGTAAGTACCTACCTAACTATTTATACAAATATTTAATTGTACATTCAATAATAATTGTAATTTTACTAGAACATTGTTATTGACATTATTTACAGTAGTTTTATAACAATATAATCAATATAATAACATTTTGTTGATTTAGCGTTACTCAGAAGAGGCCGCTTAAAGTCTAAAATTTAAGTCAAAGAAAAAACAAGTTTACAATAATAATATAAGTTAATTTTGGTATTACACCCAGTGTTGGATCATTTTAAAACTAAAGCTTCAAAAGGTTTTTGAAGCTTATGTCAAATTTATGTTTTGTGACACTTCGCATTCTGCTACAGAAATAAAGTAATGGTTTTCGTTTATTATCTATTTTATTATAGTTAAACTCCTTATTTAAGCAATCTTCATCACCCCTACCTTCCATATTTAGAACCTGCACACAGTTTTTACACCTACAATCCTTTCTGTCGGTGTGATGGTAAATTATACATTGCATATACATGGTGACTTTGAACTAGTAATGTTAAATTGACCAATTTGTATGGGGAAGTCAAACATTTTTTTCATTTGCGACACATAGTTCCATGGGAAAAGTTGTTCGATTTGATTAGCAGAACCTCATATTAGCCCAAAGTACATCCTTTCAAATTCACCCTGTTTAATATATATTGTTTAATTTACACGTATACAAAATTGCGAGCAGTAGCTTGTAAACATTAAAGATTACTAACAAAAAAAGTTCTTAATAATATATTTTTAGCTACAAATTAAGTAGTTTATTATTTAATTGTTTAAGGTTACTTAAACAATTAAATGAATAGAATCAATTTTACAATCATGTTAGAATAACAAATAAATGAATAAGTATCATCCACAAATTAATTATGAAAAAAAATCATATAAAATTTTAAACAAAATTAATAAAATACTAAACAAAATATTTTAATTCAAATATAATTGTGTTGGAGAAACAAGGTCCGACAAGGTTAATAGTGTAAAACCACAAAATATATATTGGTTTGGTACTAGACGTAAAGGCTTGGAGCATTTGAAGTGGATTAAAATATATTTTGTAGTTACCTACTACAAACATAACACGTACATTTAATTTTTCTTAGTTCCTTCTTTAATATATTTTTTCAATATCAGTGGAACACCTACAGGAGAGACCTCTATAAACTAATTTATGTTTAATATATTAGCTATAATTTATATCCTCATTCGATTTTTCTATATCAGTAATTTCGTGTTATTACTTTTTCGTCTGTACTTTTTGACCGAATTTGAAAATACCGCTTTCTACTCATAAAGTATGCCGTATTCTCCCATAAATTGGGCGAACACAATTATTTAATGTTATCGCCTTAATACTATATTTTCCTTCTGTTTTCACCCGCTTTAATACATCATAAAAATATACTATTAAGTACATTCAGCAACAAAATATTTATATATTAAATTAAGTAGTAAAATATAATAAGTGATCAGAAATGCAAGTACTGTTAGGTAGGTAGGTACTAAAGTGGGCGGCGGCAAAGACGACAAATTTGCATTACGAGTCTATTTTAATAGCTGCTTTTTGTCAAATTGTTACATTAAAAACATTTACCTATTTGTTCTTTTTAAATATTATTTTTATTTATCTGAAGTACAAAGCCAATTCGTGCGGAGTTGAGAAATAGCTTGCCTCATGCTTTGAGGCGCTATCGGTTTACAACAAATATAACAATAAGACGTTTTACTTATTGCTATCTACAAAAAAAAAAACATTATTATTTATTCATTAAATGATTTTTTTAAATAAAGATATATTTTTAATGTGTTCTAAAAGTGTTGTTTAAGGGTTCATTTGCGTTAAAAATTGTCAAGTCAAGTAGTATACTCTTATCTTTCAATCAGTAAAGTTCTGTCGATTTTCATTACGTTAACCTTTGGACGACTTGGCTTTGCTCCTGGATTTCATCTCTATTGCTCTTTCACCATCGTTATAACTTCAAATGTTTTTTTTTATAATATTAATAATTAATAAATCTTAATTAAAACATGAAAACAAATATTATCACTGTTATCGGATGTTTTATTTCCCTGACGTCTAACTCGTTCAATCTTTAATTTATTATAAATTGGCTTTGTATAATAAATTTGACGTTTATAAAGTTTATCCGAGTTTCGATGAGTTGCACCTTGAATATTAAGAATAACGTTTGGGCGAAAACGGAATTAATCATACATAATTCCTGTAATCTAGGAATTAAATTAATTTTTATTTTCTACAACTTATTAATTATTATTAAAATAAACTATCATGGAAACAGCTCCTTATAAGTAAACTTTGATGTGATTTTGTTTGCCATTTCCGTAAAGAGTTCCGCAAGGCTCCGTTCTAGGACCGGACTTATTTCCTGTAGAAAAATTTGAGAGTTTTCGTTAATGACGCGGTTGGTTGCTGGCCCCAAAACTGGATCTCCATCAAAGAGGTTTGTTAGATATATGGAAGATTGGCCGACGCGAAGTTTTACTTTGAACGGATCAAATTTGAGATATTCATTGTCGCCTCGGACTTCTTTGTGGCCGCGCATCGTCACGTTGCAGGCATAATCCTCTGGAAAAAGTGTATATTGGTTAAAATATATATAATTATTATTATTATTAGAACATTCCACACATATTTCCCTGGTCACAAACTAAGCACTAAACTTATACTATGTGTACCAGAAATAACGATATTATCTAGCCGTTTTGTTCCATTCCCACTCATAGCAAAATAATATAAGTTTGGTTCTTTACAGTTTACCTTGGTTTGGGTTAATAAAAAATAGAATGTGCAATTAGTACTACTTTGTTTTTGGTTCAATACAACTAAGCGGGTAATATGTATGAAATATCCTTTAAAAAATCTGTATGATTTGGTAATACAGCAAAATTATTGGACTAGGCTAGGTAGCAATGACAATCTGTCAACACGTGTAAATGGGTGTGAAGTACAAAGCCATGCAACAATTCGTGCGGAGTTGAGCAATAGCTTGCATCAGGCTTTGAGGCGCTATCGGTTATTGACTGCTCACTTTTACAACCTTTTTTAACCCACAATAAAAATATAATTGCTTTAAATATCCTCGCTGCTTTAACGTCAAATCAACAGCTTGTTTCTTAACCACATCCTGAAAGGAGACATACCTCGAAAATAAATCGATGCCCTAAGTATAGTCCCTGAAAATCGGTGAACTCACAGACTACATCTGAAACATGACTATGTCACTTGACGGTTTTTGCCTTTGTACGGGCGATGGTAACAAGATTAGATGTGATTATGATGATGATCAATATTTTGTGAATGTCAGAATGGCGGGTGTATCGTAGCGGATCGTAATACAATAGGTATGTGAGGTTAGTACCCAATACGTGCTGAATGTGTCTTTATGGAAAACATATTATTATGTACTAATCTGGATCCGATGCTAGTATTAAAACTAAGTGAGAAACTTATGTCAGCTTTGTGGGTGTATCATAGACATAGGCATAGTACGACTTTGAGATGTATACCATTGTTTAGAGATTTGGATATTTTCATTTTGCTCTACGATTCAATAAGCTGCGACTAATAATTAACATGGGGGAACGGCAAAAATGTTATACCTATGACAACCGACTCCTTGAATGGGGATAAATAATAAATTTGTATAAGAGTGACTCTGTCTGATGTTAAGCAGTGCTTACAGTAATTTTTTTGAAGGAGTTACAGTCTACAAACGGGGACGGATACTTATGGGAGCAGGGGCCGGGAAGCCAAATGAAATACCGATCGAAACATCGATCGATCGAAACCGAAAATATAGTATGTATAGTATGTGATTTGACGTTTCTCGGCGATCGAGTTCTTCCTATAGAAAATTTTCTATACATTTTTATCCATCGACGCGTCGATCGGTGTGTCGATGTGGCTTTCCGGTAAGCCCCAGATCATTTGACTCTGTACCTACCTGTTGGTAAGCATACCTACAAAGTCCATGAATGAGGACAACTGATACTTTTGAGAGTCGGTCATGTGACTCTGCCGGTAGACCGTCAGAGTCCATATGTCAAACGTCAAAATTGTTTTAGATTATATCTCGGAAACCAATGGCCTTGGGTAAGCCATACTAATACTCCGATGTCACCGCCCTAAAGCCTAAAATCGCTTAAAAATAGAAATGTTGCCACAACAAACGGTATTGTGTTCTCACTTCAACCAATCAACGCTCAATGATTGATTATAATAGTTTTTATTCTTTTTTTTTGTTTTGAGTTTGTATGGCAGCGGCCATCTTCTGTTCTCACGTTTGGAAAGGCACTATTATAGGCATTAGGGTGGCTTCCTCCTTATATATATGTATGTCTCCATAGTTTATGCCATTTTTTTTTATATTTTAGCGAATCTCAATTAATCGCTTAGCCAATTTTGGCATATCTAGTGCTAGGCCAACAAGTAGTAGTGCCATTACAGCAAGCATTGTTATTAAGATAAAATCAGGCGCTTATATAAACAAACTTTTTAATATATCTCGTTAAATATTTGTCGCAGCTTATTGAATTGTATAGTACAATGAAAATGACCAAATCTCTAAACAATGGTATACATATATAGTACAATGCTTGTATCTATAATACGCCCGCGGTGCTGATTTCAGCGCGGCAGTTCACGTGGTTTTGTTGATTGCATCGTATCCAGATAGGTACATATGTTTTCCATAAAGGCACATTTAGCACATACTGGGTACTCTCATACCTATTGTATTACGATCTGCAGTATGACATTTACAAAATTATGAAATGAAAATATGAAATGATTTATTTGCCTAGTCTCTGAGTAGAGTTGTTAGTATCACCAGAAGCTGCCACAATAAATAGGATGCAAATATTTTACAAATTAATCTTATATCACATAAATTATATTATAATTCCTGCTATTAATCTAACAACATTAGGTACACCAATTGCTAATGTTAAGGGATACCTATCATTCTATTTATATTTATTGTCAAAATATTCTAAAACATTTGTCTAATAACCATTTATAAAGTTTCGGTTTAAATAATGTTGGTGGCAGCACACTAAGATTTTTACGCAAGTGATTAAAAATCCTGACACACATGAGTATGAGTTTTTTTCAAACACACGGCTTTTTGGCAGTATACTATGGGCCATCATAAAAGGTGTTCGTGATTTTGGAGACATGGGGATGTTTGTCTTACAAAGAGCTCCTCGTGCGATTGACTGCCTCTGAGCTCTATTTGGCTGTTGGGGTTGTATTTTAAGGTAGTGAGTAGATTGCCACTCTGACCAAACCACATTTGTATTTTTCAGTACAGTCTACCTTAGTCCGGTGGTTTCTATTTGTATATGGTGGTTTGGCTCCAGGACAAACGTTTTTTAAGATTTCTCGAAAAGTATTGCATGAAAATGGATGTAACTACTAAACTTCTGTTAAGAAATGGGCCCGAAAACACTTTGAGGGGCAGAGATCTGATGTGCTCGAAAAACTCTAATTCTGGCTGGCTGAGACACATCTTTTACTTTTTTTTATAAAAGTACTGCGTCACAAACGATGAAACCTTGATTGAATACCGTGTTTTATTGGAGCACGGCATGTGACTTTGTATCTACCTGATCGTAAGCAGAGCTACAAAGTTCAATAATGGAGCAATCAATACATTGTTTAACAAAATTGATCGACCCGACTATGCCGGCTAAATGATGCGGTTACGAAATGGGCGGCGACAAAGACGTATTTGCATAACGAGTTTATTTTAATGTCCTCGCTGCTTTATTATCAAATCAATCGCCCGTTTCGTAACCGCACTATGAAAGGCGACTATCACATCGACAAAAAATGGATGCAGTATTCTCTGGAAAACCGGTGAACCCACAAATTAAAACCGAAATACTACTTGGTCACTTGGTGGTTTTTGCATCGGTATGTTGCGCTTTATTATAAAATAAAATTACTGAAGGATCCTGTAATGTTGCCCTTTCCCTGCAGGCGCAGAAGCAAGACTTGGATGTCCATCTTGTACTTGCCGCTGAAGTCCAGCCGGGGCAGCAGCAGCTTGAAGTCGAACCGGTTATGATCCAAGTCGGATCTGAAATATTTATCAAATAATATTGTTAAAGAATACCTACAGAGGGCGCTGCTCTCGCTACCTACTAGGCTATTTTGTAATTCCATTTGCAATAAAACGACTAAGTAAAAACGATATTAAAAATAATAATTTTCTTTAGTTACTGTAATAACAAGAAATATTTTCACTATTTCACCAATATTTTCACCATGTTCTTCTATTTATACACTGACTAATGGCTTTATTCATAAAAACTTATTGAGTCCTTCATGAACACTTTAGTTATAGAATGTTTTATCTTTTTTATTTAGAATCAAAAATGAATATACGTAAAAGAGACAAAATATTCCATAACTAAAGTGTGCTTTAAGGCTTCCATAGGTTTTTATGAAAAAGGCCATTAGTATCTTGCCGCCTGCTACCCATATATCTGTAAGAGCAGCGTCTGATCAAACATGTCCCATATAATCACCTTTGGGTCCTAACTGTTATCCCCCAACAAAACATTCATAGATTTTTATGACGGCGTTATAAATATGATATATATCTAGGCTCGCTCGTACGTTTTCCTTTTTTTTAATTTTGTTATAGGAAAAAAAAATTCTAACCCTGAAATTCGAAAAAAATCGCAAAACATTCCCTCTCATTAAAATAATTTCTATAAAATATCAAAACAGAAAATTAAAAAAAGGAAAACGATGACTGTATAGTCATCGTTTATTTTCTCTTCAACAACCATTAAAGTTTAGGGGTAGAAAACAGTTTTAGGCCGAAAGTCGTTTTGCTGCCTAAATTATAGGTATAATCTCATACATACTCTTTCCCTTATTGAGGGTCTGGGGGAAGGTTTACATAAATGTATTGTAGCGTTACCGACTTAACGCCATGCGCGGGGAGAGGTAACACTTTGCAGTTGATTCAGCATGAATATCGAAGAGCCTCATCAGACACTCCTCTTAATGATAGAACCGAATTATAGTATGTTTCTCTGAATAATTATTTAATAATAAATTTAATATATTTTTACACTCAATTTTATTTAAACGAATATTTGTATTTGTGCCGCCTATTTCGTAGGACTCATAATCATAAAACGTAAAATCACATAGGTTAGCTCCATTTTTTATCGACATTTCCTATTAAGTACTTCAATAAAGAGCAGATTATAAATTCATGTTTTTTTTTATGTATATGTATAAGATCAAGTGCACAGCGTTTTTGTAAAATTCAAATTCTTTTGAAAGTTATAACAAAAAAACTATATTTTTTTAAGGATTCCGCTCGATATTTTATTTCTTTCTCACTCGCACGCTTTGTAAGAGTCATATTTTATTTCGCCTGTTTTATTTTGCTTTATGCGCCCTCTTAATCCGGAATAGTGGGGTGATGCTGTTGAACAACAATGCTTTGATCAATCCTATATATGGACCTTGTAGGTCTGCTTACCATCAGGTAGATACAAATGCGATGTTATCGTACTACATCAACCCATGACCTTCGGATACAACGCCAAAGGCGCAACCACTAGTCTACGAAGGCGGTCGTAATTTGTACGTAATTAGGGGAAAGTGGTAAAAAATGATCCCCCGGGGTAAAACGATACCCGGCTAATTTCCATCTATTTAATAATATTTAAATTAAGTGCACGTACGACCGAGCCTGACTATTTATTTTTTATATATTTATTTATTTACTTTAGGAATACACTACGGTTAACAATCCATAAATGTTCAAAATCTAACTTAAATGAATTATAAATCTAGATTGTTATCCACAGGTGTGTAATCACAAATACAATTAAATATTTGACAAGCTAAGATCTAAATACAACAAAATCATTATCATACATAAATATTAATCATTTTAACAAAAAATACATAAACTACATACCTACAAAACTTAAAAATAATATATACAACATTGAAAGAAATGCATAAAATCAAAATTAAGGAAAATTCATTTAGCAACCATCTCCAGATATATATTGAAGTTGGAGGACATCGGTAACAGCCTTTTTATACTTATTGAAAGAACCATCAAAAATATCAACAAGGTCGAACTTTCGGGACACTTCGTTATAATGTCGACACATCCTTACTATAGGATTATGGAATGAGGTGTTATTTCTATACACTTCTAGGTTAAAAACGTTAGGTGAACGACTTTTATATCTTGTATTTATTTTTAGAGATGAAGTTAGTGCAGGACACAGTTTACTATATCTGTTAGTGACATGGCATCGTAGGCAGTGGGAAGGTTTTTATCGAAAAAAATCAAAATTAGTATGCTCAATGTAAGGCTAGCCCCTATTCGAGATTATGTACTACCTTTAGTTTAGGTACATATTATTTAATATACAAATTGCAACAGAAACTGAGGTTATGTTTTGGTGTTTTTCGTTTATAAGGCATTTGGGAGAAAACCCCTTTAGAGGATTTACATCCTACCTCCTTAAGTTTACTTTTTTTATATATTTTAATATGTAGTTGTTTTATACACAATTAGAACTTTTAATATTTCCTTTGTTAAGCATAAAGCAATAGTATTCAGCCTATACAGCATAGAAAACACTTAGTTCAAAAAGTCTTTCATTTAGTTATGTTTAGTTTATTTCTCTAATTGATACTTGAATACGGAACGCGTTTTAGTTGTTATTTAGGTCTATTGATTTAAGGGGTAGTTTAAAAAAATGGTAGTAGTGCAAAAACCACTAAACTTAACTTTAAGAAACTCAAAAAGGGGTGCGTCTCCAAGCGCCCTCCTTTTAGGAAGGTTGGTACTAAAATCGTGGAATGATATTATTATATTACAGAACATGAACAACCCTTTTATTTTTATTATAGAAACACGCTTCGAAATTACCAGATAGTTGTTTGATTAAGATTCTATTATTAAAACTATAAAGCCAACGATGGTGGTTATTAATAAAGCGTTATATTTGTTTAAGATTAAAAAACAATATTAAAGGATGTAAAACAAATGCTATTAGATATTAAGACTGCGTTGTTTGATTAAGATTTCATTCGAAAATAATTAAAGCTATAAAGCCAATGCTACAAAAGTTTTATTTCCTTGAATTTTAATAAATTGATCACCGGGATTGTTTTATCGGATCGGGATCATTTTGCGCATATTTTGTATACAAAATGATCTTTTACTTTCACAGTTTTTTTTAATAAAAAAATACTACTAATATATTATGTGATTCAACGCTTAGTAACTTCTAATCCAATAAACTAGCTACCCATTAAATTTAAGAAAAATCTTCATACATTTATAACCGTTTTCCTTTAGGGGGTCATATTGTACCACCTTCCCCTAAGACATTTAAAGAATATATTTATTAAGCCCTGGTACCTGTGCTAGCTTGTTACAAGAAGCAATGTTATAATCATATAAGTGTGTAGATACTTACTTGAGTTCCTGAATAATAAAGTTGCTAGGTCCTGTTACTTTGACATCGTTCACCACTGCCGTTAGTTTGGCTCCCTGGGGACCTCTGGCCAGCGCTATCTGCCCCAGGCTCAGTGGTTCTATGCCAGGTACATCTAACTCCGGGATCCCCTGAAAACATTCATGGGAATATAACAAACCTGAACGGTGATAAAGGCACTTCAGCTTAATCTGCTTGACTTGCGACGGAAGCTGCAAGAGGAATTAATTGAAGAATAGCAGTTACAAGGTCGGGTAAAGTAGAAATAACAAAAATTTAGGAATCATTTTTTTTTATTTCTAAAAACATATTTGTATGTGCATTCTAATAATTTTAAAATTGCTCTTTAACAGAACGTGAGCAGGTAGGTTGTATAAAAAAATAATTAGTAGGTATCTTTTTTCCTTATATTCAATTATTTGTTTTTATTCCATTACACAACATATCCATATATATATATATATATCGTCCAGCAGTGGACGTCCTACGGCTGATTATGATGACGATGATGATGATGACACAACATATTCATCAGATTTATAAAATAATAATGTGTAGGACGACGATATAATACATATTATTATATTTTATTTTTTTTTTGTTATGGGTGGAAATCGAATTCACTACCTCTGGATACAAGGCCAAAGGCGCAACCACTAGTCAACGGAGGTGGTCACACATACTCACATACAGAGTTTTGATGTGATATTTGGATCCGGATAAGCCTTAGACCACTGTATCCACTTCATCCGCACCGCACCCGCGTGGTGCATGCTTGCTATTGAATAAGTCGGAATTAGGTCGATTACAAGAAACGTAAAGAAAACGAAAAACTTTTTTATTTTTTAAATTGGTACTTTCGAAATAGTTTATCGTACAGGTGTTTTTTAATACAAAAATCATACGTGACCGGATCCAAAAGCAGTGGGCTGTCGTTGTTCCGCAATACTTCCTAATGATTAAATTATACCTTAATACTATAAATATAGGTGATTTTTTATTTCTATTTGAAAAAAAAAAATGGGATTGATTAGAGTGGTCGCGGTCCTTTCTGTGGTTTTTACAGTGCAGGTTAGTAACTAATGTTTTATGGAATATTTTTTAGTTTTTTTCTCATATATTGTAAATATTTTTAAGTTTTGTTTTTTTTATACAATATACAGGGTGATTTTTTCAAGTGTGCCTTCAAGGCCAAATCCTAAACTGCAAGGAATAGCGAAAAATGCACAAAGGAGTCTCGGGACCGATTTTGATAAAAACTAAAACTGCATCATTCGATTTTTTAAATAAAAAATCTCCTACCCTGTATTAATATTTATTTGCCCTGGGTGGGAATCGAACCCACGACCTCCGGATTCAACGCCAAAGGCGTAACCACTAGTCTACGGAGGCTGTATGAGTAGGTAAAAATTATATATCATAAAATATATTCTTAAAGTAATATAATTATTCCAATTTATTTACAACAAATTACTGAAAGTATTTGGAACGATGTATCCGCTCAATGTATGGTCTAAAACCAAGTGATAGTTGTCTTCCAATTTTCAAATCCCTTAAAATATTGACATTACCTTGTATATATATATATATATATATGAAATTTGTATATTTGTGAAAAACAATCCAAATCTATTTGTTAAACTCTCTACAACACTAAGGCAACCAATAAGACAACAGTATAAACATAAACTCTGTGTGCAAAAATGTCAAACAGCACTGCTACAAAAAAGCGTGCTTAATATGGCCCCTACTATCTATAATAAAATTCCAGATGACATAAAATTATTAAAAATTAAGTTATTTAAAAAGAAACTATTTTCATTATTATTACTAAAGTCTTACTATTCTATTTCGGATTTCTTGAATGACAAAATATAGCTTATTATTTTATTTTGTTTTTAGTGTTTGTTATTTTATTATTAAAAAATGTTTACGATAATTTCGTAAAAATTTTTTTGACATATTATATTATTAATTTATATAATTCAGATAAATGATAGACATAAAATATAATTTATTGACATATTAAATTAATTTGATATTTTTAAGAATAGGTAAAATTATAAAACTATTTTGGCTGAATTTTGTTATTAGGGTAGGTATTAATATAAGTTGACATTATGGTTTGTAATTTTATTAATGTAATGCATAAATTTAATAATTAAAAACATGATTGTACCTAACATTTGTATACCGCAAGGTGGGACAAAGAGAACTCCAAATGTAAAAACATCTATGTAATAACCTCTGTTCACAAATAAAGAATTTGATTTGATTTGATTTGAAAGGTTCCTCTGTTCAGAAATCTTCTTAAATTTAATTATAATCACACTGAGAAACTATTGATAACAACTACCTATCGGTGCCACATATATAGTCTTATATATGTGGAAATCTTATGTGTATTGTATATATAATTTTCACTGTATAATTTCACGTAATTTATTTTTACGAACTTACCTATGTTTTTAACTTAAATAAATATGTGACAATATTAAAGCTGCAGTAAGCTGTGTCTATGCTGGGTACTTTAATGATGTTAATATGCTTGTCTTTCTTATATATAAGTTAATATGTACCTATATGTTTTAAATTTATTTACACTTAATTTATATGTGTTTAATTACCTAGGCCAGGACAGGCTTGGCCTAGTGTGGGGACCATTGTTAATGTGAGACTAATTTAATTGTTAATGTAAGGTACCAGAGGGTAATAAGGGCCAGAGTATAATAAGGTCCATTTGAAATATTTCGATTTACGTTGGTGTTATATTACTGATTATTGGAAGAAACAAAATACATGGAAGCCTAAAGTTAAGACCAATCCAGTATAATCCATATCCTTAGTATTTCTTATTACAAAAATATATTTAAAAAAGCGCCGATAATAAGGCCCACATGCAGCGCATAATAAGGCCCGGTTTTTGTTAAAAGGTAATTTGGCTTAAAATTACTATTCCTACAAATATTATAAACCTAATATAAGTATAAATTGATAAGTGTATACATTTAAATGCATTCAATATAATATTTAATATCGTTTCATGATTTTTCGAAAAGATTTAAAAGAGCTTGGGCCTTTATAAACAACCCGGCCTTTAATAGACTATTTAGTACCACTATTTTGTTTCTGATATTATATTAATTACGGTGTATGAAACTAATATATATTTCTAAATGTATCTTTAAAGTCTCAAAGAGCAACACTTGCCGGCTTTATAAAATAATTATTTTTAATAAAAAAGGATTTAAAGCGATTTAAAATAAGGTGGCCCTTATTCGCCTCTGTTACCTTATTACTAAACAAAATGGAACGACTACACAATGCATGCATCAGATTCATTTTCTGTCTGCGCAAATATGATCACGTCACAACCTTATCGAGATAAGCTGAAGTGGTTGAGGATTCGAGGTAGGAGACACAGCAGGGTTCTCTGCCTGCTCTACTCTTTGTTAAACGAACCTAACACTCCCAAATACCTCAAGGATAGTTTTACATCCCTCGGCTCGCATCATGACAGAATCCTTCGTTCTGCCTCTAACTCAACTCTTTCTATACCTTCTCATCATTTTACCTTTGTCTTAAAATTTCATTCAATATAATATTTAATATCGTTTCATGATTTTTCGAAAAGATTTAAAAGAGCTTGGGCCTTTATAAACAACCCGGCCTTTAATAGACTATTTAGTACCACTATTTTGTTTCTGATATTATATTAATTACGGTGTATGAAACTAATATATATTTCTAAATGTATCTTTAAAGTCTCAAAGAGCAACACTTGCCGGCTTTATAAAATAATTATTTTTAATAAAAAAGGATTTAAAGCGATTTAAAATAAGGTGGCCCTTATTCGCCTCTGTTACCTTATTACTAAACAAAATGGAACGACTACACAATGCATGCATCAGATTCATTTTCTGTCTGCGCAAATATGATCACGTCACAACCTTATCGAGATAAGCTGAAGTGGTTGAGGATTCGAGGTAGGAGACACAGCAGGGTTCTCTGCCTGCTCTACTCTTTGTTAAACGAACCTAACACTCCCAAATACCTCAAGGATAGTTTTACATCCCTCGGCTCGCATCATGACAGAATCCTTCGTTCTGCCTCTAACTCAACTCTTTCTATACCTTCTCATCATTTTACCTTTGTCTTAAAATCTTTTTCTGTTGCTGCTGCAAGACTTTGAAATGATCTACCGGTGGACATTAGACAAGCTCCTAATAAGAGACTAGTGTATAAACACTTTCTGAATGTGTGAATGTGTCTCCTTTTTATTATTCGTTTGGGCTCACTCTCTCTCTCTCATCTTATCCTATGTTTCTGCTTTAAATAATTATTTTTGGTAAATAAATGATTTGTACTTTTGCATACGTCGCGTCGCGTCGTAGGCGAATGTTCTGGAGAACAGGGGCCAAAAATGAATGTATATTATACATGGTGACCTTGAAAGGATGTACTTTGAGCTAATATGAGGTTCTACTCATCAATACGAAGAACTTGTTCATGTAACCATATGTCGCAAATGAAAAAAAAAGTCCCTTCTCCATACAAACTAGTAATGTTAAAATAAAACCAATTTGTTTAGGGTAGCCAATTTTTTTTTCATTTGCAACACATAGTACCATGGCAAAAGTTGTTTGTGTTGATCCGCAGAACCTCATATTAGCTCAAAGTACATCCTTTCAAATTTACCCTGTATATTAATAAAATTAATTTATACGGAATGCCAAAAAAAAAAATTAAAAAATATGATCAAGTATATCTAAAAAGTCCATATTTTTTGCCTATACATATAAATCTCGATTACTGCTGCTGCCGGGAAACGACCCAGCCGGTAGCATTCACACGAGAGCTATGCATTGTACAAGGAATGCCCCGGTCCTGTGGCTGTGGCAATAGCATTTTAAAAAGAAGAGCATAATTTTTAATTTTTTAAATCTATAATATATTTTTCAGGTAATCCAAACTAAATGTTATTACATACCCTGCCAAGACAGTATGTGCGAATCGGGATTTGGCATGTACAACTTTAGACCTAAGCCACCACCCACAAAAATTAATATTGAAGTATTGTCCAATAAAAACCAAGTGCCACTAACTGGCAGAAAATCACCACGCCAATGTTCAAAAAAACTTAACATTAATTTATTATTGCCTAAAACCCAACAAGTAGGATCAAGTTATGAAAGTTGTGAAAGCTCTGACTATTATTCTAGTGGTGATAGCTCTGACTATTATTCTAGTTGCGATAACTCTGACTATTATTCTAGTCGTGAAAGTTCAGACTATTGTTCAAGTAGCGATGGCTCTGATTGCTATTGTAGCTGGGAAAGCTCTTGCTGCTGGGATTATTTTTCTAGTTGTGAGAGCTCTGATTTTGATATTGAATCATTTGACGGAGAAGACAATGAAGAAGATGAGATTAATGAAAAGCAAGAAGAGAAAAAGGATAAAGAGAAAGAAGTGGAGAAGGAGACTGAAGATAAAAATGAAGACGAGGAAAAAAAGGATGTAAAAGAGGATGATGAGAAGGCAAAGGAGAAAGTGACCGAAGAGGATGGTGAGAAAAACGATAAAAAGGAAGAAGAGCAGAACAAGGGGGAAAAGGAGAAAGAGGCGGTAAAAGATAAAGATAAGAGAGACGCGGAAGGGGACGACGACTTGGTAGAGGATAAAGTAGAGAAAGATAATGTAGACAATAAAAAGGAAGACGTAGAGGATGTAAAAGAGGAAGAAGAGAAGGCAGACGAGAAAGTATCAGCACAGGACGAAGAAAAGAAAGATACTGTAGATGATAATAAAAAAGACGAGGTAAGTGATAAGGAAGAAGATGTGAAACAGGATACAGAAAAGGCAGAAAAAAAAGGAGCGGTAGAAGAAAATGATAAAAAAGAGGAAGAGAAAAATAAGGATGGAGTGGATAAAGAGGATGAAGTGGAGAAGGAGACTGTAGAAGGTAAAAAGAAAGACAAAGAGAAGGCAGGGGAGAAAGGGGCAGTAGAGGATGAAGAGGAGAAAAATGATAAAAAGGAGAAAGAGGAAAATAAGGAGGAAGAGAAGGCAGAGGATGAAGATAAAGAAGACACATTTAAACAGGGAGAGGAGAAAAAGAGGGAAGTAGATGAAGATGCAGTAGAAGAAGAAGATAAGGCGGACACGGTAGAGGACGAAGAGGTTAAAGTAAAGAAGGGGAATGAAAAAGATATAAAGAAAGATGAGGTGGAAGAGGATACAGATAGTGTAAAAGAGGAAAAAGAAAAGCCAGATGAGAAAGGTGTAATAGAAGATGCAAAGAAGGAAAATGATAAAAAAGAAGATGAAGAGAATAATGACGGAGAGGATGCAAAAGACAAGGAGACTGTAGAAGATAAAAAGGAAGGCGAAGAGAAAGAGGATGTTAAAGATGTAAAAGAGGACGACGAGAAATCAGAGGGAAACATGGCAGTAGAAGATGAAAATGAAGACGCAGTAACGGATGAGGAGTCGAAAAAGGGGGAAGAAGACGAAAAGGCGGTAGGAAATGAAGAAATAGGAGACGCGGGAGGGGATGAAGACTTGGTAGAGGATAAAGTAGATAAAGAGAATGTAGAAGATATAAAGGAAGATGAGGTGGGAGAGGATAAAGAAGGTGTAAAAGAGGATAAAGAAAAGCCAGATGAGAAAGTTGTAATAGAAGATGCAAAGAAGGAAAATGATAAAAAAGAAGATGGCAATAATAACAAAGAGGATGCAAAAGAGGAGGAGACAGTAGAAGATAAAAAGGAAGGCGAAGAGAAAGAGGACGACGAGAAATCAGAGGGGAACATGGCAGTAGAGGATGAAAATGAAGACGTAGTAACGGATGAGGAGTCGAAAAATAGGAAAGAAGACGAAAAGGCGGTAGGAAATGAAGAAATATTAGACGCGGGAGGGGATGACGACTTGGTAGAGGATAAAGTAGATAAGGAGAATGTAGAAGATATAAAGGAAGATGAGGTGGAAGAGGATAAAGAAGGTGTAAAAGAGGATAAAGAAAAGCCAGATGAGAAAGTTGTAATAGAAGATGCAAAGAAGGAAAATGATAAAAAAGAAGATGGGAATAATGACGAAGAAGATGCAAAAGAGGAGGAGACTGTAGAAAATAAAAAGGAAGGCGAAGAGAAAGAGAACAACGAGAAATCAGAGGGGAACATGGCAGTAGAGGATGAAAATGAAGACGCAGTAACGGATGAGGAGTCGAAAAATAGGGAAGAAGACGAAAAGGCGGTAGGAAATGAAGAAATAGGAGACGCGGGAGGGGATGAAGACTTGGTAGATGATAAAGTAGATAAGGAGACTGTAGAAGATATAAAGGATGATGAGGTGGGAGAGGATAAAGAAGGTGTAAAAGAGGATAAAGAAAAGCCAGATGAGAAAGTTGTAATAGAAGATGCAAAGAAGGAAAATGATAAAAAAGAAGATGGCAATAACGACGGAAAAGATGCAAAAGAGGAGGAGACTGTAGAAGATAAAAAGAAAGGCGAAGAGAATGAGAACGACGAGAAATCAGAGGGGAACATGGCAGTAGATAATGAAAATGACGACGCAGTAACGGATGAGGAGTCGAAAAAGGGGGAAGAAGACGAAAAGGCGGTAGGAAATGAAGAAATAGAAGACGCGGGAGGGGATGAAGACTTGGTAGAGGATAAAGTAGATAAGGAGAATGTAGAAGATATAAAGGAAGATGAGGTGGGAGAGGATAAAGAAGGTGTAAAAGAGGATAAAGAAAAGCCAGATGAGAAAGTGGCAATAGAAGATGCAAAGAAGGAAAATGATAAAAAAGAAGATGAAAAGAATAATGACGGAGAGGATGCAAAAGACAAGGAGACTGTAGAAGATAAAAAGGAAGGCGAAGAGAAAGAGGACGACGAGAAATCAGAGGGGAACATGGCAGTAGAGGATGAAAATGACGACGCAGTAACGGATGAGGAGTCGAAAAAGGGGGAAGAAGACGAAAAGGTAGGAAATGAAGAAATAGAAGACGCGGGAGGGGATGAAGACTTGGTAGAGGATAAAGTAGATAAGGAGAATGTAGAAGATATAAAGGAAGATGAGGTGGGAGAGGATAAAGAAGGTGTAAAAGAGGATAAAGAAAAGCCAGATGAGAAAGTGGCAATAGAAGATGCAAAGAAGGAAAATGATAAAAAAGAAGATGAAGAGAATAATGACGGAGAGGATGCAAAAGACAAGGAGACTGTAGAAGATAAAAAGGAAGGCGAAGAGAAAGAGGACGACGAGAAATCAGAGGGGAACATGGCAGTAGAGGATGAAAATGACGACGCAGTAACGGATGAGGAGTCGAAAAAGGGGGAAGAAGACGAAAAGGCGGTAGGAAATGAAGAAATAGAAGACGCGGGAGGGGATGAAGACTTGGTAGAGGATAAAGTAGATAAGGAGAATGTAGAAGATATAAAGGAAGAAGAGGTGGGAGAGGATAAAGAAGGTGTAAAAGAGGATAAAGAAAAGCCAGATGAGAAAGTTGTAATAGAAGATGAAAAGAAGGAAAATGATAAAATAGAAGATGGGAATAACGACGGAGAAGATGCAAAAGAGGAGGAGACTGTAGAAGATAAAAAGGAAGGCGAAGAGAAAGAGAACGACGAGAAATCAGAGGGGGACATGGCAGTAGAGGATGAAAATGAAGACGCAATAACGGATGAGGAGTCGAAAAAGGGGGAAGAAGACGAAAAGGCCGTAGGAAATGAAGAAATAGAAGACGCGGGAGGGGATGAAGACTTGGTAGAGGATAAAGTAGATAAGGAGAATGTAGAAGATATAAAGGAAGAAGAGGTGGGAGAGGATAAAGAAGGTGTAAAAGAGGATAAAGAAAAGCCAGATGAGAAAGTTGTAATAGAAGATGCAAAGAAGGAAAATGATAAAAAAGAAGATGGGAATAATGACGGAGAGGATGCAAAAGAGGAGGAGACTGTAGAAGATAAAAAGGAAGATGAAGCGAAAGCGGACGACGAGAAATCAGAGGGGAACATGGCAGTAGAGGATGAAAATGAAGACGCAGTAACGGATGAGGAGTCGAAAAATAGGGAAGAAGACGAAAAGGCGGTAGAAAATGAAGAAATAGGAGACGCGGGAGGGGATGAAGACTTGGTAGATGATAAAGTAGATAAGGAGAATGTAGAAGATATAAAGGAAGATGAGGTGGGGGAGGATAAAGAAGGTGTAAAAGAGGATAAAGAAAAGCCAGATGAGAAAGTGGCAATAGAAGATGCAAAAAAGGAAAATGATAAAAAAGAAGATGTGAATAATGACGGAGAGGATACACAAAAGAAGGAGACTGTAGAAGATAAAAAGGAAGACGAAGATAAAGAGGATGTTAAAGATGTAAAAGAGGACGACGAGAAAGCAGAGGGGAAAATGGCAGTAGAGGATGAAAATGAAGACGCATTAATGGATGAAAAGTCGAAAAAGGGGGAAGAAGACGAAAAGGCGGTGGGAAATGAAGAAAAAGGAGACGCGGGAGGGGATGAAGACTTGGTAGATGATAAAGTAGATAAGGATAATGTAGATGATATAAAGGAAGATGAGGTGGAAGAGGATACAGATGGTGTAAAAGAAGATAAAGAAAAGCCAGATGAGAAAGTTGTAATAGAAGATGCAAAGATGGAAAATGATAAAAAAGAAGATGGGAATAATGACGATGAGGATGTAAAAGAGAAGGAGACTGTAGAAGATAAAAAGGAAGGCGAAGAGAAAGAGGATGTTAAAGATATAAATGAGGACGAGAAGGCAGAGAAGGGGAAAATGCCAGTAGAGGATGAAAATGAAGACGCATTAAAGGATGGGGAGGAGAAAGAAGGGGAAGATGATGTAAAAGAGAATGAAGGAAAAGCAGATGATGAAGAGAAGAAAAATGATAAAAAAGAAGAGGTGAATAAGGACGGAGAAGATGAAGTGGAGAATGAGGCTGTAGAAGACAATAAGGAAGACAAGGTGAAAGATGGGCAAGAAAATGTAAAAGAGGATAAAGAAAAGTCAGAAGAGATAGAGAAGGCGGGGGAGAAAGACGCGGTGAAAAATGAAGGGGCGGTAACGGAGGAATAGAAGGCAGAAGATGACAAAATTGCAGAGGAAGAAGAGGCGGTAGAACATAAAACAGAGGAGGAGAAAGAGGAAGCTGAGGCGAAATATATAAAGGTAATTTAAAAGGCGTTAGAAAATAATAAGAATTCTACGTTAGAGTAAGAGGCGGTAGAAGATAAAGAGACGAAAGAGATCAAAGGGCTTAAAGGAGATAAAAGATAAGAGTTGAGGAAGGCAAATTGAATGAGGGAGAGGAGGTAGAAGGGTTAGAAGATTTGTTGACCGATTTTGTGGTGTAGTGATTGCGCCTATGTCGCTATTCGGAGATCGTGGGTTTGATTCCCACTAGTGCGTAAACCATATTAGTACGTTTTCTGTACAGTTTGTCATGGTCTGGATATTTATGATATTATACAGGCACAAAAAATATAAACACTAATAAGATAATAGATAATAAAGAAAACAAACTGATTAAGTAACTAATTATATAAACTCAGGTTACTTCAAAAACCACCCCGTGATATAAATATAATTTTATAATATCTTGGTATAAATATTGTAACAAACAAAAAAAAATCTATTGCAAATAACATTTATTACTTTTATAGTGTAGTTTTAATACAACAATTTAAAATATAAAAAGCTTATTCGAAGTGGTTCCATTGGCTGCAATACAGTCCTTTAAACGTTGAGGCCAGTTATCAATAGAAGCACGCACTCTTTCCATGGGAAAATTCTTCACTGCCAATCGTATGGATTGTTTTAGGGACTCCAAATTTTCATGGCGTTTAGAGCAAGCTGTACTCTCTAAAACTGACCATAAATTATAATGTCTTCAGCTTTGATGAAGTCCGAAACGTTCGCTTCCAACCAAGAGTGCGTGAACCGAGCTTTATGACCCGGCACCGAGTCTTGCTGGAAGGACCATACTTGGTTATTGAACATGTTGTTGTTAAGGGCTTAACTACCTTCTCAAGAATGGTATCTTGATACACTTCTGCCGATGTTTTGATACCTTTTTCACAAAAATATGGCAAAAATACTCCTTCATAGCTACCACCCCACCAAACCATGACTGAAATCTGAAACGTTGCACTCTGTAGACTAATTGGGAAGCTTCTTTAGACCTTTGAGCATAAATACGCTCATTTTGTTTGTTAAAATGTTACTCAATGGTAAAAATTTTCTTATCCGCAAACAATTTTTTCTGTGACCCTTTTCCCTTTGCGTACCGTGTGAATAATAAAAAATCAATGGTGGTTGTTTTTGCAATACAAACTACATTACTCTTAAAATTTATGAAAAAATAAGATAAACTATTACCTAATCTTATTACTTCAAGGCATATATTATTTGTTATATTAATACAATTTTGATTAAATATATGTTTAATATATAATATTATTAAAATCAGACTGACAAAATAGTAAGAATAAATAATTTATAACATAAATATGATAGTGACAAACTTAAGTCAAAAACTAAAAATAATAACTTGCATTTATGCCTTACTAACTTAATAGAAAAATACATGTTGTCCCAGAATAACCTCACTGATCAAATAAAAATAATGAATGAGAATCTTCATTTAAGTAATTATTTTTAAATAAATATTGTTGCTCCTGCGAAAAACAAGTAAATTTACCACATGGAGTCCAAGAGACGTCACTAACAACACCTTACACCTCACATCGGGTAAAAAACCAATATTATCATTTAGACCATTCCGTGACAAACTATTTTATGCCAGTTTTAAGAATATTGTAAAATTCATTTTCTCCAAATTTCACAATTCTTATAGTAATATAGTTATCTTAATAGGAAATGGATTAAACACAAGTAAAATAGAGTTGTTGGACAGTGTGGATCAAAAAATTCGGATCCCCGGGAGTTAAAAAATAATTGGACCATTGATATTCAAATCTCCTGGTTATGTCCGAAACCATTAGTAGTATAAGTGAATTCCAATTATAGCTTAGCAATTATAGCAGTTATTATTAATATAGAACTATTTAAACAATATGCCATCTACCGTCCTCGTGCATAATAGGTATCGGCTGAAATCAGCATTACTACACAAGCTAATGTACTTGTGCTGAGCCTATTTGTCACCACGCATTACGCTACCTATCTATTTATAGTTGTAAGAGTTGGTTATGGCACAGAAGAAATAATACTGGTACAAATTATTATACCTATCGTGTTTGTTAAAATTAAGTACTCATATTATTTGGTGATAAATAAATTTATTTTGTATTTTATTTCTTTTATTTATAAATAAATAAATACCATCATGGCTGCCTATTTGGCTCCCGAGAACAGTTTAAACGGCCTCAGGATACCCAGCGGAGGGATTAACCCGTCTTCATTTCGCCGATGGTATTCGGAGGCAACACCTAACAAGTGGTGAGCTTGTTGCGGTGTTTATGATGAAATAGCCTCGTTGTAGCGGTCACCCATCCCAGGCCGGCCTTGTTGTCATCTGCTTAACCTTGTTATCAGTTGCTCAGTGACTTAACCACTAGGCTGGGGCCGCTTTTCTTTTAATTAATTTTCAAAAATAAAAAATATAATGTACATATTTTAACTTTAAATAACAATAAAAAGAAATATAGGCATCGACACGGCTTAAATATCGGACCAATTTTAAATTCCGGTATTGGGTTTCAATATTAAGCATTTCAGTTCCGGAATTCCGGAGTTAAAGGCTTCCCTTAAAAATGTTATACAATGGGAAGCTACATCGACATACCGATCGAAGCGTCGATTGATAAAAATATATAGGAAATTGTATAAGTACTCGATTAAAGAAAAACGTCCAATTCCACACATTTAGTTTTGATTTCTATCGATCGACGCGTCGATGGGTGTGTTGATGGGCTTCCCGGTAGGAACCCTGGTCCAAGAATTACTAGTAATTTGGTTGGCAGGGAATTTTCAAGAACGTCAATGCGTTCAAGCGCTTCGCTTCAAAACATGGCAAAATTATATATTTTTTTCGACATCGAAATTCCGGTTTTGGTTTAACAATTCCGGTATTACAAACGATACTGAAATATGTCGTAATTCGAATTATGTTAAAATCGGAACTCCGGAGCTCAAGCCCTAGATACGTCAATCACTGAGTCCGAAAGCGAGGCTCGGGGGGGTTTGGGGTCATTCCAAGATTCCAACCGCTAACCACGATAAGACAACTATTAATATTTAAAAAAATATATATATATATCTTCACGGGTGCCTTACGGCGCCCGAGACCGCCTAGACGGCCCCAGGGTACCCAGCGGAGGGGTTTTAATCCCACCTCGTCGTAGCCGATGGTATGAGTCTACACCGAACAAGTGGCTAGCTCGTCGCGATGTTTTGAATAGACTCAATAACCCATCTATAAACAGTTTCACAAGTTGGTATAGTGAAACCGGGACCGACAGCTTAACGTGCTCTCCGAGGCACTATAGTGGTGTTGTCAAACAAATGTACATAATTTTTTTAATGAAAAAACTCATTGGTACACACCGGGATTCGAACCAGGGACCTAAGTGTTTTTAAGTCCAAGATCTAACCAACTCGGCCACCACGTATATTATATTTAAATATAAGTTCTATTATATAGTCTGGTTATATAGTCTGTATTAGGTTGGCTATATAACCATAGGAATAGAACTTATATTTCCATCAACGTCTTGACGTGTTAAGCGTTGCAATCTTGGAATCCCCGTCGCGGGGCGTCGACGGGGGGTCATTGGGGGCCAGGTGACCCAGCAAGGGCCTCTAGCTCTTCTCAAGTTTCAGCTCGTGGCGACTATTGCTAACAGTATATATATAATTAAAAAGCAATATCAACGTAAAGCGTAATTTGTACATGGATGGTTCAGTGGCTGAGCTACTTGTCTTATATCTTAATATTTGCAATATTAAAATATCCTGATAAGGATTTTTTTAAATAACATTAAATTAATAAAGATGAGCCTGTCTGATAGCCAAGCTAAATATGATAGAATGACTGATGGAAGATAATTCCATGGATCAACAGCTGACACAGCGACGACTATCTAGTATACGCTTATCTAGAATGACTGACGAATATCTAGTAATGCATAGGTATTATATATTCTAATAATAACATTGAACTTACCGAATTGATTTTCGGTCGCAATTCTTCAACGGAGTTAGTAATGCAGCGGTCGACGTTGGGATCGTTGCGCTGGCACACCTTTATGTACGGAGCTGAAACGTACGATACACAACATTCAGAATTATACAACAAAACTATCCTACAGTTTAAACTGTTTTATTTACCTATCTGTGATTACTTATTCTTGTTTATACTTGTATAAATTTAATATATTGATTTAACTTTGTAGATAATAGCCTTTATGAATTTATATTTCTTACTTTTAATTACCATTCCTACAGCAGGTACTATACATGGACTCATTGGATAACAACGACTACATAGCGACTTAATTACCTTTAACTTGTTGAATAAGCACAGAAATAAGGGGATTCTAAATGACTACGTAAAGACGGGGACCTCTCCAGCTGCCCTTCAGCAAAAGCATACGCTGCGATCGCCTCTTGATCTTCTACGGAGGTCTATGGATCCTTCTACGCGTCCGAAGGGGGCGCGAGCTCCTGTGCAGAAGCGGCAGACGGAGGGTGTCGCGCCAACTGTACGGAGACCGCGTGGGAACCCGCAGTTACGGCAAACAAGATTAGTGGGTAATAGGTAGTTTAGTACGTTATGAAAAGGGAAGACGGTCTAACAAAATAAGGCTATTTGATAAAATTAGGGAAAATAAAGTTGCCCAAATAAAAAAAATACTGGCTATGAAACAGATCGCAAGGTGATGATAGCGCTCCCTAAGGCCCGTCAGACCGCTCGGGAGACAACTCCACGTACGCCTGATACGGTGTAGGTGTCAGTGACACCTCACCGCAAATATCACCACGCCGTAGATGCATCAACATACCAAATAAAAGATTTGATTTTGAGGTAGATTATGGTAAAGCGGTGTATGTTGTCACCATCACCAAATAATATCTTACACCGGTATTCAAAAAAACCTCACAAATTATGAAGAATAATTTAGTTGTGTCTCTTTTCTTAGCTCATTCGGCAGAATACGAAAATTTAAAAAATACGAGGTAAGTATATACCGAATACGAATATATGGCCAAACATTCGGCGCATCTCTATCCCAAAAGCAAATTAATAGAAGTTGCTTGTAAACCTGTGCCGGAATTGTTCATAACAGCTTCTGGAAACCTGGCACAACAATTACTGTAGGTGTAGATACGATGTGATGAATTGAAAATGATGATGGATAGGCAAATTGCTCTAGACACTTGTTCACGACAACGCTGGTCCGCAAGCCGAAAACGGACTATCCCAAAACTAACACGTGTAACGAGTGTATACTCTCTCAATATATATTTTTTAATATTTGGATTCCAACCAATTCGATTAGGAGGTGAAAAACGCTTAAAAAAAAGTTTCATTTCCGTCCCAAGTATTTGAGCCATTATTGAATTCCACTAAAAGGTCAAAAGTGCATCGACAATATTGACAACAATTTCGATTGATTAAATAAGTAGTATAATTTTCAATAAAAACCACGATATTTTCTATATAAAACGACAATTTCACATGTAAAGACCTAAACTAGTCATTATTTTTTATAAAATATTCTAAACAGTAGGTAACTACTGTTTAGAATATTTTATAAAATAGGTCACATTAATATCATATCTATCGTCGGATTGCCTCAGGTGTACGACCAAGTCGAAGGCAGTTGTGTGCAAGCCTCTACCAACCGACGATACCGACGATGTGCAACATTATTTCCACAAAGGATTTACGTTTTTTACAGTTAAGTAAAAAACGGTGAAATGCCAAAATCAAAATTGATTTTACCTTTGTTCTTTTGGAAATAAAGTTCTTTAAACCTAAAAACAGGATGGTTTCCTTTGGTTGCTGGCTGGCTAGTGGTCATCTGTGGCCATGCAGTCAGCAACGAAACAAAGCTTTGTTTCATAACAATCATAAAACCTATATGACGGAACGGTCAAGGATATAATATTTTGAAGGATAATTTACTTGGGTCTTTAAAAAGCTGTCAAAGAGCTTTATTAGGCTAAACTAGTAACTAAGTAAAATTAATAACCCTATCCTTAGCTATAACATATATAGCAGTGCAACGCTGGAAATGCAGCCACTGAGCCAGTTTTCTCGATACATTTTCGGTGGTAGAGATTTTAAAGGTTTTTTTGTCTGCTATAAATATGTTATATTATTTTTATTAATAAATGTTTTAGCCTTTAGCTTTTAAAAGAATTTGTGTAAAGAAATATTAGCTCCTATTGTTTTTTTTTAAGTTATTAATTTTGTGTTGGACGCCTTGTGGAAGATGTTGATAAGGGAACCTATGCCTCACACTAATTGTCTTCAGATTCATTTGTTTCGACGAAAAAACAACATTTCATGAGTAACGTCAAATATTCCATCTATGCACTACGAGCGGTTGGGCAGCAGTCGGCGCGGTTATGTCACCATGGCGCGAGTACATCACCCTGTAAACACTACCTAATGCCTATCTGGGACACTTGTTATGCGAAACTCATGCAGCCTCTATATTGGAATAGGGTTGTACACACTACTTATATGTATGGCTAAATAAACCACCAGGCAGATTTCTGAGTATTTATTTTCAAAAAGGCAAACAAATACATGGTTTGTTTGCGTGCATTTGCGTATCCGAATAAGTTAACCCGAATGCTTAACAAAACTAAACACTTAGAATCGAACCTACGATCTCCGGATTCGACGCCAAAGCGAACCACTAGTGCACGGAGGCAGTGACGGTAAATGCAGAGATAACACGTGACCTCAAGATCTCGTACGAGGCCATTCGTTCAATTTTGATAAATATTTAGGGGATGAGACTCGTCGCTCGGCTGGTTTTCTAGTCCCATAGTTATGTAGCTCATCATAATTTGTGATGGGACATGGTTCATGCATGAGTTGACATACAAATAAATCAACAGGCATCAGGATGAAGAGCATTGATTTAATCGAGTTTATAAAAAGAAAATTGTTTTTATACTCGTAGAAGGGGCTTCGACAGGCTATTACGAAAATCGTTATGAATAGTTTTAAGATTAAAATAATTAAAAATCTAAATAATTGAATTTCTATGGTCACTTGAACATGTCACGAATTTAATATACAACTCAAAACAATACTTGGCTCATTAGAACACTGAAACAAATAACAGTAAGAGTAAACACTGGAGTATGTGCATCAAATATTATACCTACTATAAACTCTACTTTGAAGATTGCAATTTTAATTAAATAATTCCTGTCACTTTTTTCACAGCTGATTATCTGTTATTATTACAATAAAGTAAATTTGTATGAGAACGTCCTAATTTTAATATTCAACAAAAAAATGTCAGGTATTGTTTTTGTGATAAGTTTTATTTTCATTTTTTAAGTTATTTAATTAAATACGAATATATACCTATAACAAAAACTATGCATATTTACGAGTATATTTATATTTGCCAACCCTATCATTGATAACCAGTGACGTAATTATTTGTTTATAAACAACTATCAAAGACAGCCGACCTAGTTCCACCATTATAGCCATATTGATATATGAATAAATTTAATTTTGAATAAGGGATACAACTTTCAGCATTCCTGAAAAAAATATAAAATATGCAAATTTGTTTGCTTCGACAAAAATCTCTGAATTAATTACATAAAGAAATTAATTCAATAAAATATTTTTTTTTTTTTAAATTCACCAAAATTTTATAATTTTAGGTGAAGATTTGTCAAATGCTAAATTCAAATCACTACTTACGAATTTCGGAGGACGCAAAACTTAAAGCCAACAACAGTAATACTGCGGAGAACATGATGGATAAATATTAGGACTCATACAGTCCTTGCACAACGGTGTACTGCAATGTCGTAAAGAGTTGCTTGAAGTGTTTGCAAATACTAGGAGAGTGTACAGCCGCGCAACCGGCCCGCGCGCCTTAGGTCCACTGAGCTACTCTTCATTCAACACTTCATCCTCCCTTCCATAGTCATAAACCCTCCTTAGTTCCCTAAGATGTAAACAAGTCGATAGCGCCTGAAAAGTGAAGTAAGTTGTTAACAAATGCACATTTCTACGAAAAAAGTTGAGGCGTTTTACTGTATCGTTTGGAAGCGTGTGCGTTCAAATATTTTCTCCGGGTCGACAGTGCTGCTATACAAACGTACCGTACTTTCATATTATCACTTTAAATTTAATTTATGGTGTTAAACTGAAACAACTTACAGCAATTGATAAATAAATTTATTATTTAATCACATAATTTAACTTAATTAACTTAATAGTATAATTCAAGTTTATAATAAAATGTACATTAAAAACTAAATTAACTAAAAAAAAAAAAAAAAAATACTTACAAAAAAAATAGCTCCTCCAAATCGCTGTCCTGTGGCATGGTGCCCAATACGCTGGCAGCATTTCCTCTCTGAATTAATATATTTAATTTTTGAGAGAAAAAACTGCCAGCCCTTTTGTCACCAGAGACGTCAATGAGCCTTGGAGCAATTTCTTTATAAAAAGCTTTTAGTTCTGATCCCCACGGACCCATCGTTTCAACCGCAAACGTCGAAAATAAGTAACTATTGCAAATAGTTTCATATTTTCGACGCTTGCTGATCTGAGCTTGTTCCGCCGCAGCACCAGCTCTAACAGAAGTACCTTGCAGGTGGGAAGGGGCTAGGGTATCCCAGCAGGTGAAATCCCATACCAGAGATTGGCCCAATCTCCAAGGTACTAATGTCATTCCGTCTGGACGCTTGCCATCGTCTCGACTCAAACCGGTTGGTTCTAAAGTAGATGGGATCGAGACTACTGCAAGTGTCCTACGAATAAGATTATTAGTGGCGCTGTGACGGAAATAGCGACCCGCACTTTTGGAACACGATAGCCCGTGTTGACCAAGCTTATCGACATCTTTTCCACATGGACAGCGATGTGGTTCACATACTTTTATTCCTAGTCGTAGACAGACTGATATCCGCAGAGTGCTATTTTCTAGAAGCATGCCTAAATTTTTTGAGGGAAGTGCATTTATCCATTGACCTGCACCATGATCCGACACCGCTAAGATACGAGCGTGATCCCTCATCGTTACAGATGAGTTTAGTAGTGATTTATGATCACGTTTCACCAGAGGAAAATCCCACAGCCTTTGCACTTTTGAGTTCTCAGGAAGGTTCTCGCCGGACAAGCCAATTCCCAAGCTTCCTTGGCCTCTGTTAAGTATACCACCTCGACGTCCCCGCAGGACGGGCTTAAGATTTTACCAATGAGGTCGTGAGTACTATAAACAGAAGCCAAGTAAGCTGGTAAGGCAATATTAGATAACCTTCTAATTCCAAGGCCGCCAAATTTTACTGGTAAAGTAGCCTGTATGAAAGCCCGATCATCCAATTTTGAATTTAGTATTATTTCGATTTGTTGTTTCAAAATTTGGTCAATATTTTTAAGTAAAAATGTGAATTTCCAAATGGGACAGGCTCTCAAAATGTATGTAAATTTTGGAACAAATAAACAAAATCGAAAAATATAAAGGGCTATGTGACTTTTTAAATTAAATATGCGGTCTGATACCGAATTAAAAACTTGTAATTTAGAATTGATGGTACACTTTCTTCAAATATTGGAGCGCCTAATAGTTGTAATGAATCTTTATGAATGATTTTTAGGTTTGGTGCCAAAACATTGAATTTTTTAATAATGTCAGCTCGTTCATCCAAATTATAAAAATCTGATAAATACAATTCGCATTTTTTACTATTTAATTGTAAGCCTATTGACGAAAATTTTGTGATAATGCTAGTTAAATCGTTATAAACGATATTATAATTATTGTCTCCCAAAGTACCATCGTCTAAATACCAAATGTTTAATTTGCTTTTTAATTCTTTTATTATGGAATTAATACCTAAACTGAATATAGCTGGCCCAAGAGGATCTCCTTGCTGACAACCAACGGCAGTAGAAATTTCATGCTGTTTGTACCTACATTAATTTTGTGGGTGAGCTATAACACTGAAGAAGGTAACAATAAATTTGGGGTGTTAAATTTTTAATTTCTTCTAAAAAAATATTACGATCTATGGAGTTAAACGCGTTCTTGACATCTATTTTTAAAAGAACCGAAGAACTAGATTTTTGTAAATATTGTCGCGTAGCATGAACTGCTGCCTCGCATCCTCCCTTTCAGCCAAAACCTAATTGTATTGGTTCAAATTTCTAATTTTATATTTTTACAACAAATTTTGGATGTAAGACGTCTAAAAGTTGAACCGATGGCAATTGGTCGTAGACCCCATCTTTTTTTTTAAGGCACATAGGGTAGCCCCATATAATATGGGCGTGATCTCACTAGGTACTTTACCAGAAAGCATATGATTTGTTAAAGCGGTTATGGCTGAAACAAGTAATGAACCGTTTTCTCCTACTGTTTTGTTAGTTAGATCTTTTAAATGTTGTGGAGTAATTCCATCCATTCCACCTGAAGAACCATTAGGAAACGTGGCGATGGAAAAAATTACATCACCTATAGATGCTTCCATAGGTTTATGTGAAGGATCAGGGTTCAAAGGAAGCGGCGAGGACGACAAAGGCTGTGGGTGTTTACTCCGGAGAGCATCTAGGGTGTCTGGATCATCAGGAGCTATTACGTCATCACTAAATAAGAGTTTGATAAATTGCAAAATTCTAATATGTTGTCAATAATTGGATTAATAATAAGAGAAGAAGTACGTTTGTTTGGCTGCACTGGAGGAACCTTAAAGTGTGTATTTTTATTTATGAAAACAACAAAGAAATGTTCAACTATATAATGTTATATTATCTACCCATCAATACCTCCAGTTCTTCCTAAAACCATTTATTACATTATATTCTGTATTCTCTACATTTTGAAAACCTTTTTGGTTTCAGTTTAAGCAGTATTTTTTTTTCTACACATGAAGATTATAAAGTTCGGTCGCAAAGTAAATATAAATTCGTACAATGACCCCAAACCAGTTGACGTTGCTGCCCGCGCATAGATACCGCGTCATAGTCCGAAATTCTTCCTGCTTCGCGAACTTACTTAACAGTTATTCCTTAAACCAATTAAATATAATGCAGCAGTACATTAATTATTTAATATAATACATTATAAATTATTATTGCAAAATATATATCATACCATAATCATGGATGCCTTTTTGGTTCCCGAGAACCGTTTAAACGGTCTCAGGCTACCTTGTTGCGGTGTTTATGATGGTATAGCCTCGTTGTATACAGTATGTATCTCTCACATGTGGAAAACCGAGATATTTATAATGATAGGTATAAGGGATATAAATTATATTTATTTATGATTATGATGACTGATTATGATTGATATTATGATGATGATGGCAACAAATTCTAATATATGATAAGGAATGTCAAATGTGAGAGCACAGTGGTACCGTGCATATACATTGCGCAACACATCTGTGTCCGCTGTTGCCTAGGTTCCTGTCGAATGGCTGACTCGCCTTGACCGGAGCGCGCTGCACATTGCTTCATCAACCAATTCTATCCCAGTGCTGGCTATAGGCCTAGGCCTAGGGCATACTGGGCGTTCTATTCATGAAAATCTATGCAAGAAAAATACTTGGGTCTTATATTGGACAGCAGACTTTCATGGAATCCACATATTGAACGCATACGTAATAAATTAACTTGCATGATAGGAGCCTTGCGCTGGGTGCCTGGATATATTCTACCTAAAATGAGAAACACTATCTACCATACATTAGCCAAACCTCACCTCCTCTATTTAATTGAGGTCTGGGATACTGGGGCACCTAGCAACCAAGCCATTACAATGTATACAAAACAAATTAATTAAAGTTTTATTTAATTTTAATTACCTGATGCCTACCATAGTACTTTACAAAGAAACTAAAATACTTAGCATTCAACAATTATACATACAATACACATGCATTCATATAAGAAAACATATTCATAGTGCACACAGCCAATTAACATTTGTCACAAGAAACACAATCATTACTTTAGACATAAAAATAAATTAAAGCTGCCTAAAACTCTCTATGGTAAGAAAAATGTGATGTTTGATGGGAGCGCAGTTGTTTAATTAACTCCCAAAGGAAGTTATGATGCTAAGCTAATGTCAACCTTCAAAAACTGCTAAGGAAGCAGAGATGACGTTATAGATGAGCAAAAAAATTATCAATATATCTAAAATATATAACTATATAGTAACTGTACAGTTTCGTAACTGTACAGTTACGAAACTGGCAGTTGATTTAACGATAAAACTTTGATGATATTAAAAACTAGGCTCGTAAAGCAAATTCATCTTTGTCGCTCATTTGGTGCAGCAATTACCAGACAAAGACCATTGATCAATACAATGTTGTTAAACAGAATTGATGCTTAATCACAAATTGTATTGATGGACTCCATTCATGGTCTTTGTATGTAGGTCTGCTTACCATCAGGTAGAATACAACAAATTGCATTCTAGGAGCGTGTAAAATAAAACCTTAACAATAGGTATATTTATTGTTGAGATTGTGGCCAGCACTGATTGTCGCTAGTCAAAACCATGAAGGAAACCATTTAGCGAAGTCCTTTAAGGATAATTTTAATGAGTTGAGACCGAAGTGAAGGGACAACGACTAACGGGTATTACCAATAAGTATTAAAATATTAAATTAATTCATGCGGGACTCGCGAATTAAATATTCCAAATAATGATTACAATATTTGGAATATTGGTTCATAGTTTTCATTCCAATAATCTATTCTTATTAAATATTAAACAGCTGAATTTCCTCGGCGGGTTGGGAAAACCTATTTTGTTTTAGGAACCCTCATAAACCAAAATGATTGCATGGATAATTGGCAACTACACCTAAATAAACCATTTATGAAAATAGTTTTTTTCATCCCCAACAAAACCGTAAAAAGTAGATTTTACGACGAATTGTAGATTTTGAAATAAAAGTCATTTTAAATTATATTCAGTTTTATTTATTTATATACAAGAAAAATAGAAAAAGTGTGGAATTAAATATCACAGCATATCCTAGAAAAAAAAAATTTACATAAAATCTACTAACCTTATATGTAGCAAAAACTACCTGACCTTAACTAAACTTGAAACTAAACCTACTGAAAGTACCTTAAACAGAAATTTGCGCGCAAGTTCTATCTCATATTATCTTATCATCACAAGAGATGATTAATGTTGACTTTATCTACGGTAGTGTCGTGGAGTCAGGAAGTTTTTCGAAAGCTGGGCAATCGTAATGTTAATTACCTAAACGTCTCACTTTACTATGGGGTCTATCCAACACCTTGAATCTTTTATGTATTTCAATTCTTATCTCAAGATAAAAAGATACAAAGCGAGCAATATAAGGATGTGATACTATGTGCAGAAAAACAATCTGTTTATAAAAAAAAATGTGTTTTTTCTAAACCAACATAATTATTTTAATAGTCATATAACTTAAACTTAATCATACATTAACATAAAACTATTTCGGAAGCAGTACATCCAATGGGAAGCTGCTAGATATCTTGTTTGCCATGTCTAAAATCAGTTTGGATACAGTCTTCTCTACGTAGGGTTTTGATGCTTTCAGGAACTCTCCTCTGTTCTGGTTGATAGCTTCGTTGGCAGCTTGACCTGAAACCCAAATGATTTTAGAACCTCAACTATTATTACTATTATAAGTACGTGCCGGCTGAATTGTACATACATGTAGAACATCTTTAGCATGTGCCCTGGTCACAAACTAAGCTCCATGCTTTTACTATGTGTACCAGGACACTAATACATATTTTATGTTATAAAACCCTGACCATGGTACAGAAAAATATACTTTCCCCACGAGTGGCAATTGAACCTACGACCTGAATATACAATGCCAAAGGCTAGACCTAGACCATAGAGGCATCAAGTTTATTAGACCTGTGACTTAAAAGCTTTCTTTCGTCTTTAAAGTTCGACCCCATCATTTAATGAGTTTTTAAGACCATTAACTCTAATAGAATTAAGGCATCGATCTGAGTGTCACTTGAAGAATTAATATAAATATGTCATTGAGACAATAAACACCGCGACGAGCATCACTTATTTAGTGTAGACTTCAACGGCATCGACAAAATCAACAGCATCAGAGAAGAGAACAAAACCTCTCCTCTGCGAAAGCTTTCTTGATGACTAATAAAAAAAGAAGAATAAGCCCAAACCTAAAGTTTTGTCTCCATTGAATAGTCCGTCGAGCTTGAGCCTGTAGTCCTTGACATTGATGTCCATGTCCGCGCTGTCGAAGTGCAAATATTCCTCTCCATTCTTCTCCACGGGAGAAGCCTTCACTAACATCTCTGCATCACACTTTACTGAAAAGTAAATAAATATTTAGACGACGCTTTTACACATTCCAGTAGTGGCGCATTAAAATATGTAATGAACATATGCATATATAACTTCAAAACTATTATTTGTATTAGAGAAAAAAATAAGGAAGAAAGGAAAGGTTGAGACTAAGATATTAGTATATACATAGATCAATATACAAGAAGGGAAAACAAACATCAATTCGTATTGGGTAATGATGGTTATAATTACCTCTTAAATGTAAAAATAATATAAATTGTTACTGATAAATAGTTCCAGTTATCAGGAAGTTAAATATGTATGTATGAATTACCTGCATCAGCGATAATATTTCCTTTGCCGTGGAGTGGAAGCACCAGGAGCCTGGCATCGAGAGAGTAGCGACCATCAAAGTGGAGCTTTGGGAACCTCACTTGGGCTTTGATGGTGTAGGTGTCCAAATCAACCCTGGAAGGTAAAACAAATTATTTTTACCTTCAGTAGAATTTTGTTTCCTTCTTTATTGCATTGCATATATTATGATTATATGTTATGTTATTATTTTTTCCTGAATTTTTAATCCGATTTCATTGAATTAATTTATATGACTAGAAAATTGGTTCAGGGTTTTAAAAATCAGTTATATCAACTCTTATATCAGTTAGTGTAGCGTTCTCATTTTTAAATACAAACTTGTTCAATGTTATTAACACCGTATTCATCGACCGTATTATGGAATTTGTAGCTCTGCTTACCACCAGGTAAATACAAAATCACATGCCGTGCTCTAATAAAAGAAATAAAGGTGTATATTCTAATTGACATGATGAAGAAAAAAGAAATATCGATAATAATTACGTAGTGTACGTAATTTATTTCATTGACATCAAGAAAGAACAATATTCATACTTACGATATGCCCTTAATGCTGAAGTTTCCAGCCCCCGACACTTTCACGTCGCGACCTACTGCAGTAAACTGGACCAGGTTGCCTGAGTCTACCACCAACTGGAAAATATATACATCGGGATCAATACAATAACTCTCGCTGCGTTATTTCTCTACATCCTGTGGTAACGCTATTGAGACTGTTAGATATACTTTTTCGAAATAAGTAATTCTGGAAAACCTGTCTTGAATTAATTCAGAGAGCTGATGGATTCACAAGTACAGACAAATGTGATGCCAATTGATAATAATTCAATGATAAGAACTTTAGGGCCCGTTTTCGACTTACTTCTCAATAAGGTATAGTGTTCTGCCTTTTCGACGGTCGAAGTATTAGTCTACAAAACTGCATACGTCTCAGGGCTCTCTGTAAAATTGTACACCTATACAGCCTTGTTGCTAGCTTAGCTGCAGTGTACTAGGTTAACTCATGCGTATCATCATTAAAAACTTGTCATGTAAAGACCGACTAAAAGGTTGACTGGTAAATACCTATAAGATATTATCGTATACGTTTTATCGTTTTAAGTAGTCTCTTGATCACTATGAGACTAAGACCTATTGTTCATCAAATTAACCCATATTCCGACGCAAAAAACACTATTAAATGTTCTGTGACTAAAAACAATTTTATACCATCATAGGTGCCTTTTTGGCTCCCGAGAACCGTTTAGCGGCTTCAGGGGCCATCGGAACTCATCCTCATTTCGCTGATGGTGTTCGGAGGCAGCACCTAACAAGTGGCGAGCTTGTTGCGGTTTTTATGATGGTATAGCCTCGTTGTATAAAGCGGTCACCCATCCAATGTTCGGCTTTGTTGTCATCTGCTTAAACTTGTTATCAGTTGCGCAGTGACTTAACCACTAGGCTGGGGCCGCTTTTTAATACTAAAAAATGTGTGGACTAAAAATTATGCGAACATGATGAATTGATGATATTGTTACTGAATATTATGATGAAGAGCCTTACCTGTGGAATAATGAAAGGTTCTATGCCAGGAACGTTAAGTTCTGGGATCCCTTGGGCAAGTTTAGGTCGGAGCTTCTGAATAGACTTCAATACGCAGTTGTCTATGGTATTCTGGTCTCTCTTGCAAACCTCTAGATAATCCGCTGGAATATACAATACCACAGATTAGAACTTTCCGAAGTAACAACAAAGTTTCCGCGAGTTTAACATAATAATGTAGATATATTCCTCGAATACGAAGAAAGTTAGTAAATTTACGTGTATAATATAAATCTAAAACTATATAGATATAAATATTCGAAAATTAGTAAGGAATAATAATATTCACAACATTAAAAACCGAAATAACCATTTAACAGTCATTTTAAATACGGTCCTAATAATATCAATGGTCCTACCAATTCTGATTTTAGTCTTCTGTGTGGATCACCGTGCTGTTTCATAAAGTTTTAACTCTTTCGTAACCAAAGCTGAATACAATAATAACAAATAATTTAAAAAAAAAACTTTACCTAATCAACAAAACCATTGAAAATATATTTCTACGCCTACTTCTTTTGATATAATGTAAGCCAAAATAATTAAACTAGACTCGTCCCCTAAGGCCGATCGTGACAAAATAATAGCGTTCAAAAATCTTGGGCACCAATGCTGAGAAGTACGATTGAAAACAATACTTATTGTTTATAGCACGACTTTGAAGTCTTGTCTTGGGGACCCGTGCTAGCAAAAAGTTTCCACACTATTTTGGCGTTTGTTTTCGACTCCTTGTCATATCTTGGGTTTGCCGTGTTCAGGCTGCAGTATTCAGCAAATAAGTTTGCGCCTACTTCTCTTGATGTAATGTTATGTAATGTTATAATTCAGTGTAAAGAAAGTACAACATCCGCAATAAAGTGTGTGCCGTACACCTCGCTGTTCACTGTACTACATTACACATGTTGATCACTTGTTCAACACTTGTTGACACGCGATCACAATTTTTTAATGAACCCTTTAATGTGAGAGCCAAGTGTCTGTCAGTCTGCATGAAATACATCGATAACTCCATTTTAGTTGATGTAAGTCAAAAATAATTAATATTTTCATTCATTCAAAAATTACCGGGGTTCCAAAATTTATGGAACAAAAAAATTAAATGTAGGTATTAATAGAGTGAGTAATAAATGAGTATAGGTCGGGGTGCGCGTGCGCCAGTCCCCGCGGATGTAACACGTTACCACGTTACGCAAGCAGCAGATAATTACCCGCTGACTGCTCACGATTGCTCGTTGTGCACAAAAAACCCTATTATCTTAGCTGCAGGTACTTCACGACAAATCGCATCATACATTAAGTCAAAGGCTATTGTTCCCGAGTCGTCAACATGTATAATGTAGTACAGTAAACAGCGAGGTGTAGGACACACACTGTACAGCGTTTGCACTCACAGTATTGCGGATTTTGTAGTTAATTATAACATTACATCAATAGAAGTAGGTGTAGAAATATTTTCTGCCCTGATCAACCCAATACACGACATGCAATCGCGAACTTTTTGCTAGCACGTGGCCCCACAAGGGACAAGACTTCAAAGTCGTAAGTCTTGTTTCCATTCACTCTTTTCAGCATATCAGCCTAAGATTTTTATGACAGGCCTTGCTTGCAGTTTGTTTGATTTATTTTAGAAAAGTAGTAATTTGGGGATCTGGCCATTATGGGAAAGTGGAATTATGGGTTTCCTATGTTTACCATTTTTACATAATGGCCACATTTACACAATACAATGACCCACGTTCCCATAACTCAGTATTTCGCATTTCCCACTTCTTATAATGCCTACTTTCTCTAATAAGCTTTTTCCATAATTTCCAACTATTACATAATGACTACTCTTTACAATTCCCACTTATCCATAATTTCCACTTTATCATTACACAACCGGGGTACGATCTGATATTTATTAATTACTCCATCTAGTGTTTTTAACCTAAACGATTTTCAATTGTTTATGATTGTTAATTAAAAGGCAACTAAATAAGGATTCAGTAGATGCAGAATGTTTTGTTTTATTTCAATTGCATTGGATATTACAGTATTATTTCCTTTCGGGGTACGACTTAAGCAACCTTACCCTACTTATATAGCCAACAACATTTTTTAGTTTCTCATGAGGGTGTAGGTATGTTTTTTTGCAGTCAGACAAAGACCTACTTATATAGCCAACAACATTTTTTAGTTTCTCATGAGGGTGTAGGTATGTTTTTTTGCAGTCAGACAAAGACCTACTTATATAGCCAACAACATTTTTTAGTTTCTCATGAGGGTGTAGGTATGTTTTTTTGCAGTCAGACAAAGACCTACTTATATAGCCAACAACATTTTTTAGTTTCTCATGAGGGTGTAGGTATGTTTTTTTGCAGTCAGACAAAGACCTACTTATATAGCCAACAACATTTTTTAGTTTCTCATGAGGGTGTAGGTATGTTTTTTTGCAGTCAGACAAAGACCTACTTATATAGCCAACAACATTTTTTAGTTTCTCATGAGGGTGTAGGTATGTTTTTTTGCAGTCAGACAAAGACCTACTTATATAGCCAACAACATTTTTTAGTTTCTCATGAGGGTGTAGGTATGTTTTTTTGCAGTCAGACAAAGACCTACTTATATAGCCAACAACATTTTTTAGTTTCTCATGAGGGTGTAGGTATGTTTTTTTGCAGTCAAACAAAAAATCATAACTACAAAAAAAAGGAACCAAGTTCTAAAAATAAAAAGTTAATAACTTTATTTATTTTCCTGTTTGGAAGTGTTGAACCAGTTTCGCAAACATTTTGAAGCAACCAATTTTTAACATACTTTTTTACAGTTTCAGCAATTCTTTTTTTTAAACGAACTTTTATAGTTTTTTATAGGTGTCTGCCTATCTGTCCTCATAAATAGGGTTATTTTAAGAAGTCATTTTAGGCTGATGAAGTCGAAGATAATTCTGTGTGTATGCTAAACGACTATATTTAGAAACGTTTAGATAAACTAGAGGCTCTACCATGGGTTTGCGCATTGTAGAAACGTAACGTATTCATTACGTATACGTGAGCAACAACCAATAGGATCGCTTTATAGATAACTATACCTACATACATAAGCATATAATTTGAATGATCAACAAATTAAAATTCTGACCAAGTTTATATGAAAACGATAACAAGAAGTAATGAAAATGATAATAGTACGACGCGCTACCAGTCATTGTAACGAGACATAATAGCTTGCTAATGCTATTATTTTGTAACAAACGGCATAAGATTAGGTATATTAGCATACGTGATAATATGTAACGTTATTTGAAATTAACAGTTTTACTAAACTTGCTTTGAAATAAATCGTAATAAGTATCACTTTTTCGTATACCCGTATAATTCTTGCATATTGTTTTAACTTCTTTGTAGATCATAGTTTTTCTTCGGTCTGTTTTACTAATATACTTCTTAGATATTTTTTTAAATATAAATAGCCAATTGTTAATCGTCAGATTAAGTTATTCAACAGATAACTTGTATGGATAATGCACAAATTTAATCTAAGCCTCAGATGTTATTTAATGTGCATATATTAGAAGAGTTGTGGCTATAAAACAATGCAAATATCCCAAGGGATACTCAACCTACCCGCATAGATCCTGCCGTAAATATCGCTCATAGTCTCTGCCTACCCCGTAAGGCATCTGGCGTGAAGATAAATAAATATGTCAAATACTAAACTCGACAGTGTGAAATATGGAGTTAATTTTATTTTGTTGTTTACATTGAAAACACTTATTTTGTCAGACCCTTTTTTACGTAACTCTAAAAATTGGTGTTTACATACACACTTTGAAAATAAGTAGGTACTACATGTACTAGATAGTTTTTTATATTACTACACCCAAAACCCAGTTTTTTTTTTCAAATCTAGGATAAAGTTTCTCTGGTTCAGTTCATCGCATTTTTATTAATCTAATTTTAATTATACCTATTTATAAATTATATATAAATACGTTATAATAATGTAATTACATTTACATAACAATATTCTTAATTTGAAATTAATGTAAATGATTTACCTACTTCACACACACACGTCTTAATTATCTATATATCTACATAAATAAATATATACCTAAACAATTATATTTATAATTAAATTAGACAAAGAACTGTATTTCATTAAAAACCAAAAACTTACGGATAGTGTTCATAAAACCGCTATTTATACAAAAGCACATAACCCCTAAAGTCAAACTAACAAATGATTGCATTTTGCTTGATGTTTGTTTAAAACCTTAAGAATTGAAAAAGAAAATAGGACGCGCACGACCGCCACTGGGCGAAGACAATGGTACACGACTTATATAGCTTGAGATCTAACTTATTAATCAACTCGGATCCGATGCATGAGGAAAATCTAACAGAGTCGCACACAAATTATGAAAACCAACAATGTTAATTTAAATTACTAAAACAATGCCGAAAATAAAACCCTACTGTATAGAAGCCAAACATAGAGACGGATACATGCATACGTTGATGTGGATTTAGTAGATTGTGAATGAAAGACAAAACAATAAAATCTAAAGAAAGGACTCTATGAAAAGAGACTTTATAAATTTGTAAACGATAAAAAAATATAATTAAAGATACAGACTATTAGTACCTATATAAATATAAGTAAGCAGATTAACCGAATAAAATTCTATTATTAGCAGAAAATAATATTAAAATCGAGAAATTCGCAAATATAACAGGCGGAGATAAAAATATATATTTATCATAGTTAGTGATAAATATTAAAATCGCCCTCTGTTATAATTTTATTTTGTCTGTCACTGTTAGTGTTATTTATTTTTATCTCCGCCTGTTGTATTTGCGAATTTCATGTTTTTAATTGATTTATTTTATAGTTAGCGCATGACAAGTATAATAAATGAAAATCACAATCGTAAAAGTTTTTGACAATTTATTTTTTACCTGCTAACTTTACATGTTGAAGACAATTATAATTCAAAATATTTAAAAACAAAACGAACATTAGCAGTTTAAGCTAAGTACCTACTTAAGTTTTCTTCATTCAGTTGCTTGTTCGCTACAACCAAAATATTTACCTTCACAAATAGAAAATAATAATAAAAAGAGTTTTGAATAATAAATAAATAAATTATTAGACACTTTATATTTGTTACCCCTATATTTTTAGATTTGTTACTTTTGTTTTACCGTTTTCAGTTGCTCCTGTGTAATTTTTTACCTAGCAAAATAAAAATTTACTAGTTTTTTTTTATTATTTAAGTAATTTCTTCCGAAATGTTTATACATAATACCGTGAAACATATAATTAGTAGTAATATGTGCGATGCCGGGGGATCGCTAGTCATTCAAATTAATGTATCAATAGATTTTTAATGATTTATTCACATACGACGGAGTTGCCAAAAAAGTTAAAAAACTTGAAAAATGTTTTAGTCGAACATGAACGTTATTGCCGAAGACGTCTTCATCTTAGATTAGTATTTTACTGATCTGAGGCCATCACCAGCACCAAAGAAATTTCATACAATTCCTTCGGTTAGTAAGATCTGGGCTCTGTTTTTAGGAAAACTGGTTGGATACGCAAATAAATTCTCACGAAAAATCTCTTTCACCAGGATAATGCGCGCAAGTCGATTTTGAGTGTTCGGGAAAATCATTTTTGTGAAAGGATTTTTTCCTTAACATTACAAGTAATAATGCAGATAAATGGTTAAAGTTAACTGTCACCTATCCGTCTTACTTTGTTCATATGTAATATCTATTATGTAAGAATTATAAACTAAACTAAAATAAATTAAAGTATCCTCTAGTTTGTTAAGTGCATGGTGCCCAAGATGCTGACAGCATTTCCTTTTTGAATTGATAAAGAAATTCTTTGTTTGAAATACACGCCAGCCCTTGGGTCGCCAGTAGCGACGATTAGGAGTGGAGCCAAGGTTTTGTAAAAAGCCTTAGCGTCAGAACTCCATGGACCAAGTGTCTCCACCGCGAAAGCCATAAAATCATAAATAAATTTCAGATTAATGTATTTTTTATGTTTATTGGCTTCCGCGGTAGATGCAGCAGATCCCGCTCGACATGCTGCTCCCGATAAGTGTGACAAAGCCATGGTGTCTACGCATGTTGCATCCCCATAGCTTTGCCAGACCTCCAAGGAATTAATGTCATCCCATCAGGTCTCTTACCATCAGGTCTCTTACCATCAGTTCTCGAGAGGCCTTTGGGCTCAAGGATCGAAGGCATATTTGCTGTAATAAGAGACCTGCGTAGGATGTCATTAATCTCAGCATGTCTAAGAAATAGCCCGGCACCTTTTATACAAGATAATCCATGAAGTCCATGCGAATCAACGCTACTACCACAATGACAAACATGAGGTTCACATAATTTTGCGCCTACCCGTAAACAAATGGCAATCCAGAGCTATTATTTAATAATGTGCCTATGTTGGGGGAAGGAAAAGCCTCCACCCAGGCTCCGGATTCTTTCTCCGCTGAAGCAAGAAGACGAGCTTTATCTTTCATTGAGGAAATACGCAATAAATTATCCCTATTTTTTAAAATTATGGGTTCGTCCCACTGTTTCTGTATATTTAATTTTATTGGCAAGTCAGAGGTCATGGAAACAACTTTCCATGCTTCTATAGCTTCACTGCTCCACGAAATATCAAAATCACTTTTTAGTGATGGATGTAGGATTTTACCAATGAGATCTCGTGCAGCAAATGAGGAAGCAATATAAGCTGGAGTAGCTATATCAGAAATTTTTCTTATTCCAAGTCCCCCATATTTAATAGGAAGGGTGACTTGGTCCCAAGAATTTTGATCAAAATTAATATTAAATATTTGTTGAAATATACTTTTTAAATTATTGTCTAATTCATTTAATATTTTTGTAAATTTCCACATAGGTGTACTTCTAATGTAATAAGTAAATTTTGGGATAAAAATGCAAAACCGAATAATGTAAAGTGCTATGTGATTTTGAATTTTAAAAAGTTTGTCAGAATTATCAATAAATACATTTTGTTTCATTTCGATGAATGGTGGTATAGCATTATCAAAAATTGGTGAACCAAGAAGGAAAAGATTTTCTTTATTCATAATTTTCAGATTAGGTAATAGTTCTTCAAATTTTGAAAAAATATCTAAATCAGAATCCTGACAATTAAAAAATATTTCACATTTAGCTGAATTTAATTTAAGGCCAATGTTATTAAAATTATCAATAATGTTTTGTCATGCATAACTTCAGTGACAGTTCCTCCAAGATTACCATCATCCAAATACCAAATATTGAGTTCTGAATTTAAATGTTCAATTATTGACTGGATAGTAAGGCTAAAAAGAAAAGGGCCAAGAGGATCGCCTTGTTGGCAACCGGAAATAGAAGGTATTACATTATCGGAAAATATTAGATGAGAGGAAGATGAATAACACTGCCAAACGTAATTATAAATTTCTAGAAAAGTTTTTGAAATATTAGTGAGCATTACATTTCTATCGAAAGTGTTAAATGCGTTTGTGACGTCAATTTTAATAAAAACCTCTAATCTGCCACGCATGAGGTAGGTACGTGCGGCATGAACTGCTGCTTCGCATCCATTTTTGGTACCTACTCCTAACTGTGTTGGTGACAGAAAATTATTGAATTTATTTGCTAATTTAAAACAAATAATTTTTGAAGCTAACCTCCGAAATGTGCATCCGATGGCAATGGGACGAATTCCTCCCTCTTTTTTATTTAATGCAAATAATGATGCTCCATATAATAGAGGTAATATTTCATTGTTTACTTTTCCTGATAAAATAAAATTCATAAATTTTGATATCAAGGGTAATCAATAATAATATTGAATAAATATTTATGATTACGCTAATATAATATATATTAGCGTAATCAATAATAATATTGAATAAATATTTATTTTATTATAATTGAAAAAAAAAACAATGTCATACATACAATAGACTGCAGAGATGCTAATAAGGCCAATTATACCGTTATTTTTTCACAAACAGACAAACCGCGTACAAATAGGTTTTCATAGATTCTCACAACTTTTTCCGTCTACTTTTTTTGTAAATAAAATAAATAATTACGTTGTTATGTAACATTTGGTGGGGATTTCCGAATAGAAGTAAAAACCTCTGACGTGTGGCTGGGACTGGTTTTTGCTCCATCTCCATCACAACATGCTTGTGGAGTCGCATGCTTTGGTAGACCCTTGCCTTCTTGTTTTTCTAATTAGAATCATAAAAAATATGTTTGTAAAAATGAACTTTAGACTTTGTTGTCTTTTTTAACCAATCGATGTCGTGAACCATTTTCTATTTATGGTTCTGTAATAGTAGTATAGTATACCTACCATAACCTGCTTTATACAACGAGGCTATTTCATCATAAACACCGCAACAAGCTCGCCACTTGTTAGGTGTTGCCTCCGAATACCATCGGCGAAATGAGGATGGGTTAATCCCTCCGCTGGGACCCTGAGGCCGTTTAAACGGTTCTCGGGAGCCAAATTGGCACCCGTGATGGTATTTATTTATTTATTTATACCTACCACTAGTAAGCCAATAGAAAATTGACCATTATTCCTATTTTCAGTCCGGTTATATATGTTTTACAAGTATAATAATAAAAATATGAAAGACATATACATATTGTCCTGGTCACAAACTAAGCTCTTGGCTTGTACTATGTGTATGTACAAAAACCAACAAGACTAAAACATTATATTTTATAAAAGATGGGTCAACTTTAGAATTTCAATTTAATCGGACTTTTTTTTACACTACAATAGGTATTTTTTAGATATTTGGATAAGCTATAACTTTTTGATTATTTATTTTAAATATTTATTATTTTAGACAAGTTAATAATTAGTTATGACTTTGAATCGTGTATGCTAATTTATCTTTTATTTATTTTAAGCTATTTTGTTAACCGAATTATAGAATACATGTCCGTTTTTTCTAAATAATTGATTGCGCAGGCCTCGGATTCAGTATTTGACCTTGTAGTATACGTATCCAGCGAAAATCCTCTCATTTGAAGGTCATGACAGTGGTGACGCTTGTGCCGGGTTCTGATCTGCACCCTGGGGGCCTGGTGGCGCGGGAGGATGGCTGACACATACGTTACGTCCGTGATCTGGTGCTTCAGTGGGGGCCTTATGGATTTCCGCTGGACACGCATAGTTTGATTGTTTCGATCAACAATTTGATCGAAGTTTTATTGTTATCATATTATAAACGGAGGTCCCGAAAAGTCGGCTGAAATGTGCCGGCGACGCGGGCATCGAAGAAATTAGAAGAAATGTTGTGTTCTGTAATTCTGTACTTTTCTCCATATTGTAAGACAGTATATCTACTTACTAACTATGGGGTTTTCTACGCATGCTCATCAGTAGGATGAGAGTATATGCCATATGGTATAAGCACAGTGTTTGTGCCCTAATTATAGTTTCCATCTATCTACTTCCATGTACCTATATTTTGATTACTTATAATATATATTTGGGGCGTAAATATAGTATGTTGGATTGGTTGCCTTGGTGGCACTTTACCAGGGTAGTCAACAATTGACAGGGCACTAGAACCAGCTAACCACCTAGTCTTAAACTAGTTGGTTATGTAGAATGTATTCGGTTTGGTTGTTTTTTTCTCCCGTAAGGAATAGTTTAATAGTTCACTATCTGTTTATTTTTTAATATATTCTCAACTTTATCTGTGGGAGGATTGGCGACCTAGCTTCTTTAATAAAGTATGACATAACCACAATAAAGCTTCGGAGAGCATGCAGTTTCACTATACCAATTTGTGAAACTATTGCGACAAGCTGGCCACTTATTCGGTGTACACTCAGAATACTTTCGACGACGAGGCGGTCAAAATATACCTAAAGCATAAAGTGTTATGTTCATTAATAATAATAATCGGTGTAAGTAGGTATGTTTGCGCCGACGCCCTACTATTCGTATATTAGTTCAAACTTTTTAAAGCGGAAAAGAACCTAAAAGCTTGAAGCTATTTATAATGTAATGAATATTTATAAGTTGTTATTTTAAGATACAATAATAGAGAAACAAAAACACTTGTTGTTAATTATAAATTATATATACTTATAGTAATATTATATAGGTAGCAATAATAAAAAGATTTAAATCTATTAACGGTCTCTAAAGGAAGCGGTCAAGTTCGGATACCGCTCGGGCGCTTAGGGTTCCTAATCAATATTTTTAATTAATCGATATAATGAACAATATAATTTGTGTGGTCCCATTTGTCTATTGCTATTTTCTATTTATAGTTTGGGTTTAATAGCAGTTATTGCTGTATTCAGTCCGGTTATATTTTTATGCAGCATGACAAACTGTATAGAAAAACGTATATTTTTTTGCCATGAATGGAAATTGAACCCACGACCTAATGGTGTATAATTTAAGATTCTCCTAAAAAAAAAACGAAAAAAATAATTCAATAGGTAAATATTTAAGCTACATTTGTACAAACCATTTTGTCATATATATTTTGTAGTTTTTAAATTATTTATTAATAAGTTTTCTTTTTACATTACTTATAAAATACTTTTATTTTATTGACGTCTTCATACAAACTAGTAGTTAAAATAATTAATTTTGTATAGAAAATCCAGTTTTTTTTTTACTTACGACACATGGTTCCATGGGAGAAGTTTATTGTTCAGTAGAGCCTCATATTAGCTCAAAGTACAACCATAGAGATACTCCTCATATAAGTACAGTTATTAAATTAATCATTTATTTCTATTAATCACCCTTCCTCCCTATTCTATGGGGTTTTTTTTTGTATTTGATAGTTTGGACACCGAGAGATTTTTACAATTATCTTTCGGTGTCCAAACTATCAAATACATAAAAAAGGTTGGGTTACTTCCAAAAACTATTTACCTCAAGATATCTGTCAGGATATTTAGGATCTCAGACTTAGCGGTCTGAACGTACATTATATTATCGACTGGACAGGCAGATGTGCGAACCATTTATCTAAAAAACGAAACCTAAAAACGGTTCATAATATTTTTTTCTTATACATTTTTTCAGGATAATTAATATTATATTGAGATTAAAACGATAAATTTCACGACAATGTACTCTACCGCTGAGCCACCCGTCACATTGGAAATACCTTGCCGCGAAAGCGAGGGTCGTGGGTTCACTTGTGGGCTAGATTTAATTCATGTAAATAATGCCTAATGGGAGCAACCCAAAATATGTGAATTCATAGAATGTCCGTGCGAGTGGCGGGTCCATGCCGTGGTTGAAAGGCAGGGGAATGAACTGCAGCGATCCCGGACTTGAGACTCTCCCCTTAACTGTGTTCTTTACCCTATCTTATTGATTATTATTAAAATAATAAATACGTACATAAATATATGTATGTACAGGAAGTCATTTTAAAATAAAAAATATACCATAATTTAGTTCTGTGAATGCATTCTCAATATGTATTGTTTCTCTTACTCCGAAGTACTAATGATGGCCAATTAATTGTGCATTGATAAGGTAAAAACCCGAACTCCGAGACCATCATAACTCATTCATCTGTTCATTAGACATTCTATGTTGCTTTTTTGCAGTGTTTATTACACAAGTAATAATTTTATAATAATATCTACTTATAATTATTTTAGCTGACATCAGGCCAACAGTTCAAAACGATAGCTGAATAACTTTAATAGACAAAGTATTTGAATTTTTTGGAAATATTGTTATAATATTTAGGTAATGTTTTAAAATAAACGCTAAAAAAAATTGCGCTAACATGCTTTGTGGTCTACGAGGGTGTCAGCGAAAATAACTAATAAAGTCGTTGCGAATTATAATGGTGTTGAAATTTTTTTATTAATAAAAAAAAATCATCATCATAATTGAAGACCTCGCCTGTTTTTGTGATACAGCCAAGGTTAATTGCTTCCTGCCCCAAGTTTTCAACTTGCTTCAACACGAGTACAAAATACTTTTTTGTTACGTGTTCAACTATGTACCTATATAATTTTAGCTGCGAGGAAACATCAAAATAGTTGTACTAGCGCAATAGTTGTAATTGAGAAAGGTCTCAAATTATTTGTTTTATTTGAAACACGTTGAAACCATTAAATAATTATTCTTTTTCAATTAAATTTGGAGACTTTAAAAATGGAAGAGAATGGATTTGGACGGAAAATTATGTGAAGATCTAATGAAGGATGACGATGACGAATATTCTCAAAATTTAAAATGATTTTTTTTTTTGTTTTAGTTTTACTCGTGTTCTCCGTCAATTGTTAACTAAAACAAACAATGACTTCGAATACACAGTACTAAATAAGAGTAGTTCGTATTCTGCTGTTAAAGTTGGCATCAACTGTGATGAAAATAACCAAACTTAGGTACAAAAATATAATACATGGTATGGCTTAAAAAAATTAAACACCTTCGATAGAAAATATTATTTTTAACTATACAATGGTTTTAAATAAATAAATGTTTATTTGCTAGAATATGGTTACAACGATGGTAAGGTGTTGCAAGTGGTACTATATGCTTAAAAGTCGGTACCTATCTTTTTAATTTGTTAATTATTTTTATATGGTAAAGCTAAAGTAAAACTACAAGAGTGGGAGGTGGTGCTCACTCCTAGCTTCCTCCCCATTACCCCTGTCTCTCAACGGGGCAGCTGATTACATGCTACTCGAACATAGATAGAAGTGGCTGGCGAGTCTTCCCTAACAGAGCCGACTCTCCGAACATCCCCATTGATGAACTTGGGAAGCCAAGTAAATACAGAGTCACATAAATAAATATTTAAAAAAATCCTCAAAATTATTGGTCCTTCGAGACGGAGTTAAAGTAGCTCTTGGATTTTTTTTAAAAGCACCATTAGGTAAGGTAACGATATTTTATTTAAATAACAGTTTAATAACTTATCATCAAATGTCGATTACCTAAATAAGTAACAATGTTTAGCTGTATCAACACTGCTGCCATCTGTCAGAAAGGCGTGAAACTATATTGTTACAAGTCTTGGATCTTAGCGTAGGTAAACCTTGAAAGTGATTAACATGGTTGAAATCGTTTTAATGTTAAAAGTTTCCGCTAGAGTGCCCATGATCGTAGTCTTGGTACAAGCAAGGTAGATTACTAAACCTGAACCTATTATGTATTGTGTTAACCAGAAAGATATAGAATATTGATATACAAATATATCGGAGTAAAAAATAATAGCTCTGATAGAATTTTCAAGGTTCCTGTTAAAGAACAGGAGCACGCCTTATGGTACCTACTTATTACAAAAAAACGTCTGCAATAACGTAAACAACAAACAAGTCTAGGATTTTCTGAAAAATTATCGGCTATTTTCTTACAATTAAAAGTACCTCAAAACGTTTCCTCTACTAAACTGTTCAAAACTTCACTGAGAGGAGTTATCAGGAACAGCTTCATCAGTGCCCGCATTTTGACAGTTCGTAGAGTCCCTCGTATAAGGAATTTCTTAAGAATTCTTTTCTCAAGTGAATAGAGTTAATGTCAGATATGCAAAATTTTGAGTCCTTTCTGGTAGATAAAGGTATCTGTACCCCTAGTGTGAGTTTTCTAACTATTACTTTGCGTTTGAGTTAACTAAAATTTGTATGGGAAATAGTTCAGCGCTCCAAGCGGAAATTTTGAAAACTAGAAATGAGGATTGTGTGATTGGTCCAAATGTTATCGCGGTAGTATAGTTAACGCGAAAGTAAACGTTAAAAAAACTCACACTAGGGCTACTGAACCCTTTTACGAAGTTTTTACAATACTTTAGATGCAAACAACCTTTTTGATGACTTATCTAAATTAATTTCAAATCATTCTGATGTTGGACTAAATTTAAATTAAAAAAAAATGTGAACACTTTTAGAAAAGCATGATATTATTTCAAAATTTAATACAAATATAAAAATAAATATAAAAATTATTGAAAATGTAAAATGCAAAATCAAAAATGCATTATGCATTTTTGTTTATTCGTACCAAATGACATATTACCTAAGGACTAGCCCGAATAGCCCTATATTTAAATTTCCTTTACTACTTGACGAAATAGATTTTAAAATAAAGTTAATTTTAGAAACCATTTTAAATTTAAAATTTGATGCAATAACTTGGCAACAGGCCACTTTACCAGTAGCTCATGGAGGAATTGGCATAAGAAAAATATCCAGCATTGCACTACCAGCATTTCTGTCTTCGAGCCATAGCACTCAGAAGCCTGTGGAAAAAATATTAAACCCGTTCTATATGGATAAAAAGCTTGAGTGCATGGACGAAGCTAGAGATGCATGGCTGGTTTCTTGTCCTGGAGACCCTCTTACTGATAACCCTATTATACAAAAAACCCTGGGATCTGCCTTGTATAAAGAAACAAAAACAAATTTTATTACAGTCATCTATAAGAGCTGCGGACCAAGCCCGAATTTTAGCAGTGTCAGAGAAAGATGCAGGGCAATGGTTAAACGCGCTTCCTTTTAAAAATTTAGGCACTAAATTGGATAATGGTACGCTTTAAATAGCTTGGTAGTATACCTAGTATATATTATTGGTATACCTAGTAGGTGATAATAATAAAGCTAAGTGCCAGGGTCTGACTTAAGTTAAGTAAATCTTTGATTGAATCAAGAGGTCTAAGAAAGCTGCAAGGATATATCTTCACCTTATTGTTATTTAAAACGCATTTAATTTAATGATATTTGACTTATGTTAAGGCTACCTTCAAAATAAAGGAGGATTGAATTATAAACACTAAAATATATAGCATAATAATTTTATAAAAAAATCGTCAACCGACATTAGAAAGCAGTTAAGTACACACTGACACGATTTACATAAATATTTTTATGGATAATCATCAATTTGTAAAACGCAATTATTGGAAGTAGGCTACAACATAATCCCAAAAACAAAATCAAACAACTCAACAATAAATTAAAGCCAAACAAGCTAATCACTTGAAACGTAAACAATATTAGTTCTAATTTAAAATTCTAGGAATAAAGACACTGGAATCGGCTAATGTATTAGATATCGCACAAGTCGTGACGCAGAGGAGATAGCGGTTGACCCCTTGGATCACTCAGTAATTGGTGGTATGCCGACGCGCAGGATGTTAGGGACTCCACTTATATTGTTTCTGCTGTTTTGTGCAACAGTCAATTCAGGTTAGCTTGTGTTTTTTTTGTGTGTTTATTTGCTTTTTTGTTTTGAGAAAAAGTGTTTATTGCGTTTTAATTACCTATACATGTGTGTGTACAATATTTTTTGTTGGATGTGCAGTTTATAACCTATTATTTTTAAAGTGTTTTTTAACGGAGAAGAATTGAAGTAATTCATAGTATGTAGTAGTGACATACCTACCTAAAAATGTTGTATATTTGTAGCCTTAAAGTTAGTAACAATCGCCTGCAGAACCAACAATGCTTGGAATAAATAATAAATAAATATCATCACGCATGCCTTACGGTGCCCGATGCCGCCTAGACGGCCTGAGGGTACCCAGCGGAGAAGTTTTATTCGTGCCACCTCGTCGTAGCCGATGCTATGAGTCTACACCGAACAAGTGGCTAGATTGAAGAAAAGAACATTGGCATCTTTCCACCAAATAATAAACCAAGAAAGACATATTTAAAAGTGTCTTTGCGGAATTATTTAGAACTAGGTGTAGAATATCTGAAGAAACAGTGGATCTGGCAGTTTAGATCCGCAATCCTACTACTTGTACTATCATGAAGAATCTGATTTAAAGGCATTTTGTTATTATTTATAAAAAAAGAATCTCATTAATAAGATAAATAATTGAGTAATAAAAGTTAATAGGTACCTAGTTACTCGTCAGTAATAAACAATATCTCTCCAACCCGGATGTACATTATAACATAACTAAAGACACATTTTTATATCCTTTTGTAAGTTTTTAACTGACAAGTGCCTTAAAAGAGTTCTGAATTGAGGTTTTGTTTAGGTTTAGTAATACCCAATGAATAGGCACCGTCTTTGACTAGAATATTACAACTAGATTGCCCCCGTGGTCTAGTAGTTATTCCGTCAGCGTTATATCTGGACGTGGTGGGATCGATCCCCACTCAAAGCAAAATAACATGCGTTACGTTTTTTCAATACAGTTTGCGTTGGTCTGGATGGAAAAAACTTAAAGAGGTGAACTATCAAATCAAATACAAAGTGAAATCTTATGATTCAACAGAAAGTATCTATAGAAATTCAGCGTGGCAACATAGCGGGATAACACTAGCTATGTTGCCACTATGTACCTACGTACCCATAAGGGTACTTTTCCAGCACCCACATCATCCACATCCAGCATCCACATATGATGTTATACATATATATATATTAAATTAATAATATTATTTTAAATATTCTAAAATCCTCTGTGCCATAGTTCCATGGCACAGAGGTCGAGCTCTGATCTGGGATGCCACCTGTGTGGACACCCTAGCCTCTAGTTACGTTCACGTCACTTCAAGATCCTCCGGTGCTGCAGCTTTGCTTGCTCAAAATAAAAAACATGACAAATACAAGATACATAGCCCCTCTTACGATTTCTTAGCGTTTTCGGTGGAAACTCTGGGACCATGGTCTCCAGATGCAAAAAAAATTGGTTTTAATCTAGGTAAACTCTTAATTGACGCATCTGGAGACCATCGAGCAAGATCATATTTTTTCCAAAGAATATCGCTGGAAATACAGAGGGGTAATGCTCTAAGTATTTTGGGCACATGCGCAGCTTCGGAGGATCTTAAAGAAATTATTCGCTTATAATTTTAAAATATCATATTAGGATTAACTTTTATACAGGATGAATCTAGTTTTAATAGAATTATGAAATAATAATATTCTAAATATATCACAACTTTATCTTACTGACAAAATACGCAATACTTAACAAAATTCTGATTAATTTCAGATGGCACACCAAACAGTGAAGATGAAGCCCGGCTGCTGGCGGAAGGGGAAAAGCGTCTCAGTGATCAAATCCTCGAAGTGCTGGAGCATTTCAAACAACCGGACCCTGTGGGCATCCCTGGAATAGAGATCCCGGACCCATACCAGGTGCCAGACAAAACCCAGGTGTTCTCCGTGGCTACTATGCACTTCAAAAACATGGCGGTCTACGGCATCAAAAAATTCAGGATTCTTTACGTCGATGCTGAATTTGCTGAAATGGAAGTGAGTGATTAATTGCATCGTATATTTATTAAAAATGTTTTCTAAAGTAATTTTAGTTGTGTATTAATTGCTAGTACTTAATAAAATTAACACCTATTAATAAAATGTTATTTCGAAATTATTCAAATCAACAAATTTTGTCTAATTCGCGATATTATTTTAACAAATATATTTTAAAAATAATAGATTTGGTTGGTTCCTAATAAATTGTTTTGAATAGTTGCTTTACCCATCTAACCAAACACACTAGTTGTATTTATGTAAAACGAATAGTAAAACATGTCAACAACATATTTACAGGTAAATGCAGCGATGAACATTGACAATCTTCAAGTTCTCGGGAACTATACCATGTCAACCTGGTTCAGCAGGTCGCAAGGTCCCTTCACCGTCAACCTCACAGACTTAAGCGTCAAAGCTCGCGCATCTCTCGGCGTGGAGCGTGACGGCAGGCTACAGACCCAGGACATCGTCATTGACATCGGATTCAACACCATTTCCATGGACTTCCAGAACCTGGGTTTCTTTGGAGCTATGTTCCAGGGCATTGTCAACTCTGTCGGAACATACCTGTTTGATTCCATTAAACCCTTTATTTTAAAGGAAGCATATACTAAATTGAGAGCAGAAATGAACGCGAGGCTAGACGAAATGGCGGGAGACATGCAGTTTCCGAATTCTATATCTCCGTTAGATATGGTCATAGCCGATGCGAGAAAAAAGGTTCGTGCGATGAACATGGACCCGTACTTAGTTAAGGATTGGAACGTGACTATGAATATGGTTCAAGTGAAATTAGAAAACACCTGGGTGACAGGAATATCGTCGTTCCATCGGGTCGGTAATATCAGTCTGCGAATGGAAAACAATACGCTTTTTGCTGACGTCGAGATAGGGACACAAAACTTGTATGGAAGTACGCAGTGGGAGGTGTTAGCTATCGGAGGAATATTATCTAGGGGTGGTACGGCCTCGTTTTCTGTAGACTACATGGGTGTTAGGATTATTCTAGGACAGCCGCTCGATACAAGGAAACGTCCGGAAATGATAGATCTAAATTTAGAAATTGGAAACATACAAGTACGATGCCACGGTGCCGGCACTATTGACTACATAATAGAATTTGCCGTTAATATATTGCCGAACCTTTTGCGATACCAACTTATAGACGCTATAGAAGGACCTCTACAAGAAAGGATACAACAAGAATTAAATAAGATTAACGTAGAAGAAATGATCAAAGCTGAGCTTCCCAAAGCAGATGAGATGCAGGAGAAAGGATTCAAGCTGTCATCTCTTAAAGCTCCTGAGGATGTCAATGAACAATATGATGAAGATGAGTTTTTTAATTTTTAAACCCAGTTGAATTATAAATTATTATCTGTTGTTGGGTTGTAAATCTGTTACCTAATTAATGTACTTAGAGTAGGTGTATTTTTTTATTTATATAAATATACTTAAGTAATTAAATACTTATACCTTTTTTTTGTTCGTTATCTGAAACGGTTTATTCTCGTATGTTATCGGTTCGTGTTAGTCCCGTCGACCATATACATAAAAGATCACAAAAAACATCTGCAGCGAACCGGTCCATAACGGTTCCACTTCCAGTATGATGGGTGGCATAATGTTATCGACACCAACTGATCAAAACATACCACTTTCTCCACGCTCTCCTACTGTCCATTGCAGGCAGTTAAATTAATATGGCCCAAATGTTTATCAGTTATTAACATATTTATATGTTTCTGTAAATTCAAACCAAATAAATATGAACGATTTAAAAATTTGGAGATGCTAATTTTTTTTGAAGCAATAAATTCAGGAACTTCAAAATATATTTCTACTAAACAAAGTTCAATGAACAGCAGGTTTGTATACAGTCATATAACAAAAGAATATTTTATTTTAAAAAAGCTTCGTTTACCGGCCGCCAATGAAGCGGTCAACGTCTCTGGAGCACTCGCTAATCCTCTACTGCTTGACTCCACTGCCTCAGTTGCAGCCGCACGCGCAACACGCAATCCAGCAATAGGAAAAATAACCATACACCTAAAATATACTTAATTTTTAATAAGTCTTCATCCATTTAGTGTTCATTTGTGAAAAAAATATGGAGAGATTAAAAGTGATTTTAGTCATATTTGCTGCTGTAGTAACGTCCAGCACATCTCAAAGCAGTAAGTTGTTTAAATATTATTTACCGTTGAATTTTTTATCGTAATTTTTAACAAAATTCCCATTATTTTGTTTAGTTGTATTTATTGAATTTAACTCGGAAGGAAACTCATCCCTGTACCTATACAGGACAACCTATCATAATATAGGTTTATAGGTAATAGGGAACTATTAAGAAAGTAGATATGTAATATAATTAGAAAAATTACTGTGTATCTAAAGGCACACTTTCCACCATAACCATTCTCTATTATAGAGTCGGCTGCGAACAATATTAACGAATTTGCATACAAATAATGAATGCTTTCTATAAAATCTAATTGTGTTATTTTCTTTTGAATGCATCTATATTTCTCCTTAGGGCTATCTGGCACGTGCTAGATTTTATAACGGTTACGCCGTTGTCGTTGGGTCGTAGGTTCAATTCTTACTCATGGCAAACAATATTTCTATAAGTCGAGAGCTTAGTTTGAGATCAGAGCAATTCGTGTGAATTGTTCAACATATAAATATACTAGCTGTTGCCCCAAACTTCGTATGAGATTACATAAAATGTTAAACGAAAAATTTTCAACAGGTACATTTACCCAGTATTATGTTATTTTAATATATCCATCTCTTCGTCAAAGATTTGGTGTATTTCTAAACTTTTCTTAAGAGTTTCTTAAAACAACATAATCCTGTATATCTCATCTCCCTGTAGGCATATCGAAATATAATATACACTATATACCACCAGTGCTAATATCTATCTATTCAAATAACATATAAATCAGTTCAATAGTTTTTAAGTATTGTGTGTCTAACTAACAAACAGACAGACAAAAATTCTAAACTGTTAGAATGTTTAATTTTTAATTGACATTTTAATTTTGTGCAGTGCTTTTTAGAGTCGCCTATTTTTTTTATTACATCAATATTTAGGTTTTTTATTTACAATTTTATGCTGAAGAGAATGTTTCCCCTGAATTGGTTTATACTGGAATATACTAACCCGGTACTAACTCACCTAATCCATGAATTATAACCATATTTATTTAAGACGTCCTTTTGAGTTGACATATTAATTTTGTCAACAAAGTGTATTTACCCTTCCTTACTTGTCCGCAATCAAAATATTTGCCTCTGGTCGAGTCACTTTTAATAATACTGAACTTATTTCCTTGTTTATTATTCCCTCAATTCAAATATTTATGATATTTTTGTTCATATACGCATCTCACTTCAATAAAAATGCTGAGATGTTATAGTTTAAAAATTAAATAGACTGTGACTCAATAAAAAACGAATTGGGTCCAATTGTGTCTCAAGTCGGTATGTTTTTAAATGCATGTTTTTCATTGGCTGTGGTAGAGAATACACATAGACGAATTGAAAAAGTAAAAGGATTACTTTCTAAGTAGGAACATAAATATTATTTTTACCAAAAAAGAAAGGACAATATTTGTGCGGAGAAAGTTTACTTTCGCGCAAAAAAACATAACTCTGGTTCCTTGTAAACCACAGACTAAAGACCAGAAGATACAATATAAAACTAAGATGTAAAATTAAAGATACTGTTACAACGTGTGTGAGTAAGAAGCAAAAAAAACTTTTATATAATGAATTATACAAAAATGCTGAGACATGCATAGAACTTATTCACACAAAACTTTTAAAAAACTAAGCTTTATAATTTGCTTCATAATGATGTAAAATAAATTAATATTGATGAAAATTGGATAACCAATGCAATTTTTCAATCAAATTTTATGCTAGGTTTTTGAATAAAGTCAGTTCATTCCAAATATCTTGTACATACATCATACCATAATTTTGGTATATTTACATAATGGGAGATCTAGTAATGTGCCTGGTATTGATGATATAGCCCGATGTTATTCAATAATAATATTATTTGTACCCATTTTTCCAGTTGCAAGTAAAAAGCTGAGTTTTATGGGGAGTAATGATGACAAAGTCAATGCGTGTTACACATATGCCTAATACCTATTATCATCCATATTTCTTAATCTCTGTATTCATTATCTCGTTAGTTGAAAACATCTTTATTTTAAAGGATATCATCAATAATAGCTTTACTTTTATAATTTTCTTTGAGAAAAATATTTGTTTATCAACATAGATTTTTTTCCAGGTAAAAATCTTTAATTAATTTAGATTCCGCTAGGAATGATGTATGTTTATTTGCTATATTTATCTTTATTTGCTGAAGCTTGAAGGTGCTCATCAAACGTATCTCTTCTTTCGCTTCAAACCCCACTGTAATTCCATGCATTCAGCTTATGGTAGGCTTATCAAAACCCTCGCCCTAGAGATCATAATTTAATTAATTACTCTGCCAGCTTGCATATTTCCCACATCAATATAGAATTCTTCGAGGAAAAGTGTAAGATCAATCTTACACTAATCTAATTGTTGGTTATTTTAAAATTTGGACTCTACCTTTCGGTTACCAATAGGTGAAAGCAGATAAATATAACATCAGATAAATATAACACTAAGCGGTATTAAATTTACACAATATGCTAACATATCACAGGCTCTGATATGTTAGCATTTACAAGTGATACGTCAAAGAAAGTGTTAGGAAAGTGAGTTAAGTAACAGGTGGCGGTAGGTAGCGCACCGTCGACGCAATCGAGAGGCTGCCTGCCTCCTGTACCCAACCACAAACATAATGCTGACACCACGATGGTTGACTTCCGGATTCCATCAAATGCAGCAATAATCAAACACTTACTACGATTAGTGATATATAGGACATGATTTAGTTAAGCTGTAACTAAGTAATATACATGTCTTTGGAAGGTTGTACTACACTTTATAAATTTAAAAACAAATAGCTACTAGTTTGTATGGAGAAGTCTTTTATTTTTCATTTGCGACACATGCTTCTATGGGATATATCTTAATTAAGTATGTTCACTAAGTTAACCGAGTGGCGTAACAATACAATTAATTAAATAATTTTAGTAATATTATTTGATTTAGGGAATTAGAAATGAATTAATGTAAAAAATATATCATTGAAATCATCAAACATACGCACACCTGTGGTAGTTTTATTCAATGTAGTGGTCATCATGGTTTAAGTTGTGCAAGATCAGCAGGTAGAGTTTTAAGACATGCAGCCCTTAACTCTATTATCAAATGAGCATTAACAACAGCCGAGATCTCCTGTCGTCTCGAACCTTCCGGCCTTTGCCGCGATGATGGTAAGCAAGTCGATGGCTTGACCCTTATTTCTTGGCAAGACGGAAAGTGTTTACTGTGGGATGCTGCATGTGTTAATACTCTAGCTCCATCATATCTTTCTGGATCATCAAAAACCGCTGGTTTTGCTGCTGAAGCCTATACAGAAAAAAAACATAAAAAATATTCACTAATAAATTCATTCATTTAATTTTGTCCCTTTTATAGTCCAGACGATGGGTACTTAGTCCAAAGAAGCAAAAACTTTTGTTATTTCTTTGGGTAAAAGACTTGAAAAGAAGAGTGACCGAGGAGCCAAAATTGGGACTTCTTTTAGGACAAAAAGTATACATACTATCCAACGCGGAAACGCAACTTTTTCATGAAAACCTTGATTGTTTTTGGTCACTCCTTTAATTGTTTTTGCAAATAGTTTGTATTATTAATGTATATGTAGTGTTATAAAATTGGTGACTACTTATTTTTTTATATTATCTTTAAACATAATAACTCTCGTAAAAATATGTGTCACAAACTCATCCACATTATTTTAATGTATTATACACGTTTGCACGTAACGCAACTGTCTGCAGTTTATTTTTTATTTAAGTTCAGTAGCTTTACCACAACATTTGCAAACAGTTTCTACTGTAGGCACTAGTTATAGATAGGGATCAACAAATAAGTTCGCTTTATTTTTCATATAAACCTCCCTTATATGGGTTGATTCCTATCTATAATTATTAGCGACTAATGTAACAATTGATTGCAAAAACTTGTTGTAGAGATACAGATGTTATACTTATATAGAATTATATTTAATACCTAATACTTACCTTTAAATTACTATATTCTTTTAATGGCAAGTAACTTGACTTCCTTAAGCGCAATTAATTCTACAGTTTTTAATCAGAATAATATAGTTTGGCAGACCTGTTCCTTGTGTACTGATGGTCGACAATTTAAAGGCAAAAGAGGTTTATCTCGTCATCTAGCTTGGCATCGACAAAATTCTGTTTCGCTGCCCCTTTCTAATCAGCCTACAGATAGCATTAACAACAATAATATTGCCAATACCACTGAACCTTTTTGGTTAACTTTATGTAATTTAAAGCAAAATATTCCAGTCATTAAGAGAATACCAAGAGGGGCGCGCATTTCCGTGGCAAGGAGTTTAGCAGACACAATAATTACGGTATGTAATGAAAACACAAACAAGTCATGGGAAAAATTATTTACATTTGCCTATAGAGTTTTACATATAAATAAACAAAATGCAAAAAAGCAAAATTTGACCAATATTATTCGATCTAACATAAAAAATATACACTTACCAAATTATGGAAATTCTGACTCTGTACATCCGTACAACAATATTAATAATAAAATTGAGAATAAATTGGCTGATGGAGATGTACAAGGTGCTGCTAAACTGCTTTTCAGTCATGACATATTGGCGCCTTATAATTCTGACACCGTAAATGCCCTCCAAAGTAAACATCCACAGCCGTCAATATCCTCGTCTGTTCCTCTGGAACCTGATCCGCATCAGGAAAATTTAGAAGGGACTATAGGTGATGTGATTCTTTCCATATCATCTTTTCCCAGTGGTTCATCAGCTGGTATAGATGGAATATCACCTCAACATCTAAAGGATCTAACTGGTAAGACACTGGGAGAAGTTGGGCGGAGTTTAATATCAGCCATTACACAACTAATAAATTTAATGCTTACAGGTAAGGTACCATCTAACATTTTACCCATATTATATGGTGCCAACCTTTGTGCTTTGACAAAAAAAGATGGTGGGATACGTCCAATTGCAATAGGTTCAACATTTCGGCGCATAACATCTAAAATTTGTTGTAAATATATTAAACCGACAATGAAAAATATTTTTGAACCTATTCAATTGGGCTTTGGGTGTAGTGGAGGTTGCGAAGCAGCCGTGCATGCAACACGAAAATATCTCCAGGCAAGCAAAACATCTATTTTATTAAAAATTGACGTAAAAAACGCTTTCAATACAATAGATCGTTGTACATTTTTAAATGAAATTCTAAATCATACACCAGAAGTTTATTCCTATGTATATCAATGCTACAGTTCATCTACTAAATTAATGTACAAAAAACATGAAATATCTTCCGCTGTTGGTTGTCAACAGGGTGATCCTCTCGGACCAGCTATTTTCAGTATAGCGATTCATTCTATTTTAAATAAACTAAAATCTAAACTAAATGTTTGGTATTTAGATGATGGCACATTAGGTGATGAAATAGATATAGTGTACAATGATTTGGAAGAAATCATTTTAAAATTTTCATCTATTGGTCTTCAATTAAATTTTGGTAAATGTGAATTATACATTCCTGAAGTTTACAATCTAGATGAACGAAATTATATAATTCAAAAATTTAATATTTTGGCACCGAATTTAAAAATTATTAATAAAGAATCGTTAAATTTATTAGGCGCTCCTATATTTGATGATAGTATACCTCATTTTCTGAATTCTAAATTAAATACATTTAATTTAATATAAACTCATACCATCGGCTACGACGAGGTGGGATTAAAACCCCTCCGCTGGGTACCCTGGGGCCGTCTAGGCGGTCTCGGGCGCCGTAAGGCACCCGTGATGATATGTTATGTGTTGTGTGTTAATTTAATATCAAATCGAATTTATGAAATAAAAAGTCATATAGCCATGTACATTTTTAAATATTGTTTTTTCTTACCAAAATTTACATATATTTTAAGATCCAGCCCTGTTTGGAAATTCCAACCTATTCTCGAAACTATTGATAGTTCATTAAAACAAAAACTAGAAATAATACTAAATTCCAAAATAAATTCACAGGCATTTATTCAGGCTACTTTACCAATAAAATTTGGCGGCTTAGGTATTAGAAAATTATCTGACGTAGCCCTACCCGCATACTTGTCCTCTGTCCATAGCACTCAAGACCTTATTGGTAGAATACTTAGCCCGTCCATTGGGGACGTCGAGGCTGTGTGCTTGGCAGAGGCCAAAGAAGCTTGGAAAGTGGTATGTCCGGAGGAGGATCTTCCTAATACTCCAACAATACAGAGGTCGTGGGATTTACCAATGGTTAAGCGTGTTCATCAAAAATTGGTGGATTCATCCCCAACAATTGATGACCGCGCACGTATTCTTGCGGTGTCAGAGTATGAGGCCAGTCAATGGCTTAATGCGCTTCCCTCAAAAAATTTGGGTACGTTATTGGATAACAGTACACTAAGAACATCCGTTTGCCTACGCTTGGGATTAAAGGTGTGCGAACCTCATCGCTGTCTGTGTGGTAAAGATGTCAGCGAGTTGGGTCACCACGGACTCTCGTGTTCTAAAAGTGCTGGCCGATTTTTCCGTCACAGTGCCTGTAATGACCTTATCCGTAGGACGCTTGCCATGGTCTCGATTCCGTCTATTTTGGAACCCAACGGCTTAAGTCGAGACGATGGCAAGCGACCAGACGGGATGACTTTGGTACCTTGGAGTTTGGGACAGTCTCTTGTATGGGATTTTACTTGTTGTGATACATTGGCTCCCTCCCATCTCCAAGGTACCTCAGTGAAAGCAGGGGCTGCGGCGGAACAGGCGCAACTAAGCAAGCGTCGAAAATATCAATCAATTATTAAAGATTATATATTTTCGGCGTTTGCTGTAGAGACGATGGGTCCGTGGGGGTCTGAGGCAAAAGCCTTTTATAAGGAAATTGCCCCCAGGCTCGTCGATGTTTCGGGAAACAATAAAGCTGGCAGCTATTTCATACAAAAATTGAGTATAATAATTCAAAGAGGAAATGCTGCCAGCGTATTGGGTACCATGCCACTAACAGACAGTGATTTGGAAGAATATTTTAATTTATAGGTAAGTATTTTTAATTTTAATTTTGTTTTTAATTATTTTATAGTTAATACTTTAATTGTTCTCTTTTTAGTAAATAAATGGTTTACTTATATAGAAGGCAAAAGGTGTTATAGTAAGCTATTTGTGTGTTCTGTAAACATTTCGTTACTGTGCATTGTCCCATGCCACAACACCTACTCAAATTCCCGGAATGTGGAATATGAACCCTCATGCAGAACCCTCATGAAGTTTATTGGCAAGATATTTGACTACTTTATACAAGCCACAATAGCTATTTATTTATTGCCACAACTAAAATAATTTTTAATTATTTATCTATGTTTTATAAGTTTCTTTGTGTAAATAAAATATAAATCTTATTTATTTTATTACTAGCGGCCCGTCCCGGCTTAGCACAGGTTTGTATAACTTTAACTATATGCTCAGCGCACGCCACGGAAGGCCTCAGAAACGATACTTTTCCCCCGTTTTTAAAACATTTTTGGTTACTGCTCCACAACTATAGGACCTAGCGTGATATTATATAGCCTATGTTACTTCTGAATAATGCAGCTTTCTAATGGTGAAAAAATTATTGCAATCGGTCCAGTAGTTTTTGAGTTTATTCATTACAAACATACAAAAATACAAATCTTTCCTCTTTATTATATTAGTATAGATAGTATAGATGATACTCACGAGAAGATGTAGCCATTACATTGTTGTAAAAGGCTTAAGGTATACAAATTGAGCTAACATCTGGACTACATCTTACTATTGTGAGTATATAATATAATATTTAAGTATTTTAGAAAAAAAAGCTTTATATAAAGAAAGAAATAATCAAAACTACATGAAATCAATTCAAGCAAACAAACGAACATGAATACATAACACATAATCAAGCTAAAACAAAGCAAAGTAGCAGAGACAATACAAATTTGGACAATTTATATAAATTTATTGCAATAATCATCATTTATTTTCTCAAAAACATACATAACTGATAAAATAAAATATTTAATTAGGTATGTATGTTCAATTTTTTTAAAGAGACTGGAGCCTGAGTGAGGCAAATGTCTGTGTCTCTACATATTAGGTATGTATTTCTCTATCGTTCATCCTAAGTTCGGACGTTAAACATAACAATCAGACAGCTAATGAAAAATGCATGATGTGTTACATTTTGAGGTACATTCCTATAAATGTTTTAGGAAATAGGATTGAAACTAATAGACAGTACGACCAATTCATATAATATAATTATTAAATAAATACCATCACGGATGCCTTACTTGCTTAACTTATATATATTTATACAATATAAACAATAACAATCTTAGGCTTAGAAACACTCAGCTCCCTGGGTCACCTGTGTGTTGGTCTATTATAAACACCCAGACCATGACAAACTGTACAGAAAAAGATTTTTTTGCCATGAATGGGAATCGAACCCTTGACCTTCGGATACAACGCCAAAGGCGCAACCACTAGTGTACGGAGGCGGTCATATAATAGAGTATGCCACTATACAAAACTCTTACTAAAATATGTGAATATATCAAACAAGAAATCATAATTTCCTTACATAGGATTAATTATTACATTCAATTTTAAATTTTCTAAAAAGCTGTCTAAAATCGTTGCTTGCTATTATGTTCGTTCTATGTGATTCTATACGGTATCGCTTCGTTTACTATTCGTAAGACACCACAGTAGCTAAAAAATGGCGCCTTGTGTTTTCCCGCCAAAATAATTATTCAAACTTTAAATGTAAATTAATTGAGGAAACTGTATAATTTGGGCGAATTAAACACTCCTACAAAGCAAAAGGGCATTGTTGAAGAATAAAAAGTATGAGGCCAATTTCAAATAAAATCGTGCAATATATAATTTATTGTGATTTTAATATAAATATTAAATAACCTAATCATGTCATTATATTATACTAAAACAAGTATATTTTACTTGTTTTAGTCTCAAAACTCTTTTTATTATTTATTTTTATTATTTATTTATTTATTCAGTAGAAGAAAAAACAGCGGTACAATAAATATAGTAAGAACAAATAGGTATAATAACTTCAAAGGACCAATAATTGATCTTCACATATAGTATAATAATATGTATATATATAACATGCAAAATTGTATAACCACGTATAAAAAAAAAATAAAAAAAAAAAAAAAAAAACGAATTCAAACTACTAAAAAGTATAAAATAACGATTTTTTAGGAGTTTTTAGTTATAGTTTAGATTTGTAAGAACAAGTTGGCATCATGATAGGGACACATTATATTATTAGTAGATAATGTGGATAGGTAGGTACTGAAAATGTAGAATATAAAACAAACTCCTAAAATGTTTCATTGTTTTAAGTTTTTAGGTTTCGGTTATTTTTTTTTACTAATAAGTTTTTTTGTTCAAAACATCACGCAGCCGGAAGTCTGTGATGATTAGATGTAGCACCCTCGCACACGCACTGCACTCTCTCTTGTCTGATCACGCAGACCAGTCGAGGTCCTTGACATGACTAATCCTGGCATATTTTGTTATTGTTGCATGCATGCCACGCATTATTTAAAAAAAAATTAAAAACAAAATAATAATAATTTAAAACTCTCTATCATACTACATGCAATACTATTTTGTCTTTATCTTATTGTCTCACCATTTGCAAAATGATATTTTATTTCCATACTAGCTTTTGGTTTTGCACGCATTATTTATATACTTTTATGTGTTGCTTTAATAACAAGGTTATATCTAAAATGGTTGCTGAGATTAAATTATTTCTGTAATAAGAACATATTCCTTATATTCTCCCCCTCAGCAGAATTCGCAGTTGACCGCTATATTTATTTTATGAAAACTAAAAGAATATTTTAGAGAGACAATGTTCTTAGCAAACCATGGATTCACCGTGCGGGTGCCGGGTCCATCGCGTGGTTGAAAGGCAGGGGAATGAACTTCAGCGTTCCCGGACTTGAGACCGCGAAGTAGGTTTAAAGGCCTTTTGAACTCTCACCTGCACTGTGTTCACTACCCTCTCTACTCAACCAAATATTATATGATCCTGTTAGCGCCATCCTGGAAACACGCTCCATAAAAGTTCCGACGGCTGTTCTCGGAAGGCCAAGATCCTTCAATAGACGGTGCAAAAACTTTGCTGGAATTCCTCTTGCACCAACTTCCACTGCATAAAGTTGAGTTTTAAATCCGTTTCTAGTAATTTCGTTTGTGAGATCAAAATATTTGTTCGACTTGATGTTGTGGTCCTTAGGTATGTTTGTTTCCCACGGAACGGTGAGTTCTATAAGTAATACTTTCTTCAAGCACCGAGAGTATTAATATTAGTTTTAATAAGTATTACTTACCAAATCATTTAAGTAGCGAAAAGAAATACATAAAATATCAACTAGTAAATAAAAAAAATACTCGACAAGTAAATACATAAACAAATAATATTTTAATGCAGTTTTATGTGAAATCAATACATCTAACTTTGCTTCATATAACACTTTTCTCCAACTGCTGTGTTTAAAATGTTTTCCTAAGAGAATCTTAAAATTCAAACACCATGTATATCAGAAATCTGAACCCCCTATTGCTATATTGAAAAGTCGGGTATGTAAGGGTCGCGAGTTTTCTGGGATGCAAAAACAATATGTTTTATTGTTTATCTGGAAATTGTAATAGTAAATATATAACCATGAAATAAATATATAATCTAGCGAAGAGTGTCCGGGAGTATTGTCTTGTTGCACCATGACAATGCTCCAGGACACTCTCTCGCCCATATGAAAATTGTATTGGCTTTCTGAAATGAGGTACGTTGGAAAATAAAGTAAAAGGTTATTTAAAAAAAAAATCAACCGACCGTTAACAACTGTAGGTTGCCTATTTCATTTAACTTGTGGGTCCTTTACAAGAGATTTTATATTTGCGACATTATTATATAGAACTCGTAGCAAAATATATTTAATGAGTATATATATACTAGGTATATACTTATAGGTATCAGTGAATACTTATAAATAATGGTTAGATATAGTAAATAATTAGCGTCCAGCACAATTACATAAATTATCTCCTTCGTTTGGTTGTTGGAGAATTAACAAGATGTCGGTCATGGCTGGTCGGTGGCCGGTCCTTTTCCACTTTATTAAGTTACTTTATTTATTACCTAGATCTATACTAATTTACTTTTAAACCTACGACACTATTCAGAAACGTTTTAATAAACCAAGATTTAGTAAACCTCAAATCTCCTTGTTAAGGAACAAATGCGACACAACATATTTATCACCAGGTTTAGGCTGAACCTGGTTTAGCAAATCGCCTTTTGAAGTATACTAGCTAGATATACTTACTAACGTTAAAATAACTGAAGTAGTAGCTACAACAAGTGCAGGTTGCAACATAATGTAAACAATATAAAAAATAGGAGATTATGACAAAAAGTCTACTATCTTCTAGCTGTTATGCTGGCTGTATATAACATGTATAGCAATGGCAGTAAATAATATGCTACGTTATGTTTGGCGTATAGATATTTCGGTAGGGTTACTACTAGTAGAGACGCTACAATGTTATAATATTAGGCAAAAAAGCTCTCAAAAATTACTCATGTTGTAATTATTGTGATTTTATTTTTAATATTTTTAATTTAATACATACTGGGTGAATTTGAAAGGATGTACTTTGGGCTAATATGAGGTTCTGCTGATCAAATCGAACAACTTTTGCCATGAAACCATGTGTCGCAAATAAAAAAAAATTTTGGCCAATTTGTATGGGGATACAAATTGGTCAAATTAACATTACTAGTTTGTATGGATAAGGCAATTTTTTTTAAATTTCCGGCACATGGTTCAATGGGAAAAGTTGTTCGTATTGATCAGCAGAACCTCATATTAGCCCAAAGTACATCCTTTCAAAGTCACCATGTATATCCAAGTATTTTTATCGAGGAATATGGTTAATTCATATAAAATAAATGTTTTACATTGAAGATAATACTACAAATGTTCCAAATCTAAACTTTCTATGTCAAATGGTTACTTCGATATTAGTCATTTAAAACCCATGTTTCCTCCTATTGTTGCGTGGGAGCAATTAATAATTTGGGATCAAGAACAACTACTCCAAGTTTCAATAGCTATTCTCCGCGATAGCCATTCGAGATATCAGTCTTTAAAACTGTACGTCCCTAATAAATAATCCATATAAAAACCTTATTTAAATAAAATACTGACAGACAGTGTCAGACGGTCCTATTGCGTACTACGTGACTAGCACTGAGGTAGGCACAAGGTGCGGTGGTCGCAGATCGCTGGGATGCGGTCAACGGTCTCCGATGGCAGGTGTTTCCATTCCACGTCCGTCCTTATATAAAAAGCCTCGTACTCGTATCTACTACAATGTATAGCTTCAATATATTTAGCACAGCAAACATTCACACTATTGGAAGTAGAGTGACTTTTCAATCACCAGATAGAGTTATTCGACATATAACTTGTATGGAGAAAAAATAAATTTGTCAGTTTTTCATACAATTTAACTATAGAATAACTTTATCTGATGATTGAAAAATCGGGCCAGAACGATAATCACCACGCGCAGTTTGCTACAAGGCACTTAGGTTTGGATTAATAGTCGATATGAAAAAACTATATTTAGACAGTTCCAAGCAATGGCTCAGGCTAAACGGCTATTAATCCGACTATACTTGTCCGGCTTTTTATTTTTAGTTTACAAATTAACCGGTTATAGTCCACACCTGGAATAAATTTTTGACCGCCTCCTTAGACTAGTGGTTGCGCCTTTGGTGTTGTATCTGGAGGTCGTGGGTTTGATTCCCACTCTGCAATAAAATATTAGTACATGTACACGTAGGTAACGTTTTTCCATACAGTTTGTCATGGTCTGGGTGTTTATAAAATATAATATGTATTCTATCGATGTTTCTAGTACACATAGTACAAGCCTAGAGCTTAGTATGCGACCAGAGCAATATGAGTAAATTGTCCTAAACATTATTATTATTTTACCTGAAGAAAATGTTTCATATTTTCGTTATTTCCGTTAAGCGACGGGTGATTCTTAGCTGTTCAACCGGAGAACGCAGCGTGTATCCTCGGTACACTACGCTCATCAAATTGTCTTTTTTTAATTTATTGTATATAGTATTATATTATTCATAAATAGGTTTACGGCCGTACAGATATTGCGATTAGATATTAGAATGGTAGTCGTACTAGAGCCCCGTGAGTCCGCGGCGTCCGCTGCCCGCTAGCCCGCCGACGTGCCCGGCCTGCCGATGCCGACACGTGCACGACAATCTCTTATCACCTTACTGTATAGTATTGTTTATGCTACAACCTATTCATCATTTTACTGACAAACCGTTTCTAAATATAACCTGACCATGACATGAAACAAATTATTTTGATAAATATTTTCGCTTATGGTAAAATTAATAACTTGTCTATGTATAATAATAACAATAATAAACGTTTATTTCAAGTAACAAAAAGTACTCTTATTTTACTATACATGGTGACTTTGAAAGGATGTACTTTTGGCTAATATGAGGTTCTGCTGATCAATACGAACAACTTTTCCCATGGATCATGTGCCGGAAATGAAAAAAAAAATGCCTTCTCCATACAAAAAGGTAATGTTAAAATGACCAATTTGTATGGGAAAGCCAAAATTTTTTTTATTTGCGACACATGGTTTCATGGGAAAAGTTGTTCGATTTGATCAGCAGAACCTCATATTAGCCCAAAGTACATCCTTTCAAATTCAACCTGTATATAGTAGAAAAAAATAAAAACTAATATTCTGATTTCTGTGTTTGTTGCTACCTGTGGCCTGCAGCAGTGATTCATATAGCAACAATCACACCGCGATCATAGTCAGGATGCTGTTAGGACTGCCCCGCACTCTTTGCACCAAAGACGCACACCTCTTGCGCAAAAGGCTGCTGAAACCGTCCACGCGCGCCTCCGCAAACATGCTTGAAGCACTGCAAAACCGTGGCTATATTGAACAAGAAGCGCGTAGTAATACCGTTGGGTATAGTCAGCCCACAGGTTGCTCGTATACATAGTTGTGCAGTCATGTTTGAAACTTTTCAATAACTTCTAAGGTCTCTTAGACGGCCTCAGGGTAGCCAGCGGTGGGATTTTGTTTCCACCTTATCGTAGCCAATAGTATTCCGAGTCTACGCCGGACAAGCGACCAGCTCATCCGTTGACTTGTATAAATATTTCGTTTTTCACCAGATTCCTTCAAACACATATTCGGCGGTCGGTGTTCCCGGCAGGACCCCAATGTGGACCACTGCCTGCTGCGGAGTTTCAACAACCTGGCCGAGTATCTCAAGGACGGCGCTCCCGACCTGGACTTTGGTGATGTGAGAGCTTTATTTTAGAGTTAATAAATATTATTTTCTTTCTTATTATAATAAAATAACCATCGGCGAAATGAGGACGGGTTTATCCCTCCGCTGGGTACCCCGAGGCCGTTTAAACGGTTCTCGGGAGCCAAAGAGGCACCCATGGTGGTATTTATTATTATTATTTAAAAATAATAGCACTAACCAAAGCTACAAAAATATATATATACCAATCGCAAGAACTTTCTAAACGACAGACTAGTTTAGGATCTGTCCTGTCGAACTAGTGTTTCTGCCCGTCTAATAAAAAAAACCAAAGCCTCTCCATGAACTTTCTACAATAAGTAGATAAATTATAAATGCTTGTTAGTATTTATTTAAATTGGGGCCACAATAAAATATCCGGTAACAGTAATGGCGGAAAATTCATTGTAAATCAAAATGCATTAGATATATTATAATCGAGCCCTAAGATGTTTCCTTGTGTTGCCTCCAAATACCATCGGCAAAATGAGGTTGGGTCCCATCGCGTGATGGTATTTAGTTATTTATTTAGGATGTTCTTCGATGAATCATTTCATAAGCAAGCAAGATAAATTAAAATATCTTTATTTATTACAGTCAGAACCAATAGTTATAGATGAGCTGTCAATAGCGTTGGGAGGTGGTCCAGATGGATACAGAGCCACCTTTAAGGACATCCATGCGACTGGAGTGTCTAACATGACCATCACTAATGTCAGGTACAGTTACATTCTTTGTTTAATACATGCATGAACCACTAGATACTGTCAAAATGTAAGTGAATTTCAAAACAAGTTCTTTATGTTTGATTTTTCCCTAATGCAGAAAAAACAGTACATTATCTATTACTTCTAAAACTACAATATATAAAACACATATTAATTTAAGAAAACCCTAGAATATCAATAATAAATATTAATTGCTTTTCGAAAATAGAGATTGCATTAACAGGTATCCAAGATCTTCTAGTGATCATCAAAACACCAAACAAATCATTGAGACATTTTATGTTATACCTATGTTAAAGATATTTCATGCAACAAGTTTTACAACAAACAATACAAACCACGTGTCCAGTTATAACCAGCCTTTTGGTAATATATGTATCCAACGGTCCATCGTCAGTTCAACAACTTTCACGAGTTGACGGTTCATGTGGACTCATCATCATTCTCGTCACGTTCCTCTGACACATTCTTCCTTTGTCCTTTCATTTATATCAACAAGAAATGTTTACAAAAGGCCTTTGCTAACAATACAATGTGAAGGTTGTTTGGCTGCTAATTGTTAATTATGAAGTGTCTTCTTTGTTAGGAAGTCTTGACCTGTGCTCAAGAAATCTAAGAAGCACCCATAAGCCTTCTATTATGATGTACCTGTGTAAAGAAAGGAAAACACTTCGTACGCCATGAAACATGATGAGTTAACTAAAATCTCTAATTCCAATAACAAATTATTTCAGGTCAGATCTAGAGACACATCAGTTTCAGCTGACGATGTTCGGGCCGCACATTAGCGCACGCGCAAAGTACCGCTCATCAGGAGTACTGCTGCTCGTCCGAGCCTCCGGTGGAGGGGACTACTGGGGAGAATACGGTAGATATAGCTACCTACATATATGCACCTGCGGGGAGGGTTTGTTTGTTCCAAAACAGTTATGAATCTGTTCTGGGGCAAACCAAAAACCACTGTAGCATAGTTACTCCTTAGGCTATCAGTGATTTGGGTTTTCTATTAGGATTTTATCAATGAGATAATCTCCGAAGGACGTCCTGATTTAGACTTTAGACGGGAAATATGCAATTTATGGAGATGTTTAGTCTAATAATGATATAATTTTATTGTTTAGATGGAGTTAAAGCAAAGATATATTTCCGTGGAGCCCCCTATGAGCGCGATGGTCGCACCTATCTCAAACTTCAACAACTGAAACTGGACTTTAGCGTCAAAGACATAAAGATGGGAGTCGAGAATCTACACAATGGAAATGCTGTACTCCGTAAGTTATTAGTATATTATACCAGCGACTAGAAAGTACTTAGAAAATGGCGCGTCACGTTTAATTCTTAACGCATATCGAGTTACTCTATTCTGTCATCAGGACTCTAATTCTCTTACTTCTGTGGAATCGTACTTAATGAAATCATAAGAGAATTACAGACGCTAGTTTTTGAGCGGTTTTCTGTAGTGGATTACTTGCTTTAATGTGACAAATATATCGATTGTGATGCGATTAAACTAAAGTTTATGTAGTAATGTAAATTAGAATAACCTGTAGTAGGTAGCTACATTCAGGCCTTTGTCGATGATAGCAAATGAAGACAAAGTTGTATCAGTTAGTCAGAACTACTATTGGTTAGGTTTTTATGCGGTTGAAAGATCTTATTTCACCAAAAAGCCTAACATAACATAATATGGCAAGTCCATCTCTTTTTCCAAAAAGGGGATCAAATTACTGGGCATGGAGATAAACAAAACATTGTAACGATGAGTTTTTACTGGTACCATAAGTGGTATGCTTAAAAACTACAGCGTGTAAATTTTTTTCTTTGAATTTCAATATTTATTTTATGTTATACTATAAACGCTCTATTACTGTATGTATCACTACGGAACATATTCCACTTAAACTTATTTCTTTATCTCACTACTTACAGAAGCGGCGTTAAACCTATTCATCAACACCAACGCCCAAGAGTTGCTGAAAGAGATGAAGCCTGAGCTGAAAAGAGACTTAGCAGAAAAGATGTCCCGCTTCCTGGAAAAGATCCTCTACAAAATACCTTACGACGACTGGATCGTGGACTAAAAAGCCACCAAATAAGAAAAAAAATACTTGTAGAGCGCCTATTGAATTATTTTATACATTTATTCGGTCCAAAGTAGGATTGTAGTCAAGAAAATTGTGAAGACATTAGAATGGTTTATATCTCTCTCTCTCTCTCATTTCCTATTAAATAAGAGCTCAGTGAAACAAAAAGGTGGTGTTCTCCCTAACTCATCTTATTTGCATTTCTATTATCCGATGACAACCCCCTTACTCACCTCAAATCAAATTTATAGAAGCTTCCACTAATATCATACTATAAAAGAGTATGATAGGTTTTTTTAAAAAAAAGCTGTTCGGTAGGGAAGGCTTAAAAAGATCATATTGATTTTGTATGTTTGCATTAGCACCAGTTATAAAGCAGTGGCGGATCCAGGGGGGGCTATTCAATCGTTTTGTCACAAAAGTAAACTGGAATACGGCAAAGCCCATGTTGATCGAAGTGCCCATATAAGGTTTAACGCCTGGTTACCTACTGGCGTGTATGAGGTTTTCTAACATAGACAACCTTATGTACAATGTACGTTAACAATGTTTATTTATATCTTCTCTAATAAGTACTAAGATAAGGTTATTTAAGTCTTTAGAAAATAATAATTAATAATATTAAATAATTTTACAAGTATTGATTTTTTTTTATATCCTTAAGCAGAATTAAACATAAAACACGTATTTTTACTTATTTTTATTATAATTATTTATTTTTATTTACTGAGTGTATATCGCAGTTTACCAATTAGGATAAATATACAGAGTGAATTTTCCAAGTGTGCCTTCAAGCCAAAATCCTAAACTACAAGGAATAGCAAAAAAATCTCAAAGGAGTCTCGAGGCCGATTTTGATAAAAACTAAAACTGCAAAATTTCATTTTTTTTTATTATAAATCCTAGGCCGGGAATCGAACCGCTTAATTTTTGAAGAATAAAAACTTATACCGTATTTTATTGCAACAGCTGAAAATGTCGCTTATAAGAGTTAAATGGTGGGTACCCAACTAGCATTTTGGTAATAAGAATTGGTGATAAAAGAGTTATTTAAAAGTGATTTTCGCAAGCAAAAGTTATGCAAAGGTTTTAGCAATTGGTGTTAGAGCACGCTCTAACCCCTTACAAACCCTCGATTGGGCCCACGTCTTATAGCACAATAAGTAATATAATGGTCATAATGCTCACTCTTTTAACACTGAGAGTTACATAACAGTTATAGAGTGGCGTTAGTGGCAAACTATTTCTTGTATCTATAATGGTGGTATAATATAAATCTTGCTACCTCAAGCACTTTAAAGTCTGTATTACGGTTATAATAAAAACTATAGGTGGTACACAAGTTCTAATGTATGCTGGTATAGTTTTTATAGTATTATATTAGTTCTATTTTAGGTCCACTTTTTTCTTGGATTTGCTTTATGTATCTTGATCAGTGTTGATTAGCAACTCAAGGTCTGTAGCATGTTTTCTTCTTCTATAGCTTTGCACACATTTTAGTTCCAAAAGTGTTACCTTATTTCGTTCGGTTCAATTTGTGATATTCTCAAAATGACGGCGAACTAAGGAGGTGAAATTAAGTTAATAACAAGTTACGGATTGTCAATAACCCGGTAAGTTAAGTTTGATTTCTTCATCATATGGCAAAAATTTATTGCGAGGCTTACTTTATTGAGAGAATAATATATGTTTTGCATCTCAATTTTGCTGGGCCTTAGAAATAAGTGATATTTGAAGTAAAAATAATTTGCATTTTATCACACGGGGCATACACTCAATCTACATTTAGATAAAAACAGGATATTGGCTATGACTTTTACAGTCATTGTGTATTGTAGTAAATATATTGGTATTTAAAATTATAAAATTATACACAAAATGGGATTTAAAGTAGTTTTTTCCTGAATTATTTTTAGGTTATGTCTGATTTAGCATGGCGTCTATTCCTTATTACCCTAGGTTCCTATTATTACTATTAATGAACAAGAAGTGCTGGATGGTCTGTAGTTAGAACTATTGTAGCACTTGTTTTATCACAATAGGGTTCTAAAGGTAATAGGAGTACAAGTTTAAGGGGTTTGGTTTTACAATGGTTCGGTTTGTATGTAAAGGTAGTGGTATTTTAGGGTTACGTTTTTCAATCGTTAAAACCCTTCCATCAAAAAGGGGAATAAAGATGTAAAATTGAGATCAAATACTTGATTGTTTTTAATTAAAAAAAAACATGAATAAATATTGGTATTTTTCTATTTTAATACGATACGATATTTTAGTCAGCCTTTTTTGATTAATTGATGTACTTTCTTAATTGAAAATATTGTAATACATTGCAAAAATAGGCTGAAACAAAAATTATTTGGATTAAAAATAACATGGTACTTAGGTATGAATGTTTTTAACTGTTAAAACTTCATTTATACATATTAACCCAAGTTAACAAATAAATAAGGTATTATATCTTAAGTATCTATTTATAATATATTTTTTATAATATATATATAGCTTGCTTATTGTGATCATAGTAAGTTCATTATTGTTCTTATGTTTTTTTTAGGTAATTTCGTTATCGTAAACAACTACTCAACTGTCAGCGCCCCGCGCTTTGTCGACGCTGACATTTTGGTTTAGTTTGGTTCAAACTATTTTGACGTGTGTTCGCGTTCTTATTGAGTCAGCGTGCTCTCATGTATGAATTGGAAGTAAGTATATAGTATAGTTGTATTTTTTTTACTATGTAACTATATTGTACCCACAATAGTTTATATTAAAATAATAGGTTGTGTTCCATTACAGATGTGTAGAAATTATATATATAGATCATAGAAGCTTCAATCATTTTAAAATAATATTTTGACAATTAATCATAAGTTTATGGCAGCGGTCCAAACAGGATTTATTCAATAAGTTTGATTTTTATTTATTTCAGAATGTCTTATAAAATAGTCCAAACTTGGGAACACAACAAACATAGATTGTTAGCAGTACCATCGATATGGGAAGACAACAATATTCTAAAATATCCTAGAAAAAATATAACTAAGTATATAAAGATTGGAACAATACCAGAACTTGACGTTAAAAGAAGAGAGCTGCCAAGCTACGAGACAGCCGATTACGTCCTTCAAGAAATGATTAAACATACAGACACTGAAAATGATACCACAAATACAGCTACTTGTAAGCAGTCGAAACCTGAATTAAACTTAAATATCATCGCTGATGAAATTGTGAGTTATTTTATGTTGTTGGTGTAGATATAAAAATCAATAAGACATAATGCCTTATCCATTCTTTAGTATAATTGTAACTAAGTCAAAAAGAATGATAGAATGGAAGAAAATTTTAACTCAATATTAAGAGAAAATGATAAAAAAGATAACGATAAGGAAAAAGAAAAAATACATGGTACAATGAAATTAGATTCTAATTTCACTAACAAAGAAAATGAAAACATCGTGGAAAAACAGAAGAAAGAAAAGAAAAGAGACAGAGAAACACACTGCACATCTAAGAAATACATGGAAAATAAAAATAAAAAGGGAACAATCATAACAAAAAAAGAAAATTAGCTACCTGTGATTCCTCTTAGAATTTTGATTTTTGAATTTCTTGCTTTTCGTTTTAATGTTTTAATTGCAAGGAGAAAATCTTTTTTTTTATATATTATTTTGATTTTTGTTGAATATTCAGAATTTGAATTAAGTAAAATAATTGTTTGAGTTTTTGTTTATTTTGTAAAAGATCTCATTGAAGTTTAAGATTTATTAATAATTAGGTTGTTATTAAGTTAAGGTACTGTTCAAGTCATTATGATTATAGTTCTAGCGTTTTTTTATTATTATACAATTTTGTTAAAACCTGAGTAAATAAGACTAATTAAACAAGCCATTATAATGCTCTTCTGTCGCCCAAATCTCGTGTGCAGGCAGGAAGCCGTTAACCAAAGTCCTTTTGTTTTAGATTTATATTTTAAAAAAAAGCCATGACAATGAGCCTGATTACTTAAGTATTATGTTTTGTAAACATACATCTGTATGTTTTATTTATTAAACTGTTTTTGAGCAGGCTAGTGGACTGATAATCATGTAAGGCATTTTGAATAAAACTATAATTAATTCTTAGCTTGTTTTTATTTGTACTGTACTAAAACACACTTCGTATTTACATCATCAGGGCTCAGAACGACATCAGTTCTCTCTAAACTTCTTTCACAGACTTTGTAGATATTTAGGAAAGACGATCGAAGAGGGTTTTCAAATACTAGCATTTTCCCCATAAGTTTTTGACCTTGTATGTTTATTTTTTTAGCATCGATAGATATATTTCATTATTATACGGAACCTTGTTGAATTTCCTGCACTGGATCGACATTTAGGCTGTGCTGGATTAATATATTCGTTGCAAATACTACTACAGCTCGGACTGGCGTCATCAATACTCCTAATTAACGAAGAACTATGATGCTGAATTGCGTCAATGGTCACTGTTTTCAATGTGGTGATTTTATCGTAAGATGACACTTGTTGAGACGAACTAATTTTTTTTTTGTACTCGTTTAATATTCTTCTTTTAACTCCTCCACATCTTTTTCGTTTTATCCACGAACTCATGGCAAAAATCACAAAATGCTGACTATAGGTATCACTATAATGTGCATGTAAATCAGATCAGAAAACATAACATTTAGAGGTTAGGTACATTATACATCTATAAAAGTAATATTTTATATGTTTTATGATTTTCAGTGAAAATAAAAATTACAAAGTTTAAATTGCATGTTAATATTGCTTAGAATAACATAAAAGTAAATTTGAACCACGCTGTAACGATAAGGACTCTAAAAAAAACTCCATAATACCAATTGCTATCATATATAGGGGTTTCTGATTACTAAATTAAGTAGCTGTAAATAAGTTGCGATTAATACTTTTATAGCAACTTAGGCGGTAAAAAATATTTTGCCAACTATTTTCTAGAGATCTTGTCGGTAGAAAGAGTTATAAGAAACTATAATATTACTTTAAGCATTTTCTGATACTTGAATTTATAAAATTTTAATTTCACACTCGTACATAATTTTTTTAATTAAAAACTCATTGGTACACACCGAAATTCGAACCAGGGACCTAAGTGTTTTTAAGTCCAAGGTCTAACCAACTAGGCCACCACGTGTGGTAAAATATGTTTTTTTTTAATTAAAAATAAGCACTTTCCTTTAGTTGACTGCTTTATATTACATACCAGAATTTGATTCTAAGCGGCACTATCAGCTTGTTCAATAGAAGCTGCTGCTAGGAGTATATTTTTTTCAAAAATGTCATGATCCAGTTTTTATCAAAAGCCTCCTTTAAGCATTTTTTGCTATTCCTTGTAGTTTAGGATTTGGCCTTGAAGGCGCACTTGAAAAATTTACCCACTCGTATATGTCTATAGAAACATCGCGACGAATTCGCCGATGTAGACACAAATCCAACGTAGAGGTGGGATAGTAGATTGTTACACAAGGGTCGAAGGAAGTAACCTATTTAGGCACGAGATGGTTTATAAATATAATAGTTCGAGTGCCTAAATAGCTAAAAAGGTCTTTCGCCCGAAAATAAATAAATAAAAACGAATTAGTTAAATAAATATAAATTTTACACCCGATTGAACGGAGTGGGGCATGGCCATATAGGTTTTTTACAGCATTCCTTACTTAAATATAAATGTGAAAATATAGCTGTGACTAATAGAAAGTTTCGGCATGGCTCAATAGAAATGTTAAAATAGATTTATTTTTTTAAATAATTTGACCGCAAGATATCTTCTGTGCTGCAAGGAAAATCGTTTCCCATGGACGAAAAGTACTTACTGTTTGCAACACGCCTGTTCAGGTAACTTCAAGCCTGTGCTTCAAGCGTTCTTTCGAAGCATGAGAAATGAAATAATAATTTGATTAATAAAAAGAAACTTATTAACACACAAATTATGACCTAAAAACATGTACCTACATTGTTTTTTTTTTTTTCAGATAGAGGACACGTCATGTAATATTATAATACAATCACATAAATATTAAATTAAACTTAAATTAGTACTTTTCGACAGAAAGGGCCGCCATAGTCTCAGCTATTTAAAAAGCGCAGGTCGTATTCCCAGACATTCTCTTCTCAACGACTTAATAAAACGAGCTCTAAAGACTGCTAACATTCCATCAATTTGGCCTGATAACATAAAATTACAAACCTACTCCATCTTTATCACTAATTGAATATTTTAAGGGTTAATCCGACCACACCTGCAGCTGGCCCAGCTGGAAATGATAGAATAACAAATTTTGTATCTGTTCCTGTAATTTGTAGAAGAATAAATCAGTAACAGGCAGTATCCGAACGGTTTCATATCTTTAAAGATGTCATACAAGGGTTTGTAGCGTCACCGTGGCTACAATCTTTTCATGCGTGTAAGAGATTTCGGTGTGGGTATTAATGAGATGGTAATCAAATGTCTCCCATATGCCGATGATCTAGTCATTCTTGCATAGTCATATATGAGTTACAACATTTAACATTATGAACGTAGAATTAGATAGGAGAGGCATGAAAGTAAATCTGGATAAAACCAAGTTATGGTTTTGGATAGAGAGGAAGACATGACAGAACGTGAGATAATGATAGATGATAAGAAAGTAGAACAAGTTGAACAGTTAGAAGTTGAACTTGGGAAGTGTGTGAGATGGTAAGTGTGTGTAAGATATTTAAAGACGAGTGCATAAGTGTAATCAAATGTCTCCCATATGCCGATTGATCTAGTCTATCTTGCATAGTCATATATGAGTTACAACATTTAACATTATGAACGTAGAATTAGATAGGAGAGGCATGAAAGTAAATCTGGATAAAACCAAGTTATGGTTTTGGATAGAGAGGAAGACATGACAGAACGTGAGATAATGATAGATGATAAGAAAGTAGAACAAGTTGAACAGTTAGAAGTTGAACTTGGGAAGTGTGTGAGATGGTAAGTGTGTGTAAGATATTTAAAGACGAGTGCATAAGTGTAATCAAATGTCTCCCATATGCCGATTGATCTAGTCTATCTTGCATAGTCATATATGAGTTACAACATTTAACATTATGAACGTAGAATTAGATAGGAGAGGCATGAAAGTAAATCTGGATAAAACCAAGTTATGGTTTTGGATAGAGAGGAAGACATGACAGAACGTGAGATAATGATAGATGATAAGAAAGTAGAACAAGTTGAACAGTTAGAAGTTGAACTTGGGAAGTGTGTGAGATGGTAAGTGTGTGTAAGATATTTAAAGACGAGTGCATAAGTGTAATCAAATGTCTCCCATATGCCGATTGATCTAGTCTATCTTGCATAGTCATATATGAGTTACAACATTTAACATTATGAACGTAGAATTAGATAGGAGAGGCATGAAAGTAAATCTGGATAAAACCAAGTTATGGTTTTGGATAGAGAGGAAGACATGACAGAACGTGAGATAATGATAGATGATAAGAAAGTAGAACAAGTTGAACAGTTAGAAGTTGAACTTGGGAAGTGTGTGAGATGGTAAGTGTGTGTAAGATATTTAAAGACGAGTGCATAAGAGTAATCAAATGTCTCCCATATGCCGATCGATCTAGTCTATCTTGCATAGTCATATATGAGTTACAACATTTAACATTATGAACGTAGAATTAGATAGGAGAGGCATGAAAGTAAATCTGGATAAAACCAAGTTATGGTTTTGGATAGAGAGGAAGACATGACAGAACGTGAGAGAATGATAGATGATAAGAAAGTAGAACAAGTTGAACAGTTAGAAGTTGAACTTGGGAAGTGTGTGAGATGGTAAGTGTGTGTAAGATATTTAAAGACGAGTGCATAAGTGTAATCAAATGTCTCCCATATGCCGATTGATCTAGTCTATCTTGCATAGTCATATATGAGTTACAACATTTAACATTATGAACGTAGAATTAGATAGGAGAGGCATGAAAGTAAATCTGGATAAAACCAAGTTATGGTTTTGGATAGAGAGGAAGACATGACAGAACGTGAGATAATGATAGATGATAAGAAAGTAGAACAAGTTGAACAGTTAGAAGTTGAACTTGGGAAGTGTGTGAGATGGTAAGTGTGTGTAAGATATTTAAAGACGAGTGCATAAGTGTAATCAAATGTCTCCCATATGCCGATTGATCTAGTCTATCTTGCATAGTCATATATGAGTTACAACATTTAACATTATGAACGTAGAATTAGATAGGAGAGGCATGAAAGTAAATCTGGATAAAACCAAGTTATGGTTTTGGATAGAGAGGAAGACATGACAGAACGTGAGATAATGATAGATGATAAGAAAGTAGAACAAGTTGAACAGTTAGAAGTTGAACTTGGGAAGTGTGTGAGATGGTAAGTGTGTGTAAGATATTTAAAGACGAGTGCATAAGAGTAATCAAATGTCTCCCATATGCCGATCGATCTAGTCTATCTTGCATAGTCATATATGAGTTACAACATTTAACATTATGAACGTAGAATTAGATAGGAGAGGCATGAAAGTAAATCTGGATAAAACCAAGTTATGGTTTTGGATAGAGAGGAAGACATGACAGAACGTGAGAGAATGATAGATGATAAGAAAGTAGAACAAGTTGAACAGTTAGAAGTTGAACTTGGGAAGTGTGTGAGATGGTAAGTGTGTGTAAGATATTTAAAGACGAGTGCATAAGTGTAATCAAATGTCTCCCATATGCCGATTGATCTAGTCTATCTTGCATAGTCATATATGAGTTACAACATTTAACATTATGAACGTAGAATTAGATAGGAGAGGCATGAAAGTAAATCTGGATAAAACCAAGTTATGGTTTTGGATAGAGAGGAAGACATGACAGAACGTGAGAGAATGATAGATGATAAGAAAGTAGAACAAGTTGAACAGTTAGAAGTTGAACTTGGGAAGTGTGTGAGATGGTAAGTGTGTGTAAGATATTTAAAGACGAGTGCATAAGGGTAATGTAGTGAATGGCGCCATACACAGCATTATAAGCAGCCAAGTCATGTCCAAAACGTCTCGGATGGCTGCTCATAATGCGGTGCTTGTTCCTACATTAATGTATGGAAGTGAATGCTGGGTGTGGCAAAAGAAGCATGAAAGTAAGGTTAAAGCTATAGAAATGCGGTCATTAAGGATGTGCAGTAACAATTGCTGATAGAGTAAAGAATACAACTGTGCTTGAGATGTATGATATGTAAGGAGATTTAGTGACAAAAATAAAATATCGTTGTTTCTGGTACACATAGCACAAGCTTAGAGCTTAGTTTGTGAATACAGCTATATGTGTAAATTATCCATATATAAGAGAAAAAATATATAGGGGTGTCTCCTTTTAGGGTGCGGTTACGAAACCGGCAATTAATTACACGATAAAGCAGCAATAATATCAAAGTAGGTTAGGCAAATCGTTTTTGTGGTTGCATCATTTAGAGATTATTATATACGTGGTGGCCGAGTTGGTTAGACCTTGGACTTAAAAACACTTAGGTCCCTGGTTCGAATCCCGGTGTGTATCAATGAGATTTTAATTTTTTTTTAAATGTACATTTGTTTGACAACACCACTATAGTGCCTCGGAGAGCACAAGCTGTCGGTCCCGGTTTCACTATACCAACTTGTGAAACTGTTTATAGATGGGTTATTGAGTCAAAACATCGCGACAAGCTAGCCACTTGTTCGGTGTAGACTCATACATTCGGCTACGACGAGGTGGGATTAAAACCCCTCCGCTGGGTACCCTGAGGCCGTCCAGGCGGTCTCGGGCGCCGTAAGGCACCCGTGAAGATATGTATGTATCATTTAGAGAGTATGTGGGAGCGACCAATACTGTTCAACAACTATGTACAGATGACCCCATTTATCGACTTTGTAGTCTACTATCTCATATTTATCGTCAAGTAGTTTTAGTCTGTGGTTTTACCGGTTTTCAGGAGATTACTGCATCTCTTATAGTGGTAGTCTCCTTTCAGGGTGCGGTTACATGGTTAATTGAATTGACAATAAGGCCGAGAGTACTCGTAATGCAATTCGTCATTGTCGCCGCCCTATTCGTAATCGTTCATTTAGCCGGCATGGTGGGAGCTATCAATGTTTAATAACAATTATAGATTGACCTCATTTATGGGGTTTATAGGTCTTCTCACCACCAGGTAGATACAAAGTCACATGCCGTGCTGCAATAATATATATATATATATATACAAAGTCAAATGTAAAAACTAAAATTACTATTATTTTCGTCGTTTTTTTTATTTTAATTAAGGATTGTGTGTAATTATCCAAATTTAGTTTTATTAGTTTATAGTAAACGCGCGTACAAATTGCATAAATGTTCGAACTCGTTTGCCACCACTACTCATCCATGGATCGTGGGAGAAGGTCCTCGCACACGGCGCTGCGAAGGATCCGCGGTCCGCGACCTTACCTACTACCATCGACTGCGTAATGTTATAATTTGCGTTCAATTGGGTCGGCTAAATACTGCCTCGTTTACAGTGGACCAGTCACGACCGTACCCAGGGTACCCAGCGGAGGGGTTTTAATAACAAGTGGCTGGCTCGTCGCTATGATTTGAATAAACTCAATAACCCATCTATAAACAGTTGGTATAGTGAAACCGGGACCGACAGCTTAACGTGCTCTAACTGTGTTATAATATATAATAATATTCTTAATCCCTATGTGTCCGGCTAATTTGAAAGTGAAAAGGAAATCTTGTTAGTTTTTCGATCCACGTCGTCCATGGCCTCCCGAGTAGACCCGAGTATAGGAAATACTCGGGTCTACTCGGGAGGCCATGGACGTCGTATGTGGATAAGCTATAACTTGAAAATGTTAACAGAATAAATAAACAACATCAACATACAAACAAATACTGCACCTAGGCATCAGGTCATGTTTCAGTTTTAGTCATCGGGTTCACCGGTTTTCAGGAGACGATTGCATCGTTTTCTTGTGGTTGTCTTCTTTTAAGGTGCGGTTACGAAACGGGTGATTGATCCGACGATAAAGCAGAGAGAATACGTGTGTACGAAACTAGTACACTGGGCATACATGCATACATATCATCAATGGTGCCTAACGGCGCCCGAAACCGCCTAGACGGCCTCAGGGTACCCAGCGGAGGGGATTTTAATCCCACCTCGTCGTAGCCGATGGTAGGAGTCTACACCGAACAAGTGGCTAGTTCGTCGCGATGTTTTGAATAGACTCTATAAACCATCTATAAACAGATTCACAAGTTGGTATAGGATACCGGGACCGACAGCTTGACGTGCTCTCCGAGGCACTATAGTGGTGTTGTCAAACAAATGTACATAAATTTTAAAATTAAAAACTTTTTGTAAACACCGGGATTCGAAACAGGGACCTAAGTGTGTGACACTGGCTAAAAGAAGCTACTTTTATTGCTTACTTACTACAGTTATTTAAGTATTTTCTTCGTAAATATGTTTTCGCTAAAAGGAATTTATTACCTACAGATTACTAGTAAAACCATATTTTGCTATAAATCCTTGTACTTCTAAACACTTAGGATGACGCGATTTTTTTTATTGTAGTTTAAAAGTTAAGCTAAACCCGGAATACCAACACAGCGGTGTTAAATAACTCCTAATTAACAACAACGTCTGTCAGATTTAGATGTTTGCATAAGCATAAAGTGTTAATCTTTGACCAAACATTCCATGAAGCTGCATTTAGACAAGGTATGGAGCAGTGCTTTTACTGCACTTTCTCGTTGACATCGGCATCGGAGCCTGCGCGTGCGCATTATATACATGACTGCCTGCTCGAGCGGGTGGCTGCACCATTTGACCATACTAAAAGTTTATTTATTGAACGTAATATTTGAAAAGGTTTCGTTTTACATAACCCATACTTAAATGTATTTAAGGATGCTAAGTGTTATTATTTTAGTGTTAGGTCTTGTAGTTAGTACTAAAGGCATAAACGAGTCTGCTGCAATAGGTGAGTGTATATATTATCTAACTATTTTAGTAAAGCAGTTAATGAAATTGTTATTTTCGGTGTACTTAGGTATTTAATGCAAAACTTCATTACTTGATTTTTTAATTAGGTACTATAAACTTTTAATAATCTAATGTTTACGGACTATTTTTCCCCACAAAAAATATAATTTCACCTAGCAAAAAGCCCGCAGGACGTAGCATTAAAATGTTATTTAAAATTACGATGCTACTTACCTATCAAAAATAAGGGAGGGAATAAAATTCCACTTCCTCACACAGAGGTCTTACATTAGTTATTATGGGGCTTGACGGACATGGGATTGGTAGAAGCTTTGTGTAGAGTAGTTAGCTACATAAGCAGCTAGAAAGACATATAGATACTTATTATTTAACAGGGCCAGTCAGGTTTTATGCTTACCTTTCAAGCACCGACACAAGGGTCCCGATCAAGTCCCTTAGGTTCATATATAAAACATTAATAATATATAATTTTATGTTTCATTCTGCACCCATGAATACATTTTTTTTCTAGATAATGCCTAAGGCGATCTTAATGCTCGCCAATGAACAATTATATTTGTGTAATAGAGAATTTAAAATAAATATATCAGTTATGGGTAAAATTATATATAAAGTACACAACATACAGTGTTAGAGGTACTCACCATACCTATGTAACAACTGTTGCTTTCTTTACACACTTTGTACAACCTAAAGTCATAGTTATACCAAAATATAATTGACATATCGAAAGATATACAACTTTATACAAATTCATGCTACAAATTTACAAAGTTATTTGACACCCTGCAAGGATAGGGTAGGTACCCTAGGATGTGGTGAAGGGGTTTATAATGTAAATGTTGTATTTCTCGTTTCTCTGAGCTAGGATTTATTCATTTTTTCTTTTGGCTCGGGGTCTCTCGCTTAGATCTATTACTGATACTGTAGCCCTATAAGAAGTATTTGCAAACAGCTTTTACTATAGTCGCTATTAACTATAGATAATGATAAACCAACAGGATCGCTTTATTTTTCAAATAAACCTTTCTTATTGGTCGATTCCTATCTATAGTTACTTGCGACTATAGTAAAGCCACTTAGTAAAAACTCATGGTAGCAACTGATAGTGTCTTAAATTATAATGTTTCGAGTTCGTTCTACGCGCAGCAAGTACACTTATTAGGTATTTTTTTAGGAGTTTGGATGCCATGGAAAGCCTCCTAACTTCTAATGCTTTCAATTTGTATTTTGTTATTTTTTTATTAAAAAATGAAAGAAAATTATATTGAACGTAATAAACAGCTTGTGGTGTTTCCCGAGCACAAATTGGTAAAAGCTTTATAAACTTAAAGCTCTCGATACAAATTACCGAAATATAATATAAATTTGATGGATGGTAATCCCATTAATAGCGAATGATATTAGTACTTTGCCACGGTCTGGCTGTTTTAAAAATACTTACTAGCGTATTGTTGTTTCTGGCACTATTGTACCTCTAAGCCTAGAGCTTAGGTTATGACCAGACCGACTCCAGAGCAATATGGGTGTTCGAGATGTCCTATATTTATTAGTTAGGAACTTATTAACTATCCTAAAGAAAACTGCAAAATACTACTTTCTTGACTAAATAATATTATCTGATCCAAGTGACCCAGTGATGTTTCGGTTTTAGTCTGTGGGTTCATCGGTATTACAAAGACTACTGCATCGATTTATTATCAAGGTAGTAGTCTCCTTTCATGGCGCAGTTACGAGTAGGAAACGGGCGATTGATGTGGCGATAAAGCGAAACGCCTTCATCGTCGCCCATTTCGTAACGGCATCATTTAGCCGGCTTAGTGAGAGCGATTAATATTGTTAAACAACAATGTATTAATCAACCCCAATCAAGGACTTTATAGGACTGCTTACCAACAAGTAGATGCAAAGTCACATGCCGTGCTATAATAAAATAATACTTTCTATGACAATACTTCTGTACTTAACCAGTTCATCAATTATGGCGACTTACTAAGTGTTTACTATTCATATCTCTAAGGCTCGCTTTATAGTAATATGGTGACGCTGCCGCGCTGTGAGCATGAGTTATGCCACTTGTATATCTAAAGTGGACGCATAAAGACACAGGTTACGCGCGTCTTTCTTAACGCATTGCGTAAGGCTGTATGGGATGGGATGGCTCTCGCAACTGTGGCTTCTAGGATTGAACAATTGGCAAACATTCGCGAGGACGAACTAATATTTGTGGCAATTGACATTGGCATAGCGATTGAACTTTGATAAAATATATCTATTTTGTGCCAGTTTTGCAATGTTTATAATCAAACCTTTTAGGTTGGTAATAAAATTTGTAGTCAACGGCACGTGATAAAAAAACACTAACATTTGTATTTATCACTACAGTAGTACAAGTAGCGAGTATATATGAAATGTCGTACATATTATTAATTAAGTATTCGCTTTTAAAACAATATTCTATATAAATATCTTGATGTCGCGGTCGTTGGTAGCAACCACCAACATAATGTTAGAACCATTATGGAAGGAGAACCATTTATGTGCGTAATGGGTTTCTGGCAAGGTTAGGCCAAAACAATATTGCTTTACGTTATGAAATACCTCCATGGAGGTCTTACCTTAGGAACTTCAAATGACTCAGGAGACTTATGAATTTTCAATGTGTTATCACTTTTTAAAACTACTTATTTACCTACATAGGTAATTTTATAATTTGAAAACTGACGACTTATTTTTACTTGAACAAATATAGATTATGTGATAGAAGAAGAGCTTAGAAATAGTCATAAAGTTACTAATGGTCCCGACTTATTACCGCTTTGTTTCAGAACGAATATTTTCTCCTTGCAAGAAGAATTCACCTGATTTCGATTTGTGCATAAAAAGGGCCTTCAATAAACTACGGCCTTATTTTAAAATAGGTTTGTAAATTACTGTTATATATTTATGGTAGCCTACCATTGGTAGGTACCCACACCTCAAAAAGTAAAACAAAAAAAAGTAGGTAGGTATACCCACAGATTAATAATAATAATTATTAATCTGTGGGTATAGGTCATGTCAGTGTGTGAGGTGATTTGGGCATCGGCCAATCATTATCTATTTATTAATAATCATAACTATAATAACTATACAGGGTGAATTTTTCAAATGGGCTTTCCAGGCCAAATCCTAAACTACAAGGAATTGCGAAAAATGCTTAAGAATTTGGCCTTGAAGGCCTACTTGAAAAAATCACTCTGTACCTATACGGTGGCCGAAGTTGGACTTAACAACAACAGTTTCTAGGTCCCCGGTTCAAACTCAGGTATGTGAATGAATGAAAATTGTACATTTATTTGACTACACCAAATCGTGTTAAGATGTCAGTCCTAGTTACTTACTATACCAACCTGTAAAACTGTTTATATAGATATATTGAGTATATCCTCACGCCGCGACGGACGGCTGACCACTTGTTGTGGACCTAGAATACCATCAGTTACGACGAGGTAGGAATAAAACCCCACCACTGGGTACCCTGAGGCCGTCCAGGCGGTCTCGGGCTCCGAAAGGTACCCGTGATGGCATATACCTACATACAGCTACGCTGACAGTAGGTAAATTTGGAGGTCGGGTTTGATCAATTATTTACCTACTTAACTAAGAATGTTGAACAATGGCATCGTAGATTATTTATTATGATTACTCAGGTATCCCAGAGTTGGGGGTGGCGCCTTTCGACCCCCACTTCGCGGCGGAGGTGACGCAGAAGAGAGGCAACAATGCGTTCGGATACAACCTCACTCTGAGGAACGTCTACGAACGGGGATGGACACAATCCGTCGTCACTAAATACAAGTAGGTATCTAAATACCTGTCATTTTTGTGGGATATTGTGGGAATAGAATAAATAAAATAGGTGTTTCAAGATTTTAGGGGAGGTTTCTAGAAACTTAGCTAGGCCGATCGGTTCGATTACAATTGATTTGTCTTGATATTTTTTTGGCCTTGCCATACTGTTTCGCGGTATCAGTTTGTGTGTTCACCTATCCTCATCATAACGAGCAGTTCAATAAAATTTGATGATAAAGCAGAGACAATCAACTTCATCGTCACTTATTTCGTAACCGCATCGTTTAGTCGGCATAGTGCGGTGGATAGGTATGTACTATTGTTTAATAACATTGTGTTTATTGATGTCCCATTCATGGACTTTATATGTGTGCTTACCACCAAGTAGATCCGTTACGTGGTTTTAAAATATATTTATAAATTACTTTTTATGGAGCATGATTTTACATCTTAATTTTTAAAAACTTAAACGCCTTTTTCTCATAAATATTAAGTATAACCACAGAAGAAATAATAGTACACGTAGTATAACCTATAGATACTTAGATACTTACCTAATCTTACTATTTTCTTCACAGAACAGATTGGTCAGCCCAAAAGATAATCTACTCGCAATACTTCCCTGAAAAATGGCTGGAAGGCGACTACGAGTTCAACGGGGACATCTTGGGAGCCGCCATGTCCCGTTCTGGCCGCTGGAACCTGACGCTGCGGGAGTACTCCCAGACCACCAGGGTCAAAAGGAACGGCGCGGCCCTTGACGTCAGGGTCGAGATAGACCACATCGGGGACATGGATATACATGTTGGAAACCTACTGAGGGGTCGAGGAGTGCTGGGTGAGTGTTGTAGTCACAGACTTCTAGGGACAGAAGAACGGAGCGGCACGGCCTATGACAGGGTCCAGATATTATACATTTAATTGGAGATATGGATACTTATAGAGGAAACTTTCTAAGGGGTCGGTGACTTGGGCCTTTAGAAAGAGTCCTATTGTATTAACATTCCCACGGTTCAGGACATGGATATAATGTTGGAAACCTACTGATGGATCGAGGAGTATTGGTTTTCGGAGACCTATACTCGCAACCTTCAAAGTTTGCTTTGAGACTGATCAGGGTCGCTAAGTATAAAATATACCATCACGGGTCATCACCGGTGCCTTTTTGGCTCCCGAGAGCCGTTTAACCGGCCTTAGGGTACCTACCCAGGGGAGGGGTTAACCCGCCCTCATTTTGCCGATGGTATTTGGAGGCAACATAGAAGTGGCGAGCTTGTTGCGGTGTTTTTATGATGGTAGCCTGGTTGTATAAAGCGGTTACCCATCCCAGGTCGGACCTTGTTGCCATCTGCTTAACCTTGTTGTCAGTTGTGCAGTGACTTAATCACTCGGCTGGGGCTGCTTTTTAAAAATATAAAAATAGCTGTAAATTCTGACATGTTTTATATAGTAGTCTTTTGCAGACTTACAATATGTGTATACATTGCAGAAAAAATGCTGGACCAGATTATCAACGCAGCATGGATGCCTGGGTTCGTGGTGGTGCGGCCGCTCATCAACGACCTCGTCAGCACCGCCTTCACGGACATCTTCACCAAATCCTTCTCACACTTCCCCTTTGCCCAAATCGTTCCAAACTGACCTTAAATTACAACAAAACAAATATACCTTTAAAAAAAACATAGTTTACGATAAAACTAGTGTGAATGAGCCTTTAGCGAAACTTCTCAGTGCGCTGATGAATTAATTATCTGGGATATGAGTGAGGGCAACCATCGCTATTGCCCTAAGATTAGGCTCCTCCGCCGCGGATTGTAACACCTCGCTAGGTACATAATCCTGGTAGTTGTTGGCTAAAGAATTAATTGTACGTATGGACAATAAGGGATGTTTAATAATCTTTGCTCGAAACTAAATACAGAGGGCGCTGCTAGCGACTATTTATTTTGTCCTTCGTTAATATATAGTTAATATCGTTTTTGATTATGCCAGGTTTTAGTACGTAATTTGTGCGATTTTGTTAGCTAATTTACATATTTTGTTATTTAAAATACGTACCACGATATCACACGTAGTCCGGCTGGTGTCACGCATACTTCGTTAAATTATTATAATTGTATTATTGGATTATTTTTACGAAAACGTACAGTAGGCACCGAGGTATTTTCTACCTGTACTGTACAGCAAGTAGGTAGGTACAAGGGATATTAAAAGATCTTATTCTTGTGGCAGATTTGAGTACACGCATAAACACACTCAGTCGGAATGTTTTAACCCCCTTGGGAACTTTGAATCTTTAAACTATAATTATATTAGATTGCGTAAAATTACACTCGTAGCAGAATGCAACGCCATGCCAATCATTATTATTATAATGTATTAGTTATTAAAAAAATAGTTCAGTTGAAGAAGATTCAAAGTTAACCAATTACTATTAAGGATACTACCAGGTACTTATATATTATTGCGCTACATTAAACTTTTATGTAGTCAGCAAAACATTGTAGCTGCAATTATGCATTATGTAATGTTTGTTAATTTTTATGTGTTGGTGTGATCATGATGTTACTGTTAAGTGTTTTTGTTATTATATAAAGCTAGTCATAACTATATGAGATTGGGATTTAACATGTTGGAGCGGCAACACCTAATTCAATGTTTACTCTCAGTATATGTAGTATTATTGATGGAGTTGCTAACTTAGGTTGCAATTAAGAATATTAAATAAAAAACATAAGTAAATTACATATTTCAATATGATATTTATTAAAAAATATATAACCTACCTATTTATTATTAAATTCACTCAACAACTGCCGCGTTCCTCCAATTGGAATATCGTGTCCTCCAAGCGGCGGACCGCACGCGCCGCCTCCGCGCGGTGTCGCCTCACAGTCAAACATCACGCACTAAGGCTAAGTTCGCACCAAAGTGTCCGTTAAAGTAATTGTAATGATTAAAGTTAAAAATGGCGTCAGATGTACCAGCTGTCATCCAACGTTTAAAATTAAAACTGGTACATTTGACGCCATATGTTTAGCTCCAACTGGAGCTAAACATCATCTTCTAAAAATATTTTACAATAGTTTTCTTTTTTGATTGAAAAAATGGTAATATTTTACAATATTCAATTGACTGTCTCTATGTAATGTTCTTCGTCGTCAGTCATCAAAACGTGTCAAAGGAGCCATGTAACACTTTGAATGTATATCAAAAAGAGTGCATAATCATGAAATCGTATAAACCACAGTAGCTTACGTACTCAAAAATATTCGTTGCGTATGTCGCTCTGTGGCTCTAGTGCGAGTTTTTTTAACGTTCTCACTATAGTAAGTGCGGACTCTCCGCCAATCAGATTAGCTTATTTTGACAGACTTAGACAATTAAGGGATCCTATTGGTGAAGAGTACTCACTTAACGCAGTGAGAACGTTAGAACAAACTCGCACTAGGGCCAGTAGTTCTGACACATATTGTCCCTAACAATCTACAAATTATTGGAAGCTCATAAGATTTAACCATTGCGCGTTATACATGCATTAAGACTGCGTTCGAGAAGACCCTTATTTTAGTCCAAAACTACTTACTTTCATTATTATTATTATTTATTTTTTATGAGAGCTCGGCATGTGACCTGATGGAAAGCAGTATGAAGATCCAAGAACAAATGCAACCAACAATTACCATCTACGTAACCGTTGATTGCACCTATTATGCCGGCTTAAGATGCCTATACACGCTTCGTTTAAAGGACTCGAGATTATAGGAAGAAGGAAACACGCGAGCAATTTTAATTTAATTTCAATACAGCTAAATAAAGAAAAAACAGTGGATACCTAAATTTAAAAAGGTCCCACAAAATGGCTGCCATTGCTCTTCTTGGAACTGTAGCTAACTTCAGTTATAGTTAATAATAACAAATATTCGTTAACAAATTTTCCATGACTGCCATTTATGAGTAAATGTCACTCAAGCAGCATGTATAGACTGGCCCTAATTATATATTTTCGTAATCCTTCATGAAAGACGCATTATAAGCGGCCTTCTCGAACACCGCCCTGACAGGGTTGGATAGAGGCGAGCGGTGAGGGGTCGCGCCCCGGTCCGAACACCGCCCTGACAGGGTTGGATAGAGGCGAGCGGTGAGGGGTCGCGCCCCGGTCCGAACAACTATATTATAACAGGGAGACGTTCTCAGCGAATATATTCAGTTTATAATGGTCGGGATCATGAAACTAAAACAATATATGGAACGGCCCCAATGCCTAAAATCGTCTATAAAACGAAATGACAAAAGAGTGTTAATAGCCGCCATGTTCTGTTCTTATTTCAATCGACCAACGTTCAGAGATTGCTTATAATTTTTATTCTTTTTGTTGTGAGTTTCGCCGTGCATATGGCGGCGGCCATCAACTGTTTCACGTTTGGAAAGGCGATTTTAGGCATAAGGCGGCTTGCTATATATATCTAGATTTTCGGTATTTATACAATAAAAGTCCACATGTTTTGTTGGGCAAGTAATACGTTACTTGTTAAGCTGACATTACATATCAAAGTAACTTACATGTAAAAATACATATTTTACATGTCAACGTAATACGTATAAAATGACGTGTTACTTGCCACATATACTGCTTTATTTGTAATAATGCAGCTACAGTTACTGCAGTTAGATGATCCCGCACCCGTTGACTTAATATATTCCTAAAGTTGCCTAAACAATAATAATTACATTGCACCAGAAGTATTCATACAGACAACACGTACAGTCGGCAACACGTGCTCCGACTAATCGCACCTAACAATAACGTCATACAAATATACAGCACAAACCCGTCAGTCAGCGTTGGCGTGACTGTACACATTTTCATACAAACCCCTATATCTGACACACCCAACAGTACATCCTAAGTTACTTCTTAATAAATTACAACTATTAAGTAAATGTCAGATATTTCATTTAGATTGAAAAATAATACAATACACCTCTTACAAATAATTTGGACAGTAATTTTATTATTAAAGCTATCATTTTGGTGATCTATTGCTATTTGCCGAGTTCGTGTGACGGCGGCCACGGAAACTAAAGCGGCCAACGGGTGCACGCCTCGTCGACCGCTCCGGGAGCCGGGCGGACAACCGTCGATGTCTGCGGAGTCTTAACACTACGACGCCGGCCGGATGTACAAACAAATACTGCGCTATCCAAACTGTTATTCTGTAACCGGTGAAACAAACACCAACTATCAAAATAATAGCAAACTAGTTTTATTAAATTTATTATTTCATTATATTTAATATCAAAAATATTAATACCGATTTTGAATGCATTGTTTTCGACGTGTGAAGTAAAATTTGCACCTTTTGACATAAATTCAATCCGCCATTTTATTTATTTTTACAAAATGGCGTCGCAGGATAAGATAGTAAGTAATTTATATAATATTACGGCGTTATATAATACAATATCATTAAAATAAGATTGTCATTATTAGTCAATGTACAATAACGTTTAAAATTCTCTACCGGTTTGAAATGTTTTATGCTACCACACCTACTAACGAAAGACAATTCAGTAGCCTAAATTAAGGATCCATCGATAATACAATGTTATAGGAAAATAATTAGAACTATTAGTTCGATGCAATAGCTTGTAGTAAAATAACTATATCGTTTTGTATTGATCTCACTAAGGTAACGTTTTGTGAGCCACTGCGTCACAACCTGTATGCATTTAACAACAACATGTATGTGACTGTAACGCAATGTCCCCCAAAAAGTTTGCCCGTGAAGGCGTAACTGTAAAGTGGATTGCCTGCGCACAACTTGTACACCCGGCCTGGGCGTCCGCTGTACGCGAAAACAACACTATGTACTCATTTTGCTCGTTTCGTTTGGCCCCGAAATAGATGATGGCATTTGTAGCTGGACATCACAAAGTAATTTTATCAAAAACACATGTAAAATAATTAATACATACAAAATAATGATAGACTGAGGAGAATAATGAGCCACGACGCCCTGCGGCCGCAACGTGCAGCTAACTAATGTAACCATATCATATATGTAGATAAAATTAAAAATAATGTAAAAATAACCAAAGAATTTTATTTACAAATAATTATAACGCATTTAATTTATTGTATTTCAGATTTATATAAAATTATGGCAATCGGTTAGCTCTATGCATTATCGTAGTAAGCGTAAGAGGGTTTTGCGGTTTTGGCACATTCGGTAACAAGTGTAACGATACTCAAAACGGAATTAAATTCCTTTTGAGCGTTATGATTATAAAGCGGGTAACAAAGTGGTGTTGCCAAATGTGCCCAAATCGTATCTACGACCAATGCCAGACCGGCGGCGGGTGCTCGCGCGCCGGCCATATAAGTACACCACTAATACTCGTGAGCACACAACTACCCCGTCCACTCGCCCACTACTCACTACTCACCACTCATGGGGATTGCTTTAGAATTACATGTTGCAATCATTTTGTGAAAAGTGACACGACACTTTTATTAAATTTAATTAAGTATACTTTTTCCCCTTTACTTTATGTATTTTTATGATTACTGTGCGATGTATTTTATTTTATTTTACTTTATTCAGGAAAACAAACATTACACAATATTTATTACAATTTAAATATAGGTATCAGAGTTAAGAATACCATCGGCAAATTGAGGACGGTTTAATCCCTCCGCCGGGTACCCACCCTGAGGCCGTTTAAAAACGGTTCTCGGGAGCCAAATAGTATATGTTTTATTTATTTATCTGAGTTAGTAATTTGTAATGTAGGCATAGTCAACATGTGTTTCCAACCCAAAGTAAAAGTAATAGTTTTAACAAAAAAATAATACATGTCTAATAGCGTAACAAAGCCAAGTGGACGAAGGACACTAAAGGATTACATTCTAAACATTGTTTTTAGTTTTTCATGCAACATCATAAATTATCAATAAATAAAATCTAACAAGAAACAAATTAAACGAAAACTTACTAATTAATTTAACGTTAATTAATTAATATTTTTTAACCACTAATCGATACATCGATGGACACTCAATGGCATGTCACAGAAGTAGTTACAGTCTCCTATTATAAATGGCAAATTATTTGACAACCTATCGAGACACAACTAAATCACAAATCAATCATTTATAAACACAACCCTGAAAACATATCATTAGGTCATTAATAAAAAATAAACTATGTTTAGAATGTAATCGCAAAGTGTGCTGTGTATCACTGTTCCCATATTGGATCTAACATTTATAATTAATCTGATATGCACTTACGTTAAGTATGATACAGGGGTGCGAACGAACGACCTTACATTAAATAAACTGTACAATCTATGTACCAACAGACAACGCGGTCGGAGGCGCGGCCCCATCGTTCACTAATTATCTACAAATTCCAACTAAAATTCGATACCATTAGATTTAAAAGTTGTATTTTTTTTCCTTCATACTTATAATCAAACCCAAAATTAATCAAAATATATCACGACGCCATTTTGTTGCACTATCCATCCCTTACAAAATGGCGGCCTGACAGTTTTCATTCATTTGATCTGAAATGCGCCATGTTGTGGTAGAAAATGGAACCATAGATTCTGTACATTTTTTGTTTTTTTGTAGTCATTATAACCACGGCGACCAATAATAATCGGTTGCAATGGAAATATCAAAACATTGAGCGAATAATTAATGAAAAAAAATTACAACCGTAAAATCTTCAAAATAAAACGTAACATTTGGCAAACCGGACTTGGCCGGACCGTCAAACCGTACAACTTTACAAAAGTATCATCAAAGGCCTCTAATATATCACCGTTCATTGATTCACTATGTACACGCGCCATTCTCTGTACAAACTGCGCGGCCGAGAACAACTCGACGTACTAACTCACTTTGCTATTTATAATCACTTCATACAATGTTATGAGCAAATATCTCACCTTCATAAAGAACGACTTTGGAACGACGACATATCTGACAGTTATATCAAAGCACATTCATAAATATTCTACAAAATTTACTACAGTAGTTCAACATTCCCAGAATTATACATAATATTAATAACTAAAACATTAAGAAATATTATGCCTATTTGCCACGGTTTTAAGTTTAGTCTCACAAATAGTCTCATGCCATGATGTTAGTGACTTCCCAACTTGTATAATGATGCATTACGCTAGTCGTCTTACATTATAACTACATATTATGAAGTAATTATAAATAGAAAAGGTTACAGAAGCTCACAGCTTCTGTCGGGGTACAAAAATAGTATCTACGTAGAGATCGTGTTCAGAAGTCCAGGTCGAAGAGTTCCGAGAGCCCCTCGTCGTGGCCCAGCGAGAAGCCGAAGTCCGCCCCGCTCGTGGGGGGCTCCAGCGCTAGGAACGGCTCCAACTCTGGGGTGTTAGGGAAATAGTCATTTACTTCTTATGTACGTGTAATATGTTTCAGTTTTAGTCCGTGGTTTTACCGGATTTCAGGGACTATCGCATCAATTTATTGCCAAGGTTTAACCCTCCTTTCAGGGTGCGGTCACGAAACGAGTAGTAATTTGACCATAAATCAGTGCAAGCGCGAAGTAGTCTTAATGCGTAAATTCGTCGCAGTCCATTTCGTAACTGCATCATTTAGCATTGATTAACCCCGTTCATAGACTAGGACTGCTTACCGTTAGGTAGATACAAATTTAGATGCGTGCTCCAACATAAAAATAAAAATAAACCTAGGTTAGCTTCGGTCAAATACTCGATCCAAACAATAAAATGAGAATCGCCGTACAAGCAACTGCAATCGTTTACACTACACTTTATCGCCGCGCCGTTCGTTCGTCTAGGATGGGCCGTAAAGCTTCTTTTTTATTAGCGCAAAAATAGGCAGTAATTTTTGCGCTAAAGCTACAGTGTCCATTTTAATATTATATAATAAGTAAATAGAAAACAGTTCCACCAATAACTGTATATTGTTAACGCTGATAACTGAGACCATCTCTATATTGAAAAGCAATATGTATTTAAAAAAAAAAACAATTTGTCCCTAAGGTTTGACTGGTAGAGAACGCCAAGCGGAATTAAGTCCGCGTATGTACCTGATTTATGCAATATATAAATAAATAATCAACTGTTAAGAATGACACTTATTTTTCGCTAACACGTTGATAGTAATAAATGATATGTAGTTAGTGAACTGTTGGTCCAATAAAATGATATAAACATGTATTTCAACTTTACACAAATAATAAGAATGATGCATATGACAACTCCTTACAACATTACAATTTATAATACCACTTGTCAAATTATCCGCAGGTGCCTATCACACTGGAGATGTCATTATGTGACTTAATTTGATAGCCAATAAATTAAAGTTTATGGATGGATGTACATTCCATTATATATATATATTAGTGTTACCGAGGCTCTCAAAGTAGTTGTGCTAGGGCCCTTTATAATAAATAACAAAAAACTGATATATTACATTTAACATAGCTTGCGTGAATGTATGCGTTTATCCACAGTCATTGTCAACAAACACAAATAATATTACTCATTATTGTTTCAATCATGTTAGCCATATTTAAAAATGAATTAACAATATAAATGTTAATATTATGTTATATACAAAAACATAGATAGATTGCAAGCTAAAAAATATTTGAGCTGAAAAGTTTGTATTATAATAATAATAAAATAATTAAGAAGTGAACCTTGATTTAGCCAAGCACAGTTATGATGATATTGTTAAATAAGGATGTTGTTTGGGGACGACACAATGTCAGCGATTCTATCAGCCAGGTTACGGGTGGCCTCTCAATGCGGGCTGCTATATGTATAGGTAAAAATAATTCGGTAGTGCTTTCATATTACAAGTTACAACTTTTTTTGTAAGTTATAGGTCAACACTTTAGATTTTATAGTAGAATTATCCCCAAACAACTTTCAAAACTATGTTAAATATTTATTTTTATGAAATAACAAATTTTATTATAAAAAGACTAGTCAAACAATCCAATCATAATAATTAGGACGACTTTGAAAGGTTGTACTTTGGCCTAATATGAGGCTCTACTGTATAAATCCAACTTTTCTCATGGAAGCATGTGCCTCAAATGAAAAAAAAAACTCCATTACTAGTAATGTTAAACAAACCAATTTGTATGGGAAAGCCAAAAATTTGTTTCATTTGCGACACACGGTTCCATGGGAACTTTGATCATATTAGCCCAAAGTACAACCTTTCAAAGTCAACCTGTATACTGTTTTTTCATAATAAGTTGTAATAGTATCAATAAAGAAATATTAATAATAGAAAATGAGATTTTTAAATTATTTGACAAGTCATTGATTTGATTAGTCAAACCATTAATATTATTAAATAATCCGACAAGTTGGAATGTGTTTACATAATATAAGTAAATAAGGTTAAGACATGGCGATGTTAAGGTGGCGGTGGCATTGGATGATGTTAGTGGTGAGGTGTTAGTGGTCCTTGAAGGCGGCGTCGCGCGGCGCGGCGGTGAGCTGAATCCCATGGTGCTACAGACTCGGCCGCACTGAAGCCTCACGGGAGCCAGCTCGCCGCCGCCCGCCCGCCCGTGCTGTGCCGCACCCACACCAGCGATCATCTCACCAAACCCTAAGCCAGACGGGCGACCGCCGACTTCGGTACCGCGACATCTCGTTACAGTCGAGGTGACAAAACTGACTACTCATGAAATTTTCAAAATTCATAATATACAACGCTGATTCACGGCATCGAGGTCGGTGGTAACACTGCGGGGCTTGTGACTAGGCAAGGGACACGGTCAACCATTCGGTGTACTATATATATTTTTTAATTTATTTTAACATAGCACTGGATACAAGTCCATCGGGCTCGGTGTACTAGAAACTGTTTTTTTTTATGTACAGTAGCCATCTGTACTTCAGTACAAATTTTAATAGTTGGCATGGTCACTACCAGTTATAAAATATAGATATTATTGAAAACGCTCGATAGAAGTAGCCAATCCCAATAATATCTGTAGTTTTTTAGGTTTAGCGACCTAAGATTATATTCTCTATCGCTTTAGTATACATTTGGGTATTATATGATAAAAAATATTATTATTCATTAATGAGAAGGATGCAAGCTAAAGGTAATTTTATAATATGTTTTTATTCTGTTCATATACATATGTGTGTACATATAAAAACCATTCGGCGACCGCTGACTAGAGTTCTAGACGGTCTCAGGCTATGCAGCGAAGTGGTTTTATTCTCGCCTCGTCGCCATCAGCCAATGGTATAAACCTCAGAGAACATCAGAGATATAAACCTGCTGGGTATTTACGACAATGATTTTTTTTATTTGGGGCTATGAGATGTGTATAATAGTGGTATACGGGAAAGAATCCTATTTAGGCGCGCCGTGGTCTGTATTAAAACTCCTCAGTGGAAGTCACTACAAGTACAACTCCAGCAAATACTTTGCCCCTTTTAAGGATCTTGGTCTTTTAAGATAGGAAATATTGTAAAACAAGGGGTAACAAGGATTTTAAAGTTTTGTATTTAGAGTTAAATTTAGAGCTCTTAGACCTACTTTCTGGTCTTAAATACCTATTATAATGGCAGATGTCAACAGCTTAGTCCAAATAGGCAATTGGTCTACGGAAAAAGGTTTGGGAACGTCTGGTCTATAGCAAGTAATGACAAAAATAAAGATTGGCGATGTAACAGGTTGACTGTACGACACGATGATAGTGAAGGCCGTGTCTTTTGCTTTCCCACTGCTTATCACCAAATAACCAAATATCAGTATTTTTATATACATAAAAACTTGCATAAAAATATAATAATTGAACAATAAAAGTTACAGAAAATATGGATATGCGGTCATTTGGCGTACCTGTTGCACTGAGACATATTTAGGAAATATGTTATATTTACAAACACAAAATCCCCACAAGTTATTCAAAAATGATATTATGATCAGATGAGAGTGTAACATACAACCATCTTGCGACCAAATGGAATAGCTCATTGTACAAAGACGTTGGCAACACTTGTGCAAGTGCTCCACACATATAAAAGCATTACACAACAAATTTAACACCCCTTAATATAATTTTATATATTATTATATTTAATATTAAACACTTTTAAAAGCTAAATAGAGAAAGCTATTGTTATGAAATTTTTGAAAAGTTGTTAAACTATTTATATTAAAACGATAAAAAATATTTGAAACTAATATATCTTTTTATATTAAGGTGTTAGTTATATAATTAGATTATATGTTTGGATTTGTTAGTAGGTGATGGTGAAGTAAGATGGGTTTTGTAAAATTCTTATATATTGGTTATTATGTACAAGGCCCGTCCTAGTTGGTCGTAGCTCGCACGAACGAAGCGATACAGACGCCGACTGCAGCGTTTGTGCGAACATGCGAGGTATGATTGATCGCAAGTTCGTACCAATGCGTGCGATCATTGTTATTTCGTGCGAACGTTACCAAATGGGTCCCAAGTTGTTTTCGGTAAAGGGCGCTGCGGATTTGTTACTTATCTCAAGCAAGATTCATAGGAACCAGGTGTACCAAATGATAATAAAATAAAATGTATTTTAGGGTGCGTTGTTGTGGTTATTTTTGCGAAAACGTTTCCCATAAGCTCATTGTTCTGTATTATAATGGAAAAAACATATCATTTTAATGTTTTTTGGACAAAAATAACCAGCTAAGGTAACACAGCCACGAACTTTCAACATCTTTACAAGAAATAACTGCAGAGACAAAAAAATATAATATAAAAAACAATTATCAATTGTCAAAGGAAAATTAATAGTATGTTGTTTTAACAAACATTACTCTAACAGTAAGCATTTGTCACAATGCCTTAAATAACATTTACACGCCATTACCAAATGATTAGTATTAATTATAACACATTGTAAGCATATTATTTAGCAATAAGGAGATATTTTATTTGCATCTTGAGTGTTTGTTGAGGGTTGAGCATGTTGAGCACGTTGAGCGGGCTGAGCGCACAGCTAGAACTCTGACTGTGATGTGAGCGACACACAAGTCACAGCTAGAGTCCCAGATGCGAACCACAGCACGAGGCTTCTTCTTGCTGCGCCGGCGTGCTTCAGTCTTCTTGCGCACATATATACACACACATACAAATAAAACAGTCTCAACCGTGTGACAGGTCTGGGGGTTGGCTTCAATACATTGCAATCAGAACTTGTTTTCAATAAGTTAAGACGGTGGAAGTTCCATTAGGTAGAACCAACAGTTCACATTGCACATAATGTTACTTCATTGTGTATTTGCATGTGGAGATCCACTTTAATATTTAATCTATGTAAACATATTCTTACAGAATAAAGACTTTCATTTTTTTACTAAAAGTTATTTTACTTTTTTATTTAAACAATATGTTTTACATAGTGCAAAAAGATTTAAATTTGCAAAAATAAACAATATTGTTTGCAAAATGATTTAAAAACTGTGTGTATATATTAAACATTGTATTTTATAAGAATGCAAATTCCTTGCAAAGTTCAAAATACTTCTGTATGCCTATCGTAGAGATGTTATTCTATCTAATGAATGTTTATGTGAATTTCGCGAATGATTTCGTTTGGCTCATTTGTAGTTGGGACAGTCAATAATATTGCCGGGTATTAATGTATGACAAACAACCATGTGTAATGTTGTCTCTGGTATGAACGGTAGTGGGTATGGGTCGGGGTGGGCACAGTGGGGGCGAGGAGACATACCCTCGTGGTCCTCGGTCTGCAGCTGGAAGCGCGCGCCGCCCATGGTGGGCGCGAAGTCGTCGGAGTCGGAGATCATGGCGTGCGCGAGGCGGCCGCGCTCTACACAGACACTTAGTATTACTTACGGTTTACTTTTTGTTTATTTCCGTTTTTTATTTTTCATGTGAAAAGTCAGAACACAAAATAAATCAGTAAAGAATTAATTCATTAGTGAACCGATCCAACAATGTTGGATTTTTTCACTCGGTACCTTTTACTCGCCCTCAAATGAACGAAAAATTTAACGTCTAAACACATTTGTGATATGTTGACATTGAGAGACAAAATGATATTCAAATGAAATGATACAAATATGCTACTGTTTTTGGAGCACTTAAAAAATTTACATTGTCTCTGGAATCTTAAATTAGACGAATAAAGACAGAGCAATAAGAACAAACTCCATTAAATCTCTCATAATTGATTTACAACTTAGTATTAACAGAAGAAGATATTAATCATAAAACAAACGCAATAAGGACCGCTACACAGCCGCACTCCGCAGCGCACAACCTCGTTGGATGACATTTTCCAGGCAAAGGCAGATGAAAGTTCTGTTCCATGTTATTTAGTCTGTGTCGTGTGAACATCCAATGAAAGTAAAATGAAGCATACACTCTAGTGAACCGTCCTTTACAAAAATTATAAATATTTACGACTATAAATGTAATAAGAGGACATTCATTTTGAATCTAACCCAATTGGTAAACAAATTAATTTCAAATTATTAATCAATTTTCTTTCTGACGTTAGGAATTTTACTGAGAACGATTTTGTATGTTGTATGGCGCTGTCACCCCTTGTCTACGCACAATACATTTCATAATCCAATGTCTTAATTTAAAAATACACCTCCACAAGCTGCCTACCAGAGGCCCTATACTTACCTCCCTCGCGTGTGTGGATGTGCATTGCCAATAGTATGTATTTTGTTTGGTAGCAAGAAACATCATTCCATTAGACAAATTGGATATTGTTTCGTCTGGGTGTTATAAAATATATTGTGTTGTATCCAGAGGTCGTGGGTGCGATCCCACCCGTGGCAAAAAAATATTAGTACGTTTTTTCTGTACAGTTTGTCATGGTCTGGGTGTTTATAAATTATAATAAAAATTATATATCGTTGCTTCTGGTACACATAGTACAAGCCTAGAGCTTAGATTGTGACCAGAGCAATATGTGTAATTTGTCCTACATATTATTATTATTCTGGTACACATAGTACAAGCCCTATATATTATTATCTTTTCACGGAATATTTACATCTAAACTATTGAACCAATTTCGCTGAGGGCCCTTTATTATAGATTGATATGGTGTCAGCAGATACAATTTGGGCACTTATAAATAATGTAAATAATTAAAAAAGAGATGCGTGCTATGGGGTGTCGGTGTGCTTACCATTGGGCGTGGCGGGCAGGCCGTGCGCCATGGTGGGGTCGGACACGCCGCGGCGCGGGCACGGCGGCGCGTCCTCCGCCGGCTCCTGCTTGATGGGCGTCCTGACAACGTGCACCACATTAACTTACGCTCACTCTATACAACTTACATATTATAAGGATATGCTGTAGGTACAAGTACTTGTGAGTTCCCAAAACAAGAGACAGAATGTTCTTAGCTATCCATGGATAGGGATTCTCCGTGCGGGTGGCGGTATCATCTCGTGGGTGTAAGGCAGGGGAATGAACGGCAGCCCATTCCCCGGACTTGAGACCACGAAGTAGGGTTAAAAATTCCCTTTTTAATGTTTGTCTGAACCACGGATTTGAAGTTGTAAAAGGAATTTTTAATAGAATTTGTAATAGTTTATTAATATATATTTTGGCAAATATGATTGCAACAGTAGAATGGTCCAGTTGACACAAAGTTTGTTCAATGTTCAAATCCAAATTTTGACAATTTGACTGTAGTTGTGATGACATTTTTTTTTATTGGAGCACGGCATTTGACTTTGTCTCTACCTGGTCGTGAGCAGATCTACAAAGTCCATGAATGGAGGTCAAACAATAATTGTTCTTAAAGAATATTGATTGCTCCCACTATGCCGGCTAAATGGTGCGATTACGAAATGCGCGGCGACAATGACGAATTGCATTAAGAATATATTTTAATATAATGCTGCCTTATCGTCAGTTCAACCACCCATTTCGTATCCGCACCCTAAAAGAATACTACCACCTCGACAAGAAATCGATGCAGTAGTCTCCTGAAAAACAATGCTACGAACCTATAATCCGCCTCCAAGGTGTCCGACCCGTCGTGTACCACCGACTCTTCCATAAACTCTGTAACACCATCAATCATCATGCATCATTTTTCACTAGCAAGAGACTCATTTCAAATAACCTTATACCACTTGTTAAGTGTTGCCTTCGAATACCATCGGCGGAATGAGGACGGGTTAATCCTCCGCTGGGTTGAGGCCATTTAAACGGTTCTCGGGAGCGAAATAGGCACCCGTAATGGTATTTATTTTATTTATTTGGTTGACCCATGTTCCAAAAAGAATAAAAATCATGTTCAAAAGGGTCTAAGTTAAATTGAAGTCTTAATTTAACCCTTTAGCTATAAGTCGACATTCTAAAATGTGAAATTCTCATTACGAATAATCTTTTTGTACAATATTGAATGTTGAAAATGTTAATTGTGTTTGAGTTTGTATACAATGTTCAAGCTCTCAACTGCATACACCATGGCACCTATGGTATGATATATAGTTACGCAATACTTATAATCTAAATATATACATATAACTCAAAAGTGACTGACTGACATAGTGATCTATCAACGCACAGCCCAAACCACTGGACGGATCGGGCTGAAATTTGGCATGCAGGTAGATGTTATGACGTAGGCATCCGCTAAGAAAAGATTTTGATAAATTCTACTAATTCAAAGGGGATAAAATAGGGGATGAAAGTTTGTATGATAAAAAAATAACTATACCACGCGAACGAAGTCGCGAGCACAGCTAGTGTTATCATATAATACTATATCTATAAATGCATCATTTTCAGTCAGCCTGAGTTGCTGAAAGCATGGTAGTGGTTTCATCACCAGCCAAAGTTAAGCCCAGTTCAGTTTATATGATAAGTTGTATGTAAGAGGATATAATGTCTCACCAAGGGGTTGCTTGTGTGTCTTGGGCGGAGTACAGAGGTACACTATCACATCGGAGGTAGACTTCACGTGCAGGGTGTACGGGGAATTTTCTTTGGTATAAGGTACCTGGGGGAAACACATCATTCTATAAAGCTTATTTACCACCACCACCATGACATCTCTAACTGGGGACATAGGCTTATGATTGTATTCAGAAAAGTTTTGATAAACCAAGACCAGTTAAACTTCAGTTTTCTCCATATTAATATGAAACAAGTGATAAAATAGGCTTATTACCATGTTTAGGTTTTACTTTGTTTAGCAAAATGTTTCTAAATAGTAATGTTATTGTTTTCATTCAAGATTATAAGACTACATAAATAATGAACTCTAGGTTTTATAATTTTATGGATCACCTCACATACCATAATTACTCAAGTATGTCTCACTCTGTTTAATACTTTTTTCATTTGTCATTTGGTAAAAAGAGACATAGTTTGAGTAGCATTTATAACTGATTTAAATAGCTAAGTTGGATAATTTGGTGTATTCGCAATATAACCGGAGAATACACCAAGAGAGAGTGGCTATAGGTGACATTCCTGACAAGCTACTAGCCAACTTCAAGACGATTGTACCCTTTTCTTTTAAATAAAAAAGAAAACTAAGAACTTTGTTTACTTAATTAAGTCATTTTAATTACCTTTAAGTCAACCTTACTATTGAAAAGCTGTTAATAAAGTTTTATTTTAAAAGGTTTTTCTTTTCCATTTTCCGTTTTGTTGAATTAAATAAATTGCGTTACTGCCTTAGGAGTGTGTTATATATGAGTGTGTGTGCACTAACCATGAGATCTGCCTGTAGCGGCGTCTTGATAGGAATGAGCGTTTGGTTGTGGAAGGCTTTGATGCCGAGCAGATCTTTGTCGGTGATGTACGCGAGCGGGTGCGCGCGCATGGCGTTGATGTCGAAGTGCGTCTGCGCCACGAGCAGCGCGCGCGACAGCCGGGCGTCCCGCGCCGCCGCCGCGCGCACCTCGCGCCGCAGCCGCCGCGCCGCCCCGCGCGGTCCCGGCGCCGCACCTCCTGCGACCCACACACTGACACACTGCGCTATCACATGCCATACCACATTCGTTCACATGTAGCAGAACGTGCGCTGGCGGAAGCCACTCTTAAATAATCTGTTACGACTGCCTCTCCTTATTTAAACATATAGGTTCAATCCGCCAAAAACTCCTAGACATAACGAGTAAAAAATTTCGTCCAAAAAATTGGGCCTGTGGTTCTACTAATATAGTTTAATAAAGGAATTCTTACTAAACCATAAATTGTATAATTTTTGCCCTGGGTAGGAATTGAACCCACGACTCCGCCAAAGGCGCAACGACTAGTCTACGGAGGCGGTCATAATACCTATGAACTTGTGTTTCGCTTAGGTTTTCTTAGCGGAGGTATCCCATCGCCCTTTTAAATTTAACGAAATGTTTCGGATTTTTATCCTCCAATAAAGAAATCAGTTGCGAAAGTAACAATATTTTAAAATAAGTTTAATTTAATAACAGAAAATTAAGGCATATTACCTAGTAAATTATTGGGACATAGCACGAAAGAATTAGAAGGAGCGGGTCACTGGAAAGCATAAGTATGAGACAATGTTCTTAGCTATCCGTGGCTTCACTGTGCGGGTGGCGGGTCCATCGCGTGGTTGGAAAGCAGGGAATTGAACTGCAGCGTTCCCGGACTTATATGTATTGTTGTATTGGGTTTACCCAATTAAAAAAATAGCACTGTGACTAGGATATGTGTAAAAATGTAGTAGATACGATTACATGTGTAGTACTTACCACATTTCCACTGGATGTTGTTCTTGGACTTCTTCTCCAAGATGCCGATGCCCTCGAGCACGTTGGTGATGTCATATATGCGTCGCTTCTGCACGCTGAGGCTCTCGGCCGCCACGTTGAGGTCCAGCGCGCCATTGGGCGAGGACTTCAGCAGCGCCACGAACTTCTGCGTCAGCAAACCTAGTGATGTGTCAAACCTGCAATACCAGCGCCCGATCAGCCACGTACCGACGGACGCCTACAACCTACTGAACCGATTGCGTACTTCCTCTACAGCCCACTTGTGGAAAACGCTATACAATACATCGGGGTAACAAACAAACACACAATTCTCCGTAGCTTTACCAAACTGTTGTAGTAACAGTGTAGCTAACGACTACATAGAACAATCCGCCAAGAGGATAGGTTTATTTGAAAAATAAAGAGATCCTATTGATACATGCCTAACTCTAGTCGCTAGCGAGTATAGTCAACTTCTAAGTAAATAACTACATTTGGCAAAGATTCATGGAAACACGTCTCTTTTTCTGGACACGTGTTTTACATGGCGATTTACACCCGTATTCTAAGACGTTTTCTTAACTCCACTCTTCACTCAAGGAGCGTCTGTCTCAACTTGCTTTTTATAGTTGACATTTGGTGGAAAGAGACAGACGTTCCTTGAGTGTAAAGTGGAGTTAAGGATACGTCTTAGAATACGAGGGTTAGTCCCTTACTAGACACTCTTCGTTCCAAGTGACAATTTATTCCTATGCTAGAAAATGGCTATTTAGTCCTTTGCTTGACACTTTTATGGAAGTGGCTATATAACCCTGGGCTGGACACTCACTTTATAATAGCAATTTAGTCCTCTGCTAGACACTGCTGTGGGAGTCGCAATGCATGGGAGGCGATCGTCTCTGGTATTTTAAGTTGTATCGTTGATTCCACTTCTCATTTAAGGAACGCCTATATCTTTCCACCAAATGCCAAATCAAGGAAGATAGAATTAGACAGTCGTTTCTTGAGTGAGAATAGAAGATATAAATTAGAACCAGGTTAGTCATTTTCTAGGCCCTCGTGTTGGGAGTAGGATTGAGTGTTATTTGCCCTAAGTGTCAAAAGTTACCTAGATCGTTCGGTGTACTTTTTCATAGAGCTAGATGGTCTACATGGCGTGAGGACTTTGACCCGTTTCGGAGTCTTGAATTCTACCTTCATCGGCACCACATGACCTTGGCTGGAGCTGCTCTCGCTTAGGTTGAGTCTTCGTTTCACAGCCTGCAAATAATGAGAAAACCCCATTATTTAAGTAGAGGGCGAATGTTATTATGGTTTACATTCTTGTGGGTATTCTTGTTACGAACTTATTATTGTGTTCACATTTAAAATTTAATATAAAAGTTAAAATAATGATGACAATTCACAACTATTGCATTTGCGGTTGCAAACATAGCTCCGGGCTTGTACTGGAAAATATATTAACCGACTAATAAACCTATAGAAACTAACAATTTGGCATTCTTAAAGGTTTGCGCCTTTTGATGCATTTTTCCAACGTATTTTTTATTATAAACTTAGGCTCACAATTATATGAACGAACAAATGAAATTTCTAATTTTATAAACACATTATTCGGGTATAAGACATCGTAAAACAACTCTTGTCGATATCTCAACTCTCGGCGCCTAACACTCCTCACAAACATTTTCAATAAACGTATATTTCACAATTAAATTACTAATGTATTATTAAGATTAGTTAATCATAAACCCAATTTTACTGCAATAAATAACCGGACGTGAAAATAAGATCAACAGATGGGCGTCGTCTAAATGTTTCACGCCATTTTAGGCCAAACGAAAAGGACAGAAAAGGAAACAACCTATGTAAACTCAACCGTTTTCGGTATCCAAATACCCTAACAAATACAGCACTACTAACATCATAATACGTGATATATGATTATTTTACAGCGATGAATGATCGTTTGATTCGCAACAAGCGTCCGGGATAGTGAGACGTGCCACAACCGAAGCACCATTATCGATCATAGACTCGGCTCACCCTCTGTGCGTCGGGGGCGGCCGTACCGTCAGACCCCGCGTCGGTGAGCCCGGCCGCCGCGCCGAACCCTCGGGCGAACGCTGCCAAATTATTTCGTCGGCAGATAATCTTTGGGGATCACACAATTTTCACTCGCTTTTACTTTTGTTTAAGTCGTGATTGCCGTTCTTATTGTTATTAGACAGAGGGGAGGCGCGGGCGACGACCCCTCCCGGCACCCTTCCGCTTTTTAAGTTCTATACATTTAGGTGACATAGTGTAAGTAACTTCAAAGGGATGTCAGTGTGGCGGACGGCCGCGTGCGCGAGGGACCACCGAACATTCGCAAACATCTCTCCCGCGCGGCTTTCAGTAACAAGTCAACACTCACCCCGCGGTACCAATCACTAGTAATAGGCACATTTCACTCCACGTAATTGTAGCTTCGTTCGCACAACTTCAACAGGCACATAGCTAAAATTTATAATAAGGTCGTTGCCCCTTTTAAAGGACGATAACTGCCCCTAGGCTCTGAGTATGAAAGTAATTCGCGTAATTGTACATTTTAACCGACAAAGTTGCATTAGCGTAACACAATGCGTACTGCAGCGGGCCCCACGAGGAAGTGACGCGCGGAGGGTCCCGGCGGCCCCACAATGCTCCACATAAATTACAAAACTACACAAAGGGCATCGAACGAAGGGACCTCTAGCCAAAGAATGCGAGCTTCTTATCTCAACTTTTTGTATTATTATTGCATTTACTATTGTATTTGGCGAGGAATTGTTGAACCCGGCGAGCATGTGCGCCGGAGCAGATGTGCGGCCGAGACGTTAGGCAAGCGGCCGAGACGTTAGGCAAGCGGCCGAGACGTTACAGAGCCAACGCACTGTCTATTGCCGTGCGAAAGTTGCTCCTTAATCAATTCTATACTCAAGGGTTCAACTTTTCATTGTTATACATTTAATGCAAAACCCTTGCCATATGATAATGAGATAGTATGATGACAACCAATGTAGCGGCTAATACTAGAATATAATTATTGTCGGGCACGACGTTTGTATTATATACGACATGTGACCACTATGGACCACAGCGGACGTCGCTATAAACACCAGAAAAAATATACGGTAATGCGGTATATACCTATTGAAATTAATGACATCATAAATTTGATATTGGTTACAAAAATGTTAAGGTAACTATTTCTTACAGTGACGCGCTATGCAGTGGTATATTGTTATGACGATAAGCAAAAACTCGACAAATACAAATCCTGGCCCGCGGAGGAACGGTCTTGTTTATAGTTTTCTCAGAAACCTTTCACATTTGGGTACATACCCCCGTATTCTAAGACGTTTCCTTAACTCCACTCTTCACTTAAGGAGCGTGTGTCTCAACTTGCTTTTTATAGTTGACATTTGGTGGAAAGAGACAGACGTTCCTTGAGTGTAAAGTGGAGTTAAGGATACGTCTTGGAATACGGGGGTAAATCATGATATTTTTGGTTCCTGACTCAGGTCATTTCGTTTTTTTAATGAGGTTATATATAAATTACTAATAACCTCATTAAAAAAAACGTAAGCTTTTTATCAACGATTTAACTAATATAAAATAATTGAACCCAAAAATGACAAAATAGAGATTGTTTGCATCATGCTCCATCTGGTCTTGAGCCTTATTTTACTGAATAACAAATAACAATTAACAATGAAGGTAACATTCGACACATTTTGCATGGGGTTTATATAACGTGCCCAAACGTCCCGTTTATTTTTTTAAACAAAAATGCCACGTTACTGAAAGTTGGCATAAAATTAAACATTTGAAGGGATAAATTATTTTTAAGATGAAAATTTAAATCACTCAGAATACGACAAGTATCCGATGTCGGAATACAAAATCTTTATACAATTTAGTGGTCCTGGTTTATTTTTACATTCACCCCCCTGCCCTGTAAAGATTTACACAAGACAAAGACTAGGTCATCAAGAGTTCTTAAATATGAAACTCGTTACATTTTTTTTATGTTAGACTATTTACACATCTGGTCACAAACTAAGCTCTAGTCTTGTACTATGTGTACCAGAAATTACGATAGAATAGGTGCATATTACATTTAATAAACACCCAGACCATGACAAACTGTACAGAAAAATGTACTAATATTTTTTGCCATGGGTGGGAATCGAACCCACGACACCCGGACACAACGACAAAGACGCAACCACTATTCTACGGAGGCGGTCAATAATGTCCCATTTCTATATCCTACGAGGCGTTGTTGGTTTGAATAACCGTTAGTTTTTTATTTTTTATTATTTCAAACGATATTCTCGTATGGATAGGGAACATAGACCTTCTATGAGGTCAACAGAGTTCAATGTGTGTAAACACCTATAAATACCTTATTGTTTTTCCATACATTTTGTAGGGATATGCCAATGCTGCTAAACAACAGTGCGCTGATTGACCAAAGACAATGTCACAAGCTCCAATAAAAAAAATCCAAAGTTTAATGCTTGATTAAAAAAAAGCGTTCCAGGAGTTCTAATACATTAACCTCTGTTGACCCCAGAGATTTTTTTATCAGTAAAAGAAAGCTGACCAAATTACTGGTCAGCAAATGCTCAGTATGCAGATTATTCAACTAGAATTAAGTAGACTCGCTCCTTAAGCAAATTCATCTTTGATGACCGTTTCATAACTGCATCATTTAGTTTGTCATGGTCTGGGTGTTTATAAAATATAATATGTATTATATCATTGCTTCTGGTACACATAGTGCAAGCCTAAAGCTGAGTTTGTAACTAGAGTAATATGTGTGAATTGTCCCACATATTTATCTGGCATAGTGGTAGCAATTAATGATGTAAAATAACAATGCATTGATGGGTTTTGTGGGGCTGCTAACCATCAGGTAGATTCAAAGTCACATCCCAAGCTCAATTATTTTTTCATTGTGCAATTCTCTCAGATGTTTCAAATCACAAAAAGTCACTCCTTCTGTTTGTCTGCCTGCCCAAACCGAACACAGGTTGAAATAGAACCAAAACAAATTTTTAATATTTGTTTGTATTGTGAATATTCATATTTTTTCTTTCTATTGGAGTTTATGGTTATAGGTATGTACCTATACAAAAAAAAATCATAAATCTAAATCATTTAGTACTAATACATTTCTATTGATTTTTATCTAAAATTTTTACATTCATAATTTATTTCTGAAATCAAACTTTCCCCGTCTATTTTCTGTTGTATAAAACCCAGAGTGATCAACAATCACAATTTACCACTTTTCATAATACCTGGAAAATTATACTTCATATTTGCCATTATTAAATTATGTTTGGAAAATAATATTTATATTTATTAGTATATTTTGCTACACTTATACTTGAAGGTGTTATCATTTCAAAACTAAACAGATATTTTATAAATTGTAAATAAAATGTAAATAGAATCAAGTAAATAACCTTCATGTTATTTTTTTTAATTTCCAAATCTGTGAATGCAGAAGTTAGCCATAAGTTTATATTGTAAGTTTTCCAATAGTTTCTGTGCATATAATGTTGATAATGTTCCTGGCACCTAGCTAGACCTTTCTTCAAGTTCTACCCTGTAGCTAAATTTATACTAATATTGATTTATTTTTTATGGTAGCAACTGTCATTTCTTAGATATATGTTCCCATTATTTTTATAAGCTTAATGCTGCATATAATAAAAAACCCTTACGATTGAAAATTTAGAAAAAAAATAAAACAATGTCTATTAGTTTTATGAGATAACATTAATTAATATTGTTACTGCAATAATGCCTGCTGAAAAGGAAATATATATACACTTTTGGTTTAACATTTTATTTATTTTTTAATTTATTTTAAGCGAACTATAACTTTCAAGACTGTAGAGCCTTCCACTATCATCAAAATTCAAAAAAACGATTCTCTACAATACAAAGAATATATGGAAAAAAAAAATATTTTTACCATTAGAAATTTTGAATGTTGAATTTAAAGTAAAGTCAGCCAGAATTTTTTTGAGTCAATAATCTGAAAAAAATGGTAACATGTAATCAAAGGCAATATTATGTTTTATGTACATAATATAATGCAACCTCAATTTAATTATGACAATAACATGTATATTGCACATACTGTTATTAAATACAGAACAAATCTTATTGTACTTATTTTTATTACATTAAAGTTCACCAGTAAGAATTAGTTGAGAAAAACTTTTATAAATTAATTTACCAAGCATTCCAGCTGACCATATTTAATCAATAAATTATGGATAATTAGTAAGTACTCTCTAAAACAATGTATCTGTTAAAAAGTCATTTTTTAATCAAAGGATGTGAATGATATCACAAAACTTAACTATGATATGTCACTTTGATAATGGTCCCGTCAAAATAAAACAAAAAGATAATGTAAGTGTCCAATAATTTGCATGTTATACAGATGAAAATTGCAACAATTCTTAGCTACACTATAACAAATTAGATTTATATTGTTTAAAGTATATTATAGGTGATAAGTGATGCTTTGGAACTGCAATATAGATGGATAATGAGTGAATATTCTGATATTCCTATGGATTCTACATAAAAATTCAAAATCAAAGAACTTTCATCTAAATTGATTCTAAGATATTAAATAAATATTAATCAATTATGAAATTATTACTAGGTACAAGTGCCTAACCCACCATGATCCACCTTGCACTAATTGAAACCTATATTATCATTGCACTGCCAAAGGGAACTGGTTGCAATAAACATAAATGGTTGTGCATCAAACACTACATTCACACTTTCAAGCATGCCCAAAGAGACAGTGAGCAAAACTTTTGTGTTTGTGGATCATGCTTCTACTTACATATAATTTTATGCTAATTAGACGGCCCAATCTTGTATCTAACAGATATAAACGTGAAATGAATTTTAAGCATAATAGAAGTTGAAATTATGGTATCAATATAATAGAATCCAAGCATTAAAACCCAATTAATGCAGATATTTTACTTTTACAGTAAAATATCAATATATCATTAAATATAGAAGTAGGTCTCCATGCTTTGCTTTAAGTACAATCTATGTAGCACAGTTATCATATCAGCTGATTACATTTGAGCAAGACTATAAGATCTAGATTTTAAAAGCTAAGAGTTTTAATTATAATATCAAATCAAATTCATTGGTCAAAACAAAGGTTCAAAACGTAGATGTTATAAAGTAATTAGTTTGCTTTGTTTCAGCTTACGGTAAACAAATGTTATAATAAATGGTATAATATGTATTAATATTGTTGTTTCTGGTACACATAGTACAAGCCTAGAGCTTAGTTTGTTGTTAGGGCAATTTCCTTCATATTATAATTTAGCAAAAAAAGATAGAAATTATACAACTTGTATAGTGTTTATGGGGGTGTTACTTTTTAATCTTATAATATATAAATATATAATCTTATAAAAAATACAATTCTAGTTTCATGGGTTTCTACCATAATAAATGATATAGACAATTCAACTTCCAGCCACAAGAAGTTAACTCTTCTGCCTCCCAGCCAAGAGATGGACTCAGCACTGGCACATTGGTAACTAAAAACATTGTCTCTAACTCCCCGCCTCACAAATTATGTTATGCATTCAACACTTCCATCAATATGGCATCCATGTATAGCTAACAATGTGTAACTAACTCTCTCTCTCTCTTACTTCCCCAGCCTCCCAACTGCAACCATGTGATGCACTCAGCACTTGCACATTAAATCTATGAACATTATCCCCCCTAACGAATGGCAAGAAAAACTTAATTTTTAAACTACAACATAAACCATAAAGAATATAGCACTAATCAAGTATTTGGTTTGGTTCACTTATTAAGTAGTTTAAATTTATTGTATGATAGCAGTATGGTACCTCAGTGTTTCTGGGTGGCACAGTGGGGGCCTCTCGCCGGATTTGGTGTTGTGGCGTGGCGCCATAGCCGTGGTCCAGCAGGTGGTAGCTGACGTGCTGGCCCGGGCTGCCGTCCAGCAGCGTGAAGCCCGGCGAGCCCGCCCCGCCCCGCAAACCCTCCAAGCTGTCGCCATTCACCCCCCGAGGCATCGCTACACATATACATTACACACTTACTTACGCCCATAATACGGCTTTAATATAAACGACAAATATATAAAGCTTGTTAATATTACGGAAAACCGATCGGCGAAGAGGTTAGGGGAGCCGCGCGCGCGGATTCTTCCAAGCCAAAACGGGTCGATTAAAGCGTAACGTACATTTTCTATTTTCAATAAATATTAGATTCAGAATTTATATTAAAAATTGACAAACCCTCTTGAAGTATATATCAGCTACATTCTAGCGGTAAAAATGAAGGAAACCGTTTTTTACTAACATGACGACGGGATTTTCTCACAGCAGATGGCCGCGTTTATAATGTAAAAATAATTGTACTTACGAAAGGTGTACGAAGTCGATGTCCGTAGTGATGATTAATAAAAAACGACATTAATAATTTGACGCAAACGCTACATTATCGAGTCCTCAAAGTAAAATGTCCGCCGCTTTGGTCTCGGAACGAACTCGTGGACATCGAGGCGCTTTATCGATTGACTTTAATTAAATAACACATTGAAATACATCAAAAATATTTCCCGCCACCAGTGCTTTATTTTCGTTAATAAATACTCATTTTTACAGAAGTATTAATGTAAATTAATTAACCGCGACAAGAAGCTTTTCAGAACATCTGGTTTTGGGTGGCAGACAAGCGACGTAGCAGCGGCGCGCGCGAACTACGCAAACTACGCGCAGGCGCCAAACCAACCCCTAGTCGCGTCGTTTCCAAATTCTTCGGCCCTCCCCTCGCTTTTTGAAGCCATAAAAAATATAACGATATTTTGAATTTTCGTTATAAGGTTTAAAGAGACCGGTTTTCAAGGCGATTTTTGATCGTATTTAATCGACCGTGGCGCAAGATACATTAAATAAAATATGATTGGTTACTTAGTTTTTAAAAATAAATTTAGGTATCCCCATTTAGAAAATAGTACTATCACGCCTTTAGGCTCCGAAAAGGTTAGAAGGTAATACGAATGCATAACTACTGTAGTTGCTTAGTATTCTACTAACAAATTAGGGTAGGTAGGTACCTAATAATTTAATTGTAGGTAATAAATAAAATACCTACCTAGTTTTACTTTTACTTTAAGAATTATATTATTCTTAGTACCTATAAAGTATTACAACAAAATAGTACCTAAGTATCTATAAACTATTATTTTGTTGTTATATTTTATCAGAATAATAGCTAATTGGTCCCCAGATTGCAGGATCAAGATCCTAGTTCAGGGGTTCAGGGTATGAAACTAGATTAAAAATTCATAAGGAAGTTTATAATCTTAACCTAAAAAAATACCCCTGTACTCTAAAGTCGTGTTTTCCACTCCACTTCGCTCAAGGGCGTCTGTCTCTTTCCACTTAATATTAAATCTAAAAAGATTAAATGAGACCTACTTTACTTAAGCGAAAAGTGAAGTTGAATAAGGGGGATAATCGCAAAACTTGAAAAAAAAAAGCAAAATATAGTTGTAAAACTAAGACTAAAACAAAATCTCTATATATCTCTACTTTAATAGCTGTAGGTATAGTATTGATTATTTAAGATACATAAATATGACCATAAGTCATCCTAAACGCAAAAATAATCGACAGTTAATAAAACCTTTAAAATATCTTTAATATATTTTATGAGTTTTATGAAACGGGAGGGAAAAATTGATTTTTTAAAGCGGATGTGGAAATGAATGATCATGAATGAAGCATTGGTTGACAGGAAATAGGTGCGAGTGAGTGAACTATATGCTGGATGATGAGGGAAAGATTGTGAACTTATTGTCGCGTTCAAATTATAACCTACCATTAATAGCCTACGCATTCAATTTTTTATTTAATTTCTACGAGGCGAGGCAGATCATCGTCATTACCACAGAGTTATAAATTAATAATTCATCTTTATTTGGCAAGAATATGGTTACAAATGTGATACATAATAATTTAAGATCTACATGCTCTGCCAGTTTTGGCATGCAAAATGATAAATAACATAAAGTTATTTACGTTAGTTACAAAAATCGCAATACAACTTAAGCTTCAAGCTTCAGACAAACCAACGCGTTTAATCTGCGGCCGCGGTGATCAGTTACTGCAATAGTACTTGTATCGACAGGTTCAAACCAAACGCGTTCTGCGGTTGCACGCGCGATCAGGGGCTTTATTCCGAGTTATGACACGTTCACCGTCGCGTATTTGGCGTAAAGTATGGGTATTGAAATGTAAGTTCTATCTTGTTAATTATAAAGTTGAAACTCCAATGCTCCTCACAAGTTCAAACTTGCGAAGAATTCGTGTATTTCAAGATGGCGGCATTAAAAAAGCCAACCTAATACATACTATATAACCATTGGAATAGAGCTTATATTTCTTTATTATTAGTTTACGCAATCATGTCGTGTTTAACGGTTGTAATTTTGGAATAAGGCCCCAGAGATTGCATTTGCTGTTGGAGAGTGTCGCGCACTCTTGATAATACAACACTTAAAGATGTAACAAGAGGGAAAATAATATTATCTATATATGTCATCACGGGTGCCGTCTAGGCGCTCGAGATCGCCCAGACGGCCTCAGGGTACCCAGAGGAGGAGTTTTTAATCCCACCTCGTTTTAGGCGATGGATGAGTCTACACAGAACAACTGGCTAGCTCGTTGCGATGTTTTGGATAGACTCAATAACCCATCTATAAACCGTTTTACAAGTTGGTATAGTGAATGTGGGACCGAATATTATGATAAAATAATATTGCGCAATATTTAATATTGCGCAATATTATTGGCACTTTAAACTATGGTATAATTTATAAGCCTTTCACTACTATCCATGTTATTAAAAGCTCATGGAGGAGACAGCTCCACTGGGCGCTCTACAAGTGGCATGATATGTATTTATGCTAACGGTGCTATAGCACAGCAAAGTAAGCGACAGTCCACAGTTGCTATTAGTTCTACTGAAGCATAAATCGTAGCTGCTAGCGAGGCAGCAAGGGAGATCATTTGGATAACGAGAATCATACACTTCTTGGAGAGTGTTGATAGAGGAAAAATACTTCCAATAAGATTGCCACATAATTCACCTTATGAAACACAGCAGCGGACAAAGCACATAAAGCTATGGCATTTCTTTGTGAGGTAGTGTATACTAGATGGAGATCTATCCGTTGAGAAGGTAACTACAAAAGATCAAGTTGCTGATTTTTTGACGAAGCCCTTATTTAAACCTTGGCTTCACGGACGACATTAGTTCCTTACCTAACAGCTATATGTAGCCCTAGTGTGAGTTTTTTTAACGTTTACTTTCGCGTTTACTATACTACGGCGTTAACATTTTGACCAATCACACGCTCGCATTTTTATTTAGTAGCATTGAAATTTCAACTCTATAATTAACCGGATAGAACTTATATTTCAATATTTAAAGTTTACGGAACGTCTTGTCGCGTTTAGCGGTTACAAATTCGGAATTTGGCCCCTGAGGACTAAATTCGCCTATAAATTAAATTTTTCGGGTATATGATCGATATATATACCCAAACATGAAGCAATTTTGGAATAAGTCCCCAGGGTACATCCATCATTCATAGGTACCGATTTACATTTTTTATTTATTTTTAACATATTATTATATATATATTTTTAACGCATTAATTTATATTTTTAATCTGTGACAGTTTTTTTTTAAACCGTCAAAAATATAGGCAGTGTATAACATTTCGCAAAATTAGCAGTAGAAAATTGGCGTTATTATCAAGGGACCGTGGAATATGTAAAAAATATTATTATGTAAATATGAGGAAATGTTTCTGAAGAAAGTGGAAATTCTGGGGCAAGTGGTCATTAAGAGTTAGTTGTTATTGGGAAAAGTGAGATTTTCGGAAAAATAAGAATTATGGTAAAGTGGTCTTTGAGGTTTAATAGGGAAAGTGGGAATTACAGAAAAATAGGCATTATGTAAAGTGGGAAATATGGGAACGTGGGAATGGTAAAAAATAGTCGTTGTGTAAAAGTAGGAATATGGGGAAATGACATGCTTATTACAAGAAAGTTGTCATTATAGAAAAGTGGGAATTATAGGAATGCAGTTAATAATGGGAAAATAAGCATTATGAAAAAGTGGAAATTGTAAGAAAGAAGAAGTCATTATGTAAAGGTAAGAAATATGGAAAAATACTTTAGAGAAAGTGGGAACTGTGATAAACTCACAGAATAAACTGAGTTGAAGTTAGTTTGATTATTTTGGAAAAATAGTAATAATAAGGAAATGTGGTTATTATGGTGTAGTGTATGCATGTATATCAATGTATCCTAATATGTATATTGGTATACGGGCATGCCATTTGTCGCCTCCGGCCCACGTAAGCAAGGGGCGCGGGGTGGGGGATGACAGTTGTAACCACAGATAAAATAGAGTTGGTTGTAACCCCGACGCGGAGGACAGTGGATGTGTGACGTGCGTGTGTGCGGAGCCGATAAATGTGTGCCGAAGGGAGTACACTACATATGGGAAAGTGGGCATTGTGGAATATGGTTACCATGAAGTTTGTTTGATTAATTTCCAAAATAATCAAACAAACTTCAAGCTAGATTCTAGCTATCTCACCACCTAAGGCCGATCGTAAGAAAATTCCGTCATAATAGCGTTTAAAAATATAACAAACCTCGCCCCCCTGATCATAAAATATGGACATGGGATTTGAGTAAAAGCTTAAGGTGTGAACTCTTCCCTGTCACTAAGCACTACACAATAGTACCTTAACTAAATAATACTTCGAACGCTCGCCTTTATTTATGAGGACATTGTACACATATTGCCATGAGGCTCTACTATGAGTTTGTGCAAACGTTTTAACTTAGCATTAATATGTTAGGTTCTTCTATCAATAGGAAAGGTTTAGGTATGTATTATAAATTTTAATAGGTACAAAACATCGATATCCTATAAAAATGACATTGAATCATCAGCAACAACATATAACTAAAAAAGGTAAACTTTATTCTCTTGTTTTTCAAATGCTTTTGCTTTTAGTTTTGAAATAATAAACTAAACCTTAGAAAACAAGGCTTTATTCAACAAGAAATTTTAGGTGGCAGTGACAGTCATATTTGACAATAAAATAATAGTTTTAAAGTAAGGCCTCAATTCATGTAAATCATATCATTCTTCGCAGCATCAGAAAGTGATATAGTCACTTAAATATGAAGGGGTTTTAGCATTCCTTCGAGGGCGGAGTGATATTGGAGTAGAATCGGTTGTTTGTCCCGGTTCATGTGAAACTCTACTATTATCTAGATTCATTTCTTGGGACACTGTCTCTTCTCTTACTTCATCATTTAATATATTGGCACCTTCATTTAAATTTAGCACATTTTCACTCCCATTTATGTCAATTGTTTTGTTATCTTTATCTGTACTTTCTAAAATTTCACCCATATTCACAGTAGGTGCTAAATGGCGATTAGATACTGTAGTTTCCCGACCATCATTTAGCCTTATGTATGAATAATGTGGATTTGCTTCAAGTAATTCTACTTCTTCCACAAGTGGCTCATACTTGTTAGATCTATTACACTTTCTCATTAATACAGGCCCAGGATTCATTAGCCAAGAAGGAATAGATTGACCACTTACCGATCTTCTACTAAATTTAAATAAACGTTCGTGTGGTGTTTCATTAGTAGTGGTACAAATTAGGGATCTTATTGAATGCAATGCATCTTGTAATACTGATTCCCACATACTTTCATCCATATACTTAGATTTAATTGCTAGTTGTATAGTTTTCCAAATAGTGCCATTAAGTCGTTCACATTGACCGTTACCTTGTGGATTATAAGAAGTGGTTCTGCTAGTTGCAATACCCTTAGATTGTAAATACTGTTTTAACTCATAGGACATAAATGCTGATCCTCTGTCTGAATGTATATAATTAGGAATTCCAAATGTTGCAAAAAGCTGACTTAAACATTTAATTACAGTTCTTGCAGATACATCACTACATGGAAAAGCAAAAGGAAATCTTGAAAACTCGTCTATGATGGTCAACAAATATTTATTATGTGATTTTGATGGTAAAGGTCCTTTGAAATCTAAAGATAATCGTTCGAATGGATTTGTAGCTTTAACCAATATACCTTTTGTTCTACAAAATCTGGGTTTTACTTCTGCACATATTTTGCAAGAAGACGTCATTGACTTAATGTCGTCGACAGAAAAGGGTAAATTTTTAGATTTTACCCAGTGTAGCATTCTGGTAATGCCTGGATGACATAGAGAGTCATGATGTTTGTAAAGTATAGAAAGGTCTTTAGTACTTGCACATACTCTTGATAATGCATCTGCGACAGTGTTTTCCCGACCAGGCCTGTAGATTATGTCAAATTTATATGATGATAATTCTAATCGCCATCGCAGTACCTTTTCATTTTTAATTTTACTGGAATGATGAATGCTAAACATAAATGAAACTGATTTTTGGTCTGTAATTAAATTAAAATGTTTACCTAATAAATAATGTCTCCATTTTCTTAAAGCCTCAACTATAGCATATGCCTCCTTTTCAATTATAGAGTGTCCTCTTTCAGAATCATTTAAAGTTCTTGAATAAAATGCCACTGGTCTTCCTTCTTGCGAAAGTGTAGCAGCTATTGCAAAATCAGATGCATCAGTTTCAACCGTAAAAGTTATTCCATCAACTATTGAATTAACAACTGATTTTGCAATATCATTCTTTAGATCATTAAAAGATTTTACTGCTTCAGCATTAATAGGAAATGTAGAACATTGTGTTAGGGGCTTAAGTTTTTGCGAAAAGTTAGGTACCCATTTAGAGTAGTGAGAAAACATTCCCATGGTTCTACGTAAAGATGGCATATCATTAGGTAATGGTAAATTTAATAGAGGATTAAGTCTGTCAGCATCAGGTTTAATTGTATTATTTGATATTGTGTATCCTAGTAAATTAATTTGTGTTAATCCATATTTAGATTTTTCATTATTTATAGTAAGATTATACTTTTCAATTATATCTAGAAATCTTTTTAAATTAATATCATGCTCGTATTTAGTTTTTCCACACACAGTAATATCATCAAGATATGCAAATGTGCCATTTAATTTCTCAGATTGAATAATTGATGTTAATGTTCTTTGAAAACTAGCTCCTCCGTTAGTAACACCAAAAGGTATTCTATTGAAATGATATAAATTTCCGCAAGCTTCAAAAGCGGTGTATATTTTATCATTGTCAGTTATGGGAATTTGATGGTAAGCACTTTTCATGTCAATTGTACTGAAAACATTATACTTAGCTACATTCGAAACAACTTCTTCTAAATTTGGAAGAGGAAATGCATCCAATTCAGTAAACCGATTTATTGTTTGAGAGTAATCTATCACTAAACGTTTCTTATGATTTTCATTTGAAACAACCAAAACTTGTGCTCTCCAAGGAGATTGACTGTATTCAATAATTCCTTCATTAAACAATTTTTCAATTTCAGTTTTTATAAATACTTTATCTTGTTCTGAATATCTTCTTGATTTAATGGCAATAGGTTTACAATTAGATGAAAGTCGTGTAAATAGTTTGGCTGGAGGTACTGTAGCGGATGCTAGGCTACATATTTTAAGTGTATCTCTTGAGCCGCCAAAGTGTAATTCAATAGAAGAATGATTATTTAATATATCATGACCTATTATTAGATCTGTACATAGGTTGTTTACAATAAGTAATTTTATATTTTTGTAATTATTGTTTAAAAACTGTAAATTAACAAAACAGCATCCTTGAGCATTAGTACTTAAGGATGTTGATGCCATTCATTGCTATTATTTTCAGCAGATGTGGAATTAATATTGTATGATTGATTTCCGGAGTAGGTTTTTGATTGTTTATTTGCCAATTCTAAAGAACGTGCCTTTTCGATAGCATCATCTAAATTTAAGGTAGAAAATTCCAATAAACGTTGACGAATCGGAGAAGAAACTAAACCAGTAATAAAAGAATCTCTGATATAATCGTTTTTATTTTGTTCTGATGACACCTCTTTAAAATCGCAGTCTTTAGCCAATAATTTTAATACACAAATATACTGATCAATAGATTCATCTTCCTGTTGCCGACGTGTTGCTAATTTATGTCTAGCAAAAATGTCGCTCTTCGGCTTTACGTAAATATTTTGTAGAATTGAAATGGCATTTTCATAAGTTTTACATTCACTAATATAGGAATACACTTTTGATGAAATATGATTTACAAGCAAATTGTACTTTAATTTATCTGTATTGCACTCGTTACTTGCCTCCAGGAAATGTTCAAATGTATGTTTCCAATGCAACCATTCTTCTGTTGCAGAACTGGATGTTTGTTCTATATCCAATCTTTCTGGTCTTAGATACTTTTCCATTTTAAATTATTTTATAATACAATCTTGTTGAATAAATTGAAATAATAAACTAAACCTTAGAAAACAAGGCTTTATTCAACAAGAAATTTTAGGTGGCAGTGACAGTCATATTTGACAATAAAATAATAGTTTTAAAGTAAGGCCTCAATTCATGTAAATCATATCAAGTTTTTAGCATTTTGTGTATTTATATCTCTAATTCCGTGACAATTGTACCTTTCGTTAATTTGACAATGTAACGTTACCTAAAATTTTTAATTATTCGTTTTTACAAGGAGCAAACACATGTATCTACATGTAAAAGTAAATGTGTGGATTGAGGGACCAGTATTAACAAGTCGTATCTCGCAATTTCGTTGACTTTTTTGCTTTATTTCTTTTTACGATACGATATAGGATTGCTAAATTTTCAGTTACTAAAACGTCATGGGGACCTGTTGGATTGTGAAGATTAGGTCCTAAAACGAACAAAAGTTTATGTAAAGTTTGTTATTTTAGTGGGGTGGAGACCGCGTAAAAATTTTCAAATGTGTAAAAATATGGTCACATGGAAATATTCGAGCACGTCAGACATATACGTATATACGCGCAATGCCTTTCTGATAACCGAGAAATATTAATCTGACGATTAATTAGTAGGGGGTGGCCGTAAAAAGTGGTAAAAAAAAGAAAGTTATTTGAGCGTGTCAGATATTCAGAGGGAATGTTAAGCCAAAAAAGTTTCCTATTCAAATGACTGATGATTTGGACGCGACTAAAAGTCATGACCGATTTTTAAAAATAAAAAAAAAGACATTGAAATACTCGAGCGCGTCAGGTATAATGCATACAGATTGTTCACTAGTCGTCCTCAATGATAACATCTGACAATTAAGTATATGGAGGAATATTGTTAATCTGACGATTTATATTTTCTATTTTATTACTGGGTGTAAAAACAAAATAAATAGGTACATATATATAAATATAATTCTATCATGTATTGATATAAAAGTAAATAAAAATAAGTATCTTAATCTTCATCGTCACTTTGTATCAACCTGGTGGTGAGCAGACCTACAACTTGTCGTGTTTAACGTTTGAAAACTCGGAATAAGGCCCCTGGGGCCTTATTCCGAGTTTGCAACCGCTAATCACGACAAGACGTTGCGCAAACTATAAATATGGAAATATAAGCTCTATTCCAATGGTTATATAGTATGTATTAGGTTGGCTATTATAATGCCGCCATCTTATACACGAATTCTTCGCAAGTTTGAACATGTGTGGGGCATTGGAATTTCAACTTTATAATTAACAGGATAAAACTTACATTTCAATACCCGTACTTTACGCAAAATGCGCGACGGTGAACGTGTCAAAACTCGGAATAAAGCCCCTGGTCTTCTTTGACGCGCTCGAGTTTTTATGAGGATTTTTTTTTTTGTTTATCTTATCGGCTGCCCTCAAACACCTATATAAAGGGTTCATATATAGTAGGGGTACATGCATTGTTGGCATGCCCTGCCCTCTAAAACGAAATCCGCCCCTGACTTCTACCCGAAGCGGTAAGGAAGAATGGAGGAAGTCTAAACATTGATCGGGTAGACTTGGCTTGGCACTGCGCAATCGGCCATGCGTAAAGACCGGTCGATCAAATGCTCCAGGATTTAACAGTGTCGTCCACGAAGTTTTAGTGGTGAAGGCTGTGACGGCCGCCATATTGTGTTCTCACCATGGGCGTAGCCAGGGGGGCTGGTTAATTATGCACCCCAGGTACTAATAATGTACAGGTATTAGTAATGGAGTCGGCCCATTGGACCTCCTGTCCCCGAAGTTTCAGGTTGGGTGGGCGGCAGCGTCTTTCCCACATACACAGACATCCGCTATTTGTCGAGCCACGAAGGGAGAATCCAGCATCCTCTGCACCTTCTCGGCGGTGAACTTCGGGACCTTATCGGACGATAGGTAGGCGCTGTCATGTCTTCCTTTCGGGACTCCCGCATAGATGGGATATTCGGCGGAGGCCTTTCCCTCCACGGCCACGTGGTAATGGCGGTTGCTCAATAACGAGGCGAGCAACCGCGTTGCCATAGTCGTGTATTTGCGTAAACCCCATAATCAGTTTTATCGCTATCATAATGTGGTGTCTCGTTCGTTTAATTTTACTTAAAGAGACCAGACACATTCTAACAGCGATTTCTATCGGTTTCTATCACGGTGGTGCAACTTGCATACTTATATCTATAAAGGATTTACATCCAGCCGTTGAATAAAATATTAGAACTATATGATAATCTTAGAATACGATAAAGCGTCTTTCTAGATGATAATATAAAATATTAATAAGTATTTGGTTATGTGGTGTTTGGCTTCTATTTATTTTTATGTATGTGCGGGAGAAATGGACCAATTATTCCCATACCCCACTACTGGTGGCGAATGAGAATGGCTCTATACGAGTGAAGTTAGAAGCCCTAGTTTCTAATACTAGATGGTAGAGGAGTTTGTTTATTTTGTGGCTGCATTCCACGTGGCGCATGGCAACATGACGTAATCTCCTTTGTCCGCTCCACGCTTACCAAATATGGTAGCGAGCGACGGTTGCCATGTCAGCATTTCTGTACAGCCAATAAGAATGCACCAGCGTTTGTGACCCCGACGTGATTTGGTGAATTATGTGGGGGCTGCTGAGGTGAAATGAAAACTCCCACATAGATATATAATATGTATATATTGTCTGTATAAGATACAACTATGCTAGTGCTAGAGTTAAGGCTAGGAGGAGACGCGGTTGGCGAGAGCGGTCTCGCGGTGAGTGCAGGTGCGCGAGCGTTCGCGATGTCGTCCTGGGATGCACTGTATGCGCGTGCGTACGCGATGATGTCCCAGGCTGCACTCTACACCGATGCACCGAAGCGTGCCTCGGCGTGGGCTCCGACGGGGGGAAACGCTGGTGCATTCTTATTGGCTGTACAGAAATGCTGACATGGCAACCGTCGCTCGCTACCATATTTGGTAAGCGTGGAGCGGACAAAGGAGATTACGTCATGTTGCCATGCGCCACGTGGAATGCAGCCACAATTTATTTAAACTTTTTTCAGTATTTTATATTTATGCATTTTTATAAATTCCTTATTAGGATAATCTTATATAAAATTTTTAAAGATAAATATGCAATGATAAAATTCCTGGCGGGCGGGACTCCCCACGAACCTCGCTGTCGCGACAAGGCGCTCAACCGCAGCCAACCTGGTTCCAGTCACCCCTCGCGAATTTCGTCATTGCTTGTATACATCTAGTAGTTATTAATAAATAATAAAGATAAGGCTTTTTCGATGAAATAAATATTAATAATTTATTTGTTTAAGAGATATAGGTTAAATAGATAGATTGAATAGAAGTTGTTTATATATTTTTGTTATAAAAATATACAGAAAGCCATATATTTGACTACGTGGTGGCCGAGTTGGTTAGACATTGGACTTAAAAGCACTTAGGTCCCTGGTTTAATCCCGGTGTGTACCAATGAGTTTTTAATTATGATATAGGTTAAAATATCTCTTAAACAAATAAATGATTTATATTTATTTCATCGAAAAAGCCTTATCCTAAATCTTAATTATTTGTTAATAACTAGTAGAGGAAAATAAAACAAACATATTATTATATAAGAACCTAAATTTATTTGTAAATATACTGAAATTCACATAGAAGAAGTAAATGCCACCAGTGGTGGCGATTGGGAGAAAATTCGTGTCGATTGCCACCCGTATGGGAATAATCGAAAATGACGGGCTAGCCTTATACTAAATATAGTATTTTTTTGACTACGCATAAATACCTGTAAAGGTTTACATGAAATAAATATTTTGACTTTGAAACGCGTGTATCCTACCTATTCCTTTTATATAGTGCATTAGCTTTTTCCCGATAGCGATTTCGCACGCATCAAATAGTTAAAAAAAATGTGTTTCTTTAATACTCAAATTTCAAGTTTCTCTCTAAAGTGGCTGCTGAGATTAAATTATTTCTGTAATAAAACCTTAGCATACCTCCTATTCTCCCATTTTTTTTTGTTATACGGAACCGAAGTGCGAACAGAATTCGCACTTGACCGCTATTTCTATTAAGTTAAAAATAATAGGTATATTAAAATAGTAAATTGTTTAATATACCTATAGGATAGATGCACGAGACTCTTAAAATAGAAACCCTGTAGGTGTATCTGCACTCCTATAATAGTTATGTCTCAAAATGATACCTATATCCTAAGTTCTTTGCAAGGTCTTAAGCTATGTCCATATCAAATTGTATCTAAATCACGCGGGAACTTATTAATCTGAGGTGAAAACGTAACATACAGTTACTTTTGCATTTATAATACTAGCTGATTCCCACAAACCCTGCGCGTGTAATTTATAAAAAAACATTTTTGAAAAAAAATAGTCTATGTAATTCTGTGACCGCTAAACTACCACTATGCAAAAAATATATTGATGGTGTGATATAAAAAAACGTACATTTTCTGGGGTAAAATGTATTGTATTGCCTTCGTGCTATTCCCGACTATAATCTATTTCCGTGTCAAATTTCAATAAGATCACCCAAACTTCCGCATTTATAATATTGATAGTATGGATTATCTATGGCATCTATGAACAAACCATACTGCCACTACTTATATGTTCAGTGACTACCACAATACTTCGGCCCTTGGTGCCAAAGTGCAATACTTTGATTAGTCCTTGTTCAAGAATTCTTAAAGCTAAATAAAAAGTATTAAGTAACAACAATATAATATAATAATGTATATCTTAAATGTCTATAATCACAAATACTTCAAACTTATTGTCCTTGGGCTCGTCGATGACCTGCATGGCCGAGTAAGTGATAGCTTTGACCTCCGACCCCTGAGGGTGCTTCCCGATCTCAAACTCCTCTCCGTAGCACTTACAACTGATTCGGAACTCTTCGGTGTTAAACTCCGTGATGGTAAGTTTCTTACATATTAAGTTGGGTTCAGCGCAGAACAGAAATAGCAATTCGTCCAAGAAGTGATAGAGTAGTCCCATTATATCGTCTGCGTTTGCTTCAATAACATGAATTTCTTTCATTTGCACATAGTTCAACTCGGTCATGTAGCCGAACATAGCCATGCCGCACTGCTCGAACGCTTCTTGCAAGCTGTCTCCCCAAGCATGTAACCTGAATGACAAATAACAGGATTCTTTTGAAATCATCAAATAAAATGTATGTCAGCAACTTCTACAATATTTCTTGTTAAATAGATATGGTGGTTGCGATTTTACTTATAAGGTACTCATAAGTACGTATAGTTAAAGCAATGGCAAGTTAAATGTATGTCGGAGAGGCAATGGTGAGTTGGAATCCGGGCCATGGAGTGGTTCAGAGCCCCCTCGTATCTGTCGAGTTGACCCCAAGTGGACTGGGGCGGTGTCATGAGGATGGGACATTTTTTTCACCAAAATAAAATGATATAGAATGCGGTTGCTTAATGATATAATAAAAACCTAAATAATATAATAAAAATGGTGGCGAAAGTAAGGGTGTATTTAACCAGATTTGGGTGGCATTAATACACACCATAATTTATACTTATAAGAGTTCCGGCAGTGAGGATGGTCATTGAGATCTCGGTCTTCATAATAATAATCGTATTACCAATATTATGAATATTAGCTCTTCAAGGTCTTCTCTTTTCATTAATATCTCATAAAGTACCTTTATGTGTAGTTCTGTACATTGGTACAGTAACCAATTACCTACTTTATTGTAAAATAATATATTATAGGGTTGTTCTGCGCATGCTCGTAGGATGAGAGCATTTTCATGCTACCATGCTTTCAGGCACAGGTAAGACAATAACAATGCCCCCCATAGTTTTTTACCTGCTGGTACCTTTTTTCGACATCACAGTTAGTGTGTACGCCCTTGCTATGATGATAGATGCTTCGCGGCACCCTTGTACATAACGAATGAAAAGTCAATGGAATCAGCTAACTACCTTACACTAGTTGATTATGTAGCATACGTTCGATGGGTATTATTTGCATACAGCGCGTTGAATTTATATAATGAATCTAATGAAAAAAATATCTATGATATACTTTTGGTGATGAATAGCAGCCTAACCAAACGCACTCTAACACCTTATTGTATATATTTCTTGACTTTTCATAAATATAAAAAGATTTACATAAAATATAGATACAATTAGATTTACATATAACATTAGTGCTAAGAATGTTCTAGATACTTACTGTACATCAGCAGTGTGATCCAAATCTGCAACAATAGAAATAAAAATATATTAAAAAAAAAAACTATAATGTCTATCGCAGCTGTGACGTCATACCTAAATATAATATACCCAGTGACATATCTCATTCCCCCTTTCCCATATAAAACCATGGGATACAATCCTGATCCCTGATCTTTTTGCGGGTCTGCAATTGCGGGTTTCGTGGTAATTGGAGAATTTAAAATGTTTTATTTTGTATAATGATTCTTTGAGGGTAGCCCGAAGACTGTAGACGCGTGTGTCTATTACAGTTATCAAATTTAATTTTATTGAATATTATTGTGTAAAAGTGTACTAATTTTGTAGAATAAGCATTCGTATAGTAATATTAAGTGTGAGAAGTGTAGTATTTACGCAGTGATCTTGGTGTTTGTGCTATCTCAATGAATCCCTTTAAATTCAGTAAAATGGCGGTACCCATTTTAACAAATGTACATATTTTTTTAAATTAAAAACTCATTGGTACACACCGGGATTATAAACCAGAACCAGGGACCTAAGTGTTTTTAAGTCCAAGGTCTAACCAACTCGGCCACCACGTATATAACATATAAAAAGATATTTAAAACGCAGTCTTTTTACTCTATTCAACAACAAGTTGTGTATTTTCTTCCCTGAACTCTCTAAATAAATTAAAAAAACTTTTTGTTACTAAAAGATAAAATTAAGCTTGATGTACAAGCTCTGCTGCTTCCCTTAACGGGAAAAGTAAGAGTGGTATTAAAGGTAGATGTCTTGCTTGTTGCTATCTAAGAAAATTGAATCTGAAATTTAAGATATTTGGGTGTAGCAGGTTCGTTCGAAACAGAGTTTAATATGCAGAATTATGCAGTTTCTCCGCTTCTGATCTCAACCATTTAAGTTTATCACGTAAAGGCGTTTTGTGGTAAAAATGAACCTGATGCATGCGTTGAGTAGACATTTCATTTTATTAAGCAAATTTTCTGAAAGGTCCACACAGCCCATGTCACCATAATCCAGTAAGGGAAGCAGCAGAGCTTTGTACAAGCTTAATTTTAGCTTTTGGCAAAAGTGTTTTAATTTATTTAGAGAGTGCAAGAAAGAAAAAATATTATTTATATGAAGATTGCTATCAATTAGAGATGTGCCGAATAGTCGGCGACTAGTCGGTAAAGCCGACTATCCGGCAATTATCATAGTCGGCGACTATTCGGCAAAGAGCGCCGACTATCCGGCTTCTTACTTTGTATATATTTCTCAGTATATGTATGTAGGGGAAATTACATTATTTAAAAACCTTGATTATTTATAAATATTTTTATTTTATAATCAATCAGTCACATTTTAAAATGAAAAGCAAAGCAACCTTTCCTTTGGTAATAAGTTCTTAAAATTTCTTGCTTGTAAAGAAACTATAACTAAGACATATTTATTAAACAAAATTAGTTTCTTAATTAACAAATAAAACAATATAATATATTCTTATATTCAGTAAACATTTATAGTTATTTCTTATTTAAATAAAATAACAGGATTTTTCTTATTAATAAACTAAGTAGGTAATATTAAATCAATATTGCATGTACATGATGTACAGAAAAAAAAATATCCAAAAACACATAACCTAATCAAATCAAATTGTGACAAACAAAAATATTATCATCTCCTTATATTTTTTATTTTATTAAAGGTAAATTATGATAAAAAGACTAAAGCTTCTGTGCTTTCTGGCAGCAATCGATTTCGGCGGCGCGGTTTTTGCGACTACGCGCGAATCAGCTGTAAACGAAACGTTATGGAAATCCCCGAAACCGTGATCGGCTTGGCCGAGTCGGCCTCTTTACATCGGCCAAAGTCATATTAGGGATCATAACAGTTGTTGGGTAAAAAAATTTACCGCTTTTAATAAAAAAAATAACAAAATACGTGGGTCACCCTATTCTATGCTTGTATATGAACTGATATTTCAACACTTGTATATGAAGATTTATATTTTTTTTAATATTAAACGGATTCAAAATGAGGTTTGCGTGGTTTGTAGGAAAGTTTCCATTAACGTCTGTTTACATTTCCTCACTTTGACTATATGCCAATTTGACACTAACAGAATTAATAAAATATGCTGTCTACTGTTTTGTGCATACCATTTGTCGATGATATACTCTTTATTGATTGACTTACACCTTGCATACTCCCTTAAAAAAAAACTATGTATTTGACTTTTATTGGGTTTCATATATTGTCAAAAAAAAAGAGACTATTATAAAAATATTGCCATAATCTTAAATTAAAAATTTATAAGTCACACCAGTATATAAAAAATGCCTCCATTCCTTTATCTTCGCCAGGCACATTTTCAAGTTACATACACATAACATTCTGCATTTCTGCTGCCACTTCCCCTACTAAAATTTTACCAAATTTACTACCACAACCGATGGGCCGTTTCTAAATAACGAGTACCTACCTAATTAATTTGTAGCAACAAAGCAGTTTTTCGTGCAAACCAACACACTCGACACTGGCAGTCTTTCTCCGTTTAAATACTCTTCGAGTCCTTGCCATTATCTAAAAGAAGTATAAACAAAAATAATTCTAATATAAAGTGTAAACACAACAACACAAACTTACATTCATACTTTATTGGCGGCAATATCAAATCATCATGAGAAATTTCTCCTAATTCAGCGTCCATCCTTTTCTTTTATTGTACAAGATTATCGTATTAATTTTTAGATACGTTTATGAGTAATAATAGAAAAATATAATCAATTTGTTTCTACCACAGAAATAGAAGGAAAGTAATCACAGATTAAATATAAATAAACGTTCCGACGGGAGCGCGGGCAGTTTTTTGTGGTGCCATCAAAAACCAGCGCGACCGCCCGTTTCAACACAGCCTTGTCATTTTATTTAGCGATACTAAAATGCAGATCTGAAACGGTCGGAGTTGATTTTTAATGCCACTTTTTGACAAGAAACACTATTTTGAATTAAATAATTGAAATTACAAATATTACTACCTTATCATTATATAATAAATCAATATTTTTTAATTAACTATTATTTAAATACAATAATTTTATAATATCAAAATATTAATTTAATAAACAACCTCAAACTAAACATACTAAAGCTGAATTTAGTTACACAATACTTTGGCATAGAATCAACCATTTGTAGATGGATACAAAATATGCTTAGGAGTAGAATGGTTATATCACAACTACTCGGAGATGAAATGATGATACCTACAACCAAAGGATGTCCACAGGGTGGAGTACTTTCTCCTTTGCTGTGGAGCCTTGTTGTAGACTCAATTCTAACAAAACTAAACGTTGGCCCATATTATACAGTAGGATATGCTGATGACCTAGTTATAATGGTAAACGGTAAATTTGTAGGCACAACAATAAGTGTAGCACAAAAGGCTCTGGGAACTGTTGAAGAATGGTGTAACTCTCAACATCTGTCAATAAACCCGAGTAAAACTTCAGCATTGCTGTTCACAAGGAAAAGAGACCTAACGGGACTGATAATAAAAATATATCTAATATATCTTTAAAGTTATACGGGTCTGAACTACAATGGTCCACTGACGTAAAATATCTCGGTCTTACTCTAGATAAAAGCCTTACATGGAAACTACATGTTGACATGTTAATAAAAAGGGCAATAAGGGTATTTGCTATGTGTCGATCGGCATATGGCAAAACATGGGGACTAAAACCAACAGTAATGAAGTGGATATACAATACCATGGTAACGCCGATACTAACATATGGAAGTATTGTGTGGTGGCCACGGACTAAGCTTGATATCTGTCAAAAAGACCTAGCTAAGTTACAACGATTGGCATGTATGTCTATTTCAGGTGCCTTTAAAACAACACCGACGGCAGCTATGGAGGTACTATTAAATCTTAAACCTTTACACTTGATAATAGAAATGGAGGCAAGGAAATCACTTTACCGACTACGGAATAATAAAGAGTGGTATCCAAATATGCCCCAAACTATTCACACTAGGATGGAAACTGACAACAATCTCGATAGGATTCTTGAAATGTGCGCTGACAACATTTCGACTATTCGAATCTTTAAAAGGAACTACAAAACATATTTCCCGTCACGGGACGAATGGGAAAATGGTTCTAAACCCGACAGTAAATGTCAAAACTGGTATACTGATGGATCAAAGATGCAGTCAGGAACGGGTGCAGGAATACATACTAATGGTCATGATATTCATGTAAGCATGGGACATTACCCTACAGTTTTCCAAGCAGAACTGTATGCGATAATAGTATCTGCAAAGAAGATCCTAGACATGAGATCACATGGAGAAAACATAAATATTCTCAGCGACAGCCAAGCAGCACTTAAAGCTCTGAGCTCGTATGAGACCAGATCTGGGCTGGTTTTGGAATGTGTTAAACTGTTGAATAAAATCGGCAGGAACAACAGGGTAAGACTGGCCTGGGTGCCGGGACATATGGGCATCGAAGGCAATGAAAGGGCAGACCAACTTGCTAAAATGGGTTCGGAAACTCCCTTAATTGGACCTGAACCATTTATAGGCATACCCAACATAACAATAATTAATGCATTAAAAAAGTTTGCTGAGGACAAACACACAAGATGGTGGTTAACGCAGCAAGGCCTAATACATTCCAAGAAATTCATTGGTATGAGGGCAATAGGCCTGGATAAGATATGGAAATTCAACAGAAGTCAAATAAGGCTACTGGTGGGAGTGTTCTCAGGACACTATACAACCAACAAACACCTCTATACTATAGGAGTAAGAGATGATCCCACATGCAGATTCTGTGGTAAGGAGCCCGAATCCATGCGGCACCTACTGTGCGACTGTGACGCTAGGGCCATCCAAAGAATAAAATACCTAGGACAGGCTTATCCGGATCCAGAAAGCTACAGGCTAATCGACTTTGGTGATGTCCTTAAATATGTCAACAACATATTTGGGGACGATACTGAGGTGTGTGGATAATAGGAATGGGGAACACACAAAAGATCCCGACACAAAAGAAGGGTCGAAGTGTTTTTGACTGATGTCAACCCCAAAACCAATAAGATAAGATACACCATACTTATTTTTTAGGTTTAATAGAACTTAAGAAGAACGAAAGCAGATGTGAATATATAAAATAATTAATTAAATTCCAATTTGTAGATAGATATTCACATGTAAACAAACATCTGTCAAAAAGTAGCCTGGCTAACTTTTTCTGTTAAAATTTCTGTACGCGGAACGATTGGTGGTAACTTGAATTGCTAACATTTCCAGGCGCTGGAACGGGATCGGAACGCGAACATAGAGTACTACAAAACGACAGCCTCCGTAGACTAGTGGTTGCGTCTTTGGCGTTGTATCCGGAGGTCGTGGGTTCGATTCCCACCCATGGCAAAAAATATTAGTACGTTTTTTCTGTACAGTTTGTCATGGTCTGGGTGTTTATAAAATATAATATGTATTATATCGTTGCTTCTGGTACACATAGTACAAGCCTAGAGCTTAGTTTGTGACCAGGGGCCTTATTCCGAGTTTGCAACCGCTAATCACGACAAGACGTTGCGCAAACTATAAATATGGAAATATAAGCTCTATTCCGATGGTTTTAGAGTATGTATTAGATTGGCTTTTATAATGCAGCCATGTTGAAATACACGAATTCTTCGCAAGTGTATGCATTGGAATTTCAACTTTATAATTAACAGCATAGAACTTACATTTCAATACAAAAACTTTACGCAAAATGCGCGACGGTGAACGTGTCAAAACTCGGAATAAAGCCCCAGAGCATATGTGTAATTTGTCCTACAAATTATAAAAAAAAAAAAAATCTATGGAAAGTACTACGTATAGCCACAGATTAAATAGAGTACTACGTACAGATGATAATCTTCCATACAAATTCATATTGGGCTTTATTCCGAGTTTTGACACGTTCACCGTCGCGAATTTCACCGTAAAGTACGGGTATTGAAATATAATTTCTATTCAGTTAATTATAAAGTTGAAATTCCAATGCTCATAAGATGTTCAAACTTGCGAAGAATTCGTGTATTTCAAGATGGCGGCATTATTATAGCGAACCTAATACATACTATATAACCATTGGAATAGAACTTATATTTCCATATTTATAGTTTGCGCAACGTCTTGTCGTGATTAGCGGTTGCAAACTCGGAATAAGGCCCATTATATATATAACTCTGTGATTCAATCTCATTTCTTACACACTCGGCGCCCGTTCGTTTTGGGAATGAAATATGATCACAATTATCATGATGACATTATGCGAACTTTTTGGTTAGTTTCACTCACAAATGCCACAATTACTGCAGACAACGTTTAAAACCCAAGTCGATAGGTGAGGCGTTGTGATCTTATTTTGACATTTGTGATTGTGGCAGTTGTTGTTGTTTTGAACGTCGCAGCCGTCTGATATTTTTAGGATCAAATTTATTGTATATTAAATCGAAATGGTTTTTGAAAGATTTTTCAAATAAAATTAGTGGATTGTACGACTTAGGCCCGGTTTCTTAAAGGATAGTCATCTTAACTAATTGTTAAATAATGACAGTTATGGCGTCTTTTATATAAATTTGAAATATGTTTTGACAAAAATCTTATAGAACACCCGCTATTTTTAACTATAGTTACGTAAACTATCCATCAAGAAACCGGCTCTTAACCTATATTTTACTTGACAAGTGACAGTTGACAGATTCGTGATAACAATTCGTGATTAGTGGTAAGTGTGGCATAGTGAGTGAAACTAACCAAAAAAAAAACGCAAGTTCGCATAATGTCATCATTATCATTATGATCATATTTCATTCCCAAAATGAACGGGCCCATTGGGATCAGTTCGCGGTAGCATTCTGGGCCAAAAAAACGGGCAATGTGGCAGATGACAACGCCAATTTTGCTTTAATATATTAATACCTTATGTATAAATAAATAAATACGTTTATTATTTCTTCTATAACGATGAGTAAATTAAATTAGGTTATGCATGGTGGCAGTTCATAGAGCAACGCGGCCACCGACTAAATATATATTGAAAAATGCAAGATATTTTGAAAATACTGGATTGGTCGTTTCAAGCCTCTTAGATAAAGAGTCACTTGAAATAAGAAAGAAAAAGATTAATATACTTATAGAAGCCAGGAAAAATGGTCATAGAGCAAACCTAATAAACAATAAATTAATCATAAATGGTGCTGAACACAAATTAAATAATGAATTTTATAAAAATATATCTAAAGAATCGAGCCAAATTTCAGTGACTGAGAATGATATCAATCATAACAATTTGGCAACAATTTCAAAACAAGATATAGAACAATTAAATGATAATTTTCGTCACTAACTTTAATATACTATTTCAGAATATAAGAAGTATTAATAATAAACAATATCTTTTAGAAAGCTTAACAGAAGAAGAAACAAACATTTAAGCCATTTGCCTCTCAGAAACATGGATAACAATACGCAAATTAAATATTTTAAAAGTGAATGGTTATAAATTAGCATCAAGTTACTGTAGATCTAATCGTGAAGGAGGAGGAGTGTGTATACTGCTAAAAGACAATATTAAATTTAAGGAACGAAGTGATATTTTAGATATGTCAATATAATTTATATTGGAAACCTGTGCAATAGAGTTACCTAAGATTAATACACTTTTAATTATATTAAATTGGCCAAATAGAAACAGACAAGCAAATTCATTTTTTGAAATATTAAATAAACTCTTACAGCTAGTACTTTTAAAAGATAGAGGTAAAAATATAATAATAGGAGGAGACTTTAATGTAAATATTCTAGAACAAAATACAACTACCACCAGTCTATTAAATCTCATGAAAAATTCAATTTCATTCAAACTTTTCATCCGTGGTAGCGACCTCAGCATCGCTACCACGGATCGCTGGTTTTTTTTAGCCCAGCGGCTACATTCTATTTCTTATAACGTGAGCGTTAGATTGTCAAAATAACGAATTCCGTTATAAGCGCTCTCTCCTCCAATCAGCGAAGATTAAAAAACTCCTCTGATTGGAGGAGAGCGCGCTTATAGCGGAAATCGTTATTTTGACAATCTAACGATTGCGTTATAAGAAACAGAATGCGGCCGCAGGGGCATTATTCCGAGTTTTGACACGTACACCGTCGCTCATTTTGCGTAAAGTCCGGATATTGAAATGTAAGTTCTATCCTGTAAATTATAAAGTTGAAATTCCAATCCTCCACACATGTTCAAACTTGCGAAGAATTCGTGTATTTCAAGATGGCGGCATTATAATAGCCAACCTAATACATACTATATAACCATTGGAATAGAGCTTATATTTCCATATTTTTAGTTTGCGCAACGTCTTGTCGTGATTAGCGGTTGCAAACTCGGAATAAGGCCATTCATGTTACCACCAATCGTTCCGCGAACAGAAATTTTAACACGAAAAGTTAGCCAGGCTACTTTTTGACAGATGTTTGTTTACATGTGAATATCTATCTACAAATTGGATTTTAATTAATTATTTTTTTATATTCATGTCTGCTTTAGTTTTAAAAGTTCGATTAAACCTAAAAAAAATATATGGTGTAACTAAATTCAGCTTTGGTATGTTTAGTTTAAGGTTGTTAATTAAATTAATATTGTGATATTATAAAATTATTGTATTTAAATAATAGTTAATTAAAAAATATTGATTTATTATATAATTGTAGTAATATTTTTAATTTCAATTATTTAATTCTTTTGAATTATATAATAATATAGTGCTTCTTGTCGGTCGTTTCCTGCAGTTTAGCATCGCTAAAAAAAATTACAAGGCTGGGTTGAACGGGCGGTCGCGCTGGGGCTCTAGAGAAAAAGCAGGCGAGGCGACATGTCACGTCGCCTTCAATCAAAACTGTATAGACTTTGACAGGTGACAGCGTACCTCACGTCTACTGTCACTGTCAAAATCCATACGTTCTTGATTGAGGCGACGTGTCGTGTCGCCTTCAATCAAAACTGTATAGATTTTGGCAGGTGACAGCGTACCTCACGCCTACTGTCACTGTCAAAATCCATACGTTTTTGACTGAGGCGCTTTTTTTCTAGAACCCTAGGTCTTTGATAGCACCATGATAAACTGCCCGCGCTACCGGTCGGAACGTACAATATTTTTTTATTTGTTTTGACTTTTATTTCAAAATATTTTTTTTTGTTATTATTAATGTCAAATTTTAATTTCATTCCATTTCTCATTTGTTGCAGTTTTTCTCCCTAAAACTTCTACTAAAACCCGTTTTTTTTAATAATCCTATTTCCTAAACCTAAAATAAGTAATTTTATATAAATGGATCCCATCGCTGTCTTACAAAGTCGTATCGAACAATTAGAAGCAAAACTTGGCATGTCTACTATAGATGGTCAACAAGTTGATGGTACAGTCGTTGAAAATTTAGCAAATGCCGTCACCGCTATTCAAAATTCCATCACGGAACATGAGAAGCTCAATGAGGCAAAACAACGAGCTACTGAAATTAACAAATATACAGATTCAAACTTTATAGAAAAGGTTTGTACATTTTATAAAGTTTTCTACCTACTGCAGCCTTACAGCTTAGGTATTACAATGAGTTCAAAAGGGTCTAGCTAGGGTATGTTTAGTATTTTACCTAAATTAGATGTAAATTGCCAGGTATCTGGCTGACTAGAGTTTGTCTAGTATTTTTTACTTAAATTAGAGATTAAACTGCTACATGACATATAATAAATTAATTATTTATTTCATAAAATTAGGTAACAGTTATTAGATAAAAAATAACAATTATATTAAAAACTAAAAAAAAAAAGTTAATTGGATGAGCGCAGTGTTCCGAGGACACAGGCTGACCCTTTGAATAAAGTACTCCTTACTACTCTTTACTTGGGGTCACCCATCACTAAACAGAGCTTATCACCAAGCTCGCGGGAGAATGCCAGAGCGTCCTCAAACCACGTGCCAATTGTTTCTATTGCAAATGGAATGAAATGATGGTTGATTATGATGATGGTAACAGTTATATGTATATAGTATACTGTTCCCACTTTAGTTTACATTAAATGTAATGTTAAGGTTTTAATTAAATGGATACTTATTCAATAATTTCAGTGAGTATTCTTGGGGACTATAGAAAATCATAATAATATGTCAAAAATAACTTTGCCATTTATATTTAGAATGACTTTTATGGACATTTAATATCTTTAGAATTGTGCATATTCTATAAGATACAAAAATACCTACCTATATAAAAATAGGTAATCACAAATGCTTTTATTGACATGAAAGTTCACTTAAATGGCTTAGTCGTTGTACCTAATGCCATGGAAGCTAAAGTCATAAGATTGCTTCCCACCTTTTTTTTATTCCATTTTTCATTTAAATTTTAGTCATATTGTATATAATGTGATTTGGTTACAGCTTCAAGAAAATGATATGAAGGTAGGAGAAGTGGTTGCAGCTGAGTCCATGATTGGGCATCATTGTCACTGCATGCAGCGCTGTAAGCAGGTTTGTGTTTATGTCATATTGCTACTTATAGTTTTTACTTTTTATTGCCATACATTATTTATAAAGTTATTCCTTAACCTTTTGTATGCTAAAACCTCCCCTAACGCTTAACCGCCAGGTGGGTGATGTACAGCGACTGATAGGTGCTTGAGGCGGGACTTACCTTTTAATGAAAATGTGCTTTCTTTGGTACATGCTATAAAGTGGATAATATTACTTTTTTATTTTATATAATGATAATAATAGTTCTGTCACACTCCTCTTTATTTTGTAACTTTCTGTGAATATGTTGTTGTCACATGTATGTATATTGTTAAAATTTGTTTTCTGTTAATTTGTGTTCAATAAATATTATTGAAAGCCAGTTAACTATTAATATTTTAGTATACATTTAAGGGCGATTCTCTGTAAACTCGTAATGGCCCATACAGATGCTGTCCGGGCAATTTTTTTTAGCATTTTCTTAAAAAAATCATATTATGGTTTACGAAAGTAACTATTTATTTTAGTACATAAGAGGGCTAATTAAATTTATATGTATTTTGAAAGTTATTTGTAATTTTCAAAAAAATCATGGCAGGGGACTGTTTGGTGCAACAGGGGACTGTTTTTATTGTGACAGGAGACTGTTAAATGAGATGAAGGACTGTTTTATATAGAAATAAGTCATATTATTAGTATCAATAATTTATTGTTTTTATGCCATTTTTACTTAATAACATACAAATAGTTATATTTCCAAAGTTTCCTAAGAAACAACAATACAAAAGCCTAACTTCCGTACAAAATCAAAAAAATATATAAATCAATAGAGTATCTAATAGAAACATTTTGTACTTAACCCAAGATCAACTTTGAGTTTAATTATTATTAATTATTAAATGCCATGCATTCTTTCATTAATAACATTACTCATAAATAACTTTTTCGCAAAACAATAATAAATGTAATTTCAAATAAATCTTAAAAGATTTCTTTTATCAAATCAGCTACATAGATAATTATAATAAGCTGAATTTAGTATTAGAAAAATATTAGCTCTCGAAAACATAGGGCTTATAAAATATTCTCTTCCCCTTAAAATCAAGTCAGGATTATCCAACTTTTGGACAACTTATCAAATGACACACCTGAAATGTCTGTGTCATCTATTTTAAATGTTCATACTTTTTTCTGAGACGAGACAATGTTCTTAGCTATCCATGGATTCACCATGCGGGTGCCGGGTTCATCACGGAAGGAAGACAGGGGAATGAACTGCAGCATTCCCGGACTTGAGACCGTGAAGTAGGTTTAAAGGCCTTTTGAACTCTCACCTGCACTGTGTTCACTACCCTCTTTACTCAACCAAATATTATATGATCCTGTTCACCCATCTTGGAAACACATTCCATATAAGTTCCGACGCCTGATCTCGGAAAGCCAAGATCCTTCAATAGACGATGCAAAGACTTTGCTGGAATTCCTCTTGCACCAACTTCCACTGCCGAAAGTATACAGTAGACTGGAAGGTACCTGGCTGTTAATATCTTTTTTGGAATCAGGGTTATCAAGAGACTAACAAATTAAGTTTGTGCCCCTTCCAAGTTGATTCTTTAATAGGGGGATGCTAAGACGCGTCCTGATGATGTTGATGGACTCCTGGTTGGTGTCACATGTAGGTGTACCTTGGGACATATGAGAGTCAGCTCTATCCGCAGTACTGACCGAAGAACTTACACAGACGGCTGTCGTGCTTCGCTTCCTTCATGTGCTTTTAAATGTTTCTTGAACCAGGCTTTTCTCTTGTAAATTTTCTCGCACGTAGGGCATTTCAAATCCGTGTTCTCACCAAGGTCGTTATTTAAAGACTTTTGGTAAGTTCTCTCCCCCCCCCCCCCCCTCTCGAACTTTAGAAAAGTAACCCATAAGTGTTAATATCAATACAGAAGATTCAATTTCTTTTTCTGATTTGGAATCCATTTTCTACTGTCATCTGGGTTTTAGGTCAAAGTTGATACTGCCAATCTTCATTGACTTCTGATACTTCATTGTTAGGGTTTTACATTTAGCTGGGAGACCGAGGATAAAGCTGGAATACCTGCAACCTGATGCACTTTTAAATATTGATCAATATATGACATCTACAGTTCCCTGGCATGTAGAACAGTCCCCTGCCGTATTGCCAAGCAGGGGACTGTCTATTTTGGTTTAGTTACATAATATTTGCAAAACTATTGGAACATAACTCTTGCTAAGGTAATAATAATTTAGGATACAAATCATAGCAACTATTAATAATATGTATGTATAATTAAATTAAAAAATATAACTATAATCACTTACCAGGGGACTGTATGTTGCAGAGATCAAGACGCATACTCCCACCCCAAATGACGCCCAGACACTAAACAAAACGACGATTCGCGCCGTTCTCGACACTGTTACTAATTTCACATTGATTGAGTTTCATTTAATGCCAAACAAAGTGTATAAACATAACAGTTTGTTTTTATTGCAGCTTAGAATTTTTGGCAGGGGACTGTTTAAAAAAACTCCGGACAACATTTACATGACATTATTCAATTTAAAAAATACGTAACGAGATCTAGTTTTAAGAAAAATAAATAATTTCACTATTGTATGTTTAGATGTTAATTGCCAAGTTAATGTAGTGTTAATAAGATTTTTTTTAATACTACTTCTAAGTGGGAAATCAGGGAATGGGACATCCAGGGGACTATCTTTTTAGGGCTTTAATGATTATTAGAAAAAAAAGTAAAATCGTTATCGTTCTATATACATGTGGTCTATAAAGTATAAGTGTTCTATTTTAATTACGTGTAATAGTTTTTTATTAAATTATACTATTTTTCTTAAAACTTGGTTTGGACAGCCGTTTACGAGTTTACAGAGAATCACCCTTAAATGCTTTTATATTTTTATAAAAGCATTTAAATGCTGCAGTTCATTCCCCTGCCTTCCAACCACTTGATGGACCCGGCACCAGCATGGTGAAGCCATGGATAGCTAAGAACATTGTCTCTGTCTCATATAGGAAAAGTTTTTTAATTGAAAACAGAATTCACCTTGAAACTGCTATCATCTAAAAAATATCGGCTTTTCAATATTTTTTAATATTGAATCCAAGTTTTGTTATTTTTAAACTTTGAAAACTAGCAAAGCAACATACTATTTAAAAAAAAAACATAAGTATTTAAGTCATAATTTCTAATTAAAAAATTTCAAAACACATACTGCAATACCTACACACACACAGGACTGTTATATGACCTTTAACATTCAATTGAACAAGTTTTGAATTAATTAATTAATTTAATTTAAACACCTTATTGCACAGTAAACAAAAATTATATACAAAGGCGAACTTAATGCCTTAGGTATTATCTACCAGCTTACCTTCATATGAAAGTTGCATTTGGTAGATTGATTTCTTGGCCCATATACAAACAGGATTTTAAACTTTATTTTTTAATGCATAATGATAAAAATCACGAAAATAAATCAACATCTGATTGATTTTTGTGGATCTGATAGAAAGCATACAAGGGGGGTAGGACAGATCTATATCAGATATAAGCATACAAAAGCTTAATGGCAGTTGTAAAGCTAGCTCCAGATAGTAGTGGATTTTTACAATTTTATTAAAACAGTAAGCATAATAATATGTTACTTTGTCTCTACCTGATGATAAACGGACCTACATGAAGATGACCAATACATTGCATTTCACAGCATTGGTCACTATGGTAGCTAAATGATGAAATTTTGAAATGGACGATGAATTTTCATTACACGTCCATTTTATGCTGACTCCCTCCGACATCCCTACAGATGTGATGTAGACCTATTAATTTTAATTAATAGACTTATTTGATAGTTTGTATAAAATTATATCTGTAGGTACTATATTTTTTTTTATTTGAGTAAAGTAATCCCACAGGAGTTTTAAACAATAAGTAAAAATAAATTATAATCTGTCATAAATGCTGTTAACATATTAACTGATTATTATGTATATGTAGTCTTAATTTAATTAGTCTATTTAATAACATTGAGCCCTAGGATGAAAAGGGACAGTTTTCAATAGAACACTTTATATTTTGGTAACAAGCAAAAACATTTGTTTACAGGCAACTCCAGTTCTGGAATCAGAACCTTTGGCACAAGTACCCAAAATGATTGACACAGTGGACCAAATGCATGCAACTGCCGCTGCTATGAAGCAAAGAGCAGATGAGGTAACATTATTAAGTAGCTGAAGAAATTATTTGCACTAACATTTTTCTACAACATTTTAAACTCCCAATTTCTGCATTGTCTATACAATATTTGTCACAGAATTAAAAAAATAACAATGTTTGTCGCAGAATAAAAAAAAAATTTTTGTTATTCTATTTAATCTTTATGAGTTGGGATTTTTTTTTCGAAACGAAGAAAAAAAAAATTTTAATAATCTATTGCAAAAATATTTATTACCCACAATAATTAGATTTTTATGTATAATTACCATCATAAAAAATCAAGTCAAACAAATACTTTAATCTCACAAATGAAATTACTAGAAATGGTTTTAAAATTCAACTTTATGCAGTAGAAGTCAGTAGAAGTGCAAGAGGAATTCCAGCAAAATCTGCAACATGTCTATTGATGGATCTTGCTTGGGCTTCCAAGATCGGCCGTCGGAACTTTTATGGGACGTGTTTTCAATCATATAGTATTTGTTTGAGCAGAGAGGGTAGTGAACGTGCAGGTGCAAAGTGCAAAATGTTAAAAGGCCTTTAACACTACTTCGCGGTCTCAAGTCCGAGAACGCTGCAGTTCATTCCCCCTTCCAACCACGCGATGGACCCGGCGGCTCCCGTACGGAGAATCCATGGTAACCTAAGAACATTATCTCATAATTGCACTTTGACTAACAGCCAAGTATGTAATATTGGAAGTACGTTTGTATGGGCGTGAACTCGACTACAGAGCCCTTAATGGTAGAGTTTGGCTAGTAAATTCCAATAGCATTGGGTTTAATAAAAATATTTATGTCATTTTTGCCAAATATACTTTTCTAAAGTTAATAACGTAAATTAACTTAAAAGTTTAAATAAAATTTAGGACCTGAAGTATTAACTTGGGTCCGGATACTATTTTAGTGTACTGTGGGTCAGGGTTTCGCATCTTCGATAACCGATGCTAAGAGGGCCCTAATAAGCGCCCGACATCAATCGTACACGAGTGTGCTTGAAGGAAAACTAATTTCTTCCACGGTAAGCCTTCATTCTGGACCTCAAAGGTCATGGTGTAGACTCTGGAGCCATGCTCTTTATCATATCTAAAGAAAGATTTTATTTAATTTAGTTAAAACCTTTATCGCTTGCCTCGCACATGGGATAATCTGTATTGCGGGTACCGTATAGCCCGTACGCGTCGCGTCGTCGCCCGTACGCGTCGCGTCGTCGCCCAAACGCGTCACGACGATCCTTTTTTTTTTCTTACGCACATTTAAAGGAACCCTTATAGCGAAACTCCGGTGTCTGTCCACAGTAAATATCTCGAAAACTACTGGTCTAATTTATGATTTTAGATTTGGTAATAGGGTGTGTTTCTTATTTCTCAGAAGTTATGAACCGATTTCATTGAAAAGAAAAAGGTTTGTAGGTATTCACTTAAGCATTGAAACGAAATAAATATAAGTCATAGGTACCAAAATAGTTTTCGAATAACGTGGTCTAGTTTCTACTGGCATTAACTTTTCATACATAATGAAGTTGTCATGTGACATAACTATATAATAGTTAGACATATTATAGTACTGCGTTTGAGCCATAGTACCTACTGCGGTGGGGAGGTGGTCTTTAATCCTTTTCTTTCTGCAGCAATATGAATAAATCGTGTCTTGGCAATAACGACCGCCAATTTTTTAAAAATTATTATAAATACGAGTACGTGGTGGCCGAGTTAGTTATACCTTAGACTTAAAAACACTTAGGCCCCTGGTTCAAACCCCGGTGTGTACCAATGAGTTTTGAATCTAAATAAATATGTAGATACATTTGTTTAACAACAATATAGTGCGCTGTCCCAGTATAACTATACGTAGTCGGCACTGAAAATATCGGGAATGGAATATTTCCACTGTTCCTGTCATATTAAAATCTTTTTAATTGAAAACTCCTTGGTTTTAAAAATCGAATACCATTTATTTATTTAAAAAAAGATTCTTGGTCTTGTCACAAGGTCAAACTTGTTTAGTCGTTGAGAAAATGGAATTGACTCGAGAAAATTCAAGAGCGATGATTTATTATGACTTTCGAAGTGGTTTAACACAAAAACAGTGTGTTGATCGGATGCTTTCTGCATTTGGTGATGAAGCCCCATCCAAAACCACAATTTATCGCTGGTTTGCTGAATTTCAACGTGGACGTGTCAAGCTCAGTAATGATCCCCGTCAAGGTCGTTCAAAAACTGCAGTCACCCAAGAAAACGTTGATGCTGTGCGTAAGCTGATTGTGGAAGATCGACATGTGACATACCGCGAAATTCAGGCAACTTTAGAGATTGGCATGAGTCAAATACAAATAATCTTGCATGAACAATTAGGTGTAAAAAAGTTTTTTTCCCGATGGATACCGCATTCGCTCTGTGAAGAGCAAAAAGCGGCTCGCGTTACTTGGTGCGTCAGAACTCTCGAAAGATTCCACGCAGAATCCTAAAATGCTGTATACAACATCGTATCAGGTGACGAATCCTGGATATACGCGTACGAACCCGAAACAAAAAATCAATCACAAGTTTGGGTGTTCGAAAATGAGTTAAAGCCAACAAAAATTATGCGTTCACGGAGTGTTGCAAAAAAAATGGTGGCCACGTTTGTCTCCAAAACCGGCCATCTTGCGACTATGGCTCTTGAGGGACAAAGAACGGTTAATGCAGAATGGTATGCTAGCATTTGTTTGCCACAGGTCGTTTCTGAACTCCGTAAAGAGAACTGCAATCGCCGCATCATCCTCCATCACGACAATGCGAGTTCTCACACCGCGCACAGAACAAAAGAGTTTTTGGAGCAAGAAAACATAGAATTATTAGACCATCCGCCGTACAGCCCCGACCTAAGCCCTAATGATTTCTATACTTTTCCTAAAATAAAGAATAAATTGCGTGGTCAGAGATTTTCATCACCTGAAGAAGCTGTGGACGCCTACAAAACGGCCATTTTGGAGACCCCAACTTCCGAATGGAATGGTTGCTTCAATGATTGGTTCCATCGTATGGAAAAATGTGTCAAATTTCGCGGAGAATACTTCGAAAAGCAATAAATACATTTTTAAATAGTAATGTTGTGTCTTGTGTCACTTCCTTGATTCCCGAAATTTTCAGTGCCGCCCACGTATCAACATGTAATGGGTCATTGAGTCTATCCAAACATCACGACGAGCTAGCTACTTGATCGGTGTAGACTCATACTATCGGCTACGACGAGGTGGGATTAAAAACCCTTCCGTCATTTCTGACACTGGCGTCTATAATTGTCCGCCCTGGGCAATGGCCCATACGTAAATATGCCACTGGTCCAACCAGCCTTCACACTTAGTACATTTACTGTAAGTTATATATATAAATATATGTGCCTATGTGCAGGTGTCGCAAGGGGTGCAGGAGCTCGCCCAGACCTGTGGCGCTGCCGCCTCAGACGCGTCGGAGCAGCTGGCCGGGGCTGCTCATAACCTGGAACAAATTGAAATCAGGAAATTCCCCCAAAGACGAAATGGCCTCGATTTTTGAATCTTAAAGAAATTTATAACTACTTATATCTTTGAATTTTTTATTGTTTTATTAAAATATTATTTATTTATAGTATTTGGTTGGATTATCTTATTAATAAATAATGGTTAGAATATCTCCCCCGCCATGTTCTAAATGCAAAGTCGCTATCCTCACTTGTCTTGTTCTACTTTGATGGTCAAATATATTTTTATTAATTATGCGTTTTTTATTGTTTCCTGACTCAGGGTAGTTGTACCGATAATATGAACATACACCCATGAAGGAACCTAAATGTATTTTGCATATAATAAAAATACCATGATAGTCGCTTCTTATTTCGTAACCGCATTATTTAGCCAGAGCCGCGTTCGTAAACTAACACTTTGACACTGGGTAATGTCACTACACTATATGCATCTCTTGTTCTCAAAACATTTTTCAATGTTTTTATCGCACTCTGTGACATTACCGAGTGTTAAAGTGGTAGTTTACGAACACGGCCCAGATAGTGGCTGCGATCAATATTGTTAAAGAACAAATTTATTGATCGATCTCATTCATGGACTTTGTAGGTCTGCTTACCTTCAAGTAGTACCTACAAAGTTACATGCCATACTTCAATAAAATAAACTACCATGTTGGAATCTTAATTTTTCATTGGTAAATCGTGATCTTTGTCGCCGCCGATTTCGCATCATTTAGCCAGCACAGTGGGAGCGACCAATGCTTAAACAACAATTTATTAATCGATCCCATTAAAGGGTTTTTAGGTTGCTTACCATCAGATAAAAATAAAACTAACAAGTTTTTTAATTATTATTATATTTATTTATTTTTTAAATGAAAGACAAAATCAGGGCAAATTGGGACGTTAGTTTGTCAAATATCGAAAACCTGTATGTACACGGAATGTTACAAACTTTCAAGGCAGGACCTCAGGAGCACCTCTAATGCAAGGCAATAAAATGCATGACTTTTTTATTATCTTTGTTGCTAATGATATTTCGTTTTATACTTAGGCCATTTTAGGCATTAGGGCGGTTTGCTGTCACCATATTCTGTTATGACTTTAATCTGAGCGGCTCAGTGATGCATAAAATAATTTATGTTCTCACTTTTTGTATTGAGTATGGCAAATCAAATCAAATATTATTTATTTCATGTAAATCTTTATAGATATTTATGAATAGTCAAAAAAAAAAAAAAGTTTTAACAATAAGGTCTAGAGTGCGTTTGGTTAGGCTGCTATATATATATATAACCATTATAGATTAATTAATAAAATGTGTCATAAATAAAACTATTAAAAAAAACAACCAACCGAACGCACGCTACATAACCAACTAGTGTAAGACTAGGTGGTTAGCTGATTCCATTGACCTTCCGATTATCATCTGCTATACAAGGGTGCAACCGAGGCGACCGACCTCACCAACCGTATCCACGCCTTATATATTAGTTCTTATATTATCATTATATTGACTGTAGATATTTTTAAATGACAATCAATCGCATTAACATACTTATATGGATCGGTATCTTTAAGGGCGTAAACACTAGTTGTAAAGTCGATCCCTCCGGAGACACCCCGGAGAAAAAGGTACCGGCAAGTAAAAAACTCTGGTGCTTCACACAAACTAACAGAGGAATATAGCCATTGAGTTTGTAGTTGTTGCCATTGCCATTAGCCATTGATATGCATATCGCAGCATACATAAAATGCTCTAACCCTACTAAAAGCATGCGCAAAACACCCTATTGCAGATTATTTAACAGTTTAGCAATTGGTTGCTGTACCAATGTACAGAACTGCAAATACTAAAGAGTACAGGCACTTTACTAAATAATAATATATAATAACAGAGTACCTGTATAATATAAATAAGTAATCATAAGATATACCTTATCCAAAGATAAAATTTAAATATAATAAAAAATAAATTAAGTAATAATAAGTTATTACAATATCAGATTTAACATACCTACTAGGGTACTCATTTGTAAAGGCAATACTAGTTGTGAGACCTAAATTGCAGATCAGAACGGGTCCAGACATCTTTATCATTAATGTAGTCATTAACTCTATAGTAAGCCCTATGGATTAATGTTTGTTTTATACAATTTTTAAACTTTATTTCACTTAAATCTATAATACTTTTAGGTAATTTATTAAATAACCTTATACTGTTAATGACAAAACATTTATTAGTTTTTTGCAGTCTAAACTTTGGAATATCAATTTTATTTATATTTCTTAAGTTTAAATTATGCCTGTCGCCATTTTTACTAAACATACTTAAGTTTTTCTTGACGTACAATAAATTCTCATAAATATATTGAGATGGTAGTGTCAATACATCAATCATAGGAAATGTTTCCCGGAGAGAATCACGAGCTTTCATGCCATATATTGCCCGAATAGCCCTCTTTTGTAAAATAAATATAGTATCAAAATCTGCCGCGGATCCCCACATTATAAGGCCATACGTCATTATACTGTGAAAATAGGCGAAGTACACTAATCTGGCTGTTGCAGTTAATTGTCTGATTTTTCTGACTGCATATGCAGCAGAGCTCAATCTATTGGATAGAGTATTTATGTGAGCTTTCCACTGTAGTTTGGAATCGACTGTGATCCCTAAAAACACAGTGGAGTCAACAAATTCCAGATCAGTACCACCTAACTTCACTGTGGAATTAATACCAGTTACGTTGGGGAGCGTAAATTGTAGACACTTAGTTTTCTTAGCATTTAAAACTAAATTATTCGCGGTGAACCACTTCGAGACCATTTCCAGAGTGTCATTTGCTGATGTTAATATATTATCTTTTCTACTAACTTTAAATAGTAGAGATGTATCATCAGCAAATAGCACTATCTGCGCCATCTCCTGAACCATACAAGCTGGCGGCGGCCATCTTCTGTTCCTACACTTAGAAAGGCGATTTAAAGGTAATAGGGCGGCTAAAATAAAGAACAAATCGTACTCTTATAGATAAAAGTAGTAGTCCAACAAGTAACAGTCCGTGGCGGAAGTACCAACTCGTACCAAACGTTTTGGCGATTCATACATCTGCCGTACTATTAAAATGTGGAATGCCCTACCAGCTTGCGTGTTTCCTTCCTCTTATAACCTAGAGGCCTTTAAACGAAGCGTGAATAGGCATCTTAAGCCGGCATATTGATGGCAACCAGCGGTGCACCTGTATGCATCCGCTTGTTGCTATCATTCCTGGACATTGCATGCTGCTTAAGTCTGCTTAACATCAGGTGGATGCAAGGTCACATGCTGAGCTCTTATAAAAAATAATAAAAAAACCCCGAAAAGTAATGAAGGGTACTCGCAAAACTATTGTAAAGACTTATCTCACACTAATGTAAGAGACATATCTAAGGTGATATTGTGACGCCGGAGTTTTTTTTGCTCATTTAAAGTTATGTACAAGTGGCATTATGACGATCGCGTATTTTTTTTTCTCTACAAATTGTGGCCACAATAAAACGGAAAATTTAATGAAGCTTTTGTATTGAGTATGGCGGCGGCCATCTTCTGTTCATACGCTTAGAAAGGCGATTTAAGGCAATAGGGCGGTTAAAATAAAGAACAAATCGTATTCTTATAGATAAAAGTAATATGCTTTTGGATGCAAATTTACCAGAAAGATTTTGGGGTGAAGCTATAAACACAGCTAATTATATTGTTAACAGCTCACGAGAATCCACATGCTTCACTGCAGGGCAGATTCTAACACCAGTGGCGGCTGAATGTGTGGGCTGGCCTTTATGACGGGCATATCATCGGTCCCGTCATTATGCCATCACGTCTAAGCAACTATCTAACGTGTTTACCATGAAGGTAAAAACCGTGCCCGTCCGCGCGGCGCGTGTTTTTAGCTTCATGGTTTTTACAAACGGAATTCGAAGAGGCGATTGACGACTGTCCTGTGTCTGACTGGGATGACTTTGAGAACCAAAGAAATATGCTTAATGCCTAAGGCATTAAGCTCGCCTATGTACAATTTTAGCCAATAAAGAATTTAAAATAAATAAACATAGTGTTTCAGCATGATGGAGCTCCGGCACATTTTGCTCGCAACGTACCCGCGGGGGACCGGTGTTATGGCCTACTCGTTCTCCGGACCTCACACCCTTGGACTTCTTTTTGTGGGGTTATGTGAAGGACAGAGTGTATGTGTGAGTTTCTCCGATTGCCCAGGGTCATGTTCAGAAACGTAACACTTTAACACTGGGTAGTGTAACAGAGTGCGATAAAAATATTGAAAAATGCTTAGAGAAGAAGAGATGCATATAGTGTAGTGACATTACCCAGTGTTAAAGTGTTAGTTTCCGAACACGGCCCAGAGGTTGCCGAGATGGAACAGCGTGTTAGACCGGTTTTCGCAACACACCGACGATGGCGCGAAATATCACATAAGCCATATCCCGACAGGGGTATTGAGCACACTTTGCGCCGTTTCTGGAAATTTGACGTTTGTTATGAAAAAGTAAGTGTTCGTTCAGGTTGTTTCGTCAGGTTAGGTCTTTTAATTTTTTTGTCGTTCCGCGAATTAGGTACATTCTGCGTAGTTTATTTCCTCTTTAATTTTACTGAAATAGGGTTTGCACATAAGGGAAAATAATAATATATATATTTTTTTTAGGGTATGTTATACAGCATTACTACGGTTCTTAAATATTTTTAATGGACTCGTTATAAGGCCCCATTTAACCTCCTTTCGGCTTCACGAGGTATTTTGTAACACTTTGTAGGTATATCTTCATGATTTAGACCGAGTTGCACCAAAATGTCTGTTAGTTAAAGTTATTGTATATTTTTTAGTTAAAAAAGTGCAATAACGCTCCTGCTGCCATTCTTTGATTTTTATGACTCTCTTTAATCGTTACAATTAGTTTAACGGACACTTTGGTGAAACTGGTGCTTAAAGTTATTTTTAAAAGATTTCCTTCAAAAGTCAAAATCATTTATTTCATGTAAATCTTTACAAATATTTTATTTATGAATAGTCAAAAAAAAAGTTTATCAAATCCGCCTACCTAACCAAGAGCATGAGCGCTAAAAGCGCGCACGAAAGTTTTGTATGAAGATGACATTTGATGATGACGTCACTTTCGTTTTTATCGTTGCAGAAATAACCAAAACGAGACAACAATATAGATACACCAATAGGATAATAAATTTGTTATCTCCCTCTCTTTCACGCTTCTGCGACGTTTGAGCGTAAAAAACGACCATGCCCTTGGCTAGGGGGGGGAGGTCTTAGAGTGCGTTTGGTTAGGCAGCTATTCATTAACCAAAAGAACAACAAATATTTATTATACCTCGATATCAAATTTAGAACTTAAGGCGATGGAATGGAAATCTTAATATGAAAAATATTAGTGAACCGAACACACTCTACATAACCAACTAGTGTAAGAATAGCTGCGGCCACATTCTGTTTCTTTTAACGTGATCGTTAGAATGTCAAAATAACGATTTCTGCTATTAGCGCGTAGGTTAAAAAACTACACTGATTGGAGGAGAGCGCGTAACGGAATTCGTTAATTTGACAATCTAACGTTCACGTTATAAAAAACCGAATGTGGCCGCCTGGTTCCATTGCTGTTAATCATTATCTGCCATACAAGGGAGCCACCAAGGCGACCAACTTCACCGACCATATCCACGCCTTAAATATTTATTCTAAATAAAAGGTAAGTAACCAATCACATATAAGTAAAGGTATAAGGATCGGTATCTTTAAGGGTACAGCTATTGATTTGCTTATGTTATATAGCATATATAAATATATATATAGTAGCATACTCAAACGCACCCCACTGATCAGCATGCGTAAAACACCCTATGACAGATTATTTGTTACTGTACCAATGTACAGAACTACACAGTATGTATACAGTAGTATAAACTAAGTGAATAATCATCAATGATTGCCTTATCCAAAGTTAAAATTTATATAACGTAATGAAAATAAATTATGTAATATTAAATTATTACAATATCAGATATTTCATACCTACTAAAAAAAAGCGGACCCAGCCTAGTGGTTAAGTCACTGTGTAACTGATAACAAGGTTAAGCAGATGACAACAAGGCCGGCTGGGATGGGTGACCGCTTTATACAACGAGGCTATTTCATCATAAACACCGCAACAAGCTCGCCACTTGTTAGGTGTTGCCTCCGAATACCATCGGCGAAAAGAGGACGGGTTAATCCCTCCGCTGGGTACCCTGAGACCGTTGAAAACGGTTTTCGGAAGCCAAATAGGCACCCGTGATGGTTTTCTTTATTTATACTTACTAAACTAGTTGCGAGACCTCAATTGCATATCAATAGACCACAAGTTTTTGCAAACAGTTTATACTATAGTCGATATTAACTATAGATGAGGATCAAACAATAGGATCACTTTATTTTTCAAATAAACATCTCTTATTGGTTGATTCATTTCTATAGTTACTAGCGACTATAGTAAAAAAAATCAAATAAATTTGCAAAATCTTGTGGTAGAGCGGTTCCAGACGTCTTTATTGTTAAAATAGTCTTTTACACTATTTTATTTTACAAAATCGGCACACATAACGAGTTACAACCAAATCATTATAAAAAAATCAAATGATGCTGAACGGACATATACTAGGCTATAACCCTCTAGCATGAATGCCCCTTCATGACAAGTAATTAAAAAATAAAACAGATACCCAATAACAACTCAAAAAAAAAAAACCTATATAACAGACACAGATCCTATATTAACAATAATAGCATGCAATTTGAAACAATACTCAGTCTACTTTAGCACATACCTTGCAATAATAATATTTACAATAATAAAACAATGCAATAATAATTTATTACAATATAATTCATTTAAAATAAAACATTGATATAAATAAATAAAACATATTGAAATAAATAAATAAAACATATTGATATAAATAAATTTTATTTATTTTTATTTAAAACACTTTATTGCACAAAATTACAAAATAAAATTGTACATAGGCGAACTTAATGCATTAGGCATTTTCTACCAGCTAACCTTTGAGAGAGTGGAAGATTATGCATAGGGTGCAAAAGCAAATAAATAACAATTTAAAAGACATATAACGAATAGTATATAAACTACTTAAATATTACATGTAAATACTTAAACATACACTCAATACATAATATACTACTTATATAAATCATACAATATAATACATATCAAAACAGAAAATGCTAAAGGAAAAATTGGCAGTTACTTATTCAGATAATGAGTGGTGAGTAGACGTTTAAATACACCGATGGTTGGAGCCAGTCTTATACACAGAGGAAGCAAATTCCATTGACGAGCAGCTGACACAGTAAAAGAATCGGAATATTTGGTGGAGATGTGCGACGGGATCTTTAATTGGTTATTAACAGAGGAGCGAAGCCGGACGATCGTGAGAATCACAGAGGAAAATAAATCGAGATTTTAGGTAAGAAGGGGTATTAGGATTATAGAGGATGTTATAAAGGAAAGAAAGCATGTGCACTGATCTACGTGATCGTATATTAAGCCATCTTAACTGTTTGCGGTAAATAGATACATGGTCATATTTGCGCAGGCCGAAAACAAAGCGTATGCACAAGTTAAGAAGGCGGTTGAGTTTATTGAGTAGGTCTTCAGTCAGATCAGAGTAACATACATCAGCATAGTCTAAAATAGGAAAAAGAAGTGAATTTACTAACATAATCTTTGTCTTAAATGGAATGAGGTACTGGGACTGCTTGAGCGAATGCATGCTGGCGAAAATACGTTTACTAACTTCCGAAGGGAAGTTAAAGAGAATCTTTTCAGTTTATCTACATAAGACCCAGCAGCTCGGCCCAACCCACTTCTAAAACACATCATGTTGACACACCGTTTTTGAGTACGTTCAATGTGTAATCTACATAAGACCCAGCAGCTCGGCCATAGTAAGCCTTATTTATTAATATGTGTTTTATACAATTCTTAAACTTTATTTCACTCAGATCTATAATGCTTTTAGGTAATTTATTAAATAACCTTGTACTGTTAATGACGAACCATTTATTAGTTTTTTGCAGTCTAAACTTTGGTATATCGATTTTATTAAGTTTAAATTATGTCTATCGCTATATTTACTAAACATATTTAAGTTTTTCCTGACGTACAATAAATTCTCAAATTCATTGAGATGGTAGTGCGACGGAATGTTGCTTCCTATCTCTGTGACTAACCTCTGTTTAGTAAAAAATAAAAAAATAGTAGGAGTTAGTTTTTTTTAGTAGGTACCTAAATAAAAAATATATATCTAAGAAAATTATATTGACATCGTGGGTACTATTTGGTTTATTTTGTTGTTTCTCAACTTTATGATATCCACTTATTGCCGCGGGATTTATTATTATGTAAAAAAAAAACTCCCAATGCCGAACCCCCAACGCTTTATTAAACGCTCGTGCGAACGTAGCCTTAGGAGTTCGGCGTTGGGAGTTTTTTTTACCGTCTTGATTCGACACTGTTCAAACGAGCGTTAAAATAACCACTTTGTAGCAGCTTGCGCTTGGTACTTGATACGCCCATGAATTCATATGAAATTGCAGCAATCGGGATTTACGTTGTAAGAAGGCGAAAAACAATACTGTGGGTGCATCCAATTATTAATGAATGGTTAATAAAAGGGTAATTTGTGACGCTATATGAAGAAAATATATCATTTTCTTCTTTTATAAAGTAAAAATTTAATAATGTTATTCCCACAGCCTTTTCTATTTTAAACAGGGTAACCTAAAGTGGAAACAGCCTACAATATTTTTTTTTTATGAAATAAAGAAATTTATTAATAATATTATCCTGAGAAGTACTTTAACTACTTCAGAATGATAATGAATACGTCAACTGATTATATAATAGCCATTGTAGGTCCTTGAATAACGCTGCATGATACAAATATGAGATTGCATACACAAACACGCGCTTACTGGTTGATATCTGACGCACTATTTGCGTTTAAAAAAGCGCTCGCGTGTGATCACAGCCGAGAAGTCATATGGGGCCTTATTCCGAGTTTACAACCGCTAACGACACGACAAAACGTTGCGCAAACTATAAATATGGAAATATAAGCTCTATTCAATGGTTATATAGTATGTATTAGGTTGGCTATTATAATGCCGCTATCTTGAAATACACGAATTCTTCGCAAGTTTGAACATGTTTGGAGCATTAGAATTTCATCTTTATAATTAACAAGAACTTACATTTCAATACCCGTACTTTACGCAAAATGCGCGACGGTGAACGGTCCAAACCTCGGAATAAAGCCCATGGTCTATTCGAAACGTTAAATTAACGCGCGTAAAAACGTCGAAAAAGTGCTCGTGCGAACGTAGCTAAAGCATAGCTATATATTATAATATTAAACGTATAACTACGTAGTACTCTATATAATCTGTGCGTATAACATAAGTATCTAGCCCCTCGGTCCGATTCACGCCAAAATCGATGTCAGCGCTCTCATCATCGGTCCGATTCAGCGTGAGCGCGCTATCGTTACTTGATTAGACATTGATAGTGACGTCATTACAGACGCCATATTGGGATCAAAGTGATTTTGCTTCTGCCAGTGTGTTCGTTTACTCCTGTTTTTCGCTTAAAGCGCTTAGGCTTTAAGCCAATCTAATCAGCCGTCAAAGTACACAAAGCGAAGCAAAGCAATCGCAGCGTTTGCAGGAGTACTCGAACGGTTTTACGTGCATAAATAAAAATCGTAAAAAAAACATAAGAGAATACAAAATAGAGTTCAAAAACTGTTAAGTGAAAGGGAGGGAGGGAACATAAAAATAAACAAAAAATAAGTATTTAATACACAATTGTGACCACAGACAATTTACTTTGATTGCACTACTCGTATTTTCCAAGCGTTCGCAGCGAATTCGATGACGTAATTTGCTTTTTTTTCTGACATCATCAAAAATCCAAAGCAATGCGAAGTACTAAAAAAACACCTGTCAAGTAAATTAAGCTAGCTTGCGTGAAATCCCTGTGAGCGTATGTCATTTTGACATTTATCAGTGTTTGTAAACAAAGATTCTTTTGTACCAATTAATAATATTACTGTTCATATTTATTTATCTTTAATGTATTTTATTTATTATGGATACTTTAATTAGTGACGAAACAACTGGAAGGCAGTTCCGGATAAATTTGACGCCGGAAGAATTAATTAAAGCAAGAAGTGGTAAGTATTTTAATTAAAAATCATCATATCATTTCTTCCATATCGCTATACATCCATAATGATAGCGATATGGAAAAAAAATATTATATAGCCTAATTTTTTATGTTAATTTTGTAGGATTTATTTTTAGGTAGATTATATTAGGTCTTTTATTTTATTAGTTTAATTTAATATTTTGTGTAGTAAATAAAAATACGTTTGAGATTAAAAACCAATGAACAATTCTTCCAAAGGTTATCAAAGGTTTTGTTAAAAATTAAGCGGGTTTCCATCGAATAATTTCTAATAATATGTAGGCTATTTCACACATATTGCTCTGTTCCCAAATAAAGCTGCAGGCTTTGTAATGTGTATCCTATCAGAATTGTAATGTGTATTAGCAAAGTATGAAAGTGTATCAAATACTGGTTATGTGGTGCTTACTTATTTAAACAGTTTATTGTACATTAAACAAAAGTTTTTTCAAAGCTGAACTATATAATATAGGCTGATTAACTAGACAACTTATAAAATTGTGTATGTAGATGAGTTGCATACATAAATAGAAGTATATATACTTCTATTATTAAGAAGTATACATATACTTCTTAATAGTATTTTTTCCTTTGCAGAATCATGTGAAGTTGCAGAAACTCCAGAATTGGGAGAAACAGAAAACCAAAACTTACAGAACACATCCATATTTATATGGAACGATCAGTGTATTTTTTTATTGCTTAGTTTATTTGAGGAACATAAAGAAGATTTAAAAAAAAAAAGACACAAGATAGTTTATGATGAAATAGCAAGAAAAATGTTGGCCATAAATCCAACTTATAAAATAAATGGCGTCCAATGCCAATCTAAAATATCAAATTTAAAAAAAATGTATAAGAAAATCAAGGATCATAATCATAATTCAACTTCTGGGAATGACAGAGCAACATGGCCATATTTTCAAGTTAGTTTATTTATTTAACAGTTTATTACAAATGGATGAACAAACTAATGCCTCTAGGCATTGTCTACCAGTCAACCACCAGTTTAACTATTTTATATATGTTCATTTATTTACTTTAGAGTGAAATGTTACATTTATTCATTTAATTTTTTTAGCGCATGCAAGAGCTATTTGGTAACAGTGGTTGGATCCAGCCTCTCGCTGTTGCTGATGAAAGCGGGCCAAATGGACAAGAAAACGTGCCACAAGGCAATATTCAGAATAAAAAAAGGAAAATAGAAAACTTTTTAGAAGATCTGTTGGAAGAAAAAAAAAAGGCACCAACAAAAACAAGATTTACTTGAAAAAATGATTGAGCAGAAAGAAAACCAGCATAAAGAAAAAATGACAATTTTAAAAGAATTATGCAGAAATATGCAAAAAAAGTAGTATTTACAAAACTTAAATAAACCTCAAAATAAGGCAATGTTGCTCTGTCATTCCTAGAAGTAAAATTATGATTTCTGATTTTCTTTTAAGTTTTTTTTTAAACTGGCATTGGACTCTATTTATTTTATAAATTGGATTTATGGCTAACATTTTCCTTGCAAACTCATTATATATCAATTTCTGTCTTTTAAAATCCTCTTTATACTCATATAAAGTAAGCAATAAGTCAATGTACAGTTTGTTTTTTTTCAATTTTATTATAATATGTATAGATTTAGATTCAAATAATAAAATTAAAGACTGCTAATAAAACCGGTGCAAAAAAAATAAAATATTATGTAATGGAACATTTTAAAACATTTTTCTTTTGTAATAGCAGACTCCGGTTGCAACAGTTACAATGTAAGGTAGGTACTTATGATTTTGGAAGTTTTTCAAAAATCATATAAATTGAACTGATTTTATTTATTAAATATTATTAATTATATACCAAAGCAGTAAGTTAATTAATAATGACTTTGTGTAGTAAGAGTTAACCGTTACTTAGTTTATATATACTTTTAGAAGTTGCCTAGCGGTCTATTGGCTTTTTGTCTAATCTATACAATTTGTTTAAATTTACGACTTACCAAGCAACAGTATGCAATGTGACTTTTATGACTGTAGCTGTAGTCACATTTACTTACTGACAGACATTTTTTATATAGGTATATAATTTGGGCAAACTGACTGTAATATAGTTTTATATTTGTACAACTCTGAAATAACTGTCTCATTATTTCCTTAATTTTAGGTCTCACTGTAACTAAGTTTTTTATAGTACTATAACTTGAATTATAAATTTTTTTTTATTTTGTCTAATATACTGAATTCAAGATTATATATTATAATATGACAGGACAGTTTTGATTTAAAAAAAGGTTTTATATTATATATAAAACATTTTTATATATAGGTACTTTTTTAAGATTGTAGTTAATTTAGACCAATTCCTCTAATATTTGGTAACGTTTCATAATTCCCATAAAAAAATACCAATCAAGCTATGGTCATTAACTAGTTACTTTAAAACTTAGATGGAGATGGTTAAAATTTAAATTTGTTTATAATAAAATAGTTTATTTTGATTTTTAGGGGTGTTGAAGAAAGTTTTATGATCTTATTTATTTTGTTTTAAAACACTTTGTTTTTATGATAAGAGGGTATTTATACACATTATCTATTTTTGTTATTCAAAAAATCACATTATATAAGATTTATAAAAATATATTACTATAAGTTATTTCTTTAGTTATAAAACAGATAATTACATAACTTATTTTTGTTAATAATATATATATAATAATTTGTATTAAAAATATACTAGTTTATTTTGATTTGTAACTTTTTCTCCAGATATGATTTTTTGTTAAAAATAATATAATAGGTACCTAGTTACTTTTTAACTTAGATGGAGATAGTAAAAAATTGTATATGCTAATAATAATATAGTAGTTTATTTAGATTTTTAGGGGTGTTGAAGAAAGTTTTATGATCTCATTTATTTAGTTAAAAAACTAAAAAAAAAAAGGTAATTAAATACCCTATTTTTGTTAATAATATGTATAATATACCTACTGAGCAGTAGAATTTGGCTCATTGTTGATAAAAGTTATGGCTGTTTTTTAATTTAAAAAATAATAAAAGTTAATTTCCTCAAACTATGTGTAGTAAAAAGGAGTAAAAATTATTAAATGCAATAAAAGGTACTATAAATAAAAGATATTTCACAATTAACAGAAGTTTAATTTTAATAAAAAGCTATCCCCTGTTGCAAATACATTCAAAATAATGTTGACTAAATTCGAAATAACATGCATCTAATAGGTGATGCAAGGTGTGGAATCCACAAACGTTTAATGGTCCCTAACAAATAATGCCCATTTAACACAAAGGGAAAATAATTTTAATATTTACTTTTCCTCTGACTGGATTTCAATAGAACAAGCTTTTGGGCTGTAGTATTCTGGACTGCTTTTCAGCATGGTTATGTTAGAGAAAATCCCACAATATTTACTTGCAACTGTAATTTTAATGGCAATGACACATTTCAGGTAGAGCAGGAGGAGTTGTGGTTAAGTAATATTTATTTGATTAGGAAGCATTTATGAAAAAAAAAATTTGGGGAAGGAATTATTAAAAACGAATTTATTTAATATTGTGCTGTTATATATTTCTTAAAACTAAACTATTGGTTATTTCTTGGCGTTTACAAATTCCTCTTTCTCTTCCTCCATCAAAAAGGCGTCCCCTATTGCTTAACCGTAACTCCTGCTCTACCTGAATTGTGTCATTCTTTAGAATGCAGATATTATGCAAAACTGCAGTTGCAAGTAAATATTCTGGGATTTTCTCTAACGTTACCATTGGAAGGCAGTCCAGAATACTACGCCAGCGGTTTTTCCAAAGCCCAAAAGCTCGTTCTATTGACATCCTGGCAGAGGAAAGGCAAAAATTAAAATTATTCTCCCTTTGTGTTAAATGACCATTTTCTTTGTAAGGGACCATTAAACATTCGTGGATTCCATAAGCTGCATCACCAATTAGATGCATGTTATTTGGAAAATAATCATCCTTGTTTTGTATATATTGGCTAACAGGGGATAGCCTAAATACTCTGGCATCATGCTGTAGCATTGCTACATTTTTTTTCAACTGGGTTATCCTATATTAAATTTGTTAAACGCCTTTATAACAATAGGTAATAGTTTTACAACAAAAGCTATGGCATCATGTTATTTTTCAGGCGGATTCCATAAGGATATTTGAACGAGCTATTATCTAAAAAAAATAATTGAATTCATATTTGTATAAATAATAATGTAAAGTTAAATCTTAATTATAATAATAAAATATAGCATAACATTTTTAATATGTAAACTTATAATTATTTTACAAAAATATTTTTTAAAGTCGCAGGTAGATAAAAAAAAAAGTAAGAAGGATAAGGTCGTCGAACGAATCAGTGCTTTTTTATATTATTTATTGATATAATTAATTGTAATTAATTAGGGAATTTTAAGTCAACTTCCCAAACTTTGAGAGTGTAAACTAGGCTATTTGAGTAGGTGATTAAACCAAGTTGCAGTTCGAGACACATTAAAGAAATACGCCGAAATATGTGGACGTGACTCATCAGAGTTGGAGCTGAATTTCTACCGTCTACCTCGCCTGGATTCCCGACGTATGAATCTCTTATACTGTTAATTGTTGTGAATCGCCGCCGGGTCGATTCGATCTACCGCACTACGTCGTCATCTTCACCACCACCAGCATCGCAAGATCAGGTACCCAACGAGAATGCCTAGACTGGCACTACTAAGTACGTACTAACCACTCTCATTAATATTAGGTAACTCAGTTGGCCAACTCTTGTTTTTGTTATTTTTACCTTTTTCTTTTGTTATATTTACCTATTTTTTAGTTAATAAGTTCTAAACATGATCGTTGTTAATTATACGCTTTTAAGGATAACCCAGCTGTTTTTGTAAATCCACAATCAGCCAAGAAGACACGGATCCTTGAACTCAATGGTCCTTGCTCTTGCTGGCGGAGTATCCGAGCTTAAAACATAATTAATTAAGTATAATAGTTTAATTTTACCGCTTGTTATTGGTACAAAATTGGAATAAGTACCTACAACAAAACTTAACATGACAATTGGCGCCCGAATTATTTAGCTTTAATTATAATATACTTAATGTTTATAATTAAGTATTCATTTATTGAAATTAATACGCATTAATATTTTTTTATCAAATTGTGGATTTTCAAATACTTATTTAAATTATATCTAAGATAGTTACATTTGGCTACCTATTTAATTATTAATTACCTACGTTGGTTTTCTTCAAAATCATTTATTTTATTACATATTACCATAAAATATTTTATATCCCAGTCCTGCCAGTGCACAGTGCTGCCATATATTATTATTTTTTAATACATTTTTTTTATTATTTTTTTGCAATGAAAGGTTAAATATTTTTTACTATAAATACTCAGCTTTGGCTTTTGACAATACTTATTGTTAATTTTGTGTTTTTCTTTATTTTTATTTTTTTATTTTATTTGTTATTATTTGTTTTTTTCTGTTTGACTGGTGCATTTATTAATAGTCATGAGTAACGCACGTACACCTTCTCCTACGGAAGAGGAAATGCTATTCCATTCAGAAAATAGCACTATTATAGATATGGAAGTTAACGTACCTACCACCACAACGGCCGAATATGATAATGTCAACACACTTCCTCGTAGACCCGCCGCAACCTTAACATCTACTACCACTCCTGTGTGCACAATTACTCATCCGCAAGTACATACATCAAAAGCACCCCTTTTTATACCTAATTCAAACTTTAATCTACACGGCAAATTCGATCCGGCCGACCAATTTATAGCACCAAATAACTTTATTTACAAAACAATTAATTTGAAATCATGGAACTTTCGTTATAACGGTAATTCTTGTGTTAACGAATTTTTACTTTTAGTAGAAGAAACACGTGTAGCTCGAGACGTAGATGAACTTTCCTTATTGCGAGGTTTTAGTGAACTTTTAGAAGGAACTGCTTTAAAATTTTATAGATCAATTCGCAACAATATTTCCACTTGGAGTGAATTACGATGTTTATTTAAAGATTCCTTTCAGTCGTTAGATTATTGTTACAATATTGAGAAAAGTATTCGCGAAAAAAAACAAGTCCCGGGCCAATCAGTGTTCAACTTCATAATTGATATCCGAGATTTAAATGCTAAGCTAGATTCCCCTATTTCTGATTCTAACCTCCTTGAAATTGTTAAACATAATTTGATGTCATCTTACGCACAGTTATTGTCAATACATAATATAATTTCTTTTTCACAATTAATTGAAGTAAGTCGTAATTTTGAGGCGTATTCTGGTGTTCTACAACAAAAGGTTGTATCACCGTTAGTAACGAATCATGTTGAAAGTATTTCAAATGAAATCCATAACTTGTCGTCACCAGCTGTTTATTGCCAGAAATGTAAAAGTTCAGGTCATAATTACAGATCATGTCAGACTATTCGCGGTATTGTTTGTTTCAACTGTGGTAGAAGAAACGTGTTGTCCAGTAACTGTCCAAATTGTAACAGTGTTCCATCACAAAATAAAAACGGCAATAATACAAAAAACTAGATAGCCGAGGAGATAAAATAATTTATCAAAATTATAATATCTCTTCGGTTGTTAATTCTTTATGCAATGTTAATGATAATAGGATTTATATTGATTTTAATATAAATGGGATTGGGTTTAGAGGTTTGCTTGATACTGGAGCTAATTTATCTGTAGTTGGTAATGGTTTTCATCAAACATTTTTAAATAATAATTTTAAAATTAATAAAAATTTCACAACTGTTCAAACGGCTGATGGAACACCGTTGTCAGTCGTCGGCTCTATCTCTCTTCCTATTACATGTAATCGTCTTCTTAAAACTTTAGATTTTTTAGTTATACCATTAATTAAATGTGATATAATTCTTGGTATGGATTTTATTTACATGTTTAAAGTACTTGATAATTTAAATATAAGTAGTTGTAATAGTAAATATACGACGGATTCACATGTGCTTTCAAACGAAATAAACGAAATTCGAGCATTAATCCCGAGACAGGAACTCAACGATAATCAAAGTTCACGTCTGAATAAAATAATAAATAGATTCATAGATATTTCGTTTGAAAAAAGGGGATTAGGTAAAACAGACTTAGTGGCACATAAAATTACCACAAATGGTGGCCCTATTAAGCAGAGACATTATCCCCTTTCACCCGTAAAACTCAAGGCTCTCAACGATGAGGTTGATAAAATGTTAGACCTCGGAGTAATCGCACCCTCCAGGTCACCTTGGTCTAATCCTGTCGTAATGGTCGCTAAAAAGGACGGTTCCCTTCGCTTTTGTCTGGATGCTAGGAAGCTCAACGATGTGACTGTCAAAGACTCGTACCCCATACCTTACATTAGCTCTATTTTAGATAATCTCAAAGGTGCGCGTTATTTGACGTCGTTGGACTTGTCGTCAAGTTATTGGCAAATTTGCCTTAGAGATGATGACGATTTTGATGGGAATGGCACTTCATGTCAGAAAACTGCTTTTGTCGTCCCAAATAGAGGTTTATTTGAGTTCAAGCGCATGCCGTTTGGTTTATCCAACGCCGGCTCTGAACTTCAAAGATTGGTAGATCGTCTTTTTAGCCACCAGTTTGGCGAAAGAGTGTTCACGTATTTGGACGATCTTTTAATCGCAACAGATACTTTTGACGAGCATTTGAGAGTCTTAACAAAGGTTCTGTATGCTCTTAAAGATGCCGGACTTATAGTCAATATGGATAAATGTGATTTTTGTAAAGCAGAGTTAAAATATTTAGGATATATTATTAACTCGCAAGGTCTACGTACAGATCCGCAAAAATTACAATGTATAGATAACTTTCCCGTCCCCACGTCAGCCAAACAACTACGTGGCTTTATCGGCTTATGTTCTTATTATCGACGCTTTGTCGAGCGTTTTTCTACAATTATTGCTCCTATGACTGCTTTGCTGGGAAAACGAAAGGGTAGGGACCAAATAGAGTGGAATGCTGAAGCACAAATAGCATTCGAATCTCTAAAATTGGCTTTGACTTCCGCGCCTGTGCTAGCGTGCCCAGACTTTACACTTCCCTTTACTTTGCATTGCGATGCTTCGTCCGTCGGAATCGGTAGTGTACTCACACAAACGTTTGACGACGTTGAGCACCCAGTAGCTTTCCACTCGCGTTTACTTTCCAAAACAGAACGCAATTATAGCACCACCGAGAGAGAGCTATTGGCCGTAGTAGATTCCATAAACCATTTCAGACCGTATTTAGAAGGCACTAGATTTACTGTTATAACTGATCACATGAGTCTGAAATGGTTAAAATCACTAAACAACCCTACCGGCAGATTGGCGAGATGGAGCATGCAAATTTCGCAATATAATTTTGAAGTTTGCCATAAAAAGGGAAAATTAAATATTGTTCCAGATGCGCTTTCAAGAGCTGCAATTAATCTTATTACCTATTCGGGAGGTGTGAACGACACTCGTGATGATTGGTATTTGAAAGTTTATGAAGGTTGTTCTACGAAACCTCAAAATTTTAAAAATTTTCAAATCATTAACAATTTATTATATAGATTTTGTAAAACAAATACTAACTTGCAAAACATAGATCCATGGAAAATTGTCTTGCCAAAAGAAAAGACAATTTATTGCATTAAGGAAAATCACGACAATTTTGACTCCATCCACCCTGGTATTTTTAAGACTTATAACAAAATTAAACAACATTATTTTTGGAAAAGCATGTATAACGACGTTGTAAATTTTATTGGTAGTTGTGAAAAATGTAAGGCGTATAAACCTTCTAACTCTCCACCACATGGCCTGATGACAAATCCCAAAGTAGTCAGCGTACCCATGCATACTCTGTCAATTGACATCATAGGTCCACTGGTTAAGGCTTACTCAGGCCATAATTATATTTTATCAATTGTTGATGTTTTTAGTAAATATTGCTGGTTACATCCACTCAGAACTGCCACTACAAAGACTGTAACAACATACATTGAACAAGAAATTATTTTTAAACATGGCACACCATGTATATTGATTTGCGATAATGCAACCATCTTTCAGAGTAAGTCATTTAAATTATTTTGTAAACAATATAATATACCGAAAATTTTTTATAATGCCTATTATTCCCCTCAATCAAATACCGTCGAACGTTACAACCAAACGGTTCAGATATGCCTCTCCATTTTAGTAGATGAAGACCAAAGGAATTGGTCTAAATTTCTTTCACAAATTCAATTATCCTTAAACAGTACAGTTAATGTTGCTACCGGCTATACGCCCTATTTTTTATTAACCGGACGTGATATCATCACTGATGGAAACTTCCACTCTTTAAAAGGAGATTTACCAAATTGTTTGGACGAGTTGCAGGTAGGAGACAGAGAAAATTCCGCTACTGCCTTATCTGAGTTAGCTAATATTTTCGAAAGAGTCACAGTCTCCTTAGCCGAAGCATACAAGAAAAACGCTACCCGTTATAATCTTCGCCGTAGACAAGTTAATCTAAAAGTTGATGACACTGTTTGGCGTCGTAACTTCACACAATCGAATGCCGCAAAATACTTTTCAGCCAAACTCGCGCCCAAGTTTATAAAGTGCAGAGTTATTAATAAATTGTCAGACGTTGTTTACGAGTTGCAAGATCTCGGGTCGCAGAGTATAGGCAAATATCATATTAAAGATATTCTTAAATTTGTATAAAATTGGAAATATTGTACGTAATTTTTAAAATTAAACGAATGAATGTTTCTAGATTTATATATACTACACTACGTAAGATAACCCAACTTGTAACTAACATAAATTAAACTATCGACGCGCGTTCATACTACATAATTGATATATATATATTTTGTTTTAAACGATTAGATTAAGATTTTTATATTTTAACTGGGAGGGCTGGTCGGTTTGTATGTAGCAAACCTCTTTTGTAAGAAAGGGTGTATTGTAGCATTGCTACATTTTTTTTCAACTGGGTTATCCTATATTAAATTTGTTAAACGCCTTTATAACAATAGGTAATAGTTTTACAACAAAAGCTATGGCATCATGTTATTTTTCAGGCGGATTCCATAAGGATATTTGAACGAGCTATTATCTAAAAAAAATAATTGAATTCATATTTGTATAAATAATAATGTAAAGTTAAATCTTAATTATAATAATAAAATATAGCATAACATTTTTAATATGTAAACTTATAATTATTTTACAAAAATATTTTTTAAAGTCGCAGGTAGATAAAAAAAAAAGTAAGAAGGATAAGGTCGTCGAACGAATCAGTGCTTTTTTATATTATTTATTGATATAATTAATTGTAATTAATTAGGGAATTTTAAGTCAACTTCCCAAACTTTGAGAGTGTAAACTAGGCTATTTGAGTAGGTGATTAAACCAAGTTGCAGTTCGAGACACATTAAAGAAATACGCCGAAATATGTGGACGTGACTCATCAGAGTTGGAGCTGAATTTCTACCGTCTACCTCGCCTGGATTCCCGACGTATGAATCTCTTATACTGTTAATTGTTGTGAATCGCCGCCGGGTCGATTCGATCTACCGCACTACGTCGTCATCTTCACCACCACCAGCATCGCAAGATCAGGTACCCAACGAGAATGCCTAGACTGGCACTACTAAGTACGTACTAACCACTCTCATTAATATTAGGTAACTCAGTTGGCCAACTCTTGTTTTTGTTATTTTTACCTTTTTCTTTTGTTATATTTACCTATTTTTTAGTTAATAAGTTCTAAACATGATCGTTGTTAATTATACGCTTTTAAGGATAACCCAGCTGTTTTTGTAAATCCACAATCAGCCAAGAAGACACGGATCCTTGAACTCAATGGTCCTTGCTCTTGCTGGCGGAGTATCCGAGCTTAAAACATAATTAATTAAGTATAATAGTTTAATTTTACCGCTTGTTATTGGTACAAAATTGGAATAAGTACCTACAACAAAACTTAACATGACAATGCACAGATCCAGCACTTCCAGCAAACATGCTTGTAAAGAGCAAATCCCAGGTACACACAGCCTGTAACAAAAATAACATTTATATAGTAAATAAGCTATACATAAAACATTAAGGATACACTTTAAATAGCATTACCCATGCCATCTTTATCTGAAGAGATCACATAGGGAATTTTTTTTATTTTTAGAAAGACCTCTAAATCAGGAATAAATGAACATAATTTAATAAATATATACCTGCACTTGTATTGAATGGGTCCCCTTTCGGTTTATGTAAGACTGGGCATCCCCTTTTGGAGCTCTAATACGGATGTGGGTGCCGTCTATGGCTCCAATTGCTCCTGGGAATGCACTGTACTGTTCGAACATGTTGGCTACTTCAACTGCTCTTGTACCTGTTGGCCAGGTAATGAATTTAGGAGCCAAGCTATGCAGTGCTCTTGACACTCTTCTCACAGCACGTATAGCTGTAGCCTTCCCCACATTAAATTTTTCACAAACTGACCTAAAAAGGGAGAAATACATATTTATTCATTTTATTACCAAGTTAAGCACATATATTATTATATGCCATTCATACTGTTTTCTCTTTCCTACACAGATCAGTTGGAATAATACCTGTAGGAATCCGGAGTTGCCATTACCCATATAGTTAAAAGGAGCTGTTTTTTGGCATCAATGGGTTTTCTGCCACTTGAATTATTTGTTTAAATAATAATTGGGCCTATAAGGCTAAGAATATAGTCAACAGTCTCTGGAAACATCCTGAAAGTTAAAAGTAGATAATACCTGGTTATTATTGGCTTATGTTAATGGCCTCTACGCATGCTCATAATTTTGCCAGTGTAAGTGCTGGGTAGATTATATTTTTTTGAAAATAAAGTGAAAGTGGGATAATAGGATGAAAAGGAAACCTAGTCCTACTAAGTTATAATTAGGAATGGCCACATGACCGTATGCAAACTTACGGTATAGTTACGCCCAGTGTCATGTAAAGGAGGAAAGTATCTACAGTAAAATGGGTACCCCTATTTTACTGAAGAAATGGATTCGTTGAGATAGCACAAACACTGAGATCACTGCGTAAATGCCACACTTATGAATACTTATTCTACAAAATTGGTACATTTTTTCACAATAATATCCTATAAACTTAACTATGAAAAATATATCAGAAACACACGATTACAGTCTTCGGGCTACCCTCAAGGAATCTCTAAACCTAGTTATTTTATTAATTAATAGTCATAATAATAATATATAAAACCTACTGAGAATATCTTAACATAATCTCATACCTGAAATGAGACTTAAATGTTTCGCGTGAATACTGCCCAACTATAATTTCTACATAATTATGGAGCCTCGGAAGGCGATGAAGTGCTCCCCTCTCATTATATTTTCTTAAAATAGCGAAAATATTTCCATCGTCACTATCACTACTGGAAAATAATTCCATCTGGTCATCTGAGTCCTCTTCCATTAAAAGTCCAATTAAATTTTCCATTTAGTTTATTTTTATAACAATTTTTTAATTAAAGTATCCTAAATCTTTGTAAATTACAATTTATAAATAATAATAAACTTAGAGGTTATAATTTATTTTGTGAGCGCGCTCAATCACTGGTCCGTTTCACTACAGCGCTAATAACAACCGTGAGTTGTCTAATCGCGTTTTTGAATCGGACCGGTGATTATGAACGTCAGCGCTGACAGCGATGTTATCCCATTCGGACCGTGAGGTAGTATTCCTATTTAGTCTGCTAGGCTGTATGGTTCATAGAGACCTTTGCTTTGAGAAAACCTATTTAGTCTGTGAGTATCACAGATAAAATAGAGTACTGAGTATAATATAAACATAACCTGGATGTCAGCGAACGTCAGTTGGTGAACGCGTAGTTTTTGGTTGTTTCGAGATTTTTGTTATTTAAAATACTTCTAAACTGTTTTTCTTCATGTATATAGTAGTGTAAATAGTTAATAGTTTGTGTTAATTGTTAGTTCGTGTTTTGGTAAGTAATTAGTCTAAGTTTTATGTAAATATAGATATATTTGAGGATGTAGTCATTTGTTTTTTAATTTTTCAAAACAAATGAGTGAGTTGCCGGGTCCCGGTGGTGGTGATGAAACTGGGTTTCCACTCATTTCATGTCCATCTCCGGCTGCATATGAGGATGTTATAGATCCTCCTACAATAAAAAAGATACAGGATTTCAACAAATTAAATAAAATAAAACATAATAAAAAAAGATTAGGTAGCTCTATTAGAAAACATCATAAGTCATCATGCAAATTAATAAATAAAATGATTGATGTGGATATGGATGCTGAAAAAAATAAGGAGGAGAAAAATGTTGTTAAACATAATGAAGAAACTGTAAATTCTGTTAGACAATTTTATAATAATTCTGATTCTGGGCCATTTATTGTTCATATAAAGAAAATGGAGGAAAATATAAACACTAGCCTAAATCCTATTTTGTTTGGTCGTTTTTTAAGTACATTAAATATTAATAGCATAATTGATGGAAGTATTGAGAAAATTGGTAGAAATCTTATTTCTTTATCATTCTCGTCGGCTACAGATGCCAACTGTTTTTTAAAAAATGAACTGCTTGGTTTAAAATAAAAGCTTTATATAGCTTTTATTCCTACTTATTCTATTACCAAAATGGGTGTCGTGAAAGGCATTCCCATAGATTTATCACAGGAGGATATTCAGGACCTTATTAAAGTTCCTGAGGGTTGTGGCCCAATTGTTAAGGTTCGTCGTTTAAATTATAAATCTTTTGATGACAATGTAGTGCAATGGAAACCATCAAAGTCGGTGGTTTTGTCCTTTGATGGCCAAGTATTACCAGAAAAAATATTTTTGTGCTATAATTCACTTCCTATTAGTTTGTACATGTTTCCTACTATACAATGCTTTCTTTGTTGTAAATTTGGTCACACTAGAGACAAGTGTAGATCTAAGCCAAAATGTTTTAAGTGTGGAGACAATCATACTGGCAGTACATGTGAAGTGCTTCCAGAAGATGCCCATTGTGTTAATTGTAACGGTAATCATTATGCTTCTACCAAGTCCTGTCCAGAATATTTACGACAGAACAATATTAAAAAAACAATGGCTCAACAGTCAATTTCTTACCAATCTGCTTCAAAATTGTATGCCCCTAGCAAAGCATCTTATGCTGAGATACTTAATTCTTCTCCCAAAACTTCTTATAAAAAAACCATATTTAAGAAACCTCGTGTTCTTCCGACCTTCTCCCAAGGATATGATCAAAAAGCTCATTATGAAATAGTGAAAGATATTCCTTCTTCATTACCCAATGGTCATGCATTAATTAACAATAGTAATGATAATGAAAATTCTTCCCAACAAGTTATAGTAGCTAATTTAGTATCCTCCTTACTTCAATTTCTTCAAAGTCCCAATTTTGAATTACCGTCCAACGTAGCCTCTATGTGTAACAACTTAATACTTTCTTTTAATAAACATGGATTGTACAACAAAAATTCTTCAGTGGAACTGTCAAAGCATAAATAGCAAAAAAACTGATTTAATTTATTTATGCAATAAGTATAATCCATATGTTATAGCTTTATCAGAAACTTGGCTTAAGCCTAGTTATAGTTTTAATTTTCCTGGTTATAATTGTGTTAGAGAAGATAGAAATGATGGTTATGCAGGTGTTGCTATATTAATTAAAAAATCTATTTCATTTAGTATTATTCCTATTCCCTCTCATGATAGTAGCATTCAAATTGTTGCAGTTAAAGTTCAGGACATTATTGTGGTATCTGTTTATATTCCTTATCCTTCACAATTATTATTACAAAATTTTAATTCTTTATTAAAATCACTCCCTTCCCCTCTTCTGGTGCTTGGAGACTTTAATTGTCATCACCAAGTATGGGGTTGTTCTATAACAGACAGATATGGGCATGTACTTCTAGATATGTTGGACAACAGTAATTATTGTTTGTTGAATAATGGCTCAATAACTGTAAGAACTAACCCTAATGAGAATTATAGCACACTAGATTTAAGTTTTTGTTCTCCTATTTTGGCATCTCAAATTTTTTGGAATGTATTAGAAAATTCTTATGGTAGTAAACATTATCCCATTACAATATCTTTTCCTTTTAACAATGTACCAAATAATGTTAAAAAGCCTCTACTAAAATATATTTTAAAGGATGGTAATTGGAGTGATTTTAAAACTGTATTGGATAATAAAGTAAAAAATTTACCCTTAGTATCAGAAAGTAACTTTTTAATTTGTTGTGAACAATTAGCTAAAGCAATAATTAGTTCTGCTGATGAAATATTTCCGGTTAAAAATTCTGTTGTAGGTAGAATCCCTTCCCCATGTTGGTGGGATTCTGATTGTACTGATGCCATCCGGAAAAGAAAACATGCTGAATTTGTTTATAAGCACAATATGACTATGGGAAATTTTGATAATTTAAAAGCTATTATGAGAGAGACTAAAAGTTTATTAAGAGCAAAAAAAAGAAAAGCTTGGGGTGATTTTTGTACAAATTTATCTCCTCAAACTCCTTCAAGTTTTGTATGGCAAAATATAAGAAAATTTCGAAATTCTCAAAAAAATTATTATGTTTCCAATATCCCGTCACAAGAATGGGCTGATAAATATATTGACCATTTAGCGCCTAGTTCAGCACCATCTTTACAAGAAACATCCCTAACTCATACATATGTTTCATCTAGTGAATTCATAGATTCCCAATTTACTTTTTCTGAACTAAAAAATGTTTTAAGTTCTGTAAACTGTAATTCTGCTCCTGGCGTTGATGGTATTTCTTATTATTTTTTTAAAATGGCTGGTGAATTTACTTTAAAATATTATCTAAGCCTTGTAAATATAATAGTTAATAATGGAGTAATTCCAGACTCATGGAAAACTCAACTTATAATTCCCATTTTAAAACCTAATAAGGATCCCAATGAGATCACATCTTATAGGCCAATAGCTTTGTCATCTGTTTTGGCAAAAATTACTGAAAATTTAGTTAAGAACAGGTTAGAGTGGTATTTAGAATCCAATAATTTGCTTTCAAATACACAATATGGGTTTCGTAAGGGGAAAAGTACCCATGATAATTTAAGTATTTTTACTACAGATGTATTTTTGAGCTTTAGTAAAAATGAATTTGTTATTGCAGCCTTTTTAGATATAGCTTCTGCCTATGACAATGTTAACATTTCAATTTTACGTGATAAATTAACAAGTATTTCTGTTCCTTTCAAATTAAATCAATTTATTTGTAACTTACTTTGTGAGAGACTTATTAACATTAAAACAGACAGTGAGTCCATAAAAGCTAGAAGAAAGGTATATAAAGGTTTACCACAGGGGTCTGTCCTTAGTCCTATTTTGTATAATGTATATGTAAATGATATTGATGAAAATCTAAAAGGTAATTGTAAAATACTTCAGTATGCTGATGATATTCTCCTTTATTCCTGTAATGAACATATTGACAAAGCTGTGAAAACTTTAAATGATACACTTGCATCTATTAATGGATGGTTGTGTAATCGTGGCTTAGAATTATCACCCAATAAAAGCTCCATAGTAGTCTTCACAAGAAGAAGGAGAATTCCTAATGTAAATATTAAAATAAAAGATGTAAATATTCCTGTTCTTAATCATATAAAATTTTTAGGTTTAACTCTTGACTCTAAAATGTCTGGCAAATCTCACTGTAATTATTTATTAAACAAATGTGAAAAAAATATTAATATTCTTAGATGTCTAGCTGGTACTTGGTGGGGAGCCCATCCTTATTCTTTAAAATTATTATATAATGCGATTATTCGTAGCCCTCTTGATTATGGTACATTTTTATTAGAACCTATTAATAAAAGTTGTTTAAAAAAAGTTGACTCAATACAAACAAAAGCTTTGAGAATAATTATTGGTGCCATGAAGAATTCCCCTAAAAAATCATTGCAAGTTGAATGCTGTGATCCCCCTTTAAATCTTCGTAGATCATTTTTAGCAAATAGATTTTTTTTTAGAACTATTCAATATTCTTATCATCCATTATTTTATAAAATTAAGGAACTGGAAGTATTTACTCGTACTAAACAATACTGGTTTAACAAAAGTGTTCCCTTATTAGTAAGGAGTTTTTTAAGATTTAAAAAGCTTAAAGCTCCTACTTTTCATTCTTCTAAAATTGAGCTTTTTAATACCTCATTAGATGTAATTAATTATTCCCCTCAAATTCTGTTAAATTTTGGGGTAGATAAAGAAGATTGCTATGCAGACAAACATTTTCAGCACATATTGAATACAAAATGGCAAGGTTGGTCTACTATTTACTCTGATGCTTCTAAACTAAGTCCAGTTGGCTGTGTGGGTGTTGGTTTATTTCATCCAAATTACAATATAGTTGTTAAAAAAAAATGTCCTCCTGAAGCCTCAGTTTTCACTGGGGAATGTATAGGTATATTAGAAGCTATTAAATATATTAAATTATGTAGATTGGATAATGTTATAGTTTTTACTGATAGTTTAAGTGGATTACAAGCAATTATTTCTAATCATTTTAAAGCGAGTAGTCATAATCCTATTATATATAATATTAAAAAACAATTATTTGAATATTGTTATTTAAATAACAAAAATATAATTCTTGCTTGGATCCCTGGTCATTCCAATATAAGTGGTAATGAAAGGGCTGACAAATGTGCTAAGGAAGCTGTTTTATGTGGGGATAGAGATACCTTTATTAATTATGCTCATGATATTTTAGCACTACCCAAAATTTATATGAACAATTCATGGAACAAAAAATGGAAATCAACTAGCAGTATAGATAGGGACTTTTATTCAAAAATTCAACCTAATATTCCAGTAAAACCCTGGTTTTTTACATTCAAAATAAGTAAAATGTATACTTCAATTATATGTCGTATGCGATTAGGTTTTTGTTGTACTCCTGTATTTTTACATAAAATCCGTGTTAGGGACTCATCCATATGTGAATGTGGATTAGATGAAGAAGGCGACTTAAACCACATGCTTTTTAAGTGCCCTTTATATAACCGTGAGAGTTTTTTAAAATTTTTATGTAAGTCATTTTTAATGCCTATTAATATATCTTGTTTACTTAGTATAATGTCTAATGAAGTACTTTATCATTTAATGTGTTTTTTAAGAGAGAATAATATTAAGTTATAGTTTGCTAATGTAGGAATTTTATTTAATATATTAGATTATTTTTATTGGTAATTAGTTTGTATTTTTTGGTGTTCTATATTACTTAATTGTAAAGCATATATATATATTTTTGTTGTTGTTCCAGCTTAGTTAGTTTAGAGAAGCTACCTAGTTTGAAACCTTTTCGAAGTATCGCGGTAAAGCGATTTTAAGTTTTAAATTATTCACTGACGTGACACTGGCAGAAATGTGCTAGTTGCACGAGTTGCCATAATAAAAGAAAAAAAAAAAAAAAAAAAAAACATAACCTGTCAAAGAAATGGCGAAAACATTTGCTTAGGCTTAAAAAAACTAAAAATATAATGACTACAACAGCAATAGAACCTACTGGTTTTGAAAACGATGATACGTGGCTCTATGGAGATTCCACCGAAGAACACGCTAAAGCTGCGACCGAAAATAAGGAGGAACCAGAAAAAGAAGCCGCCGCCACAGTAAGTAGTTTACCACATAACCTTTATTTTTATTAAATTAAATTGAATTTAGATTCTGTAAAAACACAATTGAACTCCAAATTAATTGAGTATAAAAATAATATTATACTCATAATATTATCTGGTGTTAGTTTTCCCTTAGTTGACGCCTAAAAAGTATTTTTAATGACTTTTTTTAATTTAATGTAACCTATTAAAGAATGGCCCCCCACAAGATGGACCGACGACCTGAAAAAGGTCGCGGGAAGCCGATGGATACAGGCAGCGCAGAACCGGTCGTTGTAGCGATCCTTGGGGGAGGCCTATGTCCAGCAGTGGACGCGCGAAAGCCTGGCATGATGATGATGATGATTAGAGAATGAATTCTGAATCAATCATAAACCCACAATATTCTTAGCTATTTATGGTTTTGTTTTGTTGTTTTGTGGAATGTATAGTAGTAAATTTGGGTTTGTGATCAGAAAGTACAATATAAAGGCTTAACTCCAGTGTGTGCCACAACTCCCTTTCAATTACATTATATAAATTTATACTTTTTGAGTGAACTATAAATTTTGAATAAAATTCAGTGCAAAAAGGACTTCACACAGTCACAATAATTAAACTATTACAGGAAGAAGAGGAAAAAGAACCAGAAGAGAATGAAGTACCAAATGATGATGATGAGCATTTTGAGGATGCTGCCCAAGGAGAGGAGGAGGATCAGGACAATGCAGACTCTGACTCTGATGACAGTGATGATGTCAAAGTTACTATTGGAGAAATCAAATCTATTCCACAATCCTATGCTATTAAGGTAAGTGAGTGTTTTGATGATAATGACTGTTAAAGAAACATTTATATATGAAAGGGCTACCTCTGTTTTCTTTGTCACATTAATACAGAACAAAAGTGTCTATACCATCTATCTTGGAGCCGCCCGGTATATGTTGCCGGATGGTGCCATCGTTGTGTCATGGAACATCGGACATAGTCTGGTGTGGGGCGCGACTTGTGTTTCACATCCGAAATACTTTGTTAAGGGCCAGAGCTGCTTCAGAAAATCCATAATCCATCAAATGCTGTAAATATAGTTATTTAACAGACAATTATATATTTTTGGTGTTTGCAGTGGAGACTAAAAACAAATTGGGATATGTATTTTTATTTTTTTTATTAGGTAAAATATACATGGTGACTTTGAAAGGATGTACTTTGGGCTAATAAGAGGTTCTACTGATCAATACGAACAACTTTTCCCATGGAACCATGTGCCGCAAATGAAAAAAATAAATTACCTTCTCCATACAAATTAGTACCCACTTGTTCGGTGTAGACTCATACCATCGGCTACGACGAGGTGGGATTAAAAACCCCTCCGCTGGGTACCCTGGGGCCGTCTAGGCGGTCTCGGGCGCCGTAAGGCACCCGTGGTGATAAGTTATTGAGTCTATTCAAAACATCGCGACGAGCTAGCCACTTGTTCGGTGTAGACTCATATCATCGGCTACGAAGAGGTGGGATTAAAAACCCCTCCGCTGGGTACCCTGGGGCCGTCTAGGCGGTCTCGGGCGCCGTAAGGCACCAGCGGTGATATGGTGATATGTATGTAGAGTAGGAACTGTAAAAAAAATCAAGTCTGCTGGAATTACTTTATTTTCATAAATTTATAGCCCCTTTCCAGCATCCGCCGACGTCAGCGTCATAAAAAAGCTAAATATTTCGGAATTCTTTTCAATAACACTCCAGACATTCTTCGCCCACATTCTGTTTCTTATAAGATGAGTGTTATGCCCGATTTCACCAACTCTAAGGGAGCTCTGAACAAAGTTAAGGGCTAATTAATGATAGTAGTTTCATAGCAATTATATGTCAAAATTCTTATTTAGGGGCTCCTTTAGAGTTAGGGATCGTTGGTGAAATCGGCCATTATATTGTCATTTCTCCTCCATTGTAATTGTTAACCTTCTTTGATGGGAGGAGTGCTATTAACGTTAATTGTTATTTTGTCAATCAGATGAGTTATATAAGTAAAATGTATGAGAGAGAGACAATGCTCTTAGCTATCCATGACTTCACTGGTGCCGGGTCCATCGCGTGGTTGAAAGGCAGGGGAATGAACTGCAGCATTCCCGGACTTGAGACCGTGAAGTAGTTTTAAAGGCCTTTTGAACTCTCACCTGCACTGTGTTCACTTCTCCACTCAACCAAATACTATATGATCCTGTTAGCGCCATCTTGGAAACCACTCCATAAAAGTTCCGACGGTTGATCTCGGAAGGCCAAGATCCTTCAATAGACGGTGCAAACACTTTGCTGGAATTCTTCTTGCACCAACTTCCACTGCATAAAGTTGAGTTTTAAATCCGTTTCTGATAATTTCGTTTGTGAGATCAAAATATTTGTTCGACTTGATGTTGTGATCCTTAGGTATGTTTGTTTCCCATGTTTGGAACGGTGAGTTCTATAAGTATTACTTTCTTCAAGTATCGAGAGTACACCAGTTTGTCTGGTCTATAGGCTAAAGTGCTAGTTCGGCTAACAGGATCATATAATATTTGGTTGAGTAGAGAGGGTAGTGAACACAGTGCAGGTGAGAGTTCAAAAGGCCTTTAAACCTACTTCGCGGTCTCAAGTCCGAGAACGCTGAAGTTCATTCCCCTGCCTTTCAACCACGCGATGGACCCGGCACCCGCACGGTGAATCCATGGTTTGCTAAGAACATTGTCTCTCTCAATGTATCCGTGAATATTTTCCAGTCTTGTGCTTTGACCAGGATTGAGAAAGTTTTACTTTGAGTTTTCTTGAGTTGTCCCTCCTTTACAAAAGTAGTTAGTCTTTCATTTGTTGATAATCCTTTTCTGGCTCTAGCAATACTGAGACTTACAGCTTCACGAATAATTTCTACAACTTTATCATGTTGGTGCGAATAATATACCTAATGTAATGTTCATATTGAAGGCGATCAAGTTAAAGTGAAAAAAGGACTCATTTCTAGGTTTCTTCCTTATGACTGAAAAACTGCAGTCAAATTAAATCAAGAAAAATACTAGTAGAGACAAGATGAAGTGCTCGTCACTACTCTGGTACCGCTAATTAATAATTTTAAGAAACTTGTATCAACACATGTGTGATGACCTACAAACAGCAAAAGAGATACAAGAGAAGTTGGATCCACACTTTTACCAGCTTTGTGTGACTTTATATGTTACCTTTATTTTTGTTGTTTTGTTACACAGAAAAATGTACAAACATCTGAGCTGTCACTGGAAAAGTGTGTCATAAAAATCAAATCTCTATTTTCTTTTCTCCGAAACCAATATAGTGCAATAGCTATTTCTTACGAATAAATGCGAAGACTTGGATATTTCGATTGAAAGAAGGGGACGAAGGAGACTTCGAAAACTTATGCCAGGAGAAATGGGCTAAGATGCTGAAATAACATTACCAGAAGAACTGCAGAGAGTTATAATAGTTATGGTAAAATAACTTCGATAGATTTTATGGAGAACCAGACCATTATTACAAGGCAATGGATGAAATTCTCATAATACTTTCATTGGTGATGTTTAGCATAAAACTTTACTTACTGTCAGCAGACAAAGAATAGTTCGTTTGTGGTATAGTTCAAATTCCACAAAATTCTATGATAAATTTTCTGCAGAGTACATTTTTTCGAGATTTTATGATTGAGGCACCATACTGGTGGCTTCTAACCACCAGTATTTTTATCCAAAAAGAAGTCCAATGACCTTGGAGTTTCTGAAATTCATTGTACAATGAATTTCAATGTTTTGGTGGCTTCTTGTAAAGTTAATAAAATCTTACTTAAGATCCAAAATGAGCCAAACGCGACTAACCAATCTTTCCATATTGACCATGAAAAGGACAAGAAAGTATTGTTTTATAATGTGATTGAATATTTTTGCAAAATAAAGTCACGTAAGTACGTTTAGTACTTGATTTGTTGATTATTTTGAGAGTGTTCAATAGAAAACCGCCTCGGGTGCCAATCCATGCTACGCCGCCTCTGTATGGAACAAAAGTAACTTTATTACCAGGTTTCGGCTGAAACTGGTTCAGTATAATATTTCTGAATTGAGCATTAAAAATTTTGAGTTAAACATGGTTCACATGCCTGTGGGGTAACCACCGACTCCGATACCGTGAGTTCTTGTTCGAGTTAAGATAAAAAATGACGTCATTTCGTACAAATGATATTTCTAAAATTCATAATATATATTTATTTTTGTAATCAATTAGGTACTTGAACTAGTTATGTAGTGGTTAATTCTCACAATGATGTTTCCCTTTTGTAGAAAAACATCGTTCTTGATCTCTAACGTAACTCGAACGAGATCTCACAGTATCGGAGTCGGTGGTTACCTGCTGATTACAAACATTTATTTATTTGATTATATATTGCAGAGAGGTGCCGGGATAGTGGCAGCAGGTGCCCCAGACAAGCCACGTACACCGGGTACTGGCGGGGGGAAGGTCACTATGGATGACTTGGAGGGCCCGGGCAGCATCAACGGGGTGCCTGCCACAGAATTCCATATAGAAACCCTCGAAGACAAGCCGTGGAGCAAGCCTGGGGCCGACATATCTGGTTAGTCAAATACTTCAATAAGTGTCCACAATAAAAGGAAATGTTGTATTTAGATATTTCTAGTCTGGGATCACAACATTCTGCAATTTGAATGCTGCATATAACTTACCTTGGCAACTAATCATTTAATAAATTAAACTTTCAAAATAGTCTGGAAAGGAGCTGCTAGTGAAGTGATAAATACAGACTGCCATAGCTTTGTAAACATTACACCAATGCTTGATGTGGACATTTATTGATTTCCTACTCCCTCAATAATATCAAATCCATTGTGTCACGCCTATGTATGTTTAGGGTATAAATAGGACGCGGACAAATTAAGTTTAAAATTACAATTTATTACACTAAACCTAAGATAAAAAGAAAAATATAAAAGAAAACTGTACAACTATAGCTAACTTAATCTAGAACCGGATCTAGAATTCCCAATTCGGAAATGATCTAGATATCCTAATTTGGAATTGCTAGAAATCTTAATTTAGTAATGGATCTAGAAATCCCAATTTATGAAATAGTATCTCAGGGAGTGAGTACAATAAAAATCAGTTGATTTTCAGTATGCAATACGATACCAGAATCCTTTAGATACCCGATCTGGGGATATGTAGAAGGGTTATGACGTCACGACGACAGCCTCGACGTACTATGCATAGCCATAGTTCTAATTGTAGTCGTAGATCCGATCATAAAACCCCAATTTCTAGGGTTGAACACACACTTATTTAAGTATATAAATTTAGAAAAAGATACAGAAAACAATTAAAATAGATTTATAAAAAATCACAACAGCTTTTAGTGTGCTGCTGTTTGGGGTTAGATTCTATTACTACTTGCTAACTACTATTTAGTGCAGTAAGCGCCTTAGAAAATAAAATAGCTATAAATACACTTTTGGCCTATTGTAGTTAGGAATTTAGTTTACAATGTTACAATTGATAAAGCTATATTTATTAAGAAATATACCAAGTTTTTAGCCAAAGATATAAAAATCATTTATTCAAAAAATAAAATGAAGCAAAATCTAAGTAACAATGCCAAAGTTATGTGATGTCACACATCATACTGTTATAAAACCCACATAAGTCTGTCTAATATTGATAAATATAATTGTATAATATTTTCTCCAGATTACTTTAATTATGGTTTTAATGAAATGACTTGGAATGCATACTGCGAGCGTCAGCGCCGCATGAGAGTAAACGAGTCGGGCGTGGGTCTGCATGCGGCCATGGTGTCCCGACCCACTATAGCCCCAGAGATGAGGAACAGGCCCCCGCCGGGTAAGTGTTACTATGCCAATGGAGGTTCCAATCATGTTTATTTTGTTTTTCTTTAAAATCTTTTGCTTTAGTAATCATATTTTTCATCCCATATCTTCAAACACCAAAGCTGTTCATGATTTTTTTACCTATACAAATACAATTGTCATTTTGTCTTTATTATATTGAGGTAAAATCCATGTTATCATAATATCCATACTGTTAGAGAACCTGACACTGGTATTTAGTATACGCAAAGTATTTGTCTCCCTCGTGTAAACATTCTTATATGCAAACATACATCATGCTTACGTGTTGCTTGCATTCCGCAAATAAAAAGGAAGTTATTATGTGTTATAGGAAACCGTCGTAAATTCGCGGTATTTATTATAGATAGTATTCTTGAGATTCCCATTTGTAATCAAGGCGAAGAATGCTTCAACAGTGATGGCCACCCATGAAGGTATATAATAGGGAGCCGTCCCAATGCCTCAAATAGCTTTCTGAACAGAGGATGGCCGCCCGCCAGACAAACCATACACAAAAAGTGAGAATTATTATAACCAATCATTCAGCGTTGATTGGTTGAAGTGAGAACAGAATATGGCGGCAACAAATAGGGCGGTTCCATATATTATTCTTAGTTCCATGCGGTCACCCCAGTCAGTTGAGTAAACATGTCGCCTCTGGTAGATCATTAAAAAGGCCTAATCTCTTGGTTAATTTCAGAAAAGGAGTCCGCCATGAACATGCACAACATGGTACTCGTACATCATTAATAAAATAACTTTCATAACAAAAAATATTTGCTTATTTATTTATTTTATAATGAGATCATGATCGGACACCCTGCACCCGTAGCACGGCCAAGCCATGACAAGATATAAAATCGTGAGCGGATGTCAAACAAAACATTTTTTTTATATCAGCTAATTAGGTGCAACTTTGCAGCACTCTGATTAGTTGATATTTAAAAATAGTGACTTTGACATTGGTTCGCGACTTAATATCTTGGTTTGGCTTGGCCGTGCTACGGGTGCTGATGTATTCGTAATGTTGGGTAAGGCTTATTAATGAAGAGAATGTGTTGCAGCCCCCATGCGGATGGAGGAGATGCCTCCCCCCATGAACCCGTACATGCAGCCGCAGGAGAACACCATACAGGTACCACATGTCTTACCATTACTGTTGGAGTGCCGATGGGCTTGCACAACCAGTACCTATCGGCAATTGGATATGTTGTTCAGTTATTGGATTGTGCACTTATGTAAAACTAAACAAAACTAACAATGGAATAGGGAATATGCATGTAACGTCAATTATTCGTTTTTTAAATATACAATGTTCCTTTTATGTCTTGAACATATTTACAGTAATATATTTTATTTTGATTAGCAATTTTTTAAATAAGATTTTTAAAAACCTGTTTTTGTAGAAACTGAACGCATTTCAAAACGCTCCGACATTAGCAAATACTTCATGTCATTCGTGCACAACCAAATGTCAACGTCTGTTCTGTAGTGTTTACAGTTTCAGGTTTTCTCGGGTAGATACTGTCCTTTATTACGATAATTTGTGATGAACAAACCTTTTGACTAACTTTTGAGGTGCAGTTACTGATGTGTTTTGGCACAAAGGGAGCACTTATATCGAAAATAAATATCAAAAAGGCACAATAACAATAAACTTATATGCGGACGCGAGTTTATTGAGCACGAATGACGACACAGAATGGAAGCTAGTGATGTACCGTTCTTTACTGCAGTAGAGGCAGGTGAAGAGTAATCCCATTCATTTTTGTGTTATTACCCTTTTAAAATGTTTAATATCTATTTTTAGGGTCTAATGTAGTTACATAGAGTAAGTATACAAGTAATGAAATAATAATAAAACGTGCATATATTATTGATGATAGCCGCGAAATAGGTATTTCATTTTAAAATAAAACATACACAAAGATACGGCCTAACAGCTAGTAATAATTTGTTGTAAATAAGTAATATTTGTTTATACAGGAAGTAACATTTTCATCAAAAAGAAAATCCGTAAGTCTATAATTGTTACATTACAGTGTGTACTATCTTATATCATCAACATATAAATAAAAATACCCTACATTTTTCAAGAATTAATGTTTTCTTTACTTCTGGTTATGTTTACTAACATTGTATTTATATTTCACTATTAGATATTATATATATATTTCAGTGGGTCAATAACACAACTACTTCTGATTCCCCCCCTAATGACCACAAGTTCCTCCAGTAATATTGTTATATCTGGCAACATACCCCCAGGTGATGACGGGCGACCGGCGCGAGTACGGGCGCATGCGCGACCCTCCGCCACAGGACTACTTCCCTCCCCCCCATGACTACTTCCAGCCCCCTATGCAGCAGCCCTACGATAACTGGGGTGAGTATTTATTTTTCACTGTTAGGTAATTAAAACCATGTTCTTAGCTATCCATGGATTCTCCGTGCGGCGCCGGGACCATCGTGTGGTTGGAAGGCAGGGAAATGAACCGCAGCGTTCCCGGACTTGAAACCGTGAAATAGGGTTAAAGGCCATTTAACTCTCCCCCACACTGTCCATAATAGTTCCGATGGCCGATCTTGTAAGATCCTTCAATAGGCGATGCAAAGACTTTGCTGGAATTCCTCTTGCACTGACTGTCACTGCATAAAATTGAGTTTAAAACCGTTTCTACTCATATCATTTCTGAGATCAAAGTATTTGTTTGACTTGGTGGTGGTCCTTAGGGATGTTTGTTTCTCACGGAACGGTGAGTTATTATTACTTTTTTTACAAAAGGGTAAAATTTACTTCTGCTCTAGGGTAATCTTTTATATTTTAAAGGTACGAAGTTTTTGTTTCTAATAAATTGTCCTACATATTCAGGATGAATTTGGAATTGAAGTTGGACGCAAACTCGAGGAGCTGTATATACTCGTAATCTTCGCTATGGATACTTTTCGAAAAGTCAGAGTCAGTTGAAGTTTTTCTGTTTTGCGCTCAAAATTTTGTCTGTGTTTTGGTGGCGTTGGACTTAACTAAGCATCTCCCAATTAGAGTTCGGTCTATCTCCGAAGGGTTGTGTTCGTATGCTCAACCATGGTTTCCTTATAGTCTGCGACTGGGAAAATGTTTTTATCATAATGCTATCATCTTCATACCCAAATGGTCCGATAATCAGCAGGTCATTAATATGGCGCAGGAATTGTGTTGTATAGAGAAGAGATCTCTAAGGTAGCCGACATGGAGTGCAACAATTGTTTTCGGGAACCACTCAAATCGATCTCATGTTACCCGTATTTCCGGTCGCTAAGGAGAACGGTGTGCGCTGCTCGCAATGAAACTGTTGCCCAGTAGTAGGTTACTTGCCATTCATGCCGTATAGACTGTCAGCTGGTGACAGGAAAAATAACCAACTTTTTACAGTCTGCCAATTATAGGGGACATATTTACAGCCATAAACAACAGAAAAATGTTTTAAATAAGATTCTATACGCATGGTTAAACATTACAATTAGATTGTAAAAAAAAAACAGATTTTCAAAACAGCTTTTTACAGTCTGCCACTTATATAAATAAAAGGCCAATCTTTCCATATACTACAGACGATTTTTCCGTGTACAAACTTTTACATAATTGGCAGACTGTAAATTTTTTTTTTCTGTCACCGTCAGCTGGTCTATTAGGTATTTTGTACCGGGTGACCGTTAATATAAAGTAGCATCACGGGGTGTTATTCCCGCCCCGTCGGAGTCTACAACCTCACAATAGCTTGGGTCGCTAGTGGCGAGTGTTAGAGCTGTGTGGTTTCCAGGTCAGCCGCCGCCCGCGTGGACTCCGCACGAGATAAAGGAGCTCACCCCCGGCCTGCCCGCGCTGCCCGTCGCGCCCCGACCGCACCACGACCGCAGGCACGAGGTATCTCACACATATACTACACTAGTGGTTGCGGCTTTGCCGTTGTATCCGAAGGTCGTGGGTTCGATTCCCACACATGGCAAAAAAATATTAGTACGCTTTTCTGTACAGTTTGTCAGGGTCTGGATATTTATAACATATAATATGTATTATATCGTTGTTTCCGGTACACATAGTACAAGCTTAGTTTGTGACCAGAGCAATATGTGTAAATTGTCCTACATATTACCTATCTACTCACGCAACCCACCAAACAACTCATTTTCCTGTGTAATAAATTAGTATTTATTTAGGTATACTTACTCTTCCATGGTAAACTAGCCACAATGGCCATCAGGCATAGAATAGCCATTTTTTAAATTACAATGACAATTCATAATACATTGCTTGGTTTAGTTTGTTAAAAGTAAATAATTGAAAATAAACTAAGCAATGTATTATGATTTATCATGTTAAATTACAATTGTCACGTTTATAAAATAGGCCCCAGATCTTAAACTTCATTCCACAAACGTCAGTTTGTCTCATGTCGTGATTAGTTTACTCTCACTTTATACATTTTGAGTGGAGTGTCCGGGTGTATTACTGCTACGCATATTACGAGAGTATCCTCAAAGCCACTTCTCACTAAAGGAACGTCTGCGCCATTCTATCTTTTTAGATTATACTAACCATGATTTGGTGGATAGAGACGGACGTTCCTTGAGTGAAAATCCGAGTCCAGGACACCACTTACAATATGTACAATTTTTTCCCCCTTTCTCAATGAATCCCTTAACAAAATAATAATAATAAATCTTTATTAGGAGAATGGTACAATTGCGTTGAACACAGTTCCCACTTTAGTTTTCCCTGTGTTGTGGGAATCCGGGTTTTAGCGGCATTACCCCACGTACAAATGCAATAATTGGGTATGCACTGACACAATGCTTTGTAAGTCGCAATCAAAAGTTTATGATCAGCGACATCTCGTAGCTTTTTAAAAATAAACATTAGTTTTCTAGCTCCAGTCGATAGAGTGGATATATGTGCACCATTACAATTTATCGTCCAGAATGACACCTAGATAACGTACAGTGGAAACATGAGTTAGTAGAGAGCAGTCGCATTGAGAATTAGGGAGGACTGAGTTCGGTGGCAAGGAAATGAATGAATAGTAATAGTAAGGTTCTCCCTAGGACCGCCAGCTTTAGTTTTACTAAAACACATGCATTGGGTATTCTGAGTATTTAAAGTAAGAAGACTATCCTCAGGCCACACAGTGATTCTACAGAGACCTCTTTCTGTTAATTCTATTCTTCTTGGTTTTCTTCTTCTTCATTTGACATTGACTATACCGTATGTCTGCATACGGTCATGTCACCATTCCTTTTTCTACCCTAGTCCTTTCCTAATTCCTTTCCATCCTATTCGTTCATCGCTCTTTCACAAATAATAAATATCTTTTTACAACTACCTACTAGACATTGGCAAAATTCGCGAGAAGCGAGAAGCCATATAAATAAGAAACTGAATTTCGTACTCTCTGGCGCATGTCTTTTTCTTCATTCGTAATCGCGAATCGTTCTTCGTACAAAATTAGCTTTCGCACTTCCAATAATACTCGATTACTGTTTGTCGCAGAATTAAAATAATATTTTTGTCAGTCATTGTATTTATTAACTGGGTTATTTTTTTCGAAATCAGAAAAAAAAACAATTTAATATTGTAATATTTAAAAAAAATTAGCCACAACAGAAAGATTTTTGCGTACAATTACGAACATTAAAAACATAATTGAACTTCGACCAACACCTTAAATTTTCCGAGTCACCGGCGCGGATAGGCGGTAATATTCAGAGTTTATTATTTTGTGAATCGGAAAGTAGTCCAAAAAATAGACGCCATTTGCCAACAGGTATACGGCGCGTAATGAGGCTCTGCACGCTGACACAGTAATATAATTATATATGTCATCATCATCATCATGCCAGCCTTTCGCGCGTCCACTGCTGGACATAGGCCTCCCCCAGGGATCGCCACAACGACCGGTTCTGTGCTGCCAGTAGGTTTTAATATTTATTGTTTTTCAAGAACTTCACTTGGGGTCTCTTATGGGTCGATTGCATTGGGCGACTTTACTCGCTACTTAGCAGCGAATAAACTGGACTCGTTTGCTCCTACATTCGCGTACATGTTTGTGACGAAAAGTTCCGTATTTAAAATTACAATTGATAGAAAAATGTAAAAAATGTTTTTCTCTTTTAATTTTGAAATAATTATGTGGAATCGTATAAACAGTTGTAATTGTATTTGTTTATATACTATTGTAACAACAAGATGAAATATTGAAAAACTTCTATCTTAAGAAGCTTGAGAGTGAAGGATTGGAAGAGGGGATGGACGAAAAGCAATTAAAAGCCAAAATAAGAACTAAAACACTAAAAAAAATTCTAACCACGTAGATTACAAATAGCGATTACACTCGCCAGAGAGTATAATACCCAGCAGCTAGTAGCGAAGACAATAATCGCGGCCGAGCAGCGAGTGATGAGCGAGCAGCGAGTAACCGCAGTGAACGATATAAACACAAGCTATATATGCCACCCCAGCGCCTAACGTTACATTCTAGAAGTTGTTATAGTATGTCTGTCCGTAGATTTAATAAACTACCAACATCTTGTAAAAGTTTAAGACTAAGTCAATTTAAAAAGGTTATATTTAGTCTGTTATTAGATAAGTGTTATTATTCCACAAAGGACTTTTTAAGTGATAAAATTGACATGTAATTGGAAAAATGTTTTCCTCTCTATAATGTTTTTATAAAAATAAAAAATGTTGTATAATTGTAAGAGTAATATGTAACCAATGTTATTGTAATTTGCACACCGCAAGCGGTAGAATATGTTGAACACTAAACTATATTTAAGACCTAAATTTGTAACATATTTTGCAAATAAAGATTTTTATTTATAAACTGTATAAAATAATTATTGTATTGTTAAGTCGGCTCGGGTTATCATTATCCGATTGTAATAACATTTATTATTCAAGTTGATCGCGTCAAATAGAAAGAAAATAGAGGTGTGCGTATTTATATTCCCGAACCTTTGTGTCTTGGGATATCCTACTTGTTATACGTGACAATGGGCTTCCGAGAAAAATGAAAAAACAGTTATTTATTTATAATATATTAGAGAATTTTATTAATGATTTCGAAAATATAGGCTAAAAAAATAATAGATCACCAAAAGAGACGCTTGACATATGAACTTCCAATCACTTTTTTTTAAAGCAGCGTTTTTTTGATAGCGTGATAATAACGTTTCACAAAAATAATACATTAAAATGTTTAAACATATAAATATTAAATATGTTAAATACCAGTTTTTTTTTATTAATAAATACGAAATTAGTTTCTTATTTTTAAATGACTTGTTTTCCTCGGAAGCCCATTTATAACTTTGTCTAGTTTAAATAATAATAATACCATCACGGTGCTTTTTTTTTGGCTCCGAGAACCCTATAAACAATCTCAGGGTACCCAGCGGAGGGATCAACTCGTCCTCATTTCGCCGATGGTATTCGTAGGCAATACCTAACAAGTGGCGGGCTTGTTGCGATGTTTTTGATGGTATAGCCTCGTTTTATAAAGCGTTTTATAAGGCACTAGGGCCCGCTGATTGTAAAAGTATTTTTCTATATATTATTAATTGTCACTGTATATCATAATTGCCAAGTTTATGAAGTATGCTTCTGCTCTAGATAAGGTAATAAAATTGTTCTAACTCAAAAAAAAAAAAAAAAAATGTTACAATACAAAAAACAATTTTATTTTTGTTGTCAATAATATTTTACCACCGTTACGTTGCCGCTGAGCGTTAGGTTGTCAAAATAATGCATTCCGTTACAAGCGGTCTCTCCTCCAATCAGCGAAGGTTAAAAAGTGCTCTAATAGCGGAAATGGTTATTTTGACAATCTAAAGATCACGTTATAAGAACCAGAATGTGGCCGCTGGTATACAATTTTTTCTCAAGTAAAAATTTACACGGTAACCGAACTACCCACACCCTTAAACTACACATGAATACACTCCACTGTTATTAATATTATTTATTTATTTCCCTTCATTTATTAGGAGGAACGCGATCGTGAACGCGAACGCGACCGTGAACGGGATCGCGAGCGAGAGCGGGAACGGGAACGGGAGCGGGAACGCGAGCGGGAGCGAGACCGGGAGCGAGAGAGGTCGCGCTCCGCGAAGCCAGACCGCACGCGGGAGAAGTAAGTACAGTGTTATTGTAATGCTTATTATTTCACAAATTAACATTATTTTATATTAAACATATTATTTTCATATTAAACATTTAACATATTTTATTCAGACATTTTCATTTATGAGACTAAACACAATACAAAAATACATGTTATTTACATATATATAATGCAGGTCGTACCGGCGCGACAGGTCGCGGTCGCGGTCGCGGCGCCACAAGTCGCGGTCGCGGTCGCCGCGCCCCCGGGAGCGCGACCGGGAGCGCTCCGTCAAGCCCAAGCCCAAGGAAGACGACAAATGACACCTCCACAACTTATTATTACTTGTTAATTATACTTATTCAGTAACATAGTTTGCGTTTTATTTATTATACAAAAGAACAATGCCCGCCCGTGTAATATCAGTGTCGCATATACTTAAGCTTTGCGTTTCATAGTCACAAAAGACAGTACAAAATCTTACTAAAATAAATGTAGTCATTGTATTTGTTTATAATGTGGGGATTAACCATAAAACTAACTTTTATTATTAAGTAATAAGGGATACACACGCTATGAGAAATTGCTACAAAACTAGGTCAAAATTCACCGTCTATAGAGTATCCGAAAAATAATCAATAATATTGCCTATGATACAGATTTAACCTGTGAACATCTAAAAGTAAAAATAATAACAAATCCTTACAAATGCAAAGCAAACGGTGAGACAACAAGTGCTCGTAGCTATTCTTCCTTTCTTTCTTTAATTGCTTTATAAAATGTAATACTCTCTTTGACGAACACTCATTCTCAATATACTAGGAGCCTGCCAGTCCTCTTTGACGAACACTCATTCTCAATATACTAGGACCCTGCCAGTCCTCTTTGACGAACACTCATTCTCAATATACTAGGAGCCTGCCAGTCCTCTTTGACGAACACTCATTCTCAATATACTACGAGCCTGCCAGTCCTCTTTGACGAACACTCATTTTCAATATACTAGGAGCCTGCCAGTCCTCTTTGACGAACACTCATTCTCAATATACTAGGAGCCTGCCAGTCCTCTTTGACGAACACTCATTCTCAATATACTAGGAGCCTGCCAGTCCTCTTTGACGAACACTCATTCTCAATATACTAGGAGCCTGCCAGTCCTCTTTGACGAACACTCATTTTCAATATACTAGGAGCCTGCCAGTCCTCTTTGACGAACACTCATTCTCAATATACTAGGAGCCTGCCAGTCCTCTTTGACGAACACTCATTCTCAATATACTAGGAGCCTGCCAGTCCTCTTTGACGAACACTCATTCTCAATATACTAGGAGCCTGCCAGTCCTCTTTGACGAACACTCATTCTCAATATACTAGGAGCCTGCCAGTCCTCTTTGACGAACACTCATTCTCAATATACTAGGAGCCTGCCAGTCCTCTTTGACGAACACTCATTTTCAATATACTAGGAGCCTGCTAGTCCTTTTTGACGAACACTCATTCTCAATATACTAGGAGCCTGCCAGTCCTCTTTGACGAACACTCATTCTCAATATACTAGGAGCCTGCCAGTCCTCTTTGACGAACACTCATTTTCAATATACTAGGAGCCTGCTAGTCCTTTTTGACGAACACTCATTCTCAATATACTAGGAGCCTGCCAGTCCTCTTTGACGAACACTCATTCTCAGAATACTAGGAGCCTGCCAGTCCTCTTTGATGAACATTCATTCTCAATATACTAGGAGCCTGCCAGTCCTCTTTGACGAACACTCATTTTCAATATACTAGGAGCCTGCCAGTCCTCTTTGACAAACACTCATTCTCAATATACTAGGAGCCTGCCAGTCCTCTTTGATGAACATTCATTCTCAATATACTAGGAGCCTGCCAGTCCTTTTTGACGAACACTCATTTTCAATATACTAGGAGCCTGCCAGTCCTCTTTGACGAACACTCATTCTCAATATACTAGGAGCCTGCCAGTCCTTTTTGACGAACACTCATTCTCAATATACTAGGAGCCTGCCAGTCCTCTTTGACGAACACTCATTCTCAATATACTAGGAGCCTGCCAGTCCTTTTTGACGAACACTCATTCTCAATATACTAGGAGCCTGCCAGTCCTCTTTGACGAACACTCATTCTCAATATACTAGGAGCCTGCCAGTCCTCTTTGACGAACACTCATTCTCAATATACTAGGAGCCTGCCAGTCCTCTTTGATGAACATTCATTCTCAATATACTAGGAGCCTGCCAGTCCTCTTTGACGAACACTCATTTTCAATATACTAGGAGCCTGCCAGTCCTCTTTGACGAACACTCATTCTCAATATACTAGGAGCCTGCCAGTCCTCTTTGACGAACACTCATTCTCAATATACTAGGAGCCTGCCAGTCCTCTTTGACGAACACTCATTCTCAATATACTAGGAGCCTGCCAGTCCTCTTTGACGAACACTCATTTTCAATATACTAGGAGCCTGCTAGTCCTTTTTGACGAACACTCATTCTCAATATACTAGGAGCCTGCCAGTCCTCTTTGACGAACACTCATTCTCAATATACTAGGAGCCTGCCAGTCCTCTTTGACGAACACTCATTTTCAATATACTAGGAGCCTGCTAGTCCTTTTTGACGAACACTCATTCTCAATATACTAGGAGCCTGCCAGTCCTCTTTGACGAACACTCATTCTCAGAATACTAGGAGCCTGCCAGTCCTCTTTGATGAACATTCATTCTCAATATACTAGGAGCCTGCCAGTCCTCTTTGACGAACACTCATTTTCAATATACTAGGAGCCTGCCAGTCCTCTTTGACAAACACTCATTCTCAATATACTAGGAGCCTGCCAGTCCTCTTTGATGAACATTCATTCTCAATATACTAGGAGCCTGCCAGTCCTTTTTGACGAACACTCATTTTCAATATACTAGGAGCCTGCCAGTCCTCTTTGACGAACACTCATTCTCAATATACTAGGAGCCTGCCAGTCCTTTTTGACGAACACTCATTCTCAATATACTAGGAGCCTGCCAGTCCTCTTTGACGAACACTCATTCTCAATATACTAGGAGCCTGCCAGTCCTTTTTGACGAACACTCATTCTCAATATACTAGGAGCCTGCCAGTCCTCTTTGACGAACACTCATTCTCAATATACTAGGAGCCTGCCAGTCCTCTTTGACGAACACTCATTCTCAATATACTAGGAGCCTGCCAGTCCTCTTTGATGAACATTCATTCTCAATATACTAGGAGCCTGCCAGTCCTCTTTGACGAACACTCATTTTCAATATACTAGGAGCCTGCCAGTCCTCTTTGACGAACACTCATTCTCAATATACTAGGAGCCTGCCAGTCCTTTTTGACGAACACTCATTCTCAATATACTAGGAGCCTGCCAGTCCTCTTTGACGAACACTCATTCTCAATATACTAGGAGCTTGCCAGTCCTCTTTGACGAACACTCATTCTCAATATACTAGGAGCCTGCCAGTCCTCTTTGATGAACATTCATTCTCAATATACTAGGAGCCTGCCAGTCCTCTTTGACGAACACTCATTTTCAATATACTAGGAGCCTGCCAGTCCTCTTTGACGAACACTCATTCTCAATATACTAGGAGCCTGCCAGTCCTCTTTGACGAACACTCATTCTCAATATACTAGGAGCTTGCCAGTCCTCTTTGACGAACACTCATTCTCAATATACTAGGAGCCTGCCAGTCCTCTTTGATGAACATTCATTCTCAATATACTAGGAGCCTGCCAGTCCTCTTTGACGAACACTCATTCTCAATATACTAGGAGCCTGCCAGTCCTCTTTGACGAACACTCATTCTCAATATACTAGGAGCCTGCCAGTCCTCTTTGATGAACATTCATTCTCAATATACTAGGAGCCTGCCAGTCCTCTTTGACGAACACTCATTTTCAATATACTAGGAGCCTGCCAGTCCTCTTTGACGAACACTCAATCTCAATATACTAGGAGCCTGCCAGTCCTCTTTGATGAACATTCATTCTCAATATACTAGGAGCCTGCCAGTCCTCTTTGACGAACACTCATTTTCAATATACTAGGAGCTTGCCAGTCCTCTTTGACGAACACTCATTCTCAATATACTAGGAGCCTGCCAGTCCTCTTTGACGAACACTCATTCTCAATATACTAGGAGCTTGCCAGTCCTCTTTGACGAACACTCATTCTCAATATACTAGGAGCCTGCCAGTCCTCTTTGATGAACATTCATTCTCAATATACTAGGAGCCTGCCAGTCCTCTTTGACGAACACTCATTCTCAATATACTAGGAGCCTGCCAGTCCTTTTTGACGAACACTCATTCTCAATATACTAGGAGCCTGCCAGTCCTCTTTGACGAACACTCATTCTCAATATACTAGGAGCCTGCCAGTCCTCTTTGATGAACATTCATTCTCAATATACTAGGAGCCTGCCAGTCCTCTTTGACGAACACTCATTTTCAATATACTAGGAGCCTGCCAGTCCTCTTTGACGAACACTCATTCTCAATATACTAGGAGCCTGCCAGTCCTCTTTGACGAACACTCATTCTCAATATACTAGGAGCTTGCCAGTCCTCTTTGACGAACACTCATTCTCAATATACTAGGAGCCTGCCAGTCCTCTTTGATGAACATTCATTCTCAATATACTAGGAGCCTGCCAGTCCTCTTTGACGAACACTCATTCTCAATATACTAGGAGCCTGCCAGTCCTCTTTGACGAACACTCATTCTCAATATACTAGGAGCCTGCCAGTCCTCTTTGATGAACATTCATTCTCAATATACTAGGAGCCTGCCAGTCCTCTTTGACGAACACTCATTTTCAATATACTAGGAGCCTGCCAGTCCTCTTTGACGAACACTCAATCTCAATATACTAGGAGCTGCCAGTCCTTTTTGACGAACACTCATTCTCAATATACTAGGAGCCTGCCAGTCCTCTTTGACGAACACTCATTCTCAATATACTAGGAGCTTGCCAGTCCTCTTTGACGAACACTCATTCTCAATATACTAGGAGCCTGCCAGTCCTCTTTGATGAACATTCATTCTTAATATACTAGGAGCCTGCCAGTCCTCTTTGACGAACACTCATTTTCAATATACTAGGAGCCTGCCAGTCCTCTTTGACGAACACTCATTCTCAATATACTAGGAGCCTGCCAGTCCTCTTTGACGAACACTCATTCTCAATATACTAGGAGCCTGCCAGTCCTCTTTGACGAACACTCATTCTCAATATACTAGGAGCTTGCCAGTCCTCTTTGACGAACACTCATTCTCAATATACTAGGAGCCTGCCAGTCCTCTTTGATGAACATTCATTCTCAATATACTAGGAGCCTGCCAGTCCTCTTTGACGAACACTCATTCTCAATATACTAGGAGCCTGCCAGTCCTCTTTGATGAACATTCATTCTCAATATACTAGGAGCCTGCCAGTCCTCTTTGACGAACACTCATTCTCAATATACTAGGAGCCTGCCAGTCCTCTTTGACGAACACTCATTCTCAATATACTAGGAGCCTGCCAGTCCTCTTTGACGAACACTCATTCTCAATATACTAGGAGCTGCCAGTCCTTTTTGACGAACACTCATTTTCAATATACTAGGAGCCTGCCAGTCCTCTTTGACGAACACTCATTCTCAATATACTAGGAGCTTGCCAGTCCTCTTTGACGAACACTCATTCTCAATATACTAGGAGCCTGCCAGTCCTCTTTGATGAACATTCATTCTCAATATACTAGGAGCCTGCCAGTCCTCTTTGACGAACACTCATTTTCAATATACTAGGAGCCTGCCAGTACTCTTTGACGAACACTCATTCTCAATATACTAGGAGCCTGCCAGTCCTCTTTGACGAACACTCATTTTCAATATACTAGGAGCCTGCCAGTCCTCTTTGACGAACACTCATTCTCAATATACTAGGAGCCTGCCAGTCCTCTTTGACGAACACTCATTCTCAATATACTAGGAGCCTGCCAGTCCTCTTTGACGAACACTCATTCTCAATATACTAGGAGCTTGCCAGTCCTCTTTGACGAACACTCATTCTCAATATACTAGGAGCCTGCCAGTCCTCTTTGATGAACATTTATTCTCAATATACTAGGAGCCTGCCAGTCCTCTTTGACGAACACTCATTCTCAATATACTAGGAGCCTGCCAGTCCTCTTTGACGAACACTCATTCTCAATATACTAGGAGCCTGCCAGTCCTCTTTGACGAACACTCATTCTCAATATACTAGGAGCTTGCCAGTCCTCTTTGACGAACACTCATTCTCAATATACTAGGAGCCTGCCAGTCCTCTTTGATGAACATTCATTCTCAATATACTAGGAGCCTGCCAGTCCTCTTTGACGAACACTCATTCTCAATATACTAGGAGCCTGCCAGTCCTCTTTGACGAACACTCATTCTCAATATACTAGGAGCCTGCCAGTCCTCTTTGATGAACATTCATTCTCAATATACTAGGAGCCTGCCAGTCCTCTTTGACGAACACTCATTTTCAATATACTAGGAGCCTGCCAGTCCTCTTTGACGAACACTCATTCTCAATATACTAGGAGCTGCCAGTCCTTTTTGACGAACACTCATTCTCAATATACTAGGAGCCTGCCAGTCCTCTTTGACGAACACTCATTCTCAATATACTAGGAGCCTGCCAGTCCTCTTTGACGAACACTCATTCTCAATATACTAGGAGCCTGCCAGTCCTCTTTGATGAACATTCATTCTCAATATACTAGGAGCCTGCCAGTCCTCTTTGACGAACACTCATTCTCAATATACTAGGAGCCTGCCAGTCCTCTTTGCATGACAATTAAACGAAAAATTGGTTTTAACGTTAGAACTCGAAAAGGGAGAATTATTATTTTCTATTCTATGAATGTTTCAAGAAACCATTGCAATGGTATTAAATAAACCGTAAAAATGCACGCCTATCAATTTTCATATTTTGTAAGTGTTCAAAGGAGACCGACCGAAAGCTGTCGCGCTATACAGAGAAGTTTTAAGACCATTTTTAAAACATAATTCAAGGCTATATTTTAAACGACATTTACATTTAACTCGTTGAAATATTTTGTGGGGTACGAACCCCACAAAATATTTTTCACTTTATTAGTAAGATATTGATTTCCGTTTAAATTATCTATCACGAGACGCAGTAGGCAGGCTGCACTGTTTGTCAGTAAGGTCAAAAAGTAAAAAGTCAGTTTTCTAAAATATTTATGTTTTACTTTCATATCTTTTATAATAATGCCTAGGACAATGAAAAGTAACGAAAGTTGGTGTCAAAAGAAAAACGCTTAAAATTTTGGAAACGAGAAAATGCTTAGGTACAAAGCGTCCGTTAGAAAACGTGATTTGCTATCATAGGTTTGTAAAATAGGGTTACCTTTATAGACACATTCCCGAAACTTGCTTCAATTTTCATGTATTTTTTGTTACTTACTGAAATTATTCATTGCCATCACATAACTTTTGTTTAATGTGCAATAAAGTGTTTAAATAAATAAACAAATAGGTAATGAAAAAATACAGTTTTATTATTTTTTTTTTACGGAAAAAAAAGTGCGTCTGGGGACGACAAGGCGAATCCGGCGTGAATCGTCAGTAATCTTACGACGTATATAGTAATGAAGGTAATAATGACTCCAATAACTTCTCAGTGCAGTACCTCATTATTCTGTAAACAAATCTATATAATCCACCATTACCTATCGCCGTAGCCTTCATTTGCAATAGAGATGTCTTTTAGTTTCGCCAGAAAAAAATTAAGAGTATCGACAGACCAAAGAACTCTAGTTAAAATTTCACAAGAAACACGCTACTGAAACTTAGAACTTATTGAAAGTAAATGGCGTGCGCGTGTTTTGAGTGGTAAGCGTTTTCAGATGATTCTTGCCCTGTTCCACGTCAAAAACGGTTGACAATATCGAAAAAAATCGGTAATCAGAATAATTTTTTTTTTACGATAATGATTTGACCGATTTGGACGATGGGAGAAATTTAGGCGTCATTTTAGTACACACTTTTTGTATGTTTAAATTGTTATCTAATATTTGTCGTAGGTACGGATTATTTTTGCAATCTATTTGTACAAAACACAAATAACTATTTACATGTTTAAATTGTTATCTAATATTTGCCGTAGGTACGAATTATTTTTGCAATCTATTTGTACAAAACACAAATAGTTATTTGTGTTTTGTACAAAAATTTAAACATGCAAAAGTGTGTACTAAAATGACACCTAAATTTCTCCCATTCCAGTATAGCATTCCACCATCCAGGGAGTTACATATTTATTTCAATTATGTAATCATTCTCCATTATTTGCTTTATTTAAACCTTTTATTTGGGGTAATGTATTTTTCAAAATGTGGCAACATTTGTTTCATTGCTACCAACATTACGGCTAAGGAAACATGTGAAACGCACTATACCTACCAAACTTTCGTTGTAATCGGTAATCATTTGAATAATCAAGACCATATATGTGAGAGCCCCTATCAAGACCATATAATATGTAAGAGATCGTCCTACAGCCTGTATAACAGACAACGTAAAACTAATGATAACATTACGCGACAAAGCGCACAAAACTTATTTTGGTACTAAATTAGGAATCACATAAACAAAATTACAAAACATATAAAAAACTTCAATCAAGCCATAATTATTGAAAAACGCGCATACTTCAATGTATATATAAATAGATATGCGACTCTAATTTTGTGGTCTAATTTAAGGAAGTCTGTGCTCCCGTCTAGCAAGCAGCACGTAGATTTGCCGCCGCAACTCAGCGATCCTTGTAAAATGAAGATTCTGGTCAAACCACATTTCTGGTACTCTTAGACTTTTCGCGTGTATTTGATAGTATTAACGTCGAACTCCTATTGTCAAAACTATCGTACTACGGCTTTGATACACCAACTGTGAAATGGTTCAGTAGTTACCTGAATAACTGGCATCAATTTATCGAAGTGGGGGGACGATTTGGAGCCCTATCGTCTTCTTCGGTGTGCTCGGTCACCCGAGGCGTGCCTCAGGGTTCAATCCCTGGCCCGCTTCTTTTCATCATGCATAGTAGTAATAGCATTAAAAACTGCTACTGTCATCTTTACGCCGGCGACCTGCAAATGTATATATCCTTTGATCCAAAAAACGCACTTGAAGCGGCTGATAAAGTCAACGATGACCTCAAACGAGTTGCTAGCTGGTCAAAAGCAAATTCCCTTGTTCTAAATCCTTTTATATCCAAATTTTTAATCTTGGGATCTAAAAAAAATATTAAAATCGCAACCACTTTGTCTCCGCAGCTGCTAATTTTAGGGAAACTACCTAGTCGAACTCGTTACAGAAGGAAATTTCGGTTTGTTGATGGACGGAGAATTGCGTTTTGAGAACCACATAACTGAGGCCGTTCGTAATTGTTTCTTTAAACTATTATTATTTCTGGGGAATGTTCCTTTAATTCACATAAGTAGGTATTTTAATATTAATATTTTTATTAACAGTTATTATCACATTTGTTGTGGGTGCGGTGGCAAACTGTGTAATGTTCACACTTTAAAACAAAGTATTAACTTTGGCATGAATGGAATATGTATATTATTTTTGCATTATTACTATACTTTATTTATTTCTTTATACTGCTATCCTGTAGTTTTTTACTATATATTTCATGAAACCTATATAGTAGCCATAGTAGTTATAAATCTATGTAAGGAATGGCTTTTACGCGAATTTATATTTTTTTATAGAAATATTATTAACAAAATACAATATTAAAAACAAAAATTTCAAAGTTTGTTTATTCAATGCAAGCTCTTTAGGTACTCGCCATGACGGAATCATAGCCATTATTTCTCGTCACGAGGGCGACATAGTGGCGATAAACGAGACCTGGCTCAGGGCGGGCGAGGAGGCTCGTGCACCCCGAGTGCCGGGCTATCGTTTGAGACATGTGCCGCGCCCGGCTTCCGTGCGCGCGCGCGGAGGTGTTGTAGGGTTCTATGTGTGGGATGGTGTCAGTGTGCGCACACGACCTCACCCTGCCAGCTCTGTAGAGCAAATGTGGGTGAGTACGAACGTGAGTGGCTATAGACTTATAATAGGCACGGCGTATCGTCCACCGTGGTTGGATCTTAATATGTTTTTAGATAGTTTAACCGAATCTGTGTCTGCTTTCTCGTATTATGACCATGTTATTCTATTGGGCGATTTCAATATCAATATACTAAACCCAAGTGAAAGCAAAGTCAAAGAACTTAATACGTTTCTTAGATATTTTAATCTCATACAACTAGTATCGGAACCTACTCACTTCACTGACACCAGTGAGTCAGCGACACAGGCAACCCCTAGTGAGCCTTTCTTCACTCTGAAGGACGTGGCCACAATCTTTCTCGATATAATACGAGCTATCGAGGCGGGCGCAGACCCGCGGTCAGCTATGGCAACCGGGCTAGCCGGTCTTACTGTTAGCAGAGCTGAGTAAGGCGGAGCTGCGCATCGTGCACTGGAATGCCAACGGCCTGCGAAACCAGCGCCGTTCCCTGCAGTTTTTCCTCAGTGAACAACGTGTTGACGTAGCACTGATTAGTGAAACACTTCTTGCTCCTTCTCTCCAATTCAGAATCCCGAATTATATTATATACCGGCGGGATGAACTTGCGACTCAGGGCCGAGCCTATCGTGGGCTAATGGTCTTGGTTCGCAGGAACATTATCCACTAACCCCTACCGATTCCACCATCCAAAGCTCCCTACACTCTGGGTATAGCGTTACATATAGGTGCAGTTCGCTGTCACCTTTATTTGGATTTATTTAGAGGCTTATACGCGTATAAGCCTCCAAATGAAATTCTCGACACAGGGGGACTGCGTCAACTGTTCGAAACGCAGGTCCCGATCCTCGTGGCCGGGGATTTCAATTGTAAGCACCCAGCGTGGAATTGCGCGCAAATTAACCTGGGGGGCACCACCTGCTACGGGCCGCCGAGCGGGAGGGGAGGTTGGACGGCCCGTACGGGCCGACCTATGTTTTTAGTAATCATAGGGTCGGCCCAGACGTGCTGGACATCATAGTGCACCGTAACCTGCCCAGCGCTCCAGAGCAGGAGGTGCTCAACGACCTAGACTCCGACCACCTCCCCGTCCTAGTCATTCTGTCCTCCCTCCCAACGAAGGTTTCGCCGCCAGTGCCCGGCAAGCGTGTTGCCTGGGAAAAATACGCAGAATACCTACAATTGAACACGCCGTCCTTTCCGATTTCGACACCGGAAGACGTGGATAAACTCGCGTCCGAACTGTCTGTGCAGTCACGCAAGTCTCAAGAGAGGACCTCCACGGAGGTGCCTACGCGTAGGGGGCTTCCTCCCCTACCCCATAACATCAGGGTCTTCTGAAAAGCAAGCTTGCGTCGTCTGTGGCAGCGCACTAGCTGTCCGACGGTGAAGACCGAGCTAAACGCGCTCTCGGCTCGGGTTAGGAAAGCCATAGCGGATGTTTTCGTGGATCGTTGGCAAGCTCAGATTGAGGACACGACCGGAGACCTGCGGGGGTCCACCGGTTGTGCGCCTCGATGTCCCGTGCACCTACAGCGGTCTGCCCCCTCCTCGATACCGACGGATCCCCAAGATTTCGAACAGAAGATCGCGCCCGGATTTTTGCAGAATGCCTAGAGGGACAGCCGTCGTCCCAACCCACCTCAGTCCCACGAACATGTCGCATAGGTAGAACGCGAAGTGGAGACCGGTCTCCGCTCCGCGGTACCAGATACCGAACCCCCGATTGTATTTTCCCCCGGCTTGGTAGCTCGAGCCTTCAGCCGCCTCAAGCCGAGGAAAGCCCCCGGCGCCTATTGCATCGGAAATATGGCAATACGGTGTATGCCGCCGCGAACTATCGCCGCGTACACCCGCCTTTTCAATGGCATAGTGCGTACCGCACATTACCCGACTTCCTGGAAGGAAGGTCGTATTATTATGCTACCCAAACCGGGGAAGAATATTAAGCTTCCCGAGAGCTATCGCCCCATTACACTCCTACCGGCGATTTCAAAGGTATTCGAAAAGCTACTTCTGCGACATATCGTACCTCACTTTACTCCACGCGACGAACAATTCGGGTTCCGAAGCGAGCATAGTACTACTCTCCAATTGACAAGAATAGTGCACAGACTGTCTGTGGCCCTTAACAGGCGTCACTTCACCTGTGCGGTATTCCTGTCAGTCCAGCCATTGGCTGTCCAGCTTTCACGTCACTGTGGAAGGTCTTTGTTCCAACACGCATCCCATCGCGGCGGGCGTCCCGCAAGGCAGCTGCCTGTCGCCTGTCCTCTGCTGCTGCTACACCGACGACATTCCATTGGCCGAGACGAATGTCGAGCTGGCTCTTTATGCTGACGACGCCGCATACTTTGGGTTCTCTCGGGACCTGAGTATGTCGGGGAAGTACATGCAGAGACAGCTCGACCTTCTTCCCGCCTGGCTGTCGGCTTGGCGACTTAAGGTCAATGTCAAAAAGACACAAGCAGTGATCATCAGAGGAGGGGGTATGCGACAAGGCCGCCGACCTCTGCTTCCGCTCACGCTTTGTGGTCAATCCGTAGACTGGTCTTCTACTGCGACATACCTCGGTGTAAAAATCGATTCAAAACTCACCATGGGGCCGCATGTGAAAAGCACGCGCGCAAAGGCCCTGGTCGCGCGCCATCGACTGCGCCCAGTGCTATCATCCGGACTACACATCGAAACAAGACTGGCCATATACAAAACATATATTCGGCCCATCCTCACATACGCCGCGCCAGCATGGCGGGCGTTATGTGCGGATGCAAAAATTAAACAATTTGAGGCCCAGCAAAACAAGAGCCTACGCACCATTACAGGTGCTCACTACGTAACTATGTGTAACGACTCGTTGCGACGAGACCTCCGGATGATAACACTGGACGACTTTGTCGTTAGTTTGGCTACCAGGATGTACTCGCGTGCAGATGCATCAGACCACCCACACATACGGGACCTGACTCAGATTGAGCAGTATAAGGATTTACTACAAAGCACTCTTGAATCCTTAGACCAATTATAAGGTCACCAAAGACCTATCCGTAGTAACGGTTAGCGAACAGCTACTACTGTTAAGAGACCACAATCTCGTCACAGTCGCCCTTCTCCCCTTGGGGGGAAAGAGAAGACCTATCAGTCAGTCTAATTTCTTTCTGTGGGTTGGCAGTGTTATCAATTTAATAAAACCTAACAGTTTAGATAGCCGTGGGCCCCATTTTTTTTATTTGCCTCAGGGCCCCTGGTTACTCAGCTACGCCACCGGCTATATTTCACTTTTTAAAACTTGTCGAGTTTTAAAAAGTGAAATATAGCCGGAATTCAGGACTGAGTTTTCGCAGACAACCATATACCACCGTGTTCGTAATGAAATAATATTCATTTTAATTTAACTTTAATTCATTAACCAGACCGGTACAAGTTACTACTTGTATCGATTTACCTGTATTTCTGTGCCTCCGGTGCTAAATGATACATCCTAAAAATTACAACTTCACAGGAGAGAAAAAAACAAACTTGTTTTTATTTTTCTCATAAATTATACTATGTACAAAAAGAAAAAATATATTAACCTCAATATTTATTTTTATGCGGCATGTGCATTTCTTGATACTATCCAATAAACTCTATGAAAAAAAAAAGTCATTATCGCGATAACAAAGAAAACAGGCTTTTAAAAAAATATGTTCGGGAGTTGACATGTCATGTCACAAGCAAGCGTTTCTATTGGTTACCGCGAGGTGAAATGAAAATTTGGGTCCGATAATACTCTACACGAAACGAGAAAAGATCATTATTGGAGTAATAGAAAACAGAAGGGGCAAGATGGGCTTGATACGGAAAGACGCTTATCTAAAAATAATAATAGAAGGAAAAAGGGGAAGAGAAGGTTGAATAGAAGATACATAGATCAACTAAAAGATAAATGAACAACGTGCTGATGTTGAAGTGTGACAATTACAGTGTCAGTGTAAATGTAATTATGGCATAATTACAGCGTTAGTGTAAGTTTAATTTTAGTATTATATAAAGATTTAAACATTTTCATATATTTTGCACGCCATCATGTGGTATAATATGTAGGAACAAGAAAACAACTTTTCAACAACATGTACCCGTATTCTGACAAATAAATGATTTATTTATTTGTTAAGAAATCTTGTGAAGCTTTATTATTGTCTGTGCGAGAAGCCGGGAAACAAATCTATTCAGTCCAAGCTTCTCACACGGGTGCGATTCGCACCACAATTAACTTAAAAACTAAACTTACCGAATGGCTTGTGGTTAGCTTCTGGACGGGATCCCTGGGTACACAAGGCATGCACTAACTCCGATGTCTTCAACCACTACAAATGCCACTCAAATACGACGTTGGAACATTATAATAAGAACAACACACAACGCGACAAATCTGAATCACTATTTGTAGGCGCCTAATACATGGCGAACAAAACACTACATATATAAATGGTATATCTAATAGGCCGCACAAATCACATTACGGGGCGAAAACTCTATTCACAAATCATAATGGGTCCGCCAAATAACTTTTTTTTTTGAAAATGCTATAAAAAAAAACTACTGAATATTTTTTCAAATTTCTTTTTTTATTTGAAAGTACAATCCTTCCGGTTAATGATGGAAAATAATTTCATTCAAATGGCTGCCTCGGCTGGCCATGCAGAAGCCTACACGATCGGTCCAATTTTTAAGTACATTATCGATTGTGTGCAGCTGTATTTCACCAATGGCTTCACGAATATTGTCCTTTAAAGCATCAATTGTCTCTGGCTTGTCGGCGTAACACTTATCTTTGACGGCACCCCACAAATAATAGTCCAACGGTGTCAAATCGCAGCTCCGAGGTGGCCAAACGACATCAGCTCTGCGGCTGATAATGCGATTTTCAAAAACACGGCGCAAAACATCAAGTGTAGCGTCGGCTGTATGGCACGTAGCGCCGTCCTGTTGAAACCAAATGTTGCCAATATCCTCCTCTTCAATTTCTGTGAACAAAAATTCGTTCAACATGGCCCGATAATGATCGCCATTGACTGTAACGGCCACTCCTTGCTCATTTTCGAAGAAAAATGGCCCAATTATGCCTCTGGACCAAAATCCGCACCAAACAGTGACTCGTTTTGGGTGCACCGGCTTTTCAATAAATGCGTGCGGGTTTTCTGTGCACCAAATGCGACAATTCTGCTTGTTTACATACCCGCCAAGATCGAAATGAGCTTCATCTGTATGCCTAGTGTGAGTTTTTTTAACGTTTACTTTCGCGTTAACTATACTACCGCGTTAACATTATGACCAATCACACGAACGCATTTCTAGTTCTCAAAATTTCCGCTTGGAGCGTTGAACCAATTCCCATACAAATTTTAGTTAACTCAAACGCAAAGTAATAGTTAGAAAACTCACACTAGGGGTACTGAAAAGATGATTTTTTACCATGATTTTCAAAGTAATGTCGCAATATTTCCCAGCGTTGTTCAAGCGTATACACAACCCTAAGTGTTGCCATTCACGAAATAAGCACTAGTTGAAAAAAAAACGTTAGATGGCGGACCCTGTATTAGAAACAAAATAAGTATACCAGCCCCCCTAGCCAAGAGCATTGTCGCTTTTTACGCTCGAACGTCGCAGAAGCGTGAAAGAGAGGGAGATAACAAATTTATTATCCTATTAGTGTATCTATATTGTTGTCTCGTTTTGGGTATTTCTGCAACGAAAGTGATGTCATCATCAAATGTCATTTTCATACAAAAGTTTCGTTAGCGTTATTTACGACTTGGCTAGGGGGGCAGTTTTCAACTTTTCTTTTAACTGACTGACATAGGTTATAACCACAGATTAGCGTCCATAGACTATTATCAAAATCGTACATTGTCATTACCTCTAAGAATACAAATAAAATGTAATAATAATTACCGGCTCGAAGGACCATAGGGTCAGCGTGAGTGTTTGTTAATGAACGTATTTCATTAACAAACACTCACGCTGACCCTGTTGTGTTAGAGATTATCTTGTTTATTTTGTCACTTGTTATTTGAATGCACCCGGTCTGCTTGTTACCTTGACGCACTAAATCACGCTCGCTGTCGAACGCGAGCCGCTGACGTTGCGATGATGCAACAAGGAATAATGATCGGTCCCCAACCGAACAAATACTTAATAACCGTTTATTACCATGCTGTAAGATACATAAAAAAAAATATATTATATTATGCATTCATTTAATAAAGGTGCACATCGCACCACGTTTATTCAATAGTTTGTTTTCAATATCTTTTATAGTCTATTATAGCGTGCTTGTGACGTCACGCAGATTTTTTAGATTTTAAATCACAAAAACCAGTTAATTATTTTAAAAATAAACGAAACTAGTTTCTTATGTTAGGCTATATCTATTTTCGAAATAAAAAATAAAAATAATATTCTTTTATTCTCCTCGACATGAAATCAATGCAGTAATCTCCTGAAAACCACAGACTTTGTATATGATAACTAAACTTGAAAAAATAACGCACGCAAATTGCGTGACGGCGAAAGTTGTACAGCTTGTAATTCCTGTCTTTATTCTTCTACGCTCAGCCGAAACTAGTAAAGCTAGGGATATGAAAGGAGGCCGTACACCTCTGTATGGACGGCGGTTGCGCTAAAAAGAATTTTGTATGTTAACCAAAATTAGACACAAAAGAGGATAAATACTGTAAACTGTTTTCTGTAAACTTACATTTTTATTTAAGATTTTGAGGTTAGTATTGAAACAAATAATATCCAAGGTGTAGCTGTGTTCCAAAACAATTCTACGGGTAAAGTAAAAAAAGACAACTGTCTTTACAGACTGGACGTACTTTCGACGCCTATAAGCTCGTTTTTATACGCGCCTAAGCTAATAAATAGGCGTCCATTTAAAACAACACTCATACGGAAAAAAAACATTCGTAAGTACCTACTCGTAACTATACGCGCCGAAAAATCCGCCCTGTAAAGACTCTTATAAAATATTAATAAATACGGCTATGGGTAAGATTAACAAAAGTACATAAGTAAAGCTGGCGATTTTTGTTAGAGGGCATTTGGTAAAAAATAAGCCTATTCGAATGGTATTTTATTTTTTCTTCCGAGCTATGTCCCTGTCATTATCTTGATATTGAAATTACAAGAAAGGAGGGGGAGCTGTTTTAATAATGCGGAGCACATTGATCAAATGGTTGAGATATTTAATCGAGAAGTCTTAAAGTTGTACGACTCTCATGCTCCTATACGCCCTACGAAAGCTAAACGTCTCCCTGCACCCTGGATTGATGATAAAATACGTATGGCAATGAGGAAACGGGATTATTCGTATCGCAAGTACAGACGACATCGCTGTGATGATAGTTTGGCTGCATATAGAGCTGCAAGAAATCGATGTAATCAACTAGTTAGAACAGCTAAGCGCCGACATTTTTATGATAGCCTCCACAATAAATCTCCCGCTGATACCTGGAAATTCCTTAAAACCTTTGGGTTAGGACGTACTCAGAGCCAAGTTTCACTCGGCTCTGTAACAACTGATCAGCTTAATGTTCATTTTTCGTCAGCTCCTACCCTGGATGTCATTACAAAAACAAAAACTTTAGCTGATATAATGGAGATGGCGAAGCCCGATATTGAGCCATTTGCACTCGCAGAGGTGTCTGACGATGTAATCCTTAAGACGATTAATTCTATAATTTCGAAAGCATTAGGATGTGATTCCGTCGGTATTTATTAAGCGGATCATATTTTTTTCTCTAACTTCTGGCCAGTTTCCATCTTTATGGCGTAAAGCCTTTATAATACCTCTTCCCAAAACCTCCACTCCAACTCTTCTTACGCACTATAGACCCATTTCCGTTCTGCCATTCTTATCAAAGGTCTTGGAGTCTGTAGTTAATAAGCAACTGTCACCTTTTCTTCATGTCAATAAACTTCTAAATTCCTTTCAATCTGGCTTCCGTCCTGGTCATAGCACAACTTCAGCTTTACTTGAAGTAACTGAAGATATCAGAAATGGCATGGATGAAACTAAAGTTACGATTCTAGTACTAATAGATTTCACAAATGCATTTAACACAGTAGATCCAGATTTGCTGATCGTTTTGTTGTCTCGTCTTGGGATCTTACCGGAGGCTCTTGTGTGGTTTTCGGATTATTTGCATGGTCGTCAACAACAGGTTTGCATTGATGGAACATCGTCGGACTGGTGTGAGATGAATACGGGCGTCCTCCAGGGAGGCATTCTTTCACCATTACTGTTCTCATTATTCATTAATGGAATCACAACGTCATTTCATTGCCACTATCACCTATACGCCGATGACTTGCAGATCTATGTGCAGACCGATATTAACACAATTAATAGTGCAATAGCTTGGCTGAATTCAGATCTTTCTAATATATTATCTTGGTCGACCCGCTTTGGTGTTGTTGTTAACCCGAACAAATGTCAATCCATTATAATTGGGAGTTCCAGGCTACTGTCCAAAGTTGAGTAAGCTTGACTTTGTTCGGTATAACAATGAGCCGATTGAGTTCTGCAGTGAGGTTAAAAATCTTGGTTAACACATTGATTCTTGCCTTACATAGGGAGCGCAAATCACCAACACTAGTCGCAAAATCTTTTCTTCACTGCACTCCCTAAACAAATTAAAGCACTTTTTGCCATTAAAAGCTAAAATTTTGCTCGTACAGGCTCTGATGCTTCCCTTACTGGATTATGGCGACGTGTGTTGTGTGGACCTTTCGGAAAGTTTGCTTAATAAAATGGAACGTCTACTCAACGCATGCATCAAATTCATTTTTTTGCCTTCGCAAATATGACCACGTTACGCCTTTTCGTGATAAACTTAAATGGTTAAAAATACGAAGCCGGAGAAACTGCAGAGTTCTCTGTGTTTTGTACTCTGTTTTAAACGAACCTGCGACACCCGAATATCTTAAAAACAGATTCACTTATCTTGGCTCGCATCACGACAAAACCCTTCGATCTACTTTTAATACAACCCTTGCCTTCACCTCCCATCATACCACCTTTGTTTCTAAATCGTTTGCAGTTGTCGCTGCAAGAATTTGGAATAATTTACCAGTCAAAATAAGACAATCACCAAATAGAGTCATATTTAAAAAAAGAGTATATGATTACTATTTAGATTCATAGGCATTAAATCATTTATTTACAAAAGATAATTAAAATTAATAACAAAAATATATGTGTCCTACAAAAAAAAATATCTTCTAATATCTGTCCGTGTGGCATGGTGGCCAAAATGCTGGCAACATTTCCTCGCTGTATAATTATGCTAATTTTTTGTGCGAGGAAAAAGCCAGCCCTTTGGTCACCAGTGACGGAGACCAATCGTGAAGACAATTCCAAGAATTGTCTTGCACACGGCCCTCGAACCGAACCGAAGACTCGGCTCGACACAAAGAAAGATAATTAACCAAACAAAACTAAAAATAAATGACTTACGAAAGGACGACAGACTCTTCCTACATCTCTGTGGCCAGACCATGAAACTAGTAATAAAAGGGAACTGTTACAAATTGTCTTATAATGTAAAAAGTCACGTACATGTATTTGTCTCGCTCGCACTCATTTAAATCTACATATAGCAAAGAGATAAATAGCTATTTTTTGTTTCTTAAAATTTTGATTGAAATGTCAAAACTGTTCGTTGGCGCCATATTCTGTTCTCACGTTTTTTTTAAATGCGGTTGTTCTCAGCATGGATCTTAAAATAGTGGACCATGTTCTCATTTTAATAATTGGTTTAGTGATGTACCTGCTATTCAAATTTTTTTAACGAATGCCTATTTATATATTTTAGGCATTAGGACGGTTCCATATTTTATTCTTAGTTTTATTGGAAAATTGAATTCTCATCGCTCTTAATGCCAATGCAATAAATGCTATGATAGAGATCTATCCCAAAAATCATTTTATAATTAGACCATTGGGTGGTAATTGGCAAATAAAGATTTTATTATTATAATAAATATAAGTTATTATTCTGTTTGGTGGTAGTTACAAATTTGTAATAAAAAAGTAGGAGAATTTCATCTCTATTACAATAAAATTATTTTAAAGTTTACATTCCCAAATTTCCAATATGACAAAGAATACGTGTAATAATAATGGCGGCACTTTTGGCCAAACTAATACAAATAGTCTGTGATCGCAATAGAGATGATATTCCTAAGGCTATAATGCATGGAGATATATATATATATATATAGAGAGCCACCCTAATGCCTAAAATTGCCTTTCCATATATGAGAACTAAAGATGTCCTCCGCCATTCAAACTCAAAATAAATAATTTATTTTCTCACTTTTTGTTTTGAGTGTTCAACCAATCATTGAGCATTGATTTAATGAAGTGAGCACACCATATGGCGACAACGAAAACGTTTGACATTTCGTTGTAAAGGCTTTTTTATGCATTAAGGCGGTTCCATATGTTTCATGCTATATAGTGAGAGCCCAATAAAACAAACTGCCGCGCCGTCTCGCAATGATACTAACACAATTTCCTCTGGTGAACACTTACCAAAAATAATATTAAATTAATTTAAAAAACCTACCTATATTCATCTATATATTCTCATAACGACGCGAATTTGCGTAGATCATCGTCACGAAAAATTAACATTGAAGACAACTTTTCAATTTATTTTATATTTTTATTTTATATATTTTTACAATGATACCTATAAATGATGTAACAACTTTTAAAGCTTTACTTCATTTAGACCAGAGGTTTAGACATAGCCACATAGGTATTAGGTCCATGTAGTGTAGGTTGACCCGTATTAGTTTTCCCCCCCAACAATAATTACAAAATGCTAATAAACCTTTTCAACTATTTTAATTTTCTCGAGACTTTTGATGATTGGTTACAGAGGCTCTACCATGGGTTTGCGCATTGTAGAAACGTAACATATTAATTTACGTATACGTGAGCAACAACCAATAGGATCGATTCAATCCTGTTACCAAAAATAAAGCGATCCTATTGGTTGTTGCTCACGTATACGTAAATTAATACGTTACGTTTCTACTCATTGTAGAGCCTCAGTCCATTTCATGAGTGCGCGTTAACTACATTTTGCATCGAAGCAATACAGGAGTCCTACAGGGAGCCACATAGTTAACCAATCGACGATAGTTTCGTGGCTACTGCTTCGATGCAAAATATAAATCTGAGATGTCCGTAAACTAAATACTCGTCATAAAAGAATAATTATCATAAAGGTGTAATAAATAGATAATAGCCTTATTATAAGATGTTAACGTTGAAAAAGACCTATTATAAGATGAAGTTCAAAAGTGAATTTTTAGTTTAGAAATTAAACTGTCAATATAATATTATTTTAAAGTTGTAATTTCCATTCATTGGACAAGTTTACACAAAGATGAAGAATTCGTGTTTTCAAGTTGACGGCATTTTTATAGTGAGAATTTCAATGAGGAGTTTTCTTTTTGCCGGTTCCAAAATATTCCTCTAGATGGCAGCAGGAGAGATATCCACAAAAACTGTCAAAAAAGGCTGTTTCTATACTTGAGTAGTCTATATTTTTATATAGACTACTCAAATATAGACTCTAAATTAAAACTAAATTTTGGTATTGCAAGACGTGTTATATTTTTACCATATTTTGTTACTTTTATATGTATCTACTTACTCGTTATTCTTGCTCTCTATAATCTTTAGTAGATACCCTGTCAAGAAAAACTTCGTAAAAAAGACTATGGTACCTTAGAAATTAAAATTTAATTACTAATATGATAATATTTAAAAGAAATAATATTGCTTAAAATGGTGCCGTAAGTGCTCAAGATATTAGTGTATATGTTAAATAAAGTTAAGGAAATTTTATAAATTATTCGTATAAAGGTATTTGTTTTCCTATTTACCCTAAAATTTGGGTGTATTTTGTATATTACCGCTATCTATTTTGACAGTTTTTGTAGATAGCGACTAAACGCCATCTGTTGCGTTAAATAATAACTACTGGAAATCTCCTCATTAAAAAGTATAAAACTTTATGTAAGTAATGCTTCTAAAATATAATTTACATTAATATTAGCAAAAAAAAAAAAATCGATTGCTGAAAATTCAATTAGGTAAAATTATTATGAAAAAGTGTCCCACCTCTAGTTGGGTGGCCGCCATCTTCTGTTCTCACTGGAGAGGCGATTTAAGGTCAAAGGGCGCCTCCCTATTATATGATATACCTCCATGGGCCAGACTATAGGTTTGTTTGGCTGACATTTTTTTTTAATCTGCGTACTCATTGAATAGTACGCACCTCAACTTAGTCTGTTTTATAAATGTGCAGACTAGAAAAAATAACTTGTTAACGTATTCGTATGTTTTTATGTATTTGTTTAACCAAATATGTTATATGAGGCCGCATTATTTTAATAAGGAAAATGGGTACAGTATTATAAGTAAAAACATTTAAATATTTGGATTTAAAATTTTCAGTTTTGGATAGCGAACATTGTCGAGGTGTCCATTACTGCGTCTCATGATAGATAATTCAAACGGAAATTAATATCTTACTAATAAAGTGAAAAAACGAACCCCACAAAATATTTCAACGAATTAAATGTAAACGTCGTTTAAAATATAGCCATGAATAATGAATAATATTTTAAGACCGTACTACTTCTCTTTATAGCGCAACAGCTTTTGGTCGGCCTCCTTTGAACGATAGTCAGAGCAAATAACACTTGCTTTTACATGATGCCAATTTTCATTTTTACAACAGAATCGAATTCTAGAGATGAATCTGTTGGAAATCTGCATAAATTAGTAAGAAAATTTTTTTTTTAAAGTAAAATGTGGCCGAGTCGGTTAGACCTTGGACTTAAAAACACTAAGGTCCCTGGTTCGAATCCCGGTGTGCACCAATGAGTTTTTAATTAAAAAAAATATGTAGGTACATTTGTTTGACAACACTATAGTGCCTCGGAGAGCACTTTAAGCTGTCGGTCTCAGATTCACTGTATCAACTTGTGAAACTGTTTATAGATGGGTTATTAAGTCTATTCAAAACATCGCGACGAGCTAGCCACTTGTTTGGTGTAGACTAATACCATCGGCTACGACAGCGGTGGGATTAAAAACCCCTCCGCTGGGTACCCTGAGGCCGTCTAGGCGGTTTTGGGCGCCGTAAGGCTCCCGTGATGATATGTATGTAAAATGTACACATAATATGCAGGTAGGTATGCTAAAGCAACAGAGTTTGTGGCTAAAGCACCTACCAAGCATTGAATTTGCCTTTGTACTCTATAATCACGACCGTGACAGCTAGTACTAATATATTGAGAGTTGAGTTTAAAAAAGGTTAGGCTTTGATAGGCAGATGTCGCATGCGTCGCTCTTACACATATTTATTGCGCGCGGTGGCGGTGGCGGCCATTTTAATGAGTTTTTTGTAGGCAGTTGTGGTTTGTGAGTTGTTTTTTAGATAGAAAGTGTAGGAAATGCGGAGTGCGGACTAATGTCCTCATATACTACGATAAACTTTCATAGGTTTCCCTCAGCTACTAAGCCTAACTCATTCTTAAGATTACAATTCCTGTTACAATTAAATTAAAAACGAATTATTACATATAAAGTTTTTTTATTCAACTGTACCTACTAAATTTTCCCTTAATTTGTTTTTTTAAAGTGAAGTTTAATTGAATACCTACGTATTTGATTGATGAAAATCAGATATCTCCTCAATTAAATTTCACTTCATAAAAAAAATATGGAAGCCATTTTGAATGCAATTTTAATAGAAACCCTAGGAGGGTTGGTAACGCTGATTAATATTATGAAGTTGGTGGATGCTGCAATTTCGGATTGGTGCTTAGATGTGACAGTTGGACGGTCCAAGCTTCTCCACCAGATGGCGAATTTATAACGACTAAGGGACACGTAAAATCTTTCGTATCTGAACGTAGTAGTACATAAATAAGATAAATACAATCACGGGTGCCTATTTGGCTCCCGATAACCATTTAAACGACCTCAGGGTACCCAGCGGAGCAACCCGTCCTCATTTCGCCGATGGCATTCGGCGTAGTACATACTATATAATCTGTGTCTATAATGCAATAAAATGTTTAAATAAATGAACCTTTTGCGACGTTAATTAACGCTAGTGGCGGCAGGCTCGCAGGTTAAATTCTTATGTACCTATGAAATTAAGTTTGACAAGTTAATACAAACTTTATGATCATTTCTATAGTACTTTATATAGTTTAACCCTAGTGTTTTTTTAACGTTTACTTTCGCGTTATCATTTTCACCAATGACACTCCCATGCAAATTTTAGTTAACTCAAACGCAAAGTAATAAACACACTAGGGCTACTGATGGCATTAACCGAAAGAAAAAAAATTTAAGGGATTCCGAAGAAAGGATTTGAGTCCTTTCCCTGGATCCGTCACTGTTTGAAACGAACAAATAACGGTTTAATTAAAAAATAGTTTATCAAAGGCAAGAATATCGTAAATGGGAGGAGCAATACTCCGTAAATTTTAGCTTGATTGATGACAGCTATTATGACATTTATTGCTAGTATTGTGATGCTGTCGATACTAAATATCAATTAATCTTTTGATAACATGAAAAAATAAGCATCAAATTAATTTCAAATATTTTTGATTCTGATGCTGGATGGTGTTGCTCATGTTAAGTTGTAATGAAAACATAACAAAACAGCCATTCGATACTATTGCTAATCTGAAGATTTAAGCGATTTGAAACTGGTAGGTCATACGTAATCTAGTGAATCGATTAAAATATATACGAAAGATCGTATAGTAAAAGATCGATCTATTAACTTCGACAATTTTGAAGACAATGAATTGATAATTAATATAGGAGACTCTTCCAGCGATAGTGAGTCTGAAAATGATGGATCATCGACTTCTACTACTCTTGTGACCGACAAGAGTAGTAGACCCCGGTTGTTCAGTGAGACCAAGAGCCAACTAGAGTTGATCCTGTTGCCGGGGCAGGGACTCTACTTTCTGGGTGGTTGTCGCGGTTAGTCGGTCTCAACCCCCTTGCTGTCGGGTTGGTTTCCGGCTGGGGTATATACCCCAGCATATGTAATTAAAACTATATTTACAATACAAGAATTTATTATTTTTTAATTCTTTTCTATCTACCTATATATTGTATCGATAAACATGAAAAATTGAAATTTAGCTATTCGCCCAACCCTAGTTAGTTTAAAAAGCACCTCTGAAAGAAATAATAAAACTCTTAAATGCTTTCAAATAAAAAGTAAATAAATGGTAATTCAGTTAATTTTCTACAATTTGATAAAATACGTAATTTAGTCACAGAGTTATAACTCTGTGAATTTAGTATTTTGTTAAAAATTATCGTGAATATTCTTTTTTTCCTACAAAAAAGAAAAGAGGAGCCGTCTTTTTAAACGCAGTGGCTTTTGCTATCGATCAAGTTAATTTTTACAGAGTATAAGGACCTTTCGGCGCCAATTTCTGTATATTAATTATACTCTATGGCGCCAAACCTTTAGAGCAACCACAGATAAAATAGAGTACTACGTAAAAATAAAATGTGGAAAAACAAACGTAAAATAACCCTTTCGTTGCACGCAAAAACAACAATGGCGGCGCCTGTGGGTGGACGGAAATATATAATGGCGGCGGGAGCGCAAGTCAAATGAAACGAATTTTGAATAAACTTTAAAAAATTCAATTATTGAATGTAATAAAAATTATCAGTAACAATTGTTTGATTATAAAATTAATTGTTTTATAGAATATTTAACTTATAATATTAGGATTAACTATATATGATCTAAGCCATGTATAATTTTCTGTATATAATGATATACTCTATAGCACAAATCATGTTAGCCTTAAACATCTTCTCAACCACCATGAGGCTTTACGCTTACCATTAAAAAAATCTTGGGTATTGATATGTATAAATATTGGGAAATCATAATTTATAAAAGTGCACTCATTCCGCCATAACTTACTAATGATATCGACTATGGGGAACTGGTATTATGCTTTAGGTAGTACGAGTTGCGTTTCCCTATTAATATTATGAATTTTAGTTCTTTCAGTGCTTATCGACTAATGTACCGTTCTTGTACACTCAGTTCAGTCTTCCTTGACTGCACAGACTGCTTCTGACTGCTGTATTCGTACCATACAGTGAATTAGTGCAGTCTTTATGCATAGGCCTAGGGCTCCAAACCTTACGCACATTTTTTTAAATATTTTTTCCATATAAGGTAACACAATAAAATTGTGTTACATTTTTTTTTTTATTCAATTATTTGTACATCCAAAGGCTTTTAAAACCTTAATGAGCAAAACAAAACGTACGTGACCAAAATTGAGAACATTCTCCTATTTCCTCGCAGCGCGTGCACTGTTATTAGCGCTTGTAACGCTTTTACTATGATATGGTTCAGTGGTGTAGATGTTCAAGTAAATAAAAGACGGTGATAGAATTACAGAAATGCTTTATTATAATAATTATGTCTAAATAATGGATATCTAGGGCGGGCGGGACCGCGGGGGCGGGCGGGACCACGCGCGGCCCGGGTTTACAAATCATTCAGTTAACATTTTGTACAACCATATACAATAATTTTTAATTACAATCTATTATAGTAAAAAAATTTAGCGAGCGCTAGGAAACTAAGCTTCCTAATTAATTACACAGTACACGGAGCGGCTCGAACCGCCCCTCTATCAGTACGATCGCGACAATGTACAACGACTTTATTCCACAATAATTCATACAATCTATACAACCGGGCGACCGGCGACAACTTAACCGAGGTTCGACGAAGCGAAAATACATAAAAATAATAATAATCATTAATTACAGGAGAGGGTTAGAGCTGCGGCGGGCCGATGGGGCCGAGCTCGGGCGCCTTGAGGAAGAACTTCTCCAGCTTGGCGATGATGTGCTTTCCGTACGTGTACTTGCGCAGCGAGCCGGCGTGCGGGCGGATCTTGTGCATGAGCACCTTGCGCTGCGTGGGCTCGGCCACGTCGATGCACTTCTGCACCACGTAGTTGGCGAACTGGTCCTTCATCATGACGTGCAGCGCGTTGTCGCCCAGGCCGCACAGCTCGTCGATGAGCAGCGCCCGCTCGGCGCGCGTGGCGTGCGTCACGCACTTCTCCACCACGTTGGACGCGAACTTGTGTTGGCTGAGTGCCAGCACGTGCCCGCGCACGTGCGCCACGAGCCGCGCGCGGTCCTCGGGCGCGCCGTGCTCCAGCACGTGCTGCACCACGTAGTTGCCGTACTGGTCGTGCAGCAGCGGCTCCGTGTGCGCGTGCAGCTCCGCCAGCACGGGCGCCGTCTGCTCCGCCGAACAGTGCTCCAGCACGCGCTGGATCACGCGACACCCGTACGGGTGCGTCGCCAGCGAGAACACCTGCAACACATCACCGCTATAACACGCCAAAACTACCCAGCAAGCTAATAGTAAACTGGATGTGTTAACATAACATATAACTGCCAGTTTTAACCGCTAGGTGACCATAATGTTTGTTATAACAGAAATGTTAACTTTAAACAATCAGCTACAACGAGGACTAAAAAAGTTAGGCACTCTGTTCCCTTGAATTTTTTTTACATTCCTTGCCGTGTCCATGATTTAATTTTTTTGACAATCCAACATTTTCTTTAAAAGAAATAGAATATGGCCCCTGATTATTGAGTAAAATATAAGTTTTTGTTGTATACAAAGAAATAAATAAAAATGAACTATATTTAAAAGCTGAATATAGACGAATTCTTAAAAAATATTGTTTAATTACAAGTTTGATATGTAACCTCACGGTCCGAATAACGATAACACCGCTGTCAGCGCTTACGTTCATAATCACCGATTTAAAAAGCGCCATGTGACCTCACGGTACTATTAGCGTGCCAATAAATAGGACCAGTGATTAAGCGCGCTCACAAGAACACCACTTGTATCTCCCTCTATCTCGCTACTAAAATATATGCTCCTCTCACTCTGTTTTAATGTCAAATAAAACGCCTTAACAAATTAATGAATTTTGTATATTTGTTTACATAAATACCAAAATAAATGAGAACACAACACTTTTAACGTATCTACTTTATAATTATTTTAGGAATTTTATAAATTTCCTCAAAAACATGTTTCTAGATAAATGTCATTCTGGCAGCGCTCACAGCGATTTCACCCAGAAGCAAAATCACTGTAAGTCCAATATGGCGTCTGTAATGACGTCACTATTGATGTCAAATCATCTATCGTTAGCGCGCTTACGCTCATACGGACCGGGGCTGACAGCGCTGACATCGATTTTGGCGGGAATCAGACCGCAAGGTAAGTTATTCAATTGTCATTATAGTGGAGTATAGTTTATATGATTGTGTACCTGTCCCGCGAAGGCGTTGACCATGAACTGCAGCGCGCCGGGCTCCACGCACTCGATGCACTTCTGCACCACGTGGTTGCCGTTCTGGTCCTTGACGCACTTGAGCACGTGGCCGTCCAGCTCGCGGACCACCTCCTGCTGCTGCTCGCTGGGGATGGACTCCAGCGCCTTCTGGATCACGCGACACCCGTACATCTGCAGCGCCAGCGCCAGCACGTGCCCGCGCACCTGCTTACAGACGCAACCACACTAACTCACCCGCACTCTATGAAGCATTTCACGTCAAGCAGACAGCGTAAAAAAAGTGAGGTTCTGAATTTTGTTCATATTTGGGTTAATTGTACTTCTATGAGGTATGAGTGAACACACAATATTTTTTTTGTATCATGATTATTTGTTAGGTTATGGGCTTGTAAAGAACTGTCATAATAAAAATTTATAAATTAAATTATGATATGATTAAACAAGTTTAATTATGATAATTCTTTACAAGCCCATAACATCACAAAATATATCCAACATAAAAAAATAATATTTTGTGTTCACATACATACCTACTAGAAGTACTATTAACCCAATATTGGTATGTTTTTATACGAACCCACGACCTCCAGATACGCCTAATGCGTAACTAGTCTACGGAGGCGTCAGTAATACAGCCCATTTAACTAAATTCCTTTTTATTGCTGCCTGTTTTGTAACCGTATCATTTACCAAAAGGAAAATACACAGTCACATTCCATACTTCAATAAAAAACTTGAGCGAGACACTGGGCCTTGTGCAAAAGCATCAATTGCTTTGATAAGTTTATAAAATAAATAGATATAATTTTTATGAATGAATATTCATTCATAAATTTAATTTTATTGAGTGTCAAATTTTATCAACGGGGTCATGCGACCGCGCCAATTGTTAATGTCCTATACCAATACCAAGCTTAGTCCTTTTCCAAGTGATCCTATTTTATTAGGCATTTTATTACTTAGGTATATACTACATATATTACAAAAGCCGTTTTTTTTAAATAACATATTAATGGTTATACTTGTGAGATGAAAAGTATATAAATATAAGGTCTAGCGGAATGATGTTGCAAAGCATTGTAGCTAACGCCTATGCGGCGCCGGACGTGTGTTTGCGGAACCCCAATTACCTTCTGCGCGAGCGCCGTCTTCTGCTCGGTGGTGCCGAACTCGAAGAACTTCTGTATCACGTAGTTGCCGAACACGTCCGTCATGAGGCCGTACGCGGAGCCGATTATTTCGTTAAACACCATTTGCTTCTCCTGCACGGACGCGCGCTCTAACTTTTGCTGTATAAACCTGTAAACATAATGAATTCCTTTACACCTTTATCGTGATAAATTGTTTCCTTTTACTTATTTCATTATTGATAGACCAATGACTTCAGTACTGAGTACATGCACCATTACAGTGTTCACTGGCGTTATTATAAATATTGTGTAATTGTTTGTTTTCGTGAATAAAGTAAAAATAACGAGTCAGATGCTACAACCAATATGAAGTACACCAAAGAAATAAAACAAATGTTTAAGTTAAAGAAGATAGTTTGGCCATAGTCTCTAATAAAGTGGCAGCTTAATAACAAAATGTATCCAGGCAAGGATGGTGTCTATATAGTATTGTAGGGAGTGCTTAATGCTCATGGCATTAGGGGAGATCTCTTTCGAAGTTATGCCCATTGCATTAAGTTTGTTGTTAGAAAAGGTTTCCAACACAATTAAATATAATACCAATCTTATTTTAAACATCATTGCACAAAGACAGAAAGGCAGGACATTCTCCACAAGTCAAACCCATACAAATTATGCATTAATAGGTCTTATACTCTTTAAAATGTAGCTTGATCGATAGCAGAAACCACTTTGTTTAAAAAGACAGTTTCTTCTTTTTTGTAGGAAAAAAAGAGTATTGACGTTATTTTTTAACAAAATATTTACTAAATTACGTATTTTATCAATTTGTAGAAAATATACTGAATTACCATGTTATTTACTTTTTATTTAAAAGCATTTAAAAGTTTTATTTTTTCTTCGAGATGTTGCTTTTTAAACTAACTAGGGTTGTGCACAATAGCTAAATTTCGATTTTGTCGATATACAGGGTGAATTTGAATGGGTGTACTTTAGGCTAATATGATGTTCTACTGGTCAATACGAACAACTTTTCCCATGGAACCATTTGTCGCAAATGAAAAAAAAAATGGCTTCCCGATACAAATTGGTCATTTTAACTTTACTAGTTTGTATGGAGAAGGCAATTTTTTTTTTCATTTGCAACACATGGTTCCATGGGAAAAGTTGTTCGTATTGATCAGTAGAACATCATATTAGCCCAAAGTACACCCATTCAAATTCACCATGTATAGATAGTCGATATTTTATCGATATATAGGTAGATAGAAAAGAATTAAAAAAAAAGATTATATTGTAAATATAGTTTAATTACCTTACACAATTACAATATTGCAGTAATTATTATAAAAACATATATATTTTGTATATTTGTGTAGCTTCTTGGTATATTAAAAAAAAAAAATGTTTGTACCTATTTATCAAGTTTTAGATGTTTTTGTGAGATTTTGTATTTTTTCTTTGTATAAAGAAAAATAAAGTTTTAATTTTTAATTGTATTTATTAATGTTGTTTTAATATAATATTGTTTTAACATATTTTGTAATTAGTAGCTCAGCCTTAGTCAGTGTCATTATTTTCAGACTCACTATTGCTGGAAGAGTCTCCTATATTAATTATCAATTCATTGTCTCGAAAATTGTTGAGGATAATAGATTGATCTTTTACTATACGATCTTTGGTATATATTTTAATAGATTCACTTGATTTCGTTCCACCTACCAGTTTCAAATCACTTGAATCTTCAGATTAGCAAAAGTATCAAATGGCTATTATGTTTTCATTACAACATAACATGCGCAACACCATCCGCATTAAATAATTAAAAACATTTTACATCAATTTGATGCTTATTTTTTTATATTATCAAAATATCAATCGATATTTAGTCAGCGTCACATCACTAGCAATAAATGTCATAATAGCTGTAGTAAACTATCTCCATTTAGAACAAAAATGTATTTGAATGTAGATATCATTATAGAATTCATATTTTTTATTTTATATAGACCCCCAACTTTCCCAAAACAATACCCAGTGTAGTTGATATTCAGGGAGAGTTGTCTCTGCCTAAGTCATAGTAGGGGATTATATATATTATTACGATGTATATATCCCAGAAAGAGGACACATTTACATTTTTACAGTTTCTGAAATGGGTCAAACTGTGGTGTGTCCAACTGTATTTACATTGGTTTGACAACACCGCTAGAGCAAAGACATAGGGAGAGCATGTGAAACTGTCGTGATTTTCAATATACCAACTTGTGAAATGGAAGCCACCATATATTTATTGAATCTTTCCAAACACCGTAATGAGCTTTTTCTGTGTAGACTCAGAATACCGGCTACGACAAGGTGGAGAATAAAACCCCACCGCTGGGTACCTTGAGGCCGACCAGGTGGTCTCGTTTTTATAAATATCAACATGCCTAAATAACACACATGATCTTGGTAAGGATCGAAGCAGGGATGTGTAAAATATCAATAAATTCGAAAATTTAAACTCTAGTCACTAGTTGTGGGTTCGATTTTCATTCATTGCAAAATGATATAAGTACGTTTTCATGTAGTTTGCAACGGGCGGGGTGTTTATAACATATAATGTGTATTAGTATCGTTGTTCCTGGTTGTGTACAAACTTAGCTTAGTTTGTACGTATTTTCATAGTTTACGCGATTAGCGATTTGCAATGACACAAAAGCCGGTGTGGGTGGTTACCTGGAGCCATGCTGGTCCTGTGAGAACTCCACGATGTGGTTGGCCAAGTCCCGCAGCTGAAGGTTGGGAAAGCGGTTGTTGCGGAAGTCTTCTAGCAGCCTGCTGCGGCCGCCCGGGGGCTTGCTGTCGGCCAGCACGCCAGCCACGCCCGCCGCCGACGCCGCCGTGCTCACTCCGCCCACTAGCTCTGTGGGTACAAACATATTTATTAAGGGCCCTGGAGTCGACACCCATACCAACCTACTTCCAATATTAAAACTAGGCTTGTTGGTCGAAGTTCTATTTTTTTTTAATGTTCATAATTAAAGGAAAAAAAATCCATTGTGGGTAATAAATATTTTTGTTTTATGATTAAATCATAAAGTTTTTTTTATGATTTCGACAAAGCACCTTCGTATGTGCCAAGACGACTGCAGACTGGACATTTCAGCACTTTGGTACTGAGAGTGCCCGGCCATCGATGCAGCCCCACACCGGTTAAATAAAAAAAAACAGCACGTTAAATTGTTTAAAAATTTATGTACTAAAAAAATTGTGAAATGGACCCATTCATTATTTTCAAAATTTGTGTATGTCTGTTTTCGTGGGGGTAAAATAAGGTATTATATATCTGTTTGCGTTTTAACCTCTTAGCAAGGGTTTTAAAATACACCAGATAGACAAGCGTGTGTGTGTTTTATGTAAATAATTTGAGTATATTAAAATGACATAAGCTGACATTGGTAAAGTAAAATATATGAGGGCAGAACAATTCATCATCCGTTTCAAATTAAAACAGCTTAAAGTAGAAGAAACGAGCGAGACTTTTGTTAAACTATGCCATATTTATGACCCCATTATGGAGGGTGTTGGGAGCGCAAAGGTACAAATAGTGCTTACCTGATATTGTGCTGACTCCGCTCAGCTTGGTGAGCAGCGACGATGACGAGCCGAACATGCCATTGGAGGTGAGGCCTTGCGCCAGACTGCTCACGGCCCTGCAATACGCAACCACCATTATTACAACCACATGACAACTAAAATACCAACACCGTTGTGTTAAGGTGATCTAACCACCTCGCCGATTGGCTTTTGCTGGTTAATACAAAATATAACAAAATTAGAGGAATATAACAATTCAATAAAAAATAAGCTTAGCATGCATTTGTTTTTATCAAATAAAATATACAATTTACAGATAATTATGACATTTGTACAGATTGAGATCAGTTAATATATGTTGGTGGCGTAGCGAGCATCTGTGATCGCGGACGCCGAAACAAGTGATTCAACAGCAATGATTCAAGTCTGGCCCGTGGCATGCGTAGCATGGCGACCAAGATAAAATAACTTATTACGTAAAAAATGGTATTGAAAACAATATATTGTAATTTTGAAAATGTCTGGTATTCCCATAGTGAGATGTATCGGTCGCTGTGTGTGTACCTGTACTTGGCGGTCTCGGCCCCCGGGGCGGCGGACACGGGCCGCAGCCCGACGGGCCCGAGCGCGGCGGCCAGCGGCGGGGACAGCGGCGACGGGCCCCACTTGCGCGCGTACTCCTGCAGCGAGCCGCCGAACTCCAGCGAGTCGCGGCGCGCGGACCCTACACACGCCGCTATGTACACCGCTATCTACACCCGACGGATACCAAACCTCTACGTCACCTAAGCCGTCACTCGTCATACAGCATCCACAAACACTAAACGATGAAGCTTAAACATGTGTACATTCATCTCATCTCAAAGTCCAAGCTGTATGCGCTATCGCTAGCCTTACTTATATTATTTATTATGCTCAAAGCTTCGGTTACTATTATTTAGCATGCTAATAAAATATATTACAAGGAAATGTACAAGCCCCTAACCGTGACCCCAGATTCGGTGACCTTAGTCTGTCATTGGTGTAAATGGTTTGGTATCCGTCGGCGATCGCTGGCCGTCGTCACCCGCACACACACATCGGGGTGACGAGGCAACTACAATCCCAAAATGTTACAACAATACATAATATACATTAGAATAAAAAATGATCAAAGTGGAAACGCTTTAAGTCTTCACCAAATGTATTAGGTATTTCAGCTGGAACCAGTTGTCTTTATCATTTAAATGTAAGCTCTTTATAACAAAACAGTACACATGTTACTATGTCTGAGGTTGGTCAGGCTGGAGGGCCGTGCCCACACCCCGCCAGGCCGACCCCTCCTGCCGGTCTTATTACTACGGTTTTTTCACATTTTTATTTAACCTCAACCAGGAAGCTGCTCACATATTTATTATTCATTCATCTAAATGAGAATGTAGCAAACGCTTCTGGATCCGTTTATAAAGAGTTTACATTGATCCATGCTTCATAGAATGTTAAGTCGTTAATAGTTTTAATGACCCGCAATTCATGAAGTTGGTTAGAAAAAACTAATCTGGTAAAGGCTTAAGTGCTATTGATGGTAATATTTAAAGAAATGAGTGTGATGCAGATTATATACACCAGCGAGCCCGGGTCGCTCCCGCATCGTGTCGGGCCGTCGGTGCTCGGTCAGCACGACGAGCTTGTAATGTCACAATCATTTAGTTATGGAGCATCAAACTACAAACGTTAAACAAGAGACAAACTAAAGGAGGGAAGAGAATGATAACGGTTATATGATGGATGTACCGCGGGCATGCAGAGGTTGCGGAGCGTTGTACAGAGTGAGTGACTTACCGGCGGCTGTGGCGGGCGCGGGCGCGGGCTGCGCGGGCGCGTGCGCGGCGGGGAAGGAGCGCGGCGCCAGCACGCCGCCCGGGGACACGAGCCGGATGGGTGTGCCGTTGCGGGCGCCCATCACCAACGAGCCGGGGTCGTAGTAGGGGATCACGTACTGGCCCTGGCCGTTGACGGGCGGCTCGGGCTGCGGCGTGAGCGGGCGGCGCGGCTGCTGCGCCTGCTGCTGCACGAGCCCGGGGTACACGCCCCACGGCGCCACGTTGTAGTAGGGCGGCGCGATGAGCGCGCTTACGTACGGCGCGCCCTCCTGCCCCGCGTTGATCACGTACGGCGGTTGCGGGAATGAGTGCTGTGCGGCGAGCTGCTGCTGCAGCTGGAACTGTTGCTGCTGCTGCAATAGCTGCAGCTGTGCGGCCGCCTGGCTCCCCGCCGCCGCCTGTTGCGACCGGAACAATTGCTGCAAATAAACACATCCTATTTCCAATTTCTTGCATCTTACAAATACGTTTAGGATTAAAAGAAAACAATAAATTGAATAGCAGTCTATGTTGGATAAACGAGTCGGTTATATATATCGCGCGCGGCCGAGTAAATCCAATTTCAATTAATTAGTAAATGTATCGCATGTGTTGTGTCGGTGGTCTCGGCCGGGCGCGGTGTCTCGGCGCTCACTAATTAACACAATCGTTTAAAAAGTTAATAACCGGCTTGCCGCTGTCGGACGCATGTGCTCTCGGCGCGGGCGGTTGCTTGCATATTCAATTTAGATATTCTCTATGCGCGCTACACCCTCATAATGTCTGAACCTGGTGTTTATAAAAAAAACTTGACAGTGCGAAATCCTAGTCGCGTAATGATAATAAATGTGGGCAATCAATTCACGTTATTTAACAAAATTGTCCGTTCCCACTATGTCGGGCTGCACACGAATCCATTACGATTTTACTTTAATATCGTCGCTGCTCTATCGTAAAATTAATTTAACTGCACTTGTTTCGTAACTAGACTCGTTTCATAACTGGACTCGACAGATGTTAAAAGCTACATACAAACAAGTGACCCTATTGTGTTATTCTATTTTACGGCAGATACCTAACGTAATTATTTAAATACAGTTGTATACCCCCCATCATTTAGGATTTGTCACAGCAACGTTCCTCAGATCAGGGTATTGATCATGGGAGAACCTATTCAAGTTTCATATGTTTATCATAGTACGACCGGTACGCAAATATACTGACTATGTGTTTCAACACGTTGCGCTTGGGATCAAACAGCTTCAGTACATTATCAATGGGTTAGAGTGCGGCGCGTCTACCTGTTGAGATGAGCTCCTGGCAGCGCGCCAGCGTGTGGCCGCGCGGCCGCCGGCACCGCACACCTGTGCCCATTTACAAACCTACACATTCCTATCTACTAATTACATTTTACGTATATTTTTTAAAGTTGGTAATCATATTCGTGATGGCCGAGTTGGTTAGACCTTGGACTTAAAAACACTTAGGTCCCTGGTTCGAATCCCGGTGTGTACCAATGAGTTTTTAGTTAAAAAAACTTATGTACATTTGTTTGACAACACCACTATAGTGCCTCGGAGAGCACGTTAAGCTGCCGGTCCCGGATTCACTTACTTACCAACTTGTCAAACTGTTTATAGATGCCTTATTGAGTCTATTCAAAACATCGCAACGAGCTATGAAGCATTCCAAGGCACCGATCAACACGACCTCGGCCACTTTTGGGCCTCGGTCAAATTATGAGGTATCCCCCGGGCACAAAGCTTCCGGACCGCTAAGTTCATGGAGAATTTTGTACACTTGACTCATACCGATGCCTAAGCTTGTCTGACCCTGCTGATAGGTCACTCTTTTGTCATTCTCTATCATACGCCGCACAACACTGATGTTATCTTCAGTGGTGGCCGTAGAAGACCGTCCCTCACGCAGATTATCGGTGAGATTAGTGCGACCAAGCAGTGGCACGAGATGGGGCTTCATCTTGAAAAGCCAATCGAAGTCTTCCATAACTTTCTTGTTGATTTAAATGATATCAAAAGTCATTGCACGAAATTTTTTTCGTGTTAAATTCATGCTGACGTGGCACGGGCAATTTTCAAGTTGCCGTCAAATCGTAAAACAAATGAATAAAATACATACTCATAAATAATGCATAGAGTTCCATTTTCAAAATTTAAACTATTTTTTCTATTATTTTGTTTACAAGTGGTCAATTCTAAAAACTTCCCTCGTATGTAAACTTTCCCCCCGAACACTTACATACGTCTAAGTAACGGACGTTTCCTTTATCTGTAATTGTTATATAACAATAACGAACCGTTACCGTTTGCAGCTGGGGCGTTTAGTATTCTTAGAGGCACTGGTGTATTCTAAGTCTACATCGAACTACTGGTGGTGTATGTATAGACTTAATATATAAACTTCTACAAGTTAGTGGAAATTGGGACTGGCTGTTAATGCCCTCTGAGGCACTATAGTAGTTTTATCACACAAAACTGTAGTTTTTAAAGGTTATTAAAAAGAAAAACAAAATGTACGACTGTGCAAACAAGTCGTACATTTTGTTTTTCTTTTTCGATTTGAATGTGTCGCAGTAGGTCGTCAGTTTAAATCAATTCAGAGCAACTTGTTTCATTTGGGACTACTGTCGTTTTACGAGGAATTAAAAAGTTACGAGGTGAGGAGTGAGCGGGCGCGGCTCATCGTGGAGGGCGCCAGAACAGATGCCTGCGGCACTCATGTAATTTGGTTTGTAACGACACGATCTCGTCAAGATTACGCTTTAATTAACTAATTGGGAGATGTTCTCCTGTGACTCCGCCACGGAGGCGCAAGCTCTTTCAAAGATTTAGTCGGAAGGCGACCGGATCTGGAGCAATTTAATTCATCAAGGTGTCGGTAATTGAGCGCGCCGCCGGCGGCCGGGACGAGCACGTGCCACCGAGGGCAACTTGACCGCAGCGGAATCACCTCGTATGCGGCGGCGCGGTGTTCAATTAGACGTCGAGTAATCCGGCTGCGGTGAGCTCCGATACCAATTACAGGGCTATTAGTGGAGGAATGCTCTCGGCGCCGCAGACTCCGCGCCGGGAGCCCAAACGTCTTACACTACTCAAATATTAACTAAATTGGCTTTGGCACCCACCTTACACTACACTATTGTAATAGACCAAATAGTCATTATCTTTAATGAGAGATTAGATAGGTACAAATGCGCGTAACCAATTCCACAAAGTAGCCGAAATATTTTTTGAGGTACCTAATTAGTTATACTTAAATAGTGAAATTATTTACACTCGGACCAATTATTTATTCAGCCGAAAAAGAAAACAGATTAACGTAATATATGACAAGATGTGTGCTGAGTCAGCGGGCGACGACAGCGCGGCCACCTGGCAGGGGGAGACATATTTATTATTTACGCCGAGCAGCTCCCGGGAGGTGCGGCGCGCATCTTCCGAGTCGGCAAACAAATTACGCGACAAAGCAATCAATTACAAAGACAAGGGCACATCGCGCGCCACTTCAATCGTTCGCTCCGTCAACAAGAAGCTTTTAGCGACGCGGACGAGATACGTGCCGCGCGCGACTATTATCAATATTACCTCTGCGATCGGGCGGCGACACAATCAAGTCGTCAATACAAATATAATTACGAGCGGTGGCATAGCGGGTCGCGTGCGCCGCGGCGTAACGAGGTTATCTGCCCCGCGGCGACCTCTCGCGATCAGCCTCACAATCTAATCTCTACCAAGCAAACGACGGAAACCTACACTACGATATACCAATAACCACAAAATTGCATTAGGCAAGGGAAACATTCGATCGCTATATATATAAAAAACATCAATTGTTTTATGTTTTCAAGACAAACTAAGTTATAGGCACAGACCTGGTATCATGCCGCCTGAAAAGACAAACATAGTGTGCGAGTTAGAGTATCGCGATAAACCATAAAATTGTATAATAGAAAAAGAGAAAAAAAATACATCGTATGTCAACTTTTTTTAAAGCAGCGGCCCAGTGCCTTTTTTTTAATCGCTTTATTTTTCAAATAAAGTTCTCTTATTAGTTGATTCCTATCTATAGTTACTATCGACTATAGTAAAAACTTGTAGTAGAGCTACAGAACACCTTAACACCAGATCCAAAAGTATGGCGAATCTTATACCTGTACACGAGAAAAAAGTGGCTGCCAGCCTAAATTATCACATAGACTCATGTCCGATTTCACCAACTCTTAGGGAGCCCCTAACTAAGTTAAGGGACAGTTAAGGGACAGTTAATGACAGTTGTTTCATAGCAAATATGTCAAAATTCTTATTTAGGGGCTCCTTTAGAGTTAGGGATTGCTTACTTGGTGGAAACACTCTTGTTCTTTACATATCCACTTTCCACAGAATCAGGTGGATGTAGGTGGATTAAAGGTAAGTAAGGTGTCTGCCTCTTGGAACAAATCTCATTGTCTCTAAGGACACTACAGACGAACAGAGTCATCAATATAGTTATGTCATAGGTTTCTGATTAGAACAGTGGAAAGTTGTCTAGAAAGCGATCAATACTCAGGGATTAACAGCACACCAAATCTTTTTACTGAAAACAGTTGTATTTATATGAAATGCAAAATTTAATCATATCATGATAAACTTAATTAACTTAGTTTCTAAACCTGTAATGTATTGTTTGTATCTAAATGTGTCAAGAAATATTTGTCAGTTGTCATGTGTGTTGTGTGTGATGGCATTTGTAGCTGGACGTCAGTTGCATCAACTTTCTCTTTGGACGAGTATCTTCTATAAACGTTATTATCGACTACAATTTTTACTTTTTATGTTTTCTAGTAAAATAAAAAGCCAATTTAAACGTAAAAAACTGACGAAGGGCGAGGGCGGGTAAGTTATTGGGCGGAGCTTAGACACGCCCACCAGAGCGATCGCCGCCCAAACACTTTTCGCCAAAATTTGTCTGTCAATAACAAATAAATACAAAAATAATTTATAAAAGATATGTACTAATGTAGCCGACATCTAATTAGTATTTAGTCAAATAGAAAATATGCTGACCGTGCCATACGCGGGCTCGAGGGACGGTCCGGGAGCCTTCAGGGATTCCATCGACACACATTATTGAGAAAATAATATACTTAAAGCGACTAATCATGTCGTGATCATATGACAGTAATAGATTGTCAATATCATAGACAAGCCATACAGCAATTACTTGATGACGTTTAAGCTGTTTTTGGGCTTTTGACAACTTTATTTTAATCAAAACTATAAAATAGGTTTTTAAATCATATTTTTAAGTCTGCAAACCTAATAGCAAACACCACTTGTAACAAAAACTATCTACTTGTCACAGCTGTTCCATCCAAACAATCCTTCAGTACCCAGATGATTTGTGAAGAAAAGCGGAACCGTTATGGGGTCGTCCGGCTGTCCACACCGACATCTCGAATCCGGTTGAATCACAAAATTAGAACAAAAATGCTCTCACGAAGAAACACACATTGATATGATAATTTCTGAAATCAAACTATCTGTAGGTCCCGGACGAGGATCGGATGGTAATCAACAAAACACTCAATTTATTATATTACAATTGTTGTCCGAGGACAAAAACTACGACGTAGAGATTTTAAAAAAACCACTCTCTGTAATTAATATAACATATTCCACATAAAAATAAAGTCCGCGCGACAGCATCTATGGTTTTAGTAGTTATCATATTTGTAATCATGAGATAAAAATTTGGAATATTTGTAAGTATAATAAATATATAATCGCACCGGACCGTTTTTTTGGCTCTAACAGAGTTGGTCCTAAAGATATATTTATAGATAGAAAATACTGTTGGAGATGTTGTAATACGCTATAAGTATGGTTTATATTACGCCGCGTATAGTTTACGAGTCATGTTGGTAGTGCACCGCGGGCGGCTGTCTCCCAGTTCGCCAATCGCAGGTACTCTATGTATACAGGGTTGTTTATGAAGCAAGAACTAGGGTAGCGGTGAGGCTTAAACTGCTACGAATGACGACAGGGTGCGGCCGGACGATGCTTTTATCAAAATTAGACGGCGCGCCTTCATCGCCCGCCGCTCCCTCGCCGCACCCAGCGCGACGCCACCAGTAACCGACCAGCCACTTTGGATTTTGAAAACATTGCAAAGCAATTGAAGCGTAAATTAGTAGGTGTTAGCGATTAATCACGTGAGCACGATGGCGGCGTGCCAGCCTCTCATTATAATTATCTATCGAGCAGTACAGACGCAAAAAAGTGTCACCTCTCTTGTAGTCGGCAATATTGGAATATGTTATATATACCTATAATCGTATGGATTGTATCGTTCGTCGGATGCCGCAAGCGATAAGCTCGCAATACACAACCATCTAGTGTTTGAGCGGTCACCAGTGGAGTCGGTAGGCGGGCTCGGCAGCCTAACAACCGCAAACTGAACAACTTTTTTACTGGTAAAGGGCCGATTTTTCAATGATGCAGATTTTCATTGGTTTTAGCATAATATTGTGTGATATATTGCTCAAATAAACATATTTCATTATTTTAACTTGTATAAATGACTGTCAATTCATCTATTTCCTATACAAATTGTCTAGCCAATAACCTTTATCGGATTGAAATATTTTCGCCATCGGTGGGAATCGAACCCACGAGCTCCGGACACAAATGTCACATTGCACTTAAGCGTGTCTAGTGTAGCTATAAAAAGGATGTTTTGGGCATTAACAAGGTTTTACATAAACCTCGCGACCATAAAGGGGATGAGCGCGGTCGAGAGGGACTGTCGCGGAATGGCAATAAGGCGGCGGTGACGGCTTCGGAGGAGCTTGCGCGCGGCCGACACGCGGTCGTGGGGATTAACTGCCGGGACAACCGTTTGAGATAACTCCATCTTTTCACTACGCCTTTAGTAAGTTTACAACCATTTTGCAAGACATGAGACGATTATTTAAGGAGTCAGCTAGAGCAGATCGATAGGGAATAAAATTCTAATATAAATCTAATTACCTACTTGAATATTTTTTTAAAATAAAATATAAACATTTATAAAACAGACCAATTGTTTAGAACAGTAGCCATATTCTGTTTCTAAAGGTGGCGGTTAGGTTAACGAAATCCTTTGTGTACAATTGTCACCTTACGGTTTGTGAGCGGCACCCGCAACACAAGGGAATAAAGTGCGTTCTTTGTTAGTTATTGTTGTGGCTGATTGTTCAATGTCATTTTTAAGGATTTCGTCATCCTGACAAGCTAACGTTTCCGGTATAAGACACAAGATGTGGCCGCTGGACACCCAATTAATATCAGAAAGTTACAGACTATAGCCAAAACTATATATGGGAGCACGCCATGTTTCAAGGGCGCAATTATTAGTTTTTATTTTAGTAGGATAATGTTTTATTTTACGAAATAATTTGACACGTGTTTTGTTTTTGTGAAGTAAAAAGTAGCGTAGTTATGTCAGATATAAGGACAGTGAGACCGCGGCCGGACGGTGTCCAGCGGGGACCTACCGGGGGAGTCGGCCGGTCCACCAACGGCACGCATTATCCGATTATCTATCAATACCAATTCCTTTATACTTTGTTACATTCATATATTACTTGCTTTTTTTTTCAGACATATTGTTTTTTCAAACCCAGGTGATGAGACTCAGAGTTTAGAGTCATAGATTTAAAATGAGAGAAAAATATGGATTTGGATAGCCGAGATGCATCACTTTCAAATGGCCGACATCAAGTATCTGTTAGAATCCGATCTGATCTTTACAGTTTGCCATGGTCTGGATGTCTGTACAACTTCAAAATATTAAAAGGTTTTTCCCACAACACGAATATTTAAACAATATAGCAAGTAATATAGCGTCGATCATAATTATGAAAATGATATATGAAGTCGAATATAAGGGCGAAACGGTACAAATGTAGCGGATTGGCGAGTGTTATAAGTTACCTACGCACGCGAGAGGGCGCGCGCCTGCCCCGGGAGCTTTTTATAAAACCAATAATTCACGGGTTTCATTTGAAGCTACAATAACAAAAAGGTTTATGGTAATGCGATGCAGAGGGCAGCTCCGTAATGAGGAGCTCCGAGCCTCCCCATAACTCTATTTGGGTAGTTGCGAGATCGTCACCGGGACCGCCGAGGCCTCGTCGACAGCCGGGCTAACAATGTTAAAAGTATTTATTTTAAAAGTAATGACAAAGCAGAGTCGCAAATAATTTCCTGGAGATATTAAAATTGTAACAAGTTTTGAGAAAATAAAGGAAAGGAAAATAAGCAGTGAATCTAGTTATGTCGCTTGAGGTGGCAGAGAACAAGCGAAATGGCTTCCATCATCTTTCCCTAACAAATTTTCTAAACTAAGTTACGCCGTGCATTTTTGTAAGCGACGCTTTTAATCGGAATGGAACGCAGCATATTTACTCGACTTTCACTCGTTAATTTGACGGATAATTTGTTAATCTTCATTAAAAATAAACATAAATTACCGCAAAACCACATTTTTAAAGGTAATTTATAAGAGAAATATTTAGAAAGTTGTACAATTGTACAGTTTTGGTTAGCGAGCGAAGTGGTGCGTTGACCTCGGCTAACCGCTAACGGCGTCTTGTGCCACTTGTGCGGGAACGTGCTCGCTGCTCTCACGGCGCCCGCGTTGCTTCCTCCAGGCACACCATCATCTACTTGCTGGGGTCCGCATTCAAGCTGCTTCCCATTTAACTGGCCATAACTCAGAAACAAAATATATTTGAATTTATTTAATACAAAACGTCGGCCCCACAGAAGACGACTGCATATAAGTAACCTTTTGAAAGTTGTTTGATACTGTTAGATGGTGAGATGAGTAAGACGAGGTGAACGCACGGGACCGATGCCGCGCGAGTCCCGTTACCCGCCGCGGCCGAGTCGTTGTACATCGCACTAACGCCATCCAGTGACCACTGTTACACACCGCCACCGTTTATGCCAGTTGCAATAATCCTATGAGCTCAACTGACAGCTTAAATGATAAAATTATTATTATTTTAAATGCATACAATCATTTTAAATGGTGAATGGCGAAGCCAAACACCGGAATCTCTATTTCAGTGCATCGAAGATACGAAGCCTTTTATAGTTGGGGAGTGACTTTGCAGCGATAGTGGTAAGGCTGGTACGTCGGCGGCGCGAGGTAATCGGAGCGTTTCTAATACCCACGCTTCGACTCGGTTTCGCCGCACGGTTCTCGCCGTTCTTATTTGTTTGTTTTGCGAAACCGTTTGAAATATGATAACGTTCAACGAGGCTACAGCACTCTTATTGAATTCCCATACCATTTATATATACCGCCCGGATTGTTATCCGTGTCAATTTACAAGAAACGCATCCAACAGCTAAAACATATGTCAAGTTTTCTTACAAATCCATATCAATTTCTTAAAATAATATATATATTATTTCCTCCAATTTCGTTACTTGTATAAGAAGAAATAAATGAAATCGCAGTTTACTCAAACCCAATACTATAGTTATATGGCAATACACAAAGCTGTAACTGAATGTTAGCGAGTCGTGGGGGTGAATATTTTTTAGAGTAATTAGAGATTGCGGAAGGCGCGCGGTCCCGGGGGCTGCGGGCGCAGATCTGCAGCGATTTGCATCGCAAATGCCGCGCGGTGGCGCAGCGCCCTTCGCGAGACAATGTCACAATCAGCGCCGCGCCGGCGGTTTTTGACCGACTTGTAATTGTGGAGCCGTCACCGTCATTACCGAGGTCCGGCGACCGACACTCACCGACGCAGACGCGGCACAGCTGTTCGCAACTTACCTGTAACAAACATGTACAACTATGTTGTCACGCAACAATATCGATGGAGAGCAGCGACCGAGGCAGGTCCGTGTGTCGCTGGGCTCAGTGTATGTAGAGCTGCGACCGAGGCAGGTCCGTGTGTCGCTGGGCTCGGTGTATGGAGACGAGAACAGTCGCTGAATAAATAACGAGTTCCCCTGCGACGCGGCGTGACGGCCGACATGGGTAGCGCATTAACAATCAAATGCTCAAAAAATACCTATTTTGGTAATTATGGCTTCTTTTACTCAACTTTTCTTTCTTTTATGAGTACCTGTCACTCGTCCTAACTTTTCTTTTAAATAATTTACGCAACAACAAACGCAGGCGAGGAAGGAAACCGGTATTTTACTGAGAGTAATAAATTAATTACTGATGCCATGTGTTTAAATATTGGGATAACAAGTCGACCGCGGCGCAGAGGTCCTCTTGGCCGACAAATGGCCGACTATTTGTTTCCCTGAGCTCTAGGATTGAGGTAACATATTATGACCGTTTGGGCTAAGTGATTCGATCACACGGGCCCGGCGCGCGGCGCTGCAAAACCAGTTATTTCTCCAAAAAGGCGAAGGAAAACTGTGAGATTGATCTTAACGTCTTAGTGGGATTATATGAGAAGCGAGCGGTGCGGGTGCAAGTAGGTGTACGGTGACTGGTGAGACCCGACAAATGGGCGGTAAAACAGAATTTAATTAAATCAAGAGACACGTCGTAGTCTCGCTTCAATCACTTCACCCTAATAAAGCCATATATAAAGTAGATGGGAGAGAGCTACCTGCACAAACGCCTTAACCTTAAGACTCGAACACAAAGTTTATAAGAAAGCTCCTATCGCAATAAAAAATCTGAAATTAAATATTTTAAAGAGTTGTCGTTCAATTTTCCAACTGAAAGTCAATTACTGGAATCGGTGATCGGTGCAGCATATCGGTATCGCAATAAAAAAGACAAAGTTTGTAGTGGGGCCGCGGCGAGCATTACTCCGTAACGAGCTGGCTGGGGGTCGGGGGAGAGCCTGCGCCAATTAATTACCTGCCTAAACGATACCATGATATACATAGTGATATTTGCTCAACTCTTCAGCTATTGTGTAACCGCCACAGTGTCGCGCAGCATCCGTGTTTACTCGCTTCTTTATGCATCATAATTACTGGCGCGTTACCTAATGGATGGATACACTTGCTGTCGTACAAACTACATTCAGCGTCGACAGTCAGCATGTCGACAGGCAGTTATTGATAACGGGGTCACGATGGTCATGACTACTCATGATGCCCAGCAAGATATATCGACTCTCGCCAACCTTTACACTATTAACTATTTCAAATAAAATATATCTCTTTGAAATATGTACTATTTTAAATATTTCATCTCAATGACGTGAACTGCCAAATAATTATTTATATAAAAATAGTGTTGTTATTAACACTGTAGTTCTACAACAAGTTTTTGCAAACAATTTTTACTATTGTTGCTAGTAACTATAGATAGGAATCAATCAATAAGAGAGGTTTATTTGAAAATTAAAGCTATTCTTTTTGTTAATCGCTATATATAGTTACCAGCGACTATAGTAAAAACTTGTGGTAGAGTTTCTGTGCTAACTATTTCTATAGTCCTTACAATATTATAAAGAGGGAACATTTGATTGTACGCGATAGATAAATTCAAAAATTACTGAACAGATCTATTATCAAAGCTACGGGCCCCAATAGTTGTAGATATAATTATTCAGGTAGACAGGTCATGGGTTGGGCTCCAATAAAAATATGTAAGAAATTGTAGTGTCGTTTTTGATATTTTTTGCAACAAAGCTTAGTTGTTTGAGATAATTAATGTGGTCACACAGAGCGTGATGCGGTCACCAACCACTGGGTGCAGTGTCGTAACCACTGGCAGCGCTGTTACTTAAATTAGTTAACAATGACACATTTCGCTGGCAAACAAACGGACTCTTGTAAATAGAGCACTCTATTCTCGACGCACCGGTGAAATGATTCACACCTCAAGGTGATTCCGCCGAATGCTGCGCCCGAGATCCCCGCGGCGGCCACCCCCAGCCACTCCACACATACACGTGTCACTACAACTATATCAATCCCATAAACAAATTCAAAGAGTGAGTTTGAGAATTTATAAAGTTAATTTATTTTAAGCAGATAATATGTTTTGACTTTGTAACGTTTCAAGCCATCGTATCCGGTCCAGCAGCATGCTCCAGCCCCGTCACCACCTGATATTTGTTATTGTTTGGACACTTAACTACGTGGGCCCAATTTTCTTAAATAGCAATAAAACCACGCTAGTTTTTTTTTAAATTTTATATAGGTGATTGTTAGGAGAATATCAATGGTGGAAAATTAAGTTATACTATTGACACGCTAAATTTCGCCGTAACTTTAACCGTTTACGCAGAGCACGCAACAGAAGCTTTCAAAAGAAACAAATTTTCCCCGTTTTCCCCATATTTTTCATTGATGGCTCCGCTCCTTTTGGTCGTAGCGTGATGTTATATAGCCTATAGTCTTCCTAGATAAAAGGGCTATCTAACACTAAAAGAATTTTAAAATTGGTTCAGTAGATCCAGAGATTACCCCTACAACCCCACAAACTTGATCTCTTTATTATATTAGTATAGAATATTGATTAGGATGCGAATAAGACACGAGTGAACTAAAAGCCAAAGAAGGCTTGCACGACTAAGGTCACATCTCGGTTGCGTACGATGGGCAGTAGATGGCGCGTGCCGGCGCGTTCGCTCGTTGCGTAAGGCTGCGCAGGACGTTGCTCTCGCGCTTGAACTTGTAACTGCTACACCAAATGAGTCAACTTTCAAATGTCTTCCGAATAAGTAATACCGGAGTGGCCGAGGTCGCACGAGATGGCTCGTCTGGTATTTATAGGCCGGTCGCAAAGCTCCATCGCCGTCCGGAAATTGTAGGAAATTGCAAATGAAAATGAGTTTTCGGGATTTAAAATTAATATCTTCTACGTATATGAATGTATGCTACTAATGATTTCCTCTCTGGAAAGTTTATATAATAAGTTATTGCAATTGCATAATGTTGTTCAACAAGATTTTAAAGGTTTTTTATTTTTTAGAAAAGTTTATTTATTTTTTTCAATACTTTATTACACAAAATTACAAAAATAAAATTGTACATAAGCGAACTTCAAGCCTTAGGCATTTTCTACCAGCTAACCTTTTGCACATGGGCGATCATTGTCAATGCATATTACGTAATGAGAACTTTAATCGTGTTATATCTTTATTTTAGCAAATAGAATCTCCGCCGGTTATTTACAACACAATGTATTACCACTGTAAGTGTTGTTAATATATTTAAGCATCAATGACTTCTATGTATCCACTAGACAAGCGGAACGGAACTAAGATTTTGCTCATTGTGTTACGGTCAATTCTCCATGAACTCATTCAGTCTATTGAGAGCTGCCTGCTGTTTAAAGCTGTAAAATTTGTACATAATCGACAAATTTCCACATATTTCATATAAATAATATATAAAACCCTATCATCGCATGTAGCGCACTTGGTTTTAACGATTTAAAGTTTATTTTAGGCGAGTAACAAATTTATTTCATATTTTCCTTCGAATTAAATACTATTTGTAGCAGATTTAAAGTAAATTGTAAACACATCAGTAACCATCTTATATTGGCTTGACTAGAATTTTATTAGTGCAAACAGCGCCAACGTCCCGCGGACACGGGATACTAAAACAGATATGCCTTTATGGATGAAATTTAACTTACAATTATAATATATTATTGCGTTTTTTTATGTGTTTTAGTTATTGGACGAACTTATTATTTTTAATTATTTTAGGTACAGTCTTAATAATATAAAGTCAGAGACTAGATACATTATTCAACAAAAAGACATTCACATTTTATATAAAACTATAGTTTAAAAGTATTTTAGCTAAGTAAACGCATTTTTTTTTGTAGATATAAAAACTGTCTCATTTCTGCGGTATTAAATCTAAAGGGACAACACATTGCTTCACTACGTTGAAGTAGGTACGCGTAAGCGCCACAATGTACCTGGAGCTTACAACGTTTTGGTCGCGAGAAAATTATACCCTATTTGCGGTCTAGAGCTGCATGTTTTAATAGTTCAATTAGACGATATAACAAGTTTTAGCGCTGCAGCGAATATTAGTTTTAAATTTACCTGTATTTGAAGAAATAGTTTTCTTGAATATTCGTGTCTAGTGAATACATAGAAGTCATTGTTTAGCATAGAGAGATTTGCCCACTTTGACCGTGAAGTACTATTTATTACAGGTGTTGGGTTGGACCCCGAAAGATTGAAACAAGGAAAATGGCTGGAGTCCGCAAAAGACATTAAAACAAAGGGTATATTTTGATAGATTGTGCAGACAGCAAGAGTACAAAAAGAATAGTGGAATAAAGAGCCGGCATCAATCACAGCGAGCCGGCGCTTCCGGCGCCGCATGCTCGAGCGAAACATTTCTTTGAATAATGAATGTACAGGTAGGTATCGTGCCCCGTAACTGGACGTGATATACGCCGTCGTCGGCCGCATGCATAATTTCACTTATTTTATGTGGTTAATTGTCGAAAATGACCGCGGCTAAAATATATTATAGTGTTGTAACATCGACCGGCTAGCGGCGCGGCTAATGTATTCCGCCGCTCGTACGTACGCCCTCCGCTATCGCATAAGCGTTGTTTCGTCTTTGTTTGGACACGTCGTTCACCTCGATAATGTGGCTACATACATTGCCAAAAATGTACTGCGGCACATGCTCCAACGCGGCATGCGGTCGGCTTTGTAAACGGTTCTACAGATAGTGCCGGTTACCACTACAACTATGTGTTACATGGGAACACTACATAATGTTATATTGGCATGCTTCATACTCAGACGGATTGCGAGCAAAGGGACAAGTGACACAAAATAGTTATGTATTACATATGCAAATAACAATAACGGCTGAACGGTGTAACTTGGGAGACAATATGGAAGCGGCGTGCGGCCCCACAATGCCACCGCATTACAATTTTTCAAAGCAGACAGTCGACGTGCCTAACAAAAGGGGTAGAAAGGCGCCAACAAACGAGCGACTGGATGCATGCGACTTGCGGTAAATCCGGAGCTAAATTTACGACTAAAAGCTACTTAATTAAAAAGCTACTTGAAACCAAATCTTAAAATCGGAGAAACTAATTTGAGTAATGTAACCGGGTAGTGTGAGCAATATCTCTTTGCGTTTGGGTCTTTTCATGGTGCGGCAATGAATGCCGGAGATGGGAGCGAGAGATACGTCGGCACACGGCACCGGCGGTGGTGGCCAGCGCTGCTCCGGACTGCCAAATAACATACCTATTTACTGAGCAAAAAACATTTTTCTAACGTCTGCGAGCCCAAATATATTAAAGTGGAAACTCTTTAGCACAAAATCTATTCATAAAATACTCAAATAAACTAAAATGCTTGTGAAAGAAACGGATAAATAATAAAATGTACGCACGTGGTGGGTGTGAGTTGGTTCAAGCCAAGAAGTGTAAGTTATGAAATAATATGTACATTTGCACTATACTGCCTCGGAGAACAAATCAAGCTGTCGATCCCAGAGCAACTTAAATGTTAAGAAAAATGGGTATAGACGAAATGTATCGCCGTGAAAGCTGGTCTTATATGTTCTGTGTGAGGTAACTTTGTAAAAGGGTGTTAGACCCTTTGCTGGGGAAAGCACCGTCGCAAGTAGATTGTTCTATTGTAGTTTGTCTAAACGTCAACCAGTAAACACGAGTTGTGAACGGGGACATTAATAAACTGCCATTGTATATTATTGCATTAAAATAATTGTTATCTTAATCTGCGTATGTCTTTAATAAGAGATTTAAATATTTGATTTGATATACCTATATTAGGGCAGCGTGAAGATGGCTCAGAAAGTGTTACCTGGCTGGAGAGCCGCGCGGGTCTGCACTCGTTGCTTTTGCGTGATGACGACTTTCTTGGGCATAACGTCGTAACGACAATACTTTTTTTTTATATATTTTTTTAGTCAAATAATGTCTAAAAAGTCTCGGATGGCTGTTCACAAAGGGGTGCTTGTTCCTACATTAATGTATGGAAGTGAATGCTTGGGTATGGCAGAAGAAGCATGAAAGTAGGATTAATGCCGTAGAAATGCGGTCATCAAGGAGTGCTTGTGGAGTAACAATTGCGGATAGAGTGAAAAATACGGTTGTGCGTGATATGTGTGATTTGAAAGAAGATGGCTGGGTTGGTCGCCTTGGTGGCACTTTTGCAGGGCAGTCAACGATTGACAGGTCAATGGAACCAGCTAACCACCTAGTCGTAAACTGGTTGGTTATGTAGTGTGTGTTCGGTTGGGTTGTTTTTTTTTTTCTTCCCGCAAGGTCAATAGTTTAATAGTTTACGATTTGTTTATTTTGTTTTATATTCTCAACATTTGTCTGTGGGAGGAATGGCGACCTGGCCAAGTGCACACAGGACCTTATATATACTTTTTTTTTTTTTGACTTTTCATAAATGCTTGTAAAGGTTTACATGAAATAAATATTTTTGACTTTGACTTTGATGTAGTGACAAGGATTGAGAAAGGAAGGTCTTCTGGGTACATTGAGAGGATGAATGAAAAGAGATTGAAGAAAGAGATTTATGAATCAGAGGTGAATGAAAGAATAAGGCGGGGACGACCCAGAAGAATGTTCCTCGACCAAATCGGGGACATTCTCAAAAAAGCTGGGATCCGTAGTGCCCATAACCGTAGAGCTTGTATGAAGAGAGTGGTAGATGTGAAGGAAGCGAGAGAGTTATGCCAGGATCGTTGTAGGTAGGGCTCCCTTATTTCTGCCTGTCCCCGTGGGAAAAGGGCGTGACAATTTTATGTATTGTATCTTTTTATTTAAATCATCATTGCATACAAAATACAAGGGCTTAATGCCGCTAGGCATTCTCTACCAGTCAAACCTTCGGGACAATAAAAGCAGTAAATTAGACGATATGGTGAAATAAACATTATTAACGATATGAGGACAATAAAGAGCGGGACTTAACGTACAACTATGATTTATGTATGAGCAAAATCGAACTCATTTAAAAGTACCACACCAACCCGGCAACAAGCCGGCCATACTGTCACAAATTCGCAACAACATGTTTGTTTATTTTTCAACCATTGGAACTGTTACAGAACTCTCGGTCAAATCCGAACTATTTACATCATTAACACATCAAAAAGTATTATTATAAGAAACGGAACTCAAGAATTGGACATTGTTGGTTAGATCGCGATGCTAGCAAAGAACTGCCAACGCACTATTATCAATAAAACTATGCACAAAGTTTTAGTGATTAATTAATTATAACGATAAATATATAATTTAAGTGAAGCTGTAAAGGGGCTTTGTCAGTATAGGATTAAAAATTTAAATAAAGATATAAAATGTCCCAAGTGAATAACAATCAATATACTATGAACAAAGAAAAAATAACTAGTTGATAAATTGTATAATGATTACAATTGGATATTATTTTGCAATATCTTCCGCTTATAAATATTGCAAAATAATTTCCAATTGTAATAAAATATATAAAATGGACTTCCGCAAAATAACGCCTGATTCAATTAAATATAATAAATTTTATATCTGAAAATAATGATACATAGAAGTAAACATTTTAAAAAGTCATATTGTAAGTAATTTTATTAATGCGGCTGTAAAAGGTCTTTGTCAGTAAAAACTAAAGATGTCTAGAATGTCTAAATAAAATGATATATTATAAAAATATACAGAATACAAAAAAATATGTATATTATTAGTAATTGCGACTGTAAAAGGGGCTTTGTCAATGTTATACAACAATAACTAATGTCAAATTAATACAATAAAATTGTATCAAATTGTTAGGGCCTAATTTATTACCTATAATAATTAAGCAGCTGTAAAGGGGTTTGTCATATTTATTCATTAATTAAAATGTTATATAAATTATGATATTAATTAGTTCAAATTATTAGATATAAAAACACTGTCATTTAAAGTTTCATGAACCGTATAGTATGCCGTGAATAATATATTTTTTATTCAGAGTTAATTCCATTGTTTTTACATCATCTGGGACTTTCTTGAATAATTGTAGACTGTCGCTCTTAGAAGTCTTGCTCAATCTATGCCTAGGTATTTCAATACAAGGCTTGCGGCGTGAGTTTTCTCTCACCGATACTACTACGATACTAGATAGCAGTGTATGTTTTCTTTTATATATATATAAGACATTGGAAGACATATGCACTACTCATGGTGAGAATTTTTAGTTGCCTAAACATGTATTTACATGTGTACCTAGAATGAAGCCCAGCCACAAACCTAGATAAAGATGCGAGTTCCCTCGCAAAAAGTTTTGCCTGTAATATACATAATATGTATGCTTTACAGCCGTAATATACATAATATGTATATTATTCAGCTGTGCCTCGCGATTTAATCTGCCGTTTAATTTAAAATAAATTGGATCAAAAATACACTACATACTACATTCCATGTAGCTTGCGTATCATAAAGTTTTCTAAAATTCAAAATAATTTTAAAATCGGTTGAGTTTAGCCGGAACAAACAACCAAATCTATTCTCTTTATAATATAAGTATTTCATCAATATATTACAAAAAATAATAAATAATCGCGCCTATTTATTTTATTGGAGCACGGCATGTGACTTTGTATCTACCTGATGGTAAGTAAACCTACAAAGTTGATGAATGGGTTCAATCAGCACATTGTAGTATAACAATATTAATCGCTCCCACTATGCCGGCTATATGAAGCGGTTACGAAATGGGCGGCGACAATAACGTCTACGAGTCTATATTAATATCCTCGCTCGCCACTGTATCGTCAAATAATTTATGGACCGTGCAACAACAACACGGCTTTTGGGTATTTAGTTGAGTAAACAATAAGCATAGAGTAAGGCAACCTAAATGGTCCGCACTACAACAGGGGGTAATCTCTGTATATGTTTACTAGAGTACTACGGCACCAATTTAGCAATGTGGATATTATGTATTACCAAAACTCCTAAAAAACTCAAATATAAATATGCATAACGACTAAGTTTTAAAATGAAACGGTTTGCGCGGGCGAAGAGGCATCCGTGATCATATAAAATACTAGTTGTAAACCGCGGTTTCATCCGCCGTTTAGTTGGAAATAATTGTCCGAAAATAAAAAAAACAACCCATGTTACTAGCTGATAATAGAGCATTCTATCTGTGAAAGATTTTTTTTTAAATCGGTACAGTATTTTTTGAGTTTCACGGAACAAACAATTAAATCATTTTACTTTATAAAATGTCATGGGGGTCATGGCTCCAGCACTCGGGGCATCACACCTTCAACGCTTTACTATTATTATATTGTTATTTTGTTCTTTGTAATTCATGTAAATGTGTGATATTTTTGTTTTAATAAACTCATTTTTATTTATTTATTTATCAGTATAGGTATACGGAGACAAGTTATTTTCTCTGACGAATTATCAATATAACAACAATCAAAAAATAACAAGTTCTTTTTAGACGTTATACATATTTTATTAGGTAAATTATCTTCTATGCTTGTATAATTTATACGTAAAGAGGTATAACAATGTACGTGTATTAACTTGAAACAATTTTATTGCGAGCTTAAAGAAATTCTACAACTTACACATTATACGCAACTCTATAGACAGAAAATTGATAAACAAAAAAGCAAGGCAATTGATTATAGACGTTCAACACGTAGCAACAGGCCTCATTGTCCCGCGCTGCACCGGCTGTGCGCTACGAGCCTGACGTCTGGCACAATTGCTACGATTAAACTTTCACCTGTTTCCTGCACGTGCAATGTGCATCCTTCTTGCATTCTCACACTGACCTATTTCACCGACGAGGGATGCTCTGCCTTAAAGGCTATCAGCCGAGTTTGTTTACGTCGGGCAAGGCGTCAATCCAAAACACAAACTTACAATTTGTAGTTTGAGATCTTTTCCGGCGGCGGCGGGGGTGGCCGAGGTGGCCACGGGGGACAGCCACTGGTGCAGGTTGATATAGCGTTTGGGCAATAACTTTAGCGAAACATCGGCCTGCGCGTAGGCGCGCTCGAGCTCGGCGGCCGCGGCGCCGTCCAGCGCGAGGGCCGGCTCCAGCAAGCCGCCGCCTTCCAGGACCACCATGGTGATCGGTCGCGGCGCGAGGGTGGCTACATAGCGGAGCGGCCGCGAGGTGCTCGGGCGGCGGTCGCGGCGAGACTGAGGAGACTGGCGCACCTGCCCCGCGCGCCGACACAACAACACGCCTGCAGCGACCGACTACGTCAGCTTTCAGAGCTTTTCTTCCATGTCTTTTTGCGGTTTACGGGACATTTATTGTTTCACCTTACTTTTACTCCATTTATCGCTCGACTAACGATTCCTTAATTACCGACTTTCCGATGATTGTATTATTTATTTGTTTACTTGGAAGGTGTTCGTATTTCGGGTCGGAAGAGGACCGCCCTCATTCAGGAGAGAATAAGTTTTCGCTCCTCCTACATTATTCACGCCTTTATTTAAAATCCGAAGTTGGAGTTTGAAAACGATTAGCAAACTTAGTTCGCGAGTATTGAATAGGCGTTTACAAAACATAGACACGACGATCCATAACTAGCCAACATATTTCGCACACGGGTAACATCCAAACAGAAATATACGACATAGAATCTAACTCGAGTGCGTATTTGAAAGTTCAATCCAATTTACAAGAATGTCCCCACGAGAAATGTGGCGAAACAATGATAAAACTTGTGAGAAATTTTGATTGCCGTTCGCGTTCACACGGCGGCGCGGCGGCACCATTAGACAATGTGTATTTCTTTCGTGTTTGTTTATATCGAAATGTTCGTGAACAAATCTATAATTACAGAAGGCATTGTTCGACGTCGACTCGGTTATTGTTTAGATAGGGCGAGTCGTAACGGGTAAACAAATTCACCATAGCGATATTAATAGACACGAGACACAAGGACTGCGAGCTCCTAGACGTAATGCCGCGACACGCGATCCGTCACCGCGCCGCACATTTCTTTAACCTCTTCAACATCTGACCAAAAACATTGAATACAAGCTTAATATGAGCTGGTGAGCGGTGCTCGTATCATGGGGAATGAATTTTTAAGCGGATCACTTCGTATCTCATTAACATGACATTTGCTTGTCCACTTCATTATCATAATAAATTTAGTTAGCACACACGTCGCACACACAAGGACATCGCGGTGGTGCATTTCAGAACAGCACGGTTATGACTTTATATCTACCTGGTGGCTATCAATACTTGTTTATAAAGGCGCTGAATGCAAACAAAATTTAAACCGAGGCGGGCAATATCAAAGATGCCATATAAAATGCGAGCCTTGGCAAAATGCATACAAATATTTTTATCCAGTTCAAATATAAGTAGAGTCGGAAATTGTAGTTGACAACTCATAAACGTTACGTCAGGAACAATGGATCGTAATCGTAGATCCGTAAATGAGTGATATTTACGGAAGTAATAATAGATTTACCATTTGGTTTTTGTTTTCTGGACTTTGGTGTGAGTAACATTTTTATAAGATTAAAAGAAACAAAAAATATGTAATTCGCTATGCCATGCGAAGTGGAGCAATAATTTATAATATGTATATTGAGCAGTAGGTAAGTCATTTAAAAGACGCGCACAATATATTGATCGTAAAATTGTTTTTTGTTTAAACCAAAAGTTGGTAGCATTGTATTAATTTAGAATTTTGGGCGGAATCTGTTAATTCTGTTGGTTTAAAGTTGCAGTTTTTGTTAGTATTATCAATTTTTTTACAGTAAACAATAGTTGAGCAAAGATCCAAACAAGCCAACAATGTTGATAATGGCGTTTCGAAAACACGATAAAGACGTTCAGATCAAAGTGTGCTGTTTGATTAGTAGGGTGACATCGTTTAATTATACTGTGGCTTCCCTTGATTGAGAGTAAACAGCACATTGTAACGCATCCGTTGGTGACATGGGTATTCCGACCAGACTGCAGGTCCCGCTTGTTGCAGAGCGATGCAAACACAATTTTTGGATCATGACCTGCAAATAGTGCCACTCTCACGTGATCGCAATCCCAATCAAATGTAACTTATGCTCCAGTAGGACCTGTGTGAAGATGAGCTTAACTACTACTCTATTCTATACTATTTTTAAGCCAAATAGACTGTAATTTGTGCAAAATAATGTGTTTATAATCTAACTTAATTTGTTTATCTTTAAATTATTTGTAAAATTACTAGTCGAGTGATTGTATATATGCGAAATTAATTAATGAATAAATATTTCTATATTAGTAGCCGCCTGTATTTATACAGGTTAACTGGATCGTCCCTTTGGAAACTGTTCATTAATATGCCATCACAGTGACACCAATAACACTTTAAACTATAATCAACCTTAAAGAAACGCAAGTACCTTAAACGGCGATAACCAATCCATCCATCAGTGAAGGGGGTGAGCGTTGTCTTTGTAATGGAAGGAATAAACTTGTTTGGCAGTTCATGTTGAATAAATAACGGCTTTACCAATTCTTGTTGCCGACAGATTAAGCCTTCTACGACAAAAAGGTGACGATGTGGACGAGGTACATATAAGTATCGGGTTGTATAGTAGGGCGGAATAGCCCGCCAGTTTGTGGATATATAAGTGGCTTGCAGTTGTTACAGGTGACAACAAGATAAGCGGACAATCTGGGAGATGAGGAATCTCAATTATTCACACGAGTTGGCCGCCCGGCGGTTCATCCGCTTGCCGACAAATTAAAAGTAAATAACCAAATGAAACAGCCGCGAGAGGGACTCGCAAACCTTTTACCGCTGTCGGACAAACAACTACCGCTAAACACACTTTTATCATTTCATCCGCCGGTGTTTGGGTTTTGGAGATAAAATTGCTGAAATGGATCTATAGATTTACCAAACAAATAGTTAACGTCAGTTTAAACATTAACTATTTATCATGCTGGCCGATGCAAATAATAAATAATGAATGATTTTGAGTGATAGTTTAATCGATGTTTTAATGGCAACGACGGCGAAGAGACAAAGCGAGCTGCCAGAGATTGCCTCCATCCGACCGCATGCGCCGACACCTTGTTCAGACCACAACAGTTGCAAAACAACTGAAGCGACGAACACTCTCAACGGAGACCAATTTCCTAGAACAATACGCGGTGTCGGGACCAAAAATATGCTTTTTCTGTACATACGAGATTGTTGCATTTGTAACGGGGAGTACCGCTACGATGGTGTCCGCCCGTGTGTGTGCCGTGTGTGTGCCGTGTGTGTGCCGCGTGTGTACCACAACTCGTGAAGGGGCAGCGCGTCATTAGAGACCGGGCGACAGTAACGAGCTCGTCACCCTTGTCGATGACATCTCTCATGCTGAGGTGGCTCTTTAATGCCCACCACTAGGAGGTATTAAACACGTGTCACCACAACATACAACTTACATATCTAACAAGGGAAACGCCTGATTTATCTAATTTAAAGTTCAAGCAAAACTTTAACCAATTCGCATTTATAATTCAATATGAGCATATTTAGGATAGGTTGACACACAGGGAATGTCTTTTTAACGCTTTTACCCGTTTTTAAAAACAGTTACTAGCAGCGGAAAATTGTCGCCATTTACATAATAGACGTTTGATGATTGTGAGGTGTTAGAACGCGATCAGTGATGTTGAGCGAAGTCGGCGGAGGTTGAACGGCCGCGGAGGTAGCGGAGCGTGTCTCACCGCCTTCTTGTGCTCGTTCGCATCGCTACTACCGTAACTATAACAAAAAATCCACCTGTTTACTTCTACGAACATACAAATTTAACTTGATTAACAATTAGGAATAAACACACAATTTTCCATCATAAATTTAAATAAATTAGAAATTGTATTTAATTACGAGTGCAATAAACTTTTACTCAAATAAGTGTAGTTATCTCTGAATTTATTGGTATTGTTATTTTTAAGTTCATTAGTGTTCGGCGATGTTAGGACACATCACGGACTGCTTGTCGTCACCTATTAGCTTTCGTTGTTGATTAAAAGTTACTTAGTGACAAAGTAGTAAAACAAAACAGAATAATGTATCGGGGAACATTACCTACGCGGACTTAAAGGTACAATGAGCTCGTGATAAGTGGCGCGTCCCGTTACCGAACTTGGTGTGAAGAGCGTAATACATTTCCATTATGGGGCTGAATGCTAATGTAATGTAACGAGCCCGACAATAGATTCGGCTATTAATGCGGGATTACAAACAGATTCGGCGACAAAGAGGGGCGCAGGAACAAAACCGCGGATCCGAGACAACAATCACCGAGGCTGAGCGGGAGATAACAAAATCGCAACACCAACAAAGAAGGCTTTCTTGCGGCCATTACCGAGCGGCGCTGGAGGCGGGCGGCCCCGGGGACGAGGCCAATTTACGAGTGCCGCATGGAATACCTTCCGCTGCCGGCCGCAGGTGACCGCGCGCTGCAGGCGGACACTTCCCACGTCTCCGACCAAAAATACTAAAATATTGGGTCGGCGCGGAGAAGTCGTAATAAGGGCCACCATAAAACGTTACATTAGGTAATAGCGGTGCCGGGAGCGGCCATAAATATCTCCTTTGGAAGTACGGAGACAGTCCCGCGGGACACAGGCACGTCGCGAGGACGTGGCGCAACAGTAAAAACGTCTGCCGCCGCCTGCACGACCCAACACCGACTCGTATTGTCAATCAATACATCCCGCAGATGCCGTACACACCACTAGGCCGTTCCATTATATTGTGCCTGCTGTAGGGTGGAGCACAATCAAATATTCACGTATTTGTGTTGTTTTTATATTGGAGCTAAGAAAATGTTTGTATATCGGAAAGCTTGTGTGGAGTGGCAACAAGCATGTTGGTACTAACTAGTGTTAGCCGACTGAGCACAAACAGGTTGTGTGGCTTTCGCTGGAGAAATGATCTTAGTTTCACCGCTCGTTGCACATCTTACTAGTAAATCATATTAGTTTTGTATTGATATTAAAATGTATTTTTACACTAATTTGTAATGAAAATACTACAAAATATTTACATTAGAAATGAAATAGCACGAGTTGTTAATGGTCGACAAAACAATCGAAGGGTGAACGTGACTGCGAAGCCCAGACTTGCGGAGGTTAAATAAAGCAAAATCATCAAATCGAAAGCAAGAATTCAAACAAGGGTCCCTCAAATTGCGGGCATTATTAGGTGAGCCTTAAAAGTTGATGGGTTGAAATTTAGTTACAAAGGTAAGTTTGAGGTTAGGCGTTTGTGTTAGCTAACTGTGTCAACAGATGAAGCCCGCAACTCCAATGTTGCCGACACGCTACAGGTTACCAACATCCAGTAGCATATTATATTGGCAGTCACATAATATAGCCTGTCAAAACTCATTGTTATTATATTTGCATAAATTGTAGTTAAAATATTGTTAATTTATTTTTAAAAAATCACTAGGAATATAAGATTCGGTCGGTCAATTAATTTAGTTGACGTGATCAGATCATCCCATCAGTTGATATCTTCATACGACAAATAATCAGATACGATGCATTTTTGATGCTTAATATGAGCACATTGGAATGAAATTGTGGGCAGTAAACAGTAACACGTCCCGAGGGCCGCCGTGCACACGTCGATCACCCGCCACTATCTATTACCCAAACACATGCGGGGTAATCTCTACGGGCAACAGCAAGAGCGACACGGTATGGGGGAGGGGGGATGTCATTTTTAATTATAAATAAAATAGTTTTAAAATAGCTTTCTATTGACACCCACGAGATCCTATAACCTTTTTCATTTTGGATACGTGTGGGTAAAAGCGAAAGGCCGACCGACAATCGGACATTAGAGTGAACCTTAAGGGTTTACAATATAATATGGGTTCAAAATGTTATCAAAACAAAGAAATAAATAAGCCATCAAACAAAATATAAACGACAACAGATCAAATTGTGTACATTTGGGTAAACAATCTTGTACACTCAACTTTTAAACTTAATTTTCTGGAGTTGAGTCAATTTTTAACGACCGAGAAGTCGACGGTGTTTCGTCGGACGAAGGCACAACTTCATTGTTACTTACTTTATTTGTATTTCTGAGCAATTAGCACCAGGAAACACTGCGCGCAATATTGGCTATACAACCATCATTTGTTTATTTAATTTTATAAGGAATTTAGAGAAGATATAATATTACTTCATGTCAAGTACATAATTTAGTTTCTTTTATATTTGGAGCACGACATGTGACTTTACATCTACCTGGTGGTGAGCAGACCTACCAAGTATATGTATAGAGTCGAGCAATAATGATTGTTCAAGAACATGTGAGCACGAAATGGGCAGCGATAGAGACGACTTTGCATTAGGAATCAAGTTTTAATATCCTCGCTATACTTATTATACTAGGTATACTTTTTTTTGTATTATTTGTTTATGTTTCTTTAAATAAAATTAATATGTACATAAATATATATATAGGTATATGATATTATACAGTGAAAATTTTACCGAACTGCCACTCGGTCTGTGTAACATCGGCTACGAGGTGGGATTAAAACGCCTCCGCTGGGTAAACTGAAGCCGTCTCAGCAGCCTGCCACGCCGTAAGGCACCCGTGATGGTATGTACGTCGAGGATCAAAGAAAACACATTTTATTCAAGATAAGTTTTGAATGATCTGCGAATATTGTCCCATCCATAAAGCTAAAGCAATTCGCGCAAATGTGTGAAAGCGCGACGAGTTCGCGAGTGCAATTATCTGTTCAGATTGGTTTCTGAGAGATCAAGTGTCTAGTAAACTAATGCGATCGGAGAATAATGGTCGGATTAATAGTCGTTGCTGAGCATTTGCTAATGCTTAGCCGTTGCTCGGGACTGTCAAACTGCATATAAAAAAATATAAAATCAGACAGTTCCGAGCAATGGCTCAGGCTGAGCAACGACTATTAATCCGACAATAAGACAATCAATGAAATGGCCATCTGCGAGGGACGCGCGACGAGCTTAATAAACTAATACAATCATGTGATGAAACTTATAATAATGTTAAAGTGCTATTTGGGAAAAATATGAGCTCGGGTGAGTGGGGTGCGTAGGTTGTGGCGATAATTAGCGTGGTAGCGGAGACGTCTCCGCGGCGCACGGGCCGCGCGGTAATTACCCGAGCGGCTCTGCTGTCAGAGCATCGCGTGTCGGGGAGCCCGGCATCAGATACCATCCGCGACCTGCCCGCCGGCCGCCTGACGTCACCCGGGGAGCGCCTGTCGGCCGGCGGCACATCAGCTCCGGAAACCCGCAGACTCGCGCCACAACAATTACAGCCCCTTCCCTTATTACTTTAAAAACTACACCCAAATAATACGTAGGGTTTTAGAATTGTATATGATCATCAATAGTATATCTGCCACTAGTTTGTAGCAACCGACAAACACACGCCTAAGCAAACTTCGATGCTCCCCACTGCTTAGCTGACCACCTATTTTAGACTTACACACATTTGCATATAATCGCTTAATAAGATCTATAACAATAATAAATTTAAAGTAAATCGAGCCAGTAGTTATCAAGGTATAAATGCGGACATATAGACACTGATGCTCGCAATATATGGCTGGTAACTTAGAGCGATTGATCCGCAAAAACAGTTGACTGCAGTGACTAGAAGATACGTATAGATAGTATAGAGGTACGTATACAACATAATATATCAGCACCCTGAGACACCTCCACCGCTTCGTAGCGAGCCTCTCCAGGCAGGAGGGCGTACGTTTGCAACAGTCACGCGATCGCTTTTACACTCAATTTTAGCTTTACTACTTGGGTAAAGTTTGATTTTCATTATAGCCATTATCACATCAAATTCATGGATTCAAGCGTAACAAAGATAGTCACGAATATCTATGTAACATTACAGGTGACCGCTTAGACGGTCCCATCGGGGTACTGCCCACCCCAAGTGACGATGGTATTAATATTGTCGATCTCGGTGTTGCCTTCCGATGGAAAAATATTTTATTTGAAAAAGGAAAGAAGAAAGCTGTGGAGGTACCGCTCGGGCCGATGGGTTAACAGTCGGTAATGGAGAGAAACGGGTATGATTTAGGCGGCGCGGGCGGCCTGGCTCCGCGGCCGCACAATTATCGGCCCGCGGGCGCTCTCAATTACAATGAGGCGCGCCCGAGGGAGCCGGCGGCGCAGACTAGCAGCCCGCAAATCCTTTCACGTCCCGCTCATACTTTGATTCATTTCTCCTAATATGTACTAACCCTGGCAGTAACAAGAGAGCGCGGCACAAGGAGCGGGACTCATCGGTAACCAACACTATCACGTACTCAATGTTCTCATTCTGTCTGTTCGGCTAAGCCAAAATTTAAGTCTGTTATTATAATTTACATACTGGAAATTCAACCATTTTATTAAGACATAAAATGAAATTTTTCTGCATGAGATGTTCGGGCGAAGTCAATAATATTAGTTTTAAACCTATGAATATGTACGTTTTTAGTGATTTTCACATGCAAAATAGTGAAAATGTTAGAGCTTCAAACGTGCAGGTGAGTAGGCAGGGGATCGTCGGAGTCGAGTATGCGTTTTAATTTGCGCGGCCGTCACTCGAATCGCCGCAGCAGACGAGTCTATGGCGACTGGAGTGCCCTGCTAATTGCAGAGCCCGTGTCACTCCGTCGACACCCAAACGCACTGTAATCTGCACACGGGCGCAACCCGATAACACATGATTAACGCTTCCGGGGAAATGTTTGTTAAAAATACTAAAGCCCAAATGTGTAATGAAAGCAACATTATCATATCAGAGCGAGCATTAATCGTTGCGTAACATTGTTTACAGGCGATTATGAAATAATAGTCGGACAACAATGTTGCAGTGATCGTCGGCGGCACTTCATCAGCCGCCGAGTGCGGAGGAGTTAGGCGAGGGTCGGAGATCGCGTAAAGTAATTTGAGCAGAAACAAATGAAACCGCTCCCCTTAGAGCGGGCGCCGAGCCCGTGTAATCGGATAATAAAAAGGGCAAACGCGGTAAATATAAGATGAGGAAGACAGTTTTACGAGCGGTACCTAATTAAGTGGTGAACCAAACAGTAAGAGAAACGTTTACGGCAATGAGCGAGAACAGTCTTGCCAGTTATCGAGCTACTCTCGGGCCTGATCGCGACTGCTCGCAACAACATTACCACACGCGCGCGCGGACTTGCGATCTCGATTAGGACGGGTGCGCGGGCGGCGGACTTGTGTATTTCGGGCGGCAGGTAGGGCGGCGCGGAATGCGACCTCACCTGGGCGGCTGATTCACGCGCGCTACATCACCACAAACTACGTAGCGAACGTAAATATAGCCCACGTTATTAACTGTACCGAAGAAAACCAATCATTTACTCGACTCGTTAGAAGCGTTGATGACGAAAGCGGCATGTGCTCTTGATGCGCGAATACATCGCCAATATCGGCCAAACGACACGATTAACGAGCTATTTGCGAGCCCGTAACAATGTAGGGGGCGTAAGCGTTTAATTGTGATCGCGGACACGGGTCCGACCCAGGCCGATTCATTAGCCGGGCCGCGTCAGAACAAACAAATTAACGCGACGCCGTAGATAAAGGGTCGGCGGGCGGCGCCGGCTGCGTGCGTGGAGCCGATAAATCTAGATCGGCCGCGGCGGCCTCGCGGGACCCTTCCGCCGCTGCGGGTCGTCTTGCGCCGGGCCGCTGCTCCTCAATATAAAAGTGATAGGCGTGTAGCGGGCGCGGCGGCGAGCGACCCTCGGGCCGCGTAAATGGCTTCAGTTAATTAAGTTTAATCAGGGCCGTGACGCGCCGAGCGGCGACCATCTGCCGGCGGATAGTTACGCCCGCTATCCCGTTACAAGCGCATTGCGACACCTATTCTATTCCCATAATTGTGTATAATCTCGCACCAAATTGATTAATTTAACAATATTTGTTAAAACGGCCACAATACAAAGGTGTTGTTGGATATACCTACTAGTAGTAGAGAACAGAGCTAGTTACTAAAACATCATTGCGTATTAAAGCCACAATACAATAATAAATATAAAACATTAAATAGCAATTAACAAGCAATTGTTCGTACCTATATCCCCGATGACAATCGTAATGGGGTAATGACTTAACTCTATTGTCCGCAACAATATCCATTCTAATATTATAATGCGAAAGTATGTTACCTCTGCATGCTCAGACGGCTCTATCGGTTTGGTATGAAGATGGGAAGGAGATAGTTTATAGGGCGTGCATATATATACAGGGGGTTTGTGTTTTAACAGTTTCTTAGGAAAAGTGTTTAAATACACCAGATAGAGAAAGGGTTTTATGAAAGAAAATTGAGTAGGTATATTAAAATGAAATAAATTATTTTTGATTTTTTTAAAGGTTGACCTTTTATGTCATCAGATTGGCTACTAAAATGATTGGGTATTTAAGATATTCACTAAAAACTACTAAACATAACATTTTTATTTTAATTAAAATAGCAATCAAGTGTGAATTCTTAGGGTTGCAACAAAAGAAAAAAAAAAATTAGGTATATAGGAAAGTCTTATAATTTATAATCTCAGCAAACTATTTATATAGAAACTTGAAATTTGGAATATTAAGGCAAAACAAAAACATTTTTACACTAAACTTATGAATGTGTGCGAAGTCCGGCAAAAGCGGCTGTATATATAATAGTCGTTTGTTATTCTGATAAATAGCACAATAGTATATATATATCAAATGTAAACAAAGGTAGGTGCTAAAATCATGCATAAGCCCCATTTTTATTTCAACAAGTCATTATGTAAATTTGCTACAGCGAGAACATTACAGCAGTATATTAGTACACACGCACGTTCGGGTTCGGGCACACACACGTAGCCATCACATCCTCGTTCGCAGCACTTATTTTCCCACTCCGTAACATTGTCGCTATCACTATATACATTTAATCAAAAAAAAAACTAAATTTAAGATATTTTTTTTTACATGCCTGTGAGACAGTAGGTAGGTATTGTGTTTCTTAAATTTGAACTTAAACTATAAAAAATTGGTCAGATTTTCACGCAGATTTTTAGTAATTACTAAAACCCAATATTTTACCAATAAATGGATGTTTTGAATACATTTTAGAGCGCAGGCAACTTATTCTTATAATAGTGGTACGAGGAGCAGCTAGGCAGCTTACCTGCTGTAAGCTTTGGTCAAAAATCAGTAGCTTTTTTCCTTTAAAATAACATGCACTCGAAGTTGCTGGCAACAGCTGGCATGCAATAATACTAAACAAGTCCGGAAACTAAGGTGATCAAAATGGGGTTTCAATAGGGAATATGCATGTTTTTAATTTTATTTCATTACTTGATAGAGTAACTACATTAGACCCTAAAAATAAATATTATTTTTTTTTAAAAGGGTAATAACACAAAAATAAAAGGATTTGTGCCGCCATTCTGTGACGTCATTCGTGCTCAAAAAGCATATTAGTTTAATGTTGTTGCACCTCAAAAGTTAGTCAAAAGGTTTGTTTATCACAAATTATCGTTATAAAGGGCAATAAATACCCGAGAAAACAAGTAACTGTAGATTACAGAACACACGATGACATTTGTTTGTGCACGAATGACGTCACATGTAGTGTTTGCTAATGTCGGAACATTTAGAAATGCATTCAGTTTCTACAAAAAAATGGATTTTTAAAATCGTATTTATAAAAAAAAATTAGGTATTTAGTTTAAAGGTGTGAGGAATTTAAGGTCTCTACAACTTTGCTAGGCCGACCTACCGGTCTCGTTTCGGTTTTAGTCTGTGGGTTCACAGGTTTTCAGGAGACTACGGCATCGAATTCTCGTCGAGGAGTTTTTCTCCCATCAGGGTGCGGTTACAAAACGGGCGGTTGGATAAAATAAATTGTCGCCGTCTCGTAACTGCACTATTTAGCCGGCACTATGCCGGGAGCGATCAATGTTGTTAAAAATCAATGTGTTGGTCGACCCCATTCATGGACTTTGTAGAACTAATTATCATCAGGTAGATATATAACTTTTATTTTATTGGAGCAATGAAATGTTAGTTTTTTTATCAGAGCACGGCATGTGACTTTATATGTACCTAGTGGTAAGCAGACCTACAAAGTCCATAAATAGGGTCGATCAATACGTTCTTGTTCAACAATATTGATCGCTCCCACTATGCCGGCTAAATTATGCAAATACGAAATGGGTGGCGACAAAGACGTACTTATTTGCATTACGAGTCTTAATATCCTCGCGGTTTTATCGTGAAATCAATCGCCCGTTTCGTAACCGCACCATGAAAGGAGACTACTACCTCGACGAGAATATCAATGCAGTAGTATCTATAAAAGCGTAGAACCCACAGACTAAAACCTAAATATGATTGGGTCAGTTGATGGTTTTAATATAATTGTAATAATTAAACTTTGAAAATTTCGATAAATCAATTTTAAAGAAGAATTTTAATTGTAAAAGTTAGTACAAGAGTAACTTTAATTCGGCTGTAATTTTGGCAGTTGTTTAGTTTTATTTGACAAATACCCATTCGAACTACAAGGAACTAATTCCGGTTTTCATACAAAAAGCAAAGCTAAACTTTTACTTGATTTTTTTGTAAGTTGATCGTCAAACAGACATGGTCGTGATCGCAAAAAATCAAGTTTAACTTGATAAGTTCTAAATTAGATCAAATAAACGTGGGCATAATTGGGCTGCAGCACTCAATCTCTTAAATTAATTTACTTCGGCCGAATCGTGATCATTTCATAATATAATCACGCACTCTATGTTCCAACAGTTTTCTATCGGTGATTTGTTACCAGGACCACGATAGAATAGTCATTCAATTACGAGGTGCTGGACTATTAATAAATGCATGAAGAAGAAAACATTGCTGAGCGAGCGTATTATGCGGCTGACTTGACCAAAAATAATGCTTTATGGTATGCGATATAGGTACGTCAGTAGTTGAAGAAGTTACAAGGCAGCGATAGTGGCCGCACCAGATAGCGGCGCAGACAACTCGGAGTGGCGTGCTGGTCGACCATTAACGCAGCGTAGCGAGCGTCCGCGCACGCGATGTTATCGCACCTTCCGCGAACATCGCACTCCAGCGGCTTGTCTGTTCCGTGACCGATGCCGCGGTGCCTCCTTCCCTCATTCCGTTTTACTCGACTATAAAACTTACTCGCTCGCTGGAAATCAGATTTGATTAGACCGACTTGAATGTGTTTTAAACTATTTTCGTATGAATTTTAATTAAAAAGCATCTAATAAAGCAGCAAATGTTTCCGTATTGTTTCATAGGTTGTTTAATAATAAGTGTAGGAAGGAATAGATTGCACAATGAGGTGGCAGAGTGCAGCGAGGGTTGACCGCGGGAGTGTGGCGCGCGGCGTAATGAGCTGCGAATCCTTTGTCCTGCCGCAGTCGCACGCGGCACTAATTAGCAGAGCCGGAGCCGCTCCCGGATTACGCCCGCAACTCAAGCTAACTCACAACAGACGTTATATGCCTTCCGTTAATGACATGCACCGCCCGAATACTTTGATAACTTACACTAAACCACACAGCCTAAACTGTCATTCAAGTGACATTTCCCATGGTTCAGTTGGCTAAACAAGACCGCTACATGTATTCTACTTTGCATTTGATTTTTATAAAGGTATCAAGAATATAACGTAAAAATAGGACAGAGCCTTGGATGTTTATAAATACACCGACAACGTTCGGGCTGGAAAAGCACCATGACATTTTCCTGAAACATTTTCGCGTTATGCAACGATAAGCAATTTGAACTTTAAATGTCATGAAAAGTACACAGAGCCATTGGACCTGCGATAGCAGAGGAACCCTAAGGGACATTAAGGAAAGGTGTTGAGTAGCGACAAGTGGCGGGTCCCGCAGCCATTGTTGTAGTCGGAGGCCGCGCTGCCAAACAATACGGCGCTACCCTCTCGCAATCCCAAGCATACAAAGGGCAACGAGTCTTCAATATCGTACGTGACGCTTAAAAGGTGTTAAGTCACATTTACGCCTCTAAACGGTAAACAATACATCCATAAGCTGTACATAATACGATTAAAATTATTCTTCTTCAAAATATCGTCAATAATTAATAAACAAAACAAAGTTGTAATGTAAAATGACCCGGAGCGATTAATAATGAGCAGGACAATTCGGGTAATAATTACTTCATCGGCGAAGGCTTCAAGAACCGGTGGCCGATATGGAAGTTGGAGTAATGTGGGAGCAAACGTCACGGCATTAATCAGGGTGTTTGCCGTTAAGCCGCCGCCGCCGACGGCCAAATCCCGCGCGCGGGTCCGCCGCAAATCCGGGCCTAATGCAAGAGGCCGCACAATATTGCCCCGCTGATGCCGGCCGACACGCCGGATCGGGAGGATGTCTTACCCGCACTATATACTGACATTTACCTTTATTTGTCAACTTTTGTTACCTATATTTTGTATGTTTTTAATATATATATATATATATATATATATATATATATTATAATAAAGTTACTTTTATTAAAACATCTAAGGGAAGGCAAATGGACAGTGGCATCTAAGCCAATCAAATAAACAACAATCAATCCTCCGTAACCATCATAACTCATATATACTATGACATATATGATAACATGACAGCACTTCCACAAGCTGCTATAACAACACTGAGACCCAACAGCTTAACTTACTCTCCGAGCCACTATAGTGGGGTAGTCGAACAAATTTAAAAATTGTTTACGTTCGCATTAATTATACATACTCATTGATACACACTGGGGTTTGAACCCGTCTAGTGCTTCTAAGCCTAAGGTCTAAACATCAGGGCCACCAAATAAAAATCATTTTATAAAGGAAATTTGATGATTAAACGGAGAGTTTGCGCAAGTGGCATGCGATTAGGTATGCGCCATGGTGCGTGCGCCCCAGACAACGCTCCGCCCTGAGTCAACAGCCGCGCTCCACACTACGACACTATGTACTTCCTTTATAATTATAATTAATTATAACGTTCGCGTCGTGTGCAGATAATGATAGCGGGTATCGTTGTCCACGCTATCCTCTATATGCTGTATCTAAGGAGAACAGACAGACGGACAGACATCGGCGTAGGCTCACCATAAGGGTTCCTTCAATGAAATATAAAATTTGAAAGAGGTGAAAAATAATATTAAAATAACAATAATGGTTAAATAAATATATACGAATAGCATAAGGAGAAAAGTTTGAGTGTTTGTTCGGGATAAATTAAGAAACGCTTTCAAGTTATTTTACCAATAGAATCAATGAAGAAGCTAGTAGTAGGTATAGTACAAACTTAGAGCTTAGTTTGTGACCAGAGCAACGTGTAAATGTCCTACATACTATTATTATTGTTGTTTTATCCATCAGATTTGTTCTAAATTAGATGACGATGAACCCGCGGGAAACAACTAGTATGCAATAAAGTGAAATACCGCGGAGAGAGCATTAGCACCTCCGGCCTGTGCTTATTGGATACCGTTTATAATGTGCAAGTTAGTAGGAAGTTTCCGGCGGTCCAGATGAAGACTAATGCGGACTCGCGGATAATCTAAGTTGAAGCCAACTAGACGACGAAGTGATCGCGGTAGCGTTGTTCAAGTTTAATAAGCCTCGGTCGGGTTCGAGGCGGCAACCCCCGGGACGCAATAAGCGGCCTCATCTCCGTCGCGCCCTACAACCAATTACTCCGAGTGATTTCTCGTCGAAGCCGCGATCCGGAACTCGGCTCTTACATAACTCGGGCAGCAACGATCACCCATTTCCTCGTTTTACAATACATTTCTATTTCATCGATGAATTAATAAATGCGCAACGAAGCGTTTCGTAAAACGATTAGCTAATTAAGGTAAAAAGGTCGCGTCGAGATCTGTTGACGTCGGAGACAACAAATGCAAAGCGAGTGGCATAAGTCTCGGCCGTCTGAGCGGGATAATGTGATAACCCGCGCGGCCCGGTGCGGCTCGAGCACCCTCGGGCCCGGCTTTGAGGTCTTTGAGGCGACACTATTGTTGAGGTCGCGTCCCAAAACGAGCGTCGAGCGCTTCCCTTATTATATTTTAACATTGTAATTATTCAGTCGAGGAAAACGCTTCGTGCGCGTCGGCGTTGCGAAGCACTCGCGTAATTTTGCAAAGTTATTACGGGCGAGTTTCGCAAGTTAGCGTCGATTGGAAGGGGACATAGCGGTTCTTTCTTACGGTTCAATTTCTCCGCGATCGTTGATGCGTATCGCGACGCAATCGCGCGCGCCCGAGCGACACCGAACCGATTCCTGGTGCCCGAGAGACGATTGCGACAGACTTATGATCCTAATTAGCTCGCCACTGACCAAAAGTAGTCCATATAATAAGGATACACGGAGTCTGTGGGGAGAGTGCGCGCTCGGCAGAGGGCGGCGAGGGGCGGGACAGGTCTGATTGCGATTCCATATTTAATGAACAATTCCCGCGTCGCGTCCGAAACAACACCGCAAACTAATTTCAATATCTGAACTCTTAATTATTGACTAACTTTATCATGTTGGGCGAAAAAACATAGTATCTAGATTATAAAACATTCGTAAAGAAACATAAGAAGAGTGTTTTGTTGGGTATTGCAGGCCGAATGAGCAAGAGATGGCCGCGGTTGTGCTCGCGTTCCGCAGAAGACGGCGCGCGTGTAATTTCCCACGAGGTCGATCTCAGTGCGGCGCGCCGCCCCTGGGAATTAATTGCCAGTAATGAATAGACGTGAGCGACTGTCCGTTAATTATGTACAAGTCGTTTTACAATTACTCATCAAAAAATAATTACACGTGAAACCTTATGAAACCGACGCACAGGGGAACACGTACACACAATATTAATGTAGTTCCCCTTTACTCCGCCGACTGATTAAAGTGGAACCACATTTATATTGGTAAAAAGCTGTGTCTTTTGAACATCGAAACATAATAATAGAAAAGCTCCGAGTTGGCACAAGTAGTCGCACGCGTGCACTAGGCTGCACCATCGTCGGAGAACTTCCACGACATAAAGGGCTACTTTACACATTTGTACGTGCGGCGCTCTTCTGGCGCGTGAGATCCACAATGAGATACATTTTCATTACGATTGTGTAGAGCAACGGTTAGATCGGAGCTGTACAACATTGTCTCACACGGTAACCGACTAACTTCGCCAATCACCGCCGAACGCAACGTTAAGCAAGGCAAATATGAATTACTAACAAAATCAAGTGAATCTAGTTGGTAATTAATATTTGTAGGTATGTTATAAGTATGTCGCATAACGCACTTAGGGAATTTATGCTATCAAAGAAAAGATTTCAGGTAAAAAATACAAGGACCAAGGCAATTTTTATGATTGTCCTCTGGTATTTGCAGATGCGTAAGGCTGTTATCGTTATTGAACATGAAAGTGTTCGATAAAGGTTAGTGTGACATTGATGGCATGGATGTTATCGCCCTGGGGGTGCTGGGGGCGGCTCGGGCTGAGGTGAGGCGTTATTGCTTCCGCGTGGCGGCGCCGGCGTCGTGGGAGCGCCGGAGATAGTCGCTCGTTAGCGCTCGGCGACGCCGCTAACGGGGCCGCATACTCGTCGCGCAACCTAACTGTACTCACATTACACAAGTATTCACTATTCCCTCATACGTCACAATAATAAAACAATATATAATGCGAATTCGTCCACTTTTATCAAGATACACCAACCGTCTTATATTTTTTATAAATTTTTTATCTATTGCAATATTATAAAAAGAGAATATTTGTATTTTTGTTTGTATCGAATAGACTAAAAACTACTGGACCGATTTATACAATCATTTTACTAAAAGAATACTACATTATCACCGAGTAACATAGGCTATGTTTTATTTTCAAAAATATTTCCTTACGAAAACTTCGAAAATAAAATAGTAAGGTGTTAAAAAATACCTATAAATTTATTTAATTCGCATGTGCTGCGAAAAATGATGATAGAACAAAAGAATGTACTACAGATTTTAGAGAACACATTCATATCTACAAAAACGTTCGCGGTACGTTATGTCCAACTATTATAGCTTTGTCACTATAACAACTTCTTTATGTATGAAAGTTAATAGAAATGCCAGTAGGAACTAGACCACGTTATGAGTATACCAAGGTGGTATCAATCCTCATCCAAATAAATCACTTCGTATTCGAAGTTCTTTCAGTACCTATGGATTACTTGAATAAATTCAAATCGCACGAATTTAAAATATATCATGAATTAAAAAAACGACATATGCAAAAACTCGCTCACAAAGGTTGGTTTTTATGTCTCAAAAAATATTTACGTTTTGGTAGCTACTTCTGTAATACCCTATTGGATAGGGTCAACAAGATCTACAACCATAAATTAGACCAGAAGTTTTCCAGATATTTGATGTGGGCAGACAGATTTACAAACACCCAGGGATCCTTTTAAGATACAGATGTCAACTTATATGTTTACTTAGAAACTTTAAGAGAAAAAAAGGCTCGCGATTGGGCGCGTGACGGGACGGATGAAATTTAAAGCGAGTGAAACCGCGGGTTTATAGCTTGTTAATAATATATTCGAACTTTCTAGGATTTTTGGAATAGTTATAATCGTATAGAACCGAATTAATTTAAAAGGGTGTAAAAATTAAGGTAAAAATGTCACAAATCAAATAACTAAAAAAAAAATAGGTAGAGTACAATATTAAGAGCAGCGTCTGATCAAAATATTTCCCACACATTCACAACCTTTTGGTCCTAACTGTTAACCTATAAAATATATTAAAGTTTAGGGGTAGAAAAATTTCAGGTATAATCTCATACGTGCTCTGTCTCTTATTGAGGGTCGAGAGGAAGGTTATGTATGGTAGCGTTACCGACTCACCGCCATGCGCAGGAGAGGTAATACTTTGCAGTTCAATCAGCATGAGCATCGAATAGCTTCTTCTCTGGCACACTCTTAAAACAATACAGCCGAGTTTTTGACCCTCGACGAAAAAAGAGTGGATGTTATATAAGTCTGATCTCATGAGAGTATCAAATTGGTAATTTTTACATTACAAGTTTGTATGGAGAAGGCAATTTTTTTTTTCATTTGCGACACATGGTTCTATGGGAAAAGTTGTTCGATTTGATCAGTAGAGCTTTATTAGCCCAAAGTACAACCTTTCAAATTCACCGTCTATAATGTTAGAGCTTTTTTTTATATATCATATTTATTAACTTAAGGTGAAATTAACCCTTTTGTGTAACTTTTATTGTTACTTTGTGAAATACGCATTGATTTTTTAAACGTTTTGTGTAACTTTTATTGTTACTTTGTGAAATACGCATTGATTTTTTAAACGTTTTGTGTAACTTTTATTGTTACTTTGTGAAATACGCATTGATTTTTTAAACGTTTTGTGTAACTTTTATTGTTACTTTGTGGAATACGCATTGATTTTTTAAACTTTTTGTGTAACTTTTATTGTTACTTTGTGAAATACGCATTAATTTTTTAAACGTTTTGTGTAACTTTTATTGTTACTTTGTGAAATACGCAATTTTTTAAACGTTTTGTGTAACTTTTATTGTTACTTTGTGGAATACGCATTGATTTTTTAAACTTTTTGTGTAACTTTTATTGTTACTTTGTGAAATACGCATTAATTTTTTAAACGTTTTGTGTAACTCTTATTGTTACTTTGTGAAATACGCATTGATTTTTTAAACGTTTTGTGTAACTTTTATTGTTACTTTGTGAAATACGCATTGATTTTTTAAACGTTTTGTGTAACTTTTATTGTTACTTTGTGAAATACGCATTGATTATTTAAATGTTTTGTGTAACTTTTATTGTTACTTTGTGAAATACGCATTGATTTTTGTAATCTTTTGTGTAACTTTTATTGTTACTTTGTGAAATACGCATTGATTTACCTGTCTAAGTAAAAATTCCAGATCCCAGTGTTAAGTCTCGAAAGCTGTAACTTTAACTGAAAACATGATGACACATACACAAAAAGGGCAAGTTTCAAAATCGATTGTACGTCAACATTATCGGAAGACCACAAGACGCAATGGACAAGTTCGCAATCGGCTAACCACTGCGAGGGTGACACATTTATTGTGAGTAATGGTGATGAGGAATCATAACCATTTAACTTCTACTGAAGTCAATAATAAGGTATAAGATGTCCTACAGGTTACGGTGATCATTAAAACTGTAAAAAGGTGTCTGAAAGAGGCTGGAATAAAGGCAATTTTTCCGTGGGCCCTTTCTTCTCTAGAAGAGTAACCCCCCGTATTCTAAGTCGTATTTTCTTTTTTCCAAATATCAAATCAAGAAAGATATATTGAGACAGACTGGAGTGTAAGGTCAGTAATGGTGTGGATTGGGATTTTTCAGGAGCACGTACAGAACTACACATTATTGAAAATTATTGAGAGAGGTTCAAAAATCTATGTTCTGTTTTTTTTTCTGCTGTAGCCATGTGCGCGAATAACTTTATTTATAGGCAACAACCTTTACGACAAAGTAAGAAGTTTTGATTAGAAACTGAATATTGTTGTTACTGTGGCGCGGCGTTTGAGTTTATATTGATCGGCCCTATGGATGGGGCAAGGTAAAGGAGATGTATGAGTGCCGTACATCGCCTTCTTACCCATAACATATTAAGTCATACTTTGCTACTGGAACCGAAATAGTGACGTCTACTTCACAAACTTTAAAATATAGACCCCATGTGTTGAATAATTACAAAAGAAATGTTATCAATTTACAATTAAGAAAAATAATATAATCGTAATTTTATATTTAATCGTTTGTAGTTACATCAGCTAAAAAGCTTTACGTTTATAGTTGGAGGAATAATCTACTACATTGCAAAAATATATATAATCCGCTCAAAACAAAGTTATTAAGGTGCTATTTTATTATCACCACCAACAAGCCCTCTAACTATATACAAAGAGACTAAACTATTAGATATCCAAAACATCTATACATATAATGTATATAACCTAAATATAATATTTAAACAGAAATCACATTACGGTTAAGCCCAGAAATGGTTGTAACAAACACCAGAAGTTCACAAGACATACACATTCCATCACAAGAACCAAGCTCGGAAACATATAGCTTATAACGGAGTCTACAACAACTTGCCAAAACATATATTTAGAAAGTTTGAAAAGGCACTAAAATAAACTATTTTTTTTAATCTTAATTAAAATTCCTTTCCTAATTACTTTGATGTTTATGCTTTGATTGTTGTTGTAATAACGCGTAAGGTATTTTTTTTATAATTATGTATTACTGGTGTAAGCGAATGTGTCAATGCTCTTTATGAGCAAATAAAGTTGTTGCAAACTGTTGAACCTACATGTATGACAGCATCAAATGTTCAGAAAACATAAAATATCATGTAATACCATTAATTAAAACTTCAAAATACATGGTAAGAAATAGCTTAAGTATGTTTACTCATAAAAAGGCATGAAGAAGGTATTCGATGGCCTATGAATACACTATCACAAGATCTAACAACAACGGAAATGTCAAAGGCCTAGTTGATTAAAGTCTAAACATTTATTGGATTAGATTGAATCAACACAAATATATTGTTTCTTCCAAAGTAAGCAGTTCATAAACCTGCACTTCGTTCTGTTATTGTTGTTTGATGTTTATGAAAATAAAATAAAAAACAGTTATAATTAAGTACCTACCAAAAAATGTAACGAGAGCAGTCTGCCGACAAACTGTTTCCGGGTGGCCACTTATCTTCGGATACGAATTTCCCTGACTTACCCATATTTTCCAGTCACTTTTTTTAGATTTTCCCAGACCTTAATGAGCTTCAAAAAGAAAAGAAAAAATCCCAAAAATATATTATTTGCTTTTTAAATTTATTTTTAAAAAAAATTGCCAAACCAGAAAGTACAGTACAGTAAACCCTGTGTTTAGATGGTTTGGCAGGGAAATACTTGTAAAATTTTGTTAATTTTTGTTGGTAAATAAAAAATAAATAAATAAAAAATTAAAATGCATCTGCGGGATTAGATGTATTTTATCATTTAGTCAGGCATAGTGGAAGCAATCATATTATTCAGAGTTATTGCAAATCCATTTGCTCAATGCAAGAACAATGTATGTGTTAGTGATCCGCCAAACATGGGCTCATGGCATACGGATGTTCGGTCCAAGATCTACCGAACCGACGAGATGAAACAAGTTTATTATCCAAAAAGATTTTTTTTGCTGATTCAGATTTAAAAAAAAACTGACATTAACTGGCCATTAGAATAGGATAGTTTGTAGGTATGTTCCGTTTCACGAAAGAATTGGCAAAAAGCGAAACTAATCAAGTGAAAGTTAACAAAATGTGCTTCAATATTAGAACCTACCACGTAAATATACATTTCTTATATACATTTTATTGACAAAAATAAATGGAAAACATCCTAAAGTCTTAAAACTGAGGTAACCATCATCATTAAATACATAATGACCTTTAAACGGTACTTTGGGCTAATATGATTAAATCATAAAAATCAAAAACTATTCCCATGGAACCATGTGTCGCAAATAAAACAAAACTAGTACACAATAATGTCGCCTGCGAAGCGAATACTCGGCCAAATTATTCAGAATAATAAAAAAGTCTTTATTTTCAACAAAAGTAGCATAAATGTATTTAGGATACAATTAACAAACAATGCAATCAGTGAGACCGGCCTGACCTAGGCAGAGGCCTATACTTCCGGTCCCAGGATCTCAATAATTCAAGTGAATGCCAATACACACCATACACAGACACACATTGCAATACTAACATTACACAGTTTTAACAAATTATGAAACTAATGAATTATGACCAAATTAATACATAATGAAAGAATAAGGTTATATATATAGATTATATAGGAACTAGGTGTGTAAAAATAAATAAAATATCTCGTTCATTTTAAATCAATCTTGTATTATTTTCATTAAACTATATGAATATACGATTTTTACATACTTGATTTCATAAAATGGTAAATTTAATTTAAAAAATCAGATTAGATTTAAAAATTTCAGAATGTAGTGATTATTTAATTTACAAATAAAGTCTTAATAAATATATTTAATATATATAATACTAATTAAAGATTTGGTATTAATTAAACTAACCAAATATTCGCCCGAGAACGAATATATAAAATACCCAGAATATACCCAAAACGTATATAAAAATATTTCAAACGTGCAAAACACGTCCATGCTTCCGACGGGTGTGCCAACACTTATAATGAACAAAGTAACACTACTTTTTTCTTAAAACAACAAAATAAGTATTTTTCCCATGTTTTCTTACAAATTCCTTTAGTGATCAATACTGATATCAATCTAATAAAAAGTTTATAACAATAATGTGTATGAAGCGCAGCCATTTTCCCCCGGATGAGGTATAATACCTCATAATATGATAAAATATAATATTATGAGGTACAAATTATTTTAAGAAAATAACAATAAACATATGAATTCTTTGAGCATTACGCACCAGTAGATCAACACACTTCGCCACACTCACTACACACCACACTCACTAAGTCACTACACAACACACTCACTACATAACACACTCACTATAAACCACATCTTCACAAATGTTTAAATGCTTCCTCCGTATTGTCGCTTATGGTGGTAACATCTTAAATGGCATTTTTAATTATCTGTAACTGTTTTATTCTTTAATTTTTTTATTTTACCTTATTAATTCTTGTGCATGTTTATATGTTTTTATTATTTAAATCTTATTTTCAGTACCTACAATTGTTTTTTTTAATGCGAATCTAATTACATATAGATTAAAATAGTTATTTAATTACCTATAGATATGTATAACATATTATTGCAAAAATATGTTATACATATCGATTGGACTACTGGAATACACGAAAGATATTATTTATGTCAGGATATGTATCCGCAATGACACTCAGGGGCAGAGTGAAGGTTCCGTCCGTTGGTTAGAGAGGGCTACATAGTTTCGGAAAAAAAGTTTCCACGCAGCATATTTTATGTCGGATTACAATATTTTTTTATTTATTTATTTAAATCTTTATTGCATACAAAATACAAAGGCGGACTTAATTCCGCTAGGTATTCTCTACCAGTCAAACCTTCGGGACAATAAAAGCAGTTAATAAGTGAGGTAGGTGCAATACAGTAACTGAGTATATAATGCAGTGAATATTATATAAAATACTTACAATCTAATATACACTACTTAGATATATCTTATATACACATACATACATAAACTACATATACACAATACTACCAACTACAAAATGAGAAAGGAGAATTAACAAAGTGGAAAGGAATAGAACAATAAAAGATAAATAAAAACTACCTATGAATTTAGTTAGTAATCATATACTCTTTTTTAAATATGACTCTATTTGGTGATTGTCTTCTTTTGACTGGTAAATTATTCCAAAGTCTTGCAGCGACAACTGCAAACGATTTAGAAACAAAGGTGGTATGATGGGAGGGGAAGGCAAGGGTTGTATAAAAGTAGATCGAAGGGTTTTGTCGTGATGCGAGCCAAGATAAGTTAATCTGTTTTTAAGATATTCTGGTGTAGCAGGTTCGTTCAACACGAATTCACTGCAATCCGACGCTGAAATACTGTGGAGACCCATAATAATATATATATTTGATAATAATATTTAAAATTAATAAAATAAAAACAATTACGTAAATTCAATATTACGAAAACCGTAAAACAGCAATGATCATAAAATAAATACTTCGATATTTTAAACATATCAATAATTTTACATCATTTATCACATAACAGCCACTAATATTACAATACATACTATTCTAAATCAATTATAATAAGTTACAAGTATGTAGATATTATGAACAGGACATTTGCTCGGGCAGGTTATATAAAGGGCTTTCCATTAAGGATGTGCAACTTTAAATTTGAATAAAACAAGCTGTGTTAGATAGCTTCGATTTTTTATTATTATTATAAAGGTTGATTATTAGCATTATGTATAAAATATGAATTCGTTAAAATGGCCGCCACGGCTTCGTTAGGTGGCCCAACGAAGCCGTGGCGGCCATTTTAACACGGCGTACACGAGAGGTCCAATTTTCGATGACTCTGGCGCACAATCGGGTTGAATCTCGTTGATGCATTGAGTAATGTTAGCACTAATGGCCGCAACCAACTGTCAAAGTTCACCGTTTCCCTAATGGCCTTTATTAATAATATATATACTTAGGTATATAGCTTTACTGTATTAAACTTTTTTGTAAATTTAGTAAATAACGAGTATACTTTATTTCAATACCAATGCAGATCCTTATTGGCGGTGGAATGCTGTTTCAAGACTTAGTAGCTTTATAAGCGAAACTACCACGGAAAGCAGCTGTGCAGTAGCTTTGTAGCTCTTATGTGTAATTGAGAGAAACTAATTTTATCGTATAAATATGAAGGATTTTATTTTTAGTAATACCAAATAATAAACTGGCAAAATGATAACTTTGCTTATTCAAATTCATTGTCTGTTGAAAGTAGGCGTTACATGTGTTCTACGGGGATGCGCGAAACAGAATGTAGCGCAATAGGTCTGAACACATTGTATTAATCTCTTCACAGGTTTGAGAAAACATTCGCCATTCATTACATCCGAATAATTAAGTTTTGCTAAATTTAGGGATTTGCAAAGAAAAATTCTTTAAACTCTTTTAGGTATGGGCTTATTTGATATAAAACTTTTAATCTAATAAACCAAATTTTATAGTGTAATTTTTATTTGTAGGTTGAGTGTACTGATTTTCGATTTTTGTGCTTTTGTGTCCATAACTATAAATTTTGATGTAATTTCTTCATGATAGAATATAATTACGGATAACTTTTGTTAGGTTTAACATTAATTATCTTATATAATGTGGACACTTAATAATATATAGATATATTAAAACATCAATTGGCTTAATGTCACCGAGATTTGTGAGTCGGTGGCCTGACTGCCGGCCTTGTCGCGAGGTTGGTCCGCCTGCACTTTGTGCGAGGGCACGACAACACCCGGGCGTGCACATAACCCCGATATCATGTAAATAGAAGTTGAAAGAGAATAAGGGTTAATACAGATTCATATTTGAAGAAAGTGTGTTTTATTATACTTTGTATAAATGCGTTTTAAAAATATGTTATATACCTATATTGATTTATATTGGGTTGGGATCCTAGAGACCTCAGCCACAGCATCGGCCTATTTTAGGCTCCATTTGATTTCATTTCTTTATATGATAAAATATAATTACTAATAACTTTGTATAAATACGTTTTAATAGATTTAACATTTGTCTCCCAAATGCCACCACAGTAAGGATAGCGGTGGATTAGTGCAAAAATTAAATTATATTTCTAAAGTTCTTGAAACCATTTCAAGAACTTTAAAAATTTTATTTTATTTTTGCACTAATCCACCGCTATTAAATAAAATAAAATAGAATTTAATTATTAATAAAAATGATCTAACTCATGCTATGCTCCTATAAAACATGCACTCCTGTCGCAATAGCTGCTAAATGTTATTGTTATGTACTAAAATCTAAAATTATACCTATAGATCGAGTTTTATATACATTATGAAACGCGGGCATGGCAGCCATGGCCAATATGTTGACTTTACCTTTAGTTATTATTATACATAAAAAAACATTAGCAAACATATATCAGTATGAGCTTCTGAAACGACAGAGGCTACTTTTTGACGTAAATTTTTGACTACGAGAATTTTATATTAATTAATAAATTAAGCATTCACTACATATAAAATATATATTTTAGTAGTAGGTTATATAAAAAAAATAAGTTTTTTTTTAAATAAATTATTATTTATATAAAATATGAAATGTTATTAATTTTATTGATAACCTTAAATTAAATAAATCCAAGCTGAATTTACTTACACATCGTATTTTTATCATTAAAACAAATATAATTTATTTAAAAAATAATTAAAATCCAATTTGTGACCCTGTCGTACAATATCCCCGTTCCGTTTAAGAAAATGTTAGCGTGAAAAGTTAAGGATTACATATAAACAAACATCTGTCAAAAAACCACCTTTTAACCGAAAGCTGTGTTAAAATTTAATGTTAATTTTGATGTTAGCAATTCCAGTTTGGTTTGGTAAAGGAACGCTTGAGGCACCAAAAAAACTAACTTTTCACGCTAACATTTTCTTAAGCGGAACGGGGCTATTGTATGAAAGGGCGTAATTTCCGTAAACAGGGCGAACACTCACTTATAGTTATATGAAAATTGTTTTTGTTGAATAAATTTTATAAAAAATACTGCGAAATTTAGTTCGTGTAAAGTTATGTTTTATCCCCTTGTAGGAAGCAATCTCAAAAAACGTAAAACAAATGCAAATATATAAAAAACGCGAGAAACTAGAAAGATGTTCTATTATAAGGGAAATTAAATTTATTGTCATGAATAGTAATAAGAACATATTTTTTATTCCGAGGCAACTCTTTAGGTAGATTATGGAAAGATATCTACTGGCAAATTTTTAGGTCCATTTAAAAAACTGTATTAAAAGTAATTTTCTTTAGTGTTGCTAAATAATTGAGTTTTACCGAGTCCGGATTCTGAATGTGCAATTCTAATGTAACCCCGCCGCACCATAACAGCGTAATTACAGAATCCTAACAAACTAATAAAACTCTCTTTGCGCTTGGGCAGTTTACGGTAACACATTTTACAGCGCAGATCTGCGTTCCGGCATACGAGAGGTTAAGCAATCATATTGGGATTCAATAATGAACGAAAATCAACGAAATTGGGCGTGTTAATAAGCTTATCCCATAAACTAATGAATGAACTTATTTAATATTTAAACCTAATTACTCAACAGAATTCTTTAGTAATCAAATTACACATAGAACAGATGTCTATAAGCGTTCGTAAATAAATCTGTTGCCTAGGTTACTCTATGTGACAACGGATGCTGTTGATTTCCAAAATAATATTATGTAAATCGTAAATTATTAAGCTATGCGTGTTCAAAACGAAAATAGAAACAGACCCGTTGAATCGAGCACGCTGATTCAACGGGGGTCGGTCGGTCTCTGCTTTCAAAAAGACGGCGTAAGCGTTATTTATTTCATTCTAACACACAGCATCGTGCTTTACCGCGATGCTCACTCGCGCACTTAGTTCGTCTTTGTAGTCGACAACATCTAGGTCTGTGGTTTATATGATGATTTAGCTTTTAATAAGCAATATGGCGGCAGTTATTGAAGCAGCTATTCGTATTGTTTAATAATGTTGTTATTGCTATAATTATTATTTATTCAAGAAGATTGTCAGCGATACAAAAATACATTAAAGCACAACACACATAATGTGATACAAATGTCCCACGCCGAATCTTCGTGATCAGTAACCTAAGCGAAAAATACACAACAAACATATAATAATAATAACCTAGCAAAAGCAAAAACATGTGTATGCGAATGTATATTTTATATGTGTGAGAAGTGTGTGTATGATTGCGTATGGGTGCGTGTGGTGTGTGTTTGTGAATAAACAAGTGTACATCAGCTACCATATAAATCGGTCAAAATGGCATTTGTGAGAAGTGTCTCCAACAGTGTGGCGAGTGGCAATGACGTACCTCGAAGGACTGGTGGTGCTGGGAGTCGGGCGCGGGCTGGCCGTTGACCGCCGCGCCGCCCGCGCCCGGCCCGCACGCCGCGCCCACGCCGCCGACGCCGCCCACGCCTCCCACGCCGCCCACGCCGTACTGACAACACAACACATACAGTAGTTATACAGCTTACAATGTCTTAAATGCTTTCTGCGCGTTGGTCGTCGTTTTGCCAAATGTCTAGTGGAGGGTAGCGAAGTTAAATAGTAAGAGGGATACTGATTGGAAAGGAGTGAGCAGTGGCAACATGACCAAGCGTGCGGTATTTCCGCCAATGTCGAGCAGATGAAGGAAAATAAACCAACGAAAAAATGGGTACCGCCGTTTTACTGAAGATCTAGGAATTCGTTGAGATAACATTAATGCTATACTTCTCACACTTAATATTAATACGCTTATTCTACAAAATAAAAATTAATATACAATAATTATAAAATAATCTTTAAAGTGCGAAAGCTGATTTTGTATTTTCCAGTAATTTTCATCTACTACATCTATAATGTACTAAATTTAATAATCTTTTTATATTGTTTTTTTTTTTAATTAAAATAATAATTCTGTTAATATTAATAATAATACAAAAGTATTCATTACAACAGAAAGAATTTTGCATGCAATTACCAACATAAAAATAAAATAGAACTTCCACTAACAGTCAAGTTGTAATAATGTAAGTACATAATTTCACAGTATGGGCATCGACATGCATCGCCTTAATCAATATTTTGTACAACAAATGACTGTTTGGCATGCTGTCACCAAATGACATAAGCTGCTATTTGGAGTCACGAGATGTTTGTCCCTTTCCATGTGACAATGATACAAAGAATATTGTGGAGCTGAGAACAAGACTTAAAGAACAGCAGATGAGGCGCTGTCAAGTATGTTTGACTATGGACAGCATGTTTAGGTGTCAGTCACAGTTTTACTATATCAACTTGTAAAACGGTTTATGGATGGGTTTATTGAGTCTATCGAAACGACGAAGACGACGAGCTAGCCATTTGTTCGGTGTAGCCGTGGCGTGCGGTACATATAATGCCATAAAGTCATAAATGGCATATAAAGTTACGCAATCTTAAAATCTATGGTACAAATAATCTAGTGCTTAATTATTATTTATAAATTTATTTAAAAATAAATTTTGTGCTGTGACTGACAGCTTAACATGCTAGACTCATACCGTCGGCTACGACGAAGTGGCATAAAACCCCACCGCTGGGTACCCTGAGGCTATCTAGGCGGTCTTGGACTCCGACAGGGGCAAATGTTTTAGGTTTTTTTTAATATTTAATCCAATCAATGTACAGATATTTTTTTCTTTAACAAGAGATTCGTTAACTAATTGTAACATGTAAGTTAGATACAAGTGAGTATATGAGATGAATGTACCTGTTGAGTATTTGCAAAAGAGTTGTTGTCAAACTGTGGATGCTGCTCCATCTGCAGCACTAGTTCTATGTTCATGGAGTCGTTAAGTGTCATGCCTGAAACCAAAACAAATCATTTATACTCAATGCCACTTAGTTTTGTGTGGCCGGTTTGCTAATTATACAATGTACATACATTTACTTTTATAGACAACCGTAGCATAAAGCTTATAAATGTCGAAAGTGTTGTCAGATAATAGACAATAAACTTCGTATATTTCCCATTATTTTAGATGCTGATAAGTAATATCTGTAAACTTTAACCCAAAAAAAAAAAAAGGTTTATACCCATTGGGAAGGGTGTATCGTGTGTGACTATAAATGTGCAAGTTATAAACAAGAGAAGTTGCTGAACAACTTCAAGGAAGCGTTTCCTCATATATAAATAACGACTTAGCCCTCTTTAAGTTATGTCTTATTAAGTCGTAATGTGTTAAAATAAGCTAATTTTGGTTTAATGACTTAAATGTAAAAACTACATAAATCGTGATAAAGGTTTTTGAGAAAACATGACAAACGTAGCGGACGATTCACGCACAGTCGGTTTTTATTGATTAACATTTGTGGGTGGTGTCATGGTGTGTGTAGCGTTTGTGCACAAACTGACCTGGATGTATCTGCGGATGCTGCGGGTGCGGCAGACCCTGGAGCGGCCCCACCCCCAGCATGCTCGGGTGGTGCTGGAAACATTCACAATACATTACGCCCAGCTCTTTAAAGATCTAACAAACAATTCTTAAAGACACTTCATGTTGTGGGAAATACAAATCTTGACTTTAATATAACATTTTAATAGGAGAGTTTACTATAGTACCTTTAGTTGTGGCAGGAGTGTTCCACTCCGCGCTTTAGGTATGAAGCTACAAGTACCCGGCCGTACCCACGGATGGGTTTTATTTTTTAGGGCTGCCGCAGTGGGCTGCCGCGCACCGACAGAGTCGCACGTTTGTATGATACTCACGCGCCTCGTCGCGAAATTTAATATAAAATGAGGTCTAAAGCTTATTGTGCCACATTCGGTTGCTTAAATAATAGTGACAATGATCCGGACCTTACGTTTTTCATACTTCCAAAGGACCTCAAAAGGTAAATGAATCCACGCCAATCCAATCCTATAGGTTATTATTAGGCAGGTACACTAAAAATATATCAAAACGTGTGAATAGTAAGTCTGTTTATAAGAACGCGAATTTTCATTACTCGCCACCTTTCCTTTGTAGGTACCAAATGCTGTCCTTGAGACAATGTTCTTAGCAAACCATGGGTTCACCGTGCGGGTGCCGGATCCATCGCGTGGTTGAAAGGCAGGGGAATGAACTGCAACGTTCCCGGACTTGAGACCGCGAAGTAGGTTTATAATAATAGAAGTAGGTTATAGTTATCTAAGTCTCTCGTATTTACGTACTTTGTTAGATATTTAATAATACGAAGAAAACTTAAGTCTTGGCTTGGATTAGCTCAGGGATCTGACTCCTCTACGCTGTTCAGGGGACAGCAACAATTTGGGTTGAATTTTAAAAAACCATCTGAGTTGTACAAACATCTACGTGTAACTAAGCAACAAATCCTGAGTAACTCTCGGGATAATCTGATTGCATCTCTCCCAAAAGACTCATTGGCCTCTGAGATGGAGTCAAGACTTCAGTTTCATAAATCATTTATGAGCGGTGCCCAGATCAGCAAAAGGGGGTTAGGTTGGAAGAAAAAGGAATGTGATAAAGATGTTATTAAATCTTTCCTTAGGGAAGATGAAGAGCATGGCTACAGAGTTCACGCGATGACCCTAGAAGTACAGAATGAATGGCTTACTTTGGGGGAAGTTTGTATTCCTCCAGCCCTGAAATGGCGCACACTCATGTACGGCTGGTCTCCGGCACTTATTAAGTTCTATCTGAATGCCTTTCAAATGTCCCTACCTGACCAGAGTAATCTGGTAAGATGGGGGAAGGCAACAGATAAGACATGTACATTGTGCGGTGTTGCTGTAGGGACGGCCAGACATATACTTGCTGGGTGCAAAACTCTACTTGAAAAAGGTCATTATTCGCACCGACATGATAAAGTTCTAGAAATTATTCGTGAAGCTGTAAGTCTCAGTATTGCTAGAGCCAGAAAAGGATTAACAACAAATGAAAGACTGACTACTTTTGTAAAGGAGGGACAACTCAAGAAAACTCAAAGTAAACGTTCTCAATCCTGGACAAAGCACAAGACTGGAAAATATTCATGGATACATTTAAAATACATTACAAGATTCCAGACGAACTAGCAGTTTCAGCCTATAGACCAGACATACTGGTGTACTCTCGGTGCTTGAAGAAAGTAATACTTATAGAACTCACCGTTCCGTGGGAAACAAACATACCTAAGGACCACAACATCAAGTCGAACAAATATTTTGATCTCACAAACGAAATTACTAGAAACGGATTTAAAACTCTACTTTATGCAGTGGAAGTTGGTGCAAGAGGAATTCCAGCAAAGTATTTGCACCGTCTTTTGAAGGATCTTGGCCTTCCGAGAACAGCCGTCGGAACTTTATGGAGCGTGTTTCCAGGATGGCGCTAACAGGATCATATAATATTTGGTTGAGTAGAGAGGGTAGTGAACACAGTGCAGGTGAGAGTTCAAAAGGCCTTTAAACCTACTTCGCGGTCTCAAGTCCGGGAACGCTGAAGTTCATTCCCCTGCCTTTCAACCACGCGATGGACCCGGCACCCGCACGGTGAATCCATGGTTTGCTAAGAACATTGTCTCTCTCTCTATAGTATATCTAGGTATTTATAACTTATAAGTAAACATCATACATACTTGCTTGTACATATTTATTTATTTTTACAATTTATGTAGGTTGCTTAATAATAAATAACATATACTATACTCTGTAAAATTTAACTTGTCGATGGCAGAAGCCACTGCGTCTAAAAAGACAGTTCCGTCTTTTTTCTAGGAAAAAAAGAATATTTACGATATTTTGCAACAAAATACTTACTAAATTACGTATTTTATGAAATTGTAGAAAATTAACTGAATTACCATTTATTTACTTTTTATTTGAAAGCATTTAAGAGTTTTATTTTTTCTTTCAGAGGTCGCTTTTTAAACTAACTAGGGTTGGGCGAATAGCTAAATTTCGATTTTTCAGTTTTATCGATACAATATATTAAATTGTATTATAATTATTATATTGTAAATATAGTTTAATTACATATGCTGGAGTATATACCCCAGCCGGAACCCAACCCCACAGCAAGTAGGTTGAGTAAGACCGACTGACCGCGACAAGTACCCAGAAAGTAGAGTCCCTGCCCCGGCAACAGGATCTACTCTAGTCGGCTCTCAGCCTCACCGAACAACCGGGGTCTCTACTACTCTTGTCGGTCACAAGAGTAGTAGAAGTCGATGTCATCATTTTCAGACTCACTATCGCTGGAAGAGTCTCCTATATTAAATATCAATTCATTGTCTCAAAAATTGTCGAAGTTATTAAATAGATCGATCTTTTGCTATACGATCTTTGGTATATATTATAATAAATTCACTGGATTACGTATGAGCCCGTATGACCTATCAGTTTCAAATCTTCAGATTAGCAATAGTATCAAATGGCTGTTTTGTTATGTTTTTATTACTACTTAACATGAGCAATTAGAATCAAAAACATTTGATATTAATTTGATGCTTATTTTTTCATGTTATCAAAAGATTATCGACAGTAGTATCACATCACACACAGCAATAAATGTCATAATAGCTGTCATCCGTCAAGTTAAATTTTACGGAGTATAAGCAAATATACTGACGCAATGTTTTTGAAAGTTTTTCTTTTAACTTAGTAGGTAGGTACAATCTGTTTCCTTCAAAAGTATTTTTCGCACTTATATCATTCCACATAATCTACCTATACTACTTGTACCTACTATTATTTCTTTTGTGCCTATACACCGAAAAGCAATATTTAGTTTCATAGACAATGTAGTGTGCCTTATGGCTTCCATATCTCCTTAGGTTAAAATGCCTATGCATTAGACATCCTAAAATAAAATTGTTATAGTACTACTAAGTACCTAACCTAGGTTTTGTTTAAAAGGGGACAACCCTAACGTGGTCAAAAAAGTAAAGAATGACGCGCTAGAAAGAGAGGCAACTTTAGGTGAATATAAATGTAAGCCATTAGCGCTGTGCGACCTGAACTGAACCGTATTGTGTCGGTGCAAGAGTCGCTATTTATTTAATTAATCTTTCGGAGTGGAGCTTCTGTACTTGTACTATTATTTCTTCTGTGGTTAGATTACAAATAAGACAGATTTAAAAAAACTATCCTATTGGGTCACTAACCACTATAGTTAACACAGAAAAAAATACGTTGGAGCTCCAAACTCACAACTACTGGTATATTTTTTTATTGGAGCCCAGCATGTGTACCTAATGGTAAGCAGACCTACAAAGTCCAAGATTGGGGTCCATCAATACATTATTGTTAAAAGTATTAATCGCTCCACTATAACGCTTAAATCATGCAGTGACCAATTGAGAGACGAATTTGTTTTAAGAGTCAAGTCAACCGCCCGTTCCGTAATCACGTCCAGAAGGAAGACTTCAATCTCGAGGGGAAATTGATGCCGTAGTCTCCTGAAAACCGGTCAAACTCACATACTAAACCCGAAACATAACTAGGTCACTTGACGGTTTTTGCATCTGATAACGAGACCGGTGGGTCGGCATAGCTAAGTTATAGAGACCTATATAATTTTCGTAAATGAAAATATAGACGCCATACACGTCGAAATTTTTAAGTTTATGATTTGAGTGTCATTATTTCCACTCCTGCAACTGCAAATTATTACATTTAGGTATTTTACAAAATAATAGTCGTCTCAACACTACATGCCGCAGCCGTAGTAGGTAAATACTGATGTTACTTAACTTATAAATTGGTTAAAATAAAAATTACATTGTGTAGTGTGCGTGTGGTGTGTGTGGTGTGCGTACCTGCGCCAGGTGCGGCAGGTGGTGGGGCATGGCGGGCATGGCGTGCGCGGGCAGCAGCGGGAAGGCGCCGGGCGGCTCGGGCTGGCCGTTGGCGCGGGCGGCGGCGCCCTCCTCCTCGGCCGGCGACGGCTGGCGCGACCCCGGCGTGCGCCCGTGCAGGCTGCAACCACACACCACCGTTATCATAACGCTAGTCCCGTAGCTCTACCACGAATGTTTGCAAAACATTTATACTTTAGTCGCCAGTAACTATAGACATCGTCCAATAAGAGATTTGAAAAATAATGCGATCCTATTTGGTTGATGCCTCTCTATAGTCACTAGCGACTATAGTAGAGACTATTTACAAAACTTGTGGTAGGGCCCGTGTACAGCGGCAGCGCCCTCGAGCGCACTCGCTTTACGTTACAGTATAGTATCTCTTCCATAGAACAGAAACTTTATGTTGTCAAAGTAATCCTATAAATATATTAAACAATCAGCAATATCAAACACTACAAAAGTCATGCACTCTGCTGTTCCCTTATATTATATATTAAATCTTTAAAGATAAAAATGCAATGAAAAAATCCTGGTGGCGGGACTCGAACCCACGAACCTCGCTATCGCGGCAAGGCGCTCAACCGCTGAGCCGACCAGGTTCCAGTCAGCCCTCACGAATTTTGTCATTGCTTGTTATCTACTTATACACAGGCGCCCGCTATTAGCTTTCTTCTATTAACTCTATACGAGTGAAGTTAGAAGTCCTAGTTTCTAATACTAGATGGCAGAGGAGTATGTTTTTTGTTTTAATATTATAGAGGCATTTGGCTTGAAAGGTTTGTGCATTCCATGTCGTGACGTGACCATTGTGCATAAAGGATTTGGTTATTTAGACATTTTAACATAACTTTTTAAAGAAACAGACTATGGCCGCTGGTCACCAACCAGGCTCTGGCCTCTGTGTACCAGCAACAATGACACTAATACTATGTTTTACAAACACCCAGCGCGCGGCAAACGTATATACCCCACAACCTCTGGTACAACGCCAAACACGCGTAACTGCTACAACATGAATTTGATATTGATAAATATATTGTAATTATATATTGATATTTGACAGTAAATCCATTATTTTTCACATTGAACAAAATTAAGTGATTTTATTATTAATAGCTTATACTGGGTGTTTTTTGCGGGGACTGGACCTATATCCCTCTTCAGGGGTTTTTGAATGGGTTTTTAATAAGGGTTTTCTTACCAAACCCGTTGCTACTCAAAAGTCAATTATAAGCGCTATTGTAAAGCAAATCAAGGTAAGCATTATCCCTATCAAACTTTACCAAATGAGGTAATCAAATGCCTTTGAAAGTGTAACCCTATGAATGAAAACCCCTTCATGTTTTTAAGAATTTTAAACGATTTTGATATTACTGTATAATAATATAATAAGTGTCATTTAAGGAAAAAAAAATTGTCAGCGAAATGTTCAATGTTAATCAACTGCAATAACCATCAACTTATTTTTCTCCCTCCCACTCCCAAAGTTCAAATAGAATCACACTATAGTTTTGCTGGTTGTTTAAGAGTAAGTCTTACAGGCTAACCTGTTAAACACAGAGGTTTCCCGTTCAAAAGGGTTACCTAAATGTGGATAGCAGTTGAATTGGGTAAGCAAAGGGTAATTCGTTGTAAGAGGTACACCGTTTAAAGAGCCGGGGAAACAGGTTTTCCGGTCCCTGGTTTTTTGCCACAGTAGTAAAATATATACAATATTCTGTTCTATGATATTTCTTTTTCTTTTAAAGTCGCGCTTATATACTTAAAACAAAGGCTCTGTAGTCAACTTGAGTTGACACGCCCATACAAACGTATTTCCAATATTACAACTTGGCTGTTAGCTGTAGAAATTATTGTGTTAGTAATAGGGTATTTGACTACTTTTTAAAACCCGTTTTATATGATTCTCCATTACATAATAAGCACACATTGATATTTCATATTAAAGATATATTAAGGCATAAACACCTACGGTCTTATTCATAAAAACTTACGAAGCCTTTATTGATGCTTTATAACAGCTCAATAGCAAAACACCTCAAAATGTTATTCATAAACGCTCAATAAACCTCTAATAGTGATAAACGTCAAATAACAGCTCCATAACTTTATTGAAGGCAGGAGCCCACTATAAACCTATACCCTAACCTCACTTTTTATACATATTTTATTTTTTGGTTTAAAATTTTATTAAATGACTTCTATTACTTCATAAAATTATATTACAAATAAAAATAATAATGCCCAGTCGGCTTCCGATCAACAAATTTTCAAAATTTTACAACTCGGATGGACTTGAACCAAATTAGGTTGGGCGCACACTGACAGAAATTTGTAACAAAAAAATATTAACATTTAATCTTGTTTCACCGCGGTAATTTGTCCAAAAAGACAAAGTTGTGCCGCTTCAAACTACAAAAATTGAATGGCGGTGCCGACTGCCGTCACATCTAGTTACATATTATCATACAGAGATGCAATCATAAAAAATCACAGGTACAGATATAGAGAGATGCAACATACGCGATAAACAAAGCTGTATTCTATTTTTGATACAAATTATTTTAATTTAAATGACGGCTGAAACCGCGGGGCACAGCTAGTGTGACTAAATTTCTATCAGTGTGCGCCAAACCTTATTATAATTATTTCATTAGAAGTGTCAAAAACGTTTTCTTTTTTACTTTTATGGTCTTGGTTTTCCGCGATTCTGCCAACTTTCTTGACAATCAATTATTTTTTTCTATCAACACATCACTAATTCAGCTAATAAACGTCAAATAGTTATAGGAGCTTTATTGGAGGTTTATGAATAACAAAAAAGTTATCGAGCCAATAGCCTGTGATGTTGTAATGTATAAAGAGTTAATAAACGTGTGTCGACACAAGCAGTCGTGTTTCATTCCGTCCTCGCGACACCTCCGCATGGCGACCCTGCCAGTCCGCGTCAGTATCATGGCGTGAGACTTACGTGACGCACGCGCAGAGCGCGGCGGCACGCGCCGCGGCTCCGGCCGGCCGCCCGAGCAGTCCGCGACTAGAGTTATTATATATTTTTTTTTTTTTTTTATTAACGACTAAATTTAAGTTTTTTTTAGTTTAATTTTTAACTTTATAATTATTATTTTTTTTTTAATATGAAGAACATTAATAAAATGTAGTGCAAAAACAGTAACAGTATTAAATTAAAATGTTTGAAGTTAACCCTGTCATAAATAACCAAGAACAAAAGGTGGACAATTATTTCACAAACATTACAAATGTGACAAAATACAATGGAACTCTATTAATTGTGGTAGTAATCGTAGTAATAATACTCTTCATTGCCATCTTATTTAAAATTTTCTTGGATTGCCAAAAGAAAATGATAAGAAGCCAAATTCGAGAACATACAAGAGAATCGATAGCGACGAGGCTACAGCAGCCAGCAGATATCTAACGCCCTTTCCTGATGAAGCGAGTGGAGATGACTTCCTAGATCGAGTATCAGTGAGTGAATTAAAAATGATTAACATGTTCTAAAAGTGTTTTGTGCAGTGTTTTTTTTTTTTTTTTATATTTCAGGTGTTTGTGTATTTTTTTTTATTATTTTATTAACATACTTAATGTACTATTATTATTATATAAGTATAAAATGTCGAGTGACATGAAAAAATATTAATGTAATTTTATCTTTTCTATAATTATTACTAGTAGACGTTACACGGGTTTGTGATCCTATTTTTGATACCCATCATGGTATATCATGTCGAGTAACATGTTAAATAATTAATGAATACAGTTAAGGAAATACATACTAAATTGGAAGACGTAAGAGTCGAACTAAGAAAATTAGGTAGTAAAAGATTTGAAAGAAAAACTTATGTGACTAATAAATATAATTATGCTTTAAATTTATATAAGGAATTGCAATTATTGGAGGAAATACAAAAACTTTAGGAATTAATTCTTGGAATTATTCGCAAAAGACATAAATATACAAAACAAAACCCTTTGTTTAGTGTACAAACAAAATGAGGTCACTTTGGAACTCAATACAATGGAACGTGACTTACGTCACCAGGCCACCAGCGAAGAACCAATTAGTCATAATTTCTCATTATCGATACCACCGAGATGCGAGCTTACAACGAATATTTTAGAACAATCAATAACTGAAAAAAATAATAAAACCCCTAATATACTTGTATAACATGAAAGATCCTTCAAGTAGACTTATGAAATTCAGATTAATATTAGACGAATACGATTTTAAAATAAGTTATATAAAAGGTAAAGATAACGTAATTGCAGACGCACTTTCACGCATTGACTTAACTTCGAGCAAGTTAAAGAGCACGTTTGAAAATGTTGTTTCAGTCATGACTAGAGCACAAAGAGAAAGACTAGAAAAACAGTCCAGTGATATCAGTGACAGCTATGTAAGCGACACTTCTCGAAATATTTCTATGAACAACAGGATTGATCACCCCAGAATAGTAGAAATGTTGCGAAAAGCTAGCGACAGTGTAGACTTGATTTTAATAAAGGAGAATGATTTAAAGGAATTGAAAAATAAGAATTTAATTAATTATGAGTATGTTTGTTTATGTTTTTCATCGAGTATGAAAACAATGTATTTCGACCTTAAGTATTTATTGCAATTTACCCGAGTGGAATTTGTTAATTTGCTTAGAGATTTTTATAAAAAGTTGAATATTAAAATAATAAATTTTGTTAAAGATGATTATTACTCATCATTTATAGAAGAAATAAATTGTGAAATAAATGAAAGAGATAAGTGGGAAGGACCACAAATAAATGTTTTGTCAAAGGTAATAAAAATTTGTAATCCGTCGTATGGTCAATAATATTAAGAAAAAGTATACTTGGTCTAATTTAGAAAAAGACGTCATAGAATTTGTTAAAAAATGTAAAAAATGTCAAATAATGAAATATCAAAAAGGTGTCAAGGAACCTATGTCAATAACGACAACTGCTAATTCAGCATTTGAGAAAATTTATTTAGATTTAGTAGGACCTTTAGATAAGGATAATTTTAATAATAATTATATATTAACGCTTCAATGCGAATTAAGTAAGTATGTAGAAGCTTATGCCATACCCAATAAGGAAACGGTAACAGTAGCAAAATCTTTAGTTAACAATTTTATTCTTAGATACGGAATACCCATGTCAATAGGTACAGATAGAGGTACCGAATTCATGTCAAGTACTATGACAGAAGTTTGCAAATTATTAAATATAGAAAAAATCCATTCCACTGCTTTTCACCACGAATCAATAGGTGCATTAGAAAATTCACATAAACATCTCCGTAGCTTTTTAAGAATTTACTGTGAACAACGCTTGTATAATTGGTCTGAATGGTTACCCTTCTGGAGTTTTGCATATAATAATACCATTCATTCAGAAACCAAATATTCTCCATTTGAACTAGTATTCGGAAAAACTTGCAATATACCAACAAATTTAAGTAATAGTAAAGTAGAACCATTGTATAATTCAGACAACTATGCTTTAGAATTAAAATTTAGGTTACAAACAGCTTGTAATGACGCAAGAAATAATTTGTTACAACGTAAAGAACAAAGAAAAACTAAATTTGATTTAAAATGTAACCCGATTTCTTATAACAAAGGCGACTTAATTCTTGTTAAAAATGAAACTGTAGATAAAGCAGAACCCTTGTTCAATGGTCCATATTTAGTTGTAAACGATGAATCACCCAATGTAATCATTTCTAAGAATGGCAAGAACAGTACCGTTCACAAAAATAGAACTAAACTGTATGTAGTGAATATAAGTACACTATTCGAATGATTTCTTTTATAATGAAACGAACAAAAACATATAGTATACCATTTAATTATAAAATATTGTAACTTTTAATCAACTTGTATTTACACTGTTAAAAATTTATTTGCTACTACTTTTATTATATAAGATTTATATAAATAATTAATTTTAGAACTTTTGTAATTCAGTAATTTTTATTTTTATTATTAGATATGTAAGTTATTCATTTTTTTTAATTATTTTTTTGTATTACCCCGGTGGTGTGATGTTGTAATGTATAAAGAGTTAATAAACGTGTGTCGACACAAGCAGTCGTGTTTCATTCCGTCCTCGCGACACCTCCGCAGCCTTATTGAACGTTTTAACTATTGAGCTCTTTAAGAGTGTTTTAAAGATTTTTTATGAATAAGACCGCTAGTATATTATTGATAAGCCATATGGTCGCAAGTGTTTATATAAAAGCGTGGAGACGGTGTTCACTTACTTAAAGGCTTTGTCGTCATCCTGGCCGTTGTGCAGGCCGTTGGGCATGGCGTGGTCGTGCAGGTCGGCCTTGTCCTCCGCGCGCTCCTCCAGCGCCAGGCGGCCCAGGCTCGACACCACGCTGTTTACTTTCTCGCCGCCGCCACCTGCAACCCTTACGCTCTTAGGCGGCCCAGTAGCTCGACGCCAAGTAGCAAAAACGCGAAGCCGACTCAGAAGTAGCTCGCACGCCAATCACTATAAGCTATGAGTTGCATGCATGAAATATCATTCTTAGTATGTCCCAAGTATCCTGGACGTAGTTTCCAAATTTCTCCGGGTCAAGAAGGTCAGGGAAGGGAAACCTTTTAAAATCAGTCAGTTTATGAAATCGTCTGCTTGTTGGATATTTCGGTAGATATGATACTGGTGATACCTTCTGCCAAGTTTGACCCACAAACAGAGTTATGCTCCAAATATCGTGATTTTCTCATCCATTATGAATACCACATGAGTGAGGTGTCTGATCCGAGAACCTTTTGGGCCAACTAGAGGTGTGAGAAAATACTCGAGCACATTTGTTTAGAACACTGGCAGTGACTGGTGTTGAGGCTGTTGAGGCTGACCTGTGGGGGATCCCCGCAGCACGTACTCCACCATCTTGACCCCGAGCCCGGCCGTGTCCCGCGGAGACAGGATGGAGCCGGCGTCGCCCCCGGGGAAGGCTCGCCGGCTGCCCATCATCGGCACCGCGTGTTCTGTCACAATACATCATTACTATTTATCTGCAATATACAGTCCATCTACCTGTTTACTTACGATTAAAGGAAAATATCTTCATATTTTATTTTCTTGTCAGTATACCGAGTGGGAAACCAGTTCCCACGAAAATATCAACGATAATTTGTATTGTTTAGGGCGTGACACTGCCACATATGTATATTGTGGTAAACAATGCACAACAATCATTGGCATTGCATGTCTCTCAAACAACGTTGATATAAGAGAATGAATGAATCAAAAGCTATTTATTGCACAAAAGCTTAATACTATTGTACATACTGCCTCAGCCATTATCTACCAGCTACGCTTTGGGAGAAGACCAATGACAGGCAGAGTGCTAATGCAAGCATATAATATATAATACAAGGATATATTAGGTAATATAACAATACATTCTGATATTATAACATTTAATATGTATACTATAACATACATATACATATCATCTCGGGTGCCTTACGGCGCCCGAGACCGCCTAGACGGCGCCAGGGTACCCACCCAGCGGAGGGGTTTTCATCCTACCTCGTCGTAGCCGATGGTATGAGTCTACACCAAACAAGTGGCTAGCTCGTTGCGATGTTTTGAACAGACTCAATGTTTATAGAGATGGGTATCTCTATAAACAGTTTCACAAGTTGGTATAGTGAAACCGAGACCGACAGCTTAACGTGTTCTCCAAGGCACTATAGTGGTGTTGTCAAACAAATGTACATATTTTTTTTTATTAAAAACTCATTGGTACATACCGGGATTAGAACCAGGGACTTAAATGTTTAAGTCCAAGGTCTAACCAACTCGGCCACCATGTATATTCTAAAATAAGTAAGCAGATCCTACAAAGGCTTAGCCAATAATAATTTGGGTAGACTCCTTTCACGGTGCGATTAGGAAACAGGCGATTGATTTGACGACAGTGCAGCAAGCATATGAACATAGAATCATATTGCAGATATCTCTTTGTAATCAATATTGTTAAACAACAATGTGCTCATTAATCCCATTCATAGACTTTGTAGGATCTGCTCGCCGCTCCAAGATATAAATACTTGTTTTACACCCCTGGCTAGCTAGCGCCAATCATTTGGATCTTTTTCACTAATTTGCTTACTTGGCAATATTATTTCTCAGAACACTTTGTGCGGCTAAATATTATTTGTAAGCAGTTAAAATAATATTGTTTGGCATCATTTTGCTTTGAAAATTGTTTTAAGAGGCGTAATTACAATGCAGACCACTAAAAGATAAAAGTATTTGACCTGTGCAAGTTACCAATAATTTAACATCGAGGACGTGCTAGCCACTTATTTACACTACGACCAGGTGGGATTAAAACCCCCTTGGGTACCCTGAGGCCGCCTAGGCGGTCTTGGGCGTACCATGTTGCTAGTTGGTATATGATACCTTGAGCTGACCATGTGGGATCTCTCCACATCTGATCAGAGTTGAGCTGCAGCGGAGGCAATTGTGGTCCTTTACTGTCTCCGCCAGCGCCAGGGCCTTTGTCCCATATTTTCTTTGCAGCTGGTGCAATCTGAAATTACATATTATATAGTAAAACCTGTAATATTGCAAAAAAAAAAATGTTTCTGTGTTATATGATAGAATTTGGTCATTGCCAAAATTTCATAAATAAGGAGGCTAGCTGTAGTTGGCAGCTTGGTGGCACTATGTTATTACACTTTAACACTTATTTACATTTTTGTATATAATAATAATGTATAGGACAATTTACACATATTTCTCTGGTCGCAAACCAAGCTCTAGGCTTGTACTATGTGTACCAGAAACAGCAATATAATACATATTATATTTTATAAACACCCAGACCATGACAAACTGTACAGAAAAACATACTAATATTTTTTGCTATGGGAATTGAACCCACAACTTCTGGATACAACGCCAGAGGCGCAACCACTAGTCTACACAGGTGGTCATACAAAAAAAAATACTTAAAGATTAAGTCTGGTGAGCTTTGTTATTTGATGCATTGAGATCCAAATAAAATAAAATAAATACTGACTACAGACTGAATAAAAATAATGCTTAAAAAATAATTATTTGATATTTTACAGGTTATCTTTATAGAGATTGGGACTCTCTTGTTAAGTGTAAAACACCTGTATTAAGAGTCCTGCTTTTCCTACCATTATTAAATTATAAATATTTATTATTGGAATATATGTACATACTGTTTGTACATATACATACACACATATAATAGAAATAAATACACACAGATATGTGATCTAATCATGTTTTAGCTTTTATTCTATCAATTGACTATCACTGGTTTTCAGGAGTCTACTGCATGAACTTCTACTTTATGGTATAATCTAACACTAAAAAATATTACACAATGAGCAGTTGATTTGACAATAAGCAGCTAGGCTAACCACCTAGTCTTACACTGGTTGGTTATGGTGTTCGGTTTGGTTTCTAATTATTTTATGTATGCAAAAGCCTAACCAAGCGCACACTTAGACCTTATACTAAATATATTTATTTTTATTTTTTTTGACTATGCATAAATACCTGTAAAGGTTTACATGAAATAAATATTTTTGACTTTGGTTATCATAACATAGTAAACTCTTAATACAAATGGATCTTTGTTGCCACCCATTTTGGTATTCACATCATTAAGCCGGCATGGTGGGAGTGATCAATGCTGTACAACAATATATAGGTCTGTTTAAGATTACAAAGATTTAGAAAGATAATAATAGTTCCCCTATCTGCTAGTCATTTGATATTTAATAGTCAACAAGTAACTAAATAAATATTAAGACTGGTACATTCCTCACTTCCTTTCATTCCTGTTGTTTATTGAGTGAACAAATGTCAATATGGTGTGTCGGTTTAGCTCATCCATCATCAATTGACTACCTACAGTGTTGTGAATATTATTATTATTATTTATGTTTTTATTATTATACTGTATCATGTTTAGGTCATACTAACACCTACAAAAATTTCCAAATAAATAATAATGAACTGCATACTAAAAGTATTATTCTATTACAAGTATGCGTGGTGGCCGAGTTATATGCATGGTAGCAGAGTTACATGCGTGGTGGCTGAGTTATATGCATGGTAGCAGAGTTACATGCGTGGTGGCAGAGTTATATGCATGGTAGCAGAGTTACATGCGTGGTGGCCGAGTTATATGCATGGTAGCAGAGTTACATGCGTGGTGGCAGAGTTATATGCATGGTGGCAGAGTTATATGCATGGTAGCAGAGTTACATGCGTGGTGGCTGAGTTATATGCATGGTAGCCGAGTTACATGTGTGGTGGCTGATTTATATGCATGGTAGCCGAGTTAGTTAGACCTTGGACTTAAAAACACTAAGGTCCCTGGTTCAAATCCCGGTGTGTACTAAAGATTTTTTAATTAAAAAAATTATGTACATTTTGTTTGACAACACCACTATAGTGCCTCGGAGAGCACGTTAAGCTGTCGGTCCCGGTTTCACTATACCAACTAGTGGAAATGTTAATACATGCGTTATTGAGTCTATTCAAAACATCGCGACGAGCTAGCCACTTGTTCGGTGTAGACTCATACCATAGGCTACGACGAGGTGGGATTAAAACCCCTCTGCTGGGTACCCTGGGGCCGTCTAGGCGGTCTCGGGCGCCATAAGGCACCAATGATGTGTGTATGTACTAAAAGTACTATACATATAACATACTGAAAATTATATTATAATAAATAGAAGAGATCTCTACATCCAGTATTACATTAAAGTTTATATCCTTACTGAACGAAATTATTTTGTTCTGAAACAAATTGGTGGAAAATATATGTGGTGACCTAGTTGGTTAGACCTCAGACTTAACCAACACTACTTTTAGGAATCCGGAAAAACCCTGGTGTGTACCAATTAATTTTTAAATAAAAAATGTATATACATTCGTTTGAAAACGAGAGCATGTTAAGCTGTCAGCCCCAGTTTCACTTTACCAATTTGTGAAAATGTTTATAGATGGGTTATTGAGTCTATCCAAACATCCTAACGAGCTAGCCACTTGCTGAGGTAGACTTATACCACGACCTACAACAAGGTGTGGTTAAAATACTTCCGCTGGGTACCCTGAGGCCATCTAGGCGGTCTCGGCGCTACAAGGCACACGACGCGCGTGGCTCCGTGATGTTATTTATTTGTTTGACCAAATTAATATTAAAAGTTAATATAATAACATAGCTGGAATATTAGAGTAGACTCATAATCCTTACTTAACCAAATAAATATTATTGTTTATTTTTCTTTAATCACCAAAATGTATAGTCTTTACTATTTCATTAGGGTATATAAACTAGTATATAAAATATTTGGATATTAATAATAGGAAAGTCCCACTATCTTAAACCACAATTGTCCTTCGAATGATGTGACTAGAAGATCGTCGTAAAAGGTACGACCTTGTGTGCCTTTACACAATAATTCCCAGTAGAATAGATTCACCCAACTTGTTGGCAATGACTAACCTTAACACACGACACAAAAGTCGTCTTCCTAGTACCATGGGCCTTATTCCGAGTTATCAAACGTTAAACATGACAAGACGTTGCGCAAACTACAAATATTGAAATATAAGTTCTATTTCAATAGATATATAGTCTGTATTAGGTTCGCTATAATAATGCCGCTATCTTAAAATACACGAATTCTTCGCAAGTTTGTACATCTTATGGGCATTGGAATTTCAACTCTATATTTTATAGTATAGAACTTATATTTCAATATTTACGAGGGGAGGTCCAAAAGTTCTCGGAATGAAAGTGTTATAAATAAAATTAAACAATAAATTTATTTTTCCTTTTTAATATAATCCCCCTTAAGCTTAATACATTTATTAGATCTATGAATTAATTTTTCTAAACCATCATAAAAATATTTTTTATCTTTTCCCTCAAAATGAGCCGAAATTGCCGCCTTTACCTCATTGTCGTCGGTAAATTTCTTTCCCCTTAGCTCTTTTTTTAAATTTGGAAACAAATAACAATCACTTGGTGCCAGATCTGGACTGTAGGGTGGGTGAACAAGTGATTCGAAGTCATGCGTGTGCAGAGCAGCCATTGCAACTTTGCTCTTGTGAACCAGCGCGTTGTCTTGCAAGAGCAACACACCCTTAGTCAATTTTCCTCGACGTTTCTCCTTGATGGCCTCCTTTAATTTTTCTAATATCGTTGCGTAGTACTCTCCGGTTATGGTGCTCCCCTTTTCTTTGTAATCGATCAATATTATCCCCTCACAATCCCAAAAAACAGTAGCCATCAACTTTCCAGCTGACTCTTGACACTTTGAATTTCTTTGGCGGTGGTGTCCCCTTTTTATGCCATTGCATGGACTCTTGCTTGGACTCAGGCTCGAAGTAATGAACCCATGTCTCATCTCCGGTAACAATCCGCTCCAAAATCTGTGCAGGTTCGTCTCCACACAACTCCAAAAACTGTTTCGACGCATCGACGCACTGCTGTTTCTGAAGCGTCGTGAGCATTCTCGGTACCCATCTTGCACTGACTTTTGTCATACCCAGGTGGTCATGTAGGATTCTCAAAATGGTGGTATCTGATACTCCAACTAATGCAGATAACTGTTTTTTCTTCAAACGGGCATCCTCCAGTACAAGTTTTTCCACGATGTTTGACGTGGTGGCCTCAATAGGCCGTCCTGAGCGAGGGTCGTCTTCAATCGACTCCCGACCATGTTTAAAAAGACCATGCCACTTGTAAATCATTGTTTTACCAGGGCACTGTTCCCCATAAACGGTTTCCATTTCATTCAAAATGGTCTGAGCGTTCTTTCCTTGCTTGGTAAGGAATTTTTACACAGCACGTTGTTCAATTTTCTCCATAGTTTCAGTTTTCTTCCGGATTGACTTCTTTATCAGGCGAGTGTTTGTAAACGAATGACGCAATAGAGCTGAAACTTCATTTATATACTAATGATGAGTCCCTCATTAGTGTGACACTGCGCGAGCGCCGCTATCCCCACTCCATCCCCTCCATTCCGCGAACTTTTGGACCTCCCCTCGTATCATTTACGCAACGTCTTGTCGTCTTTAGCAGTTGCAAACTCGGAATAAAGCCCCAGGGGTGTTCCACTCCGCGCTTTGGGTATTAAGCTACAAGTACCCGGCCGTACCCACGGATGGGTTTTATTTTTGAGGGCTGCCTGCCGCAGTGGGCTGCCGCGCACCGGCCGAGTCGCACGTTTGTATGATACTCACGCGACCCGTCGCGATATTTAATATTAACTAAAATGAGGTCTAAGGCCATTAGCGCTGTGCCATCTGAACTGAGCTTTATTGTGTCTGTGTAAGATCGCTATCTATTATTGATCTTTCGGAGTGGAGCTTCTGTACTTGTACTATTATTTCTTTTGTGCAAGTATGTTCACATTGCAGGTGTATTTAGCAGGCACAGGGACATAAATATATTTTACATTTAAAAAGATCATTACAAGATATTCTCTAAGTTATTAATTATTCCCACAATAGTTTAATGAAAGTTATTTGATGTACCTACTTAGTGACTTTGATTTGTTTTAGCTAGCTTGTGTTTTATTATTCATAATGTTTGTTTGCTTGAATTAATTGCATGTAGGTTTGGTTATTTCTTTCTTTATAAAGTTTTTTTTTATTCTAAAATACTTAAATATTATATCGTATAGTCACAATAGTGTAGTCCAGATGTTAGCTCAATTTGCGAACCTTAAGCCTATTACAACAATGTAATGGCTACATTTTGTCACTCACGACAAGATGTAGCCATAACATTACAAATCATACTTAAGTATAGTACATTACTGCCGCGGTCTATAATGACTACTTTGCTGGTCGCGCTGATGATGGCCGACAGCGCAGCTCCAGGCCGACACAGCGCGGTCAGCGTGCAGCACTTGATGGACGAGCTGAGATAAAGGGCCGAGACCGTAGGTCGAGGCCTTTACAGCAAGGACAGCAAGGGTTGCAATGATGGCCAAGCTGGAAGGCCTAGAGCGTAGCTAGGCTAACTCGAGGCAATCATAGCGTGACCAGCGAAGCAGTCATAGTGGGCCAAGACTTGTATAGTGCTTTACTCAAAAACGCAAGTACCTAATCTAAATAAAACCAGCAAGTAATTTAAATCTATACTAATATTATAAAGCTGAAGAATTTGTTTGTTTGTTTGAACGCGCTAATCTCCGAAACTACTGGTTCGAATTGAATAATTCTTTTTGTGTTGGATAGTCCAGTTATCGAGGAAGGCTATAGGCTATATAACATCACGCTACGACCAATAGGAGCAAAGATATAGTGGTAAATGTGTAAAAAACGGGAGAAATTATTTCATCTTTGAAGCCTTCCGTTGCGTGCGCCGTGAAAACGGTTCAAGATACACAAAAAATATGTATTAAAGAATAATCTAAATATATATAACTCAAAGGTGACTGACTGACATAGTGATCTATCAACGCACAGCCCAAACCACTAGACGGATCGGGCTGAAATTTGGCATGCAGGTAGATGTTATGACGTAGGCATCCACTAAGAAAGGATTTTGATAAATTCTACCCCCAAGTTGATAAAATAGGGGATGAAAGTTTATATGATAAAAAAATAACTATTCCACGCGGACGAAGTCGCGAGCACAGCTAGTAAAATATATATTAAAACGTTGAAACGCCAAAATAGCGGCCGGCAATGTATTGCCGGCCTGTTAGAGCGACCAGCAAAACTTTGCCGGCCGCTCCTTGAAACAGAACGGCTAATGTGGATAATGACCACATTACATGCATTTTTAAGTAAAATAAATAAATATAAGATTTTCCTATTTGTTCATCTATTGGGGTCTGTTCTTTTTAAGGATAAACTTCACTTTCTCAAAGGTTAGGTAGAAAATGCCTAAGGCATTAATTTTTCCTATGTATAATAATAATATTTGTAATTTTGTGCAATAAAATAATATAAACATAATTAAGCTATTGCCAATGAACTAATTGACTTTCGATACACAATAGAACTTTATAGCAGCAATTTTATTAGTGTGTGATATATATTTGACTTCCAACAATAGGGAATATGCATGTAACGCCAATTATTATTATTTTAATATAGAATGTTCCTTTTATGTCTTTGAAATCTATTTTATTTTGATTAGCTAATTTTTTTATAAATAAGATTTTTAACATTCATATTTTGTAGAAACGGAAGGCATTTCGCTCCGACATTAGCAAACACTGCATGCGACATCATTCGCGCATAAACAAATGTCAACGTGTGTTCTGTAGTCTACAGTTTCTTGGTTTTCTCGGGTATTTATTGTCCTTTATTACAATAATTTGTTAGAAACAAACCTTTTGACTAACTTTTGAGGTGCAATAACATTAAACTAATATGCTTTTTGAGCACGAATGACGTCACAGAGTGGCGGCTAGTGGTGTACCGTTTTTTACTGCGGTAGTGGCAAATAAAGTATAAACCCTTTTATTTTGGTGTTATTACCCTTTAAAAAATGTTTAATATTTGTTTTTAGGGTCTAATGTAGTTACTCTATCAAGTAATTAAATAAATAAAAAACATGCATATTCCCTATTAAGTAGAGGCTTTTAACTTTAGTATTGGTTTGATATTTTTAGGACAAGTTGTTAGCAACATATGATTGAAAGCCACCGACCAAGTACTAAGTCATAATATGAATCATTATTGTAAATTAAAAGGTACAGTAGTGTTACAAAATTCTATCATGTATCTGCAATTAATTGGAATGATATTTTTTCCAACACTCGCTAAAAAAAGTTGTACGTAGTTTTATTTACTTAAAGTTACATACAACTAAAAAGTTGTATGTAGTTTTATTTACTTAAAGTTACATACAACTAAAAAGTTGTATGTAGTTTTATTTACTTAAAGTTACATACAACTAAAAAGTTGTATGTAGTTTTATTTACTTAAAGTTACATACAACTAAAAAGTTGTATGTAGTTTTATTTACTTAAAGTTACATACAACTAAAAAGTTGTATGTAGTTTTATTTACTTAAAGCTACATACAACTAAAAAGTTGTATGTAGTTTTATTTACTTAAAGTTACATACAACTAAAAAGTTGAACATTAACAAAGCTAGAACATTTTATATACATACATATACATAAATACCACTAGCCTCTTGATCAATGACAGCTGATAAATAATTGTAATTTCTTCTTGTTGTATTTTTTTATCATTCTAAATTCAATTTTGTAATTTTCATTTATTTAATAAAGTAGTATTACAGTCGTGACAATGTTATGGTATTCTATGGGGTATTCCATCATCACGGGTGGGGCATTTGTACAATAAATATTTCTTTATATTTTTAAATTTAAGCAAATAAATTTACTATCTATCCACTATCAAAAAATAAACAATTGTATTTATTTATTGGGTAGTGGACATAATCGCCTACGTAATTTTATTTGGAAATAGACTTAATCATATTTCCGTCACGGGAGGGACAAATTATAGAACATTGATATTTGTCAGAAACTCTCGAGAATTTATTTCACATTTTTATTTAAATCAATTGGTTTCTTATATAAAATATGATCAGCTACCATAACAAGCACAAATTCACAGTAAAAAAATAATGCAATTTTATAAAAAAATACTGGATTGTTGATGTCACGGGGACTCGTACGATTTTTGGGTTAAAAAAGTATTTTTTTTTAATAGTTATAAACAAAATAAAATAAATCATGAATATAAAACTTTAAAGTACATAGTATTATAAGCTTATTTATGACCAATCAAGAGGAAAGAAACTCAATGATACACCAGGCACACAGATAGTTGAAATAAGCCAAGAAAATGTTCCAACTCTAGGCGTTGTCCCAGAAATGATTACCCAACTTTCATGAATAGTGCTCCAGAAACCGAAGAAGATGTGCCTTTAATAAATTTCGTCAACTTTAAGAAAAAGGCCAACAACCGTTGTTACATTTGTAAATGTGACTACCAGTTCTGCCTCTACCACACAAATAATATTTTTTTTTTGCAAAATGATATCAAAGTACGTACTTTTAATATCTTTGACACCGGTCACATTTTATTGCCCCGACAAAGAATTTGAATTTGAAAGAATTGCCCCATTTTTGGGGTTACTTTGACATAAAAATATATATCTATATATGTAGAGGGGTTGATATCTCCTAAATTTCTTAGAGATCTGATAGGCGAAGGACACATTGTTCTATTGGCATAAAAAAACTGGGAGTATACGATACAAAAAAAAAGCATAAAAAAAAACTTTAAAAACCTGTTTAATGTAGCTCCGGCTTACAATACATTTTATATTTGGTTTCGACCGATCAACCCGTCTATTGGAATTTTACGTGGCTTACTTGTAGGGCTCCTAATTTTACTGGATTTCAATTATATGTCAAGCTTTTTGTTTTATATTTTACACTTTGGTATGTCAGACTTAAGTCCTACCCGTGACAAGTATCTGACATGACTGTCACGGGTGGGACATGATTAAACTTTAAAAACTCTGATAATCCTTCAAAATACAAAAAGCTAATCATATAGGTCTTCATAGTAAAAATATAAGTAATTAACAAGTTTCAGTCATAATCTAAAAGTCAGTAACTAATTAAATAAAGTTTTTCTATCTATTTGTCATGGGTGGGAAATGGAAAACCATGGTTAATTAATTTTAAATAATAATGACATACTTACCCTTATTGAAATACAATTTTAACTTTTTTTAAAGCAGAATAATCATAGCATTTATTTAACACATCAAACAAGTTTTAATTCCACATACATAAAAGAACCTGCACTGCTGCCAACATTGAACAAAAAACAAAACATATTCATGTAGATTTCAATTGTAAGGCTTTGGTTGGATATAAAAAACAAAATAATAAATTCTCTTTTTATTCTATTTTATTAGGTGGATTTTATATTTATTATTACATACCAGCCTTCCACGCGTCCAAATTCGTTTTTAATTTTTATGAATAATATTTCATTAATAATATTATTATATTTCCTTGTAAAAAAAAAAAAAAAACATGAGCTATTGGCTTTTAAATTATATGGAAATAATCAATTTAATAATTTGACATAAATGTTTGTTTTCTATCTCATTTTACTGAGGCATGAGCCAAGTATTGTTTTGACTCATGTATTTATATATGTTAAATTTGGAATTAGATGTTTAAGGATCACCATACAGTGACCTATAGAAATTAAATTATTTTGAAGAAATTCATCATTTCATAAATATTTTAACACCTATTTTGTAATCTATATTCCTGTAAATAAGGAATTTGGTTTTATAATTTTGCCAAAATGTTTGCAATATGAAAATCAGATCAATGAAAAATATAAAAAACTTGTACAAGTAACCAGCTCAGTTAGGATGTAACCATATGAGTAACACAACAGTGCTATTTTGATCACTCTGCTTTGGTGAGAAAATATCCCTTAACTACTTCTCGTGAAGTTTGGAGACAGACTGATCCCTTGTTTGTTTAAATAAAATATAACTTACTTAAATACAATAGGCATACATGTGCTGTAAGTTATTAATGGATTGTAGGCAACAAAGCCTCTGTTGAAGTTCATACTGACAGCCTCCGTAGACTATTGGTTGCGCCTTTGGCGTTGTATCCGGAGGTCGTGGGTTCGATTCCCACCCATGGCAAAAAATATTAGTACGTTTTTTTCTGTACAATTTGTTATGGTCTGGGTGTTTATAAAATATAATATGTATTATATCGTTGCTTCTGGTACACATAGTACAAGCCTAGAGCTTAGTTTGTGACCAGAGCAATATGTGTAATTTGTCCTACATGTTATTATTATTATACTTCAAGTTTAGATTTAAAAATATATTTGAAAATTGTTGAATAAAGTTTAATATGAATTCTTAAACTAAATACTCAATATGAAACAAAACTGCTGCTTCTCATACCTAGCACCAAATAAGTACATAATTTTACAACAATTCAATCTTAATATTGTAAAACAGTAGGTGGTGGCCCGGGTGTTACCAGGCATACTTTGGTATACAAAAGAGATAATGTTTATTAACAAGCTTTATCCAGATAGCATTTTAACTATCTTCATGTTTCATAACAATAATATGATAAAAATGACAACAAACTTGACCTTTCTACTTGGAATGTATAGAACTAATTAAATATAGAATAAATTTTACTTTATAATAAGAGCAGATGTAAGAGTTTTCATCAATAAAACAAACTCTAAATCGACGAGAACGATCCGCCCAAAACAAAAAAAAAACAAAGCCACTTAAGTAAACCTTTTGTGGGAACGTAATGGCGTCTGTAAACTAAAGCAAAAGTAGTAATTCTTTGATATGATTATAAATAATGCAAGTGGAACAATTTGCTGGCGGAAATAATACCACCAACATCTATACAACTTAAGATTGGAAAAGTTTCCTAACAATTTGTAACAAACCGGTGAACTTATTGTACAAGAAATGGCGGACGCCGGTGACAGTAAACAAAACAAATCGAACCTGTTGCTTTAAAACTAGCTAAAATACAATTTTATGACTTAAATAAATGTTTCTTTATTTAGATATACCCATACAATAGCATAAACTTACCATGTCGGGGCCCATATCCTTAACATCAGAGTCGTAAAATAATCCACTCAAAGGTTTCATGCGTACTATCTTCTTGGGGTATACTAAAGTATATGTACTACGTTACAGTCACATTTCACAAGAATAAATGTTTACACAATTAATAACACGTAACAAATTTATTTTAATTTACTACACACCATTTATTTCACCACTGAAGCCACAAATAATACAAAATTCGGCAATGTTGACTTCTTTTTCGTTCGAACAAAGGACGTACGCCGACTACAGCGCCTGCGTCCGGCAGTGTTGCCAATTCAAATAAATAAAATATACAACTCGCAAACAAGTTTCAAAGAATAAAGCCAAATTTTGACAACTGCTATATTGTTTCATAACATAGACGTTAGTTTGTAAAAATAACGAAATCTTATGAAAATATCATTAAACAATGACCAACAGCTAAAACTATAAAAAGACATGCACTGTGTTACAGTGCTGTATTACAGGTGCTACTAGCTCGAGTTTTTAGTAAATGCTGTATGGCAAAAACTTTCATATCAAAATCACCTGTAAAGGATTTCGTTAACTAGGCTCGCCAAATCGCGTCTCGCCGAAAAGAATTATCGATCCCATACATTTTATGAGAGTGACTTCTCGCTTAATAGACGCGTCCATTAAGTGGGAATGGAATCAAAGCTCGTCGAGCGCATAGAAGCGCGGGCAAGAATTCTCCGATGCATTAATTTCAAAAATCGTGAGAGATTTTATTTTATTACTGATTAATTAGGCATTAAGTCCGCCTTTGTATTATGCAATAAAGTTTAATAAACAAATAATATAATGATATTATTGATAGAAATTACGTAGGATTACTTTAAATGTTAAAAAAATATTAATAGAGTACTACATAAGAGGGAAAAAAATTAAATCGTTCTGATAACTTGTCTTCAGTAATACGATAAGTTTGAAACAAACGTATTTAATAAATTATTAAAGATAATAATTAAAAAATATTTATCGATCATCTTCTATCCTCTTCGCGTTCGTTTTGGGACAGAAACATGTTCACAACGATCACGATGTATATATATGCGTTTTTTTTTGAGATTTCGGCGGCAAAAGTGGCATGTGATCTGCCACATTGGCCGTTTTTTTTTGGCCCAGAATGCTACCGTGAACTGATCACAATGACCCAAGTCGATAGGTGAAGCGTTGTGAACATATTTTGACATTTGTGGCTGTGACATTGTTGTTGTTTTAAACGTCGCAGCTGTCTTATATTTTTAGGATCAAATTTATTGTATTTTAATTCGAAATGATTTTAGAAAGATTTCGTAAATAAAATTAGTGGATTGTACGATTTAACCTATATTTTACTTGACAAGTGACAGTTGACAGAATCGAGATAACAATGAGGAGTTTTCCAGTAGTTATTATTTAACGCAACAGACGGCGTTTAGTCGCTATCTACAAAAACTGTCAAAATAGATAGCGGTAATATATAAAATACACCCAAAATTTAGGGTAAATAGGAAAACAAATACCTTTATACGAATAATTTATAAAATTTACTTAACTTTGTTTAACATATACACTAATATCCTGAGCACTTTGCCTTACGGCACCAACTTAAGCAATATTTTTCTTTTAAATATCATCATATTAGTAATTAAATTTGAATTTCTTAGGTACCATAGTCTTTATTGTGTTTAAGTTTTTATTGACAGGGTATCTACTAAAGATTATAGAGAGCAAGAATAACAAGTAGATACATATAAAAGTGACAAAATATGGTAAAAATATAACACGTCTAGCAATACCAAAATTTTAGTTTTAATTCATAGAGAATTTAGAGCCTATATTTTAGTAGTCTATATAAAAATATAGACTACTCAAGTATAGAAACTGCCTTTTTTGACAGTTTTTGTGGATATCTCTCCTGCTGCCATCTAGTGGAATATTTTGGAACCGGCAAAAAGGAAACTCATGCGTTCGATTTGGATAGTGGTAATTGTGGCATTGTGAGTGAAACTAACCAAAAAAAATGCAAGTTCGCATAATGTCATCATGATCATTGTGATCATGTTTCATTCCCAAAACGAACGGGTCCATAATGAGTTTTCTTTTGACGGTTCCAAAATATGCCACTAGGCAGCAGGAGATTTATCCACAAAAACTACAAAAATAATGCTTCAATGTTTCTATATTTTGAGTAGTCTATATTTCCATATGTCTAGTAAAGGTACGGCCAAACCAACGCGGTGGCGGTGGCGGTGGCGATCAGTTACTGCAGTAGTATTTGTATCGACAGGTTCAAACCAAACGCGTTCTGCGGCCGCCCGCGCGATCCGTGCAGAGTCTGCACGCGCGATCACTTGCGGCCGCCAGTATTGCCAACTTAGTGGATTTTCCACTAAAATTGGTTGTTTAGACCAGTCTTTCAACGGGGAAATTTCGTTTTAGTGACTGGTGGTTTTTCTTAGTGGTTTTGTATCCTAATAAGGAATTTATAAAAATGCAAAAATATAAAATACTGAAAAAAGTAAAAATAAAAACACTCTCATCTAGTATTAGAAACTAGGACTTCTAACTTCACTCGTATAGAGTGTATAGTTCGTGGGTTCGAGTCCCACCCACCAGGATTTTTTTCATTGTTTTATTATCTTCAAAAAATTAATATTAAAAAAAATAAGAGTAAAATTGTTTTATTGAAATTGCAATGCGTACTATTTTTTTTGTATATTTATACCCAAAATACGACTTTTTCTAGTGTATAGTACGATCCCTTAAAAAATAATGTTGTTGGCAACTCCGCCCGAACGCAGAAATCCTGAACGCGTTGGTGTGAACGGCTGAGATCGCCACCGCGGCCGCCACCGCGGCCGCCACCGCCACCGCCACCGCGGCCGCAGATTGATCGCGTTGGTCTGTGCGTACCTTCACTCTTTGGGCCCGTTCGTTTTGGGACAGAAACATGTTCACAACGACTACAATGTATATTTAGGCGTTTTTTTTTTGAGATTTCGGCGGTAAAAGTGGCGTTGTGATCAAATTGGCCGTTTTTTTAGCCCAGAATGCTACCGCGAAATTTTTACAATGACCCAAGTCAATAGGTGAGGCATTGTGGTCATATTTTGACATTTGTGGTTGTTGACATATTTTTAGGTTCAAATTTATTGTATTTTAATTCGAAATGATTTTAGAAAGATTTGCAAATAAAATTAGTGGATTGTACGACTTAACCTATATTTTACTTGACAAGTGATAATTGTGGCATTGTGAGTGAAAATAACCAAAAACGCAAGTTCGCATAATGTCATCATGATCATATTTTACTCCCAAAACGAACGGGCCCGTAGAATTCTAAATGTTGGTATTGCAAGACGTTTTTTTTATTTTTACCTTATTTTATCACTTTTGTATGTGCCTACTCTATATTCTTGCTTTCTATAATCTTAAATAGATAGCCTGTCAAGAAAAAAAAATCGACGTTTAAAACAACAACTGTCACAACCTCAAATGTCAAAATATGTTCACAACGCCTTACCTATCGACTGGGGTCATTGTGATCATTCACGGTAGCATTCTGGGCCAAAAAAAACGGCCATTATGGCAGATCACAACGCCACTTTTGCCGCCGAAATCTCAAAAAAAAACGCATAAATATACATCGTGATCGTTGTGAACATGTTTCTGTCCTAAAACGAACGCGCCCTAAGCTAACGTTTTTTTAATGTTTTTGATAACGATCGGTGGTTTAAACCTTGGGCTTTATTCCGAGTTTTGACACGTTCACCGTAGCGCATTTTGCGTAAACTATAAATATTGAAATATAAGTTCTATCCTATTAAATATAGAGTTGAAATTCCAATGCTCATAAAATGTTGAAACTTGCGAAGAATTCGTGTATTTCAAGATGGCGGCATTATTACAGCCAACCTAATACAGACTATATATCTATTGAAACAGAACTTATATTTCAATATTTATAGTTTGCGCAACGTCTTGTCGTCTTTAGCGGTTGCAAACTCGGAATAAGGCCCCTTAATCTACGATTTTGACAAGAAAAACTTTTTTTTAATTTTTTTATGAAGTAAAACCAATGTAGTAAAACGAACTCTTCAAGCGAAAGCGTTGAAAATGGTTGAGTTTGGGTACAATTTCCACAATGACTTGAGGAGTTATAATTAGTTTAAAAATAGTGTATGATGGAATATATTATTATAGTCAATTTCAAACCCAATAAAAAAAAAATGTTAGTAACTTATCAATTATTTATTATCATGGTATTAGGTAAGCCTTGTACTATTAGCAAACATTTCAAAAAATATCTCAGTCGGACTCAGTCCGCGTTGAGACGCTGTTGTGGAAGGACGCTGTGTCGCTTTTTATCAAATAAGAATTTTGTGTAATTATATATAATATTTGACGCAACTGATCTTGATATTTTTAAAGAAGAAATACTTTATATATAAATCAAAATTCTATATCAAATTCGAGATGGCGCGGCATCGGCCGATATAAATCGTCATTTAGAAACAATTGAGAATCACCGTATATGAATTGGATTTTTTGGTGGGCGGAAGGTCTCTATAACTTCGCTAGGCCAACCTATCGGTCTCGTTTGTATGGGCGGTGGTAACGAGCAACAACCGACAAGTGACCTAGTCATGTTTCGGTTTTAGTCTGTGGGTTCACCGGTTTTCAGGCGACTAATGCATCAATTTTGCCGAGGTGGTAGTCTCCTTTCAAGGTGATTTTAAAAATTGATTTTTAAAATCGTATTTATAAAAAAATTTGCTAATCAAAATAAAATAGATTACTGTAAATATGTTCAAAGACATAAAAGAAACATTATATTAAAATAATAATAATTGGCGTTACATGCATGTAGGGATGGGTAAATTTCGTGAAATTTTTCAAGCATTGAAATTTTTCGGAAAAATTTCATTTGGTGTTGAAAATTTCACGTTTGATATGAAAAATATTTTTCTTATAAAAATGTGTATATATGTATGTGTACACTATTCTTAATAATACAATAGTCTGATTTATTAAAAGTTAAATTGTTTTACAATGTATCGAATTAACAAAATTATATAATTTTGGATATTTCTAAAATTATACTAAAAAAAAAACAACGAGGAACATAACAAGAACTTATTCTGGTGAAAATGTTTTTAAAAAAGTGTGTTTATACAATATACTTAATTATTGTCTTGGCAGGACATGAGAGTGTGTCCTTTGACAAATTTTCACATCAGTCTTATCCTAAACTTGCAGCACGGCCACTTCAAGACAAGAAGACAAAACTCATGTCTTGTCATGAGTTTTGTCTTGCTTGAGGTATTGGGTGTAATAAATATGTATATCTCGGTGCCAGCGACATTGCTTAACTTGTTTAAATATTTTAATAAAAGTTTTTAGGAGAAAAAAAGGGAATTACGTGAAAATATACATATATGATAAAGAGGGAACGTGGGAATTGTTAAAAGTAGTCAGTGTAAAGGTTGGAAAATACTATAAGAGAAAGTATGCTATAACGTGGGAATTTTGAAAAAGTATTTCTACATGACAGAAATTGAAAATTCCCACATTTTAAAAAGTGGGAAAAAATATTTTTCACCATTTTTTTATAAAATGGGATATTATTTCCCACTAAAAATCAATTAATCGTCAAATAAGACTTTTTACTTAAAAAAAAAAAGGATTTTTCCCCACTTAAAACAGTTGAAATATTCAATTTCCCCACTATTTCATTAAGTGGGAATTATTCCCACTTTTTCAAAAGTTGCTAATTTTTCCCTACTTTATTTATAGGGTAGATATTTTTCCTCTCTTTTTCATTAAGTGGGAATTTTTCCCCATGGTCACCATCCGTCAGCTAGCAAAAAGTCACGCCACATCGTTTTGACAATTGGCCGTGCTAAGCAGTGCTAAGGCTGATGTTTACTCAAGATTTACTTTTTGCTATTTGTGATATGTAGACGTTTTGTCTTTGGCCTGCGCAAGTATGACCATATTTCCGAAGTAGTTTAAGTATTATTATGCATCATTGATAATATTATATCTATTTAATTTTTAGCGGAAGCAAGGTATCTCCAAAAAGCAAGACTCGGTAACTTTTTTTCTATATAATTTTACGCAATAAAATCCAATTATAATTTAAATAATGAATTTTCATAATATAAAATATATTTACTTAGTACAAAATAATGAAAGTTTTAATACAAATCATTAAAATTCGGAGTTTATTAGAACAAAAATATTTTTCACTTAATTTGAGTTTTGAAATTTTTCATATTTTTCACATATTTTTAATTTCATTGAAATGAAATTTTTCATTGACCCATCCCTACATGCATGCTATTGCCCCCAAAGTTTAAAAGACTGCGTTGCAGCCAATGGAGACCACTATGAATATTTTAAATTGGTTTATATTTATGTATTAAACTAACACACTGTAGTATCCAGCGGAGATTATCCTGTCCTCACCTCACATGGCGACCTTGTTGCGATATTAATTAATTAATTATAAGGTACTAGCTTTTGCCCGCGACTTCGTCCGCGTGGAATAGTGACTTCCGGCAAAAGCTTCGGGCAAAAGGCTTCAAAGATGAAATAATTTCTCCCGTTTTTTACACATTTACCACTATATATTTGCTCCTATTGGTCGTAGCGTGATGTTATATAGCCTATAGCCTTCCTCGATAACTGGACTATCCAACACAAAAAGAATTATTCAATTCGAACCAGTAGTTTCGGAGATTAGCGCGTTCAAACAAACAAACAAACAAACAAACTCTTCAGCTTTATAATATTAGTATAGATATCTGATTTAAAAAAAAACATACGGTGGCCGTGGTTAGCACTTAGACTTAAAAACACTTAGGTCTTTGGTTCAACCCTACTATAGTGCCTCGGAAAGCACGTTAAGCTGTCGGTCTCAGTTTCACTACCAACTTGTGGAACTGTTTATAGATGGGTTATAATGTAGATTCATAACATTGGCTACGACGAAGTGGGATTAAAATCCCCTCCGCTGGGTACCCTGAGGCCGTCTAGGCGTTCTCAGTCACCGTGATGGTATGATGAACGTATGTAAAAAAAAATCCTTAACCGAAAAATATATATTATAATACATATATACTTATAAATTTATTGGTATTTGTTTTTAAAATATTGAGTTACAACTTACAATATTTAATATTATTTATAAGATTAAAATGCAAATTATTATTATTATATATATGTTGTTTTCTACTAGTAACTACTCCATGATTCAGGAGGCTTTGACTATTGCACAGACTAAATACACATACATTCTATTGTTCGTTTGCGTAAATAGTTTATGTTTCCGAACGAAGATGTTCCTATGTAAGTTCACGGTAGACATACTTTACGAGCTACGTCTACGGATCGCAGACTCCGTAACCCGAAACTTCATTATAATTTAGCTGTAGACCTCCAGGGCCAAACCGATTTTTCCCTATGTGGGTGGGTGGTCGGAAAATTTTGGGTAAATTATAAGAAAATTAGGAAAAGTCAAGACACCTCAGTAAAAGTTCCGGAAGGAGAGCTAAATACACGTTATGAGGGTTAGATATTGGTCGCATTCCGACCTCAGCATCGCTGCCACGGATCGCTGGTTTTTTTAGCCCAAGTCGTTTCAGCGCGTGGAAATGTTAGCAATTCAAGTTACCACCAATCGTTCCGCGACCAGAAATTTTAACACGAAAAGTTAGCCGGGCTACTTTTTGACAGATGTTTGTTTACATGTTTAATATCTATCTACAAATTGGAATTTAATTATATATTTTATATATATATATATATATATATTCATATCTGCTTTAGTTTTAAAAGTTCGATTAAACCTAAAAATAAATATGGTGTAACTAAATTCAGCTTTGGTATGTTTAGTTTGAGGTTGTTAATTAAATTAATATTGTGATATTATAAAATTATTGTATTTAAATAATAGTTAATTAAAAAAAAATATTATAGAATGATAAGGTAGTAATATTTTTAATTTCAATTATTTAATTCAAAATAGTGCTTCTTGTTAAAAAGTGGCATCAAAAATCAACAACGATCGTTTCAGAGCTGCATTTTAGCATCGCTAAAAAAATGACATGGCTGTGTTGAAACGGGCGGTCGCGCTGGTTTTTGATGTCACCATGAAAAACTGCCTGCGCTACCGATTGGAACGTAGGGAAAGTTTCATAATAAAAGATATTAAATTTAGATAATTACAAAAAAAATGTTTATATTTTTTTAAGTAGCGTGAAAATTATCAGGCATCTCTATAAAATCCACGAATAGGGTCGAATAATACTTTGTTTCACAGCATTGATCGCTCTTACCAGGTAGGCTAAATTATGCGGTTACAAAATGGGCGGCGACAAAAACGAATTTGAATTACGATTGTTCTTTTTGCTGCTTCAAAATTTCGTGTCCTTCCACAGAAGAAATAGTAGTACAAGAATAGAAGCTCCACTCCGAAAGATCAATTAAATAAATAGCGACTCTTGCACCGACACAATACGGTTCAGTTCAGGTCCACAGCGCTAATGGCCTACATTTATATTCACCTAAAGTTGCCTCTCTTTCTATCGCGTAATTCTTTACTTTTCTGACGACGTTAGGGTTGTCTTCTTTTAAACAAAACCTAGGTTAGGTACTATTAAGTTACTCACGTGTAAAATGTAGACTGAAGGTTGAATCACATATTTTATAACTACCTACAACCTATATTAATCTACCCCTTACTTTATTCTAACTATCTATATCTAAATACACCACATATCTTCCCCATTAGCTAATATCTATACTATTACTAAATATTTATTAACTATATATTATTATTTATATATTGAGGCATAAACTATTGTAGAATGTCCTCTTGGATTGTGACTCTAGCACCAGGAGGTATGCCTAGAATCTCTTCTATTTCCTCAGATGTAGGCACTGGTTGATCATCTGGTACTTCACGTCTTCTCAACTGATTTATATGTCTTGTCACCATAGGGCCATCAACCATTTGCACTATAAATCTAACTGGACCCTTTACTTTTATAATTATTCCCTTTTTCCACTTCTCCCTTCCTGTATAATTTCTTAGCCATACTTTATCCTTGACCATAAATGTTCTTACATTAACCTCTCTATTTTTCTCTATTAACTGTTCCACCTTTATATTTGTTGAATATGGATGCAATATGTCAAATCTTGTTCTAAAACGACGTTTGTTTAAAACTTCAGCAGGTGTTTTTCCTGTGACAGTATTAGGTGTAGTTCTTAACCCAAACAAGAGTCTTGGTAAAATAACACTATAATCTGTAGCATTTGTCTTTTGTAATTTATATTTGACAGTCTGTACAGTTCTCTCAGCTTGGCCGTTACATGAGGGGGTGTATGGTGGTGTTAATATATGTCTCACTCCATTCTGTTTTAAGAAATCCTTGAATTCTTGGGAAGTAAAAGCAGTTCCATTATCAGACACTATCACTTCAGGCAGTCCCTGTTCTGCAAATATATCTCTTAATGCATTTATAGCACACTTACTTGAAGTAGTTGAAACAATTTTTACCTCTGGCCATTTTGAATGGGCATCTATTATAATAAGAAATATTTTATTATGGTATGGTCCCGCAAAATCAATATGTAGTCGTTGCCACACATTTGTTGGTGTTATCCATGAATGTGAAGTACTGGCTGGCATGTTTCTAGTCAACTGGCAAGTTGTGCATCTATCGACCATAGCTTCTATTTCATGATCTAGACCAGGCCACCAAAAGTAACTTCGGGCAATAGATTTTGAAATAACAATGCCATCATGTGTTTCATGTAACGCTTCTAGCATATATTGTCTCATAGGTGGCGGAATAACCACTCTGTTGCCCCATATTATACAATCACAACTTAATGTTAATTCCCTACGTTTTAGCCAATATACTCTGACTGATTCTTCATTAATTTTGTCTGGCCATCCATGTAATATCCAATACTTTATTTTAGACATAATATCATCTTTTGAGGTATACATTGCTATATCCTGCGGTGTATATTGCATAGCACTAGGCATTTCTGACAACAGCAGTATATCTTCACATATATATCTCTCATCTTCTATGCTTGATTCTATAGGCCATCTACTTAATGCATCAGCGTTTCCTATAGTATTTCCACTTCTATATACAAGGTTATAATCATATGAATTCAATTTCAAGGCCCATCGCATCATCCTAGGTGACAGTACCTTCGGTATTGCTTTATTTGGGCTGAAAATCCCTAACGAAGGTTTATGGTCAGTGTATATATCAATGTGTCGACCATACACATATTGATGAAATTTATCCAATCCAAACATGATGGCAGCGGCCTCTTTATCAATCTGAGCATATAAACGCTCATGTCTATTCAATGTACGAGACCCCATGAGTATGGGTCTTTCTGATCCATCATCCATTATATGAGAAAGGACCGCCCCTACTCCATAGTCAGATGCATCACATGTTAAAGTTACAGACCTTTTATTATCAAAGTGAATTAAAGTGTTCTCACTACTGACAGCAATACGAGCCTTGCTGAAAGCTCTTTCTTCAACTTCATTCCATTTCCATATAGCTTTCTTATCCAATAACCGATGAAGGCGGTTCTAAAATGGTTGCCTTGTCTGGTATAAATCTTTCATAAAAATTTAATAAACCTAAAAACGCTTGTAACTCTTTTATATTTTTTGGAGGCTTGGCAGTTCGAATAGCTTCCACCTTTTTATTCGATGGGTGTATACCCCGGTGATCCACAATATAACCCAAAAACTCAACACTATTTGTAGCAATCTTACACTTGGCTTTATTTAGTGTTAACCCAACATTAAGAAGTCTTCTCAGAACTTCTTCTAATCTGCTATCATGTTGACTTTGGGCAGCTCCCGCTACCAAGATATCATCCAATAGAACTGATACATCTTGTATACCAGCGAGAGTTGTAGACATAAGTCTTTGGAAAATTCCTGGAGATGCCTTTAAACCATATGGTAATCTTTTTACTTTAAATAACCCTTTAGGTGTTGTAATTGTTAGGAGCTTAGCTGTCTCATCACAGACACTCAGCTGGGTATATGCTTCCTTCAAATCTAATTTTGTGAATATTCGCCCCCCAGCTAACTCTGACAAGGCTTCATTAATTGTAGGCTGTGGATAGATATCTGACTCTGTAACCAAATTTACCGTCAGTCTATAATCTCCACAGAGACGTATACGCCCATCAGTCTTCATCACTGGTACAATAGGGGTCGCCCAATTTGAGTATGGTACTGGTTCAATAATATTGTTTCTAACCAGCCTATCAATTTCATCACATACTCTATCTCTTATAGCAAACGGAATCGGACAACACCTAAAAAATACTGGATTTGCATCATCCCTTATATTTACTTTAACTGCTGGACCCTTATAAATTCCTAGTTTTTCTGTAAACACATTTTTAAATTTATTTAATAGTGCATCCTCTGTTATCATATTTATACCATCTATCCTGATACCTAAGGATTGAAACCAATTTCTTCCTAATAGACTATGTCCTCTTCCTTTTGCTATCAGCAAGTCAAGGTTATCTTTTAAACCTTTGTATTCAACTAACACTTGAATACTGCCGAGCAACTCTACTTTATTACATGTCCATGTTTGTAAGTTAACTGTGCATTTTTTCAATTTAGGTATGGTATTATTCCAGATTTTTAGCGCTTGCTGTTCTGATACTATTGTATAGATGGATCCCGAATCAATTTCAAAAAGCATAGGTATATTATTAATAAGAATTTCAATACTTACAGGTGGTACCCGATACATAATATTATTTTCATTAATCGCAAACAAACCATTCAGTTTATCTGTATCTTCCACTTCTTGTTCTATTATATTCTTCACATTGGGTTCTTTTTGTCTACACATTTTAGCAAGATGTCCCACTCTGTTACACGAATTGCATCTTGCTCCTATGAATCTACACTTGTGGTACAAATGGCTTCCTCCACATCTATAGCAAAATAATTTCTTTTTTTCTTCTTTTACTACATTTACTTCCATAGGGTCAGCTACACTTTCACTACTGGTACTGGGTATGGCATATGGCATAATGGGTGATTGAATTACTTTCAAGTGTGTGGCTCTCTTTTCTGATTCTAAAGCTATCTCTACAGCAGATTTATAGGTTAAGTTTGACTTACTCAACAATTTATCTTGTATTTTTTTATCATGAACACCACTAACCTATCACGTAAAGTACGTTCTAAATCAGTAAAATTACAAAATCTACTTAATTTTCGCAAAACTGCTATCTATATACTCCGGCATGCTCTCATTTACATTTTGACTTTTTGTGTGAAATTTATAAGATTCAACTATTTCATTTGGCCTTGGACTAAAATGATCATTTAAAACTGTCAAAATATCAGCTAAGGGCACATTGTGTGGATTTTGCGGCACTATTAATGATTTTGCTAATTCATATAAATTATTCCCACATGAAGCATAAAATATCGCCCTTTGCTTTCCTATATCAGTAATATCATTAGCCTCCAGAAAAAACGAAAACCTATCAATGTATATTTCCCAGTCCCCACCACTAAAATTAAACTCTTCAAACTTTGTAGATAAATTCACTGCCATTATTCACCACTATTTAGAATTATATTACACGTATTCGACTATAATAATCACTTAATTATAATAAAAGACCTCGTCGCCACTATTAAGTTACTCACGTGTAAAATGTAGACTGAAGGTTGAATCACATATTTTATAACTACCTACAACTTATATTAATCTACCCCTTACTTTATTCTAACTATCTATATCTAAATACACCACAGGTACTTAGTAGTAAGTACGTAGATCATAAAACAATTTTATTTTAGGATGTCTGCTGCATAGGTATTTTAACCTAAGGAGATACGGAAGCCATGAGGCACACTACATTGTTTTTGAAACTAAATATTGCTTATCGGTGTATAGGCACAAAAGAAATAATAGTAGGTACAAGTAGTATAGGTAGATTTTGTGGAATGATTTAAGTGTGAATAATACCTTTAACGCAAACGAAAACATTTAAGCAGTATCATGATCCGACAAATAAAGACTATGTATAGTCTCCTTTGCATTTATTATGTTACTAATAATGTGATCTATGCAATTATTAAGTCTAGTGGGTTCATTTATATGTAGTTTCATATTATAGTTTTCAATTATTTCAATTAGTTGTTTACAAATTGTAGTTGGTTTTAGTGTATTTATATTTAAGTCTCCTGCAATTATTATATTAGGAAGTTTTCTTTTATTTGTTAATTTAAACAATAAATTATTTAATCCATCAAAACAAAAATTTATATCTGATGTTGGTGTACGATATACAGCAATTATAAATGTTTTCTGCCCAATCAACTCTATACAACAACATTCAAAACATAATTGAGTAGCATACTCTTTTATATCAATACTTTTGAATGGAATTTATTTTTTGAAAGAAAAATTAAGCAGTGTTATGCGTATAACGAAACGCAAAAGATGTATTTAGTGATGGTATGTACTGCTACGATGGATAGTCGATGTTTTTATGACAAAAAACGTATATTGTGCGTAGTTAATTTTTTATTGTTATGTCTATAAATAAATAAAACAACAGGACATATAGGGTAAGGTTGCTAAGAAAAGATACCTTTTATTCGTCTAAACTTATATCAGAGTCAAGAACAACGGAATTATCACTAAATTCATCACCTGAATCTGTGACGGATATTATTATTGATGACTATATTAAAGTGAACTAGATTTATTCTGCGAGTATCGTTAGCGATAAAAATAAATTGCATAACGTCACATCCCTAGTCAACGTCATACAGGCAACTGTCACCCGCACCATCTTCTTCTTCTTCTTTTAAATGATGGCCTCTACTCGCTATGTACGAGTAATTTTGCCAGTGTCAAGTGAGGGTAGAATTAAATAGTTTTTTTATTATAAAGTGAAAGTGGGATAATAGGATGGAAAGGATTAGGGAAAGGACTAGGTTAGAATAAGGAATGGCCACATGACCGTATGCAAACATACGGTATAGTTATGCCAGTGTCATGTGAAGAAGGAAAGAATCTACAGTAAAATGGGTACCGCCATTTTACTGAAGAAATGGATTCGTTGAGATAGCACAAACACTGAGATCACTGCGTAAATACTACACTTCTCACACTAAGATTACTTATGAATGCTTATTCTACAAAATTGGTACACTTTTGCACAATAATATCCTATAAACTTAACTGCGAAAAATATATTAGAAACACACGACTACAGTCTTCGGGCTACCCTCAAGGAAAGCCACCCGCACCATGCTACAGCGCAAATACTATAGATAACTTTAACAAAGGGCAACATTTGGTACATAGGAAAGGTGGCGAATAATGAAAATTCGCATTCTTATAAACATACACACGTTTTGATATTTTTACCTGCCTAATAATAAACTATAGGTAGGCGTGGATTTATTTACCTTTTGAGGTCCTTTGGAAGTATGAAAATCGTGAGGTCCGGGTCCTTGTTACTATTATTTAAGCAACCCAATGTGGCACAACAAGCTTTAGACCTCATTTTAGTTAATATTAAATATTATGCGACGAGGCGCGTTAGTGAGTATCATACAAACGTGTGAATCGGCCGGTTCGCGGCAGCCCACTACGGCAGCACTCAAAAATAAAACCCATCCGTGGGTACGGCCAGGTACTTGTAGCTTTATACCTAAAGCGCGGAGTGGAACACCCCTGGGCCGTGTTCGGAAACTTAACACTTTAACACTGGGTAGTGTCACAGAGTGCGATAAAATTTTTGAAAAATGCTTAGAGAACAAGAGATGCATATAGTTTAGTGACATTACCCAGTGTTAAAGTGTTACCCCCGTATTCTAAGACGATTCCTTAACTACACTCTTCACTCAAGGAGCGTCTGTCTCAACTTGCTTTTTATAGTTGACATTTGGTGGAAAGAGACAAACGTTCCTTGAGTGTAAAGTGGAGTTAAGGATACGTCTTAGAATACGGGGATTAGTTTCCGAACACGGCCATGGTCCTACTAAAAATAGTTTTTTTTTCAAAATACCAATACCAAGGGGCAGAAAACGGTGGTAAATGTTTTTTTAGAAAAGTTAATATCTCGAGAATGGATGGTGCTAGACTTAAACTTTGGTATTCTTCTTTGAAAATAAATGGTTAGGTGTTCACCATTTAAAAAAAAACATTTCGGGACTAAGCGAGGGGGGAAAAGGTGGTAATTTTTCTAACTGTGTTACATCTTCGGAACGACAGATGTTACAACAGTGAAACTTTGTATCTAAACTCTTCTTATAAAACTGTAATATATGAATTTCACATGTTATTAATTTTTAATAGGGGAAGATGGGGCAAAAATATGGGACTTTTTTGTAATATAACAGGACTCATGAAACTTTCTAAGTACCTATACTCTCCTTCCAATCGCAATGGTCTAATTACGAAAGTTTATCATCATATTTATTTACTAGCTTATCCGAACTTTAACCGTTACGCAGCGTACGCCCTCAAAGACAATTTTTTCCCCGTTTTTGCCAAATTTGTCATTGTTACTCCGCTGTTATTGGTCGTAGCGTGGTGTTATGTAGCTTATAGCTTTCCTCGATAAATGGGCTATCCAACACTAAAATATTCAATTCGAAAGAGTACTTCCTAAGATTATTTCGTTAAACAAAACTCTTCAGCTTTATAATATTAGTATAGATTTATTTTATTTAAACACTTTATTGCACAGAAAACAAAAGTTATGTTCAATGTGTTAGGCCAGCCATTCCCAAACAACGGGTCGCGCGCGGTGTCTCGCAGTTGTAGGGCACGTATTATTTATTAACAACAAATAAATATAATATTACAGAATAGGTGCTTTAATTCAGGCAATTAAGTCATTAATTTAAATCAGTTTTCTAACAATATTATATAATAAATAAAAATGAAAACCAGCAGGTATTCATATATGTATATTTTACCTTTGTACATACCAGTATAGGTACCTACTTAACTTTTTAGGTCGTCAGTGGGTTACGAATAGGGCTTGCATTCGATTATACGTATAATAATGATTTTAGGTTACTATCTAGGTTATAATATATATACGCGGTAGCAGAGTTGGTTAGACCTTGGACATAAAAACACTAAGGTCCCTGGTTCGAATCCCGGTGTGTACCAATGAGTTTTTAATTTAAAAATTTATGTACATTTGTTTGACAACACCACTATAGTGCCTCGGAGAGCACGTTAAGCTGTCGGTCCCGGTTTCACTATACTTGTGAAACCTTAAAAAACTAAGTTTATAGATGGGTTATTGAGTCTATCCAAAACATCGCGACGAGCTAGCCACTTGTTCGGTGTAGACTCATACCATCGGCTACGACGAGGTGGGATTAAAACCCCTCCGCTGGGTACGCTGGAGCCGTCTAGGCGGACTCGGGCGCCGTAAGGCACCCGTGATGATATGTATATGTGTGTAGGTTACTATCAGAATGTAGTTGTTGGAGTAGTGTAGCAAATTTATACAAAAAAAATACTTATTCGAATGAGATGGATGAGCTTCTATGTTTTTTACGAAGTTTTCGATTCTCTAGCAATGTCAAGTTTATTTCTATACTTGGTTATTATTGCTATTACAGCAGAAAATCCACTTTCCCACAAATATGTACTGGAAAATGGCAAGTACAATTGAAGCAATTTTGCGACAAATTAAAAAATATATTTGACCCAATAGCCATACTAGTGACCCACGCCCCCCTTTGCGGCTCTCTGCGCCCCCAGGTTGGACACCCCTGTTCTAAACCCTAAAAACGTCACCGTTTTGAGTCAGATTTCTATGTACGTATAAGAAATTAAAGTTTTTAATCGTGTCTGATAAAATAATATGAAACGGAATAAAACATCATATTATTATTGTGAGACAATGTTCTTAGCTATCGATGGATTCTTCGTGCGGGTGCCGCCGGCCGGGTCCATCGCGTGGTTGGGGAGCAGAGGAGTGAACTGCGGTGTTCCCGGACTTGAGACTGCGAAACAGGGTATAAGGCCTTTCCGAATTCAACTCTGTTCACTACCTACCCTCTTAACCCAACCAAATACTAAATGATCCTGCCAGCGTCATCTTGGAAACACGTTTCATAAAAGTTTCGATGGTAGATCTTGGAAAGCCAAAATCTTTAATAGATGATGCATGATGATGCCTTGCAGGAATTTCTCTTGCACCGACTTCCATTGAATAAAGTTGAGTTTTAAAACAGTTTCCAGTTATTTCAATTGTGAGATCGTAATTATTTAACTTGATGGTGTGGTTCTTAGGAATGTTTATTTCCCACTAAACGGTAAGTTCAACAAGTATTACTTTCTTTAAGCACCGAGTATACTAGTATGCTTGGTCTATAGACTGAAAGTTCTAGTTCGTCCGGAAATTTATAATGAATTTAAATGTTTCCATGACTATTTTCCAGTCTGATGCTTTGTCTAGGATTGAGACAGGTTTACTTAAATTTTTCTTGAGTTATCCTTCCATTACAAAAGTAGTTATTCGTTCATTAGTCGATAATCCTTTTCCGGGGTCTTACCAAAGAGCCGATCGAGAATTGAATCGAAATACCCATCGAAAGCCAAATATATGGGATTTGACGTTTCTTGTTGATCCGGCTCATAGAGTAAAATTCCTATACATGTTTATCGATCGCTGCGGCGATGCTGGCTCTAGCAATACTGAGTTACCTACAACTTTACGAGTAATTTCGAAAACTTTATCGTGTCAGTACGACTAATAGCCTTTTTCGAGCAGAGTCTTGCACACAACAAGTTTATGTCTGACAGTCCCTACAGCGTCACCACACAATGTACATGTCTGATCTGTTGCTTTGAATGTTGCAGAGTAATCTGGTCAGGTGGGGATATATGAAAAGCGTTAACATATAACTTTATAAGTGACGGAGACCATCCTCCTTTTGCTGGCCATAAAATATTTATTGAATTCAAGTCTTCACCTTGTCTAAATATTAACGGTTAAGTAATTTGTTTTTTAATTCTCTATCCATCGGTATAAGTTTTGTAATGATCAATGATTTTTAATTCTCTGTCCATCGGTATAAGTTTTGTAATGATCAATGATTTAGTTTAAACCTCTTGATATTTTAGTTATTTTCAATCAAGCATTGTTTATTATATTTTTAACAATAGTATTATGAAATTATATTAAAACTTTTAACTAGCGTTTTGTACTGGAAAGTCCACTTCATATCACTGTATTTTTTTTATTTATCCTCCATCTTTGGTTTTGGTTAGATAGAGATTGAAAAACACGAAAAGCGTTAAAAATCGCCATAATTGGCTGGAAACCCCTTGAAACTCCAAATAAGAAATGTTGGTTATTTCACAGAAACGATATCTAAACCTAAGTTTTTATTTCGCCGTATTGTAATAAGACGGACTTCAGTCCCTCAGGATAATAGTAGGAGGTATGTTCTGTATGATTGTGTATTAACAAATTGCAAATATTTATTGGATCAGTGCCATCACCCTAATAATAATCTCATATTAACTATTATGGACTATGATTTTTGTTTGTTATAAACACCAGTGGCGTGCAGTCCATATAGGCACAAAGGCACTGCCTACCCCAGAAATTTGGTAATAAAATCATATTAAAAACATATTATATTTTGTTATATTGACACTTTGTATTTCAAAAAGCGCCATCTATAGTTTTTTTGTGGTACTATCATCATATGGTACTAGCGCCATCTATCGCTATTTTTTTGTACTATTATTCTCCGTATTATTTTTGGTTGCCTAAGTTTTCCTTACAATTTTTCAATTATTATTATTATTGGATTATGCTAAATGTATGACAGAGTTAGGCACTGCCTTTGTACCTCAAACAATCAAATATTTGTGATAAATTAAAATCCAATAGGACTAGGAGCGCAGAAACTGTAGGTAGCAAGTCGTTAGGCACACGGTATTAATGAAAGAACGATAACTTCTCTGTACAAAACTGTTGAGAAGTACCAGGAGCGCAGGAGTCCTTAGCGGTACAAATAGGAAACTATACTGTGTCCTGCTCACATGACGCGTGCAGAGCGAGATCGCATGCATCTGGGTGGAGCTTGAAGTCGTGAGTTATTAATATTATCCTACTAATTTGCAATGTTACGTAATTCTAATCAAATTTACCTAATGTTTTGATATTTTTCTTTTGTCATTTATTATTATTTTAATAAGGTAGATATTGTTTTTTTGTCACTTTCGCATTCTTTAGTCGCGTTACTTGTACTATTATTTCTTCTGTGAGAGGTTTATGGTAATGTTTTTAATTTGTTTGTGCAGAACCTTTTAATTATAATAAGTAATGGCTTTTTATCGCAAATTTCGCAAAATATATCATTGTAGACTACGTTGTGATTTTTTAAACATTTAAAATTGCTAAAATCTCATTTCTTTGGTATGTTACTATAAATTATGCCTATCTTATACTAAAACCCTGTGCACGCCACTGATAAACACCCAGTGCGAGTAGTGTGATAGAGTTAGGAGCCCTGCACTATAATATTAATAATGACAAAATATAGTTTACCTGATTAGTCATAGCCGGTACCGGCGCTAGCCCCATCTGATTCTGTCCTTGTTGCAGGAAGTGATTGGTGCCAGGAGTGAGAATCCCCGCCTGGCTCAGATACATGAGATGTTCTGCATTCTTGTTCATTCCATTCATTGCTTGCATCTGTGTGGCCTGGTGATGCTGATGCACATCATACAAGCCCTGCTGCCCCAGCGGAGGTGCATTCTGCATTCCCAGTTGGGGCATCATCATTGCATTACTCTGCATAGCCATATTATTCCCGAGTGCATGGTTCTGAAGCGGCAGCTGGGCGTGGACCATGTTGGTTTGCATGTGAGCGGGATGAGTTCCTATCACTGAAGAATTTATAGTCAGGGTGCCAACAGATGATGCTATTGATTGGTTCAACATGGGCTGGTTTAGTTGGCTGTTCTTCATAGGTACCGTGTGATTCTGATGCATATTATTCATTGTCATTGGTATAGCATTTTTCCATTTGTCTTGACTCTGAAAATAAAGTAATAAGGTAATTGATCTGTTTGCAATACTCAAGCCACTGTTTTAAACGGTCTCAAGGTACCCAAGCGGAGGGATTAACCTGTTTAAGTAATATTGGTGAAATTAGAAATTAAGCAATCCTTTTGGTGGAGAGTTCAATTCAATTCAATTCAATTCTTTATTTCAGTAATTAGGCTTATATATTTAGCACTTTTACCAGTCATAATAACACAATAAAATACCTACATTATCTTATACACTTGTATGTAGTACTATTTACATAATATTATAAGCTTGGAATACTGGGCAGCACATTGCAGTAAATCAGTATGTAAATATACAGAGAATAATTTATAAAATAAACAAAGCTTAAACTATTAGCTGCTGTATAGAGGCATTGTCCAAAATGTAAACCTAGGTATAACTAGGAATATAAAAATAATAATAACACCTAACCCACATAAAAACAGTACCTAGGTACAAAACACAATATAAATGTCCGGTAACTTATGTAAAGGGCATTATTAAATTTTCACAGTCAAATTACTAAAATAATAAATCAAAATAAATAATAATAAACTAAAATAGTAAAGTAAATGTCTACATAAAATAAATGTCAAAAAGTAATAGTTTTTTCATTATACTGTCACCATTAATTAAAATATGTAAAGATTTACATGAAATAAATGATTTTGAATATTAATATAATATAATAAATGTCAACAATAAATAAGACTAATAATAATAAATGTCAACAATAAATAAAACTAATAATAATAAATGTCAATAATAAAATAAAAATATGTGTCGACAATAGATGATAATTAAACGTAATAAATAGGTATAAACAAATGTCAATAATAATAAAAATTCAAATAAAAAAAATGTCAGTAACATGATTAATAAAAATAATTTAAATATAATTTAATTACCTATATAATATAATAATGTCATAAACTTTACTTTACCACGCGCCTTTGTCATTTAGGTACTCTGTAATGGTATAATAGCCCTTTTTCATTAAATGTCTTTTAATATGCGATTTAAATATCTTTACAGGTAGATTTATTACATCTTCAGGTACTTTATTAAAGAACCTTGTACATTGGCCTACAAATGAGCGATTCACTTTACTTAACCTATTTGCTGTTACAATAAGTTTATTCTTATTTCTTGTGTTACGGTCATGATAATCAGAATTTTTTGGGAATGAATGGATGTTTTTACGAATATACATAATGTTATCATAAATATATTGGGAGGCTACTGTTAAAATATTTATTTCTCTAAATTTCTGTCGAAGAGTTACGCGACATCCTATGTTATAAATATACCGTACAGCTCTTTTTTGTAATATAAATACAGACTCAATGTCTGCAGCATTTCCCCATAGGAGAATACCGTAAGATAATAGGCTATGGAAGTAACTAAAGTAAACTAACCTAGCTGTATCTACATTTGTTAGTAGACGAATTTTTTTAACAGCATAAGCAGCAGAGCTTAATTTATTGCACAGAGTGTTTATATGAGGACCCCATTGCAGTTTAGAATCCACAGTTATACCCAAAAAAACTGTGCTATCTGTTAACTCCAAAGCTTCGTTATTCAATAATATTTTTGTTTCCAGTTGCTTTACGTTTGGTAATACGAATTTAATGCACTTTGTTTTTTTTGCATTCAATACAAGATTGTTGACGTTGAACCAGTTTGAAACTTGGGATAATGCACAGTTTACATCATCAAAATTATTCTTATTACGATCAACCTTAAAAATTAATGATGTATCGTCAGCAAATAAAACTACTTCATGTTTGTTAACTACATAAGGTAGGTCATTAACATAGACCAGGAACAGAAATGGTCCTAATATAGAACCCTGTGGAACACCCATAACAACTGATGCTCCATCAGACTCTACTCGGTTAATGACCACTTTCTGTATCCGATTGGAAAGGTAAGATGCTATTACTTCCAAAGATTTATTTTTTATGCCATAATGTTCCAATTTTTGCAACAAAATACTATGTGAGACACAATCAAAAGCTTTGGAGAGATCACAAAAAACTCCAATAGCATTTTGTTTTTGTTCCCAAGCCTCAAAAATGTGTCTAACAAGACTATTTCCCGCATCAGTTGTAGATCGATCCTTGGTAAAGCCAAACTGATTAGGGTGTAACAACATATGTTCAGAAAAATGCGCTAACATTTGATTAAGCATAATTTTTTCAAATATTTTGCTACAAGCTGGTAAGATAGATATTGGCCTGTAGTTATTTGGTTCATAAGATGTACCAGATTTAAAAAGGGGGATAACTTTACTTAATTTCATAAGATCAGGAAATATGCCTTCGCTTATGGATTTATTATAAATTAGAGCAAGATATGGTGCAATAATATCAATTATTGACCCCAAAAGTGATACCGAAAGCCCCCAGAGGTCTTCAGTTTTTTTTAAGTTTAGGCTTTTAAAAGACTTACAAATAACATCAGTGGTTATTGAATTAAACTTAAAAATAGTTGTACACTTCGTAACATTTGCTTGCAAAATTGAACGAGCCATATCAGGCGATGATACTAGCAACTTGGTTGTTTCACTGGGTATTTTACTAAAAAAAATATTAAACTCTTTAGCTATTTCAAAATCTGTATCTATTGATTTATTGTCGATTTTTAGCTTAAAGTTAATGTCCCTTTTATTTCTTACCTTCCGTGTTTCATTATTAATTATTTCCCAAGTTGTTTTAATTTTATCATTTGATTTTTTTATTTTAGTACTTATATAATTACATTTTGCTATTAGACATACCTTTTTAAATATTTTGGAATATGTTTGGACATAATTGTGGAAAACAGTATCGATGGAAATCTTTTTGAGGCCATAAAGTTCATACAGTTTTATTCTGCTGGTACGAATACCAGGCGTTGCCCAATCACAAAATTTAGGCTTAAAGTTACTATTAAACGTTTTAGTTGTAAATATAATATTGAATTCCCTTTGTATAAGATTCAAAAGTGCATTATATAATATGTTGGGATCGTTGTTAAGAAAAGGTAAAGTGGTAATTTTTTCTTCAATTACATCTCTAAACTGCTTAATGCGTTTTATAGAAATAGGTCTTACTACTATTTCTTTTGAGCCATTGTAATAGTAGCCACTAAAAGTGGCTCTGTTGCCACAATGATCAGAAGTTAAATGGGAAATTATAGATTTTTCTAATGGTTCACAATCACTAAATATATTATCAATGCAAGTAGCTGACCCAATAGTTATCCTGGTTGGTTCTAAAAATAAATTATTTAAATTATGCGATTTGAACAAACATATCAATCTATCTGAAGTAGAAGATTTGTCTAAAAGATCAATGTTAAAGTCGCCACATATAACTAAATATTTGCTTGATTTAGAGAGTTTATCAAGAATATCCTCCATAACACGTTCAAATGAATCATAGCTTGCTATTGGTGGTCTATAAACACTAACTACAATGTGCCGCTCCAGTTCTATACAAGCAATTTCGATAATTCTTTCAATAGAGAGTGCGGCGATGTCCTTTCGTTCTTTACTTTTAATATCATTTTTAACAATAATCATACTACCACCGCATTTGTAAGTCTCTCTAGTGAATGAACTTACAATGTTATGATAAGGAAAATTTATAATTAGTTCATGTTCTTTTAGCCAGTACTCACGTAACGCAGTGAGAACGTTAAAACAAAACTCGCACTGCCTCTTGTCACAAACTAAGCTTCTAGGCTTGTACTATGTGTACCAGAAACAACGATATAATACATATTATATATACAACGCCGAAGGCGCCTTCGCTACCACTAGTCTAAGCAGGGTTGATAACTATACCTATGTTCTTGACTTAAAGGGTAAGCTCCTACTAATTCCGGCGCTTTCGACTTATGTGTAGGTTTGATATATTTGAGTGAATATTAACAGATTTCCAAAAAAAACTGTCTGTTTCATTCGACGAAAATATAGAGCCTAACCCTTCTCGCGCTTGTCATAACTCCACAATTTTTTATTACTGGATAAAGTTGTGTTGTATTTGAATAATCCTTATTTTGATTAATCAATTTTTGTTTTACTTTTAGTATATTTAAATTTTAAACCTTTTTTTTAAACATCTAATAATAAAACTATTTTAACATTTAAGTGAATACTGTGGAGCTATGATATAGGGGTTTCAGCAAAGTATTTTGAACGATTAAACTAAGATCGGCTGTAGGAACTTTTATGGAAAGCATATCCAAGACAGATTTGACACAATCATAGGTATAGTATTTGGTGGGTAGAGAGTACTGAATACAGTTAAGTGGTAAAATTCACAATAGACGAAGGGCTTCCCTGGCCTCACTCCTCAGATCGCACCAAGAATCCATGACTAGCCATTGTCTCTCTCTTTCTTCTCATTATATATGCATCCTGCGATGTTAAATATAAAGAATGTATTTTACATTACTAAAATTGTATTATATAAATTTATAATTTGTTTTACTAATGCATGGTTTTATCCATCAATTTTGGTTTTTAACTGATAAACTATAGCAAAGTTCATGCCTAGTTTGTGCAATCAATAAACTCTCAATTCATACAACTTTTGTAAGCAATTTGTCCATTTGAAAATTGGTTTCTTTCTTTAAATACATTTTTTTTTCTTTATTACACAAAAGCTTAATACTATTGTACATAAGAAACCTTAATGCCTTTGGCATTATCTACCAGCTAATCTTTTTTTTATATCCATTGGGTCAAGACTGCAACACAGGGACACAGCCCAATATACAAGGTTACAGTATGTAAGACTTTCGAAGATTTGTTTTTCTTTACAGATGGTCATTTTTAGTGTTTACATGGGAGCATTTCATGTTATTATTTATTTACTGGTTGTAAACAAACTTAGAGTCTGTGTATAGGGACTAGTTATATAATTTTATGAAGACAAGACAGTACGTATGTAGTTTATGTATTTTGTTTTTTTTTAGATTATTCTCTTATCCCCCCTATGCAACCCTATATTAAAATCTTCACTCTCCTAAAGGTTAGCTGGTAGATAATGCCTAAAGTGTTAATCTCACCTTTGTTATTATTATTATTGAGTAATAGGCGAGAAGCAGATTGCTGATATGCCTATATCAATCATTAGTGTACTATAGTGTTTGTTTTATAACTATTTAATTAACTAGTGGTTAACAACTTGTCATCTTTACTTGACAAATCTTTTTGTGCAATAAAGATTTGAATAAATAAATAAGGTATTATTATTTTAATGTTGATGAAAGCAAAAATTTTCTGTTTTGGGCAATTATTTTTTTGTCTTGAAAAAAAACCCCTAACAAAGAAAGATTAATATATATTTTTATTTATTAAACTTTATTGCATAATACAAAGGCGGACTTAATGCCGTTGGGCATTATCTGACAGTCAAACCTTCAGGACATTAGAACATTAAGTTTAGGTAGTGTGCAATACAATTTATTTATTTATTTATATTTATAAATAAATACATATATACCCATATGCTTTACATATACAAGTATTATACACATATAATATACTACATATCATACAATATACATATTAATATATAAACAGTATAATGACTAATTCGACAGTTGTTGGGATTTATTTACAAATTTATTCATAAACCATTTTCTTAAAAATAAATATATTTGGAGCATTTCTTATAACAAGATGCAGTTTGTTCCACAAGTTAGCGGCTACTACACTGAAGGAATTGGAAATAAAACTCAAGCGATGGGAGGGAATAGAAAGAACAGAGTTATGAGAGGAGCGGAGAGATTTGTCATGAAAGGAAAAAAGGTACGTAAATTTGACTTTGAGATACTGCGGTGTCGCAGGTTCCTTCAACACAGAAAATAACAGACATAGAATTCTGAGGTTCCTACGATAGCGTATTGGTAACCACCCCAATTTAGCACGATACTCCGAAATGTGGTCGTACTTACGCAAACAGAAGATGAACCGAAGACTGACTACTTTTGTAAAGGAGGGATTTACTTAACATTACAAGATTCCAGACGAACTAGCAGTTTCAGCCTATAGACCAGACATACTGATGTACTCTCGGTGCTTGAAGAAAGTAATACTTATAGAACTCACCAATCCGTGGGAAACAAACATACCTAAGGACCACAACATCAAGTCGAACAAATATTTTGATCTCACAAACGAAATTACTAGAAACGGATTTAAAACTCAACTTTATGCAGTGGAAGTTGTTGCAAGAGGAATTCCAGCAAAGTCTTTGCACTGTCTATTGAAGGATCTTGGCCTTCCGAGAACAGCCGTCGGAACTTTTATGGAGCGTGTTTCCAGGATGGCGCTAACAGGATCATATAATATTTGGTTGAGTAGAGAGGGTAGTGAACACAGTGCAGGTGAGAGTTCAAAAGGCCTTTAAACCTACTTCGCGGTCTCAAGTCCGGGAACGCTGAAGTTCATTCCCCTGCCTTTTAACCATGCGATGTACCGGCACCCGCACGGTGAATCCATGGTTTGCTAAGAACATTGTCTCTCTCTCTCTCACGAGTTAAGTAAACGATCCATCTTGTTGAGTAGCACTTCATTGAGTTCTACACTACATACATCGCCATAGTCGAGGATAGGAAGAAGAAGGCTCTGGGTGAGGGTTATTTTAGCTTTTAGTGGCAAGAAATTTTTATGTTTATTGAGAGAGTGCAATGAAGCATATATCTTACGACTGACATTACTGACCTGAGTGACCCAATCCAGATTTGTATCAAGATAAACACCCAGGTTCTTAACATTACTACAATACGTTATAGGGACGCTGTCATACCGAACAAGATCTGCAGTGTTTAAATCGATTTTACCAAGAAGTCGGGAACTCCAGATAATGATAGATTGACACTTATTCGGATTGACAACGATCCCAAAACGAGAAGACCAGAAGCGTATGTTATCGAGATCAGAATTCAGCCAAGCTATTGCACTGTTAAGTGTGCTGATATCCGTCCGCACATAGAGTTGCAAGTCATCTGAGTATATACAATAAATGACAAAAATATTATTTTAATTCTGTAAAAATGTAACAGCAATTTAGTATTACTGGAAGTGCAAAAGTTCAATTTGTATGGAGAATGCAGACTTCGCAATTATAAATGTCCTTAATGGACGGGGAGACAATGCTCATAGCTATCAATGTGACCCTTTAACTGTTAGTAAACAGAGCTAACAAATCAATAAGGATGGGCGTTAGATATTTTATAGAGGTATGTGACTCCTACCTGTTGATAACACCTACATAAGTTAGAGCCAAGAATGGCTATGACCAATACATTTTTATTATATTGCAATGGCATGTACTTTGTATCTACCTATTGGTAAGCAGACATACCAAGTCCATGGGGATGCCCAAAATACATTTTTTAACAAATTATGATGATGAAATTATGTGAAACTGGGACTGACAGAAAAACTCTTTGGTATAATTTCTACATCTGACCCTAATAAAAGCATATACATAATCACATCTTCATTATCACAAAAAAAAACTCATCGTGGCACCAAAATTTCAAAAATGTCAAATTTATTGAATAAATTTTAACAATTGCTATTGCTTAGCCGATGCTCCGGACTATCAAACTGCATATGAAAAAACTAAAATTTTACAGTTCCAAGCAATGGCTCAGGTTAAGCAAAGACTGTATGTAGAGTATTACTAGTCTTTCATTTCAAAAGGAGCCAGTAATAATTTACTAAGGTTAACTGTTTCTAAGAGCATTCATATTGTTTTGAACTTCAAAGACCTAAGGAGTAAGTCAATGGTTGTAAATTTGTAATTATGTCAATATTGGAAAAAAATGTCTATAATATATTTAAATTAGGAAATAGAGAACAATATTTTCCTATTTACCTACTCACTGCTAAATTTTTCTCCAAGGTTTGACTGGTAGAGATTGCCTAGCGGCATTTAGTCCACCTAGGCATTTAGTCCACCTTTGTACTGTGTCCAATGAAGTTTTTAAATAAAATAAAAACTTATAGCAACAAATTTAGTGGATGTAAAAGGGTTGAGCTTATTAGACAATTTATTTTATTTATAAATATACCTACCTACTATTTTGTAGCAATACCAAAGAGATAATTTTGTTATCGTATCCAGATTTGTAAGTTAGCATAGAAAAACAAACAAACCTGAACAACGGTCTCGTCTCCGACGGCCCAGAACTGCTTGGGCGCTAGTGAAGGCAGTTCCTCGGGATGCTCTCGCTGGAAGGCGTAGTGCACCGAGGCGTCGTCCTGCGAGCGTGCCTGAGGACCGCGATGAGCCTCCGCCGCCTCTTCCGCCACGGACCCTGGCCACTTCATTGGGCTACCGTGGGGTTCGACCATTCAAGTCTTCTTTGTCTTCGAACACAAATACTCTATTATCGCGAACCTTTATGCTCTATTTTACAATGTTTCCTTTTGTATCATTTGTTTTTAATTAACAGAAACTTATGTACACAAAACATTTCAGCGTTCCTTCTCGTCCTTTTGTCCGTCGTTAAGATACAAAACGACAGGACGACAGCCGCTAGTTATTACAAAACAACACTTTCGATTGTATTTATTGCGCCTCTCTTGCTATTTTATACTCGATTTGCCGAGTAAATAGTTGTTGTTTCCAATATTTTTACTTCATTCAAATATTGATAGCTTATTTATGGTCGTTTTGTTACTACACACAATCGGCATCGAAAATAAATCGAAAAACACCCAAAATAATAAACTATTCACACAAATAATAAGAAAATCATCACAAATATAATTACGTTATTTACAAAAAACTATTTACAATGTACAATTTGATATATTTACACGGTTATGCCATCGGTTAACACAGATATTTTCTGATGTAGAAAAGGCGACAAACATTATTCAGTGACTGTCCGCCATATCGGTTAATGGAGGATGCGCGCGCAATTGGCATCACTCAATATAAACATACGTATAAACAATTTTTGTATTTCAAGATGTAACTATTCAATTGGCATAAAAATAAAATAAATAAATAAAATAGCTTATTAAAATGATGCTACATGTGTATTTTTATAAATTTCCTTAAAATCTATTGGCTTTAGTATGAAAAAATAATATTTCGAATAAGATATTCAAAATCAGCGCCATTTCTCTGAAAAACGACAACAATATACTCTATGGATTTATATTTTTATATAGGCAAAAGTATATAAGTATTCGGTGTTATGCTATGCACCGAATACTTATATACTTTTGCCGACTGGCAGCGATTTTCTATTAGACATGCGTCTGATTATAAAATAATAATGGTGCTAAAGCCTTTTAATTAATAAAATAACGTTTAAAAACATGAAATAATATATTTTATACTTTTTACAAATTGTAAATAAAAATAACACACGAAAACAGTCACTTGTTTTTTTACTGTCATAAATTAAGAAACAATAATTTCCAGCCAGTCGCTACACTACTCCCCCACCAGTCTTTGCGGTGGTTTTACTACTCTACCAAAGCGGGTAAGCTGCGGTGGTACAGTTTGTGAAATGACTGGTAATGGATTAGATGATTTTAATTGAAAATTATTATTAGGGAAAGGTTTATTAGAAGAGACTGTTTCATTACTATCATCCATATTGGCAATAAATGCAGGTTTTAATCTATCAATTGAAATAGCCTTATGCTTACTTTTGACATTAACAATATAAATTTTATTTGACTTTCTTTTGACTATTGGAAATGGTCCGGTATAAGGTTGTTGTAATGCTGCACGAACACCATCAAAACGAACAAATACATGTGAACACTTATCCAGTTCTTTAAAAATAAAAGTATCTTTACTACCATGTTGTGAAGTTTCCACTGGTTTAAGCTCCTGCATATGTCTCCTTAACTGTTCGACAAAGGTTGCAGGATCAACCTCTTGATGTGAAGGTGAGAAAAAATCACCAGGTAATTTTAAAGGTGTACCATAAACTAATTCAGCTGGTGTGGCACTAATATCTTCTTTTAACGAAGACCTTAAACCAAGTAACACTGTGGGTAGAATGTCAACCCAATGAGGTGTAGAATGACATTTAATAGCTGCTTTAAATGTTCTATGAAAACGTTCTATTAAACCATTTGAACATGGGTGGTATGGGGTAGTTCTAATGTGTTTACAACCTAATAAATTGCACAAAGCTCGAAAAAGAGACGACTCAAATTGACGCCCTTGATCTGTAGTAATTTTGGATGGAACACCGAATCTACTTATCCAATTCTCATATAATGCTCTAGCTACAGTTTCAGCAGTTATATCTGAGATAGGGATTGCTTCGGGCCATCTAGAAAATCTGTCGATACACGTTAGACAATATGTAAATCCACGTGACGATGGTAATGGACCTATTATATCAATATTAATATGACTAAACCTATCACTTGGTATTACAATTTTTTCAGTTACACTTTTAACATGTCTACTAACTTTAGATTTTTGACAATATATACAAGATCTAGCCCAATTTCTACAATCTTTGTTAATGGAAGGCCAAATAAATTTTGATCGCATTAACTTTGTTGTTGCTCTAATACTAGGATGACAAATATTATGTACAGATTCAAAAATTTTAAGTCTAAATGATAGTGGAATATAAGGCCTTTCAAATTTCGTAGAGATATCACAATATAGTGGAATGTTATTTGGGGGAATAAATACTTGAATAAATTTTAATGAATTATTACCATATATGAGTGATTTTAATTCTGAATCATTGGTTTGTATCTTGCTAATGGCTTCATAGTCTATATTACTTTTAAGAGATATCGTACAAAGACGAGACAGTGTGTCCGCGACAACATTATCTGTCCCTGCAATATGTTTAATATCCGTAGTAAATTGTCCGATAAAATCTAAATGGCGGAGTTGACGAGGAGATGCTTTCTCCGAACTTTGTTGAAAAGCAAAAGTTAGCGGTTTATGATCAGTAAATAATGTAAATTGCCGACCTTCTAGCATATATTTAAAATGTTTAACAGCTGAATAGGCAGCTAAAAGTTCTCTATCATACGCACTGTATTTTTTTTGAGTATCGTTAAGTTTTAAAGAATAAAAACCTAATGGTTGCCAAATATTATTACACATTTGTTGAATACAAGCACCTATAGCAACATCTGATGCATCAACCATTAGGGCTAAACTTGCATTTACTGAGGGATGTGACAAAATAGTGGCATTAGCTAAATCATCTTTGCATTTTGTGAAAGCATTTAAAGTATCCGGATTCCTGTCAATGATACGTTTATCGTTTTTACAAGAGTTTTTAAGATATGTAAGTAAAGGCAATTGTGTAGTAGCAGCATGTGGAATATATTTTCTATAGAAATTTATCATTGCCAAAAAACGGCGTAACTCCTCTACAGTATTTGGTTGTTTAAAGTTAATTATTTCTGATACTTTTTTAGGAAGCGGTTTAGTGCCATTTTTTGTAACGGAATAACCTAAAAAATCTACTTCTTCAAGTGCAAAAAAACTTTTATCAGTATTAATAATAATATTATATTTACATAAACGTTGAAATAATGATTCTAAGTGTTGTAAATGTTCATCTAAAGAATGAGAAGCAATTAAAATATCGTCAATATAAACAAAACAAAAATCTAAACCCCGTACAACATCATGTATAAATCGCTGAAAGGTTTGTGCAGCATTACATAACCCAAACGGCATAAGAGGAAACTCAAAAAGCCCAAATGGGGTAATTATAGCTGTCTTCTCTATGTCAGATGGTAATACAGGAATGTGATGATAGGCTCTAACTAAATCGATTTTACTGAATATTGTTTTTTCAGATAATGAAGCAGTAAAGTCCTGGATATGAGGAATAGGGTAGCGATCTGGAATAGTCACAGCATTAAGACGCCTATAATCCCCGCAAGGACGCCAATCTCCATTACTTTTCCGAACCATGTGTAAGGGATTTGCCCAAGAGCTCTTCGAAGGGCGGCAAATACCTTGCTCAAGCATATAGTCAAACTCTCTCTTGGCTATTGCTAATTTGTCAGGTGCTAATCTTCTAGCCTTAGCGAAAACTGGATGTCCTTTAGTTTCTATATGATGATAAATATTGTGTTTAATATCTACTTTAGTGCCTTGTGGTATTGTAATTGCCTTGTACTTATTTAGTAATGAGAAACAATGCGAATTTTGAGCGATGGTCGAAATTGATGTAGATGAACCTTGGAAACTAGATCCATATGATCGTAAATTTGTCTTTTTGTCAATAACACATTTATCTTCAATATCAATTAGAAGTCCAAAATTATTTAAAAAATCAGCTCCAATTATAGCTTTTGGTACAGAAGCAATAATAAAATTCCACTTAAAGCATTTTCTTAATCCTAAATCCACATGTACTAATCGGTTACCATAAGTATTTATCTTGGTACCGTTTGCTGCATATAATTTAATATCATCAGCTATAAGAAATTTATCTCTAGACGATGGTGGAATTATAGATATGTCAGCACCAGTGTCAATGAGAAATCGCATACCAGATATTTTATCTTCAATGAATAGACGACCGATAGGTGTCCCTGTTGTGTGTGTCGTCGCCACCAACAGGTCATTTAGTTTACCGATGCTTGATAAGAGCACGGAGAAATGCATTTGCTTGCTTTATCTCCAAATTTATAATGATACCAACATAAAGGCTTCGACTTATTTTTCACCACGTTAACTTCAGTAATATCTGGACGAGACTTTAAGGCTTGAATTTCTTTAGAAAGTAACTCAATTTTATTTTTAACAGAATTAGTTTCGGCTAAAGATGTATTATTAATTTCAAAAGGTCGAGGAACTTCATTTATTTTATCAGCCATTGCAGATAAAGTCGATAAATCTTCAGAACTATTAATTAAAACCATCTGAATCTGTTGTGGTAGCCGTTGAAGCCAAAGGGTTTTTAAAAAATCTTCAATTGTCATATCTGAAGAGAGCTGACGTATTTCACGTAATAACTCTGAAGGCTTTTTATCATCCAAATTAGTATGGAATAACAATTTATTTAATTTTACCGTAGAGGAGTCAGTAAATTCGGCAATTAATCTCTTTTTAATATTATTATATAAATTATCAGCTGAAGGAGAATCAATGACATCACTTACCTTATTTAAAATATTTACCTCTAAAGCGGCAACAACATAATGGTATTTAGTGATGTCCTTCGTAATACCAGCAATAATAAACTGAGACTCTATTTGTTTGAACCATAGTTTCACATGACTACTCCAAAACGGCGGCAGTTTGACTGAAACTTTATTAATATATTCTTCGGAACGTTGATTTTCGTGTTCACTCATTTTTTAGGGTCACCAATAAAGCCTTTTAATTAATAAAATAACGTTTAAAAACATGAAATAATATATTTTATACTTTTTACAAATTGTAAATAAAAATAACACACGAAAACAGTCACTTGTTTTTTTACTGTCATAAATTAAGAAACAATAATTTCCAGCCAGTCGCTACAGTGCGTTTTGTTAGCTAACCCGTACCAGTATTTCGCCCTAACATGAAAATCAGCTGTTTTGGCGTTTTATTTAGATCATGTTAACATTTGTTAGTATTTTTAGCAATGCAAACAAAACGATAATTACCACAAAATACTGATTTCTGACATCTGCTATTTTGACATTTACCTTAAACGTAAAAAAAGCCAAAAATATAAATACAAATTTTCTATTTCATCATCTTCATTATCATAATTTCTTCCAGAAATTAATGTTTTTATAATTTGTATCTCCAAAAATGTTTTCTCCATTATTCAGTAAAGTAAATAAAAAACTTAAAATCTACACACATAAATTAAACAAAAGTATATTATAAAACCAAATATTTATAGTTCGAAAGATTAAGAAACCTAACCTAACCTAATACATTCGCAGGAAAATACGGATCGGTTGACATCTGTCAAAGATTATCAATAAAAATTCACCTCCAACGCGTGCTAAAAATGTTAACATTTATTGGTAACATTTCGCAAAAAAACGACTGATACTAAGGTCAGATGTTGGTATTTATCGATATTTTTTCCAAAAAAAACGACCAATGCTAGCGCCGCGCTAACAAAACGCATACAAAATGTTAGATGGTTCTGTTCTGAGTAAATTTGTACGGCCGCTAATAATCTAGATAGTTAATTTATACTGTTAATTTTTGTGTGTAGTGTTTCGTTCGTTCGTATTTAGGCGCCTACAAATAATACCTTGTAAATAGTAACTCCGTGGCATGTTAGGGGTTCAGAAGACAACGAAGATATTGCATTCCTTGCGTACCCAGGGAACTCGTCGCTGAAGTTACCACAAGATCCACTAGTAAATAATAGTTATGTTTTTTTTCAGCGGTGCGTAACGCACCCGTGTGAGAATCTTGGACTGAATAGTTTTGTTTCCCCGCTTCTCGCACATCTTAGAGCAACGCGGCCACGGGAGGAGACGCCATAGCACTATTATCTAATACAAACAAGTAATTGTTTGAGGGAGGGGTATAACGCACTTATCAATACATCTACCAATGAGCGATAAGAAAAACACTAATTACGCAACATCAACTAATTCGTGTTCAAATATTTTAAAAACATTTTTACTACTTTTGTCTTTGCTAAACTTTTCATTTACATGTAGTGGATGTTAGGGCTACCCAAATGTCGATAGGTATATCACATAACTATTTTATCGATAAAATAAGGAATTCATAATAAAACAAAAATAAACTAAACAGAAATTGTATTTAATTATTATTTATTTATAAAGGTTGGTAACAGTTTGTTAACGATAAATTATAATATTTTTAGTTTTTCGAGTTATAAATAACTATTATATCATATCATTCCAGATTTAAAACAATTACAAGATACAGAATTGATACCTATATATTAGGTATAGGTATCAATTATAATCTTTAATCATTTAACCAATGGATGTAGTATAAGCAAGCTTCCCTATCTGCCAAAATACATGGTCATATTGGCCATATACAGGGTGAATCACCACAGGGTGAATGACAGATCCTTGGGGGAGGCCTCTATAGACCTTCCGAGGAGAAAGATGATGACCACAGTATCTGATAGATTTAGTTCTGGCCGCTAACAAGTTGGCTATGACTTCGACAATCCTCACTGGAATGCTCAGCTTGAGCAGAGTAAGAATAACGTTGTTATAGGCCGAACTTATGTCAAGGAACCCCTACTACAGATTCACTGTTGGAAAAAGCTGTTCTTATACAGCCTCCGTAGACTAGTGGTTTCGCCTTTGGCGTTAAATCCGGAGGTCATGGGTTCGATTCCCACCCATGGCAAATAAATATTAGTGCGTTTTTCTGTACATGGTCTGGGTATTTATAAAATATAATATGTATTATATCATTGTTTCTGGTACACATAGTACAAGCCTAGACCTTAGTTTGTGACCAGAGCAATATGTGTAAATGGTCCTACATATTATTATTATTATTAATATTATTATCATTATTGTTATTATTATTAGTATTCCTTTAGTTAAAGATTGAATCTTCACGCTTATGAAGCGGTTTATAATGATGCCCACGGGCCGTAGCCAAGGGAGCATCATGTAGTGTACCTACCTAATTTGGTTTTGTTAGTAAAAACTTTCTCACTATCCTGCAAGTATTTAAAATGGAGGCTTTCTGTAGAGTTATGTATGTTTGTGGAGGTAAGTCAAGTAGTTGTAGTGATTGATGTAAATTAATCGGGATTACTCCTGCGGATGATAAAATAATTGGTACTATTGAAACATCGCGCATTTGCCATATGCGAGCTATTTCGTCTTTGAGATCTGTATATTTTCTTAGCTTTTCTGTTATTTTGCTTTGTAGGTTATTTGTATTAGGGATAGCAATGTCTATTATGTGGGTACTTTTATTTACTTTATCTATCAATGTTATGTCAGGTCTATTGTAATGTGTTGTTCTGTCAGTAAGGATTGCTCGGTCAAAATACAGTTTATGAGTTTTATTTTCAAGTAGCACTTTTGGGACATATTTATAGTATGGTACGAAAGGTTGAGATGTAAGATTATATTTGTGTGCTAGCTTTTGGTGTATGACGTTTGCTACTTGGTCGTGTCTGTGTTTGTATTCTGTTTGGACTATTGCTCGACAAGAACCTGTAATGTGTTGAATATGTTCAGAAGCTGCTCTGCACCGTCTGCATGTATCTTTAATATTGGGTTTCTTCACAATATATTTTAGGTAATTTCGGGTCTCTATAACTAGGTCTTGAATTGCAATCATGAATCCTTCAGTTTCCGGAAACAGCTCGCCACGTCGCAGCCATGCGTTCGACGCTTTCTTGTCGACATTTGGCAGCAGCAAATCGTGATGATGCCGACCGTGTAAGGTCTTCTGCATCCATGACTGAATCTTTTCTGCAGGTTGGATGATGTGCTGATTCCGTTGAATATTGTGGTTATTTAAATTTAGTGGTGTAAATCTTTCATCAGCGTTGGATATTGTTGTTATTATTATTATTATTATTATATCTATAGTGATAGTTCCCAGGATATCATTTGTGCCTTTACCTTTACGGAAACCAAACTGTGACATGGAAATGATATCCTTACTTTCCACAATCCATTCTAATCGATTTTTAATTAAGTGTTCTAGTACCTTACAGAGGACTGAAGAGAGGGCTATGGGGCGATAAGATGAAGGAAGGGACGGATCTTTGTCGGGCTTTCTAATAGGGATAACATACTGTTTTTTCCAGGATTCTGGAGGAGTACCCTTAAGGAAAAATTTATAATATGGGATACCATCAATGCCCGGATAAGAATCATAAAGTTTATTCAAAACACTATCAAACTCGTCTGAACTAAAGGGGCCATCCATACTGTCCTGGAAGTTAAACCTGCCTATTAAAGGATGGAAGCTATCCAAGATAGGGTCAGGTGGTAGGAGGGGACAATGAATCTGCAAATTTCTATATCCAAACTGATGGGTCATTGGAAGACAAAGGGTTGTTATCAAATATATAGCCACGGACTCTTCTAATATTTTTTCATATTAAGGATGAAGGGGAACGAGGACATAGGTTTTCACAAAATTTATGCCAGCTTTTTTCTTAGTTTACTAGTTTTAGCTGCAATTTTCTTGTCATTCACAAAGTTAACATTGCACTATTATAAAGCCGTTCAGCATTTTTACGAGCTTTGACTTTAGCTGAACAGTCAGAATCCCACCAGGAAGGAAACAATACTCGTCGAGTTCCATATGATTTTTTGGGAATACACTCATCCGCTGAAGCAGTTAATAATGCAATAAATTGGTCATATATTAGATAGATAGCAAGATGCAATGTGGTGCAATCATACATTTATCTGGGAGCATTGATATCGAATAACGGTGAATGCGAGGATGAAATTAAGTGCCGCATGGCAATTTCAAGGTCTGATGGACAAGCTAAAGAAAATATGAAGGAACCGAAATATTACGAAAGCCACTAAAATCCGGCTGGTCAGAGCTCTTGTGTTCCCTATTTTCTTATATGCTGCAGAGACGTGGACCCTGCGCGAAACTGAAATCAGGCGAATAATTGCTTTGTAAATGTGGTGTTGGCGGAGAATGTTGGGTATATCGTGGACCAAGTTCCGAACCAACAAGTACATACTGGAGGAACTAAGAATCAGACAGCGCTTTTCCTCAATCGTAAAATCACGCATTCTTACTTTCTTTGGACACGTGTCGCGGCGTGGAGATGCATCCATCGAGCGCCTGGTAGTTCAGGGCAAAGTCGATGGCAAAAGAATGCGTGGTAGGTCTCCAATAAAATGGACTGACCAGGTCAAGGCTGCTATGGACCACCCCCTACATGAGTGCACCAGGAAGGCTGCGGTTCGAGATTAGTGGCGACGGCTGGTTAAGCGTGCCACTGACACTCAAGTGACGACCACGACCACTCTGTCAAGAGTGTAGCGACTAAGAAGAAGAAAAACCCACAAACAATTATATAGCAAAGGCTACGATAAGGTGGCCCATAATTCTATCATTGGATCTTATGACCCACCCTCCCCCGCTAATGGTTATGCTCTCCAAGCCAGTAGCCAAGATACTGCAAAAGAAAACTTATTGTTACCCTCCTTATTAATTTATGTAGTAAATCACATAAACTACCGAACACTTTTACAAACAAACTAAATGATCTACTTTCCACCTTACAAAACGACCTAAATACTCCAGTGGAATACTAACAGTGTTAGGAATAAAAAGTCGGATTTACTGTATATTATAAATATATTTAAAATTAGCATCGTGGCCATTAGTGAAACCTGGCTTAAGCCAGGTGCCAGGTTTGCCCTTCAAGGTTTTCTCAGTGTAAAGGAGGACAGACATGATGGCTATGGTGAAAGTGATATATTTATTAGAAGTAATACTCCCTTTCAGCAAATTACAATCCATGATTCTCTAACCAATAACTTAATATTTCATTTAATTTATTTTCACAAGATTCAAGAGATTTAGAATTACAGTATAAAATAACATCATCCGCATATTGATGAGATCGGCATAAGGATTTTACTTGAGAGTCCAGATCATAGGTATATAAATTAAAAAGAATAGGGCTCAAAACAGTACCTTGGGGTTAACCTTTCCAAATAGTCCTTGGTAAATCATTCTGCTGATTAAGCAAACGCAATTAGTGAAATTGCGTTTGACAAAATAAGCAGCTGATAATATTTGCAAACTTCGATGATATAACAATATCCTTAAGTTTTTTATTCAAAATATTAATCTAAACATTATCATAAGCAGTCTCTATATCAAAAGAATTTTTTTTATTAAATTACTTAAAATTTGTTTATTTTCAATATAATAATAATAATAATATGGATAAATTACACATATTGCTCTGGTCACAAACTAAGCTCTAGGCTTGTACTATGTGTACCAGAAGCAACGATACAATACATATTATATCTTATAAACACCCAGACCATGACAAACTGTACAGAAAAACGTACTAATATGTTTTTGCCATGGGTGGGAATCGAACCCACGACCCCCGGATACAACGCCAAAGGCGCAACCACTAGTCTACGGAGGCTGCCATTCCAGTCGATTTTTTATTAAATGCTCAAATAACTTGCAGAAAACCGATGATAAAGCTATGGGTCTATAAGAAGATGATGCGGATGGATCCTTACCAGGTTTAAGTATCGGAATAATAAGTTGGGTTTTCCAATCCTGTGCTATTACACCAATATTAAAAATAAAGTTTATAATTTTCAAAAATTTTCTAAAGAAAATTGTTTGGCGTGCATTAAGACCCTGCGCTCAAAATATTTTTTTGTTATCGCCCCGCCCTATAGGCGGAGCTTCCCCGCAGGCATCACTGTTTTGCCGCTGTCGCAGGCAAGAATTTTCTATTTGGCGCGATTTTACGAACAAAAAATGAATGTGAGTCGTATTTAATATTTTTATTTTATTTATCATAATTAATATTTTTAAGTTTAATTATATTAATATTAAATTTGATAGATAAAATAGTTTTAAAATCAATTAACTAAAACTGATATAATGTGAAGCATCAACCAGTGGCTAACATCGCGTTCCGTGCTTAGCATCGCTGCCACGGATCGCTGGTTTTTTTAGCCAAGGTTGTTTTACCGCGCGGAAATGTTAGCAATTCAAGTTACCATCAATCGTTCCGCGACCAGAAATTTTAACACGAAAAGTTAGCACGGCTACTTTTTGACAGATGTTTGTTTACATGTGAATATCTATCTACAAATTGGAATTTAATTAATTATTTTATATATTCATATCTGTTTTAGTTTTAAAAGTTCGATTAAACCTAAAAAATAAATATCGTGTAACTAAATTCAGCTTTGGTATGTTTAGTTTGAGGTTGTTAATTAAATTAATATTGTGATATTATAAAATTATTGTATTTAAATAATAGTTAATTAATAAATATTGATTTATTATATAATGATAGGTAGTAATATTTTTAATTTCAATTATTTAATTAAAAATAGTGCTTCTTGTCAAAAAGTGGCATCAAAAATCAACACCGATCGTTTCCGAGCTGCATTTTAGCATCGCTAAAAAATATGACATGGCTGTGTTGAAACGGGCGGTCGCGCTGATTTTTGAAGTCAGCACGAGAAACTGCCCGCGTTAGCTCTCGGAACGCAGGGTAAAATATAGAACGCGTTAGCGATCTTGCGTTGGTAATTTGAATTGTGGCAATTCAAATTACCAACGTAATGACAGATCGCTATCGCGATAAATAGCAATGGCAGATTTGACTTTATTAAAAAAAAAAGATATAAATGGGTTTAGTTAGATTGTGTAATCCAAGATGGCGGCCTCAACTTTATTTTTAAAAATCGACATGGGACTCGTTATATAGGTTTTTGGGTGCGCCGAGCACGAATTTGAGGTCCATTTTAAAATCCAAGATGGCGGCCTCAACTTTATTTTTAAAAATCGACATGGGACTCGTTATATATATTTTTGGGTGTGCCGAGCACGAATTTGAGGTCCATTTTAAAATCCAAGATGGCGATCTCAAGTTTATTTCTAAAATTCGACATGGGACTCGTTATATAGGTTTTTGGGTGTGCCGAGCACGGATTTGAGGTCCATTTTAAAATCCAAGATGGCGGCCTCAACTATATTTTTAAAAATCGACATGGGACTCATTATATAAATTTTTGGGTGTGCCGAGCACGAATTTGAGGTCCATTTGGACCGAGCACATAGGACTGGGAGCCGAGCACATAGGACTCGTTATATAGGGTTTAGGGTGAGCCGAGCACGAATTTGAGGTTCATTTAAAAATCCAAGATTTTGCCTCAACTTTATTTTTAAAATTCGACATAGGACTTGTTATATAGGGTTTTGGGTGAGGGGAGCACGAATTCGAGCTCCATTTTAAAATCCAAGATGGCGACCGTAACTTTTTTTTTTAAATCGTTGCATGTGAAAAGTTGTTCGATTTGATCAGCAGAACCTCATATTAGCCCAAAGTACATCCTTTCAAAGTCTCACCCAAAACCCTATATAACGAGTCCCATGTCGAATTTTAAAAATAAAGTTGAGGCCACCATCTTTAATTTTAAAATGGACCTCAAATTCGTGCTCGGCACACCCAAAAATATATATAACGAGTACCATGTCGATTTTTTTTAAATAAAGTTGATGCCGCCATCTTGGATTTTAAAATGGACCTCAAATTCGTGCTCGGCACACCCAAAAATATATATAACGAGTACCATGTCGATTTTTTTAAATAAAGTTGATGCCGCCATCTTGGATTTTAAAATGGACCTCAAATTCGTGCTCGGCACACCCAAAAATATATATAACGAGTACCATGTCGATTTTTTAAAATAAAGTTGATGCCGCCATCTTGGATTTTAAAATGTACCTCAAATTCGTGCTCGGCACACCCAAAAACATATATAACGAGTCCCATGTCGATTTTAAAAAATAAAGTTGAGGCCGCCATCTTTGATTTTAAAATGGACCTCAAATTCGTGCTTGGCACACCCAAAAATATATGTAACGAGTCCCATGTCGATTTTTTAAAATAAAGTTGAAGCCGCCATCTTGGATTTTAAAATGGACCTCAAATTCGTGCTCTGCACACCCAAAAACCTATATAACGAGTCCCATGTCGAATTTTAAAAATAAAGTTGAGGCCGCCATCTTGGATTTTAAAATGGACCTCAAATTCGTGCTCGGCTCACCCAAAAACCTATATAAAAAGTCCCATGTCGAATTTTAAAAAAAAGTTGAGGCCGCCATCTTGGATTTTTAAATGGACCTCAAATTCACTCAAAAACCTATATAACGTGTCCTATGTCAAAAAAAAAAAAGTAACATTCATACTTGTTGATCATTGACTACTGTCGTTGCGACCGGAACCAAACTACTTAGTTTGGTTCCGGTCGCAACGACAGTAGTACTATGTGTATCAGAAACAAAAATATTTTACATATTATATATAAACACCCAGACCATGACAAACTGTACTAATATTTTTTTGTCATGGGTGGGAATCGAACCACGACCTTTGGATATTACACAAAAGTCGTAACCAGTCTACGGAGGCGGTCAAAAATAATTCCTATAAAAAACGTCAATCGACTGTCGCGGTTACCCCTATATATGTGGCTTCTCTATGTTGCCAAAAAAATAAATAAAAAAGTTATAGGTAACCGATAAAAAAAATCGATGTTGTTTCGCGGTGACTCTGGTTTTCCTTGTTCCAGATTTGAAAACTCAAATTTATTCCTAAAACTAAAAAATAATAATATTATTTTGATTAAAAGTATTTTTTCTATAATTCAAGGACTTGTAAGGTTTATACATGGTCAAATTAATTACGTAAATCTTTAGTAGCCCCGGCAGCACGAGAGATACACGTCCGTACGCATCGGCACACTAGGCGGGACTGGTCAACGGGGTCATATAATTACTTATTATAGCTCTTGGATCTGCTCCGCAAGATTGAAAATCGCGCAAACAATTTTCAATCAATAAAAATGTCGTAAGTCACAAAACTAATTTTGTCTATAACATACTTAATAATTTATTTAGGTAAAATTTCGTTTAGTAGTGGATTATAAACTGTATTTTCTTATGAGGTGTATTTATTTTAGACTTAAAACTGAACCCGTTTAGAAAAAAAATGTCTTTATACATTAAAAAGGCATCATTTTAAAATAGAAAAAGTATCGAAAAAATGTTTTCCTATTAGGTTTTTGGTTAAGACATGGAGAGAGGAAGGTCTGAAAAAACTTAAGTTGAAGTGTTTTAATAAATAGATGCGTGCTTGCCTCTGCAGATATAAGCAAATAAGACTAAAATTTATAGTGCCTCCTCTTAAGAAAGAATACGGTATCCCATCAATTCCGGGAGCCGAATCTTTTACTGATGATAAAATAATTTTTAGTTCCTTTAATAAAAATGGAATATCTGAAGGTTGGATAGAATTATACGAAAAATTATGACATGAAATACTTTCTTCAAAATTAGGAACATAATTTGGAGCAAGTTTATTAAAAAAAAGTTGTGTCCATGAAGAAAAAGCTGTTACATTACATGTATTACAATTTTGGGAAGACCTGAATCTTCTTATATTCTGCCAAACGAGAGAGGAAGGAGAATCAGGAGACAATGACTCACAAAACTTGCGCCAACTTAAAATTTTTTTCTTTTTCAAAAATCGCCTAGCCAATGTGTGTTTATATTCAATAAAATATTCAGTTGTCATATTTTCACTATATTTTTTTCAAATTGATCACAAGAAATAAAATTACAACTTGTTACGTCGGGTAAAGATAAAATTTTATCATTTAATAAATTACCATATTTGTCCCAACCATCAATAGTGATACTTGAGATTTTGTATTTCATTAAAGGCGGTAAACAATTACTATAATTTGGAATGGGAGAATTAATCAAAATAGGAAAATGGTCTGCCATAGGAAATATAATCAATATCCCATAATAGAGAGCTAGCTTAAACCACTTCGAAAGTCATAATAAATCATCGCTCTTGAATTTTGTCGAGTCAATTCCATTTTCTCAACGACTAAATAAGTTTGACAAGTCCTTGTGACAAGACCAAGAATCTTTTTTTAAATAAATAAATAGTATTCGATTTTTAATACCAAGGAGTTTTCAATTAAAAAGATTTTAATATGACAGGAACAGTGGAAATATTCCATTCCCGATATTTTCAGTGCCGCCCACGTATATCATTCGAACAAACCGATATATCAACTGCACTATTATTTTAAAGGGGTGATGTTCAACGCGTGGGCCTTTTATCATTTAAAATACATAAATTAAAATCATCTAAAAAGTTAACTAATCTATTGCCATAACTATCGCAGAATACCGATCCACATGTGTGGTGATAATTATAATCTCCTTAAATAGCAAAAGGCGGTTTCAAAAATAAACTGTTGGAAGCTAATAGTGTAAAATTTTTAGGGATAACTATTGATAAATCCATAAAATGGAAAGAACACGTAGATATCATTCAAAAAAAAGTCAACAGATTTATCTTCCCCTTGCGAAAGTTAAGAAACGTTGCTAACCTCACAACCACGTTGACTGCATATCATGGCTATGTAAATTCAATTATAAGATACGGTCTAATAATCTGGGGCAATAGCGCAGATGCCAGCAAAATATTTTTAGCACAAAATAAATGTATCAGGGCTATGTGCGGCATAGACCCTTATACATCGTGTAGACCTCTATTCAAGGAACTAAATGTGCTTCCCTTTCCTAGTCTGTATATATATGAAATTTCAAAATTTGTGAAACAAAATATACACTTGTTTAAAACAGCTAAAGATGTATACCCCAGAAATACAAGAAACTGTATTTCTGGGGTACACGGTAACGGTTGGTTTTAAGTATAACCCCAAAATCAGATTTGTTTTTGAAAAATAGTTATGCAATGTGTATTTCCATATTTAATAAGCGGCCAAATCACATTAAGGAATTACCCTTAAATGCATTTAAGACTACTTTATATAAATGGCTATTAGATAAAATATATTATAGTATTAATGATTTTTTAAATGACAATAAATAATAACAGTAAATTAGAATTGAATAATTAATGTTTTATATGTATACCTAATAATGGTTAATTAGTGTTAAATTATATTATAGTTATGTTTTTTTTAAGTAATATTGTAATTTTGACAAAGGTTTTGTAAATAACCACATTATTAAAAATTTGTACGCCAGGAAATGGCTAAATGTAGAGAGCTATAAATTGATAAAAGAACTTTTGTAACCTACATTTGAACAAATAAACTATTTGATTTGATTTGATTTGATTTAAAAATTATAAAAGTCGTTTATAAATAATAAAGAATGAGAGTCAGGAGATGATATATACAGTGAAACAATGCTGATATCATTAATAATACATCCAACAACATTAATATTTTCATTATGTTGAGGAAGACAAAGTAAAGAAAAAGAAAGAGAATTAGATATAAAAAGAGCTGAGCCCGCCCTACCATCTTGTCTGTCATCTCGGATACAGTTAAAGCCCTTTAAACCAAATGGAGAAAGAGGCTTTAACCATGTCTCTGAAACAGCCTAAATGGAAGGGCAATATTTTTTGATCAAATATAATAAGTCAGTCTTCTTATTGCGAAGACTCATTTGGCAATTCCATTGTATAATTTTTGTTTGGGCTTGATACATGTTTTAAAGAAGTACGTACAGTATTAATAAAGTATTCAACGTTGTCCGGTAAACTATTATTTTTAATAATTCAACAAGTAAATGTGATTTAACTGTCGTTTCCGAAAAAACATTTTCATTTTTATTTACCCAAATCAACCACTTCATCAACCTTTTGAAGGGGGATATTTTTAATGGTGTAGTTGAAGTTTATTGGAGTCCTACAGCGAGTAAATGACATGCGATAGCACTTGGAGATATTCAGATCGAGGCAGTTCATGTTTCAGTATTGTACCAATCTATCAAGGTCAGACAGAAGATCCTCTACATCTTGTTGATTAAATATAAGTTTTAGTATTTTCATATCATCCGCATAAAGAATAATTTTTGAATTTTGAAAATAGGTATTGATATCGGAAATAAATATAATAAATAGCAGCGGACCGAGGAGAGATCCCTGGGGAACCCCAGAAGGAACCGCCACCATTTCGATGTGAAGCTGCGTAATACCACTGCCTGTGATTTGTTGTCGATATATGACGTGAACCAACGATAAAGATCCCCGTGAATACCGACACGGGACAATTTATGTTTTAATATATTATGATTTTTGCGGTCGAAACATTTGCTATAGTCAGTGTAAATAACATCAACTTGTGCTCCACCATCCATCCCTTCAGTGATAAATTCATTTGCAAGGATTAAGTTTGATGTATTAGAAAGAGACTTCAGAAAGCCGTGCTGTTCATTTCGAAAGATCGGTTTCAGTGCTGCATATAATTGTTCATAAACTATTCTCTCGAATATTTTAGCGAATAAACAAAGTTTTGATATAGGTCGATAGTTAGAAATATCAGATTTATCGCCTTTTTTATGAACAGGTGTGATAAATGCAGACTTCCACATATTTCGAACTATACCCTCTGAAAGTGACCGCTTATAGAGAATAGAAAGTGGCACCTGTAATGCAGGAGAACACTTAACAATAAATATTGGTGGTATGTAATCTGGACCACCAGTTTTAGTGAGGTCTAAGGTGGTGAGTAGTTTGAAAACCTGATCTGGGTTGACTTTAATTGATCCGATACCAATGTGTTGAGAGTTATCATGTTGCAGTGTACAGCCAGAAGAAACTGTATTGTTACTGAAGGTTGAATGGAAGTATTCTGAGAAAAGGTTACTCATGTCATCACCGCTCGTCGCGGTGGTTCCTTCATAAGACATCACGTTAGGGAGTGCATCAGTAGTTTTGCATCCCTTGACGTAGGACCAAAAAGCCTTGTGATTCTCGGTTATAGAATTTTCGATCCTGTCGATTTATGTATGGAAACATGAACGCTCAATTTCTTTTGCTCTTTTCCGTAATATAGAGAATGATTGATAATCTGATAGATATTGATAATTTATCACTAACTACAGCAGGAACCCTGATAACCCCAATTTTTGTAACACAAAAAGAAGGGATAAAGGCATTGTAACCATGTTCTACTATAATTGAATTATTTACAAAATTATTCGCATCTTTAAAACAGTTGAAAAGGAATTACAGCATCTAATGAATTATTATTATAATTTACACAATTAGCTTTATGTCTTTTAACAGCATGCTTTCTTTTCTTTTTAAGTTTTGATGAGCCATTTTTGGAAATATCAATGAGGAGTTTTCTTTATGGCGGTTCCAAAATATTACACTAGATGGCAGCAGGGGAGATATCCACAAATACTGTCAAAAAAAGCTGTTTCATAGTCTATATTTCCGTATGTCTAGTTACTCTTAAACTTCAAAGAAATTTTGGTATTGCAATACGTGTAATATTTTTTACCATAATTTGTCACTATTGTATGTATCTACCTACTCTATATTCTTGCTCTTTATATTCTTTAGTAAAATATCTTAGAAATACATACAAATTTAATTACTCATATGATGATATTTATAAGAAAAAAATATTACTTAGGTTACGGCACCAACTTAATTGCTCAGGATATTGGTGTATATATTAAACGAAAGTTAAGTTTTTTTTTAATTAATCGTATGTAGGTATTTATTTTCCTATTTACCCTAAATTTTAGGTATATTTTATATATTACCACTGTCTGTTTTGAGTTTTTGTAGATAGCGACGAAACGCCACCTATTGAGTTAAATAATAACTACTGGAAAATTCCTCATTACCGAACTAGCCGAAGAATCAGCAGGGGCTTTATTCCGAGTTTTGACACGTTCACCGTCGCGCATTTTGCGTAAAATACGGGTATTGAAATGTAGGTTCTATCCTGTTAATTATAAAGTTGAATTTCCAATGCTCCATACATGTACAAACTTGCGAAGAATTCGTGTATTTTAAGATGGCTGCATTATAATAGCTAACTTAATACATACTATATAACCATTGGAATAGAGCTTATATTTCCATACTTATAGTTTGCGCAACGTCTCGTCGTGATTAGCGGTTGCATACTCGCCTTGCGGTCCGATTCGCGACAAAATCGATGTCAGCGCTGTCAGCGCCGCGCCGGTCCGATTGAGTGTAAGCGCGCTAACAATAGATGATTTGACATTAATAGTGACGTCATTACAGACGCCATATTGGACTTACAGCGATTTCGCTTCCGATCCGTGTTCGGAAACGTAACACTTTAACACTGGGTAGTGTTACAGAGTGCGGTAAAAATATTGAAAAATGCTTAGAGAAGAAGAGATGCATATAGTGTAGTGACAATACCCAGTGTTAAAGAGTTAGTTTACAAACACGGCCCTGGGTGAAATAGCTGTGAGCGCTGTCAAAATGACATTTATCTAGAGACATGTTTTTGAGGAAAGTATTATAATTTCTAAAATAATTATTGAGTAGATAGTTAAAAGTGTTGTGTTCTCATTTATTTTGGTATTTATGTAAACAAATATACAAAATACATTAAAATTCATTATTTTTTTATGGCGTTTTATTTGACATTTAAACAGAGTGAGAGGAGCATATGTTTTAGTTGCGAGATAGAGGGAGATACAAGTGATGTTCTTGTGAGCGCGCTTAATCACTGGTCCGATTCATTAGCACGCTAATAGCGCCGTGAACGGTCTCATCGCGCTTTTTGAATCGGACCGGTGATTATGAACGTCAGCGCTGACAACGGTGTTATCGCCATTCGGACCGTGAGGTCGGAATAAGGCCCCAGGGTAACCACCGACTCCGATACCGTGAGATCTCGTTTGAGTTGACATCGAGAACGATGTTTTTGGTACCACGAAAAATCAAACATCGTTATTTGAATTGCCCAATGCATAACTAGTTCGAGTACCTAATAAGGAGTTTTCCAGTAGTTATTATTTAACGCAACAGATGGCGTTTAGTCGCTATCTACAAAAACTGTCAAAATAGATAGAGGTAATATATAAAACACACCCAAAATTTAGGGTAAATAGGAAAACAAATACCTTTATAAGAATAATTTATAAAATTTATTTAACTTTGTTTAACATATACACTAATAATAGTGCTCAGCACTTTGCCTTACGGCACCAACTTAAGCAATATTTTTTCTTTTAAATATCATTATATTAGTAATTAAATTTGAATTTCTAAGGTACCATAGTCTTTTTTACGAAGTTTTTCTTGACAGGGTATCTACTAAAGATTATAGAGAGCAAGAATAACGAGTAAGTAGATACATATAAAAGCGACAAAATATGGTAAAAATATAACACGTCTTGCAATACCAAAATTTAGTTTTAATTCATAGAGAATTTAGAGTCTATATTTGAGTAGTCTATATAGAAATATAGACTACTCAATTATAGAAACAGCCTTTTTTGACAGTTTTTGTGGATATCTCTCCTGGCAGCAGGAGAGATATCCACAATCTAGTGGAATATTTTGGAACCGGCAAAAAGAAAACTCCTTATTAATTACAAAAATATATATATAATATTATGAAGTTTGTAAATATGATTTGTATGAAATGACGCCATTTTTGAACTCAACTCGAACGGTATCGGAGTCGGTGGTTACCCCACTGATTCATTTACGGTAATAAAGGCGGCAGGAGAACTGGGGCTTTATTCCGAGTTTTGACACGTTCACCGTCACGCATTTTGCGTAAACTATAAATATTGAAATATAAGTTCTATCCTATTAAATATAGAGTTGAAATTCCAAGGCTCATCAGATCTTCAAACATGCGAAGAATTCGCGTATTTCAAGATGGCGGCATTATTATAGCCAACCTAATACAGACTATATATCCATTGAAATAGAACTTATATTTCAATATTTATACTTTAGGCAACGTCTTGTCGTCTTTAGCGGTTGCAAACTCGGAATAAGGCCCCTGGGAGAATCTAGGAAAGATATGTCTGGAGGCTTAGGTGATTCAAATGAAATATCCATAATGAATAATAGGAAACTAATTTAGTATAATATATTTATTTTTTCTATGTACAATATGACGGAAAAAAAACACTAATGAAGGAAAAATTTACTAAATGAAAAGTAACAAAATACTTGGAAATCTAATGAAATTATAACGTATAAATGAAAAGCATAGAAATAGGAACAATCTAACCAAATAATAATCCTTTTTTAAACACAGAACATAAAGAAATTATTATTTATATTATTAATTCAATTCAATTCAATCTTCATAATTGGCGGTGGCTATTTTCACGGAATAAGATACCATATGGAAAAATTATACACCAGGTGAAAAAACAAATGTATTTCGTATAGGGACAGTATGTTTTAAATATATATAATTTACTATGTTTATAATAATATATAAAGATGTTTTCTTAATTTTGTTTTGGTAATTATTATTGACTTAAGATTAAAATAATTATTAAAGTTTTGTGTATGGCAATAATAATGTAATTTTTCATCGAGAAAGTCCGTGGAAATAGCGATGTTTTACCGATTTGACACTAGTAAAACGAACAAAATGTAAACAAACATTTATTTTGTAAAAATTTGAAAACATTGATTTTTGTATGTTTTGAGAGAAACTGGAGTAAAGATTAGCGAGATATGACTGGCAGAACTAGAATACGCAGTAATGTAGGACCTAACTATACCACCAGTGACTGAAACTGCAACGCTGATCATGATATATTAATTAGACTATCTGTGATTACTAGGCCCTCTAGGAAAAGTTCTCATTGAGTGGAAGTAATGTGTACGTGTAGAAGGCTAAACTTCTAGCATTCTAAATGTAATGAATCATAAAATATCTAGGTTCATGACGTCAGCCCAGGCAGGCCAAACTATAGACAAGTACTTACCCCCGTATTCTAAGACATGTTCTTTACTCCACTTTACACTCAAGGAACGTCTGTCTCTTTCCACTAAATATCAAGTTATGAAGTTAAGAAAGCTAGTATGAGACAGACGTCCCTTAAGTGAAAAGTGGAGTTAAGGATACGTCTTAGAATATGGGGGTTAGTCCCTCTCAAAATGTTGGCTTTGTTTGAGCAAGCCGGAGGTCAATTTTGAAGATAGTAGGTTTGATGTTCAGGAATCATTTGAGCAAATTCAGTAACATCTGGTTTGAATCACAAGAGTTGCTTTTCTAGCACTTAAATGAATAGGTTTATGGCTACAAGGTAACTTATTCATATGAGGGCTGGAAACTGATGTTGTATCTCCAAAATATTATTATTCACTGCAGGATTATATTTAGTTGTGCTAGTTACGAGTCTTCTTTTTATTTTAAAAATTATGTTATTTAGGTAGGTTATATTAAATAAAACAGGTAGGTATCTAATTAATGCTATATTTTAAGAATTATTAACATCTTCAAGCAAACCAAAATTCATTACAAAATTCCAGACAAATTAGCAGTTCCAGCCTGTAGACAAGACATACTGGTATACTCTCCGTGCTTGAAGAAAGTAATACATATAGAACTCACCGTTCAAGGACCACACCATCAAGTCAAACAAATACTTTGATCTTACAAATGAAATTACTAGAAATAGTTTTAAAACCTTTATGCAGTGGATGTTGGTGCAGGAGGAATTCCAGCAAATCTTTGCAGGATCCTGGCCTACCAAGATCAGCCGTCAGAACTTTTATTGATCATGTTTCCAAGGTGGCGCTAACATGATCATATGCTATTTATAATAATAATATGGACGAATTACACATATTGCTCTAATCACAAACTAAGCTACCAGAAGCAATGATATAATACATATTATATTTTATAAACACCCAGACCATGACAAACTGTACAGAAAAACGTACTAATATTTTTTTGCCACTGGTGGGAATCGAACCCACGACCCCCGGAGACAACGCCAAAGGCGCAACCACTAGTCTACAGAGGCTGTCAGTTTGGTTGAGTAGTGAGGGTAGTGAATCCAGTGCAGGGAGTAATTTAAAAGCCTTTAACCCTACTTCATGGTCCAGGAATGCTGCAGTCACTCACCTGCCTTCCAACCACCGTCAATGGACCCAGCACCCGCACGGAGAATACAAGATTTATTTTCAACATAAAATTTTATCAGGAAGGGTCATTAAAATATTGTGCAGTGCAGTTATTTCATCTACAAAATGTAAGATTTCAGTAGCCATAAAGCAAGTTTAAAGTTAATGTTCTCATCGCGTTAGGTTACAACTTTGGAGAACTCTCCACTAATAGTCTCACATCTACGATTAAGTCATTTTTTATTTCAAAATAAAAATGTAGAAGTATGCATATAATGCAAATGCAATAAAGCATTAACTAATATTGACTCTATGCCTACTTAGGAATATAACATAATTTAATGCTGCAGATCATTTCCTTGCCTTCCAACCATGCAATGAACCCGGCACGCGCACAGTTAATCCACAGATAACTAAGAATTCTTCATTTTGTAACTGCACCCTTGAGCCCGCACAGTAATACATGTATATTATTTAATATATATGAAGTAGTAATTCCTGTACTTTATTGATCATGAATGGTCAAGAATATTAATTAATAGTCATTAAAGTTGCTTGTGTTTCAATAAAAATAAACCTTGTTCACAAAAAGATGTGAATAAGGTTTATTTTTACCATAGTGGTAAATGGTGGTAAACAACAAAAAACAGGCAAATAAATAAAACATACAATTATTGTTATTATTTTAATGTTATATTGACATAAAGTTAGAGAAGTTTTTAGAAAACCATGGAATTACTATGTAGTTCCAGGCCTATTGTGAAATAGAAAGAGTATTTTGATTCCAGACTCCAATACAATTTCATAATAATATATATTGTAGGTTTACAATTTTTTTCCATTTAAAAGTTTGTAAAGTACCTAACAAATTGTGTGAAGCGATGTGTGAGCCTAAGTTTGTGTTGTGACGTTGACATTGTCAATATATATGTAGAAACCGAGAACCAAATTAAACCAATCAATAGGATAGCCAGTAACATATTAGGTGTTTACCGCTAACAACCTTTCAGTGTGTTCATAAGTCCAAGTTAGCAGAATCCTCTCAATAAATACCCTTTACTAGTCATGATTTTGTAACTAATATTATGATTTATGTGTGTATAATTGTAATATTATTGTTATTTTGATATAGGAATGTTATATTTGTACTTTTTTTTATATAGTAGGTCATATTACACTTATTGCTCTGGTCACAAACTAAGCTCTAGGCTTGTACTATGTGTATCAGAAACAACACAATAATACAAAGTATATTTAATATACCCAGACCATAGAGCAATGCAGCCACTGTACCAGCCCGGACCCAGCCCATGACAAACTGTACAGAAAATACATACTAATCCTTTTTTGCCATGTGTGGGAATCGAACCCACAACCTCCGGACACATTGCCAAAAGCGCAACTACTTAGTAGGTTACTTACTGACTTACCTGGCGACTTCAAATCTATTGTGCAATAAGTTTAAATATTACAATTGTTTGTATAATAAATTAACATAATAAAATAATGATGATGAACAGCAGAATAAAAATTAATATTAGCAACATAGCTATATTTACTATTATTAAGGCTTTATAACATCTGAACATGTTATATGGTGTAATTTATTTGAACAATCAAACCTTTCAGAGAGACAATTTTCTTAGCTATCCATGGATTCACTGCACAGAAGCATGATCCAGGTTCAATTAAACATCAGTGTTCCCCGTTACTTGAGACCGTGAAGCAGGGTAAAGGCCATTCTAAATTCAACTCTCCCCTTCACTGTATTCACTACCCTCCCTACCCAATCAAATACTATGTGATCCTATCAGAAGTTTTTTTTATTCTAAACAAGAGTTGTGCATTTGACCTCAAACTTGCCTGATGGAAGACTAACACCTCGTCAAGAAATTAATGCAGTAGTCACTTGAGAACCGTTAAACGGAAACCGTTGACCAAAACCGAAACATGACTATGTCACTTGATAGTTTTTGTATCTCTATGTATCAGTATTTGCTTGGAAGGCCAAGATCTTTTAGCAGATGATGCAGACTGCTAGGATTTCTCTTAAACTGACTTTCACTGGTAATTATAAAACCCTTTTTAGTAATTTCTTTCATGAGATCAAAGTATTTGACTTGATTGTGTGGTGTATTCCATGAATTAGTCAGTCAAGAGTATACTAGTATGTCTGGTCTTTTGGCTGAAACTGTTACTTCTTCTGGAATTTTATAATTCCCGTATCCATGAGTATTTTCCTGTCTAATGCTTTGTCTAGGATTGAGAAAAGTTAACTTTGAGTTGTCCGTTCCTTGCAAAAGTAGTTAATCTTTAATTTCTAGTGCCCACACCAACACCGCATAATGTTCATGTCTTATCTGTTGCTTTCCCCGAGTCAGGAGTTTTTGGTGGTATTTTTTGAGTATTACTGTTTGACCTCTAATTAAATTTGTGCCTTCCTCGTTTTTTCGGGCTAAGGACAACAAGCTTATATTTAATTATAAATAAAAAATCGATCACAGCCTTTCACAAAAAAACAATATACCAGCCGCTCCTCATATATATATATATCTGAAAGAATCCACAAAATAAAACAAAAAAGCTATGAAAAAGAATTCATGAAACAAAAAGTAAATAGGTAGCTTCGACAAAAGCACCCTGAGGAATATTTCTTTTGTAAGATAATGTTAGACTCCGAGATAGGGGTATTTTATATCATAAAAAAACAATTTAAGCAAAAGAATGCACAATAAAAGTGCAAAACTTGGAGACCTAATAATATTTTAAGGAATAATATCAAATTTGCATTTTTATCAAACAAACAAAAAAAAAATTATAGACCACGTGATTCAAGGGATGCTCAAATTATTCGTATTCATTCGAATGATTGCACTCAATTATAGCAGGAAAAAAATCATTTTTTTGTTTTTATATTGGCAACACTATAAATTTATGTATGTGTGCGTGAGCCATGTAAAGACGTCACACGGACAGCACACAGATGCGTTTTTCCGTGAGAATAGCAGCGGCGTTCATAATTGGCCTTCTGTCACTTTTTGTAACAATATTGCCACAAACAAATAAAACGGTATGGCACGAAAAAAATGGACTTATTGGCTGACAGTCCATAGACAAGTTACACGCAAACAAAACTTAACATCGTCTTCAAAAGAAAAAAGAAAAACTTAAATTTCAAATTATAAGTAAAAACAGGATTTAACTATTCTAAAGCTTAACTATATCTACTACTACAATAAACTAAACTTTAATATTATGATATTGAATATATTTACAAATGAGAGATAATATATCAAAAGAAAAAATATGTAACAAATGGCTCATTTTAGAAGGTAACGGTATTTTATAAGAAGGTAAATAAGAATACAGTGATGATGAATAATTTTTACAACTAAAAAACAGATGATCGATATTACCAACACCTTCACCGCACTCACATAGATTAGACTCTTTAACATTTATTCTATATAAATGAGTAGCTAGGCAACAATGACCTATTCTCAAACGGCACACAGAAGAAGTTACATTTTTATTAAATAATTTAAATTTTGAAAACCAAGGCTTAAATGAGACATGTGACTGAATAGAAAATAAATTTGAACCTTTTAATTTAGCTGAATTAATCCAATAATTGTTCCATGATTTTTGCAGATAATTTTTAGCTTGAGCAACTAGGTCATAACTATAATTATGAAAATAATGTAATTCCCCATGAACCACGGCTTCTTTGACGAAATAATCCGCCCTTTCATTGCCAAAAATTCCACAGTGGCTGGGGATATAAACTAAAGTTACCAAAATATTATTAATATGACATTGATATAAAAGATTTTTAATTTCAAAAATAATTTCAGAGCGATTTTTAGATGAAAATGGATTACTAAGAGTCGATTGTAATGAGCTTAATGAGTCCGAAAAAATTATACTAGGATTAATTTCATTTTCAAGGATAAATTGAATACAATGTTTGATAGCCAAACATTCCCCAGTAAAGACTGAAGATTGACTAGGACTTTTATATAGCAATGAAAGATTAGAGTTTTGGTGAAAAATTGACCAACCTACGCTACCCTGTGGTGATAACTTTGAGGCATCAGTAAAAAAATAATCAGCAGTAGGCCATTTTTGTGAAACTATGTTATTAAATAAGTCATTACAATTTACTGATTTTTTATTAATACCCAAATCTAATATAATTTGAGGATCATATATGACAGATTCATACGGACTCGAAAAAACGGGTAATGAAGAATTGGAAATGAATGGAGTTTTTATATATTTTAATTTAGAAAAAGAATAAACTAAACGTGGCAATACTTTTTTTTTAATCCAAAACCTCTTCGTAGAATGGTTTTTGTAAATATATTCATGTAATAACTTAATTTTAGGAATAATCGGATGGTTAGAAAATTGTATACATTTAAAAAAATATTTATCGCAAAGGTATTGACGTCTTTTTCTTAATGGAGGATCTGCACATTCTACCTGCAGAGAGTTGATTGGAGAGGACTTCATAGCCCCAATAATGACACGTAACGCTTTAGACTGTATATTATCCATTTTTTTAATAGCCAATTTGCTACACGGTTCCAAAATGAATGATGCATAATCAAAATGACTTCTTATAATGGCATTATATAAGAGTCGCTGTGAAAATGGATGAGAGCCCCACCAAACACCCGACAAAACTCTCATTATATTAATTTTTTTTTCACATTTGGAGATTATATAATTTATATGATTTACTCCATTTAATTTAGAATCTAAATAAACTCCTAGAAATTTAACACATGATTTAATATCCAAAACTATATTATTAATTTTAATACCTATTTCCGGAGTTTGTCTCTTTCGGCTAAACACCACGACACTTGATTTTAAAGGCGATAATGACAAACCATGACTAGTTAGCCAAAAATCTAACTTTGACAATGAATTATTAAGATTACTTTCGCATATTTTGTGGTTTTTGGAAACTGAGTAAAGAATAACATCGTCTGCATACTGAAGAGAACGACTCCATGAATTTACTTGACAATTTAGATCAAACGTGTATAGATTAAATAAAAGAGGGCTTAAAACAGATCCTTGAGGTAATCCCTTCCAAACCGTTCTTATATTATTATCTTGTTGGTCAAGCAATCTTAATTTTATATTTCTTTCACAAAATAAGCACCCAATTATATATGCTAATTTTGAACTTATACCAATTTTTAATAATTTTTCTATTAAAATATTGATCAAGACATTATCATATGCTGATTCTATATCTAAAAATACAGCACAGAGAAATTCATTCCTTGAAAACGCTAGCCTAATGTCAGTTGAAAAAATACTTAGATTGTCTATGGTGCTTTTGGTTTTGCGAAAACCAAACTGTGAAAAACCTAAAATTTGTTGACTTTCTGTAAACCATTCTAACCGATTTTTTACTAAATGTTCGAATAATTTGCGAATAGTAGGAGACAATGCAATGGGTCTGTAAGATGAAAATAATGATGGATCCTTGCCGGGTTTGAGGATTGGTATAATTATTTGTGTTTTCCAGTCCTGGGGAATTTCTCCAGAATTAAAAATAAAATTAAATATTTCTAAAATATATTCTAAAGTGTTATCCAATGCATTAACTAAGAAAGAATATGGTATACCGTCAAGACCTGGAGCAGAATCCTTGACATGAGACAAAATAATTTTAAGCTCTTTTATTGAAAAAGGAACGTCTAAATGATTATTGGATGAAGATGGGACAAACGAAGCACCACATTCACTGAAACATGGAACATAGTAAGGAGCCAGCTTGTTGAAAAAAGAATTTGTCCAAGAAGAATAAACTGGAGAATTGTTAAATTTAGAAGTTTGAGATGACCTAAATCTTTTAATATTTTGCCATACCAGGGAGGAAGGCGACTCAGGAGACAAAGAAGAACAAAATTTATTCCAGCTATTTATTTTTTTCTTTTTAAAGATACGCCTACTTTTAGCTAAAATATGTTTGTATTCAATAAAATTCTCTATTGTCATATTTTGGGAATATTTCTTTTCAGCAATTTTTCTTCTTTTAATAAAATCAGTACACTCCTCATCCCACCAAGGAGGGGGAGAATACTTATTTTGAGAAGATTTAGTACTAAAACAATTGTCAGCCGTATTTAACAGGGTATAAATAAATTCATTATAACAAAATATGAAATTACTACTTGTGATTATAGGTAAGGACATTATTTTATTATTTAACAATTTACCAAAATTATTCCAACCTTCAGTAGATACTGATTTAATTTTATATTTAAGAAGGGGAGGTAGAACACTAGATGAATTTTGAATGGGAGAATTTATTATGATGGGAAAATGGTCACTACCAAATGATTGAGACTCAATATCCCAAGATATCAAGCTAGATATATCACAGGAACAAATTGTTAAATCTACAGCACTAACATTTTGTAGAGGTGAAGTTCGTCGGGTTGGACGGCCATCATTTAATAAAATCAAATTAAACTCATCTAAAAGCTTAACTAAAGTATTACCATTATGATCACAAGTGGCAGAACCCCACATAGTATGGTGATAATTAAAATCACCCAACAAAATAAAAGGAGGATTTAGAAACTCAAAAAGATGTTTTAAGAATGTTATAGTATGACGATCAGGTTTAGATATATACAAAGAAATAATATTGATATTATTAACACAGCATCCTACTATGTTAATATTTTCATTATAAACAGGAAAGGTGAGAGGAGAATAGCAAATTGAATTTGATATAAAAAGAGCCGAACCAGCCCTTCCATCTTGTCTGTCATCTCGGACACAGTTAAACCCTCTGATACCAAAAGGAGAAAGAGGTCTCAACCATGTCTCTGAGACAGCCAAGATGGAAGGCCTGTATTTGTTACATAAGTACATTAATTCAGTCTTCTTTGTTCGAAGACTTTGGCAGTTCCATTGAATTATTTTTGTTTTGGCTGGATCCATTTTTAAGGGAAGTTAAAAGGTTAATTACAATATTTTCTACGTTGTCCGGTAAGTTATTATTATTATATAATTCAACAATAAAAGAAAGAAGATCTTTTATTGTATTTTCAGATTTTTGTTCTACTGATTTTTTTGAAAGAGCACATCCATTTTCAGGATTCGGTATTTGAAAATCCTTTAATAAATTTTTATGAAAATCTATGTCATATGATTTGTTATCATTCTTTTTATATATTTTAGGTTTAGCAAAGACAGTTTTTTTATATGAAATACCCGATGATATACCCGAACTAGCTACCTCAGCAAATGATTTATTCATTATCCGAGGTTCAAGCTTATTAGCCTCCATATATGAAATTGATCTCTGAGACATCAAAGATTTGATATTTTGTTGTCTATTATATTCAGGACACTTTCTACTAGTAGCATAGTGACTACCTGAACATAATAAACAACAAGCCTCAGTTTCATCAAGTCCACACGAATCTCCATAATGACTTTGGCCACATTTATAACAACGCGGCTTAGACCGACAATTGCTCTTCATATGTCCAAACCTGCAGCATGAGTAACATTGTATGGTTGGATATTTATACAGCTCTATGTTAACTTTATTATAATATAAATATAAAAATTCAGGAAGAACCTGACCCTCAAAGGTTACCACCACAGATTGTGATGATTTCCAAGTAACATTATCATTTGCTGTAACCTTATATTTTAATCTCCTTACTTTCAATATTTTAATAGGGTTATTTGGGAAAATACTATCAGCAACAATGTCAGAGTCCTCAATGTCTATGGGAACCCTAATAACACCGATTTTAGTCACGCCAAAACTAGGTATAAAAGAGTTGTACCCATTTTCAGAAACAGTAGAGTTATTTACAAAAGTATTGGCATCTTTAAAAGTATTAAATACAATTTTTACTCTATTCCGTCCAATGCGAATTATGCTACCAGGAATAATACCACGGTAGTTGTTTTTCTGAATAAATTTGCCAAAAATAATCGGATTTAGAATAGTATTATAATCATTGTCAGAAGAAACAGTTCTCTTCTGAACGTGAACAACAAAAGGACCCTTATCATTTTCGCTATAAAATATCTTTACGTCTTTGTCTGGAGATGATTGTTGTAAAGGAATGGAATTAGATGGTTGGGAAATAGGTGATAAACTATTGAATGACGTTAATGAATTTGGAACCAGATTCTCATTAATACATCCAGGTTTATGCCTTTTACTGGAATGCCTTCTTTTAGTCTTTTTAATTTTCTTTTGATCAGAACTGATAGAATTAGAAAAATCCATGTTTTGAGAAGAAGATGAATCATCATCAACTTCTTCAAAGGCAGCCGGAGAATTTACTACGAAATTAATGTCAGGCGGTTTAGGTGGAATAAAAATATGATTCATGGTGAATTCTTAGACTAATGTTTTCTATAAAATGGGGAGAAACGAGTAGGTACTACTAATACACAATGGAAATAAATTACAAGAAATAAATGATAAATTTACATGAATATGAATTATTTACATTTAATTTTAAATAAGCTAACCAATAAATCCTTTTTTACAAGAAAAATAAATTAAATTAAAAATTAAATTATTTTTTCGATGCTGTCGCTTTGAGAGCTCGCCTGTCAAAAAACTTTATATTATTAGAAAGAGCTTTGATAATCACGTTCCGACCTCAGCATCGCTGCCACCGATCGCTGGTTTTTTTAGCCAAGGTCGTTTCACCGCGCGGAAATGTTAGCAATTCAAGTTACCATCAATCGTTCCGTGACCAGAAATTTTAACACGAAAAGTTAGCACGGCTACTTTTTGACAGATGTTTGTTTAGATGTGAATATCTATCTACAAATTGGAATTTAATGAATTATTTTATATATTCATATCTGTTTTAGTTTTAAAAGTTCGATTAAACCTAAAAAAAAAAAAAAAAAATATCGTGTAACTAAATTCAGCTTTGGTATGTTTAGTTTGAGGTTGTTAATTAAATTAATATTGTGATATTATAAAATTATTGTATTTAAATAATAGTTAATTAAAAAATATTGATTTATTATATAATGATAAGGAAGTAATTTTTAATTTCAATTATTTAATTCAAAATAGTGCTTCTTGTCCAAAAGTGGCATCAAAAATCAACACCGATCGATTCCGAGCTGCATTTTAGCATCGCTAAAAAAAAGGCATGGCTGTGTTGAAACGGGCGGTCGCGCTGGTTTTTGAAGTCAACACGAGAAACTGCCCGCGTTAGCTCTCGGAACGCAGTACGTTTTAAACGTCAGTCAAAAAGTCTCACAGATTATGTGAACCAGTGATCATGCTTTTTTCTCCCTTGATTTTTCGTGTCGTTATGAACCTGTCAACGAGTCAAGTTTTTTATTCAACTCAAGGTACAGGGACGCGGCTATTGGTACACAATTCTAATGAGGAGTTTTCTTTTAGACGGTTCCAAAATATTTCACTAGATGGCAGCAGGAGAGATATTCACAAAAACTGTCAAAAAAGGCTGTTTCTAAAGTAGTCTATATTTTCATATAGACTACTCAAATATAAACTCTAAATTCTCTTGGACTTAAAACGTAATTTTCACCGTACCTACACACAGAGAATCTTTCCTTGATTTTTTTTTTTCGGAAACATAATAATATATAAACGTATGGCTATATAGTATTTGACATAAAAGAAAAACCAATACAATGTGTAATATTATTCAATGTTACCTAATGCATTTATGGATGACATATTGCCAATTCGACGCGAATAACACTAATTTTAAGCGAGGCGACCAAATGTCGGATTCGTTGGTCGACTGATCCAATTATTGTATGGGAGTGTGAAGAACTGTCGGTTTTTTGATCGATCGACAGACTGTAATAGAGCATGCGACATCTGCATATCTCAAGCCTAACTATAACTATTTTAAACATAACTCTCGATCTATAACTCTGTGCTCTCGATGTATTAGTACTAGCTGTCACGGCCGTGGGCCGAGCGTGGCTACTCCCCTCTGGGCTGGTACGGTGAACACGTTGCTCTATGGTGTCGCAAATGAAAAAAAAATTTGGCTTCCCCATACAAATTGGGTATTTAAACATTACTAGTTTCAATAGAGGCTATTTTTTTTTATTTGCTACACATGGTTCCATGGAAAAAGTTTTTTGATTTGATCAGCAGAACCTCATATTAGCGCAAACTTTGGGCCCCAAAGTACATCCTTTCAAAGTCATCCTGTATATGAACTGGCTAAATTAGAATAAATAATATAAGTATATGTATTATAAATTACTTTATTACACAAAAAAAAAAATATTAATTATAAAATCTAACATTTAAATAGGCTTTATTTTGAAATGTAATCCAATAAGAGAAAATACCAAGCATTTCAAGTCTTGTACCAAATAGTAGAACATTCGAAGTCCTTCGGGGTCTCTGGACTGGCTCACCTCTACTAGAGAACCAGTTTTAGATGTGGTGAAAGAAATATGTTCTTCTCCTATTACTATCTCCAACTCCTGCAACAAAATAACATATCATCACGGGTGCCTTACGGCGCCCGAGACCGCCTAAACGGCCCCAGGGTACCCAGCGGAGGGGTTTTAATCCCACCTCGTCGTAGCTGATGGTATGAGTCTACATCGAACAAGTGGCTAGCTCGTCGCGATGTTTTGAATAGACTAAATAACCTATCTGTAAACAGTTTCACAAGTAGGTATAGTGAATCCAGGACCGACAGCTTAACATGCTCTCTGAGGCACTATAGTGGTGTTGTCAAACAAATGTAATTTTTTTTTTATTAAAAACTCATTGATACTCCATTTTGAACCAGGCACCTAAGTGTTTTTAAGTCCTAGGTCTAACCAACTCGGTAACAAAATAAGTTTATTGTAATTCACTTTATTTTTCAAACAAAAACTATAATCTAAATCACCAAGACTGCAAGAGCAGAAAAACAAACAACTGTTCCAAATCTAGGTATGAGTACTTCAAATAAAATGCATTTATGAGCTGTGTTTTATACTCTCTTGTAACATGGAGAATAGAGATGTTTCATTGGTATATTATAATGTTTATAAATACAGCTGTATCTGTTTTTGAACACTAACCCCCGTATTCTAAGTTGTGTTTTCAGCTCCACTATTACTCAAGGAACGTCTGTCTTTTTCCACCAAATATCAAATCAAGAACGAGACAGACTAGATAAATGGAAAACACTACTTAGAATAAGGGGGTAACTCGCATATTCTAAGTTGTATCTTCAAATCCACCTTTCTCTATTTGACATTTGGTGGAAAGAGACAGGAGTTTCTTGGGTGAAAAGAGACAGGAGTTTCTTGGGTGAAAAGTGGAGTTAAGGATACAATTTAGAATATAGGTGTAGCTGCTCTATTCAAACAGTTTTAACAATCCAAGGCTAGTTAACCTAGTTGCATTTATATCTGTTAACATAGTTATAGTTTTATTTTAAATATTATATTATGCGGTAAGTCTCAGTATTGCTAGAGCCAGAAAAGGATTATCAACAAATGAAAGACGTAACTACTTTTGTAAAGGAAGGACAACTCAAAGTAAACCTTTCTCAATCCTGGACAGAGCAACAGACTGTAAAATATTCATAGATACATTCAATGTTGAACTAGCAGTTTCAGTCTATAGACCAGACATACTGCTATACTCTTGGTGCTTGAAGAAAGTAATACTTATAGAACTCACTGATCCGTGGGAAACAAACATTTCTAAGGACCACACCATCAAGTCCAACAAATATTTTTATCTCGCAAATAAAATTACTAGAAATAGTGGAATTTGGTGCATAGAGGAATTCTAGCAAAGTATTTGCATCGTCTATTGAAGCATCTTGACTCTGAGATTAGCCATAACTAACAGGATCATATAGTATTAGGTTGAGTAGAGAGGATAGTCAACACAATGCAGATGAGAGTTAAAAGGCCTATAAACCTACTTCGCCGTCTCAAGTCCAAAAGTGCAGCAGTTCATTCCCCTGTCTTCCAATGACGTGATGGACCAGGCACTCGCACTGCAAATCCATGGATAGCTAAGAACATTGTCTCACTGTCTTGGGAAACAAGCAGTTGATTTGATAATCTTTTGAAAGTTCAATAGATATGTATTTTGTGTATATTCCAATTCTTTATTTTTCCTGAGAGATTACAGCTGTAATTTTTTTTTTGGAAGACTCATATAGGTATACTGCCTATCATGGGTTAGTTATAAAATTAAAATATTACCCATTATTTAAATACAATTAATAAATAGTAACTACATTAATTCTCTTCTTTCATTTAAAATAAGGAAATAATAACAGAACTATAGGCTTTCTTTCAATGAATTAAGGAATTTTCAGGTTATTTATCTTACTTGTCTGCCGACACGATCCGGTTGCGGCCAGGCAGCGTCATCTTCACGCATTATTTCAGAGTCTAGGATGATCCTTTTGAGTTCTTCCATAACACAAGGATGAACATACGCTTCCTTACGAATCATTGTATCATTTTTATAGTTGGAATTGTTTGCATATCGTAATTTTCCATCAGGACGAAATTCAAATTCTAGAAATTCATGTCCAAACTTCCCCTTATGCCCTACGTAGTATCGTATATAAAAATCAGTAGACATATTTTTACAGTATTGTTCTTTTTCCTAAAAATAATATTAAAAATTGCAAACAAACGTTTGAAGTCGCTTTTTTATATTTTTTTATTCAATTTATTCCACAAGAAATAGGCAAGGGTTTCTTGGACCATACTACCTCTTCTGTAGTTTTATATTAAATTTTTTAATGATTTCTCTTCTTTACTAAATCTTCTATACATATATATTTTAGTATTTTATTTTTCCTTTCTTACTTCAATTCACCTTTTTTGATATCAGTCAGGATTATATTCTTTAAATTTTTTTTTTTTCATATATAATATATAGGTAATAATAAAATCAGGGGCCTTACCAAAGAGCCAATCGATAATCGAATCGAAATACCGATCGAAAGCCATATGTATGGGATTTGACGTTTCCAATCGATCAGGCTCTACCCATGGGAGTAAATTTCCTATATATTTTTATCGATCGATGCGGCGCACCGATTCGATTGGCGATCGTGTTCTTTGGTCAGGTGGGCGATTCTCGCGCTTTCGACATTCATCTCGATTCGAGATTTTTAAACGAAAAATGACTAAATATGCCATTTTCGTTAAAAAATATCGAACATTAAACGAAATAAGTAATAAATATTAATTAATAAATAATAAATATTGATCGAAAAATGACATATTTAGTCATTTTTCGTTTAAAAATCTCGCATCGAGATGACTGTCGATAGCGCGAGAATCGCCCACCAGGTCCCAGAATATATAAAGATAATATAAAAAAATACTATACATAGTGACTTTGAAAGGATGTACTTTGGGCTGGTCAAATCGAACAACTTTTCCCATGGAACCATGTGTCGCAAATGAAATGAAAATTGCCTTCTCCATACAAACTAGTAATGTTAAAATGATCAATTTGTATGGGGGAAGCAAAATTTTTTTTTGATTTGTGACGCATGGTTCCATGGGAAAAGTTGTTCTTTTTGACCAGCAGAACCTCATATTAGCCCAAAGTACATCCTTTCAAATTCACACTGTATAATACTTTTATATTTTTCAAGGTCGATGCTAAAAATTTGTTGCTATTACTTTTTTTTATGTATAGGACATTTAGCCATTAAGTATCCTAATTTCGTTAGCTAAATTTTCTCCACATTTCTTACTCAAACAAAACTAATTTCTTCCATTCTTTGTGTTGTAATTATGTACCCTTCTTTATAATAAGGATTTATTGACATTGTATTTAAAATAAGGGGCCTTACCAGAGAGCCAATCGACAATCGAATCGAAATACCCATCGAAAGCCAAATGTATGGGATTTGACGTTACTCGTCGATCAGGCTCAACCCATAGAGTAAAATTCCTATACATTTTTATCGATCGATGCGGCGATTCGATTGGCGACCGTGTTCTATGGTTAGGCCCCTGGGGCCTTAGAGAAAAATCAGGCGAGGCGACGTGTCGTGTCGCCTTCAATCAAAACTGTATAGACTTTGGCAGGTGACAGCGTACCTCACGCCTACTGTCACTGTCAAAATACATACGTTTTTGACTGAGGCGACGCGACATGTCGCCTCGCCTGCTTTTTCTCTAGAGCCCCAGCTCCTCTGTAGTAACTACAGGGTCTTTATTCCGAGTTTTGCAACGTTCACCGTCACGCATTTTGCGTAAAGTATGGGTATTGAAATGTAAGTTCTATACTGTTAATTATAAAGTTGAAACTCCAATGCTCTATACATGTTCAAACTTGCGAAGAATTCGTGTATTTCAAGATGGCGGCATTATAATAGCCAAACTAGTACATACTATATAACCATTGGAATAGAACTTATATTTCCATATTTATAGTTTGCGCAACGTCTTGTCGTGATTAGCGGTTGCAAACTCGGAATAAGGCCCCTGTTCTACATTTTCTCTTTTTCAATTTTATATTATTGTAAGTCTTCTGTTTTGAACTACATTATTTGTAAACTAATAATACTTGTTTTTTAATTTAATAAGATCTACAATGAAAGTATTTTTTTTATATAGGTAGTTTAGATCTGTATTATTTTTACTCGAAATATCTAATACTTATTAGTGGCTTTATTCCGAGCTTGCAACCGCTAATCACGACAAAGACGTTGCGTAAACTATAACTATGGAAAAATTTTGCTCTATTCCAATGGTTATATAGTATGTATTAGGTTGGCTATAATAATATCGCCATCTTGAAATACACAAATTCTTCTCAAGTTTGAACATGTGTGCAGCATTGGCATTTCAACTTTATAATTAACAGGGTAGAACTTATATTTCAATAACTGTACTTTACGCAAAATGTGTGACGGTGAACGTGTCAAAACTCGGAATAAGGCCCCAGGGGCTTTATTCCGAGTTTGCAAACGTTAAACACGACAAGTTGCAACTTTTACGTGAGTTGCGATGACGTCGTTTCGTATTACGAGTCACTAAACTTCGTGCGCAAGTTGTCGAAAGCACCATCATAAAAAAAAACAGTTTTTGCGTAAAGTTTTTTTTTAATATATTTTTATTTCATTGCACAGACTATTTAAACCTTGAAAATTAAATTCAAAACATTAGTCAAGTAGGAGTTTTTTAACTGTATAGTCGTAGAGACAACGAGATATTTATAAACATCGCAGGGTCATGTTCGGAAACTATTTCGCACGAGCGCTTTTTCGACGTTTTTACGCGCGTTAATTTAAACATTTTGAATAAACAACATCGGAGTTTTTTTATCCGTCGCGCTCTATATTAAACGCCGACTCAAATCCAAAAAAGGGAAAAGTACCGATATGTTCACAAGAGCGCTTTTTTAAACGCAAATAGTGCGTCAGTTGCGCCAGCGATATCAACCTGTAAGCGCGTGTTTGTGTATGCAATCTCATATTTGTAACATTCAGCGTTATTCTAGGACCTACAATGGCTATTATATAATTCGTCGACGTATTCATTGTCATTCTGAAGTAGTTAAAGTACTTCTCAGGATATTATTATTAATTTTTTTTTTATTTCATAAAAAAATATCAATAATTAATATTTTTTTTATTTCATAAAATAATATCAATAATTAATATTGTAGGCTGTTTCCCCTGTTTTTTTTTAGTACGGTTTTCTCAAAAATAGAAAAGGTTGTGGGAATCACATTGAGTGAAATGTTACCTACTACTACTTATAAAAGAAGAAAATTATATATTTTCTTTATACAAATTGGCCTTTTATTAACTATTCATTGATAATTGGATGAACTCACAGTTTTGTTTTTCGACTTCTTACAAGGTAATTCCCGATTGCTGCCATTTCATCTGAATTCATGGGCGTACGCATCAAGCGCAAGCTGCTACAAAGTGGTTATTTTAACGCTCGTTTGAATAGTGTCGAATCAAGACGGTAAAAATAACTCCCAACGCTGAACTCCTAACGTTTTATTAAACGCTCGTGCGAACGTAGCTTTACTTTAACACTAGGTAATATCAGAGAGTGCGATAAAAATATTGAAAAATGCTTAGAGAACAAGAGATATAAATAAAAATATATTTATTGCTTAAACTCTGTGTTTACAAGATAGTAGTTGTACAATTGTTTTATGATTATCACAATTTACCATTTTTCAGCTGTGCAAATTACATGTTTAGTTACATGTTAGAAGCATATAGTGTAGTGACATTACCCAGTGTCAAAGTGTTAGTTTACGAACGCGGTTCTGCACGGCCACGACTCATGTCTTGTCATGCTTGAGCATGAAGCTAAAAAAACGCGCCCCGCGCCAATGGAGTAAGCATGATACATAAATTGTTTCATAATAGTACGATACCGGTGTCGCCAATTTTCTGAGGCGAACAAATGAAGAACGGGGAAAAAGGTGTGGCTTCAAATGGCTACTCAACGCTTCTGACACTTAAAAAACTGCTTGAGAAAAAAAGAGATACAAGCAAACACGAATGTGTGCGCGTGTCTATGAAGTGTATTGTATTTTTATTATAAAAAGCTAAATATTTAATTGCATACTTAATAGTTTCGATAGTGTTGCCACCGACAACAAATATTATTACTTATCGATATAAACCAAATATTTTGGGATTTATGGAGATCATCAAAGATTAATAATTATTTATCTATATACAATTGTAATACACACACATATCATCAGGGTAACCAGCGGAGGGGTTTTAATCCCACCTCGTCGTAGCCGATGGTATGAGTCTACACCGAACAAGTGGCTAGCTCGTCGCGATGTTTTGAATAGACTCAATAACTTTGAAAAATATACTTTGGGCTAATATGATCAAATCAAACAACTTTTCCATGGAACCATGTATCGCAAAAGAAAAAAAAATGGCCTTCTCCATACAAACTAGTAACGTTAAAATGACCAATTTGTATGGGGAAGTACATTTTTTTTTTCATTTGCGACATATGGTTCCATAGGAAAAATTGTTAGATTTTATCAGCAGAACCTCATATTAGCCCAAAGTACATCCTTTCAAATCCACCCTGATAGACACTTTCGCATTTATAATACTAGTGGATTTAAAAAATGTAGGTATATAATAATATAACAATAAGTTAAAATACTTTATTAAATTAAATTATTTATTAAATTAAAACATATGCACAACTAACTACATGTACCTACTAAACTCAATCTCAACATTTTTGACCGACCTCCAAGGGGAAGTTATACTCAAACTACAAAAGGCGAAAAACAATTAAATCGTAGCTTGATTCGTTAAAATGTACAGAACATACACGGGTATTCATGTTGGTTACCAATTTTCTTCTCTTTTAATTGCCTCTACCCATTTACGTTTTAATGCCGGATCTTTCGGGAAACTGTATCATGTACCTATAGAAAATATAATTAGTATTATATAAAAAAAACAAAAATGGTATAATATCTCATAACCATGAAAGTATTTACAAAAATCGAGTTTATCAACTATAAAATCACATCACTAAATAGTAACTGACAAACCTCGCTGGACGGTTCTGTTGTCGCCATACCTTTTGATTAAATTAAATTAAAAAGATTATAAATTATTTTAAAGTATCGAAATTCTCATTAAAAATAAAAACACATCACTAGTTCTTCAACTTCTAACTGTTGCACATAGTTTGACAGTTACCATCAGTTTTTGATATTTTAAGAGTTTTATTATAATTTTTTATTAAGGTTTAATATAAGAAAAACATGTTAAATACATACTTGAAATACGTGACACTAGGTACTTTTTTTTAATAGTAGTTTCTACACAGCTTTAATGCACAATTAACCATTTTTCCGACAATAAAAGCGGAGCTCTTTTCGACTTTCTCCGCCGAACGCACAAATCAGACTGAGGATGTAAAAAATGTAAGGGTGTGTGTGAGTGACAAATTTGTCACTCGCGCGACACCTTGCAAATTGAATGATGCTTACTCCAGTAGGGGCGCGCGAACGGGCACGGTTTTTACCTTCATGTGCTTGAGGTATTGGGTGTAATAAATCTCTCGCGCCGCCCGCGACAATGTTTAACATTTTTTAATCTTTTAAATTCTAGTAAAAAAAGGAGTGAGAATTACGGATAAATTATGATAAAATTATGGGAACGTGGGAATTGTAAAACGTAGTCAATGTAAAGGTGGGAAAATGCTTATAAGAGAAAGTATCCTATGACGTGAGAATTTTGAAAAAGTAGTCATGAAGAAATTGAAAATTCCTACTTTTTAAAAAGTGGGAAAAACCCCTTTTAAAAAACTAAGAAAAAGTCCCCTATTTGTTTTTAAGTAGGAAAAAGTTTTACTTACTGAAAAAATGATTATTTAGTGGGAAAAAAAACTCATTTTATGAAAAGTAGGAAAAATTTCCACCTAATGAAAAATCGGGAAAAAGTCCCACTTTTTTAATACACAAGAATAAGTAAAAAAGTTTCCTACTTAAAAAAATTAGCAACTACTATTAATCTGGACATTTTTATGTTAACAAGTTATCCAATAGTAAAGTTTAATAAAAATGTATTATATATTATATTTGTTCCATTATTAATTTTATTCACAAAGGGTTGCCAATATTTAATTATATGTTTGGTTGTTGTTTTTTTTTCCTACAAGGAAAATAGTTTATTAAAATATTATATAAAATAAACAGGTTTTTATATCATATTTTTAAAACACAATACAGTCAAACAAAAAAGAATTCTCACATAAATTATAATATTATCAAAAGGAATAAAAAAAAAACTACGAAAATCACAACAAAATTATTTATAATAATAATAGTCAGGCTAAAAAACACAATGTCAAACACAAAGGGAATAAAGGAACAAAACAAATTACAAAAAATAACATAACAATTTCACAATTATCTATAATAATAATATCAGGAACACATTTTTTTGTTTGTTTGAATGCATGCAACTCGTAATACAAAATTACAAGAAATCCATACTAAAATTCATAGACTAAACAATAAATACGCGACCGTGCGTGACGAAAATTTCGCCTATTTCTCGTAATACCATTTAAAAAATGACAGCTGTCATCCCATGATCGTCGAAAACGGAAAAAGCGTACGCAACATTTGTGACGGTGAACGTTCAAAACTCGAAATAAGGTCCCTGGATATATTTTTAATTTGGAATGATGGTCATTTAAAGAATAAAAAAATAAAATAATGAGTGTCCCAAATCAAAAGTCAAAATCATTTATTTTTATGTAAATCTTTGAATTTATTTTTTATAATAAATACACATTATTTATTAGGTACAAATATATATATACCTAGTCTTGCCACAGATTAATATATAAAAAAAAAAAAATATATATTACAATAAATAAAAAATTTCGTTATTTTTATTTATTATTTTAACATTAAGAGATTAAAGTTTATCGTGCGTACGACGCGGACGCTGATTAGGTTAGGTTAGGTTAGGTTAGACAACTGCCTATGTTGCCTATGCTTAAATCCGGCACTGAGTTGTTAGCTTGTCGGTGTTGGACAGACTCTGAAATTATTTATAGATAACCATATAGAAATAATTCCACAAGTTGGTAAAGTGAAACTGGGACCGACAGCTTAACGTACTCTCCGAGGCACTATAGATTTTTGATTTATTTTAACAACCCGTTGACTGACCGATTTGTATACATAAGTTTAAATGAAATCAGGCGTTATATTTTATAACATACTTATTAAATAGGTAAGCGTACCTATATACACTTGACAAATATAACATAGGTACTTATTGAAATAAATATTAATAACATAAATAGACCATTTATTTGGGCTATTTTTGCTATTAAATTAAGGTGTTTGTTCACTCATGTCCGTTACAATCATCAATCAACACCACCACCGTTATCTAAATTAGGTACTTATAGATGTGGATCGATGTTAGATTTAAAATTATATTAAATTTTTTACACATTATTTTGATATACAATTATTTTTAATCGAATCGCCATCTTTTAATTCAAAATAATTACAAAAATGAGATTTTAACTACTAAAGTTACTTAAAAACGAGTATAATGACTGTATATCTCATATTTTAGATCGAGCGAAGCCGCCATCTTTAAATTCAAAATAATTACAAAAATAAGATTTTGACTACTAAAGTTACTTAAAAACGAGTACAACGACGTTTATTTCCGAAAGAGCGAAACCGCATATTTAAATTCAAAATAATTATCATATTTATAAAGAGTTTTTCAACAAGAACTTTGTTTTCTAAACCAAAAAAATAATTGATGTAGATGATAATTTTTAAATTGAATTACAAAGAGAAAAGTTCGGTAATTATCAATGAAAAATGATATCTGGCAAATGCCCACCATAAGCACGCTGGAAATGCGGTAACGGTCAATGGATCACCCTATCGCGAGATGTTAACAACTCAATTTTGGCCTATTATTGATGGCGTGGATATCACTGACATGTGGTTTCAACAGGACGGTGCTACATGTCACACAGCCAATGAAACGATAAATTGATTGCAAACCAAATTTCCCGATCGCATAATTTCACGAAACTCAGCTGTTAAGTGGTCAGCCAGATCATGTGATTTCACACCACTGTTTTTTTTTGTGGGGCTATGTGGGACAGAGTCTTTACAGAGCCAATCGAAATGATTGCAGCTTTAAAACTGAAAATCTGTGATGTGATTAACAAAATAGTCCCGCCATTTTGTCAAAAAGTGATTAAAAACTTTGATGAAAGAATCGACATCTGGTGGGCGATTCTCGCGCTTTCGACATTCATCTCAATTCGAGATTTTTAAACGAAAAATGACTAAATATGTCATTTTTCGTTCAATATTTGTATATTTATTATTTGTTAATTAATATTTATTTCGTTTAATTTTCGATATTTTTGAACGAAAAATGGCATATTTAGTTATTTTTCGTTTAAAAATCTCGAATCGAGATGAATGTCGAAAGAGCGAGAATTGCCCACCTGTAAGCGCGCTTGTGGTGGGCGTTTGCCAGATATCATTTTTCATTCATAATAGCCGAACTTTTCTCTTTGTAATTCAACAAAAAATTTAATCATTTTCATCAAATTTTTTTGTTTTAGAAAACAAAGTTCTTGTTGAAAAATCCTTTATAATAATATATATTTTAATATATATATATATATATATATATATATATATATATATATATATCTTCACGGGTGCCTTACGGCGCCCGAGACCGCCTAGACGGCCCCAGGGTACCCAGCGGAGGGGTTTTTAATCCCACCTCGTCGTAGCCGATGGTATGAGTCTACACCGAACAAGTGGCTAGCTCGTCGCGATGTTTTTGAATAGACTCAATAACCCATCTATAAACAGTTTCACAAGTTGGTATAGTGAAACCGGGACCGACAGCTTAACGTGCTCTCCGAGGCACTATAGTGGTGTTGTCAAACAAATGTACATAAATTTTTTAATTAAAAACTCATTGGTACACACCAATATATTTTAATAATTACAAAAATCAGATTTTGAATACTAAAGTTACTTAAAAACTAGTATAATGACTATATTTCCAGACAAGGGCCATCATTATTTTTAACATAACTGAATCAAATTGGCCATATAATGTTACTTAAAAACGTGTACATGAACGTTTATTTCCAAACGAGCGAAGCCGCCTTCTTTAAATTCAAAATAATTACAAACATCACATTTTGACTACTAAAGTTAATAATAATAATAATATAAGCCTTAATTCAGATACTTTTTTAAAAATTTTATTTATTTTGCTTTTTAATTTTCTGAAACTGGATCTGTGTGCCGTTTGGCAAAGGCCTCCTCCAACTCTCGCCATCCTGTACGGTTCTGTGCTAATCTGGTCCAAGTCCTGCCTGCTGTTTCTATAATTTCGTCTACCCATCTTCTATACTGGCCTCCTCTTTTCCTTTTCTTATCCTTAGGGTACCAATATGTTACAGTTTTGCTCCATTTGTCCTTTCCCCTTATTGTATGTCCCGGGGCCTTACCAAAGAGCCGATCGATAATCGAATCGAAATACCCATCGAAAGCCAAATGTATGGGATTTGACGTTTCTCGGCGATCGGACTCTACCCATAGAGTAAAATTCCTATACATTTTTATCGATCGATGAGGCGATTCGATTGGCGATCGTGTTCTTTGGTCAGGCCCCCGACCATTTCCACTTAAGTTGTTTTATTGTAATAATTACATCCTTAACTTTTGTATTTTTTCGAATAGTATTGATTCTTACTTTGTCTTTTTTCCTTATTCCTATCATACTTCTTTCCATTGAGTGTTGGCACGTTTCTAGCTTGTGTCTTGATGTCTTTTGTTGTTCATTAGTAATCCAACTTTTTTACTTTCTCTATTTAGATCTTATAACATTTCTCTTAGGTCGTTAATATTCGTTGCAAATAATATAAGATCGTCAGCAAATCTTAAATGAGTGAGATTTTTTCCGTTGATGTTCAGACCGTAACTTTCCCAGTATAGTTTCTTAACAATTTCCTCAAGTACAGCAGAAAAAAGATTAGGCGATAATGGGTCTCCTTGGCGTAAACCTCTCTCTATTTTTATCTCATCTCCTTCCGTTTCTAGTTTAACTCTAGATGTGCTTCCGGAGTATATATTTTTAATAAATACTACTAAAGTTACTTAACAACGAATATAAGATCTCATTTTTTTTAACGAGCGAAGCCGCCATTTTTTAATTCAAAATAATTACAAAATCTGATTTTGACTACTAAAGTTACATTAAAACGTCGTATAATGTCTATTTTTAGTGAACGGGCGAAGCCGCCACCATTAAATTCAAAATAGCTATAAAAATGGAACTTGCCCTGGTAAAGTTACTTCAACGAATATAATATCTCAATCATAAAATTACCTAATATATGTTTACACCTTCAGGATTTGTAAACACGCAATACTCTACATCGTCACCTGTTCGATGAGGGGGGTTTCCACTTAAAAACACTCAACAAACGCCGCCCCATGTGTACTACCCCATATAAATTTATCTATTTCCAAACATTTTGGGTTTGAACCCCCAAAACCCCCTCTCTGGCTACGCCCATGGTAATATTGTTAATTATATTCGTGTTTATACGACATACTTTGACCACAGACTTTGACGTATTAAATTATTTTCACAATATACTTTTCATTAGATATGAATTATAAATGCACAACACAAAGATCTTGTACTAGCATAATTTCAATTATTGAATATAAAAAATACTTGTCAAAAAGTAGCCTCGGTCCATAGATATAAATATCAAGATAGGCCCTTCCATACAAAAACCCAACGATTTTTTGACAATAAAGTGACAACTAGCGCCACTAGCGGTAAGAATTTGAACTAATACTTAGTATGATGTGACGTTGTAAGGGCGTACCAATTTAATTAGCCAAACTATTATTTTTCATTTTCATAGTTTATTTTTATGTTTCCGTTTTTTTTTTCATAAATATGTGGATATGACTCAGGTGTTTGTATATCGATATTTATGTTTATCAATTAGTCTATCTATGAATCTACATCTTAGCGTCAAATATCTCGAGAACTAATCGTCCGACTGACTTGAAATTTCGAATAGTTATAAATATTGTTAACCTACATTCATCAAAATGGTATAAGTCATAGTTACTTATAGGCTCGAGTGAAAAAGGGTGTAAATAGAAAAATAAATAAATTTGGGACAAATTAGGTCATGTGGGGTGTCACCTGAAAGGTATTTATTTATAAAACATTAATATATATATGTAGTTAAATTAGGTACAGTTTAGCTCCCGTTAAATGAAAATTATTTGTGTTAGAAGGAGTTTACTCTAACACAAAGAGCGATAATGGATACCGTGAGCCAACAGTACCGAACAACAACGGAAAAATAACCATCATTGATGAATATTATTTACTTTGCAATATTATATAGCAATATATTAAAAATTCAATAATGTTGGTATATTAAAAGGAGTTTAAGGTTACTCCAAAAACATCATCTCTAAAACATACAGAATGAGCTTCTGGCGAAATAATAAAATGTATTAATTTAATAATTTATCTTAAAAAACTTTTTTTCTAAGTTTTTCTTTCTCTTTATACTGGTTTTCAAGAAATTAATATTTAAAATATAAGTTTGTGGCTATATGTTTTTATTTACAAAGCTGGCAGTTTCCGGCCAATCTTTCTATATAATACGAGTCCATACTTCCCTTCGTATATCATTTGCAGGAAATCTTAAAAAAAAAACCATTAGAAAAAAAAACAATTGTTTTAGAATGTTCTTAGCAAACCATGGATTCACCGTGCGGGTGCCGGGTCCATCGCGTGGTTGAAAGGCAGGGGAATGAACTGCAGCGTTCCCGGACTTGAGACCGCGAAGTAGGTTTAAAGGCCTTTTGAACTCTCACCAGCGGCTACATTCTGTTTCTTATAACGTGAGCGTTAGATTGTCAAAATAACGATTTCCGCTATTAGCGCGCTCTCCTCCAATCAGAGTAGTATTTTAACCTTCGCTGATTGGAGAAGAGAGCGCTAATAACGGAATTCGTTATTTTGACAATCTAACGCTTACGTTATAAGAAACAGAATGTGGGCGCTGCACTGTGTTCACTACCCTCTCTACTCAACCAAATATTATATGATCCTGTTAGCGCCATCCTGGAAACACGCTCCATAAAAGTTCCGACGGCTGTTCTCGGAAGGCCAAGATCCTTCAATAGACGGTGCAAAGACTTTGCTGGAATTCCTCTTGCACCAACTTTCACTGCATAAAGTTGAGTATTAAATCCGTTTCTAGTAATGTCGTTTGTGAGATCAAAATATTTGTTCGACTTGATGTTGTGGTCCTTAGGTATGTTTGTTTCCCACGGAACGGTGAGTTCTATAAGTATTACTTTCTTCAAGCACTGAGAGTACACCAGTATGTCTGGTCTATAGGCTGAAACTGCTAGTTTGTCTGGAATCTTGTAATGTATTTTAAATGTATCCATGAATATTTTCCAGTCTTGTGCTTTGTCCAGGATTAAGAAAGGTTTACTTTGAGTTTTCTTGAGTTTAAACCCCCAATAAAAATCGTATATATTTTAATACAGCTTTATATTTTATTATGGAGCAAAAATGCGCATCTTTAATAATAATAATAATATGTCGGACAAATTACACATATTGCTCTGGTCACAAACTAAGCTCTAGGCTTGTACTATGTGTATCAGAGGCAACGATATAATACATATTATATTTTATAAACACCCAGACTATGACAAACTGTACAGAAAAATCATACTAATATTTTTTGCCATGGGTGGGAATCGAACCCACGACCTCCGGATATAACGCCAAAGGCGCAACCACTAGTCTACGGAGGCTGTCCGTAGACTTTGCTTCATTTACATCTATCTGTTATATATCAAAACTTTTTCTAAGATATATCATCACGGGTGCCTTACGGCGCCCGAGACCGCCTAGATGGGCCCAGGGTACCCAGCGGATGGGTTTTAATCCCACCTCGTCGTAGCCGATGGTATGAGTGTACACCGAACAAGTGGCTAGCTCGTTGCGATGTTTTGAATAGACACAATAACCCAGATATGTTTAGTGGTATTTTAAAGAGTTTCTTTAAAATCCGAATAAATAAATAAATTCTTTATTCGTATTATAAATAGTGTGATTTACAGGGGACTGTCTGACTCCCAAACTAGGCAAAGCCTGTGCTATGAGTAGTCAGTCTACCTCATTTTTCTTTTCACAATATTGGGTAATTGTTTTTTCCAGTAGTTGTTCCCTCAATATTAAACAAAAACAAATAGAACTTACAATTAAAGCATGCATCACATAAGATATTTCTAAATTGAGGTTTTTATAGTATTCTGTAAAACAATACTTACAAAAAAATAAAAAATAAAAACAAGGCATGCACCACACACACATTTCTCATTGATGCTCGGCAACTTAGCATTAATTGGTCCCATCACAGGTTCATAATACTTTCACATTAATAGCAGTATTTTTCCTCTGATTTAAAATGATTAATTCATAGATTAATAATATATAAACTAGATTAATCAAAGCGAAGGTTGTTTTTTTTTTATGAGAATGATTATCCCGTATAATTACGAATATCTTAGCCCTCTGTATAAAAATAAATATTTTAATAGCCTATACATAGCGAGGAAGGCTACATATAGGCTATTTTTTATTTATTTTTATACAGGGGGTTAAGATATACGTTACGTAGTGGTTAAACAGGAGATAATACAAAAACAATTTTTCAAATCGGACTAGTAGTTCTTGAGATTAGCGCGTTCAAACATAATACAAACAAAATCTTCAGCTTAAGAATATAAGTATAGATAATCATAACTTTTATTAAAGTTTCACACTTTTTTATTCGAATTTTGTTCGAGACATATCTTATTGTATTCAGTATAAGTATTCTAGGCGTTAAAATATGTAACGTCATTACAAGGTTAAGTCGTTGATAATAATCTCTCCATACATTGAAATTGAAAGAATGAAACATAACCTAAATATATTTTTTTAACATTTATAAATGACATTTTCGACTATCCGATGATAAGAAATATTGTTGTTCTTTTTGTTAACTTTGTCGAGTAATTTTTGCAACGTTTTACCACACGATACGGGATCTTGGCAAGTTATTTAGAGTACTTTTCGCTACCGCTGCTTGTCACAGACTAGAGGTGAGCGTTACGTAACGTAGATAGTTACAGTAAAGTCGATATTTCTTAAATAACTAATAACGGTTATTATATTTGTAATAACTATTTAATTAAAAAAACGTAATTAAGAAAAAAAAACATAATATTGATTTTTGAGTATTAAAAGGGTTAGATCTCATTATTTCCTTTTATTAGAGTACAAACACGATAGGCTTACGACCGACGGTTGACGAGATAAATTGAAAAAACATTTTCGACCTTAATGACATTGATCGAGTACCTTTTTTTTAAATTTCATTCGACTTATTAGATGGCATACCATCGAATTCTACCAATAAAATGCAATTGTCAATAAGGTCGAAAATCCTTTAACAAAGCTGAAATTACTTTCATTGGCTAGATATCATCGATACCTATCGTTTAAGTACAAACACTTTGGGTCTAGGGCCAGGGGTTAATAAGTTATAATAAAAAAACGTTTTGACATGACATATCGTCAGATTACACCAATACCATAACTATGAGTCCAAAATCAAAATATAAGCCATGTGGATATAAGACTTATTATCAAAACAAAAATTTAATACTTTTATTTAAAAAAATAAAAACTAAAACAAGATAATTTTTAAATACAACTACAAAAAACCTAGAAAGAATGCGTCACGGAACGTACCGCAACCAATCACAGCAATAGCGTGAACATCATTAACCACCTCGTCGGAGTGCAACGACGATATTTTAAAAACCGATACAAGAAAAAGAAACTATAACGAGGATAGCAACAATAACTCAAAAAAAAACACAACGTCAAAAAACCTTAGAACGAATGTGCAACCAATCACGAAAAAACTACTATAACAAAAATCACTAAATATCACAATCACGTGAAGTAACAATAACCACCACGTTACAAGAGTTTCCATCGTTACAAGTTACAACCGTTACAAGCGTTTCAAAGTGATATCCATATAGATAGGTACATTTTGTTCCGTCCGTTTAAATCACAAGTTGTGGAATGTCGGCGAGCAGCGACATAGCGCAAAGCGGTGATATATTGAACTAAGTAAACCAATTTATAACAACTACTACAGAGAGATGGCGCTAATAAATTAAATAATGCAGAATATAAGTATTTTGTGGTCAATAAAACTTTAGCTGTCTATTGGATGTTAAAGATAAAAATTGATTAAAATAAAAACACATGTAAAAATCATAATAAAAATATAAAATTAAAAAAATGAAGTGCAGAAGCGGGGATGGAACTGGCGTTCTGTGGTTGTTAAGTTATTTAGATAGAATAGAATCATGTCGCCATTAAAAAATTAAAATAGATAGAAAATTTGAAATAAAGAAAATTTGTTAAAGAAATAATTGTACAATGTAGACAAGTTTTCTGACTGCTGTTATAGTGAATAAGTTTTTATATTTAAAAATTATTGGTACACGGGGTAAGTAAGAAAATAATTTAAAGCAATGATTGTTTAGAGATTTATTTGAGAGTAAAGTAGGTACATAAAATTAAAATTATTTTCGAGGCACTATTTTTTTTTTTTTTTTTTTTTTGCTTATAATTAATAATAACTATAAATAGTTACATAACGGGTGATTAACAAAAAGAAACGTAGCCGTTACGTTACAATGAAATCACGTAACGACCCACCTCTATCACAGACTGACGTATCGTTGGTGCTAAATTGATTTTTTAGCACCATTAGATTTTTTGTTTTAGTACTTATGAAACATGTTTTGAGGCCCGTCCTTACTATTTACGTCAATGCCTCGGTCATTACAGAAGCTCTTAGCTCATATGTCAGTATGATGATATATGTACGAAATACTAGTAGTATGGTTTAATTAAATGAAACAGTTGGTGACGCTAGCTAGTGGGCGGTTAGCTTCACGTGCTAACACGTGAAGCTAACCGCTTTATTATATGGATGGTTGAAAATTGGTATTGCTCTGCTCTATTCGCAATCTCGAATCGCCTTGCTTCGCCCCGTTCGTTTTTAAAAGGACCACAGAGTAATCAGAGCTGACGGCTGCTGTCAAATTTGGTAAATTGATTTGAAAATTCTTTCTTCTCTACGGCCATTCCAAGATGGGTGGGTAAAATTTTAAAATTATTTGTAAAAGTAATCTAGTGAAATCTTATTTATCACTTTCCTAAATTTTGTATTAATTTTTAAAGCGCTTTAATGGTTTGATTTTCTCTTTAAATATTGTAATATTTACACCCCTGACTGACTTAACCTCAATGTTATTAATTGTTAATGTGTTACTTATCCAGAGTTTCTACGATGTGTTAAGTGAATTATTTTGTTATATTTAGGTATTAGCCGTGATCATTGGCATAAGCGGAGGGCTACCGGTGGTAAGCGCAAGCCCATTCGTAAGAAGAGGAAATATGAGTTAGGGCGCCCGGCTGCCAACACCAGAGTAAGTAAAAAAATTTTTCAATAATAAAATAAAACCCATTAACTCCAGTAGGATTGATATAATCTAAACATATCGAATATAGACTAATAGTGAAGTTCCTCTCCAAATGTTTGGTTAATTTGTGAAATTGCACAGTAGCTACTCTCTATATATTATAGGACCTACACACAATACTTGTTCATATCTTATTTATTTAAAAAGCCAGACTTATTATACAGATCTTTTGGGACAATTAGAATGGTCAAGTTTAATATGCATTTAGATTTTTACTTAACATGCCCTAGTCTGACTATTAATATTAACCCGTCAAGTCCAAATCCTAAGGTTCAAGGAATGTTGAATATGCTCAAAGGAGTCTGCCGATTATGATGAAATATAAAACTGCATAATTTTTTTTTTTTAATCTAGCTGGCAATCATACTGGTTGATTTTTAAAAAATAGTCACCTGTATTAGTGTCATTTATAAGGATCAAATTCTGGTAAGTTATATTAAGTCGCAAACTTATAGAATATTTATAGAAAGTGCTCATTTTTAATTAAAAAAACATAAATTTTTCAACTCAAATTATTTGAAATAATGCTCTACAAACCCCATTGAAAACATAATATTTTTAAAAATAAAATTAAGAATAAAACAAATTCAGCTAGGTATGTATTGAAAATAAGGCCATCATTTTAACAAGTATTAAACATGTTAAACATAATATTAAACATTAGGTTTTTCCTTTAGTTTGGTGTTTAAAGTTACTTGCCACCATTTAATCTTTATAAGCGACACTATCAGCTGGTGACTTGTTTTTTAAATCAACAGGTTTGAGTTTTTTTTTTAAATCTAATGATGTAGTTTCAGTTTTTATCAAACTCGGTCCCAAGACTCCTTTGAGTATTTTTAGCTATTCCTTGTAGTTAGGATTTGGCCATGAAGGCACCTTGTATATTATCACTTTTTTTTTTATTGTATGTATTTTATTCCTATTTAGTCCTATGGTTTTGTGAACATTATCTCTTCTGATGCTTAAACTTAAAATAATTATAATATAATATGGAGGACAATTTACACATATTGCTCTGGTCACAAACTAAGCTCTAGGCTTGTACTATGTGTACCAGAAAATAGTAGTTAATTTCTGATTTGAATGAATATTATTAGAGTGTAGTGTTATGTACTTGAAGTACAGTGACAACAGTTGCAAAATTAGTGCTGCTGAATAATGTATATTTAATAAAATTTGGCTGTATCCCAAATCAATTCAATATTTAACAATAGTTAATAGCAGAGGAAAAATTGATCTCCATATTAACCATATTTAATAAAAAAATATAAAATTCGGAACAGATATGAATATAATAATATTTTTATCATTTGTTTATTATAAAAACTTGAGATGTTATTATTAGTATTTTAAAACTGTGTAGATAAAATACTTATCTCATACCAATTTTATTATTATACATAATATATTTTTTTATTATAAATTATGTACACTTTAAAAATAATAGCTAAAGTGTGAATTGTATAGAAACCATTTATTCCTGTGCTCTTTAATTACTGACTGCAAATCATTTATATTATTATAACTATATTGCACAAAAAAAATGTAAAAATGCGAGTTTAAAGCATTATGTACCGCCTAACCTTTGGGAGAGTGATAAATGTATTCAAAGGTGCAAAATGATAATTGAAATTGTTGTCTAAAATATTAGGTAAATATATATATACTACATACAGTTGCAACAATTATAAATAATAATACTTATATACCTTAGTAATATGGTCTGGCAAGCTGTAGTTTTGCATGACAAAGAGCTATATTTACAACTTAGGCTGAGTTGCACAAAAATAAACAATCAAAGTTTCTAGTTCAAATAATATTTGGTACTATTTATGCCATTTTTAACTTTAAACATTCCAATTACAGAGGTTTTTTTATTGGAACACGGCTTGTGGCTTTGTGTCTACTTAGTGGTGAGCAGGCAGTTACAAATTAAGTGTCCATCAGCCCCCATATCTGTTTGCCTGTCAACATAGGCCCCCCAACCTTCTCCATTCCATCCTGTCCAAGCTCTTCCAACAGTTGCTGTTGTTGCAGTTCAATTCACCTTAAAACATTTTAATTAGTTCTACTACACTACACTTCTCACTCACATCCACTTCACTTTAATTTACTTTTTTTTTTCCGTTTTTGTTTCTTTTACAACACTCCTCCTTTTATTTCACTTCACTCCAGTATATTTTATTTCATTTTCTTACTTTAATTTGTGATACTCCACTACACTTCACATGAGCCAAATCTCCACTTAATTGTCCAGTTGTCGTTAGTAGGAACGGTGCGGGGGTAGTGACAACTGGGAATTACCCGGATTTTGTTATTTTGATAATCTAACATTAACTTAACATTATCCTATAAAAGAAACAGAATATGGTCACAGAGGATATATTTTTATAATTAGCAGAATAAATAGACTTGGTTGATCAAAGGAATTTATAAAAATGTGGATTGTCAGGGATTAAAAACCTGAATAAAAAAAAATTCAGTAGCCGTATTTCTTTTTAAGGACTCTGCATTCTTAATCACGAACACCGCATTCTCTATACAAAATTAGCTTTTTGCACTTCCAATAATACTTAATACTGTTTTTCCCAGAATAAATATAATATTTTTGTCTGTCATTGTATTTCATTTATTATTATATTATTAACCATTTTTAATTTTCAACAAAATTTTTTCAACGGAAATATTTTCATGTACAATTACCAACATAAAAATAATAATTGACTTTGACTAAACAGTGTTTTTGGAAATCAATTATTATACTTTCAATATTATGGTGTTTAGTATACACCAAGATGTAATATTGGAAGTACGTTTGTATGGGCTTCAAGTTGACTACAGAGCCCTTAAAATGAAATATAATGTGTTGATATATTTTTATTGCAGATTGGAGGGCACCGCATTCACAAAGTGCGGTCTCGTGGTGGAAATGTGAAGTACCGGGCACTTCGCTTGGATGGAGGCAACTTTGCTTGGGGCTCGGAATGTATGTGCTGTTATATTGCTATTATAATATTTCATTTAGCTGGTACTTAATGCCTGAATATATGTTTTGTGTTGAAGTAAATGTATTATTATATATTTAGTATTATTTTTATTTAATAAAGAATTTAATTAATGAAAGTTTGTCAAGCGAAAACCAACAATTTGTTAAAAATGTTTCAGGTGCAACTCGCAAGACCCGTATCATTGATGTAGTATACAATGCTTCTAACAATGAGCTGGAAAGAACAAAGACCTTGGTGAAGAATGCCATAGTGGTTGTTGACGCTACCCCTTTCCGACAATGGTATGAGTCCCATTACCTGCTGCCTCTCGGGAGAAAAAAGGGAGCTAAACTGGTGAGTCATAGTATAATATGTTTGAGCTGTAGGTTCCATAAACTCAGAGGTTCCACAAACTTCAGGTCTTCTCATCTGCAAACATTTGAATGAAGAAAACATATAATTAAGTGGTCTCTGGTTGACATTGCTGCCATACCAACTACTTGTCAGATTATTTATTCCAATTATTGACAAAATAAAAATTAAATGTATTCTATCAATCATTGTTAGTAATATTATTCTGTTCACCACACATGTTTTCGAAAGCCAAATATAACATTTTTGTTATAATATAATTATAACATTGCTAGGTCAACTGACCATTTTTGTTGTAATATAATTATAACATTGCTAGGTCAACTGACCATTTTTGTTGTAATATAATTATAACATTGCTAGGTCAACTGACCATTGTTGTTATAATTTAATTAAACATTTAGAATATAGTGATATGGAAAAATATATGTTGTTAAATTAAACAGAAAGATATTACTTACAGTAATTGATAAAGTCTACCACTGCATAAAGAGTTGCGTTCTAAAACCATTTCTACTTATTTCATTTGTGAGATCAAAATATTTGTTTGACTTTATGGTGTCAGGTGTGGTACACTTGGGTTCTGCTACTTTCTTCAAGCACTAAGAGTTATACCAGTATGTCAGGTCTATAGACTGAAACTGCTGATTTGTCCTGAATTTTGTATTTTTAATGTATCCATGAGTATTTTTCAGTCTAATGCTTTGTCAAGGGTTGAGAAAGAATTACTTTGCGTTAATTACGTTTTCATTTGTTGATATTCTTTCTGGCTCTAGCAATACGGAGACCTACAGCTTCTTAAACATTAGGGATTGCAGATAAAGTTACATAAAAATGGAATAATAAATAATATACTGAAAAGTTAAGAAACATTAAGAACTCTGCAGACGAAAATTTGTATTATATACATTTTATTATTTAAATGCTTTACAAATAAAATATTGCCCTACCTAAAATATCTTTATATAGGTTCCGAGGACTGCATGTATGTCATCAGGAGAATAGAGAGACATTTGGTATGATGAAAGTCGCGTGTCATATGAACCATTAAAATGATTACAAGTTTATTAATGCCATAGAATCTGATTTGTTTTGGTGTGCAACAAGGAAGTGGTTTCTTGGTAACTTATTAGTGACAATGTTTAATGTTTCCAGACTGAAGCAGAGAATGAAATCATAAATAAGAAGCGAAGCAAGAAAACCGCTAAGAAGTATGTAGCCAGGCAGCGACTGTCCAAGGTAGAGCCTGCTATTGAAGAACAGTTCCACACTGGACGCTTATTGGGTTAGCTTCATTTATACTTAATTAATCCTAATAAAAGTGTATAATTAGATATCTCGCCTGGCGCGAGACTCTATAATGCTATATTAGTATGTTATCTGTACAGTTTGTCACGGTCTGGATGTTTATAACATATAATATGTAGGTGTTATATCATTGTTTCTGGCACACATAGTGCAAGCCTAGAGCTAAGTGTGTGCCCCGGGCAGTATGGGTGTAATGTCCTTCATATTATTATTATTTTAACTATTTAAAAAAATGTATATTATTATGCTGGATTCCTTATCCAAATTATTATATAGAATAACATATGTATGTAATACTAATTAAATTAGTAAATACCACTGTGCAGAGATTTTTTATAGGATTTAAATGATGAAAACAAAGTTTAGAGGCCGAGTTGTGGGACTAGGCTCGTTTTGAGGATAGTCCCTTCGGCTGCATGATGTATGCTGTCATAGTTACTCTGATGCCGCCGGCCCCCGGGGGTGGCGCGACTGTGCGCGCGCGTGTTTGACGTAGTTGTGTTGCAGCGTGCATCGCGAGCCGGCCGGGACAGTGCGGCCGCGCCGACGGCTACGTGCTGGAGGGGAAGGAGCTCGAGTTCTATTTGAGGAAGATCAAGTCCAAGAGATCCAAGTAACATGTTAAGCCTAAATAAAACATAAAAAACTCATTTAGACTTTAATTTTTTTATCATCTGACCTCTTCTTCCATAACAATTAAATATTTAGAAGTCTTTACAAAGCGAAAGGAAATGATTTCCCATTCCCAGAGTGTTGTGTAACATTTTTTATTTTCTCATACTTTGACCAGTATGAGAAATTTTTTTTTTCCCTGTTTATCGAAACTTACAAGCCTTGTATTACAAGCAATTTTCTTGAAAATTCTTCAATTTTACATACATGTGTTTATCAAAACGTACACGTGTAAAATACTTACAAGTGTCATTATTTATTTCACAAGTATATTTTTACACATGTATTGGTGATTTTGTTCATCAAAAAAATATTTGTAAGTTACATTTGTAGAAAATCATTACAAACCCTGAGAGTGTCCAGAGACTCCATTCCGTCTTACAAGTATCGTGCTTAGTACCGCATTTTCTTTTGTATAATAATACAGGGTAATTTGGAAGGATGTACTTTGGGCTAATATGAGGTTCTGCTGATCAAATCCAACAACTTTTCCCATGGAACCATATGTCGCAAATGAAAAAAAAATTAATGGCTTCCCCACACAAATTGGTCATTTTATCATTACTAGTTGGTATATTTTATCTCAAATACATTTTTTTAAAATTATCAATTTAAAAAACCAAATAATATCTTCTTGGGATTTTTTCTTTTCTGTTTGAAGCTCATTAAGTTCAGGAAAAAGTTAAAAAATGTGACTGGAAAATCTGGAAAAGTCAGGGAAATTCGTATCCGAAAAAAAGTGGCCACCCTGATTTTTTTTTTTAAAATTTATTAAGGCATTGGTAGCAAAGACCATTAGCCTAAATTTTATACATTTTTATACCATTTAGTAGTAATTATATAAAAGTAGATAGACTTAAAACTAAATATTAAATTATACAAAATTCATCTTAAAACATTGAATCTAATATAGTTATATCTAACGAAAGAAAAAGTTACAAATCCAATTAAGTAATAGAAACACAAAATTAATCCTATATTATAACATAAAAAGTCTAACGATAAAAAAATATATATATAATTACATATATATATTTAACATAACTAAATCATAATATTTATTTGGTAAGCACAAAGATAATCTAAATATTTACAAGAAATTTAAGACAAACTTATATATTGGCATATATAGTTCTGTGTTTTTTAATAATTCTTGTACAGAAGAAGGGAATTTATTTTTGTTTATTATCTCTAAACAAGAACTAATAAATAACAGTCGCTGTAATGAAAAATATGGACAAATGAAGAATAGATGGTCAAGATCACATCATTCAGAGTTACAGTATTTACAGTGCGGCGTATCAATCAAGTTAAGTCTAAATATATGAGCAGGGAATTTGCAGTGACCTATTCGTAATCTGCTTAGGGTAGTAATAAAATGTCTACTATGAAAATTTCTATAATATTCAAACCAGGCTTTAGTAGAGGCTTTTGGGTTAATAATCTCTAACCATTTAGGTATCGATCAATTTATTGTAGTTTAACAATATTGATCCCTCCCACTATGCCGGCTAAATGATGCGGTTACGAAATGGGCGGCAAAAAATACGTATATTTAAATATCCTCGCTGCTTTATCATCAAATTAGTCTCCCATTTCGTAACGGCACCATGAAAGGACGACTACCACCTCGACCATAAATCGTTGCAGTAGTCTCCAGTAGACCTGTGAACCCACAGACTAAAACCAAAACATGACTAGGTGACTTGGGGTATTTGCATCTGTATGGGCGGTGGTAACGAGTCCGGTCGGTCGGCCTAGCAGTTTTCCTACCTCCCAATGGCCAGCCGTATGTAGAGTGCGAGAATAACAACCACCAATACGTTTGGCAGGCGAGGCGAGGCTCACTGTTCGATGTTCACTCAAATGCCCTCGGCTACGACCAGGTGGAAATCCCCTCCGCTGGGTATACTGAGGAGGTCTAAGCGGTCACGGGGTTGTGGTGGTACAATGTAAATAAAAGAGTATTTGTTAGAGCAGCCACTATAATATTCTGGTGTTTAAAGGATCCACCATTTTTCCAGCCATTAATGAAACGTGGATGCTGGAGTCCATCACGAAGTACAGAAACGGGTAAGTCGCTGAGAAGTGGAGGGGATACCGGCTGCTCACGTAACCTGTAACAATACCCAAGTGTCATTGTAACAAGACACACAGTCCTCACACCAATAAATATATCTTGGTTCTCCCAGTCTGCTCAATTAACTTAAAATTCTGTCATCGCTATTATTTGCCACGACACTATTCGTGATCTGATCGCAAAGTCCACGTTCCCAATACAAAATGAGTTAATACCATTTCCAATGTTTCTCCACTACTTTTTTTTTCGGTCATTCCAAATCTTTTTTTATCTTAAAACATATTTAGGTAGGTATATATCTATGTTTTAGGGCCACATTTGGTTGCCTAGTGCCATGACCGTTTGTAAAAAAAAAGCACCCAGTAGGTATACATCCACACAATAATCCTATCTATACACTGTATCAAACTTGGGGCTCTGGACCGATGGATTATATGATTAAGGACACTGCATTCACAATCGCGAAGTCTGCGTTCCTATACAAAATATGTCGCAGAATTAAAATAATATTTTTGTCGGTCATTGTATTGTTAGTCTTTGTGTTATGTAGGTATATTTTTTTTTAAATCTGAACAAAAACATTTTTAATATTACTTATAGTATAAAAATATTAATTACCCACCAAAAAAATATGTTTGCGTACAAATACCAACATAAAAATAATAATTGAACCGAGTTGTAATATTGGAAATGCGTTTGTATGGGCGTCCAGAAGACTGCAGAGCCCTTAAGGCCGGTAACACACAGGTAATTAAAGTAAAACTTATACTTTTCATATTGGCATTCCCATATACTTCCAATATCGTTTTAAAGGTGGCGCCATTTTGATTTAACTATTAATTAGTATAAACTCATCTGGTAATGGACCTCTACCCAAAAGAAATAATCCTTGACCAAACGTATCCTGAAAACCGGTGACCCACAGACTAAAACATGACTATCTATGTAAGTCATGTTTTAGTCTGTGGGTCACCGGTTTTCAGGAGACTACTGCATCGATTTCTTGTCGAGGTGGTAGTCTCCTTTCAGGGTGCGGTTACGAAACGGGCAGTCGATTTGATGATTAATCAGCAAGGTTATAAAATCGTTCAACTGATAGTTTTACAATATCCTACCGCTCTTTGCATTTTAGTGATCCTTTAATTAAGATAATAGATCCACCTCCCTCACCGGAGTTTCTATTGAAAAAACTAGCAACTACAAAGTTATTTATATTGATACACATTTTCTCTGCTTTTAGCCAGGATTCTGTAAAACACATCAAATCTAAATCATATTTTTCAATTAATAATTCAATGTCAAGAACCTTGCTAGAGAAGCTTTGTATATTTTGGTGTATTAAGGTAAGTTTACAATTGACCTTCTCTGTTGTCACATCTATAAGTTTAAAATAGGTTGTACCACAACATTATTAGTACTAGTACTAAATGATGTGGAGTCAATACTTAATAATATATTATTGGCTACCAATTTAGCAATACTTTTTTGTACCTTCATAGGTAGTTTAAAGCTATCCTGGGTCATATTAATATTCTTAACAAATTTGTTAATATCAAATAAAGTAAACAAATTATTGTAACATGCCAAATTATACATGCAATTATTTAAATAATATATATGTTTATTCTGTGAGGTGGAATATAGGTTTGAATAAAGGAATGTACATATTGTAACATTCCTTACTCCAATTTCAGACAAAAGATCCACACTGTCCAACAAGTCACCTTTGCTAGTGTTCAATCCATTTCCTACCATAATAACTATATTACTATAAGAATTGTAAAATTTGGAGGAAATGGATTTTACTATACTAAACTACTGTGTGTCGGCTAAATGATGCGGTTTTAACCTGTTTTTTTTTAACTAAACGGCTACACCAAATTCGATGAATTAGAAATGTAACGAAAACTGCCCTTGTAGAACAAATAATTGTAGACGGTTTGCTTGGGTCTTAATTCTACTCCGGCCCATTTATTCAAAATCAAAGTCAGAGAAAATGCTACACACCTTGGAACCTCACTAGTTCTTTAAGAGAAGTTTATTTAAAAAATACAGACATCCTATGGGTTCATCGCTATCTATAGTTACTAGCGATCAAAGTAGAAACTGTTCGCAAGAACTTGTGGTATAGCTACAGGTCATAGGTAGTTCTGTGGTGGATCTTGAATCATTTAGAGTCACGCCACAGAAGAAATAATAGTACAAGTAGTCACACTACATAGGTACTAATAATAAACCAGTTGCATTGTATTGGGGCATTTTAGGTATACCTACCAATTGATTATAGAAATAATTAAATACCAACCAAATATAAGATTTAAAGGATCTTTTGAATATGTAACCATTATGGGAAAGTGTACAAATATTGAGTCATTACCATAAATATATACAGGGTGACTTTGAAAGGTTGAACTTTGGGCTAATATGAGGTTCTCTAAAAAACTTTTCTCTGGAACCAATTTGTATGGGGAAGCCGACGTTTTTTTTTCTTTTGTGACACATGGTTCCATGGGAAAAGTTGTTCGATTTGATCAGTAGAACCTCATATTAGCCCAAAGTACATCCTTTCAAAGTCACCCTGTATATATTTATGGTAATGACTCAATATTTGTCGACTTTCCCATAAGGGCACATATACAAGACGATGAACTGCATAAAGTCTAAAATCAAAGTATTTGTTTGAGCGATTGTGACCTTTGTTACCTATGTTTGTTGCTAAAAGGCGTGTGAAAAAAGGCGAATGTATTGTCAAGTGACGGTTTTCCGTCAAGCGATGTTTCGGTTTCAGTCTGTGGGCTCACCGGTTTTCAGGAGAATACAACATCGATTGCTTATCGATGTAGTAGCAGGGGTTAACACATTTGCCGCCAAATCCTAAATTGTTAGGTTATTAATTGAATTTTGACGGCTCCACCGACCTCTACAATTCAATACCTTTATAGTTCACAATTTAGTTTTTTTTGAATGAAATTGTAACTTAATTGTAACTTGTAGTTATGTTTGTACACTGTAACCTAATCTTTCTGATTTCTGTAAAACAATAAATAGTTCGCCAATTTTGCCGCCCCAAACATCTGCCGCCTAATCAGAAGCCTGCTTCTCCGCCAGCTGGTAAATTCACCACTTTGTTTATTGTGTGTGTGGTACACATTGGTGGTATCTTTTATTTGGTTGTAGTAAAAGTGACAAGACCAAAAACTTAAATTGAATTTTCCTATCTCTAACCGTTCTCATAGAAAAATAGAAAACTTCTAACTGAGACGTGGGAGCTGACAGCGGGAGTTTTGAGGGACAACGTCTAGGGTCCTAAGAAACACTAGCGCCAACAATCAGAAACAGGTTATTTACGAAAGTACCTATAGACATCTACTATTTGTTCGATAAGTCCATATGGACTGCCCATTGCTTATAACAAGTATGTACCTATGTAGTAAACAATTATTGTGTTTATTCATTTCGCTAGCAATTTGTGTGCTTTGTGTAATGTATTTATTTGGCATGATCGTCAACCTTGGCTCTATTCAGCTATCCATTACGTTATTATGTTACGTTGTTTCTGTATAAAAGCAAAAATAGCTGCTGAATTATGATCATTTACCTAATTGAATAGAACTATCGACAAATGATCATTTTCATCTCCCGCATTCAGGCAATATTTATTGTGGAGCGATTTCCCTAATGAGCGCAATGTGCGTCGGTTGCGCCACGTCCGGCGTCCGAGAGACAAAGCGATGTACCGATGCCGAGTACTGCCTGGGCCCCGGAGCGGAACCCCTTTACTGGTGTCTAAATGTCTTCATCTGTGTGAACATTAGCGCACAACTAGAACGTTATAGACATATGAGTTGAGAAGGCTCGCGTCCTTCACGGTAGCGGATTTAACTAATGTGTAAAATCAATTTGTTTTCCGGAGCACACGAGACGCGCGGATGTTCCGGCGCGCATGAAGCGCGACGCTGTCTCCGCGCCGCACCGCCCGCGCCGGTACAGGTGGCAATTAGGTGGAGCGCGCCGGATGTGTTGTCCGGGTGACCGTGGCCTCGCTACTCGCAAAAACAATTCTCTCAGCTCTTTAATACTAAAATTTGGGCGTTTAACATATTAGGTATTAGGACAGTCGACCTTATACTCAATAGGTACCTGCTTTGCTGACATTCTAAACTTGATTGGTTTTGGAGAGTAATGAAGTTACTCACGGTTCCGCTTGTGGTCGTCGGGCCGGTACTTGCGGATGGCCACGCTGACGGCTTGCTCCACGCTGCGCACGTACACGCCCGCGCCCGTCGTCATCGGCGAGAAGTCGCGCTGCCGGGGCTCGAACACGTCGCGGATGCCCAACTACACTAAAATATACCACTAAGCAATTTTATGTAGGACTTAGGTTAACGGCGCTCTCGCTGTGAGGTGCCTCTGTAGGACTGCCATCATAATAGCTAGCTCCAAATCTCGTACCCGCCACTACGGGACATGTATCTATAGAGTGGTTATAACAACGATCTATCGTTGGGCCATGGCCATAAGCACAAAATATATTTTATTATTTCTTGGATATGATGAGTTAAATGATATAACTGTAATTTCTTTAACTAATCACGGCCTTCGATACGCTCGTGAGACAAACCATTTTTTAACATTTCGACCCCAGTGTAACATCTACTATTAATTCCTCTTTAGAATAAAATAGGTCTGTCATGTTAATACTTCACTAAAGTCCAGCCAGACCAAGATTAAGAGGATCGTTCATTTAATAATTAAGTATTTGAGCATTTTTAATAACAAAGTGATACAATAACAGTATTTTGACTCTACTGCGAATAATTAAGGAAATTAATATATATTTTTATATGTTTTTTAAAAGCTATATTATGTATTAGTGTTAGTGTCCAAAGCGACCACACCTTTGGACCACATCAAAGGTGTGGTTCAGCAGGTTTCCAATAAATCACACTCAAATCCACACTAAATTGTCATTTATGTACCTATGACTTTAATAGTGACTTAAGGCATGGAACTCGAGTGCATACCGGCTGATTCTGTGGGCATACAGCATAAATAACTGGATTAATTAATATTCCAGTAGTAACAATTCCATACATTATAAATAACATTGAAAGCTTTATAATATAAACTAACCAATCAATACATATACCTACTTAAGTAGTATTTAAAAAATAGATAGGCACCTTTTGTAAATCTGTGGTGAGGGTAATATGTCCTTTTACCGTAAAACTAGGCACTAAAGCTCGAACCCTCTTAGGTCGAAGTGCTTCGTACACATCTCTCAGGTCCGACTCGCGCGCCATCCTGGCGATTAGACGGTCCAACTCAGGGGGACCTTCCCTAGAGGGCAGCACTACAAGCAAGTAGTAGCGATCGCTGTCCAGCGGAAGACGCAGCGCTGATGCCTCCAGATGAGACAGGTATGCGTGCTCCAGAATCGAATCATACTGCATATATGTAACCTGCAGAAATATCTTAGGGTTTAAAAGTATATGCGCGCGACTATAAGTATTATATTTATAGATAATAAAATACTGACCTCTACATTTCTAAAACCATTAGCTAGAAAAGTCTTGCTACCATATTTTGCCTCTAAATCTGGTCCTACGTCAAATGATCTGTAGTAATTATTAACTTCCTGAATATATGGCGGATTCGTAAATATGAAATCTACAATTGATTTCTTCTTTCTATCTAATGTTTCCAAAGTAGATTCGATTATCACCGGAGTCGTAGTTTCACTCGTGGTTGTCATTTGTTCAATTTCCGGTTGTGTTGAAGTAGTCTCTTTTGGGGTTGTGTTTGTTGAAATTGCAATAGTAGAATCAGATGACTCTGCCGCCGAGGTGGTAGCTTCAACATTTGTACTAAGTATCTCAACTTCATTATTTATAGTAGATTCGGTATTTTGGGTTATAGGCAAAGCTGTTGCTTCTGAATTTGGTGACTCAGAAGTCATGTTGGAGGTAGATGATGACGGGGTGGTACTGGACATCGGTATAGTAGGTTGGGGTGATGCTTCGGTTGTTGGTTGTGTGGTTATAGATTCCGTGAGCTGTGGTGATGGAGATGTCTCTTCTGGCATTTTAGGTTGTGGTGTGCTTTCTGCGTTCGAAGCCGATGATGGACTAGGCGCTGACGAAGTGGAAGGTATCCGTATATCGATGTCGGTAACAGCAGCGCTCGGACTTAAAGTTGTTTCTTCTATTTCTGGGGTAGAGCTAGCCCCTTCGTCTTTGGGCGGTGCAATGTTATCAGTTGTATTATTGCTGTTAGTTGTCATAGTACTGTTAGAAAGCTGTGGTGGTAGCGTCGGTAGGCGGTCGTTGTCCAAATCGAAGCCATAAAATCGCAGAACTTTCTTATAGCTCTCATTAAACGTAACATTTTCGTTGTTAAGCGCAAGACCAGCAAGGAAACCTTCCTCGGGTACAAAATATGTCTGAAAAATTAGGAAAAATAAATCGGTATTTTTTTAGGCTACAGACTACGGCGTAAAAGTAGAGACCTACTTTAAGAAAAAAATAGAGACTTATAAACTTATTCATAAAAACTTATTAAGTCCTTGAAAAACAATTAAAATAAGTTTTTTGTTTGTCTCTTTTACGCATATTTAGTTTTGTTGTTAAAAAATAGATAAAACATACTTTAACTAAATTATTCTTCAACGACTCAATTGGTTTTTATGAATACCGGTGTTAGTAAAAATTTGTGTTTTTTTAAAGATTTATTATTACATATTTTTACAAACATATATTTGTTGGATTTCACATATTTAATTATACGCCTTTTTTATTTATATGTATACATACTTATTCAATATTATATATTTGATTGTATAGCCATTTGGGGTAGAGACTCTGGGACCATGGAACCTCGCGCTCACGGCATCTTCAAGGAGCTTTCCAAAAGGCTGTTTGAAGTCAGTCGTGAGCACAGGCTGAAGCACTCCTCGCACAACGCATAGTTATAGCTATTCAACGTGGGAATGCTACCAGTCTATTGGGGCCCTTTCACGGCATCTCGGCGCCGATCCAGACTTATTTTAAAATAATTTTTAGGTGTTTATTTTATATTATATAGTTTTAATTTTAGATAGTTATAAAGATAATATTTGAATATGTAAATCAATTAAAAGGCAGTATAATTAAAGATTTATTATTATATTTAGTTCTTACTTTGAGGGTGCGATGTATATCCCGAAATCCCACTCTCATAATATTCCTGTTCCACGGCAGCTGCATCCCTCGTTGGAGCTGGTACGAGGAGTCTCCATCCACACCCTCATACAGGGCCACCATAATGCCTGTCAGTCCGTACGGGGAGAATGCTATATTGTTGTCATTCAAAAAGTTGTGTTCCGCTAGCACTTTCAACCCGAACTCGTTAGTCACGTCCACCATGTGAGCCAGAGGAGTCCGCCCAGTGTCCCATAGCTGGACCTCGATAGGGACTCCGTAGTCCGAGCCCGCTAGGACACTTGCTATGTAAATGCATACAAAGGGCAGCACGCGCGGCATCGTGTTCGACGAGCGGACCGCGGCGCGACGGACTGTGATCAGCTCTGACCGCCGACTGACGACCTCTTACAACTTTAGGCTAATCTTCATGTCTAATTAGCATTTAGCCCGGAGGCTTTGCTTCTTTCGGTGAACGCCCTCCGTTTATGTACCTAAGCTACCTGTAGCTAACTTTACGTAACTAGTTATTTATAAAACACTTTTGTCTCATTCATCAAAATTCAAGCAGATAGGGTTAGAATTATATTCAGATAAATGTAAGATTTCTTTCTTTCAATCTGTGCAAGCTACTCAAAAATCTAAATTTCTCAAGTTATTTCAATCAAATAATTGTACATACTTATGATATTATGAATAAAACATTTGAACATTTTAAATATTAGCTTTTTTCTTGTTAATAAATTGTTTTCACGTTAACTTATTAGCTGCGGTCTTCCCTTACATGGCGCCATAAAGACATTTTATCAAAATTACTATAAAAACAACCCCAATACGATTATCTGAAAATAAATTTATTCAAGCTTCTCTTCCGGTAAGGTTTGGTGATACTGATATTGGAAGAATTAGCGACATTGCTTTACCTGCATTTTTGGCTCCAGTTCATGGTTCCAGTAATATCATCGGTTCTATTCTAAACCCGTCTATCGGTGACGTCGAGATTGCGGACATGAATGAAGCTATCGATTCTTGGCGGCATATTTGCAATGATTCAGATTTACCAATAACACTAAACTCACAGAAAGCTTGGGATACTCCAACAATCACACTAGCCCATGATCACCTTTTGAATAGTGGTTCAATTTCAGATCATGCTCGTTTATTAGGATGCTCTGATGCTGGGGCTATACATTAGCGGGCGAAGATTCGTGTCGCGTTGTCGCGCCAAACACATCGTGTTAGGGCTCACGCGATGTTCTTGTCTACATCATCGCGTATGCCCGACACGATGGTTTTGGCGCGACAACGCGACTTTTCATTGTAGGCTATTCTATAACCTCGTTAGGCCGACCGACCGGTCTCTACCGCCCATACAAATGCAAAAACCATCAAGTGGCCTAGTTATGTTTCGTCTTTAGTCTGTGGGTTCACCGGTTTTCAGGAGACTACTGCATTGATTTCTTGTCGAGGTGGTAGTCTCCTTTCAGGATGCGGTTACGAAATGGGTAGTTGAATTGACGATAAGGCAGCGAGTACATTAAAACATATTAGTAATGCCCCCAATTTCGTAATCGCATCATTTAGCCGGCATAGTGGGAGCGATCAATACTGTTTAAGAACAATTATTGATTGACCCCATTCATGGACTTTGTAGGTCTGCTCACCACCAGGTAGATACAAAGTCACATGTCGTGCTTCAATAAAAAAAAAACAATTGTACAAAATAATATAAAAATAAGAAGAAAGAGGAGATGGTGGATTACTACCATTCATAGAAACCGAACGATTTAAGTATACTGAACAATTACTTTTTATGCATGTAGAGTTTAATGAATGTTGATGAAGCGGGTGATTTTTAAGGACCTGTGGAGAGAAATGTTCGATCTATTCATTACCCCACTCCATGTTGTACAAAAAACTCAAGCACGTCCGTCCCGCTACAAAGTCTGGACGATCATGAAGTGAGGTAGGTGTAGCCACCCAAGCGAATATTGTCGCGACATATAATATTGTGCGAATCTTCTTCAATATAATGTTGGGCTCAGCGTCGTAGCTAGAGTCCCGAGCGCCCCTGGCAAGAATTGAATTTTGCGCCCTTCTTTTTTTCCTTATTTTCTAGGAAAAACAAAACAACACATAACTTTGCAAGTGAAATAACTTTGCAAGTGGAGTAGGCATGATACATAAATTGTTTCATAACAGTGCGATACCGGTGACGCCAATTCCCGAGAGAGAAAACTGGTTGAGAAAAAGAAATACACACACCGGCAGAATTAGCGGAACACAAAAAAAGGAAGAATTCATATATCTATTTCGTAGCACTGGCCGGTTACATTACTTTTTTATATTTTTTTACATATATTTTTTTTAATTTGAAAATGTCAACAGTATTTTTTTTCAATCGTTTATTTAATTTTTCATTCATACATCTCTATCGACTGCTTTGAAGTAGATTTTCCGTTTTCGTAATGTTCATAAATTCCATTTGAAAAACCTTATATTGCAGTTTTATGAGACTTTTGTGTTTTCTTGCTTATTGATAAGTTACGAACATCTAAGTATGCCTGATTTAACGCTATCAGAAATCATCAGGGCAGATGAGAAGAAATGGTCAATCCTACAGATCGATTGAAACAAGACTTCGCCGATCGTTATCAACGATTCATCGTAGCATCAAACGGTACAGATTGACGAATTTTCTAGTGAGGAGAAGAGGGCAAGGCAGGAAAAGGTGTACTTCAAGGAGAAATTACCGTTTTCTACAACTTCAAGTTCGTCGAACACGAGACTTACGGCGGTGCAGGCCCGAAATGCATTGGAGGAGGTTCGAGGAGTAAGAGTGAGTGAGCGGACAGTTCGCAGAAGATTCGAGGAAGTTGGTATAGGCTCATTTATACCCGCCAAAGCACCAAAACTTAAGAGACACCACCGCACAAATATACTTGGCTCGTGAACATTATCATTGGGACTTTGACAAGTGCGGACAGGTTTTCTTTACTGATGAATGTAGAATTCTGTTAAATCAGACTGATGGAAGGCAGCGAGTATGGAGACGCAAAGGACAGCGTTTTTTACAGTCTAATTTTGAATGTACAGTGGCATATGGCGGCGGCTCAATTATCGAATGGGAAGAGATATGTTTAGGAGCTCGCACGGAGTTAGTGGTAGTCGACGGCGGGAATCTGAATGCTGATCGGTATATCAGGAAGATTTTAGAGGAACATGTTGTGCCATTTGCCCCATTTATTGGTAACGACTTCATTTTAATGCAGGATAAAGCTCGGGCTCACAGTGCTCGCTCAGTACAGGCATACCTAGACCATGTTGGTGTTACGGTGATGGAGTGGCCAGCACGGTCCCCGGATTTGAATAGAAAGAAAGAAAGAAAGAAAGAAAAACTTTATTAATCTTACAAGCAACAAGATTACAAAATATACCTTAAAATAATATATATTACACTATAATTTATTTAGGCTCAGGGCTAGATCCACAGTCGGTGCTCAGGACAAAGTTTGCTCCTTTTTGCACAGGTTTTGCGTACGGCCGTCGCGTCGACCTCACCCTGAGAGTTTTAACACAGAAAAAAAAAACAAAAATACACAATAAAAACTCAAATTATAAAATTAATATATATTAACATTTGCGACATATACAGAGCTTGTTGCGTGACGAGAAATAGGTAACCAGCTCAGCACAGAAATAGGTAACCAGCTCAGCACAAGAAATAGGTAACCAATACTATTTACACGTTTGAATACTATTGAACACGTTTGGGACTTGCTAAAGGGGAGTGTCAAATCAAGAATGCAACCTCCTAACAATCTGGGCGAGCACTACGATTTGATTGTTATTTGCCTTTTGTAATTTGCATCGACTTTTATAACATCCTCTTGGAGGTCGGTCAAAAATGTTGACATTGCGTTTAGTAGGTAACATGCACAACTAACGTGCATGTATTTAAATTTAATACATAATTTAATTTAATAAAGTATTTTAATTTATTGTTATATATACCTTTATATTTTAAATCCACTAGTATTATAAATGCGAAAGTGTCTATCAGGGTGAATTTGAAAGGATGTACTTTGGGCTAATATGAGGTTCTGCTGATAAAATCTAACAACTTTTCCTGTGTAGCGAATGAAAAAAAAAATTGACTTTCCCATACAAATTGGTAATTTTAACGTTACTAGTATGTATTTTGTATTCCATTTTTTTTTATTTTGCGATACATGGTTCCATGGGAAAGTTGTTTGATTTGATTATATTAGCCCAAAGTATATTCTTTCAAAGTTATTGAGTCTATTCAAAACAACTCGACGAGCTAGCCACTTGTTCGGTGTAGACTCATACCATCGGCTACGACGAGGTGGGATTAAAACCCCTCCGCTGGTGACTTTGGGGCCCGTGGTGATATGTGTATTACAATTGAATTTCGATAAATAATTATTCATCTTTGATGATCTCTATAAATCCCAAAATATTTGGTTTATATCGATAATTAATAATATTTGTTGTCGGTGGCAACACTATCGAAACTATTAAGTATGCAATTTAATATTTAGCTTTTTACATAGAAAAATTTTATAATCAAAAAACAATACACTTCATAGACACACGCACACATTCATGTTTGACAATAGCTAACTTGTACCTCTTTTTTTCTCAAGCAGTTTTTTAAGTGTCAGAAGCGTTGAGCTGCCATTTGAAGCCACACCTTTTTCCCCGTTCTTCATTTGTTCGCCTCAGAAATTGGCGTCACCGGTATCGTACTATTATTAAACAATTTATGTATCATGCTTACTCCATCGGCGCGGGGCGCGTTTTTTTAGTTTCATGGTGAAGTACCTATAAAAGTTTCTATTGCACGTATTTCAATATAAATTATTTAAGTAATGGAAAAAAGCGGCCCCAGCCTAGTGGTTAAGTCACTGCGCAACTGATAACAAGGTTAAGCAGGTGACTACAAAGCCGGCCTGGGATGGGTGACCGCTTTATACAACGAGTCTATTTCATAAACACAGCAACAAGCTCGCCACTTGTTATGTGTTGCCTTCAAATACCATCGGCGAAATGAGGATGGGTTAATCCCTCCCCTGGGACCCTGAGGCCATTTAAATGGTTCTCGCGAGCCAAATAGGCACCCGTGATGGTTTTTTTATTTTTTTTATTTAATGGAAAACCATCAATGTTTAGTGGCAAATGTAACATAAATTTTAGCCAAACTGACCGCGGTCTCTGTTCGGTCCCTTATTAAATCTCGCGTCGGCGCCTATTTAGTTAACTTTGTGTGCAAAATCTGTTTTAGTAGATGGTTTTACTATTGAAATTATTTGCTTTGTCGCGGGCCGCACACATACCGTCCGCGGGCCGCAGCTTGACGACCACGGGTCTGTGAAAAAGGCTGGGTGGTTTCCCTCCCGGAAGTAAATTTGATGGCCCGATTGCAGGGTTATCCTGTCTTCTACGTAGGTATATTAATTTAAAGAAAAAAAAAGTTTAAGTTTTTTTTTTTTTTTTCATTTATTGTTCAACAAAACTTATAACTAATTTACAATAATTATGTTACACACCAACGGAAACCTTTAAGGTTTATGTGTGGTGCGTGAGTCGCGAACTTAAATTATACGTTTGTACCTTATTAAATATTTTTGTTGTTAAGTCTTGTATGCTTGAGGAAGAACCTTTTAAACTTTGGTCTGTATTTACTTTCATTTTTATAAATATTCTGCATGTCGCTCGGCAATTCATTCAGAAACTTTGGTATCGAGTAATTTAGCAATCGCGTTCCATAAAAAATATTCGCTTTGGGTAGTATATATCTGTTGTTATTAGTTGTTGTTGTTGTTAGTTGACTTTTATATTATTGTGACAGATCATTCAGTGGGAGTATTAGGTATACTATGTAATATTTTTTTTTGTAAATAGTCGAAAACCAGCTGATGTGTGGTCGAAGACAGACATTTTTGGTCGAAAACTGGTCAAATCGGTATTTTTAGCTTTTTATAATACTTACTTTTAAAAAAATCTAGCAAGCTGACTACAAAACCTTTACTTTAAATTAAAAAAGAATATACTTAGGTACAAGAAGTTAATTTAAATACAGTTTTGGTTAAAATCATAAAAAAAAAACATATAATTTTGCTACTCAAATTTGGCATGTCACCTATTTGGTCGAGAACGGAACGACGTTATAAAGAACATAGAGCATTTTACGAAGATAGAGAACATTTCATATAGCCCTCCCATATGAAATTATAGAAATAAAAATAAGTTTTAAAATGGAAAGCTTGTGAAAAATGCAGAAGGCGATGCAGAAGGGTTAAATATTTTTTTAAACTAGGCTTTAGTATAATGTTGTGTGTAAAGTTGGGGTGCCGTTCCTCATTCGTTTCATTCTTAAGGTTTCCTTTAATATGGCTTAGCACCATGTTTTAATTTTGTTTACCTGAGCCCCAATAGCTCGTATGCTATGGGTTGGCAAATTGCGCTCCCCTGAGGGTCCTTCCAGCAAGATTCGGCGACGGGTCATAAAGCTCAGTTCCACGCAGGCTTGGTTGGAAGCGAACGTTTCGGACTTCATCAGAGCTGAATACTGGCCGTCGTCTAGATATAATATATAGATCTTAATCCGCTGGATTATGATTTATGGTCAGTTTTAAAGAGTACGGCTTGCTCTAAACGCCATGATAATTGGAAGTCCCTAAAACATTTGATTGGCAGTGAAGAATTTTCCCATAGAAAGAGTGCGTGCTTCTATTGATAGATAACTGGCCTCAACGTTTAAAGGACTGTATTGCAGCCAATGGAGACCACTTCGAATAAGCCTTTTATATTTTTAATTGTTTTATATTTAATATCTATAAAACATATTAAAGTAATATTTTACAAGTGCATAAAATGGTTTTGTGGACGAGTTATAAACTCTTCTTTTCACTTCGATTGCGAGGAAATAAAACAGTAGTATAACATAACATTTATTTAATTAAAATTCAAAGTAAACTTAGTACAGTTTTGTAAACTGAAGGAAATAGTTTATGTTAAAAAACACATAAGGCAAATAAATTTAAGAAAATATTATAAAATAACAAATTATATCTATGAACTTCTTATTGTGTTGGGCTGTATGGTTCATTTTCTTTGTCTTAATATTATATATTTATGAGTAAATACGTTAATGCACTTCTGCACATTTTTTTTTTCATTTAGTATTTTATTTCATTTAGAACACCGAGGTCGCTTCTTGAGGCCTGTGGAAGACCCGGACTTCTTGTCGCCTTCTGGAAGGAGCTGGGCTGGCTAGAATAGTCAGCCGACTCACGCAAAAAGGCCTAATCTCTTGGCTAATTGCGGAAAATGAGCCCGCCATGAACATGAACATGAATAAGCCACTATAGCACTATCTTTAACTAAAGCTGAATATATTTCCCAATCAAAGTTCTTTGAAATTAGGCGAAAATTCAATCCACCATAATCGTACTAAGCATATTGATGTCAGATATCATTTTATAAGAGAAAAGATTGCTAATAAATCCATTTGTTTTATTTTATCATATTCCTTCTGATAAAGTCAAATTCATTTATTTCGTATAAATCACATATAAGTAAAGGTATAAGGATCGGTATTTAAGCGTAAACACTAACTGTAAAGTCGATCCCCTCAGAGACACCCCGGAGAAACAGAAACCAGCAAGTAAAAAACTCTAGTGCTTCACACAAACTAAAAGAGGAGCACAGCTATTGATTGGCTTATGCTATATAGCATATATACAGGGTGAATTTGAAAAGATGTACTTTGGGCTAATATGAGGTTCTGCTGATCAAATCAAACAACTTTTCCCATGGAACCATGTGTCGCAAATCAAAAGAAAATGTGCACAAGTGCATTAACGTATTTACTCATAAATATATAATATTAAGGCAAAAAAAATGAGCCATACAGCCAAACACAATAGAAGTTCATAAATATAATTTGTTATTTTATAATATTTTCTTAAATTTATTTGCCTTATGTGTTTTTTAACATAAACTATTTCCTTCAGTTTACAAAACAGCCCTCTATGTAGATAGAGGGCTGTTGGTGATACCTAAAATTGTAAGGTGCCTGTTTAATGGAAAGTGTCCGGTAAGTATACCCACCACCACACGAAGGTTACCTCTGTTGAGATTGAGCAGGTTCCGAGCTAGGCCTGCAGCCACATTCTGTTTCTTATAACGCGAGCGTTAGATTGTCAAAATAACGAATTCCGTTATTGGCGCTCTCTCCTCCAATGAGCGAAGGTTAAAAACTACTCTGATTGGCCTGCCTGAAGTTTTGTAAGTTAGCCCAATACTTACAGTGATGGTTGAAGGTGTTGTCGCGTAGCCAACTTTTCAACTGATTAAAAGATAAAGGTACATACGGTTTGGGCCCTACCGGTGTTGTAGCCGAACCTCTTTTCGCCAGTTCGTCAGCCGCGTCGTTACGGAGGGAGTTGCTGTGTCCCTTTATCCACTGGAGAGTGACCCTGTTACCAACTGGTATAGTCTCCAGTGCGTAGTGGCATTGTTTTACCAGACTTAAGTTCATCTGTTTGTTCTTCAATGCTAGTAGTACGGCTGCGCTGTCTGATAGTATGCGTATACCATATTCTTCTATCTTTCTTGCGCGTATTGCCGCTGTTGCCTCTCTTATGGATATACACTTTGCTTGGAAGATAGAAGCATGTGTGCCAAGAGATGTAGAAATTCTAATGTTTAGGTCGAGTGAGTACACTCCTGCGCCTGTTCCGTGTTCTGTTTTTGAATCGTCCGTGTAAATTCTGACCTCGTGTAAGCCAGATTGATCAGTCGGTTCTTCTTGCATGATTAATTTTTTCCAAATAAAGGGTGTCCAGCGGGAATTTTTCAACTTTAAACGGCAATTATCGAAGTAATAGCGGGGTGAGTGGGAGGTCATGAACGGGAGCGCACCGCTCGTTCGCGGTTGAGCAATATCTAAAGAATGGTGAATCGTTGGTTCGCGCGCGTCGAACGTTTTGTACTCATTTTAATATTCGGCGTTTAAGTGATGGGCCGAGCACGCAACTTATCTGGTCGTGGGTACAAAGATTTAGGCAAGAAGTGACAACGCTCAACAGAACTCCTTCAGGACCATCAACATCAGCAGCAACGCCCGAACGTGTGTCTGAAGTTCGACATGAAATCATTAGAAATCCACGCAAGTCAATTAGGAAAATTGCAGCCTCCACAGGAATCAAAAAGTCAACAGTGCATGTTATTTTGAAGAAGAAATTAAGACTCCATCCATACAAAATGCAAATTGTTCAGGGTCTCAACGAAAGTGACTATCCTTTGCGAGAAACCTTCGCAAGAACAATGCTGGAACGCTTTCGAACACCTACCACGTTGGGAAACATTTTGTTTAGTGACGAAGCACATGTCCACATTGATGGATATGTAAATAAACAGAATATGAGGTACTGGTGCCCGAACAACCCAAGAGAACGCTACCAGAAACGTTTACATTGCTTGAAAACCACAGTTTGGTGTGCCATTTCGGCTAGCGGTGTAATTGGGCCCTATTTTTTTAACCAAGGAGAAACAGTCACTTCCCCGTTGTATTGCCGTATGATAGACGAATTTCTGCTACCGCAATTGCAGCTGTATTCAGGTTACAACAATAGGACACAATTTCAGCAAGACGGTGCCACTCCGCATACAGCTAGGGTGTCGATGGAAAAGTTAAGCACAATTTTTCCAAATAAACTGATCAGCAAGTACGGAGATATCTCATGGCCACACAGATCACCCGACCTCACGCCCTGAGATTTTTTTTATGGGGTTTTTCCTAGAAGTCTGCATTGCCACATTGTGACGCAGGCTGTCTTCAGTTTGTTCTCAAGATGCTTACTCCAGTTCAATTTACTGTCTAGCGTTATGCCTAGATAAAACATGAGATAAATATGCCAATTTGTTATTAAGTCGCTTACCTTTGGTGAAGCTAAGGTGACGTCTATCACTGTTTGACTTCTGCTTGTGACAAATGTTGGTTCTGAACCCCTGTTGAGTATAGAGAGGTTAGTGGTAAAAAGGTATTCAACGAATTCCTCACCTCTCTTGTTCGATGTCGCGCTTCAGGCATATAAACCGAAACGAATACTATATGGTTGACCCAACTACTGTTTGAGGCTCTGTTCTAGAGACCTAACAGCAGTTAGGTCTCTAGAACAGAGCTGAGAAAAATTCTATATGTAAGTAAAAAAAAATCATCTTCATGAGCGTCCCACCCTCCAGGGAGCCCGCAACTGGGGGTGCAAGGTTATGCACGCATGCACCAGGACCTATTTAGAAGATGTAGAACACCAAGCAACGAGACGCGACGAGCCGGCTCTCTACGCAAAGTGTAAGGTTGCCAAAACCTCGCACCCCGCGCAAAGGCGACTGCCTGCCCAGAAGCCCGGCGTTCTCGCCTGTAGCAATCCACCCTTCCATTACTACTGCCGTCTGTCCCGTACGCGGCTAACGTACAGGATTACCGTTTCACTGAAATCCGCACCAAAAGGGGCGTATTGTGTCCTACGTCCTCGGAACATGTTCCACTCAACCACTCAGGACTCCTTCATCCAGTATACGGCCATACCGTCTGCAGCACTGACGGGTGGTGCACCCCCCTCCTCCCCCATCAAATTTCATATAACTTTGATGAGGCCGTGCCTTTAGCAACTAATCTGGCTTTATAACGAACTACAGAACCATCACCAAAATCTTTAGGTTTTCTTATACGTAAAGGATAGATTAAAGGTAAGTTATTTACATCAACGGTTGTTATGTTATCCTCAACAGATATATTTAATCACTACTAGTAGCTAACTCATAATTATTTATATTATTAGACGATTCAGTATTTAATGTTATAGGTATATCTTTACTATTTACATTTTCAGAAATAATTTTTAGATCACTAAACTTATCTTCAAAGAAAACAACATTCTCTTGCGTTTACGAGTCTACGTGCATATTAGACATTACGAAAATAATATTGACACACCGAGCCAATGGGGCGCGCGGCCCCTGAAGGATCGCGGTGTTTACCGAGCCGAAGTGGGTGTGGGATCCACTCATAGTTCATTAGTTATCTCTTATAATATGTACCCGAATGACACTGACTCTCAACCTACACCTGGGGGAAAACATATTCTATCTTATATATTTATATGTATTATATATATTGTATTGTATGCCTTTGGATGTACTTGGAGTTGTGAACCAGGCTCCATGCATGGAGTCATGGTAGTTTTAATTGTGCAGGAGACACCAAGATCCTGAAAGCGCTTGCGCACGGGACGGCGCCTAGTAGCCATGCAGTCGGAGCTAGTAATGCTGATGAGACGGTCATCGGCATCTGATGGTTTTGCTGCCGATACCGCAGGGGGAAAGACAGGTACAAATCATAATTATACATACACCCCACAACCACATATTAAAGCAAAGCAGATGTAAGAGATTTTATTTGAGACAGACAGACTGACAGACGGACATGAACTAAGGCAATGCAATTACCAGTATTACCACATCGCGACCTAAGGAACGCGCTCCCGCGCGCTATACACACATAGCTATACGTCTATCTATATGCATGCTCACGCGCGGGGCGCGTCGCGACAAAAGTCTCATACCCAAACATTGTTTTGCTTCACCCAAATCTTTAACTTTAAATCATTTACTCAACTCTTGAAACAACTTATCTCTAGTTTTCTTACTTTTTTCATGATGAAATACAAAGAAATCATCTACGTAAAGAGCTACAACAACATATATTTCATTCAGATTCTCATCTTCTAAAGCCTATAGATAAAAGCACGCCATTGGCCTTTTTATTCCAACTTCGCGAAGATTGCTTAAGTCCATAAATAGACTTCTTCAAGTACAAACTTTATTTTCTGAACCTCGCTCTTCTATACTTCCTTCTGATTGAACCATGTACACAACTTCTTCTATTATTTATTCACCAAGATAAAAAACATTCGGTACTTTTGATTGAGACACAAAATGCCGACCGAACGAAAGCAAACTGATATAGATTGACATGGGACCGATTGAACTCCGCGACCGAACGAAAGCAAACTGATACAGATATGATCGAAGGATAAAGATATAATAGAAGGATAAAGATACATATGGGACCGAAAGGAAACAAAAGACACACTGATATAAACGCAATATGTTTCAATAGCAGACCGAACGGAATTCGCAATCGATAACAATTATCTACATTTATAATGTTAGACTCTTATCAAAGCGAGTCCTCACAATGGAAATGAAATGAAATCTTTATTCACAGAATATGGTTATAAATTAAGTACTTGGTGTTAAAGTGTCTTTTTGTCCGCATATCCGACCATCATCGGCATGTGAATTTTTTTGAAGTCGGTACAGAACTACAGACATATCTCAATCCGTCCTACATAATTACTTGATTTATATTAATTAGTATAAATATTTTTATTTTATTACATTTAGTTTACAATATCATTATTATTAAAATTATTATATAATATGTAATTGCCGCTTTTTTATTAATATATAAAATTAACTAATACCAGGTATCTAACTTTAAATATACATACATTTACTTAATAACTCAACTTTTTATAAAACTTAGATTTATAGGTATAAGAAGCCTACTTGTATGAGAAAAAATCATTTATTGAGTAAAAACACCTGTCCAGCAACCATTCCGTCAACTTCTTACAGAATTGCTTTTCTGGTAATTCGGATAAATAATTAGGGATTTTGGATAGTGCAGATAGATTTTAACTTAATTAATAGTAAAACAATTGTAATGTATGGGGACAAGGACAACCAATCAGCCATCCAGATTGCTAAAAATACTGAAACCAAAAGGCTTAAGCACATATACATTAAATACCATTATATAAGAGACATGGTCAGGGGCGCCGGCTTTTAGAACACCTCATGGGTGCTCATGTTCAGTTGATGACTCAAAAAAGTGGTTTAAGGAAGGATGAAGAGTTTTGAGCTTTCGTTTTGTTCGCATCGGCATCGCGCAACAACGAACATTTTGATCTGTTTCTTGATGTCTATTATCAGGGGTGCTCGGCACCCACGATATTAAGTTTAGAACCTTATGTAACTTAGAAGTTATTGAAAATTATTTTGTGTAATATTGTAGGTATAGTGTTAGTTATGTAATATTGGCTATGTGATGGACAATAAATACTGTTATTAAGAGGAAGTGTATGAAATAATAAAACACATTTATAGTCTATGATAACTATTTTATTGTACCGTAGAGTTGCCTATTCTGTATCTTGCTTCTTTACGTCTTGATGGTTCGGCAGCCATTATTGATTTGTATATTTTTCTCAAGTTTAAAATAAATTACGTTAAAAAAGTTATATTCGGTGTTTTAATCAAATAACCATTACGAACAAAGTCAAGCTTACTCATATCAACTTTGGACATTAGCCTGGAACTCCCAATTATAATGGATTGACATTTGTTCGGGTTAACAACAACACCAAAGCGGGTTGACCAAGATAATATATTTGAAAGATCTGAATTCAGCCAAGCTATTGCACTATTAGGTAATAGTGGCAATGAAATGACGTGGTAATACCATTAGTGAATAACGAGAACAGTAATGGTGAAGGAATGCCTCCATGGGTGACGCCCGTGTTCATCTCACACCAGTCCAACGATGTTCCATCAATACGAACCAGGAGGTCTACTCCGAAATACCGGAGTTTCGGGCTTCGGTCGGGCCGATACGTAGACGATGAACGAAAATGTGGCCTACTCTGAAATACTTACGGATCCACATACTTTCGGTTGGAACCATAGACTAGTTTCGTGAACGAAGGATTGAATGAATAATTAGGGATGTCATTAGGTTTTTTTACATAGGAACAAATCGTAGAATTCAATTAAAATGTTTTGCTAAAATTTCTTGAATTTATACCATTTATTGCCAAAATAATATACTTTTTATAGTGTAAAAAACAATTAAAACATATTTTATATAAAAAATGCATTTAACTTGTAAATTTTTATCTAGAAAATTTACTCATGACATTTAAAGAAAAATTTATGATCCGCTTAATCAATGGTAAGAGTAAATCAAAGATTCTAATGATCATAACACGACCGATGGAACCACATCCAATTGCTTTTGAAGTTATAGAATTAATCGTCTTAAGGATTACATCGTCAGACACCTCTGCGAGTGCAAATGGCTCAATATCGGTCTTCGCCATCTTCATTATATCAGCTAAAGTTTTTGTTTTTGTAATAACATCCAGGGTAGGAGCTGATGAAAAATAAACATTAAGCTGATCAGTTGTTACAGAGCTGAGTGATATTTGGCTCTGAGTACGTCCTAACCCAATGGTTTTAAGAAATTTCCAGGTATCAGCTGGAGATTTATTGTGGAAGCTATCATAAAAATGTCGACGCTTAGCTATTCTAACTAGTTGATTACATTGATTTCTTGCAGTTCTATGTGCAGCCAAACTATCATCACAGCGATGTCGTCTGTACTTACGATACGGGTTATCCCGCTTTCTCATTGCCATACGTATTTTATCGTCAATCCAGGGTGCAGGGAGACGTTTAGCTTTCGTAGGGCGTATAGGAGCATGAGAGACGCACATCTTTAAGACTTCTCGATTAAATATCCCAACCATTTGATCAATATGCTCCGCATTATTAAAACAGCTCCAGTCAACCCGGCTAGCATCACAAAAAAGATCCGTAATATTAATACGGCAAAAATAGCGCTTGAAAATTGTGGGTGGACTAAATTTAGTATGTTTAGACTTATAAGAAGCATAAATAAGATCGTGATGAGAGAAAGCAGAGGTATGGAGCTGACCATGACAAGGGACAATATCGGGCGAGAAGTAAACATCAAGTCAAGAAGAGTATCAGAAGAAGCAAGGTGATGAGTAGGGTGAGTAGGCAGAAGAAATAGGTTAGCAACAGTAATAATATTTAATAATTTGGAGGCACGAGACTTAGTGGAGAGATTATCTAAAAGGTGTTAAAGTCTCCCATAATTAGATGATGCGAATAATTCACCACGATCTCACCAATCATACTCTCAAAATCCAAGAAATAGTTTAAGGAAGGTGGACAATAAACAACTCCAACCAGAATGCTCACACCGTAAAAACAGACTTCGATGAATAGATGATCGTAAGATGGAGAGTACACTGAAGGTGAGCAGCAAACCATTTTGTAAGAGAGATCGGCACGTGTACTTAAATACCTACACCTTACGTCATCTTCAATAAATGCTACTAGTTCGTCTTAAATATCTTCCATTTTGTCATCAAATTCAATAGAGGACGTTCACTCAGCTCGAACGCAGATAACCAAAGAACTTAATCAGATAACGTGTAGATCGCGTTTTTGGTGTGAATTAGACATGTGATAATCGCGAATGATTCAATCATTAAGATATGGTATTGTCAACTGACCAAAATAAAGATTCACCAAGATAAAAAACATTCGGTACTTTTGATTGATACACAATATGCCGACCGAACGGAAGCAAACTGATAAAGATTGACATGGGGCCGATTGAACTCCGCGACCGGACGAAAGCAAACTGATACAGATATGATCGAAGGATAAAGATATGATCGAAGGATAAAGATAAACATGGGACCGAAAGGAAACAAAAGACACACGAGATATAAATGCAATATGTTTCAACAGCAGACCGAACGGAATTCGCAACCGATAACAATTATGTACCGATAGAAATTCCGTTCATTTTGTGTATTGTACGTGCGTGCGTGATGGTGTCTTGTCATTAGGTGTTATTTTTGTGGTCAGTATTCACTAAAAATATGAGAGCCGTTAGTACAAATATATTACCATAAATAAATAAAAAGTAAAAAAAAGGGGCCTTTTTTTTTCTTTTTTTTTAATAAATTTTTTTGTACTATATACATACTTATATATTTTTTTTTTTCTCATTCTTTTGGCCTGTCATTGTGGGGTATTTTCGTGGTTAGTATTGACTCAATAATATTAATTCCGTTAGTAGAAATATATTACCATACCCCCCCCCCCTTTAAAAAAAAAATATATAAATTTTTTATTTTATTTTTTGCTCGTTCTCGTATTTTTTTTGTATCTTTATTGATAGAATATTGGGAATCCAATCGCCACCGCGAATGAAACAATTGGGATCATTTCCTGAAAAATTTGTGATTGTCTAGACATGTGTGAATGACTGATATCGCCACCGCGGCCGCAGATTGAACGCGTTTGTCTGTGCGTACCTTTACTCTGTGCATTGTTGGCACATTTTATTAATACCGCGCTAAATAAGCTCTCGGTACTTTGCCCCTTTCTTTGTAAAAGGAATGGACAAATTAATTTAAAAGATAAAAAAGACTTGGCTGAATAGATTATCCCCCTGCCTTTCCAACAAAGATAAAAAAAACATCATCATAATTAAAAAATTATAATAAAAATGTCCACCGCTGCCGCTGACGTTTCGAATTTTGATTTCGCTTGGTTGTGCATTTATCAAGTATAAATCAAATAAGTGTTCTGTATTGAATCATATTTTAATTACCGACGTAATAAATAGTGGTTTAGAATTCAAGGTGTTACATACCGTGCAACAAATTTAAACAAAAGGCGAGTTTATAGGTAAGAGTCCTTAGTTTATTTTTGTTATATCTCTTGAAAATACACTTGTACAAGTATTACCTATGTGGGACCTATTTTGTTGAACGTTATCTGTAAGTTAATTTCCCAAGAATTGTTTCAATCTCACATGTAGGTATACCCAAACAAGTACTGATTCTCACTATAAAAGGTATAATCTTGTATCTACAAAATTTAATGGATTGTAAATGCTATAGCTGCATTTACAATCCATTGGATTTTGTATATATTTAGCTGTATTAATAATGAATCCAAATCTTTTTGTCATTAACATGCACTAACCTCTGCATGTAGATTAATTAAGAGGTAGTGTTCATAAACATGAAAACCCACATGTGTTAAAAAAAAATTGTGTAAACTTATGTGGGATTCCTATAATCTGCTGTTGAAATTGAGTCTAAAGTTTTTTCTTGCTATTATTTTTATATATATTATTGAAAATAGCAGATAAAGCGGCCACCATTACTTTAGTATTGAAGGATGAGCAGTTTCCTGTTATCAGTGAATATAATATATCAATCTGCCATTATCAACATATTCATCACAACTTCTACTGATGTGGTTTTAAAACAACAAAATATATTTTGAGGGGAATTGAGGGCTATTGCTTGTCAGCATTCATTATGACTTTGGTGACTGTTAAATGGACACTACTGCCAGATAATAAATGCTGTTTTAAATTTTAAAAATATATACGGGAAGAATAATGTCGGTGGACTGTAAATATTCACTGGACAAAATAATGATTTCTACTCCAAGCAATGGAAATCAATTACCAAGGGCTCATTCAACTATTTTGGGTTAAACCAGCAAACTGATCTGGTTAAGAAGCTGCATCCATGAGGATTACTTGGGACTATGACAAGACCTGCAAAGAACAAGAGGTATCCTTACCCCAACCTAGAAAATTATGAACAGAACTTAAAGCACTTCCTAATAGATCCTGACTTGAATGTGATATGGGATACTGGAACATAGAATTGTTCAAGTAATGGTGTCTTGATTTGAATTGACTGAACCTATATTTCGTTACTTATTTAGTTTTATACATATTAACCAACAATAAATATAGAGTTTTGTTTTGTTCACACATGTAAACAGTGAGTTTCCATACAACATTAAGTTTAAGGCAACAAAACTTATTGTTGTAATTGCTATTAAATATGTGGAGCCACCGGATGTTTCAGTAAGTACTTTGATGTCATATCCCAAAAATAAAAACTTCGGCCATTCTCAAGCACAACAATTTGGTATACTACATAAGTGTACTAAATTGAATCTTTTAACTATTAATATATGCTATAATAGCATAAGTATAATAAAAAGTGTAAGTATACATTATAGTAATTGTACTCTGTAATTAAAGATACTTTACACAAGATTTTTGATTTGTATGACTTTGTTTTCAGTTGTTGCTTGTAAGAACACTTGCAGAGTCACCTGCTACATATTAACTTAACATTGTGTAGACGTTGGTGATCATCTGCAAAGGTTATAATCTGTGAGGATGGATCTACCGGACTGTCCCCCGGGCACAGAAGGCTATGAAGAAGATGTAGCCAAACTGTCCAAGAATAAGCCAGATGGTACCAAGGTAAATACCATTTTATTATGTCTCATTAAGGTAACGACAAATCAAACCTTATTAGTGAATGGCATTGCTCAAGTTTTATAATAAAAATAATTCATTTATTTCTTTTTTTTTAAATTACATTAGGATGGGTTTTTTATTTAATTAGTTCTAACATGCTGACTTTGTCCTGCATAAAGTTTTCTAGTTGGAATGGTCATGAAATAAGGTAATAATTCAGCTACCACAGTGGTCCTGGACATTCTGCACCTCTAATCTGTTCTTATAGAAAGTACTTGACCCTATTAAATATTGAATTATAGTATTAAGTTAAATGCTCAGCGCTTCCTTTTTTATGATTGATTTGTTTGATTTAACAGATATAGTGGTTTCCACAAAAATAATAAGTCCTCAAAAACAACCATGGGCTTCCAACAAAAAAAAAATTAAAAAAAAAATTAAAATATAGCCTAAAATAAGAAACTAATTTAGTTTATTTTAAAAATAATGTTGACATTGAAAGCAAACTATTGGGTCAATGTGGTGCTGTATGCACATTTATTAAATGAATGTGAAATATAATATATTTTTTATATATCTTACAGCATAAAAAGCATTATTTTTAAATTTTATTGCTATTCTTATAGGTAATGACAATAATAAAGCTTCACAAGATTTCTTCTATAGAAGATGAGTTTCTAGAAACACAATACTACTTAATAAACTGTAGAGTATTATTGGACCCAAATTTTCATTTCACCTCTCGGTAACCAATAGATTCGTTGTTTGTGACATTAACATTTTAACTTCCAATCATGTTTTTTTTTTAAACAGCCTGTTTTCTTTGCCATTGTGATAATGACGTATCACAAAAATAATAGATTAACATGTTCAATTTATATTGAACATGTTAATCTATTATTTTTGTATTCAATATATTATTAAAAACCATTTTTTAATTGATTAAAACGCAATTAGTTTCTTATTTTAGCCTATACTTTCCTGGAAGCCCATTGAATATTTTACAGATGAATTATTAGTAGTGATCTGAAATTTGGTTGCAATTATATCTAAACTTATTCAGAAAGGAATTTTATTTGGAAAAGAAATGAAAGATAGGTTAACTTTAAAGTAGTAAGTTTTTCAAGGAACATGTTGGCACTAACATGATTATGTAGTATTTGGTTGAGTATAGACGGTAGTGGAGGGAGAAGTTAAAAGGTCAACCCTACTTCCATTGCATTCCTTTGCCTCCCCACCATGTGACGGACCTGGCACACGCACGGATTATTTATGGATAGCTAAGAACATGATCTCCCTCCATTGCACCTGAATTTCCGATCACTAGTTATTAGATCTTATTCATATCCGCATTGATCATTATTTTTTACTGTGAATACAGGAACCCTCATAGTGAGGCTCGGGCTTACATCTGTCTGTCCGCCCGCATGAAATATCTTCAAAATTAATAATAGCTACAATATCCATAATTTCTATAAATTATCAAAATCTGATTCTTCCTAATGGGAGCTGTCTGCATTTGTCAGGATTATTTTATTATTAGTTAATAATAAATTAATATTGTAAAGATTGTAGAAAACTCCATTATTCTTAGAATTAGTACTGAATTTTTTTTATGCGAACTATTTATTTTACTACACTTACAGGCTAAAAATAACTAAGATTTAGTAAACAATATACTTTATTTTATTCATTATAATATTTATTTCCTTTCGAAAACCTGTTACATAATAATATGTTCAATTTGAAACATAAAAATCCATATAACAGATATCATCATACCAGTCTTTCACGCGTCCACTGCTGGACATAGGCCTCCCCCAGGGATCAATAACACAAGGCGGTATAACAGATATATTATAACACAAAGATTTTATATTATAAGTTATATATAGTAACATAAAGAACTATTTGCAATATAGCCTTTTAATCAGTTACTGCTATGGTAAAGTAAATCACCACAGTTACTGTGTTTTGTTATTGTATGACTGCCATAAGGGAAAGTTGCCTGTGCTCCATATTGATTATAAAACATATAATTTTGGGCTTTAGTAATTCACTTATCAATCATTAAATTTTACAACAAAAAAAACATCTCATAATGTTGTTGAAATATAATATACCTTTATGTCCAACTGACAGCTATTGAACAATAATATACCTTTATGTCCAACTGACAGTTTTTGAACAATAATATACCTTTATGTCCAACTAACAGCTATTGAACAATAATATACCTTTATGTCCAACTGACAGCTTTTGAACAATAATATACCTTTATGTCCAACTGACAGCTTTTGAACAATAATATACCTTTATGTCCAACTAACAGCTATTGAACAATAATATACCTTTATGTCCAACTAACAGCTATTGAACAATAATATACCTTTATGTCCAACTGACAGCTTTTGAACAATAATATACCTTTATGTCCAACTGACAGCTATTGAACAATAATATACCTTTCTATATAAACACCACAAAAAAAAACGCTGCCCCAGCCTAGTGGTTAAGTCACTGCGCAACTGATAACAAGGTTAAGCAGATGACAACAAGACCGGCCTGGGATGGGTGACCGCTTTATACAACGAGGCTATTTCATCATAAACACCGCAACAAGCTCGCCACTTGTTAGGTGTTGCCTCCGAATACCATCGGCGAAATGAGGATGGGTTAATCCCTCCGCTGGGACCCTGAGTCCGTTCAAACGGTTCTCGGGAGCCAAATTGGCACCGTGATGGTATTTATTTTTTTATTTTATATAAACACCGCGATAAGCTCGCCACTTGTTCGGTGTAGATCCAGAATGCCGTCGGCCAGCCACGACGAGGTTGGCCGTACCTGAGACCTTTTAGGTGGTCTCGGGCGCCGTAAGGCACCCGTGATATTTATGTTTCTTATTTATAACGAGTATACCAGTGTCATCTGGGAAGAAACCATTGCGATTGTGTTTTTTATTTAGCCAGTTTGCGAACATGTTTTTTTTTATGGCAACCAACGAATATGTTTCATCCAATTTTTTTTATTAAAGTTACAAATTTATTATTGCCACCAGGTGGAATATTTAAGGTTCCTCCAGTCGACGATGTTGGCAGACCCAGACTAACTTCTCTGGGCGGCGACTAACCGGTTTCGTTATAATTTAATTATAACTTAAAATATAATTGTTTGGAAAAATATATGTGACACTTATAATAATATATGAACACTGGGGATAGTAATGACAAATTTAATACAAATATTTACTCATAGTATAAAACATTAATACTCAGTATAATTATTTGTGATGTTATCATATTACTAATCTTGGTGTAAGTTTCTTTTGGTGGTTGTTAACCTTCTTTTGGTTGAACCACATACAAATCGTCGTCGTTTTTTAGGCCATTTAAGGCACTATATGCCTTAAATGGCCTAAAAAACGAAATATCAAACTCAGAAACAATCAGCGCTCAGTGACTGCTTTTGTTCTCACATAATTTGTATGGCGGCGGCCATCTTCTGTTCTCAAAACTGACGACGATCCAACACCCATGGGCGCCTCCCTATCTTTATCTCCATGTGTTAAACATAAATATATTACTTAGGGCCGGTTCAACCAAAAGAAAGTATAACTTACACCAAGATTAGTAATATGATAACATCACAAATAATTATACTGAGTATTAATGTTTTAATCTATGAGTAAATATTTGTATTAGATTTGACATTACTATCCCCAGTTTAAGTTTTTTTTTTGTGGAACCGGCCTTTAGAGTAATAAGTGCATTTTTTTTTAATTTGTCAGTGAGAAGCATGTTTGTCTGGTAGCATAGTCGTATACGGCTGGAGAAACCTTAACAATTTGTTACATGCGCTTTAAATTATCATGCGTCTATATACACAACACATTTACATGCGCCCCATTAAATGTATTTTATTTATAGATAAAATATGATCAACTGAATGTATATAACATAATCAATGTTTATTCCCGGTGAGTTAGTTTTAAGAGAATTGTCTGTACAAAATACAACATTAATAGATTTTTGGAGGCGTTATGAATATGACCGATATCCAGGATCGTGCGTTTTTCGTTTTTTTAAGGTTTGGAAATCAGAAAAAAGTCATCAAAAAACTCGTTAAGTATATAAAAATAGTAAATAACCTAAAAATATCAATACAGAAAATTAATAAAGGAACGTTTAGAATGAACGTTTTTAGTCATCGTTTATAAGGTGTAGAAAACCGTTTTGGCCCGAAAGTCGTTTTGCTGCCTAAATTATACCTCTGTATAAGTGCTGTTTCTCTTATTAAGTGTCGGGAGAAGGTTTATTACCGACCCGTCGTCATGTGCGGATGGTATAAACTGATGCTCGTTATTATGGAGATCCTTGGTTGTATGGTGGACGTTGTATGGCCACAGGATTATGACATACAATTGTGTTCTGACTTCGGTCATGGTACATTCTGAAATGTTTGTATCGCCCTGGATGATGCTTGACTGACGAAGGCTGCATTAGTATTTGTGTATAATGAAAATAATAAAACATAAAAATGGTATTTCTTTTAATCTTATTTTTAATTACAAACATATGGATTGCACAGGGGCGTCGGCAAATTATATGATATGTTAATTGATATCTCGTCCGTCGCGTTTTTAAAAACTACCGTTTTCATTAGTGAGCAAAACAAAAAACGCCCTCGTAAAGATATGTGTTATATTAATTAAAATAGTCGTCGTGTTTGAAAACTCCTTTCACGAAAATAAAACAACAAAAAGTGTATGAAATGGCATATTCCTGTAAAAAACAAAATCTATATTAATTTCTACTCTTCTTTATAACATAAAATGCGTACGTTTTCTGTACAGCATTTCTTGGTCTGGATGTTTATAAAATGCGTACGTTTTCTGTACGGCATTTCTTGGTCTGGATGTTTATAAAATGCGTACGTTTTCTGTACAGCATTTCTGGGTCTGGATGTTTATAAAATGCGTACGTTTTCTGTACAGCATTTCTGGGTATGGATGTTTATAAAATGCGTACGTTTTCTGTACAGCATTTCTGGGTCTGGATGTTTCTAAAATGCGTACGTTTTCTGTACAGCATTTCTGGGTCTGGATGTTTATAAAATGCGTACGTTTTCTGTACAGCATTTCTGGGTCTGGATGTTTATAAAATGCGTACGTTTTCTGTACAGCATATCTGGGTCTGAATGTTTATAAAATGCGTACGTTTTCTGTACAGCATTTCTGGGTCTGGATGTTTATAAAATGCGTACGTTTTCTGTACAGCATTTCTTGGTCTGGATGTTTATAAAATGCTTACGTTTTCTGTACAGCATTTCTTGGTCTGGATGTTTATAAAATGCGTACGTTTTCTGTACAGCATTTCTTGGTCTGGATGTTTATAAAATGCGTACGTTTTCTGTACAGCATTTCTTGGTCTGAATGTTTATAAAATGCGTACGTTTTCTGTACAGCATTTCTTGGTCTGGATGTTTATAAAATAGAATATCCTTTAGGTTCTCCTTCTAATTCTTCTCATAGCTGATATACTCCTGAAAATAAACAGAAATAGAAATTAGGTTTAGATTTTAGGCACATATACCCGAGGCAATTTCAATTCATATTTTTTAAGTTATATAATTTATTTATTTAATAGAAAACTTGGACACTACATAATTATCTCTAATACAATTATATTATAATGGCTCCAAGTACCTCCGGACACCTCTTTGGGGTTAGTCTCAGATGAAGCAAACTCCTTACAGTTCTGCGGTTGTATTGATAATATTACTAACTTAGGCTCTATGCTACGGGGTATTGAGTAAAATACAAATAAAAAATGCGAAAAACACCTCCTTTTTTGAAATCTTTTAAAAGCTGAGGTGTTCTAATTTTTTACAAGTTTTATGGTACACCCTTGTATGCCACACGATTTTCCTGGCCCTACTATTCCTCCTGTCGCTACATTTTGGATCTTTGATTAAGGGCCTATAAAAATTGGGCGTGTTTACGTTTATACGCGCGTCCTAGCCTTCGTTATAATAATTCGCATTTATTGTATATTTGAACCAGTTCATAAATCTTATTATTATCGAAGTCATAGGCCTTAAAATATTTTGCGTCTGTTTGATTGTGAACTCCCACGATGGTGAAGCAAAAGTAACGTGTATCAGGTTTATAAATTAACATTGTTTAAAGATGAATGTTAAATACAAATTGATGAACCGAGACAACGAAGTTATTCAGACCCCCAGTCTCCGCGTTATACGGTACACGTATACGTCTGAGTTATTCAGACCCCCAGTCTCCGCGTTATACGGTACACGTATACGTCTGTGTTATTTACGCAATATTTCTAGTGCTGTATGCATGTGACAAAATATTTATATTAAGGTACAGTATATAGTTATAAATTATGCGCTACGCAAGTAAGTATACAAGAGATAAACTTTAAATTAACAATTTTGTTTAGGGCGCAACGAAAGACTATTTTATTTGACGGAAATTTAATCGAAATTTGATATAAGAAAAGCGGCCTTGACGGACGGCGCTACAGTTTGTGGCAATCGGGAGGTTCGAAGTCTTGTGTGTACTCATATATACATGCTAGTAAAATGATTTATGTGTCGACAGGCGGAGCAGGAGTTCTTCGAGCACTTGAAGACTCTGAAGATCAATGTGGACGATGGGTCGATGCGCAGCATGGTGCAGCGTCAGGGCCGGGACGTGTCCGGCCAGTGGATCTACTTGTGCTTCCCGTGCGCCGCCGTCTGCAGCGGAGAGAACATCTTTCAGGTAACATTCTTCTGGATATGTCAATGCGCTGCACGACCTCGTCCTCAGCAGAGAGAACGGCTTTCAGGTAATGTCCTTCTGGATACGTCAATGCGCTGCACGACCTCGTCCTCAGCAGAGAGAACGGCTTTCAGGTAACATCCTTCTGGATACGTCAATGCGCTGCACGACCTCGTCCTCAGCAGAGAGAACGGCTTTCAGGTAACATCCTTCTGGATACGTCAATGCGCTGCACGACGTCGTCCTCAGCAGAGAGAACGGCTTTCAGGTAACATCCTTCTGGATACATCAATGCGCTGCACGACCTCGTCCTCAGCAGAGAGAACGGCTTTCAGGTAACATCCTTCTGGATACGTCAATGCGCTGCACGACCTCGTCCTCAGCAGAGAGAACGGCTTTCAGGTAACATCCTTCTGGATACGTCAATGCGCTGCACGACCTCGTCCTCAGCAGAGAGAACGGCTTTCAGGTAACATCCTTCTGGATACGTCAATGCGCTGCACGACGTCGTCCTCAGCAGAGAGAACGGCTTTCAGGTAACATCCTTCTGGATACGTCAATGCGCTGCACGACCTCGTCCTCAGCAGAGAGAACGGCTTTCAGGTAATGTCCTTCTGGATACGTCAATGCGCTGCACGACCTCGTCCTCAGCAGAGAGAACGGCTTTCAGGTAACATTCTTCTGGATACGTCAATGCGCTGCACGACCTCGTCCTCAGCAGAGAGAACGGCTTTCAGGTAATGTCCTTCTGGATACGTCAATGCGCTGCACGACCTCGTCCTCAGCAGAGAGAACGGCTTTCAGGTAACATCCTTCTGGATACGTCAATGCGCTGCACGACCTCGTCCTCAGCAGAGAGAACGGCTTTCAGGTAACATTTTTCTGGATACGTCAATGCGCTGCACGACCTCGTCCTCAGCAGAGAGAACGGCTTTCAGGTAACATCCTTCTGGATACGTCAATGCGCTGCACGACCTCGTCCTCAGCAGAGAGAACGGCTTTCAGGTAATGTCCTTCTGGATACGTCAATGCGCTGCACGACCTCGTCCTCAGCAGAGAGAACGGCTTTCAGGTAACATTCTTCTGGATACGTCAATGCGCTGCACGACCTCGTCCTCAGCAGAGAGAACGGCTTTCAGGTAATGTCCTTCTGGATACGTCAATGCGCTGCACGACCTCGTCCTCAGCAGAGAGAACGGCTTTCAGGTAACATCCTTCTGGATACGTCAATGGGCTGCACGACCTCGTCCTCAGCAAAAAGAACGGCTTTCAGGTAACATCCTTCTGGATACGTCAATGCGCTGCAGGACCTCGTCCTCAGCAGAGAGAACGGCTTTCAGGTAACATTCTTCTGGATACGTCAATGCGCTGCACGACCTCGTCCTCAGCAAAGAGAACGGCTTTCAGGTAACATCCTTCTGGATACGTCAATGCGCTGCACGACCTCGTCCTCAGCAGAGAGAACGGCTTTCAGGTAACATTCTTCTGGATACGTCAATGCGCTGCACGACCTCGTCCTCAGCAGAGAGAACGGCTTTCAGGTAATGTCCTTCTGGATACGTCAATGCGCTGCACGACCTCGTCCTCAGCAGAGAGAACGGCTTTCAGGTAATGTCCTTCTGGATACGTCAATGCGCTGCACGACCTCGTCCTCAGCAGACAGAACGGCTTTTAGGTTACATTCTCTACTGGACATCGCTCTGTTAACATTTCATCATCTAGCTTTATAGAATAATATACATGAGCATGGCAAGTAGGTAATGTCTATATTTCAATTGTTCATTATATATCTGTCTTTTTCTCTTTCCATTCCTGAACAGGGACAGTGTACGTACGTCTTATTTAACAACATAACTAAAATAACCTCATCTTAAAACTGTCGCCATGTTTTTCTAAAAATATTTTTTGTGAAGAAAATTAGTTATCAAGTGGCAATTAAGTAAGTGAGTTTATGATTTCAGACTCACTTATCGGGAAAGAAGCACAAGAGCAAACTTGCAACCAAAACAATATGGCCGGAGGAAGTGTTCACCACGCACCCGTACATGCTGCGCACAGCCAACGACCAAGCCCAAGCCACCACTGGTTAGTATCCATCTAACCACACTTAATGTTATAAACATTTGTTATGTTCACTATTCAGCGAGGTGGCGAGCGAGCCCGTGACCGCGTAAATGTGAAAGAGCGAATAAAACCGTGGACGCGTTCAACAAAGGTCTAAGGAAAGTGACTGCTAACGCTCCACACTCACGCAAATTATATCTTTATGAGAGCACAACTATGTTCCTCAATGAAGGTAACTAATACATGGTGTCGGTATGGGAACCACCGGCTTATAAGTACTTAGTTACAATGTGGTATGGGAACCACCGGCTTATAAGTACTTAGTTACAATGTGGTATGGGAACCACCGGCTTATAAGTACTTAGTTACAATGTGGTATGGGAACCACCGGCTTATAAGTACTTAGTTACAATGTGGTATGGGAACCACCGGCTTATAAGTACTTAGTTACAATGTGGTATGGGAACCACCGGCTTATAAGTACTTAGTTACAATGTGGTATGGGAACCACCGGCTTATAAGTACTTAGTTACAATGTGGTATGGGAACCACCGGCTTATAAGTACTTAGTTACAATGTGGTATGGGAACCACCGGCTTATAAGTACTTAGTTACAATGTGGTATGGGAACCACCGGCTTATAAGTACTTAGTTACAATGTGGTATGGGAACCACCGGCTTATAAGTACTTAGTTACAATGTGGTATGGGAACCACCGGCTTATAAGTACTTAGTTACAATGTGGTATGGGAACCACCGGCTTATAAGTACTTAGTTACAATGTGGTATGGGAACCACCGGCTTATAAGTACTTAGTTACAATGTGGTATGGGAACCACCGGCTTATAAGTACTTAGTTACAATGTGGTATGGGAACCACCGGCTTATAAGTACTTAGTTACAATGTGGTGGTGATAAATAACAGTTTTTTTTGCAAACACTTTATATTTGGATACTGTATTTTATGTAATATACATGGTGACCGAGTTGGTTAGGTTTAAGGTGTTTAGACCTTAGACTTAAAAACACTAAGGTCCTTGGTTAAAACCCCGATGTGTCCAAATACCAATGAGAATTTAATCTAAAAATGTATGTAACATTTGTTTTACAACAACACTATAGTGCCTCGGAGAGCAGTAATCTTTCGGACCCAGTTTCTTTATACCAACTTATGAAACTGTTTTTAGTCTATCGAAACATCGCGACTAGCTACGACGAGGTGGGAATAAAATCCCCGTACTGGTTACCCCGAAGCCCTTTAGGCGGTCCCGTGATGATATTTATTGTTTCTGAGATAAATCAATTAAATAGTTTTGCCGATGCGCGCATGTGGCTCTGGGGCTTAGCATAACCACATAGATATAGTGTGACAGTCGATAAAATGAAGTTTATGAATGAACATTCATTCATAAAATCGATATGTATCGATTTTGTCGATTTATCGAGGCTATCGATGCTGTAGTGCTAGGGCCCTCTGTGTCGTTTCGAGTCGCCATCTATTTCTTTTTGAGGTGGCAGTCTCCTGAGGGTGCGGCAGTTTATTTGACGGCAAAGCACGACGAGGCTAATAAAGCAGGCTTGTAATGCTAATTCGTCTTTGTCGTCATCATTTAGCGGACTGGGAGCGATCAATTCTGTTAAACGACAGTGTATTGATAGACCCCATCTATGGACATTAAAGGATACAAAGTCATATGCCATACTCCAGTATTAAAAAACTACTTAGTAATGTTACTCACTTCTACAAATTTTATTAATTAATATTTGAATTAAATTAGTTTATTGATTTTTACAAAAATAATGAAATTCGCCGTAAAAAAGTTTAAGCATAAAGCCGTCACATCAATATATATGTATGTATATCATTATAATTTCAGAGAGTGAGAAAAGTAGTGAGGTATTGATGCCGGCGCTACCGCAGGACCAGGAGTTCCTGGAGCTGGAGGCCAGGTACAAGAAGTACAAGAACCAGACCTGCTACATCCAGGACTCATTAAACTCTTTGAAGTAAGTACTGCCTTCTTTCTTTTAAATAATGGGTCCCATGACTTACACGTAATTTTGCCTGTGTCTAGTGCGGGTAGATTAAAATTGTATAGAATTTAAGGTAAAAGTGGGATAATGTAATGGTAAAGACAGGAAGTCAAAGTCAAAATCATTTATTTCATGTAAATCTTTACAGATATTTATGAATAGTCAAAAAAAAAAACTTTTAACAATGAGGTCTTAGAGTGCGTTTGGTTAGGCAGCATACATTAACAAAAGAACGACAAATATTTATTATACCTCGATATCAGATTTAGAACTTAAACGCGAATGGAAATCTTAATATGAAAAATACTACCGAACCGAACACACACTTCATAACCAACTAGTGTTCGACTAGGTGGTTAGCTGATTCCATTGACCTGTCGATCATTATCTGCCATACAAGAGAGCCACCAAGGCGACCAACTTCACCGACCATATCCACGCCTTAAATGTTTATTGTAAATAAAAGGTAAGTAACCAATCACATATAAGTAAAGGTATAAGGATCCGTATTTTTAAGGGCGTAAACATTAACTGTAAAGTCGATCCCCTCAGAGACCTCCCCGGAGAAAAAGAAACCAGCAAGTAAAAAACTCTAGTGCTTCACACAAACTAAAAAAGGAGCACAGCCATTGATTGGCTTATGCTATATAGCATATATATATATATAGTAGCATACTCAAGGTGCACCTCACTGATCAGCATGCGTAAAACACCCTATGAGAGATTATTTGTTACTGTACCAATGTACAGAGCTACACAGTATACTGTAGTATAAATAGGTAAGTAATCATCACTGATTACCTTATCCAAAGACAAATTTTACATAATGTAATGAAAATAAATTATGTAATATTAAATTATTACTGTATCAATATACTAAACTACATATGTAATAAGCAATTTGTTAACTAGTTGCGAGACCTCAATTGCATTACAGGATAGTTCCAGACGTCTTTATCGTTAAAATAGTCTTTTACATTATAATAAGCCTTATTGATTAATATTTGTTTTATACAATTCTTAAACTTTATTTCACTCAGATCTATAATGCGTTTAGGTAATTTATTAAATAACCTTATACTGTTAATGACGAAACATTTATTAGTTTTTTTGCAGTCTAAACTTTGGTATATCGATTTTATCTATGTTTCTTAAGTTTAAATTATGTCTATCGCTATTTTTAGTAAACATATTTAAGTTTTTCCTGACGTACAATAAATTCTCATAAATATATTGAGATGGTAGTGTCAGTACATCAATCATAGGAAAGATTTCTCGAAGAGAATCACGAGCTCTCATATTATATATTGCCCGAATGGCCCTCTTCTGTAGAATAAATATAGTATCAATATCAACCGCAGATCCCCACATTATAAGACCATATGTCATTATACTGTGAAAATAGGCGAAGTACACTAGTCCGGCTGTTGCAACATCAGTTATCTTCCTGATTTTTCTGACTGCATATGCAGCAGATCTCAGTCTATTGGATAAAGAAGTAATGTGAGCTTTCCACTGTAGTTTGGAATCGACTGTGATCCCTAAAAACACAGCGGAGTCAACAAATTCCAGGTCAGTACCACCTATCTTCACTGCGGCATTAATATTAGATACATTAGGCAACGTAAATTTCAGGCTCTTAGTCTTCTTTGCATTTAAAACTAAATTATTTGCCGTGAACCATTTTGAAACCATTTCCAGAGTGTCATTTGCTGCCGATAATATATTATCTTTCCTATTAACTTTAGAAAATAGGGATGTATCATCAGCAAATAGCACTATCTGCGCCATCTCCTGTACCATATGTGGAAGATCATTGATGTATACTAGGAACAGGAATGGGCCTAAAATTGATCCCTGGGGGACACCCATCTTTACAAGGGTTCCGGCGGATACACAACCATCAATATTAACACCTTGAGTTCTATTAGAAAGGTAGGACTTTATTAGATTTAAAGCTAAATCGCGAATGCCATAAACTTCCAGCTTATTTAACAAAGTTTGATGGTCAACACAATCAAACGTTTTAGACAGATCACAGAAAACGCCAACGAGATCCTGAGAGTTTTCCCAAGCGTCAATTATTTCAGTAATCAATCTTGTACCGGCATTTGTTGTGTTTCTACCTTTTGTGTACACGTATTGTTGATCATGTAACAATTTATGAGTATTAATATGACTTAACAGCTGACCAAGAAGTATTTTTTCGAATATTTACTTAAGGCTGGCAGGACAGAAACAGGGCGATAATTATTTGGATCTGTCTTACAACCGGACTTGAATATGGGAACTATTTTACTATTTTTCATGAGGTCGGGAAAAATACCTTCATTAACACACCCATTAAAAATATCAGCGAGTACCAGTCCTATAGTAAGATTGATTGAATCGATAGCTTTGACAGTCAGCCCCCATAAATCTTCAGTTTTTTTTTATTTAAATTTTTAAAGTATTTTAGTATATCCCATTTTAATATATCGTTTTAAAAAATCTTTAGCAGCACTAGCTGATGATTTAATACAGTTCGTGATTTGTAACGGAATATTAGTAAAGAATTCCTGGAATAACTCCGCAACTTGTTTTTTATCTGATAACATAACTTCGTTTTGTCTAATTGAAATGATATTTTGTCTGATAATATTTTTACCGGTTTCAGTATTAATGATTTTTCATACACACTTGGATTTATTATCTGACTGTTTGATTTTGAATCCAATGTGAATAGATTTAGCTATGATACAAACTTTCTTGAACAATTTTAAATAATTCCTAACATAATTATGGAAATTTTGGTCAGATGTATATGATCTTTTGTCATATAGATCATACAGTGTATCCCTACTTATTCTAATGCTTTTAGTGGCCCAAGTAGCAAAATTTAATTTGTCAGTAATTTTCTTTGTTTTAATTTTACATACTTTATTGAATTCTTGATTTATAATTTTATGTAGATTGGAGTATGTAATATTTGGTTGATTAATATTATATATGAATCTGGACATTTCACTCATTACATTTTTATTAAAATTATTAAGTTTTTTTTTTTTTTTTTTTTTATTTATTTATTTTTTATTTATTTATTTATTTAAAAATTAACAAAAGAAATACAAATAAACAAAGATGGGTGAGTCCCTGATTCCCACACTAGGTTTTCCTGTCACGTGAGAATCAGTTGCTACCACTGTAGGAATATAAAAAGAATATAAAATATAAAAAATAAATTGCGGGTTTATAACTATTTGTGTTTTTATAATTAAGTTGTGTGTGAGCCATCTAAATGCGTGCGTGTGTATCACTATAGTGTGTGTGCGTGTGATAATATAATAAAAATATAACAAAAATAAAAATATATAATATGTATATATAAATAAATATAAGTGTGTTTGATTATGCATTATTATTATGTGTGTAAGTACCAATTTAAGTGTGATGATGTGAATGCTACCTATGGTACGGCTGTTTGATTATTTATTGTGAAGTGTGGATTATATTATTTCGTAATCTCTAACAATTCTTCGGTTTGTATATAGTTTAGGGTCATGAGCCACTTGCTGATGCATATTTTGCAGGAAAATTTGGATAGGTCGATGATGTTAATAAATTTGCTAATCCTGTTGTATAAATGTGGACCTAGAAAGTTAGTCTGTCTTTGAGCGAAAGTGGTTCGAACCTTAATCGTAGGAAATATTTGGTCTTTTCGTCTTTTTTTTTTTAATTCTGGCAGATCTTTTATAAGATATACTTTTTTGTGCTGAATTCTACACGTATTTAATATAAATAGCTTTCGTATAGAAAGAACATTGGCTATCGAGTAAAGTTGTTCGGTGGGGAACATAAATGGTTTATATAACATAACTTTTAGTACAGCTCGATGAGAACGTTCTAATTTCAGTAATATAGTTTTACTGCTTCCGCCCCATGCAGTTATACAGTACGACAAAATAGAATACACGAATGCAAAATAAATTATACGTAATAAGGGTATGTCGGCTACTTGTCTAAGGCGTTTGAAGACGAACATCATTTTTCGCATACGGCCAGAAATCATGTCAATGTGTTTTGACCAGTTTAGATGTTGATCTACTATGACTCCAAGATATGTTAGATGAGAAACTTTGCCAATTATGTAACAGTCACACGAACCATTTCGGCCACTATCGAGGCCACACGTATGGACTTTAATTTTAAAATCTGATTTGGGTTGAGTGGATTTATTTATTGAGAAACATATATATTTCGTTTTTTTTAGATTAAGTGTTAATAAATTTGTATCTAACCATTTAATAATATTGTGTAACCCATGTTCCATACTTTTTTCTACTTCGGGCCACGAGGTTCCGCTAAAAATCACAACGGTGTCATCAGCATAAGTAATAAACTGAGCATTTTTTATTGTTTTTTGACATAGCTGGTTAATATATATTAAGAACAATGTGGGACCCAGAATACTCCCCTGAGGTACGCCATATTGCATAGGACAAAAATCACTACAGCAGTTACCGATACGAACACTCTGGGTGCGTCCCGTTAGGTAATCCGTAAAAAGAGGTAGTGGCATCCCACGAATGCCGATTCTCTCCATTTTTGATAGAAGAATGGGAACAGAGACCGTGTCGAAAGCCTTAGCAAGATCTAAGAAGATTGCAGCGCATTTGCTTTCCCTGTCCAGTATATCAGAAATATAATTGGATAAGAAAGTTACCGAGTCCTCCGTAGACCTGTTCGTTCGGAAACCATACTGGTTTGGTGATAACAGCTTATTTTTTTTCCAGGAAAGCGACAAGTCTAGAATTCATCAGTCTTTCAAGAATTCCAGAGCATGAGCTTAATACTGAGATTGGTCTATAGTTATCGACACTGTCTCTATTGCCACTCTTGTGGATGGGAGTAATTATCGATTTTTTGAGTGCAGTTGGAAACGTACCGTTTATAAGACACAGGTTCATTATATGGACTAGAGGTACCATTATTGCATTTTTATTTTTTTTAAGAATAGTTGATGATATTCTGTCCCAACCAGTAGCACAGTTTAACTTTAATTTGTTAATTATGTCGTTTACTTCCATGGAATCCGTAGGCAAAATGACCAAAGAGTTAGGTTGACGGTCCGGGTCAATAGCAGTAACTGCCAGGTTTTTTTCAGTAGTATTTAATTTTTTTAGGGTTTCGTTAGCCAGTTTAGTACCTATTTCTGCAAAGAACTTGTTCACACAATTGATAGACTCCTGAATTGTATCCGAACTGTTTATCAATTCTGTGGGCACCTTCAGTTGCCTGTTGTATAGATGATAGCAAATATTTTTAACTGTTTTCCACGTTTGTTTAGGGTCTTGTTTGTGTTTCATTAGCTCTCCTTTATAGTATAAAGTTTTCACATTTTTCAAAATTATGTTACATAAATTACGATATTTTTTGTATTGGTTAATGAGTTCTAAGTTTGAGGGATTTTTACGTATTGCAAGATGGAGTTTGTCTCTTTTAGTTATAGATCGTATTAAGCCTGGGGTGATCCAATCTTTTAAGTTGGTTTTTGATCGCGGTTTATTGCTAGTTTTACTATTTATTTCAATAATTGACCTTATTGTCTCTATGAACGAGTTGGTTGCATCTTCAGCATCATCACTATTGAGGATAGGAGCCCAGTTCACTAATTGAAGATCTAAACCCACCTTGTCGTAGTCTATGTGTGTCGAGACAGATTTTGTCCTCTCAAATTTACTTTTATGGATTTTGAGGTTGAGAATAATTGGATGATGATCAGTGACAGGGGTGTCTATTACTAGTGTTCTAGCCGATTGGTATGTTCTTAACATTATGTGATCCAGACTACTGTTACCTCGTGTAGGCAGTGTATGTGTGGGTAGCAAGCCATGGCTTGCCAGAATAGTGAGATAATCTTCTTTATTAGTACTAGTACTTTCAGGGCAGATGTCTATGTTAATGTCACCTATTAATATTAGGTTATGATCGTTACTATGTAAATCAAGTAGAGCATTCAACGATGTAAGATAGTTTTGTATATTGTGGTAAGATGGTGAACGGTACATTGCCAATATAGTGTGACTAGAATTAGTCTTTAAAACAATACAATTGGCTTCGTTCATATCCGGTTCGAAAGATGTAATTTGAATATTATTTCGTACGTAAATTACAATACCACTATTCTGATTTGGGTTCTTATTTGTATTAACACAGTAATATCCGTCTATATTAGGAAGGTATGGGTTGACATGAAGCCAACATTCTGTTAATATTATTATATCACATTTTACTTGAAGCCTATTTAGCAGGACTGTTAAACTATCAAAATTTTTGGAGATGCTTCGAATATTTTGTGCCAAAATCGTTAGACCTACGTTATCCACGCCTCCTCCGCCAATTAACCGCGCACATTCCTCAGGAGCACATGCCACAGATCTCGAGACACTGACAGAGTCAATGTCCGAGAATAACTGGGATGTTAAGTTTTGAACCATTTTAAATAAAAATATATAATAAATTTATAAAAAAGACGGTTGGGTAGCATACTTTCCTGGGTGCGCGCGACTATCAGCCGATGGGAGGTAAATTGAGTAACGATATTAGTTTTTAAGTGGAGTGATTTTATATTTTGTATAGTTTCAATTAGTTTTTTTGTAAATCTAAGATTGTACCGAAGCCTTGAGATTACACACAGGTATGCATAAATCGAAACTGTAATTAAATATGTAAAGTTAAAATAACAATTTTTTAGTTTATATGTATAAATTACAATTTTCAGATACACGGAATACGAAATAATAAAAAAAATGGTTAACCATAGTGATTGTAGAATATATGTATTGCGTGTATATAGTGTTCTATAAATCAATGTGTAGGCTGTAAAATATGTTAAATAAGTTATTTGGTATGTGTGTAAGGGCAGAATTAATTTTGATTGTTCAGCATGGCCAATTCCCTCACAAAAAATTATACAATAATATATAAGTGGGTTATAAATGTATTTGTCCAGATTATGTTTTAGTACCATTTTGTGTATGTTGTATAATAGCTTATGTTTACTGAAAATAGTAGTGTAAAAGTATAACAAAACCGCAAGTTTTAGTTTTAAAATATGAATAAAATATGTTGAATAGACTGTACAAAATGTTAAATAGACTGTACAATACATCAAACAAACCGTACAATATATTAAATACATTATTTGGTATGTGTTTAAGTGCAGGATCAATTTTGATTCTTCAGCATGGCCAATACCCTCACAAAAATGTATACAATTATAAATAGGTGGGTCATTGATAGACCTGTCCATGGTACGTTTTAGTTTAATTATGTGTATGTTGTGTAATAGCATAAGTTGACAAAAGTATAATAACACCGCAAGTTTTAGTCTTAAAATAAATATAAAATAATAATTTAAATGTATGAAAGTAAGTACTATAAAGGTGTACCATAGTGATTGTAGAATATATGTATTGCGTGTATATAGTGTTCTATAAATCAATGTGTAGGCTGTAAAATATGTTAAATAAGTTATTTGGTATGTGTGTAAGGGCAGAATTAATTTTGATTGTTCAGCATGGCCAATTCCCTCACAAAAAATTATACAATAATATATAAGTGGGTTATAAATGTATTTTTTAATGTATTTTGTAATGTTTATTATCTGTTAAGGGCCTATACCTAATAATATTATTTATAGGTTTAATTTGAGACTGTATGAGTCTACACCGAACAAGTGGCTAGCTCGTCGCGATGTTTTGAATAGACTCAATAACTTTAAAAAATATATATACTTTGGGCTAATATGATCAAATCAAACAACTTTCCCATGGAACCATGTATCGCAAAAGAAAAAAAAATGGCCTTCTCCATACAAACTAGTAACGTTAAAATGACCAATTTGTATGGGGTACTTTTTTTTTTCATTTGCGACATATGGTTCCATAGGAAAAAATGTTAGATTTTATCAGCAGAACCTCATATTAGCCCAAAGTACATCCTTTCAAATCCACCCTGATAGACACTTTCGCATTTATAATACTAGTGGATTTAAAATATGTTGGTATATAATAATATAACAATAAATTAAAATACTTTATTAAATTAAATTATTTATTAAATGATAAAACACATGTACAACTAACTACATGTACCTACCAAACGCAATCTCAACATTTTTGACCGACCTCCAAGAGGAAGTTATAATCAAACTACAAAAGGCGAAAAACAATTAAATCGTAGCTTGATTCGTCAAAATGTACTGAACATACACAGGTATTCTTGTTGGTTACTAATTTTCTTCTCTTTTAATTGCCTCTACCCATTTACGTTTTAATGCCGGATCTTCCGGGAAACTGTATGTATAGAAAATATAATTAGTATTATATAAAAAAAAAACAATAATTGTATAATATCTCATAACCATGAAAGTATTTACAAAAATCGAGTTTATCAACTATAAAATCACATCACTAAATTGTAACTGACAAACCTCGTTGGACGGTTCTGTTGTCGCCATACCTTTTGATTAAATTAAATTGAAAAGATTATAAATTATTTTAAAGTATCAAAATTCTCATTAAAAATAAAAACACATTAAACAACACTAGTTCTTCAACTTCTAACTGTTGCACATAGTTTAATAGTTACCGTCAGATTTTGATATTTTAATTATGGGTTTTATTATTATTTTTTATTAAGGTTTAATATAAGAAAAACATGTTAAATACATACTTGAAAAACGTGACACTAGGTACTTTTTTTTAAATAGTAGTTTCTACACAGCTTTAATGCACAATTAACCATTTTTCCGACAATAAAAGCGGAGCTCTTTTCGACTTTCTCCGCCGAACGCACAAATCAGACTGAGGATGTAAAAAATGTGAGGGTGTGTGTGAGTGACAAATTTGTCACTCGCGCGGCACCCTGCAAATTGAATGATGCTTACTCCAGTAGCGGCGCGCGGACGGGCACGGTTTTTACCTTCATGAATAAAAGTATGTAAAGCAGAGGCAGGGGGTCTGTATATGCATACAATAATATAGGTATCCATCTCTGCGCATGAGATCTCACAAACACGTTCAAGTGATAGGTTTACAATATCCTTCCGCTCTTTGCATTTTAGTGTATCTTTAATTAGGATAATAGATCCACCTCCCTCACAGGAGTTTCTATTGAAAAAACCAGCTACTACAAAGTTATTTATATTGAAACACATTTTCTCTGCTTTTAGCCAGGATTCTGTAAAACACATCAAATCTAAATTATACTTTTCAATTAATTATTCAATATTGAGAACTTTGCTAGAGAGGCTTTGAATATTTTGATGTGTTAAGGTAAGCTTACAACTGTCCTTCTCTATTGTCACATCTAAAAGTTTAAACACGGTTGTACCACAACATTATTAGTACTACTACTAAATAATGATGTGGAGTCAATACTTAATAATATATTATTAGCTACTAATGTAGCAACCTTCATAGGTAGTTTAAAGCTATTGATGACGCTGGAAGGTAAATTTTAAGTGGACTGTAGGTAGAAGAGAAAACGGGAAAAAGAGGAATCGCTCAAGCGTACTTACTTGAAATATATCTTCTTTTAATTCATTTGGTATATCTTGCGGTATATTGCTGTTTTATTTGTAATTTTATCCAAAATCCAATATGCTCGTGCGCACGGCGTAGATGCGGAGGTTAGAATTCGCCGGTAATTTGTGAAGCTTTCACTAGTTGTCAAAGTGAGCGAGACAACAATACTCCATATGTGTATGCGAGAGCGGGAAGGGAATACGTTGACAGGAATTTAGCATAAACTAAATAAGGTGAATAAATATCACAGACAAGAAAGATAGTCCATTATGATAATATAGTTTTAAATTGTTTGTAGCATCAACAGCTATCCTGGGTCATATAAATATTTTTAACAAATTTGTTAATATCAAATAAAGTGAACAAATCATTATAACATGTCATATTATAGATACAGTTATTTAAATAATGAATATGTTTATTTTGTGGGGTGGAATATTTGTTTGAATAAAGGAATGTACATAATGTAACATTCCTTACTCCAAGTTGTGACAAAATATCCACACTGTCCAACAAGTCACCTTTGCTTGTGTTCAATCCATTTCCTACCATAATAACCACATTACTATATGAATTGTAGAATTTGGAGGAAATAGATTTTACTATATTCTTAAAACTATTACTTGGCGAAATGAGGATGGGTTAATCCCTCCGCTGGGACCCTGAGGCCGTTTAAACGGTTCTCGGGAGCCAAATAGGCACCCGTGATGGTATTTTTTTTATTTATTTTTTTATTACTTGGCATACAATAGTTTGTCACAGAATGATCTAGATGATAATTAAAATTTGGCCGATTCCTATACCAATACTATCTGTGAGTAGTAAGGTATTGTTAGTGATGTGCTTTGGAAGAGTCACACTGGAATAAGTTAAAGTAGACCCGGTATCCGATAAATTTAATTTATTTTCACAGGAGTTACAATTTTTATTTACAAATGAGTCAAATCTCTCTGCGTTATATTTGCTCAATTGAAGAATCTCATCCATATTTTGTATTTGTTCTGTGAGGTCATTCTGTGACAACTGCTATTTATCTGTTATATCAGAGAGACAAGCGCAACTTATTCATTTCCGTTTTTGCCTTAATACTATCACTATCATATTGAAGTTGGAAATTATTTATATAGTCCCTATTTTGTTTGGCATCCAACATGAGCCTACGACAGTCCGCTTTTAATGATATATTCCTAGACCTAATATAATTGTCGTTTAACTTATTCTTGTATTTTTTTATGAACTTTAAGAGTTTAATATATTTCCTGTTGCTAAAATATCCACCATTGATTGTGGACACATTATTAACTTTTAAGTCTTTGTCAACCAACTCGTCATATAAACATAATGTTTGTTCACACTGGCACCTCTCCCTCTCCTCTTCAAACTTTTCAATGGTCCTCAGAGCTTCATTGAGTTGCAGCTCCAAATGGCTGCTCCGATCTAATGCCTGCATATAGTAGTCACCGCACAGAGTTGCTCCTGTACTTGGTCCCGTTCACTACATACATCCTCATACTGGGTGTGGAGTTCACTCAGCTATTGTTTCAACTGCTTTATTTTGCTATTGATGTTTAATAGCTCAGCTTCACCTTCGTCGCGCTCTTTAAAAAGTTGGTCGCACAGTATTTTAGAATTTTTCAATTCAACCAGAGCAGTTTTTAGCTTTTGTTCTAATTCTACCACAGTAGCTCTTCTAGTGGTAGGAGGCATGGTCAGCGCTGAAAACACAATTCACACTTAGTAACTAATTCTTATAATACCGACACATACCTACAAGTATTGTAACAAGTAAAAATGTGTAGACCTATTGACTATAAAATAAGTACCTAACACAAGAACTAATAATTTATTAAAATATAATAATACTTAATATAATAGGTTAATGTGTAATGCACCTACCTAGGTAGGTACATTTGTATGGCTTAAATAAGATTATATGTATAAAGTAGTGTAATATAATAATATAGTTCACCATCCATCACAATAAAATACTCTTCCTTGGGGAATGCCTTTACTGTAGAGGAGGCTGTCATTAAATAAATATCATACATGAAAGTCATTTAAATCATGTTATATGCTGCAATAGATCAATGATGTCCTACGTATGTTATATGTCCTGAAGGAAAGTTGCTTGTTAAATAAAAAGTAATGGGGTAGGTAGGTACCTACTTAATACTTATAATTTTGATTTTGACCTCTCACTCAATCACCCCAGTACTATGTACCTTTGCCACATAAAACAAGAAGGACAAGATTGAAAAATACTATAATAATTAGAAATATTATTATGAAGCTTAAACTATACTAAACTTGTAATTCAATAACCACTGGAACGACATTTTGTCAATTGGAACGCCAAACATAAATACCTTTTGATGCCTCTAGACTCAACTTTCGCGTTCTTTATTCATATTATACTTCGGGAGTTAGGACCTTCACAAGTTATTAATAAACGTTGTCTCAGAATGTCAAGAATTAATTTAGCATGAGACTTTATATTGTTTTTTTTTTCAACAAACACAACACAGTTCCTGCTCACTACAAATATCACTGCTGTCCGTGTCGGCAATCCCATTTCTGGCAGTTGCATCGGCAACGGCAATCCCATTATTGCGAATACCGGGGACGCACTACCCTACACTAATGCGTTTGATCCCATGCGGCGCTATCGACGCTTACCTTTAAAGTAGCTTTTCCAATGGTCAGTATTTTGAAGGTTCCATTCCGCAAAATGTGTGTTTTTGACGCTGAACTTTTTCGCCATTCACCTATCTCATTATACGTCCTCACTATACCTACACACAGTACTGGTTTAATACATTTTAGGGAATAATATAGTTAGTAGCGGCTTGCTAATGGTGAAGATGTGTGTTGCAGGTACCCGCTGATAGGACTGGAGTACCTAGTGGAGTTCCCGCCGCAGGAGTCGCACCACGACCCCAGCTACCTGTGCGTGCTGTGCGTCAAGAAGGGCCACCCGCGCACCATCGTCAACCACCTCACGTGCTTCTGGCACCGGTTCTCCTACCTGGTACGTAGACACTTGTCCGCAGCGATGTGTGCCAGTGTGTCCCAAGTACGGTGTTGATAGTTTAACAATACGGAAAATGTAAACATATTACGGTACAAGAAAAAACTACCGTAACATACAGGGTGAATTTGAAAGGTTCTACTTTATATGAAAAAAAAATTTAGCTTCCCCATACAAATTTTAACATTACTAGTTTGTATGGAAAATGCATTTTTTTTTACATTGTCTTATTGCTTATAAACTAAATTATATGAATGCTAAATATAAAGTATTGCCAACTTTAAATATACATGAATAAAGTGTCTAGGGTATCCATTTCACGAAAGAATTCGCAAAAACTTGAACTAATAAAATTGAGAGTAAAATGAGTGTTAAATACCTACAGTACCGACCTTGGATGTCAACATTTTTGCTAATATACATTGTATTTACTAAAATATTTTTTGGGGGATGTTATGTTGCCGAGGTAAAGTAATAATATAAACAAGGACGTGGTGGGTGTCCGCAGAGCCGGCACTACCCGCAGGCGTCGCAGCTGCTGACGCCGTTCATGCGGCAGTTCTCGCTGCGCGCCGCCGTGAGCCTGGTCATGAACCGCCTGGCCAAGTGCATCGAGGACCGCTTCGGCCGCCTGAAGCCGCTGCTCATCGAGCCGGACCAGTTCGACAACGACAAGTCAGTAACTGTGCACGCGGCGATCCTCAGCGTACTTTATTTTTGCCTAAGGAATATTTCATTCATTTATTTCAAAAAAATCATCAAGTGACCTAGTTATGTTTCGGTTTTAGTCTGTGGTTTTCCGGAGACTACTGCGTCGATTTCTTGTCGAGGGGTGGGTGGTCTTCTTTCATGTCGTACTACGACTTTATGATAAAGCAGCGAGAATATTAAAATAGACCCGTAATGTAAATACGTCAATGTCGCCGCCCATTTCGTAACCGCATCGTTTAGCCGGCATAGTGGGAGCGATCAATGTTGTTAAACAACAATGACAATAATGTATTGATTGCCCCATTCATGGGTTTTGTAGGTCTGCTTAACATCAGGTAGATACAAAGTCACATGACGTGCTCCATTAAAAAATATACTGAACTTTGACTATAGTAAACCGGCGGCCAAGTATTGTTAAGTATTTGGCTCGCAGAATCACAAGAGATGGCTTATCTTCTATTATCACATTGTATCTTACAGATTACCCGGCTGGAATAATTCCCGTTATACATACCTGTCGTATGCAGATAAATGTATAATTATTTTTAATTTACATTTTTACATAGAACATGTTCTGTGGTACAATAAGCGTTAGCCACATCTTGATCAATTGTAGCATATTATGTATTTATCCTGACAGAAAACATTGTCATAATATAACAATATCCATTTTGTCGTATTTGGCTAAATGCTGGGATTTTTTATATAAGTTTGTAGAAATAATTTAACTATAATTATATAATCCCTCTCGCGCCACCATATTGTACGATTGCTCTAACTGAAGGAATACATCAAAGAGTTTTTAATTTGACTGCGGTGATGTGTGTTGCAGGGAACGCATATCCCAGTGGATATTCCGAAGCCCCCACTTCAATGACAAGGAAGGTCCCAGCTTCTCGGAGGTGGTGGACAAGGATCTCTTTACCTCCATCCAAAACTCCGAGTCCGTGCCCGCGCCGAGGTAATATACTTATAGCACCTTCACTACAAAACCCTTGTACCCCCTCTACTACATACTTATAGCATCCACCACACACTTATAGCACCCCCACTTTACACTTATAGACCACCCACTACACACTTATGGACCACCCACTATACAGTTATAGCACCCCACTACACAGTTATAGCACCCCCATTACACATTAATAGCCCAATCATTACACACTTATGTTACACCAGGACCCCACTGCACGTTTACAGCGCCCCACTGCACACTTACAGCACCCCCAATGCTTGCTTATACCAGCCCCACTACACTCACACACTACACCTTTTATACACTATAGATAAAGAAAATATATTTTAAAAGATCCGGTGAACCAACAGAAGCCATAATAACAGTTTTTAGAACTTTTGTCTGTCCGTTTGCAGTTTCACCGATGTTTTTCTAGAGTTTATAAAGTAAAAAATATTTGCAAATATGCGAAAGTTTGTGTGGATGTTAGTCTGTTACTCAATCACGCCGACCAGCAGTAGCAAATATATAGTTTGTTGCTTATCAGTCCCACCCCGCACACAAAGCTCACACATCTCTAATGTATACTTGTCTGCGTTGCAGTGAGCCGGCCCCGGAACCTGTTAAAGTAAGTTCTATTCTTCCTCCCTATTAATCAAATTATTTATAATTATATTTACAAGTGTCTTAAATATATATATATATATATTTATATAAATCATCACGGGTGCCTTAAGGCTCCCGAGACCGCCTAGACGGCGTCAGGGTACCCAGCAGATGGGTTTTTAATCCCACCTTGTCGTAGCCGATGGATGAGTCTACACCAAACAAGTGGCTAGCTAGTCGCGATATTTGGATCGACTCAATAACCATCTATAAATAGTTTTACAAGTTGGTATAGTGACACTGGGACCAACAGCTTAACGTGTGTGTTGGCAAAAAAGATTTTTGAAAATATGCTTATCACACCCAGGAACAACCGACTGAAATCCGAAAAAAATAACACCTGAACTTCCATGGGAGCAATCGATAGGGTGTTTCATAAAGTGACCAAATCCCACATTGCTGGTGGTATAAAGTTTAGTGCGATGGGACCAACTCTTTAGACATATTGTTGCACAAATTTCCCTATCATGCTAATATTTTATGGTAGTTCTTGTTTATGGTCATAATCTATTTAATATTTACCGGTTTAACTTTTTTCTGGCTGTTATTTGATTATTTATTAGCGACTTGGTGAGATGCAGGTATGTGTTGCAGAACTTGCGGAAGCGCGACCGGGCGATGTCCATGGAGACCATATCCGACGACAGCGCCGACGAGCTGCGGCGGCCGCGCGAGCGAACCAAGGACCGCTACGGGTACTACACACTACTCATGTCTAATTACATATATATCTAATTATATATTACATAGCTCATTTCAGAAAGAAACCTTGCAACTTAAAATGTCGAGTTTTCCAGTAGTTATTATTTACTGCTACAGATGGCGTTTCAAAGTCAAAGTCAAAAATATTTATTTCATGTAAACTTTTACAGGCATTTATGAAAAGTCAAAAAAAAAAAAAAGTATATATAAGGTCCTGTGTGCACTTGGCCAGGTCGCCATTCCTCCCACAGACAAATGTTGAGAATATAATACAAAATAAACAAATCGTAAACTATTAAACTATTGTCCTTGTGGGAGGAAAAAAAAAAAAAAACAACCCAACCGAACACACACTACATAACCAACCAGTTTAAGACTAGGTGGTTAGCTGGTTCCATTGACCTGTCAATCGTTGACTGCCCTGCAAAAGTGCCACCAAGGCGACCAACCCAACAGACCATAGCTACGCCCCAAATATACATACTTTAATATAGGTAATCAAAATATACCTACAAGTAGATAGATGGAAGGTATCTTTTAGGGCGCAAACGCTGTTCACAAGTCGATCGCCTCAGAGACTTTGTCTTTTTACGAAGTTTTTTTTGACCGGGTATCCTACTAAAGATTATAAAAAGCAAGAATAAAGAGTAAGTAGATACATACAAAAGTTACAAAATATGGTAAAAATATATAGCGTCTTGCAATACCATAATTTAGTTTTAAATCTTAAAGAATTTAGAGTCTATATTGAGTAGTCTATACGGAAATATATACTACTCAATTATATAAACAATAAACAGCCTTTTTTGACCGTTTTTGTAAATATCTCTTCTGCTGCCATCTAGTGGAATATTTTGGAACCTTCAAAAAGAAAACTCCACATTCAAATCCGCAACATTTATACATCTAAATATGTTAAAGCAATTGGTGGGGATGTTGCTAGGAAGGAGCGTCGCGTGGGGTACAGCTACGACCCGCACGCCAAGCCACAAGAGCCCTTCAACACTCGCCACGGGGAAAAGAAGGACAAGGTAACAATTGTGAATGAATAAATACTTACAATTATTGTTCACAGGGAAATTAAAAAAAAAAACATCACAGGTGCCTATTTGGCCCGAGAACCGTTTAAACGGCCTCAGGGTACCCAGCGGAGGGATTAATCTGTCCTCATTTCGTCGATGGTATTCGGAGGCAACACCTATCAAGTGGCGAGCTTGTTGCGGTGTTTATGACGAAATAGCCTCGTTGTATAAAGCGGTCACCCATCCTAGGCCGGCCTTGTTGTCATCTGCTTAACCTTGTTATCAGTTGCGCAGTGACTTAACCACTGCGCAACTGATAACAAGGGGACTGAACGCAATAAAAAAGAGTACCTAATGATTTGTATCGCTGCTTCGCGGTCTCAAATCCGGGAACACTGCAGTTCACTTCTTGCTTCCTTCCTTACAAACAGCTACATAGGGGTCTTTTATAAAAATTGCTGCCAACCCCTATCCACTCGGACCTCTACACACGTGCTACTTTTTTTTCCCATTAATATACGACACGCTGATTTATAGTTTTTTAACAATAATTTGTTTAACTGGGCCGTTGTTTGTGCGCTGATCTCTTATCTAGTTGTATTGTTGATGGTAGGCGAAAGAAGATTATTGGGGTTTACGGTCGTAATGCAAAGTGTTTGAAATCTGGCAATGACGTTACAGAACTACGACTACAAAGTAAAGTTGGCTCGCGACAAGCTAACAGTGGTGGAAGAGTCTGCCATGAAGTCCTTCCTGTACCACCAGAAGAACCCGGAGAAACACCCGCTCTACCCCGACGAGTGGAAGAAGTTCTGGAACCGACGCTACAAGGAGCTTCAAGCAGGTACCTCATTAACCCATTCACAGGCAGAAACGCTCATGGCCAAGTAGTGACATGAATGTATGATTGCAGAGGGCAAAGACGCTTCCAAGTACGATTTCAAACCGGAGTGGATAAAGTTCTGGACGACGCGCATGAAGGAGATGCACGACGAGGAAATGCAGGTCCAGGCCAACGAGATCTACCGCAAGTTCTGTCTGCGGCCGCCGGACCTGCGCGCGCCCAAGCCCGAGCCCAGGTAACACGCGCCCACGCACATCATCATAGATTATTGGGATGTAAAAGCCAAAAGTTAGTTTTTTTTGTCAACAATGGTTTAAAACGAAGGATAGTTTGTTTATTGGGATCGGGCGTTAGATTATAATAGGTTATGAAATGTGACGTTACGAAATATACGTCCCACCCCTTTGTCACACTTCGTCGACACCTCCCTCCGCCATAACGTGTGACGTAATTTATGTCCCCCAAGGAATTCATTGAGATAAAACAAACACTGAGACACTGTAAATGCTACACTTCTCACACTTAAAATCACAACGGAATACCTATTCTACAAAATTGATACATTTTTGCACAATAATATCCTATAAACTTAACTATGAAAAATCTATCAGAAACACACGACTACAGTCTTTAGGCTACCCTCAAGGAATCCACCTCTATAGTTAGTAGACCCATAATAATGACATAATTATTTGTATTTATTGTTAACAGCGCCCGGCCAGACGAACGTCGCCCCGAACCTCGGCCTTTCGATCATGGTCGCCGCCGAGAATCCCCCGGCCGACGTAGAGATTCTCCTAAACGTCGCCGAGATTCGCCTGGGCGTCGCCGAGATTCCCCTGTACGTCGTCGAGAGTCGCCTGGACGCCGCCGCGAATCTCCCGCACGTCGTCACGCGTCTCCCCCGCGTCGTCACGCGTCTCCCCCGCGTCGTCACGCGTCTCCCCCGCATCGTCACGCGTCTCCCCCGCGCCGCCACGAGTCCCTCAGCCGTCCGCGTGAGTCCCCGCGCCCGCCTGACCGCCGGCACGAGGCGCCCATGCCGACCGACGGCCGCTCGAGATCCAGAAGTCTTATTAGGTAAGTGCGACACATCTCTTTGATTTTCTATTTTCGCTCATAATAAAATGTATATGCAATGATTTCCATATAATTGTGTTATCTTCAGAACAGTTATGTCAATTGCTGTGCATAAATAAGAGTAACATATTGTTAGGGTCGCATCGGCTGGAAATCCCGTTAATCTAGTTTTTGGACTAAAAATATATTGGTAGTACATTTTTAAAGGAAGTTACAGAAGCTGTGACTCCGGCATTCGTACACCGGCACAATTATAAGGGAACAAAATAAGTAATTGTAAAACTTACTGGAAGGATTACTGGCCATAATCTTATTATTTTGCTGGTGTGTAACGCGCGTTAAGCTTGGCTGCAGCTATATGCGCAGTCGGTCCTTAAATATTGTCACTAGCAAAATATTTAAAATTACAACACTAGTTTTTAAAGTATAATGTGATTAGAATGACACATGTCACGATATATTATAATAAATACCAACACGGGTGCCTATTTGGCTCCCGAGAACCTTTGAACGGCCTCAAGGTACCCAGCGGAGGGATTAACCCGTCCTCATTTCGCCAAAGGTATTCGGAGGCAACACCTAACAAGTGGCGAGCTTGTTGCGATGTTTATGATAAAATAGCCTCGTTGTATAAAGTGCACACCCATCCAGGCCGGCCTTGTTGTCATCTGCTTAACCTTGTTATCAGTTGCGCAGTGACTTAACCACTAGGCTGGGGTCGCTTTTTTATTACAATATATCAATATTTTAAACTTGTCAATAAATTACAAAACAATTATAAGAGTTTAATAAAATAAATTAAAGCGAAACGAAATGTCAAATGTCCATCAACAGTAGTTAAGAGTACTTTTGCCCGGAGGCAATACTTTTCTCTTGGCGCCTTATCTTTACTCAAGGTTTAATAAAATACACAAAGCAGTTTACCAGAACCGGAATGCAGTAAAGAAAATAGTGACTAGCTCCAGGATCTCCAAAAGGTCGTGAATGTATGGGAAATGTTTGAACAGACCCTGCTCTTAAGTTCAGATATTCCACGAGGTTCCAGTTAGGGTTTTATGTATTTTCCTTGTAAATGATAACGTTTTTTTGTCTGAAAATTATAAATTAGGCATTGCAAGTTGCGAGATAGTTGTTTATTATATTGAGTCGTTCCGCTGTGCGCGAACAGCGACTGTGATAGTGGTGGTGCGGTTACAGATCCCGCCAGCTGTACAACCGCAGCCCCAGTCCGCTGCGCAACCCCACGCCGCCCGCGCTGCAGACCGTACTCGTGTCAGACGACGACCTCAAGTAAGCCACTTGTTCCCAGGCAATTGAGCAAAATTTATGTACAGGTATAAAAGTAGGGTTAAATGTATGTTAGGGGCTAGTACTGTAATATAAAGATGAACATTTTTCAGTTTATAATTCGTAGACAAGAGGTCCTAAAGGCAACTCCCGAGGAGAACAATAACATTTAAATAAACAACAGATTCACCAACTACATTTACAACTAGACCAATATTCACTGCAATATAATTGTTATATAAATTTATTTATCATACCTATGTAAGGAAAAAAGAGGATTTGATATTATTTCTCATATTTGGATAGTCTGCTTGAAATTACTTGGGGACTAATTATAAAACGGCAATTTGAATTGTCATTGCTTTTATTTCCAATGCAATGCTATGGCAGTTTAAATTACAATAGATTGCAATAGCGATCTGTCAAAATTTGTTTCATAATGGGACGATCAGGGAAAAAAAATATTTTGACATATCTATTGTCATCTAGATAATTGCTATAAAGCCTCAATGTAGAAATGACTACCCGTAACACGGTCAAGCCAAGACAAGATATGGGGTCGCGAACCAATGTCAAAAGTACCTTTTTTTTAATATCAACCAATTAGAGCGCTGCAAAGTTGCACCTGATTGGCTAATATAAAACTGTTTTGTTTGACATCCGCTCGCGACTCTATCTCTTGTCTTGGCTTGGCCGTGCTGCGGGTGCTGGTGTAGGTATATAAATAAATAAATTAACTATCTGGGCCATATCCCACTTTTTATACAGCCACTATGTTCAATCGCGGGATAAAATTGTAATTTGTTTTACTAATCGTGTATTTATTTACTTATATTTAAACACTGAAGCTTTTAGCGTCCCGGATACGCTCGTGCGCCAAACCACCTCGTGTGGGTTCCTTCGGTAAGCTGTAACGTTGTGTCCAGGAGCATCGGTGAGGCATCCCCGTGGAACTCCAGCGGGTCGGTGGGGTCCGCGCGGGAGGCGCCCCCCGCGGCCGCGCCCGACGACGTGGTGGGGGCGCTGCGCCTGCTGGTGGCGCTGGAGGACAACCTGGGCTCGCTGGGCCCGCGCGTCGTCGACATGCTCACGCGCGCCCTCACCATGGAGAAGGTACTACACTCTAATACAACTACATGATTGCGTTTTTTGCCTTCTGAACTTGTCGATAGGAAAATATATCAATTTCACAAACGATTACGGCACCCGACCAAATAATATGTGTATTTGTAATGTCATAATTTTCCTTAGATACATTTATTTGTATTGGTATAATAATATGTCTACAGGAGTAGCACTAGGCTTGCAGAACGCTGGGGCTTACAACTGAATTTACAATTTTATGACTTTACAATTTATTACATCTTTAAATAGTTTATTATACATTCATTATTTAGTTACTTAAAGAAATTGGTATCCAAGTAAATAAACCGAGAGACGACAAAAATCTGTTCAGTCCAAGCTTCTCACGTTGCAGCGGTGCGTCACGCCTGCGTAACGCACCGCTGAAAAAAACTTAATTATTGCATACTGGTGGCTCTTGTGGTTTCGCTTCAGCGGCGAATTCCCTGGGTACCCAAGAAATGCAATATCTTCGTTGTCTTCTTAACCACTAACATGCCACGCAATTACTATTCACAGATTATTAACAATACTACGTTGGATACCAAAACTTTACAACGCGACAAACCTGACAATTAAAGGCACCTAAACAAATGGCGAACGAAACACTACACACAAAATTAGCAATAGAAATAAACTATCTAGGTTATTAGCGGCCGCACAATTTTGACTCAGAACCGAACGTCAGTAGTTTCTTTTTTTCCTTGTGTCAAGAACGAAAAGGCAAAAGGGTCTTTTGCCCATACAGCCTTATCAATACCGAACAGACAGACTTAACAATAACTTTTTTAACACGGAATAGGGCCTCAGTTTGGAGTGCGCTTGTACACGAGTGTTCGTGTTTGCAGGAGCGAGCTAACTCCTCGGAGGAGCTGATGGATGACGACACCAACCTGACGCTGCTGGAGACGGCGAAGGAGAAGCTGAAGGGCGCCGTGCAGGCGGGGCTCGTGACGCGCGGGGAGAGCGCCGCCCGCGCCGCCGTCGTGCGCACCGCCGCGCTGCTGCACCACGCCGACCGCCGACGCGCCATCCGCCACGCCAAGGTACACCCGCACACGCACCGCGCTACTGCACCGCGCCATCAAGATCCACAGTGGACAGGATTTTTTCCATTGTACAACTCTTCCAACACTGGGTGACGTGACTTTGGCTTACTATCCGCTATGCACGTAGTTACCTGTGTGTGTTGCAGACGCCGCCCGCCCCCGCGCGCCCGGCGGCGCCCGCGCCAGGCAAGCCGCAGGTGGACCGCGCCAAGATCGCGCAGGAGATCGCCGCCGTGCTGGTGGCGCAGGGCAAGACCAACATCTCCTCGCACGAGCTCGAGCAACTCGTCGACTCCGTGGTAACTATAACACTGTACTACATGCGAGGGCCACCACCTACGTATTACGTAATATAACTGCCACTCTTTTCGCTTATAGTATACCGGTAAATTAATTAGAAGAATTTCTTTGTACTGTAGATTTATTGTAAGTCTTAACTGTACTCTGAAAGACAGCACTTTAAAATATATGTTAGTCAGTCTAAGTACTTACATACCGCTAAAGTATTTTGTAAGAAAAACATATTTTTGTCAGGCTAAGTATGGTATTTAATTGTATGGTAGTAAGTAAGTTTAAATGATGTTTAGAATTTATAAAAATTGATTCTTTTTTTTTTTTATCTGGCAATGCTGGAATATAATTAGTTTGAATGATGTCAGAATTTATAAAAATTAATTCAATTATTTTAAAAAATACAAAGAGTTTATAATGGTTTGGGCCGTTATAAGTATATATAGCCCAATCTAAGACAGGGGCGAGCCGGGCAAATGGTCAGGGCGGTATCTCAATTTTCTCTTTAGGAGAAAAGTCATTATTTTACCATACTTAGCCTGACAAAAATATATTTTTGTCAGGCTACTGTTGAATTAGTCATAATATAGTTTATATATTATATGATATGTAGTATATTATTAGACCTTGGACTTAAAAACACTAAGGTCCCTGGTTCGAATCCCCGTGTGTACCAATGAGTTTTTAATTAAAAAAAATATGTACATTTGTTTGACAACACCACTATAGTGCCTCGGAGAGGACGTTAAGCTGTCGGTCCCAGTTTCACTATACCAACTTGTGAAACTGTTTATAGATGGGTTATTGAGTCTATCAAAACATCGCGACGAGCTAGCCACTTGTTCGGTGTAGACTCATACCATCAGCTACGACGCGGTGGGATTAAAAACCCCTCTGCTGGGTCTAGGCGGACTCGGGCGCCGTAAGGCACCCGTGAAGATATGTAGGTATATGTATGTAGGTAGTACACACGGAATAGAAAAAACAAGTGGAAGTGCAAAGTAGGCGTGTTTAGTGTGGCACAATTAAGCGTAGCTACGCTTATTTGATCCCAATCGTTATCAGTCGTGTCTAACATCGCTTCGAGTTGGTAGTCTCGCGTCGTTCCTGATTTTTCCGCATAATTATTGTAAATATGTCGTATTTTTGCATTCTGGAGTGCAAAAACGATAGTAGGAGAAAAAATCTTCGTAATGGAGGTGTTTCGTTTCATCGGTAAGTACGATTTTGTTAGTATTCTTTAAAAACCTTAGCTTATTTTAGTTTACTAATAATTGTAGTTTAAATGAAGTTAAAATCAACCTTATGTAATTGTAATAAAGAATACTTTAGATTGAAATTTGGATTTCAAAAGTTCTTTGCTACTCAGTTAGTGTTGTAGTGGGTGCTTATCGATATAACTTATTTATTTAAAGAAAAGAAGGAACAATTTCGGCAGTTATACAAAATTATATAGTTACATATTTTTTTAAATATTTATTCATATTGTATCGCATACAATTTTTTAATAGTGTGGGCTTAGAATAATAAAATGTACGTGTAAACTCTTTATAACGATAAACTCCCTATACGTAGAAGTGAGCACAATTTAGTTGGTTTACCTTAAAACACATACATAAAAAAATCTTTATAGCTCAGCAGCCATTCTCTATTACGAAGAATTGTGTTCATATTTAGACACAGTAACAGTTGTTTGTAAAAAGAAATTGAAATTAATAGTTTATAAAATTGAATAATCAAAATTTAGTAGGCTACCATTGTTACAATTACTTACCATTACCATTACTTACCATTTACCATATTGTTACAATGAGCGGTTTATATATAATTTCATTAAAATCATTGAAAGGTCATCAATAAGAACTTAACCAACTTTCTAACCTTCATTTAAAATATTTTTAGGTTTCCCAAAGACACCACAGTCAAAGAGAAATGGATTGATGCTACAGGTAGAATTGATTGGATGCCAGCAAAATCAAGCACCATATGTTTTGAACATTTTATAGAAGATGATGTTTTAATATCAAATAAAGGATATAAATATACAAAATGAACAGCATTTCCAACTTTGAAAATCGTTAAGCTTTTTAATCAAGTTACCGTGTTTGTTTTTTATTACTACATACATAGAGGTATTGGAAGTGTTTATGATATGATATTAAAATGTTTCATAATAGGCAATTGTTCTATAAGAATAAGATAACCGATAAAAAGAGTATTTTGTTGACTAAATATCATATCTATTTCACACTATTTTAAATTTAGTTTTTCTCCTGTTCATTGTTTTTGTTATATTGTTTTTCATTTTGGTTTCAGCTACAATATATGACCGCTGCATTTTTATAATAAAATATTACAATTCATTTTATTTTACAAATATAAATTATGAATAAGATGAAAAAGTTTTACCTCTAAAATAATTTAGAGGTAAAACTTTTTCATCTTATTCATAATTTATATTATTATATATATATAATAATAATATTTTTGAGACTATCCAAGTTTTCCTTTGTCGTAGCAAATTTTTATCCAAGTTTAATAATTTTTCATCATTTTTTTTGTTGTTTTTAAGTCTTTGATTTTTTGTTTGTAATTGTTTTATTTTTAAGGTTTGCTTTTTAATTTTGCTTTGGCAAAATCTTAGTTGGCCATTGAGTTTCTTCTTTCTCGGTGTTGAAGAATGTGAACTGCCTGATGGTTCTATATATTTAATTTCTCTCTTTGCGTCGTTTAATACCTATTATGTATTATGTATAGCATAAGAAATATTAAAAATCCAACTAGTTTTAAAATTAATTTAAGAAAATGGTTAATGCAAGCACAGAAAAAGGAAATGGTAGGTATTAAATAAGCAATTTTATTATGTATAAAATCTAGGTTAATAATCATGGTTCATCCTGAAAATGAGCGCGAGACACTATTTATTTATCTCAAGCTGAGGGTGTAACCATTTCAATAAAATGTAGTTTTATTAGCATTGTAATCGTATTATTATATTCTATTCTATCATAATATTTTTAATCTGCTGAGGTTTTACTTGGTGTTTCCATTTTTTTTCTCACTTTTGGCAGATATATCGACATTCATTGGTTATCAGCTAACGAGTAGTGCAGATCGCGAGCAATAAATTATAATATTGCAGGGTCCTACTTTATATGGTTATATATAAAATTTGGAACGTTGTAATAGTGAGATATTGTGTGAAATATACTAAGAATACAACTCTATTTGTTTTATTATAAATTGAACCGGCCGCCTAAAGCAAAATACTTTTTATAAATAACTTTTTTGCTCTAACACAATGTAGAGCAAAAAAGTTGCACATTGATAAATTTTCATGCATCCTGCCAATAACAATTTTACAAATCAATGGGCTTCCGAAAAGATTTCCTTTCTTGTGAATATACCTAAATTATTATTTTTTAAATAAAAAAAATGGTTTCTGAGATATATATTTAATTAAGACTCGTCACGTCATATGCACAAACAAAATTGGGGTCTGTACCATTGCGACTAAAAACTCTTTTTTTTTAAATAACGATAAAAAATATTTTGATAAAATAATGTAATATTCCAGGCAAAAATAATTTCTTCATTTTGCCTAATTTCTTTATTTTTATTATAAAAATACTAGTTATATTAAGATTGCGTCCCAAAGTTTTGTTTCGTGCTCACGTTACGACAACGTCACCCAACTCAACTTAAAAAAAATATACTTATCTCAAAAATCAGTTTTTTAAGCCTTTATATTTTCTAAAAGTTTTATAGCTATGTTTTCTAAAAAGTTTTCCCTTCCATCTGCGTTTAAATATATAGAGCACATTTATATTTTAAAAAAGCATCGATATCGATACTTTAAATTTTTTATTATGTCGCCGCCTTTGAATTATTATATTTTTATGCAAGGAAAGTTCTAGAATAAACTAAAATACTTTTTTTATATAAAAGATAATATGCCTTATGTCGACTGAACAAAACATTTATTCGAATGTTGTAGTAATCACGCCATCTGTGTAGGAATAGCAGAACCTTTTATAGGAGGTTCTTACTTATTTGTTCAGTGGTTCTTACTACTTTAATATAGATGGCATGATAATTTTTTTATATGAATTTAAATCTAATTATTTGGAGAATAGTGTTTAGAATTGCTGTGTATATTTGCAACCAATCAGGACGAAGTGGTTATAGATTCAATACTTATAGATATATGATTTTGGCGACACTGGTTCTAATACATTTGGTGCTTTATAGCATTTCCACTTGTTTTTTCTATTCCGTGGTAGTACATTATATATGATTTTGTATAGCATATTATAAATAAAATCTAGGTAATTATATTTTTTATTGCACACCTACCTAAACTTAATGTTCTAATGTCGCGAAGGTTTGACTGTCAGATAATGCTCAACGGCATTAATCCACCTTTGTATTATGAAAAAAAAAAAATAGAATCTCAGTTCATTTTAGCCACTTATTTCTCTTAAAAAATTTTTGGCGGTTATATCGCTACCAGTTTTAGCACTAATAATGGTATTAAGTCCATCTTTGTATTATGCAATTTTATTTATTTATTTAAAATTCTTCATTGCACTAAAACGTTTGTAAAAAGGCGAGCTTAATGCCATTATCTACCAGCTAACCTTTTGCAATAAAGTATTATAAATGAATAATAGTAATACATGCAAAACTATTCAATTATGTTAGTAGGCCATAGTGCATATTACTTAACGTATGTTGTTGGGTATTCTGGCCAGACTTCAATAAATAAAATGGTATAACAATTTATTAAAAAACGTACTATTTTATTTTTATTTAACTATAATTATGAAACACGCTGTATACCAACCTATTGTATGTTGTATTAAATATGTGTAACCCCCGCCTGCAGGTGGCGAAAGCTATAAAGAAGAAGGAGGAGAGCAAGGTCCTGCCCCCGGCGCCGGCCCCGGTGGTGGTGGTCCCCGCCGCCGTCCCCGTGCCCGCCACCGTCCCGGGCCCCGCCCCCGCGACCACGCCCACCACCTCCGCGCTGCAGCTGCTACAGTCTGCGTACGACGAGACAGATAAGAAGTAAGCCGTCGTGTGACTGCGGCATTATTATTACAGCCAAACTAATACGATAGATATAAATATACATAAAGTTGTGTATAATCATCTCCCAATGACCCCCTTGGCTGGGGGAACTCTACCCGGAAACGGTTCCATTATAGAAAACACTCCGTACACACTGTGGATTATTTTTTATATTTTTATTGGAGCACGGCATGTGACTTTATATCTACCTGGTGGTAAGCAGACCTACAAAGTCCATGAATGAGGTCAATCAATAATTGTTCTTAAAGTACATTGATCGCTCTCACTATGCCGGCTAAATGATGCGATTACCAAATGGGCGGCGACAAAGACGAATTGCATTAATCTGTCAGTTTAATATTTGATCTTGGTTCCTTTCTTTAAATGTTATAATGTCGCGAAAGTGTTAATTGTTTATAAGTTGTGTAAATAATGTAGTACCCGTGTGAGCAGAGCCGGGGCGGACCCGCCGGACGCCATGGACGGTCTGTCGGACTCGGACCTGCAGATGCTGCTGCGGAACTTCAACGAGCTGTCGGCCGAGGAGCAGCACAGCCTCATCGCCTACCTCAAGAAGCTGGAGGCCCGCGAGCCGCGCCGCGTGGAGCGCCTGCGCGACTACGTGAGCGTGGCCGGCACGCCCGCGCCCACGCCCGCCGCGCCCACGCCCGCGCCCGCGCCCGCCGTGGTGCGGCTCGACAGCGACGACGACGACTACACCGTGGAGGAGGTGAGCGACACAACACTTGGTGACAGTCACACAACAATAAAAAAAACATTCATACACAAAAATAACATATTAAAATGTGTTATCAGTATCCTTTCGACAAAGGCCTCATCCAGCATGCATGTGAATGGAAAATGCTGGAGGAGCATCTATGTTGCACCAACCACTATCCTAAGAACGTCCTGCCACATTCTAAATGGTCGACCCATTTTTATTGTCTCTGATCATAATATGTCCTGCCCATCTCCACTACAGTAACCAACTTTTCTTTTTACATCCACTCCAGGTTTCTCTTATAGTGGTGCGTACCCGGCGCAGTGCTCGGTTTCTCTTTTATCTAGCTATCGGGGCGAGGTATAAGAGCGGGCGCAAGAGCGTCGCGTATCAATCGTCGATCGTGGAGTATAATTCTTTTGAGTCTATATAGTATATGCATAATTGTTAAGACTTTGCGTAAAATATAAATATTGAAATATAAGTTCTATCCTGTTAATTATAGAGGTGAAATTCCAATGCTCCACACATGTTCAAACTTGCGAAGAATTCGTATATTTCAAGATGGCGGCATTATTATAGCCAACCTAATACATACTATATAACCATTGCAATAGAACTTATATTTCCATATTTTTAGTTTACGCAACGTCTATTCATGATTAGCGGTTGCAAACTCGGAATAAGGCCAGATTTGGGTTTTTTTTTAATATGATTAATAGTTTACGAGAAAAAAATCCTAAAAACCACTCTTTTTAAAATTTAAATACAACAATGTTAATAAACTGGACCTTGGGTTTAGTTTTTCAATAATTAATATATGTTACAAAAAAACAGGTTTATTATAATTATATTTGTTATATTATAAGTCTAAATTGGGCGCTCGTGCCAGACGGACCTGTGTCAATTGTGCGCTCGTGCCAGACGGACCTGTGTCAATTGTGCACTCGTGCCAGACGGACCTGTGTCAATTAGCTCTGTTTTTTTTTTGTAAATTGATTGAATTATTATTATTGGTCGCGCGGTAACCCAGGGTTGCTACTTCCGAATTTTTACTTGTAAAAGTTAATATATAGGAAGCTCGGGCGCAACAATACCCTTGACTATAATTTAGTCGGGGTCTGTGAGACGTATGCTAGGTGGTTAAGGGTTAAAATAGACTCGTAGGGGCTTAGCACGCGGACAACGATAAGATATATACCGACTCGACTTATACCGTCTGCTGTCGAAAAATATATCGAATTGGTGAGCACGCAAACCGACACGATAAATTTCTCGAGCTTTGTCTACTAATTAAAACAAGTATGTTTTCGTTGACAATTTCAAAAACATTTATGTAATAAATAAATAATTATTACCTTATACGATGCATTTATTTTATATTATTATTAATAATCGTTACACAAATATATATTTTAATTTAAAAAGATTTAAAAATACATATTTTTAACAAAATAAAAATAAAGCCGAAGAAAACTCGTTACCTTGGCCAAAAAAAAATATTTTATTTTTTTGGTGAGTTTTTTTCTTTATTAAGGCATTGGATAAGATTTAAAAAATGTTATGAAAAGTACGTATAGATAAGAAAGTGGTCTAAGACCTAAAAACGCTATTCAAACGAATTGTCAGACATATTTTTTTGACCATTGATTGGTATGATCGCATTTGTGTCAATTTTTATTTTGGTTTGTATTGCGTGCGGCTATCTTTTGTTCTTATGACTGGTAAGGCGATTAAGCCTTAAGGTACTTCCCTATAATAATATACTTCAATGATATAAATCAAATATTTTATTTTATTTTATGGATGCTTTGAATTTTATGCAATGTGGCGACGTGTGAATGATTTATTTTAATTATCCGTCTGAATTAGTCGCCTGCTGAATAATTAAATTGCATTACACATTCAATTTTTCCGCATTCAAGTCCTATCTGAACTTTGGGGGTTACCGAAGTTCAGAGGGATTCACTCAGGTAGTGATCGTCCCCACTAAGATTTGTTCGAAAATATTAAGACTAACCTACTGCCACTTCATAATAATAAATACATAAAATTAAATAAAAAAAATACAAGTTAATAAAATAAAACAAGAATTTTAATATTAATTAAATTATTTTTTCTAAATAGCATAACTCTAGAAACATAAATACTTATTTTTTGATAGGTAATCTTATTTTCATAATCTATTTCTTGGTTTGGGCATCCAGGTTTTTTTTTTCAAAATCAATGTTTTTTTGAGTTTCCAGTTGTACCAGCAACTTTTCTATAACACGCACATTTATAGTCACTTAAGTATAACAGTTTTTCTAACGAGAATATAACAATTTTGGTTCTGTTTTTCGCTATTAAATCAATAAAAATATCAAAGTAAAAGTAATTTCGACACTTATCAGCACCTAAAAGAAACGTGATAAAAATTGTATATATATCGACTTTTGTCTACAATCTGACAGTTTAGTTTTGATGTTAATAAGCTGCGTGCTACCGTTTTCGATAAAAGTCGATATATATCTTCCAATGCGTCAAATTAGTCTATTCGGTATATATCGTGGTCGCGCGTGTTAGCTTTGTAGATATATGTCTTATCGATCGATACGTATCGAACCGAATGACGCGCGTGCTCGGCCCCGTAATATAAATACGTCTTTGTCGTCGCCATTTCGTAACCGCATCATTTAGCCGGCATAGTGGTAGTGATCAATATTGTTAAACAACAATGTATTGATCTACCCCATTCATGGCTTCTTTTTAGATCTGCTTGCCACCAGGTAGATACAAAGACTCGTACGTGCTCTAATAAATTTAAAAAGTCAGCCGAGGGATACTTTTCTCTCTTATTACTTTATACATACTAAACTAGTACTAAATGTAGTATGTATGTATGTGTATGTCGTCGGTTGGAAAAAGACCGACTAATCGGCTGAAGAAAAATTTATAGGTGAAATTGTCTATGGGTAGAACTTGATGGAACGTTAAATCCTATACATTTGAGTTTTGATTTCTTTCGATCGACGCGTCGATCAGTTTGTCGATGAAAATCTTTCCTCTTTGTAATATTAGTATAGATTAGAGATGTAACTACTACTCGGGAAGTCGACTATCCGGCTTAATTTATAGTCGGCGACTAGTCGACAAAAGCACCGACTAGTTGGGCTATTCCTTTAGTTTGTATTAGGTTGGCTATAAAAATGCTGCCATTTTGAATACATTAATTCTTCGCGCCTTGTTTAAACATGTTAGAAGTATCGGAAAATCAACTCTATGGTAACAGACTAACCAGTGGCGTGCAGTCCATATAGGCACAAAGGCACAGCCTACCCCAGAAATTTGGTAATAAAATCATATTAAAAACCTATTATATTTTGTTGTTTGTCAATGATAGTGCTTGTTTTATTTATTCCGTGATATTGACACTTTGTATTTCAAATAGCGCCATCTATAGTTGTTTTTGTGGTACTATCATCATATGGTACTAGAGCCATCTATCGCAATTTTTTTGTACTATTCACTCCGTATTAATTTTGGTTGTCTAAGTTTTCCTTCCAATTTTTCAATTATTGATTTAAATGTATGACAGGGTTAGGCACTGCCTTTGTACCTTGAACAATCAAATAATTGTGATAAACTTAAATCTAATAGGAGTAGGACCGCATAAACTGTAGGTATCAAGTCGGTAGGCACAGAATCAATGAAAGAACGAGAACTTGTCAGTACAAAACTGTTGAGAAGTATCAGGAGCGCAGGAGTCCTTAGCGGTATAAACATGAAATTATACAGGTGTCCTGCTCACATGACGCGTGCAGAGCGAGATCGCATGCATATGGGTGGAACTTAAAGTCGAGAGTTATTAATATTATCCTACTAATTTGAAGACGTGATTATATATACGTGGTGGCCGAGATATACGTGGTGGCCGAGTTGGTTAGACCTTGGACTTAAAAACACTAAGGTCCCTGGTTCGAATCCCGGTGTGACCAATGAGTTTTTAATTTAAAAAATTATGTACATTTGTTTGACATCACCACTATAGTGCCTCGGAGAGCACGTTAAGCTGTCGGTCCCGGTTTCACTATACCAACTTGTGAAACTGTTTATAGATGGGTTATTGAGTCTATTCAAAACATCGCGACGAGCTAGCCACTTGTTCGGTGTAGACTCATACTATCGGCTACGACGAGGTGGGATTAAAACCCCTCCGCTGGGTACCCTGGGGCCGCGTAGGCGGTCTCGGGCGCCGTAAGGCACCCGTGAAGATATGTATGTATGTAGTAATCGTCCCCATTTATGGATCTGCTTACCACAACAAGTTCACACGGCATGCTCCAATAAAATAAATCAGTCGATGGGTCTGCTCTCTTTTATTACTTATTCTTATTAACTGGCCGTAGTATGTATGTAGTCTGTTGGAAAAAGGCAGACTAATCGGCCGACGAAAAATGTACAGGAGAAATTGTCTATGGGTAGCTCTATAAAAAATGTTAAATCGATAGAAATCGAATTCTATCGATCGAAGCATCGATCGGTCTGTGTCGATGGGCTTTCCGGTAGGCCGCCGGGCCCGTGGCCCTCCCTCATTATAAGATGTTAAGGTTCAAAACAGAAAATCCACAAGTTTTTTATTTTAACTTGAACTGTTAGTCTCAATGGCGTGCACAGGGTTTTGGTATAAGGTAGGCAGAATTTATAGTAACATACCAAAGAAGTAAGTTTTCTTTGAATTAAATTTTTGAAATTATTAATTTTAAATGTCTACAAAATAACAACGTAGTCTACAATGAAATATTTATGTTTCGCGAGATAGTAAATTTGCGGATAGTTGAAACAGCATTTAAAAGCAACTAGGTACTTATTATTATTAAAAGGTTTTGCACTACACAAACAAATTAAAATTATCACCATAAACGTCTAGCACAACCACAGAAGAAATATACTATAAATATAGTACAAGACAAGTAACGCGACTAAGAATGCGGAAGTGACAAAACTTTGGGTAAATTTTATTGGAATTACGTAACATTTCAAATTAGTATATATATATATATATATCTTCACGGGTGCCTTACGGCGCCCGAGACCGTCTAGACGGCCCCAGGGTACCCAGCGGAGGGGTTTTAATCCCACCTCGTCGTAGCCGATGGTATGAGTCTACACCGAACAAGTGGCTAGCTCGTCGCGATGTTTTGAATAGACTCAATAACCCATCTATAAATAGTTTCACAATTTGGTATAGTGAAACCGGGACCGACGCTTAACGTGCTCTCCGAGGCACTATAGTGGTGTTGTCAAACAAATGTACATAATTTTTTTAATTAAAAACTCATTGGTACATACCGGGATCTAAGTGTTTTTAACAACCAAATTCTATGTGATCTTGATAGCGCCATCTTGTGTACCAGTATGACTGGTATATAGGTTGAAACTGCAAGTGCTTCTGGAATTTTGTAATGTTTTTTGAATGTATCCATGAATATTTTCCAGTCTGATGCTTTGTCCAGGATTGAGAAAAGTTTACTTTAGTTTTCTTGAGTTCCTCCTTTACAAACGTAGTTAAGACTTTCATTTGTCGTTAATCTTTTTGTGGCTCTAGCAATACTGAGATTTACAGCTTCACGAATAATTTCTAGAACTTAATCGTGTCGCTGCGAATAATACTTTTTCAAGTAGAGTCTTGCACCCAGCAAGTATATGTCTGGCCGTCCCTACAGCAACACCGCACAATGTACATGTCTTATCTGTTGCCTTCCCCATCTTACCAGGTAGGGACATTTGAAAAGCATTGAGATAGAACTTAATAAGTGCCGGAGGGAGGCCAATCGTACATTTCAGGGTTTGAGGAATACAACTTCTCCCATAGTAATAAGCCTTCGTTCTGTACTTCTAAGGTCATCGCGTGATCTCTGTACCATGCTTTTCATCGCTTCTAAAGAAAGATTTATTAACATCTTTATCACATTCATTTTTCTTCCAACCCAACCCTCTTCTGCTGGTCTGTGCACCGCTTATAAAATAATATATAGAACTAAAGTCAAATTCTTCTTTCGTCCGACATAAGGTAGTTTTTGTTCTTCATAACTTGATTCAATGACCAAAATTTCTTCCATGCGCAGGATTATCTAACTTTTATTTTTTTCTCCTTCTGGTCATTGAAAGAAATATACTGACCTAAATTGAAAAAAAAAAATCGATTATGTAGGAACATATACCTACATGTTCCTACATAATCGATTATTTTCACTTTCAATCATTATTGCTGCTGTGGGGGCCTTGGATCTCTGCTGGACATGCATAGTTTAAGTATTTAATTAACATCTCTCATACATAGGGTAACGAAACGTCACCGCAGGCCCTCCCAACCGTTACTTACCAAATCTAATTGCCAATGGTAGACGTGTGAAGTTATAGGAACACTTTTCTGTAACGAATGGTAGAAAACGTTACAAGCCAAACGGTTTAAACCTTATAGGGACTGGGCATAAGGCATACAACTCCCCGTTATAATAACCTTAAAAATAATTTAAAATAATATTTTTCTTAGAACCGTATTTTAAATTCAAGACCTATATATGAAGTGACAGTGACTTAACCACTAGGCCCCAGCCTAGTGGTTAAGTCACTGCGCAACTGATAACAAGGTTAAGCAGATGACAACAAGGCCGGCCTGGGATGGGTGACCACTTTATACAACGAGGCTATTTCATCATAAACATCGCAACAAGCTCGCCACTTGTTAGGTGTTGCCTGCGAATACCATTGGCGAAATGAGGACGGGTTAATCCCTCCGCTGGGTACCCTGAGGCCGTTTAAACGGTTCTCGGGAGCCAAATAGGCACCCGTGATGGTATTTATATGTAACATATTTTTGTGCTAATAAAAAAACTTATCATTATGTTTATTTTTTTCAACTTATCATTATGTTTATTCATTAGAGGTTTTGTCAATAACATTAGACAATTACCAAAAAAAATACAAGTTGGTCCATCCTGGTCTGGTGGTCGCACCAAAGGCGAATGTCTGAACTGAGGGTTCGATTTCCACTCATGGCAAGACAGTATTAGTGTGTGATGCCATTTAGTCACGGTCCGGGTGTTTATAAAATTTAATTCTATGTTTTTCTCTTTATAATATTAATATAAATAACCTTATATTTATTCCAAATTTACGTAAGAAATGTCGAATTTCAAAATATTAATATTTTTTCAGGTATTTAAATCGGCTAAAGAAAAGGTGAAGGAAAAGCAAACAATGCAAGAACTGGAAGTTGTGAAGAAATCGCTCCTGGAGAGCATGGTCAGTGCGCCCGCGCCGGCACCCGTGGTCACGCCCGCCGCCACGGGTGTCGCCTCCGCCGCCGCCGTGATGAGCGCGCTCACGGCCGCCTCCGCCGCCAACGTGCTGGCCATGGTGCGCACCAACATGCACGCGCCCACGCTCACCACGACCACCACGCCCGTCGCGCCGGTCCTCTACGGGGACCCCGCGCCACCACCCACATACAGCGCGCCGACGGTGGGGCCGTCCGCGCCCCACCAACAGTGGGACCAGCAGCAACCCTACGAGCACGACACCAACAGCCCCGCCGGTCCCCTACCATACCCCAGCGACACGCAGCCCTACGACCCACACCAACACAGCAATGACCCACAGCCGTACAATAATGTCCCACAGCAAGGCAATAATGACCCTCAGCAATACAATAATGAGCCACACCAATACAATAACGACCCACTGCCTTACAATAACGACCCACTGCCATACAATAACGACTCACTGCCATACAATAACGACCCAATGCCATACAATAACGACCCAATGCCATACAATAACGACCCACTCCCATACAATAACGACCCACAACCATATAATAATGACCGACAGCCATTTGACAACGAACCACATCAATATAATGATGCGCAGCAGTACAATGACCAGCAACCCTACCACAATGACCCCCAACCCTTTCACAACAACATGCAATACCAAAACGATGAACATCAATACGACGACGGAAATTACAAAAATCAGAATTATAACGAGCAGGCAGACCTACCACATACGCCTCACTTCAATATGAACGGTAACCGGGGTGGGAGAGCCAACCGGAGCAGGGGGAGGGGGCAACCAAACCAACAGAGAGGACACCCAAACCAACAGAGAGGTCACCCAAACCAACAGAGAGGACACCCAAGTCAACAGAGAGGACACCCCAACCAACAGAGAGGACAAGATAACCAACAGAGAGGTCAAGACAACCAACAGAGAGGTCTAGACAACCAACAGAGAGGTCAAGACAACCAACAGAGAGGAAATTTTAACCAAGCAAGAGGCAACAATAACCAATCTAGAGGAAACTTCCAACAATCCAGGGGCAATTCTAACCCGCCAAGAGGAAATGCCAACCAAGCGAGAGGAACGCGCGGTCGAGGCAGGCGGGGACGGTTTAATGATAACAAGACACTCACTAGATTAAGTTAATTATAATTAGGTGTACCAGAGACGTATGTTTGTATGTAAATCCAATAAATGAATCAAGTCCTTTATCAACTCGGTTTGTTTTATTTATCATGTCTAACATTATTTTAATATTTAAGGAGAGGACCAACTTGAATCACAAAACTGGTTTAAAGGGCGGGTCGCCGACTGACTAGGTGTGACAAAAATCCGTAAATTATAGTCAAAATTCGTAGGTTTTTAATAACATTAAAAACAAATGAGTTAAATAAAAAAAGTACATGATTAATGTTTTAGTACGTTATAATACCAATTAGGGGTATTTAGTGCGAAGTACCCTGCATTTTGTGATTAAAGGCTCAAACTTGGCACAGTTATTCCTTGGGTAGTATTGAGTAGATTTCGATCGGTAGCCACCACGCGGGTAGCGAGGGGAAGGGGGGGGGGAGTTTGACTCCGCCGCGCTCCACTGTAAGCGCTATTGTGCTAAAACGAATGCTATAATGGAAAGTTTGATGTCGTTTTCGGATAATTAAAGGATAAATAATTAATTTCCATAACAAAAACAATACTCGTCCATAGAAAAAAAACAAAATTATTGAACAAAATAACAAAATCAAGAACTATTTTCTTTTACATCAACGTCGTTTTTTTTTAAACCATATATATTAATATGAAAAAAATATTTTCTAAAACCCACATTTACTAGGATTCCAGAAATATAACGTTTATTGCAATCCGGTTATAAAAACTAATTTAAAAAAATTAAAAAAAATCATCACAAGGCAGAGTATTCAAAGTGGCCACTTTTTTCGGTTACGAATTTCTCATGACTTTTCCAGGTTTTTCAAACACTTTTTCCTTGCCTTAATTGGCTTGGAAAATAAAGTATTTATCCCTAAAAAATACGTGCGTAAAAGAGTTTTTGACTCCTTTTTGGAACTCGTTTTATATGATTCTTCATTACATAATAAGCACACTACATCGATATTTACGGGATGTCTACTCATTAATACAAATCAATGTAAAAGTTTGAATTTCCACAATGGCGCTAAAAACGCTGTTTCGCAGTCTATGTCAAGTGTGACGTCACACGCAAGTAAACAAACAAGCACAGATTAAATAATCTCCTATATAGTATACTCTATTCTATTTCATCCACATGATTTATAATCTGTGTATTGTTTTGTTTACTTGCGTGTGACGGCACCAGTCATTATTTTTTGTAGAAACGGAACGCATTTCTAAACGCTCCGACAGTTCATGTGACGTTATTCGCGCATAAACAAATGTCAACGTGTGTTCTGTAGTCTACAGTTTCTTGTTTTTTCGGGTATTTATTGTACTTTATTACGATAATTTGTGATAAACAAACCTTTTGACTAACTTTTCAGGTGCAATAACATTAATCTAATATGCTTTTTGAGCACGAATGACGTCACAGAATGGCGGCTAGTGATGTACCGTTTTTTACTGCGGTAGTGGCAGATAAAGTTTAAACCCTTTTATTTTGGTGTTATTATCCTTTAAAAAATGTTTAATATTTGTTTTTGGGGTCTAATGTAGTTACTCAATCAAGTAATGAAATAAAAAAAATCATGCATATTCCCTATTCCCTTACTTTTCCTGGTTTTCCTTGTTTTCCAGAAAGTTGCCACCCTGGTGTAGTAGTGTATAGTCTTCGATCAACAATACAACTGTTCATCGAAGTAACTGAGTGAGTAGTAGACAGTTCTTATATCCAAATTAAATGTCTTAAAAGACAATTTTTTTAATGTTATTTTTATTAAACTTGAGGTTTATTTGTAGCAGTTGACACTATACAGGCACAACTATGAACAACTTATTTGCATATTAAAACAGTTGAACCTGATGCTACATTGATTTTTTAACTATAGCAGTTGCGGTAAGTCCGTCCATATGGGTAGCCAGTTGTCATCAACTTTAGTCCACAACCAATCAGATGGACAAGGTAGTTTTTGAGATGATGACAACTGGTCTCATACATGGACCCCATGGTAAAGAGCTTCAGATTTTTCATTACCAGAGTCATGTCATTAAAGATGTGTTCACAGATCCTCTTCAATATATTATTCGGCTATTTCAAGGCTGTTTGTTGCCTTTTACCAGTAGCTTTCAACATTATTATCAACATCGTAATTGACAACTTAATATACCTACGAGTGAAATAGGCCGCGTCGAGCTGACTACTTGTTCACTTGACTCGCTAAGAATACCTTTGGTTACGTACGACGAAGTGTAAATAAACCACACCCAGGTACACTAAGGCCGTCCAGGTGGTCTCGGGCTCCTTAAAGGGATCTGTGATGGTACATAAGTATATTCGGAGATATATGCTAAGATGAGCATTTGCGAATCACCTAGCACTGCTAAAACGCAATCCAAAATATTGCCTGAACCTGATGTTTTAGTAGACAAGTTGTGTATGGTTAAAAGGCATGAGAACAAAACCATCAAAATATAATGATCTGTGTGAAAGCATATAAAATATTAAGTTTACGTTATACGACCTAGGGCGTTCATTAAGGCAGAAACTAGGTTCAGCCATGTGTTTCAAATTCTTTCAAAGATTGATTTCAAAGAAATAACACTATCCTTAGATTTAGTTGTAGAATTATTTATTAATGATGCAATGTCAAGAAAGCTTGGATTTATGACAGATACTAGATATTTTATTAAAATATTTAATTTATGTTAATTCATAAAATATAAGAAAAGCGCCATCTATTGGCAACTATTTGATTTAATTTGTAATTCGACAAACGCGCCCTCATACATAAAAGTATGTAAGACGTTGAACTAAACTATCCAAGTTTGCACACATAGAAAACGTGTAAAAACCCTGTCTGTATATGAAATACAAAGATAGTAAACTACACGCACATTAAAAGAACCTCAGCAATGTACCGAGCGCCTTTAGACACTGCCTTTTCGGATAATATAGGTATTAATTAACTTTTGGGCTAATTTGAAATGACACCAACATAATTATAATCACGATATAAACATAAATTTAGCTTTTTAATTTTCTGAACATTTTTAAATATGATTTATAATTAGGAAAATGTATAATATATATTTTTTTTTGGTTTATAATAAACTCGTAATTATTACGGACTTCATTTGATTTCACGGAAGAAATTTGATTTTTTATGTAGTTTGTTTGCACAATCGGTACGCGTGAGATTCTTTTTATTGTGGAGATAGTTTTTTAAATATCTAATATGAATTTCTTTAGGTATTAAAAATGGAATGTGAATGCAGTACGTTGTATTTATAAAAAAATTAAAAATAAATAATGCAGTAAATTTTGGTAAGTGTTTTTTTTGGTAGTATGTTTTTGTCTACCCTGCCTAAAACACCTATACACGCGATTGCTGACAAGTGCAGAATATGCGTGCGTCACAACGACAGGAGAGGCTGGGCCTAAATGTGTCTACCCTACCTAAAACACCTATACACGCGACTGCTGACGAGTGCAGAATATGCCTGCATCACAACGACAGGAGAGGCTGGGCCTAAATGTGTCTACCCTGCCTAAAACACCTATACACGCGACTGCTGACGAGTGCAGAATATGCCTGCGTCACAACGACAGGAGAGGCTGGGCCTAAATGTGTCTACCCTGCCTAAAACACCTATACACGCGACTGCTGACGAGTGCAGAATATGCCTGCGTCACAACGACAGGAGAGGCTGGGCCTAAAAATGTGTTTGAGGGAACGATTTCCCCATTGCTCTTTTTGAAACGGTTATGGCGGCGCTTCCTGTATGATGTGGGCTAGTATATCTGGACGGAAAAACTGTGCTCATTTTCATGCCCTAGAAAGGCTAGGGGATGGGCTGACAGCAAACCTCCTCCTCTGATATTCTCCAGGATCATGTTGTTCAATACGACTTTGTCGGCGGAGACTTACCACGGTAACTGACATCTGGTGTTAGCGTTACCATGTGGCAACGCTAATACACACGTTGCGTATAACTTTGGCAGTTTCTTGAAGAAGCTGAAATACGTACTATAGACTGGCCTACACTCAGTCCAGGTATTAATCCCATTGAGCATTTATGATATGAACTCAAACGAAAGGTATGGGCCAGAAATTCAGTCCATTCGAGCGTAGAATAATTCTGTGCCTCCGTTGCTAAATGATTCAACTTGAGTTATATCGTTTTTCAGTATTCTAATGCATGTTGCTTAAAAAAAAATACGCATTTTTTTATCTAACTCACGTGTCGCTATCTCTTTTAGTTTCGGAGATAGCTTCGTGTCTAGTGCTAATTGATAAAGTTAATTCACCCAAAATTTATTATAATAAAGATTTTTTTTGTCTTAAATAATATAACTTGAGACATATTATACTTAACGATATATTACTATGAATTTATGGGCGTAATGATTTAATTGAAGATGTATTATTTTGCACTAGCACTTACTTCAACCATATCTCGGGTATAACACGACTTAAATCTACAGGTTGAAAATTTTATTCATCAATATTTCGTACTAAATGTTTTGACTCAAATTAAATTACTAAACACAAGTGATAGCGTTTTGGGCTTGTTAATTCTACTCGAGTTATATTAATCAACCAAACAAACTCATTAAATGTTTAGTCTTACTTCGTTGTGCAATATGGTATAAATAACAAGGAGTGGCAAAGACGGGGTGAAGTTAGATGTGGGATATGAAAAGTACTGCAATGAACGCTTATCGTCCTTTTTCGATTTTATATTAAATCAGCCTAAGCCTACGGGTAGACCGCGCACCCTAGTACCCAAACCGGCTGGTGCCACGGGTGCTCGGAGGATCGAGGCCGCTGGATGATCCAGGCCATAATGCCTCGCACAACTGCACTTTACCCCCGGACCAGGGCTCTGGATGCTTTATTGGAACCCCGGAGGCATTAAATCAAACCTCTATTAGCTTCGCAACCAAAACAATAAGAGTTAGTCTCCAGTCGTCAGGCTTAAAGTTGAAAGGCTACGCCGCCTATCGCCCACGTCTGTCGTCTTCGTCAATACGACTTTCGAGGGTTCCTGGATGGAACCCATACCCTGGTAGTCGAAGACCTTAATGCCAAGCATCCAGCATGGGGCTCCCGGCTAATCAACCCAGCAGGTTGGTTCCTGTCTAAGGACTAGAATGACAAAGACTATAAATTTCTAGGACCGGATTCACCGACACACATTTCTACAATGACATTGTAGTCGGCTTGGCCATCAGAGTTCCAGTCCACGTCGAGATCTTGTACGACGTGGACTCACAACAACACTTGTGGTGCTGGGCACACCGTTGAGGTCACCGCCGCGAAGGGGCGATTCAAAACGGACTGGGACCTGTACAAATATATAATTAACAGTTCTTATCTTGTTGGTCCCATAAACTCGCCGGACAACGTAGAAGCTTCATTATTATGCGGACGACAGTACCGTTCACGGGCGATACTTGGCTCGTCAGCCTCCTAGCCGCGTTGAAACAGAGGAGTATAGGAGTTCCTTGGTGAGTGAACTGGATCTAACCCTAAAGGAAGTTTCTAATTGGGGTTGTCATAATTTGGTCCAGTTCAATGCACAAAAAACCCAGGCCTGCGCGATGTCTGCAAAAAAGACACCGTTTTCCCATTTTCCCTCTCTTCAGAGCACTCAATTACCATCATCACCAATACTAAATATTCTGGAATTGGAAATACGCTCCGACTTAAATCACTGCAATTACATCGAGAACATTGCCAAGACCGCAAGTAAAAAGCTCGGCGTTCTTAACAAGGTGCGACGATATTTCACTCCAGGGCTTAGGTATCTTATCTATAAAGCCCAGATCCGGCCTTGTATGGAATATTGTTCGCACCTTTGGGGTGGATCGGCCAAATATTTGCTGCATGCCCTCGATGGTCTGCAGAAGCGTGCATCCCGTATTATTGATGACGAAGAAATCACTAACACCTTAGAGCCACTGCAGCTTCGCAGATATGTAGCGTCGTTGAGCGTATTTTACCGCCTTTACCATGGACAGTGCTCTGAAGAACTTTTTAATCTCATTCCCCCTTCCCCTTTCCGTTACAGATCCTCACGAGCAGGTAACAGAATGCATGCGCATTCTGTGGCAGATATACCAACCCGCACTAAAAGATTTGGTGATTCGTACATCTGTCGCACTGTTAAAATGTGGAATGCTCTACCTGCTTGCTTGTTTCCTTCATCCTATAACCTTGAGTCCTTTAAACGAAGCATGAATAGGCATCTTAAGCCGGCATAATGGATGAAACCAGCTCTTACAACACAATTCTAAGAGTTGGTTGTATTCATTCTTGGACCTGCATACTGCTTTCGATCAGGTGGATGTGGGGTCACATGCCGAGCTCCTATAAAAAAAAAGCGACAACGACTCGCTTCATGGAGTCCCTAGTGCACGCTAAGGAGGCGGCAACATGTAAGCTGCCTCCTCTTACGGGCTTAAAGCCTCACACATCTCAAAAGGCGCTGGGCCAACTTTCGTGACACCAAATGCGTAATAAATACTTGTGTAATTCAACAAAAGGCCCATTACCGAGGTACTGTTTCATTTCGCCACCTGCGGTGGAGCGAGTCGCGCCCCGCCTTAAGCACAACGGTCCTATGGATTTAAGCCATAAGTGACCCGGTCCAGACCGGGTCACCAAACCAAGACTAACGCAGCTCCCGCGCATAGCCATAGTCGAATTCGCCCAGCTCTGCAATGGAATACTTCGTACAGGTCATTTTCCCAGCGCATGGAAGCAGGGGAAAGTCATCATGATCCACAAGCCCGGCAAAGACGTCTTCCGGGCAGCTACCGCTATGCTCCCTAATAAATATGCACGCAGCAAATCTATTTGAGAGACTGTTCCTCTGGAAACTGAAAACCTACATTGAACTTCGTATAGAGCAGTACGGTTTCTGTGACGGGCACAGCACCACACTCCAGCTTACCCGTGTGCTACACGACATGGAGAGTGAGATGAACCAGGTCCTAGTCACTGTTGGGATCTTTTTTTATATCGAGAAGGCCCTCGGGCGTGTGCTCGTAAACTCGCTGGTGCCGCCCAAGATGCTCGCATCCTTCCTGAGCGACGTCCATTTCCATGTTCCATTGAAGTAGGTGTTGCGAAACCCTACCCTGACCACTTATTTTTAGTATTTATTTTTAACTTATATTGTCAAATTTAAAGGAACTGTCTTGACTGTCACTTTTGTTGTTATTCGGTATTTTTTGTGATCGCGATATATATCGCGTAAACTAAAAACCTTGTTTTAGTATTATTAAAGAACCTTTTCACGACAAAATAATGGCGACCGCTAGGAAAAATACTCTGACCAAAGAGCGAGGCTGTTTACGCAGGTTTTTCAGCATAAAAATCAAGGAACTTGAAGATATGTTGAAGGCCGATTCTATCGATGTTGAGGAGGTCGAGACCAGGGTAAAAGTACTCACAGTCAAAATCGATCGCTTATACCTCATCGACGATCAAATTATCGAATCATTATTATCGATTGACGATTCCGAAGAGGAGATTCAACAGGAATATGAATCGTCAGATACTTACCGTACTAAGTGGATAGAAATAACACGTGATGTCAAAAAAATGGTAAGGGATAGACAACCAAGATCTGTAAGTAATGTCACACTTAATCCAGTTGTAGAACACTCTGATGAGCATATTAATAGGACGGTTAAAAGGAACTTTCAGCTTCCTAAACTTGAGTTAGTAAAGTTTAATGGGGATGTTAAGAATTGGATAAGATTTTGGGGTCAATTCCGTAAGATCGATGAAGATTCATCAATCGACAATCACGACAAATTTCAGTATTTACTGCAGGCCACCGAGGTAGGTTCAGACGCACGTACGTTAATTGAAAGCTTCCCACCTTCCGGTGAAAATTATTACAAAGCTGTTCAACATTTAAAAGAACGTTTCGCACGTGATGATTTAATAATAGAAGTTTATATTAGAGAACTTTTAGGACTCGTTTTATCACAAGCTAAACGTCAGCAATTGCTACCGTTAAACCTACTCTACGACAAATTGTCGACTCAATTGAGATCTTTAGAGACAATGGGCGTAACTTGTGTGAAGAACGCAGCCATACTTTATCCGATGATCGAGTCAGCTCTACCGGAAGAAACCCTTTTGGCATTTGAGAGGGCTCATAAGGATCCATTGAATGATAAAGGTAATAAAGTTTCAAATCTATTAAATTTCCTAAAAAATGAGGTTGAAAGCAACCAAAGAATAAATATTGCTAAAGCGGGTTTTTCAGGCGCTCAAATAGATATGTTTTCCGATAACCCTGGCATTCCTACCGCATCTACTCTTGTAAATACTAATATAAAAAAGTCTGAAAAGACATGTGTGTGGTGCGATAAGTCTACTCATTGTAGCGTAGAATGTTACAAACCTATTAAAACGACATAGAACGAACGTAAAGATTTTTTAAAGAAGAAGAAAGCGTGTACTGTTTGTTTATCTATGGGACATAATAATAAAATCTGCAAACGATTTATTAAATGTATTCTGTGTTCTAGACGTCATAGCATCCTGATGTGTCCTGAAACTACAAAGGAGAAGGATACTACGAAGGAGATTGATTCTACGACGGAGAAGCATAATACAAAATATAAGCAGGAACAACAAGAGAATCTCAATACCTCATTATCACACAGTAACCGTAATAATATAACTCTTCTTCAAACACTGTTAGTACAAATCGTTCATTATAATAAAGTAATTACTGTCCGAGCGCTAATAGATAACGGAGCTCAACGTTCCTATATATCCAAGAAAATCGCTCAAGAGTTAGATCTACCAGTAGTTGGTCGAGAAATAATTGGTCATTGCGTATTTGGTGGAATCGAAACTAAAAAATGTACTCATAATGTATATAGTGTAAATATTAAAAACTTACATGATATGTTCATGATAAATATGTCTGTTCTTGATGAAGCTCAAATATGTGGATTTTTACCACGAATAAAACAGTCCGAGATTCGATCTGAGTTATTAAAATATAACATTACATTAACTGATGTTGAGGACATGCCTACAGAGATTGGTGTGTTAATTGGAGCCGACTATTTGGGTTATGTAATGACAGGTACGATGATACATCTTAAAAATGGACTTGTGGCGATTAATACAAAATTGGGCTGGACATTACAAGGACAGATGCCCTACGATGGCGTATGTAATAAAAGTAATGTTATGACATGCATTTCAGATATTGATATTGCTGACTTATGGAAGTTAGAAACTATCGGAATTACCGATAAAGCTTACGACAATACGGAAAGCGACATTCTGACGTTATTCGAAAAAAATATTAAGATAAATAATAGCGGAAGGTATGAAGTAGCTCTACCGTGGAAAGATTGTCAACCAACATTAATATGTAACCGAGATTTAGTGAAGAAACGACTTATATCTACGACTAAAATACTAACTAAAACAGGTAACCTAAAAGCTTATAATAAAATATTTAATAATTGGCTAAATACCGGGATTATAGAAAAAATCGATAATGATGATGGTAAAGGATTTTATTTACCACACCACGCAGTTATCAAGGAATCAAGTGTGACTACAAGGATTCGCCCCGTGTTCGACGCTTCAACCAAGGATCGTAATGGTATTTCTCTTAACTATTGTCTGGAAAAAGGTACAAATCTTTTGGAATTAATACCTAAACTTATAATACAATTTCGTATGTATAGTATTGGAATTATATCGGATATAAGTAAAGCTTTCCTACAAATTTCATTATTACATAAAGAACGAGATTTTTTGAAGTTTTTGTGGTGGCAGAACGAATCCAAAGACGAAATAGCAACCTATAGGCATTGCCGAGTTGTATTTGGATTAACGTCAAGTCCGTTTTTATTAGCCGCAACTATAAATTTTCATCTCAACAACAGCCCTTTACATTTAAAAAATACAGCTAAAAAATTAAAACATTCTTTCTATGTAGATAACTGTGTTACAAGTTTGGAGACGTATGATGAGACCGTACGATTTATGAATGAATCAAAAGAACTTATGTCGTTGGCTCAGTTTGATTTACGTGGTTGGATTGTGGCACCGTCGGAACATAATAAGCCAGAGTATGATATAGTTTCAGTACTAGGGTTATTATGGCACACTAAACGGGATGAACTAAACTGTAATTTTAATGAAATTCTCACTGACATAAAACGATATACTAAAAGAAGTTTATTATCTGTTATGCAGAAAATTTTTGACCCCATCGGATGGACATCACCTACTTTATTAATACCTAAATTGATTTTACAGAAGACTTGGAGTTTAAAATGTAGTTGGGATGACGATTTACCAGAAGATATTAAAAATGAATTTAAAACCTGGTTAATAAATATAAATTTATTAAAACAATGTTGTATTCCAAGACGTCTTAGTACAAATCCATTGATGGAGTGTGAGAAAACTATACACGTGTTTTGTGATGCGAGTAAGAACTCATACGCTACATGTATATTTTTACGTACCGTTTACAACGGAAATATTACAGTGAGATTAATTACTGCAAAGTCAAGAGTGGCTCCGACTAAACAACGGATCACCATTCCAAGGCTGGAATTATTATCAGCATTGATTGCTACCAGACTTTGTGAGCAGGTTAAGAATGCTCTTAACATAGATTGTAGAATATTTTATTGGTGTGATTCTATTGTAACACTAACATGGATCAAAAAGAATTCTATGTGGTCTACTTTTGTACAGAATAGAGTTAATGAAATTAGAAGATGTACAGATGTAAATAGTTGGTATCATATCCCTGGCAATTTAAATCCTGCCGATTTACCGTCACGAGGGTGTGATGTAAAATACCTAATAAAATCCTTGTGGTGGAATGGTCCGGATTGGCTCAATATGGAAGAAGATACATGGCCTAAAACAAATAAGAATATTGATTATATTAATGTGTCAAACCAATTGGTGAATGAAGAGTTAAGGAAAACTTGTATACTTTTAGTTACACCGACAGTTCGTTTTAGTGACCGTTTACTTTATTTTTCAAAATACCCAAAGATTGTGCGAACTGTAGCATGGATGAAGAGATTTTGCCATAATTGTCAAAATCCAAATAATAAATTAAAAAATACATTATCGTATGAAGAATATACTTCGGCTGAGAAAACTATACTAAAACTAATTCAGACTGAAAACTTTTCTAAAACAAATATGTACAAAAATATAAATATAAATTTTTTCGTCGACTCGGAAGGGTTATTAAGAGCCAAAACAAAATTAGCTCTAAGCGAAGAATGCAACAATTATAAATTTCCTATAATATTACCCAGTTCTAATTTAATTGTTCATCGACTTGTATATTTTTTACATATTAAACAAAATCATGTTGGAGTACAGACACTTATGACAATTATACGTGAAGACTATTGGATTATTGGATCACGTAAAATAACCAAGAACGTAGTACGTCATTGTGTCCCTTGTCAAAAACTGAAGTCTAAAGCTGCGACTACAACATTTGCGCCTCTACCACGAAATCGAATTAATAATATTGCAAGTACATTTGAAATATGTGGTATTGATTTAGCAGGCCCTTTATATTTAAAATCTAGTCAAAAATGTTACATTGTTCTTTTTACTTGTGCTGTTTATCGTGCCTTACACCTAGAGCTGACCGATTCATTGTCTACTGAATCTTTTATTATGGCATTGCGTCGTTTTATTGCTAGGAGAGGACGTTGTAAAATTATTTACAGCGATAACGGTTCAAATTTTGTTGGAACAAATAATTTATTTAAAGGATTGGATTGGTCTAAAATTACATCTGAATCAAATATTAAGCAGATTAAGTGGATTTTTAATCCACCTGCAGCACCTTGGTGGGGAGGTTGGTGGGAGCGTCTCGTGCGTCTCGTTAAGGAGTTGTTACGAAGAGTTCTCGGTAGGTCCTCAGTAAATTTTATTGAACTACAAACTATTATTTGTGATTGTGAAGCAATAGTAAATGCTAGACCCCTTACATACGTCACAGAATGTGATGATTTAGTGCCCCTCACCCCAAATAATTTTCTTCAAAGTCTACCAAAGAATGAAGTCTGTGATCTTGATGAAATTGATGCGAAGTCACTTAACAATAGAATAAAATATGTTCATCAGTTAAGAAATGATTTAAGACAGAGATTTCGGAACGAATACTTGTCACTTCTAGTTCATAAAGGTAAAGAAGGTAAATATAAACTAAAAGTTGGTGATGTGGTATTAGTAGAGATGGAAAGGAAACGTGTAACATGGCCTATGGGTGTGATAAAAGAAATATTTCCAGATATCCATGGAATTACTCGAAAGGCAAATGTGAAGACAAGTAGTGGGGTTTTGCTAAGACCTATACAAAAACTATACCCTTTAGAAGTGACATCAGAGAATCTGGAAATGATGAAGTCTACTAAAGTAGATGAATGTGAAATAAAACTAAAAGATGACATTGAAGATGAAGACAAAAATGAAGTTATGACTACAAGATCTGGTCGGGTCATCAAACCTCCAGAAAGGTTGAACATGTGACGCGTGTGTTTCGCGTGGTTTTAGTGTGTTTTCTTTTTGCGTCTGGAGGATGTTGCGAAACCCTACCCTGACCACTTATTTTTAGTATTTATTTTTAACTTATATTGTCAAATTTAAAGGAACTGTCTTGACTGTCACTTTTGTTGTTATTCGGTATTTTTTGTGATCGCGATATATATCGCGTAAACTAAAAACCTTGTTTTAGTATTATTAAAGAACCTTTTCACGACAGTAGGTGTCCCTCAGAAGAGCTGCCTCTGGCCCGCACTGTATGCTCTGTATACCAATGATATCCATAATCTTTTATTATATTTTTTGTTAAATAATAATTTCGTCTGCACCATGAAGCTAAAAAAATGCGCCCGCGCCGATGGAGTAAGCATGATACATAAATTGTTTCATAATAGTACGATACCGGTGACGCCAATTTCTGAGGCGAACAAATGAAGAACGGCGAAAAAGGTGTGGCTTCAAATGGCAGCTCAACGCGTCTGACACTTAAATAACTGCTTGAGAATAAAGAGATACAAGTTAGCTAGTGTCAAACATGATGTGTGCGCGTGTCTATGAAGTATATTGTTTTTTTTATTATAAAAAGCTAAATATTAAATTGCATACTTAATAGTTTCGATAGTGTTGCCACCGACAACAAATAAATAACTTATCGATATAAACCAAATATTTTGGGATTTATAGAGATCATCAAAGATTAATAATTATTTATCGATATACAATTGTAATACACACACATATCATCACGGGCCCCAAGGTAACCAGCGGAGGGGTTTTAATCCCACCTCGTCGTAGCCGATGGTATGAGTCTATACCGAACAAGTGGCTAGCTCGTCACGATGTTTTGAATAGACTCAATAACTTTGAAAGGATATGCTTTGGGCTAATATGATCAAATCCAACAACTTTCCCATGAAACCATGTATCGCAAAAGAAAAATAAATGGCCTTCTCCATACAAACAAGTACCGTTAAAATGACCAATTTGTATGGGGAAGTAAATTTTTTGTTCCATAGAAAAAGTTGTTAGATTTTATCAGCAGAACCTCATTTCAGCCCAAAGTACAACCTTTCAAATTCACCCTGATAGACACTTTCGCATTTATAATACTAGTGGATTTAAATTATGTAGGTATATATAACAATAAATTTAAATACCTACTTTATTAAATTAAAACACATGCACAACTAACTACATGTTACCGACTAAACGCATCAACATTTTTGACCGACCTCCAAGAGGAAGTTATAAAAGTCGATGCAAACTACAAAAGGCGAAAAACAATTAAATCGTAGCTTGATTCCTCAAAATGTACTGAACATACACGGGTATGCTTGTTGGTAACCAATTTTCTCCTCTTTTAATTGCTTCTACCCATTTACGTTTTAATGCCGGATCTTTCGGGAAACTGTATGTATAGAAAATATAATTAGTATTATATAAAAAAAAACAACTCTACCTTTTGATTAAATTAAATTTAAATGATTATAAATTATTTTAAAGTATCAAAATTCTAAACACATCACTAGTTCTTCAACTTCAAACCGATGCAGCCCCCCCCCCCCCCTCCGTCTAGACATAATTCATTAATCAATTAAATGTTTAAGGTTCTTAGGTAGTTTCCATACCGCAAATAAAATATGATTATAGTTTTACCAAGAAATCAATGGTTACTTAGATCAGTGCTTGTAAAAAACATAAATATGCTACTCTGCTTTTATTTATTTACTTTTTACAGTCAGATTCCGAGAAACGGAATCCTAGTAAATGTGGGTTATAGAATATATTTTTTCAAATCAATATCTCTTACGGTTTACAAAAAAACGACGTTGATATAAAAGAAAATAGTTCATGATTTTGTTATTTAGTTCAATAATTTTGTTTTTTTTCTATGAACGAGTATTGTTTTTGTTATGGAAATGAATTATTTATCCTTAAATTATCAGAAAACGACACCAAACTTTCCATTATATCATTTGTTTTTGCACAATAGCGCTCACAGTGGAGCGCGGCGGAGTCAACCTACCCCCCCCTCCTCCTTGCCATCCGCGCGGTGGCTACCGATGGCTACCATGGCGAAATCTACTCAATACTACCCAAGGAATATCTGTGCCAAGTTTGAGCCTTTAATCACAAAATGCAGGGTTCCCATACAACATGTTGTACTAAATACTCCACCAGTAGGGTATTTAGTGCGATGTACCCTGCATTTTGTGATTAAAGGCTCAAACTTGGCACAGTTATTCATTGAGTAGTTTTGAGTAGATTTCGCCCGGTAGCCATCGGTAGCAACTGCGCGGGTGGCGAGGAGAAGGGGGGGGGGGGGACTTAGACTCCGCCGCGCTCCACTGTGAGCGCTATCGTGCTAACACTAATGCTATAGTAGCAAGTTTGGTGTCGTTTTCGGATCATTTAAGAAAAAATCATTTCCATAACAAAAACATTACTCGTTCATAGAAATAAATAAAAATATTGAACAAAATAACAAAATCATGAACTATATTTTTTTATCAATGTCGTTTTTTTTTTAACCGTAAGAGATATAGATATGAAAAAAAAATATTCTAAAACCTACATTTACTAGGATTCTAGAAATATAAGGTTTATTGTAATCCGGTTATGAAAACTAGATAAAAAAAAAAAATCATCATAGGGTAGCGTAGCCAAAGTAACCACTTATTTCGGCTATTAATTTCTCTTGACTTTTCCAGGTTTTCCAAACACATTTTTTTCTGGCCTTAAGTTTAAAAGTATTTTCTTGCCTAAAAAATACATACGTAATTTAGATTTATTAAATTTTATTTGAAAAAAAAATGTTTTGAGTTAAAAATATATAATATAAGGTTTAAAAAATTAATAAAATCTAAATTTATCATTTTATCTATATTTTCGGACGATAAGGTATCAAGTTTTTTTTATTTTCGTCGAAAGCCCATTATTTTAAAATGTTCATCAATTATAGAAAAGTCAAGGAAAATCACCCAAATTGATACAACCTTCATATTTTCCCTGACAAATCCCTAACTTTTCCAGATTTCAACAATTCCCTTGCTTTTCCCGGTTTTCCAGAAAGTGGCCACTCTGGTAGTATATAGTCTTCGATCAACAATACAACTGTTTATCGAAGTGACTGAGTGAGTAGTAGACTGTTCTAACTTATATCAAAGTTAAAAAATGTTGAAAAATGATTATTTGTAGTACACACATCAAAAGTGTCTAGGGATCAACATATATTTTTGCAATAACTTTTCTCCTGATTGATATTCATTAAAAAATTTTTTAAGGATTGATCAAATAAAATGTTTTCGTTTGTCTACAGTAACGATAAACCAAGTCACCTTTGCATTAGTAAAAAAAATTGCCATTTTCCTAATAAAGGGATTTTTGACATTTGAACCACTAACATTAAAGTTCGAAAAAAAGACTGAAATAACAGTTTTTTTTTTAATTTTATTGGGTAACTTAAACAATTAATAATCCGTGTTTCTACCGCGAACACTAACAACACAAGAACATCGGTTTGGCATACTCAAAATGAGTTCATCCAAATCACGCTGTGGAATGGCCGCCCATGTTCGTTGCAACAACAAAAAAAGGTCTTCTTGCGACTGGATACCCTCCATATTCGGCAGAGCTCTTCTCTGAAGAATATCCCATGCATGCTCAATCGGGTTCAAGTCTGGCGACTGAGCAGGCCAGGGCAGGACATTGATGTAAGCTGCGGCGAGAGTCTGTCTTACAACTCTTGCGGTGTGCGGTCGTGCATTATCATGCATTAACTGAAATAAGGGACCGATATGCACTTGTAGAGGAACGATGACGTCTGATACAACCGTCTCAGCATAAATTTGAGCGTTGAGGTTGCCTCTGATCCAAATCAACTCAGTTCTTCCGCCGATCGAAATACCCGCCCATACCATGATGGTTCCACCACTATAAGGATGGACTTCCTGGCAGGATTTTAATCGCTGTTGGCGTCCAGGGGTTCTCCAGTGTCGTATACGTCTTGTATCCGGCCTCATACCAAAACGAGACTCATCAGAAAAGCACACGAAACGCCATTGTTCTTCTGTCCAATTTCTGTGTTCAAGAGCCCATTGATATCGAGTCCTACGATTGTGCATTGCTATAGGTGGTACCCGTAGCGGTCTTCGGGAATGAAGGTTTACTTCATGCAAGCGGTTTCTGACTGTTTGGTCGCTAATTAAGTTCCCTGAAGAGCGATGAAGGCTCACGGCTAACATCATGGCGGTTATTGTTGGAGCTCTTCGAGCTGTGATTTGAATGTATCGGTCTTGTCTCCGTGTGGTGCAGCGATACCGTCCTCCATGGCGCTCAGCCACGGTACCAGTGGTTCGGTAACGTGTCCAAAGTCGACTGATTACACTCTGACTTGTATTCAGAGCTAAAGCCACAGTACGTTGCCGGGAACCAGCTTCTATCATTCCCACGGCTCTGATCATTTCTTCCCTGCTTAAATGACGTCGCCGCTCCATAATAACGTTGGTTTTAATCAGTAGTAGGGAAACAGTGGCACTAATAATGTCTTCAATGCGTCTTATGTTTTTATAGGGAAAATATTGACAGCTGATTTTCATCTTTTACTCGAATTTGATTGACAGTTCCTGTTTTAAATTATAAAATGCACCAAAAAGGATCCATATAAATTTATAAAATCATAAATTTATTACAAAGCCACATCTCAATCACAAGAAATCCGCATAAAAATGCTTGATCCCTAGACTTTTTTGATGTGTGTAGTTGCCACTATACAGGCACAACTCTGAACAACTTATTTGCATATTAAAATAGTTGCGTTTTTTTAACTACCGCAGTTGCGGGTCCATATGGGTTGCCAGTTGTCATCAACTTTAATCCACAACTAATTAGATGGGCAGGGTAGTTTTTGAGATGATGACAACTGGTCTCATACATGGACCCTATGGTAAAAAGATTTTTCATTACCAATAAAGATGTGATCACAGATCATCTTCAATATATTGTTGGGCTACTTCGAAATAACTAACAGCCAATTAGTAATTTCAAGAAAGCTTGGATTTATGACAGATACTTAAGCTCGCCTAACGTGGCATTTTCTTATACATGATAACACGACTTCAACACAACTTTTGTTAAATTATGATGCAACCGTCAAAAGGAAACTTAAGTCTTGGCTTGGATTAGCATAGGGCACTGACTCACAAATAAAGATGTAGACATTTTATTAGCGACCGCAGAATTTTGTGAGAAATTTTAAAACGTGTTGCACAAACATCTATGTACATACTCTCGAGATAATCTTATTGCATCTCTCCCAAACGATCTCTGAATAGCCTCTGAAATGGATTCAAAACTTCAGTTACATAAATAATTTATGAATGGCGTGCCTGTACGTGGCTCATAAATTATTGCATTATGTATTATGTTTTTCCTTAAAAACTATAGAATCTGTATTTTCAATAAAATAAAACAAAAAATTAACTCACGCTAACTTACAATAATATAATAGTACAAATTTGATTAGAATGCTAATAAAACTACATTTTATTGAAATGGTGTCCCCCTCAGCTTGTGCGTGGTGACCAAATAGATAGAGCCTCGCGCTCATGTCCAGGATGAAGCATAAGATCGACGAAGAACCAACTGCTATAATCATAGGCGTATATAAGGAGAGGGGGGCCGTGCCCACCCCGAATGATCATCCAGGATGATGGGTTACCCTTAAATAAGAATAATATTATTATTATTATATAGCATTAAATCCCGCAAGCTTTACGTGCCAAGTTTGAGCCTATAATCACAAAATGCAGGGTTCCCATACAACATGTTGCACTAAATACTCCACTATATAGGCTGGGGCCATTACCTTTTTGAGATGAAAAAATTAGTAGCAGGCAACAGCTGGCTGAAATATATAGTTGAGGTCATAAACAATGAAAAAAAACCTTTCGAACTTGAGATTAAGGGAAGTAGTGAAATGGGGTGCTATTTAAGGGATGAAAACCGTTTTTCGTTATTTGTGGCGGAACGAGACCTCCTAGAGAAAGGTGTTTTAGACAAAAGTTGTAGATAATAAAAAAATCTAAAACTTTTATTATACATGGTGACTTTGAAAGGATGTACTTTGGGCTAATATGAGGTTCCACTGATCAATACGAACAACTTTTCCCATGGAACCATGTGCCGCAAATGAAATTAAATATTGCCTTCTCCATACAAACTAGTAATGTTAAAATGACCAATTTGTATGGGGAAGCCAATTTTTTTTTTCATTTGCCACACATGGTTCCATGGGAAAAGTTGTTCGATTTGATCAGCAGAACCTCATATTAGCCCAAAGTACATCCTTTCAAATTCACCCTGTATATATTTTTCGACATAACCTCAAAGTTTTCGAGAAAATGACGAAAAACCGATTTTTCTGTTTTTTATTTTTTTCTCGCGTGGAAATTATTTAATTTAAATGAAACTTTGTGAAAATACGTAATTATTTGCACACAATAAGCATGAATTTTTTCAATCATGGAAAATTAATATTTTTCGAGATTTCACCATTTTTCCGAAAAAACATCCTTATCTTTGGTGAACAACTTTATTGATTTTTTTTTGGTTTCTGATGTTGTACAAGGTCTTATTTTTTTCGTCGTGATGTCTACTTTCAAATGGTATATTTTAATTATTCATTGTTATTTAGTAGCTTAAAATTAAGAAAAACCGAAAAAAAAAAATTTCTAATCTCGAACTTACCGATTTTTTTCATTATTTTAAATTTTTAGCATATTTATGTTAATAATTTATAATATTTTGATGAAATAACTTACTTTGGTATAAAATGAATAAATTTAAATGAATTTATTTATTGGAAACAACGCTAAAATTTAATAGAATAAAAAATAACAAAATAATGTTACGTATTCAAAAAAAAAAAAATTACAAAATTTAAAATTTCACAGCATACAGGTATTTGAAATGCCCGCCAAAAACGACTGAAGGTTGGGGAGAGAGAGGGGTAGGATAAAGTGAGCCTGTACAAGAGCAGCAGAGCTCGTTCTGTTGTAGTAGTAAATTTCTATTCGACTAGTTGTGTGAAAATATTTTTTCAGTTGTTGATGCGTCCTTTGTTAACACACGTGGTGATTAAGATTTCAATTAAAATTAAACAAATTATTATTTGACAGTAGTTTACTGCCGTTGGATAGTAACAAAGTAAGTTGAGTATTAATTGTATAGCCTTTAACATTGTCAGTAGCTTTTATAATTTTAATATTATTGTAAATTCATACATGATAATTACAATTCTTAAATGTTACAATAATGTTTTGTTTTGATGTGTACGCTTGAAGCTACAACTATTAGCCTTAATCTCACCAAAACCGAATTAACATTTCAGAAAAATATTTACTGTACATCTAAAATTTATTTCAGATTTTGTTTTCTTTTTTTCAATATAATAGTATAAAAAGTAATTGTCGGAAAAAATATTGCATAAATGTAAAAAATGGTCCTGAACAATATATATTATTATATTTTATAAAAAAAGTTCTCAAAAAATTATGTTTTTTTTTTTTATTAATACATAAACTAAAAAATTCGAAAATCACTTTTTTTCGGTTAATTACAGAAGTAAAAAGAAAATTAAATAATTTTTCCAGAACATTTTTTTATAATATTGTTCAGGAACATTTTTTTCATTCATCTAATATTTTTTCTATCAATTAATTTTCATACAATTGGAAAAAATTAAAATAAACGAAATTCAACAATATGTTTTAATAAATCTCGGATTTAAACCGAATTTTTTATAAATTTGTAAAAAAACATTATAGAATAGTATTAGCTGAATTGATTTTTATGATTATAATTAATGAAATTGTAAATAAAGAAAAAACGAAACTAATAATGATCAATTTTTATTATACTAAATGAATAAAAAATATTTCAGATGAACAGTATGGAACAACTCGATTGCATTATTTGTAACAAACGTGATCAAGATGATTTATGCGAAATCAAAGCAGGTGCTATCGAGCGTCTGGTGCGGGTTAGCAAAGAAAGAGGTGACCACAAACATACAAGAATGGAAAAATTGACATCTGCCAAAGTCCACCAAAAATGTAAAGCTGCTTACATAAGGCAAAGTTCCATAGATGAATATAAAAAATCGAAAAGCAGGAGTTTATCGGAAGGTAAGATCGGAATTACGATTTGAGCTGTATCAGCAAGCTACAAACAAATCCACTTTTAAATTGGAAAAACTCCCTCCAACTGAAGAAGCAGCTGCACAACACTCCTACAGAGTCTATTACCAATTGCAAATTTGGTTGGGTAATTTTGACAACGATCAGGACAACAAAAAAGCAAAGCATTGGGGCTGGAACGAAAATGTAGGAATACTCGTGCCAAAATACATCTCTGACAGTTCCGACTTGATTCCCGAAAAGTTATTAAAAAGCGTCAGCTGCACTTGTGAAAGTGGATGCAATAATCAAAGGTGTGGCTGCCGAAAACACGGCTTAAAATGTACCAATGTGTGCAATTCATGCACTGAGAACTGTTCAAATAGAGACAGAGAAGTATTTGTAGATTTAAGTGATTCTGAAGATATTGATGAAGAGCCAGCAAAGAATAATGACATCGAAGTTGAAGAGCCTGAAAATGCCAATGATTTTGAAGATAATACAGAATTTGTGAGATTGATTGATGAACAAAACGAACCACAACAAAAAAGGTCTAAAATTGATTAGATTTTAAAAATTATTTTATGGATTTTTATTTTTATAGTTATACACAACCAATATTAATGAAGTAAATATCTGTAAATAAAATAAAGAATTAGTAGCCAATGTAAATAAATTGTATTTTGTATTTTATTATATATATTTAGAATAATTTAATAAGCATGTAAAGTTTTTGATACTTAACTGTAGCTTATTAAAATTAATAAAGTACTTATGATTTCCATATAAATGTTAAGTTTCATGAAGTTTTCCCTACCTTTCCGTGATGAACTTCATATAAATTTATTCATTTTATACCAAAGTAAGTTATTTCATCAAAATATTATAAATTATTAACATAAATATGCTAAAAATTGAAAATAATGAAAAAAATCGGTAAGTTCGAGATTAGATTTTTTTTTTTTTCGGTTTTTCTTAATTTTAAGCTACTAAATAACAATGAATAATTAAAATATACCATTTGAAAGTAGACATCACGACGAAAAAAATAAGACCTTGTACAACATCAGAAACCAAAAAAAAATCAATAAAGTTGTTCACCAAAGATAAGGGTGTTTTTTCGGAAAAATGGTGAAATCTCGAAAAATATTAATTTTCCATGATTGAAAAAATTCATGCTTATTGTGTGCAAATAATTACGTATTTTCACAAAGTTTCATTTAAATTAAATAATTTCCACGCGAGAAAAAAATAAAAAACAGAAAAATCGGTTTTTCGTCATTTTCTCGAAAACGTTGAGGTTATGTCGAAAAATATATACAGGGTGAATTTGAAAGGATGTACTTTGGGCTAATATGAGGTTCTGCTGATCAAATCGAACAACTTTTCCCATGGAACCATGTGTGGCAAATGAAAAAAAAAATTGGCTTCCCCATACAAATTGGTCATTTTAACATTACTAGTTTGTATGGAGAAGGCAATATTTTATTTCATTTGCGGCACATGGTTCCATGGGAAAAGTTGTTCGTATTGATCAGTGGAACCTCATATTAGCCCAAAGTACATCCTTTCAAAGTCACCATGTATAATAAAAGTTTTAGATTTTTTTATTATCTACAACTTTTGTCTAAAACACCTTTCTCTAGGAGGTCTCGTTCCGCCACAAATAACGAAAAACGGTTTTCATCCCTTAAATAGCATCCCATTTCACTACTTCCCTTAATCTCAAGTTCGAAAGTTTTTTTTTTCGTTGTTTATGACCTCAACTACATATTCCAGCCGGCCGTTGCCTGTTACAAATTTTTTTTTTTTTAGCTATATAAATCCCTAACGGCCCCAGCCTAATAAGGTGAAACGCATTTTAGTGGTACCGGCTCCGTTCCTACTAACGACAAATAAGAAAAGAAATCCCAGTGGGCTTCCGACGAAAATAAGAAAATTAATATTATTTATTTTTTGTAAATATAGCCTATAATTTCGTTTATTTTTAAAATAATTAACTGGTATTTGAAATATTAATATTTGAAATCTGAAGCCTAAAAAGTCTGCGTGACGTCACAAGCACGCTATCACAGATTAAATAGAGTACTACGGACACGATGTAATAGACTAAAACTTCGAACACAATCTGGTAGATAATGCCTAAGGCATTAAGTTCGCCTTTGTACATAACTTTTGTTTACTGTGCAATAAAGTGTTAAAATAAATAAATAAAAGATGTTGAAAACAAACAATTGGAAATGTGGTGCGATATGCACCTTTATTTAATGAATGCGTAATATTTTTTTTTTTTTTTTTTTTTTTATTTATTTATTTATTTATAGACATATACATACATTTACAATAATTGGTAAAAGCCACTGGTACCTAAACTAGGTTAACCTGTATCTCGGGCACCAGTGTCCTTCCCTTACAAAACTATGCATGCATAATTATAAAATACTTAACTTAATATACAAGTTCTCGAGTAAATTAAGTTAAAAGGTAAATTGTGTGAATGAGGTAATTGTGTAATGTGTGTGAGTGTGAATGTTTTGTGTATGTAGTGGAATATTGTGTATGAAAATATTTTGTGTGTATATTATACCTATATTATTTTTCAATACTTAATAATTCCTCTGTTTGTTCATATGATAATTCCATAAGCCATTTCTTAAGTATAAATTTATATTTCAAGTAACTTAGATCATGAATATTAATACTCTTATTTATTTTATTGTATAATACATTACTAATAAAAGGATAGAATTTATTCATAAATGCCTTCCTAAATTTTAAAGTATGTGGTAATAAAAATCTTCTAGTAGTATCAATAGATACATTGTTATTTTTATTATTAAGAAGTTCTGCTTGTTTTTTTAACATTACATTCAATATAAATAGTTGTCGAACAGTAAACACTTTGCAATGCAGATACAACTCATTTGTTGGGTATCTGAACGGTCGGAAGGTACCGACCTTGAGTACAGCTCTAGTAGCTCTCTCCAGTATTATTATATTCGTTTTGCTTGCACCGCCCCAAATTGTAATGCAGTACTGAAGTATAGACTGGCACAAGGCGAAATAGATGGTTCGTAGAAGCTTGTGGTCCACTATGTATCGTAAACCTCTAAATACATATATAAGCTTACGAACCCTACATGTTAACGCTGTTATATGGGCGCCAAAATTTACATTATGGTCTAAGATGACACCCAAATATTTGATTGTATCAGTTCTCTCTAATTTAGGGCATACACAACTTTTTAGATTGGACTTATTCAAGTCATATCCACACGAATGGGAATATATAACAAAATTTGATGACGGTTGTGTATATTTTCTTATAGAAAATGTCATATACTTCGTTTTATCAGCATTCAGAGTCAATTTGTTATGCATGAGCCATTGAGTAACGATATTAAATCCACTTTGTGCTAAACGAAATGCTTCTATCCATGATTTGGCATTAAAGCAAATTGCAGTATCATCTGCAAATGAAACGATTCTTCCACCTGAAAGCTCTAATTGGGTGAGGTTATTTATATATACTAAAAACAAAGTAGGGCCCAAAATACTACCCTGTGGAATGCCATATTGCACTAGAATATCTTCACTCAAATGATCACCTATCCTAACACATTGAGTCCGGTTCAGTAAGTAATCGCTTATTAGATCATGCTGCTTGGACCTTATACCCAATCTCTCCAACTTTGTAAGTAATAGTGGGATAGAGACCGTGTCAAATGCTTTTGCAAGATCGAGAAAAATTGACACACATTTATCGCCCCCATCCATATTTTTGACAATCTGGTCAGTAAGATCGTGGATTGCATCTGAGGTTGACAACCTGCTTCGAAAACCAAATTGGTGAGCTGACAATAACTTATTACTTTCCAAATATTGGACTAGTCTTTTATTAATAATTCGTTCTAAGATTTTAGATAAAGTTGATAGAATAGAAATAGGTCGATAGTTAGTGACACGATCCCTATCACCACTTTTATAAATTGGCCGAACGACGGATCTCTTGAAGGCATTAGGAAATTTGCCTGATGATAAGCTCATGTTGCATATGTATGTTATTGGCGGAACTAATATATGTTTATATGTCTTTAATATACCTGCCGATATACCATCCCAACCAACTGAACACTCACTACGCAAGGACTCAATAATACGCTCAATTTCTTCATCATCTGTATCCAGTAATACAAAAGAATTTTTACATGATGGTGGAGCAAATTTTTCAAATTGTGTAGGTAACGTCGGCTTACTTATGTTCTCAGTAAGTTGTTTTCCTATATTTATAAAATAATTATTTACTTCATTAACAGCCTCAGAAGCAGAACCATAATTATTTAACAATTTATAAGAATCATCTTTGTGTACGTTAAGATTAGTAGCCTCCTTGATAATTGACCAGATTTTTTTATTGTTAGTCCCAGCTTTCTCTAATTCTTCTTTATGATAGCTAATTTTTCTACTTTTCAGAATAGAGTTGCAAAAGTTTCGATATCTTTGATATACTGTTTTTAAATTTACATTATCGGGAAATGATTTACACTTACGGTGAAGGTGGTCCCTATTACGCATACATCTCAATAAACCAGGGGTAATCCATGGTTTGATAATATGTTTTCTTCTAGAAGGTTTAATAAGTTTACTGTTCACACGGATTGAATCTTGTAACTGTGTTACAAATGTATTAGCAGCTATATTAACATCATCACTGCTATAAGTTACATAATATATTGTTTATGTAACTTATAGCATGGTAATAATAAAAAAGTATTATTTTTAAATTTCATTGCTATTTTTATAGGTTTAAGACAATAATAAAGCTTCACAAGATTTATTGTATAGAAGATAAGTTTCTAGAAACACGTATGACGCTTAATAAACTGTAGAGTATTATCGGACCCAAATTTTCATTTCACTTCGCGGTAACCAATAAAAACGCTTGCTTGTGACATTGACATATGATTTAATTTTATTTTTTTTATTTATCATAGCACATTGACATATGAATTTCCAATCTTTTTTTTTTAAAGCAGCCTGTTTTCTTTGCTAGCGTGATAATGACGTATCACAAAAATAATAGATTAAAATGTTCAAACAGTATAGGAGGGTATACGTTTATTTTACTCACTAAACTTCACTACAAATTAATTAGTTTTCGTTTACTATAAGCTACTTCACTTCACTGGGTTTATTTTACGTCACTTCTCTTTACTTTCACTCATTGCTATGGCTCTACTCCACTACATTCCAGTCCACCCCAATTTATTTCAATTCACTATCTACATTTCACTTTACAATGTAAACAGAGTAGACTTTGAAAACATTTACTTCGTTTTTTTTCCTTACCTACATTATATTTCATTTCCTTACTTCATTTCATTTTAAAACATTTCGATTTGTTTTACTACACCACACTTCACACAACACCCAAATACACTATGATTCACCTCCACTTCACTATAATTTACTAGTTTATTTTATTACACTCCTCCTTTTACTTTACTTCACTCCACAATATTTTATTTCATTTTCTTACTTCAGTGCACTTCGCTCCATTTTAGAACACTTGAATTTGGTATACTCCACTACACTTCACACAAACCAAATCTACACTTTACTCAATACACTTTACTCATTAATCATGTTTCTTTTTTTCATTTCACTTATCATAAAAATAAATTGCAAAACATTAAACTAGACTTTAGTGGTGACGGTTAGTGGTGAATAAATTTTAGTGTTGACGACAACTGGCAACGTTTTTGTTCCACCCGTTACTTCTAGAAACAACTGGGATTTCTTTACCCATTTGTCGTTAGTAGGAATCGAGCCGGTAGTGACAACTGGGAATAACCCACCTAATTCATTGTAAAATACCTACTTACTTAATTTTAATATTAATTGAACTTTATTAAGACCTGAATGTTATAAACCGATTCTGAGAGCCCGCAATACTATTCTAGTGCGGAGCCCACTGTATAATGTATACCTATGTAAATCTTTATTATTTAAATAAATAAATTGAATACCTACAAAATATTTACTCAGTCTGTCCTGTAACCACACGGTATCGTACGGTTACAGGATAGATTGAGTAGATATTTAAAAAATTGATGATTATGTCGGTGGGTGAGGAACGAACCAGTGTCAACCCATACATAGCGTTAATGCGTCCGTGTAATGAGTGTTAACTTGATACAATAGAAATATCATGGAAAAGACAATAATCAAAATGAATAAATTGTTATGCTAGTTTATTTACAAAATATATGTATTTATATGAAGACATAATAGAGGCATGGTCGGTGTCAGTACGTGTCGAGGTCGGCGTGGTCGTCGGTGTCGGGCAGGCTGTAGAGCTCGGGGTCAGCGCGCAGGCGGGCGGCGGCGGCGGCGTCGGCGCAGAAGAACCGGAACAGGCGGGACAGACTCACCACCGCGTACGACGACTGCGCCAGCCAGTCCTCCGCCAACTCCTTCAGCACTTGGAACGTCGCTGACACCTGTGGGGATATCCGTTGCTCTGAAACAATTAAGTTAATTATTCAGTCATTTTCGCAAAACAGATTAATGTTCAGTTATAAGGGTGAGCTTTTGCCATCTTATTGCATATACTTATATGTAATAAGATGGCGAAAGATAAAGCAAAAAAAACATTGGAATTTATGTGAAATTACAAATGTTACAGAAAAACTGATCCCTGAAATACAGAGCACCCTAGCACAGGGATCAGGGAACTATACTCTATTCATCTTCAAATAAGTCCACTGAAGCATCGTGTTTAGAGATGGCCATTTATAAATATTTGTACTGTTTTTTAATTGAATATGTTTTGACATCATAGGCCGTCGTAAGGCACCCATGTTGGTATATAATTATGTATATATATAATCATCATAATCGGACCTGATAATAAGATATGTGCTACACAAAATCGATTTTTTTCCATAGATTTATCTATTATAGTTAATTTAGGCATGTAAATAATTTAGGTTGTTTCTTATGAGACAATTTTACAATAATTTACTTTTTTGGATTCACCATATTCATTTAGATTCAAAAGTTACACACTTTTTTATTTAAAAATAAATAAATACCATCACGGGTGCCTTTTTTGGCCCCCGGAAACAGTTTAAATGGCCTCAGGGTACCCACGGGAGGGATCAAACCGCTGTCATTACACCGATGGTACAACTAACAAGTGACTTGTTGCGGTGTATATGATGGTATAGTCTCGTTGTATAAAGCGGTCAAGTATCCCAGGGCCCCTCATCACGGTCTGCCATCGGCAAGCCGTTAAGTAAAAATTAAATATTAATGAATTATCAGTTCTATTCCAATGGTATGTATTATTAAAAAAATAAGTTTTTAATTAGGTTGGCTATAAAAGTGCCGCCATCTTGACTGCAGGCATTCTTCGCCAATTTGAACATGTTTCGAGGTTTGGAATTTCAACTCAAAGCAAAAAAAGTGCCATAAGTCAAAAACAGCTGCTTTCGAGAAAACACGACTATATGTATATATATATATTGATTATTTAAAAACTAAAAGTTAGACTTTTGATATTTATTTACAAAAAGATTATTTATGTGTTGTTTATATGTTTTAATATTTTCAGCCAATACGTTTTTTTTCAAGTAAATTTTAAGAAACTCTAAATAAGGCATATTGAGACTATTTTTTTGAAAAAAATCCATGTTTTTTTGGAAAATGCTACACTTTTTAATAGAATCGTCATCATTACTTTTATTAACTATTTAACATTAACTGGGATATTCAGAAACATTTCGTTAAACCTGGTTTAGCCTAAACCTGGTAACAATAGGGTATTTGACTCCTTTTTAAAACTCGTTTTATATGATTCTTCATCACATAATAAGCACACTACATTGATATTTCCGGGATGTCTACTCTATTATTAATAAAAATCAATGTTAAAGTTTGATTTCCACAATGGCGCTAAAAATGCTGCAGTCTATGTCAAGTGTGACGTCACACGCAAGTAAACAAACAAGCACAGATTAAATAATCTCCTATATAGTATACTTTATTCTATTTCATCCACATGATTTATAATCTGTGTATTGTTTTGTTTACTTGTGTGTGACGTCACCAGTCATCAACCAATTAAAGATGTTTTTGTTATAAATAAAATTGTAAAAAATATTTTATTTTATTTCGTGTAATCTACAAAAGATATACATAATTTAGTTTAAAATAAAGTGAAATATGTTTTTTTACGCCATTGTCTGATAGGATGACCACAATTTATAGTATATTTTTAATGTAGTCAAATAGCCTATTGTGTTTTGTCACTTTTGTCCCTTATGCCACAGAACAAATAGAGGTTTAGGTAACCTTCTTTATCAAACTGTCGGTCTGGGTTTCACTATACCAACTTGTGAAACTGAATATAGATGGGTTATTAAGTCTATTCAAAACATCGCGACGAGCTAGCCACTTGTTCAGTGTAGACTCATACCATCGGCTACGAGGTGGGATTAAAACCCCTCCGCTGGGTACCCTGGGCCGTCTAGGCGCTCTCGGGCGCCGTAAGGCCCCCGTGATGATATGTATATGTATGTATGGTTTAGCCTAAACATGGTAACAATTGTGTTTTGTCACTTTTGTCCCATATGTCACTGACAAAAATAGAGGATTAGCAAACCTTCTTTATCAAAACGTTCTGAATAGAGTTGTAACAGCTCTATTATATTTAGGCTAAACCATTTGTCAAAACGTACCTAATGTGTGTTATGACACTTTTTTTGCCGGGAAGCGAAAATATAACTTATATTTCTATATTTATTGGTTACTCAATGTCTTGTCGTCAAAGACGATCGCAGCTGGTGATGAGGTCCCTGCGACTGCGCCTTTCTCAATTTTCTTTTCGGATTAAATAGCATCTTAATTTAATTATTATATATCGTGAACAGTATCAATATACAATTAAATCACATACCTAATGTATTTGTTAACTGTATATCTAAAATGTTTTTCTTGATAAATGTATTACATAGAATTTATTCATAAAACTTTAGCCAAATTTTATTTAAACTATCAACCATGTTTGTTGCCGTCATCTTTTGTTGGAAGGAAAGACATTAAACATGTTTGGAAAAGCGATTTAGGATACTTTTGTATAATAATTGAGTGTGAGGGTAAATACTGACTGGTAGGGTTGTGTCGGTGCACGTCAAACAGGTAGCGGTAGAAGTTGATCTGCAGATAGAGGTCCCGCTCGCCGTAGTCCCGGTACAGCTGGCCCTTGTGGCACGCGGCGCACGCGGGCCGGCCCGCCGCCAGCGTCTGCGGCACGCGCCGCGACGTCCAGCCGCAGCCCGCGTCCTCGCAGCGCACCGGCGCGCGCGCGTACCGCGCCTGCAGCGCCCGCAGCGTCCGCGAGAGGGCGTTGGCGAGCGCCGGCGCGCGCGCGGCCGGACTGGCGCCGCAGCCCGCGCACGCGCACAGGAACGTGCGCGCGTCGGTCCAGGCGTCCCGCACGCGGTGCTCGTGCCCGCACGCGGCACAGCGGAACTCGAACGGCTCGCACTGCCGGTACTTCTCGCGCTCGCTCTCCGCCTGGTACCCCTCCGTCTCCGCCTCCTACATCAATAAACATTCCTTCACGCATAGTGCTGGACATGTGGACCACATTTACCGATTGTCTTTTTAAAAGATGTTAGATTGTCTATGGACGCTAATCTGTGGTCATTACCTATGTCAGTCAGTTACAAGAAAAATTAAAAATGGTGTAATTAATTCTTTGTCCTGAGTTAATTATTTTGTTTCTTTTATGAATATAGTGTGAGTTTTTGTTCCGTAATGTGATTTTGGTGCGGGCTATTAGATATACCATTTATATGTGTAGTGTGATTCAGATTTGTCGCGTTGTATTTGTGATATTGTGTCTGAATAGAAATTGTTATACCGTGGCATTAGTGGTTGAAGACATCGAAGTTATTGCATCCCTTGGGTACCCAGGGATCTCGACGCTGAAGCACCACAACAAGCCATTCGGTAAGTTTAGTCATAAGTTAATTGCGGTGCGCAACGCACCCCGTGTGAGAAGCTAGGACTAAATAGTTTTGTTTCCCGGCTTCTCGCACAAAAGACGTACTAGTGATAACACGCTGGAAACAGATTGGAGAATTCCACGCCTCAGTCATGCACACTAAACCATAAAAGCTTTGCGCGAGCTGTCATATCAACAAAGTGAGGAAACTTCCCTGTGTAAGTGTCGACCAATTAGTGTTTGGCTAATTGGTCGTTGACATTCTTCAAAAAAACTTTTACTTGTCACATACATAAGACATATGAAACAAACATGGAGATATATAGGGAACCGGCATAGAGTACGCACCTTGCGCGGCGCCTTGCGGTACCCCGCGGGGTCCAGGCCCAGCCAGGCGGCCACGCGCGCGGCGTCCAGGCCGTCCACGGGCTCGCAGATGCGGGAGATGACGGGCTGCAGCTGTTGCGCCAGGTAGTAGTGGGTGTCCACGCGCAGGCCGGCGGACGCCCGCAGCTCCTCCACGTGGTAGGCGCGCTGCATGGCGGGCTGGGTGGTGCCGTCCTCGCATATGACGTAGGGCACGGTGTCGCCTTTCTTGAATCGCCGACTGTTCTTGGCGTTGAGTCTGAGCGCGACCAGCACGTGCGGCTGGGCAGACTTGTCCGCGTATTCGTGCGGGTCCTTGGTGAGCTGTTTGGTGACGGTGAGGGCGGACAGGGGGATCTTGTTCTGCAGCAGATCTTCCCTGAGCTTGTCGAGGTGGGCGTGGACGGTCTCGAGCCGGTCGTCGGGCGCGCGGTCGGACAGGATCTGGTCCAGTATGAACCGGCCCGCCTCCGCCGCCAGCTGGGACCAGTCCCGGCGCACGATGTCCAGGCCCTTGTGCTCCTGGACGGTCACCAGCTCCCCGTTCTTGTCCCGGCTGATCACCACGGCCGCGTATTTCTTTTTCTTGAGCAGCAACAGATAGCGGAACACCCCGTCGATGTCGAGCTCTATGTGTCGGTACTTTTTGTTGATCTCCCGTTTGATCTCGTTGCCTATCTTGAAGACCGCGTCGTAGTCGAGGCAGTTGGTGTTGATCATGAGACTGTCGGTGTCTCCGTAGAGCACTTCGTAGTTGGCCCGGTGCACTATGTCGCGCGTGTCCAGCAGGATCTCGCGGCCCTTGAGCGTGACCAGCGCGGCCAGCGGCTTGGCGTAGAACCGCGAGAACGAGAAGCCCAGGCAGCCATACATGGAGTTGGCGGTCAGCTTGAGCGCCCGCTGCCGGATGTCGTACTGCATGCGCTGCTCCGGGGACAGGTCGGGCGCCTTCAGGAGCTTCTTGACCTCGCGGCGGCTCTCCACCAGGCGGCGGATCTGCGTGGGCAGCACGCCCAGGTCGGCGCCGGCCGCCGCGGGCACCAGGCTCGAGGGGTCGGGGTCGCTCGCGCCGCTCCGTTTGATGGTCGTAAAGCATATGTTATATTCCTGAATGATGCTCGGGTACAAGGAGTTAAAGTCCATCAACAGCACTAGCTTGTCGTAGAACCCCTTCTTGGGCTCCAGCACGAGGCCGCCCGCGTACGCCGCCTTCTTCTTGGCGCGCGGCCTGGCGTCGGCGTCGGGCTGGCGGGCGTACAGCTTGTCGGGGAGTATGTAGCCCTTGTCGGAGAAGGCGTGCAGCAGCAGGAACTCGTTGCGCTCGCTGCGCGCGCCCAGCAGCGTGCGCGCCAGCAGGTTGCCGGCCAGCTGCGTCATCTGCAGCGCCAGCGGGAGCGCGCACAGCTCGCACAGCACGCGCAGCACCAGCGCCGCGTCGTGCATGCCCAGGCGCACCAGATCCAATAACTCTGCAATCATTACTCACTGCTACAAACGTTAAGTTTTCAAAATAACCAAATCTTATTAATAAGGCATTCAATAATCAGCAAAAACGAACACTAAAAAACTGATCACTCTGTTGGCTAGTATTATAGGTACATTTTAGGGTGAGGTATTATTACACACAATTTGATCATTAAAATCGTTGTCTTGGAGGGATCTGCCTCTCCACCCTTGGAATGCTCGTCATCTTTAACCAACTTCAAAAAACTTCACATTTTCAGTGCGTATGATTATTTAATTTTATGTAAATATTCATTACTAAGGATCTGAAGGTCCTACGAACATGATGAGGGATTTCAATCTATTGTGATAAAACGTTTGTTTTGGACTAAAATAAACGCCTATCAATAAGAAATATGTAAATATGATTTCAGGAAAAAAAAATCTACCCAGTTATCGTTTGTGATAGGATGTGGAAATTGTATGTATTATGGAACTCCGCGTTTTTAATATGGTCAAGACTTTTCATAACTTTTCCATGAGCAGCGCAGAACAGCAAAAGGAAATTGTTAGAAATAAAGAGTATGTGTTAGCTTGGCTACAGACTTCATGTGAAGCCCTGAAGGTTCAGAAAGAACCATAAGGGGAGTTTGTATTCCTGCAGCTCTGAGGTGGACACACTCATATACGATTGTTATCCGCCGCTTATTAAGTCAAATGTCCTATCTGAGTCATCAGGTAAGACGGGGGAAAGCTAAGACATGTACATTTTTAGTCTCTTTGCCATAGGGACTAGTTGAAAAAGGGAAAGGGAATTTTTATTCGCGCCGACATGATACATATTATGTCGGCGCGTTATATTAATTATTGAAGCTGTAAGTGTCAGTATTGCTAGAACCAGAAAGTGTCAGTATTGCTAGAGCCAGAAAATGTCAGTATTGCTAGAGCCAGAAAGTGTCAGTATTGCTAGAGCCAGAAAGTGTCAGTATTGCTAGAGCCAGAAAGTGTCAGTATTGCTAGAGCCAGAAAGTGTCAGTATTGCTAGCGCCAGAAAGTGTCAGTATTGCTAGAGCCAGAAAGTGTCAGTATTGCTAGAGCCAGAAAGTGTCAGTATTGCTAGAGCCAGAAAGTGTCAGTATTGCTAGCGCCAGAAAGTGTCAGTATTGCTAGAGCCAGAAAGTGTCAGTATTGCTAGAGCCAGAAAGTGTCAGTATTGCTAGAGCCAGAAAGTGTCAGTATTGCTAGAGCCAGAAAGTGTCAGTATTGCTAGAGCCAGAAAGTGTCAGTATTGCTAGCGCCAGAAAGTGTCAGTATTGCTAGAGCCAGAAAGTGTCAGTATTGCTAGAGCCAGAAAGTGTCAGTATTGCTAGAGCCAGAAAGTGTCAGTATTGCTAGAGCCCGAAAAGGAATACCGTCAAACTTTTATTAAGGAGGAACCACTCCATAAACTCAAAGTAGACCTTTCTCAATCTTATACAAGGACGACCTAGCAGTTAAGACTATACACCAGATATACTGGTAAAACCTCTGTACTTGAATTAAGTAATGCTTGTAGAAATCCGTGGGAAACAAACATTCAAAAGACTATCATTTGAAGGTCTTGGCCTTCCAATATCGGCCGCCGGAACTTTATGAAACGTGCTTCCAAGATGGTATTTTTTTGGGTGGAAATGGAAATGGTGAACACAGTGAAGCGGAGAGTTAATATCGTGATAGAGTTTATTTGTCAAGTCGTTCCCCTGCCTCCCTAGCTCGCTAGGCTAGTCTAACCTTGTCCGCTGGCGTAGTATCTGTGCAGACGGTCCGGCGGCACGTCACGCCGCGCCGCCCCGCGCAGCACGGTGTCGCACAGCGCGTCCAGGTCGTAGCTGCGGGCGCGCACCAGCTCCATGGCCGACAGCTTCACGTCGGCCAGCAGGCGGCCCGCGAAGGCCCCGCGGGCCGCCTGCTTGCGGGCCGGGGCCACACTACGCCGGAGCCTCCCTAACCGCGACCAGTTGGGCACACCGAGATCCAGTGCGTTTCCCGTCAACAAATCCCGTTGAAATCCCTGCAGGTACAATTGCTGAATTACTACACCGAACAAATGGCTAGCTCGTCAGTGTTTGTATACGGCAAACAGTTAATACATAAATAAAATATTATGTACATATAATATCCTACTTATAGCTGAACTTATTGAGAAACCCATGCAAGCATGCTATAAGGATATGATAGTAGGTACCTGCAGGTCGTGCCCCACCAGCAGGTCGGGGTCCGCCTTCCACAGCTGCACGGTGAAGTTGTTGAGGAACCCTTATGTTTGGGAATATGTAGTTGGGAACATGCTATGAGGATATGAGTGTAGGTACCTGCAGGTCGTGCCCCACCAGCAGGTCGGGGTCCGCCTTCCACAGCTGCACGGTGAAGTAGTTGAGGAACCCTTGTCTTTGGGAATATGTAGTTGGGAGCATGCTATGAGGATATGAGTGTAGGTACCTGCAGGTCGTGCCCCACCAGCAGGTCGGGGTCCGCCTTCCACAGCTGCACGGTGAAGTTGTTGAGGAACCCTTATCTTTGGGAATATGTAGTTGGGAGCATGCTATGAGGATATGAGTGTAGGTACCTGCAGGTCGTGCCCCACCAGCAGATCGGGGTCCGCCTTCCACAGCTGCACGGTGAAGTAGTTGAGGAACCCTTGTCTTTGGGAATATGTAGTTGGGAGCATGCTATGAGGATATGAGTGTAGGTACCTGCAGGTCGTGCCCCACCAGCAGGTCGGGGTCCGCCTTCCACAGCTGCACGGTGAAGTTGTTGAGGAACCCTTATGTTTGGGAATATGTAGTTGGGAGCATGCTATGAGGATATGAGTGTAGGTACCTGCAGGTCGTGCCCCACCAGCAGGTCGGGGTCCGCCTTCCACAGCTGCACGGTGAAGTAGTTGAGGAACCCTTATCTTTGGGAATATCTAGTTGGGAGCATGCTATGAGGATATGAGTGTAGGTACCTGCAGGTCGTGCCCCACCAGCAGGTCGGGGTCCGCCTTCCACAGCTGCACGGTGAAGTTGTTGAGGAACCCTTATCTTTGGGAATATGTAGTTGGGAGCATGCTATGAGGATATGAGTGTAGGTACCTGCAGGTCGTGCCCCACCAGCAGGTCGGGGTCCGCCTTCCACAGCTGCACGGTGAAGTAGTTGAGGAACCCTTGTCTTTGGGAATATGTAGTTGAGAGCATGCTATGAGGATATGAGTGTAGGTACCTGCAGGTCGTGCCCCACCAGTAGGTCGGGGTCCGCCTTCCACAGCTGCACGGTGAAGTTGTTGAGGAACCCTTATCTTTGGGAATATGTAGTTGGGAGCATGCTATGAGGATATGAGTGTAGGTACCTGCAGGTCGTGCCCCACCAGCAGGTCGGGGTCCGCCTTCCACAGCTGCACGGTGAAGTAGTTGAGGAACCCTTGTCTTTGGGAATATGTAGTTGGGAGCATGCTATGAGGATATGAGTGTAGGTACCTGCAGGTCGTGCCCCACCAGCAGGTCGGGGTCCGCCTTCCACAGCTGCACGGTGAAGTTGTTGAGGAACCCTTATCTTTGGGAATATGTAGTTGGGAGCATGCTATGAGGATATGAGTGTAGGTACCTGCAGGTCGTGCCCCACCAGCAGGTCGGGGTCCGCCTTCCACAGCTGCACGGTGAAGTAGTTGAGGAACCCTTGTCTTTGGGAATATGTAGTTGGAAACATGCTATGAGGGTATGAGTGTAGGTACCTGCAGGTCGTGCCCCACCAGCAGGTCGGGGTCCGCCTTCCACAGCTGCACGGTGAAGTTGTTGAGGAACCCTTATCTTTGGGAATATGTAGTTGGGAGCATGCTATGAGGATATGAGTGTAGGTACCTGCAGGTCGTGCCCCACCAGCAGGTCGGGGTCCGCCTTCCACAGCTGCACGGTGAAGTAGTTGAGGAACCCTTATCTTTGGGAATATGTAGTTGGGAGCATGCTATGAGGATATGAGTGTAGGTACCTGCAGGTCGTGCCCCACCAGCAGGTCGGGGTCCGCCTTCCACAGCTGCACGGTGAAGTAGTTGAGGAACCCTTGTCTTTGGGAATATGTAGTTGGGAGCATGCTATGAGGATATGAGTGTAGGGTACCTGCAGGTCGTGCCCCACCAGCAGGTCGGGGTCCGCCTTCCACAGCTGCACGGTGAAGTAGTTGAGGAACCCTTATCTTTGGGAATATGTAGTTGGGAGCATGCTATGAGGATATGAGTGTAGGTACCTGCAGGTCGTGCCCCACCCGCAGGTCGGGGTCCGCCTTCCACAGCTGCACGGTGAAGTAGTTGAGGAACCCTTGTCTTTGGGAATATGTAGTTGGGAGCATGCTATGAGGATATGAGTGTAGGTACCTGCAGGTCGTGCCCCACCAGTAGGTCGGGGTCCGCCTTCCACAGCTGCACGGTGAGGTTGTTGAGGAACCCTTATCTTTGGGAATATGTAGTTGGGAGCATGCTATGAGGATATGAGTGTAGGTACCTGCAGGTCGTGCCCCACCAGCAGGTCGGGGTCCGCCTTCCACAGCTGCACGGTGAAGTAGTTGAGGAACCCTTGTCTTTGGGAATATGTAGTTGGGAGCATGCTATGAGGATATGAGTGTAGGTACCTGCAGGTCGTGCCCCACCAGCAGGTCGGGGTCCGCCTTCCACAGCTGCACGGTGAAGTAGTTGAGGAACCCTTATCTTTGGGAATATGTAGTTGGGAGCATGCTATGAGGATATGAGTGTAGGTACCTGCAGGTCGTGCCCCACCCGCAGGTCGGGGTCCGCCTTCCACAGCTGCACGGTGAAGTAGTTGAGGAACCCTTGTCTTTGGGAATATGTAGTTGGGAGCATGCTATGAGGATATGAGTGTAGGTACCTGCAGGTCGTGCCCCACCAGTAGGTCGGGGTCCGCCTTCCACAGCTGCACGGTGAAGTTGTTGAGGAACCCTTATCTTTGGGAATATGTAGTTGGGAGCATGCTATGAGGATATGAGTGTAGGTACCTGCAGGTCGTGCCCCACCAGCAGGTCTGGGTCCGCCTTCCACAGCTGCACGGTGAAGTAGTTGAGGAACCCTTGTCTTTGGGAATATGTAGTTGGAAGCATGCTATGAGGATATGAGTGTAGGTACCTGCAGGTCGTGCCCCACCAGCAGGTCGGGGTCCGCCTTCCACAGCTGCACGGTGAAGTTGTTGAGGAACCCTTATCTTTGGGAATATGTAGTTGGGAGCATGCTATGAGGGTATGAGTGTAGGTACCTGCAGGTCGTGCCCCACCAGCAGGTCGGGGTCCGCCTTCCACAGCTGCACGGTGAAGTTGTTGAGGAACCCTTATCTTTGGGAATATGTAGTTGGGAGCATGCTATGAGGATATGAGTGTAGGTACCTGCAGGTCGTGCCCCACCCGCAGGTCGGGGTCCGCCTTCCACAGCTGCACGGTGAAGTAGTTGAGGAACCCTTGTCTTTGGGAATATGTAGTTGGGAGCATGCTATGAGGATATGAGTGTAGGTCCCTGCAGGTCGTGCCCCACCAGCAGGTCGGGGTCCGCCTTCCACAGCTGCACGGTGAAGTAGTTGAGGAACCCTTGTCTTTGGGAATATGTAGTTGGGAGCATGCTATGAGGATATAAGTGTAGGTACCTGCAGGTCGTGCCCCACCAGCAGGTCGGGGTCCGACTTCCACAGCTGCACGGTGAAGTAGTTGAGGAACCCTTATCTTTGGGAATATGTAGTTGGGAGCATGCTATGAGGATATCAGTGTAGGTACCTGCAGGTCGTGCCCCACCAGCAGGTCGGGGTCCGCCTTCCACAGCTGCACGGTGAAGTAGTTGAGGAACCCTTATCTTTGGGAATATGTAGTTGGGAGCATGCTATTAGGATATGAGTGTAGGTACCTGCAGGTCGTGCCCCACCAGCAGGTCGTGGTCCGCCTTTCACAGCTGCACGGTGAAGTAGTTGAGGAACCCTTATCTTTGGGAATATGTAGTTGGGAGCATGCTATGAGGATATGATAGTAGGTACCTGCAGGTCGTGCCCCACCAGCAGGTCGGGGTCCGCCTTCCACAGCTGCACGGTGAAGTAGTTGAGGAACCCTTATCTTTGGGAATATGTAGTTGGGAGCATGCTATGAGGATATGAGTGTAGGTACCTGCAGGTCGTGCCCCACCCGCAGGTCGGGGTCCGCCTTCCACAGCTGCACGGTGAAGTAGTTGAGGAACCCTTGTCTTTGGGAATATGTAGTTGGGAGCATGCTATGAGGATATGAGTGTAGGTACCTGCAGGTCGTGCCCCACCAGCAGGTCGGGGTCCGCCTTCCACAGCTGCACGGTGAAGTAGTTGAGGAACCCTTGTCTTTGGGAATATGTAGTTGGGAGCATGCTATGAGGATATAAGTGTAGGTACCTGCAGGTCGTGCCCCACCAGCAGGTCGGGGTCCGACTTCCACAGCTGCACGGTGAAGTAGTTGAGGAACCCTTATCTTTGGGAATATGTAGTTGGGAGCATGCTATGAGGATATCAGTGTAGGTACCTGCAGGTCGTGCCCCACCAGCAGGTCGGGGTCCGCCTTCCACAGCTGCACGGTGAAGTAGATGAGGAACCCTTATCTTTGGGAATATGTAGTTGGGAGCATGCTATTAGGATATGAGTGTAGGTACCTGCAGGTCGTGCCCCACCAGCAGGTCGTGGTCCGCCTTTCACAGCTGCACGGTGAAGTAGTTGAGGAACCCTTATCTTTGGGAATATGTAGTTGGGAGCATGCTATGAGGATATGATAGTAGGTACCTGCAGGTCGTGCCCCACCAGCAGGTCGGGGTCCGCCTTCCACAGCTGCACGGTGAAGTAGTTGAGGAACCCTTATCTTTGGGAATATGTAGTTGGGAGCATGCTATGAGAATCTGAGTGTAGGTACCTGCAGGTCGTGCCGCACCAGCAGGTCGGGGTCCGCCTTCCACAGCTGCACGGTGAAGTAGTGGAGGAACCCTTATCTTTGGGAATATGTAGCTGGGAGCATGCTATGAGGATATCAGTGTAGGTACCTGCAGGTCGTGCCCCACCAGCAGATCGGGGTCCGCCTTCCACAGCTGCACGGTGAAGTAGTTGAGGAACCCTTGTCTTTGGGAATATGTAGTTGGGAGCATGCTATGAGGATATGAGTGTAGGTACCTGCAGGTCGTGCCGCACCAGCAGGTCGGGGTCCGCCTTCCACAGCTGCACGGTGAAGTAGTTGAGGAACCCTTGTCTTTGGGAATATGTAGTTGGGAGCATGCTATGAGGATATGAGTGTAGGTACCTGCAGGTCGTGCCCCACCAGCAGGTCGGGGTCCGCCTTCCACAGCTGCACGGTGAAGTAGTTGAGGAACCCTTATCTTTGGGAATATGTAGTTGGGAGCATGCTATGAGGATATGAGTGTAGGTACCTGCAGGTCGTGCCCCACCAGCAGGTCGGGGTCCGCCTTCCACAGCTGCACGGTGAAGTAGTTGAGGAACCCTTATCTTTGGGAATATGTAGTTGGGAGCATGCTATGAGGATATGAGTGTAGGTACCTGCAGGTCGTGCCCCACCAGCAGGTCGGGGTCCGCCTTCCACAGCTGCACGGTGAAGTAGTTGAGGAACCCTTATCTTTGGGAATATGTAGTTGGGAGCATGCTATGAGGATATGAGTGTAGGTACCTGCAGGTCGTGCCCCACCAGCAGGTCGGGGTCCGCCTTCCACAGCTGCATGGTGAAGTAGTTGAGGAACCCTTATCTTTGGGAATATGAAGTTGGGAGCATGCTATGAGGATATGAGTGTAGGTACCTGCAGGTCGTGCCCCACCAGCAGGTCGGGGTCCGCCTTCCACAGCTGCACGGTGAAGTAGTTGAGGAACCCTTATATTTGGGAATATGTAGTTGGGAGCATGCTATGAGGATATGAGTGTAGGTACCTGCAGGTCGTGCCCCACCAGCAGGTCGGGGTCCGCCTTCCACAGCTGCACGGTAAAGTAGTTGAGGAACTCTTATCTTTGGGAATATGTAGTTGGGAGCATGCTATGAGGATATGAGTGTAGGTACCTGCAGGTCGTTCCCCACCAGCAGGTCGGGGTCCGCCTTCCACAGCTGCACGGTGAAGTAGTTGAGAAACCCTTATCTTTAGGAATATGTAGTTGGGAGCATGCTATGAGGATATGAGTGTAGGTACCTGCAGGTCGTGCCCCACCAGCAGGTCAGGGTCCGCCTTCCATAGCTGCACGGTGAAGTAGTTGAGCAGCTCTCGCTCGCTGTCGCATTTGGTCAGCTTGGTCTCCGTGAACTGACTCATGGCTTGTTTGAGATCCGGGGGCCATGGATCGTTGCATTTCGTCATTACTAAAATATTACAGTTATTATTACTGACACTATGTCCCCCAACATACGAATCCCCTGACGCCAAACATCTTAATACCATTGCTAGTATCAAAATGTTCTGTAATAAATAAATAAAAGACATTCCTGTGAAATCCTGTAAAAATGTTTTGGTAACTGTTTATATGTAAGTTTCTTTACCTTGCCCTTGATGGTACAACCAACCATATCATATTAATTCTACAACAAACACTAATTTTATTATATTTTAAGATTGTAAGATTTGCCATTGGTCAACAATATAGTATATATTCTCACCACAAAAATGTTGCTGAAACTGTGGGCTAGGAGCTGGCTTGTGGATAGGGAACTTGTGGTGCACGAGGCAGCATATCTGTACTATTTTAGTCTTCTTCGTCTTGGGATCCATCATGGTCCTCATATTCAACTGGAATATAAACAACAAAGGAATTAGTTTCCTCCAAACAATATTTGTGAATTAATATCAAACAAGTATTTTATGAATAAATGCCTCCATAATTGTATAAAGGTGCACTGACCGCTGCAATAACAATGGGCGGCGGATCCAGATGGTCTTCGTTGCGCACTACACAGATGTCTTCCATGCGCCGGCAGAGGGCCTCGGTCTTGCACCACGACACCCGAGCCCCCGCGTTCTCCGGCGCCTTCACCTCCAGCCAGCAAGGCCCCTTGATCTTCCTCTCCAGAAGGAACGTCTCCAGTGAGGAGGTATTAGTGCCGAATATGTGAGAGAACGTCAAGTACTGTTTGTCCGTGGGGGGAGGGGGGAGAGCTGCCTACGAATATACTTATACTATTAATAATAATAAATTTATTCAGTAACAAAAATATTTTTCATCACAATTAAACTGTAAGCTAAGCTGCTCCTTTTAAGTTATAGTAATCTGTACTAGGGGTAACCTGAGGGAGTTGAGAGGGGGGTATATCTAGGGCCCTCCTTCACTCGAGACTGTGCCCGCGCAAGCGGGCTCACGCCGGCGGGGGTCGCGGACGAGACGAATGCGTAAGCGTACCCGTGGCCCTGTCATTATGGCGGCCGGAGGAACACCGTGGGGTTTAGTCAGAAAGAGTCTGACATAGCCTGGCTGTCGCCCCCGCGATGGCAGGGTATCCATAAGGATTTCCCACGTAAAAAAAAAAATACCCGCCTCTCCAGTTGAAACTACACTTGTACACTTTTAAAAATTACAGTAGGTACATCTAAAAAAAGTACAAAGGTGTGGTGTGATCAGGAGGGTCATCCAAGATTGCAACCGCTAAATACTATATATATCCAACAGTGATATGATGAGCAGCGGCTGTCAAACTCTTGTGTGCGTAAAATAAATCCAGGCACCCTTATCTATTTTGTAATTCCTGAGTTACGAATACAACCAAAACTAGTTTTTAATCACCCGCCCACGTCATTTGTCTTATTAAAATAAATATGCTCCCAAGGGGTAATAGGGGGAAAAGATAGATTTTGGATGGAAATCTATATATATTTTTTTTTAAGAGCTCAGCATGTGACCTTGCATCCACCTGATGTTAATCAGTGTGCAATGTCCAGGAATGATAGCAACAAGCGGATGCATACAGGTGCACCGCTATTCACGCTTCGTTTAAAGGACTCTAGGTTATAAGAGGAAGGAAACACGCAAGCTGGTAGAGCATTCCACATTTTAATAGTACGGCAGATGTATGAATCGCCAAAACGTTTGGTACGAGTTGGTACATCCGCCACGGTATACATATGCATTTTGCAACCAGTGCGTGTTGTCCTGTAACGGAAAGGGGAAGGGGGAATAATGTTGAAAAGCTCTTCAGAGCACTGTCCATGGCGGTTAAATACGCTCAACGATGCCACATCCCTGCGAAGCTGCAACGGCTCCAAGGTTTTATTGAGCGTTTCGTCTCCAATAATTCTAGTCGCTCGCTTCTGCAGGGTATCGAGAGCAGATAACAGATACTTGGCAGATCCGTCCCAAAGATGCGAACAGTATTCCACACACGGTCGAATTTGAGCCGTATATAGCATTATTCTTAACCTGGGTGTGAAAAACCGACGCATCTTATTTATGATGCCAAGGTTTTTTGAAGCTGTTTTTGCAATGCTCTCGATATAATTACGGTGGTTAAGATCGGAACGTATTCCAGACGAACTAGCAGTTTCAGCCTATAGACCAGACATACTGGTGTACTCTCGGTGTTAAAGAAAGTAATACTTATAGAACTCACCGTTCCGTGGGAAACAAACATACCTAAGGACCACAACATCAAGTCGAACAAATATTTTGATCTCACAAACGAAATTACTAGAAACGGATTTAAAACTCAACTTTATGCAGTGGAAGTTGGTGCAAGAGGAATTTCAACAAAGTCTTTGCACCGTCTATTAAAGGCCTTCCGAGAACAGCCGTCGGAACTTTTATGGAGCGTGTTTCCAGGATGGCGCTAACAGGATCATATAATATTTGGTTGAGTAGAGAGGGTAGTGAACACAGTGCAGGTGAGAGTTCAAAAGGCCTTTAAACCTACTTCGCGGTCTCAAGTCCGGGAACGCTGCAGTTCATTCCCCTGCCTTTCAACCACGCGATGGACCCGGCACCCGCACGGTGAATCCATGGTTTGCTAAGAACATTGTCTCTCTCCAAACCAAGGAAATTGAGGAATGGTAAAGGCGATAGCTGGGTGCTCTGAAGAGAAGGAAAATAAGTAAAAGGGGATTTTTTCGCCGTCATTACACAATATTGTATTTTGCTCGGATTAAATTGGACCAAGATTCTCGAACCCCAAGTCGAAACCTTTAGCAGGGTTTGATCTAACTCACTTATCAAAACCTTTCTGAATTCCTCTATTTGGACGCGGCTAGGTGTTATCTCAGTAACCAACCATAGTACTCATATGGATTATCAACTTTGTCTTGTGAGAGAGACAATGTTCTAGCTATCCATGGATTCTCCGTGGGGGGTCGGCACGCGAAGGAACCCGGCGGTCCATCGCGTGGCTGGAAGGCAGGGCAGTGAGCTGCCGTGTTCTCGGACTTGACACCGCGAAGCAGGGTTAAAAACGTCTTTGATGTCAACTTTCCTCTGCATTGTGCATAGTACCCTCTCTACCCAACCAAATACCATACCATTCCTTCAGCGCCATCCTGGAAACGAGTTCCATAAAAGTTCTGTAGCCGATCTTAGGGGGCCAAGATCTTTCAAAAAACGATGTGAAGGCATTGCTGGAATCCTTTTGGACCGATTTTGACTGCATGCGGTATCGAAACTCAGTAACTTCATTTGTGAGATCATACATATTTACATATTTGTGTGGTCTTTTGGTATTTTAGTTTCCTACAGAATGGTTAGTTTTAAAAGTATTACTTTATTAAGTAAAGAAGTTTTCGGTATGCCTGATCTATAGACTCAAACTGTTAGTTCGTCTGGAATTATGAATGTATTTTAAATGTATCCGTGAGTATTTTCCAGTTTGATTTATTGGCCAGGATTGAGAGAAAGGCCTAATAAAAGTAAGATCTATCATTTGATATTATTCGGTAATTCTTTTTAGGCTCTAGCAATACTCAGACTTATACCTTCAAGAATACTTTACAGAGCCAAAACATTTCATGTCGACGCAAATAATATCCTATTTCGATCAGTCTTGTACGAAAGTGTCTCCTAAGCGATCAACTTGCGGTGAGTGTTTGCGCCCTGAAAACTACCTTTCCATCTACCCACTTGTATTATATTTATTACTTACAATAACTATTTGGGGCGTAGATAGAGTGTATTAGGTCGCCTCTGTGGCACTTTTGCAGGGCAGTAACTATTGACTATATCTAATATCAAAATTAACCATGCTTTGCTTATGGAAATATGAAATGTTCTTACTGAGTACTTGACTTCCAAGTACTGCGACTGCGCCGGAATGTCTGGCAGGTCGAAGGCGTAGTTCTTGGTGACTTCCCGGGACTTGAACTCCTTGAGGTTGATGTCGGGGGCTACCTTGGTGTTGAACTCCTGGTACACGTCCATCATAGTCACTTCATCGTCTGTGGCTTCCAACGTCACCGGGTCCAGTTTCTGCAATGTGTTGTTGTTGGGGAACATTTATATCAGACGTAGTCAATATCATGAAGATGTATGAATAGTTAAAAAAAAAAAATGGAAAAGTAGAAATATTACTAAAGGCCCACAGCTCATATTCAGATAAAATCCAATGAAAGTATGAATAATATGGAAATGCTATTCCATCCATGAAACATCAATAGTGTAAGTTGACACCATTTTCTGTACTCACCTCTTGAGCATTTATAATAAATTTTTTTCTTGCTTTTTGGGTTGTTATGGCGGACGGACATCTTCTATATTCATTATTAGAAAGATGATTTTAGGCCCTATTATCATACTTCCATAGACAATATACGTTATTGTATCTATTCCTTGATTATGAATTTAGGTAATGAGGAATTATCACATTGCGCTATAATTAATATAGGGTATTATTGGTTTCCATAGTATTTAGTTTATTATGCCTGTACTATTGTTTCATATATATAAAAACAAAACGGCTCACATATTCCCTGGGCAACAAGAACATTTTTCTGTCCACATTGTTGACCAGCAGGCAGCAGGAGACGCAGCCGGCCTGCCTGTTGCCTGGGTCTGCATACACCTTCCCGAACAAGTAGACCACCCCGGGCTTCAGGTACCGATCCTCCCAGGCGTCCAGCCAGTAAAGGCGCAACACCCGCTCTCCCGCAGAGTTCACCTGTAACGGCAGCCCGCTCCCATCCACCTGTGACATGCAATTGTAATAAGTATAATTATAAGTATTTATTTTACACATATTGCACTAGTTTACACAGATTCTATCACACACAGATACTTATTATGTTATAAACCTAGTCATGACAAACTGTAAAGAGAAACATACTACCTAATATTTTTTTGCCATGAGTGGGATTTGATCCGAGACTTCCAGAAGGTGCAACCACTAGCTAGACCATGGAGGTGGTCACAAATCCGAGACTTCCGGAAGGTGCAACCACTAGCTAGACCATGGAGGTGGTCACAAATACGAGACTTCCGGAAGGTGCAACCACTAGTTAGACCATGGAGGTGGTGTCAAATCCGAAACTTCCGGAAGGTGCAAGCACTAGCTAAACCATGGAGGTGGTAACAAATCCGAGACTTTCGGAAGGTGAAACCACTAGCTAGACCATGGAGGTGGTCACAAAAAGCTATAGAAATATTTAACAAAATTGTGCAAAAGAGTTTATTCCCATTCTCATTTATTCAATTAAATAATAAACAGAAATCATAATTAAATACCATTTAAAATTATTATTATATCTTCTATAAATATCAATAGGGGTTTAAAGTTTATGCCGTGCATTGAATCCTCTAACCAGAATGTGTTGAACATATAACGACTTGGTCAGTGGTAATTATCATGAGCTAGATATATTTAACAGTAAATTGAGTATATTTAACAAAAAGGTAACTTCAGAGATCCTTGGCTGAAATAATTATAAATCAGAACTTTTCATTTTTATAAATAGTATTGAACCATTGTAAATGTGTAAGATTGTCTAGTGATATTTCTTTAGGTATAAGTTAGTTATTTGGGCTATTTTTTAATGTAAACTTGCCATGTTGTGCACACTGCATTAGGATATAGTCTCAAATGAAACAATGTATATGATAATGGGCATGTAATGAATGTAATCTGTGTAAATTTGCATGTCAATTGTGGTAAAATATGCTGAGCTTCAATTTATAAATTATAATGTATGTAACCATATTTGGCAAATCTATACTTCTATACTAATATTATAAAGCTGAAGAGTTTGTTTGTTTGTTTGTTTGTTTGAACGCGCTAATCTCAGGAACTACTGATTCGAATTGAAAAAATATTTTCGTGTTGGATAATCCATTTATCGAGAAAGGCTATAGGCTATATAACATCACGCTACGACTAATAGGAGCGGAGTAACAAAGAAAAATGTTGCAAAAACGGGGAAAAAATATTCCTTTTAAGAGTGTACGCTGCGTAAACGGTTAAATTTAAACGTGCAGACAAAGTTGCGCGGGTCAGCTAGTAAACTATATTTATGTCTGCATTAAACAAGTAGCAAGCTTGCCACAGAATATGAGTATGTTTGAACAGCTTTACCTAGTGAGATTGGAAATGACAGGGCTATCTGAAACACAAAGGTGTGCTTGTCAAACAACTATAACTAAGTTTTAGTATAACTCAATATAGACAGTGGCTACTCAAGCCTACTCATTCACAAAATATTTTAAAAACAATAAATTTATTGTATTAATGAATGTGTTGTTTAAGTGTTTACTTGATTTTTGTTTATGCATATATACATTTAGTTTACCTGCACAGATGCTGCAATAGGCTCGCTGTTTGCCACTTGCTCTGACCACATGCCAGTCAATATCTCTGGAGTTTCTTCTTGGGCAATTATTTCAAATTCATCATTGAGAAAATCTTGCGGTATGTCTTCTATCAAACTAGGACCTTCATTTTTTACTTCAGCTTTTTTCTCTATTTTTACATCATCATCATTGTGACCAAAATCTTCCCCAAAATCTATATCTTGTGTGTGGAACTCCTCAATGTTTTGTGAAGCGCTGTCCTCTAACTCTTGTTTTATATCTTTTACTATTTTCCATTCGTTTTTCTTTGTTTCAGATTTAATGTTTTCTTTTATATTTGAGGGTATAATTTTAGTCACTTCTACTTTGGTTTCATCAACACTTATTGAAATCTGAAAAGTGATTAAAAAAAATACTATAGTAGACTAAAGCATAAGTTAATATACTATTCCATTCAATTTAACATATACAACTATTAAATACTTTTACATGCTATTGTTGTATTTGTGTGTCAACCAACTAAAAATATGACAGACCCTGCCGAGTGCTCTGCATACATTGGACTACCCAGCTAAATCTTCATTTTCTTTAAAAAAAATACTTATTATGATTGTTACAAAAATAATTATAAATTTTCTTGTATACATCATGTACATAATAATATAATAAAATCATAGATTTTCCATGTCTGTACATTAGATTTTTTTGCAAAAGTTTTTGTTTAATTTTTGTCTGTTTGTTGATTTGTCAGATTGTTTATTGCATCATTTAAAATCCCACTCCTTGAATTACTGAATTAAAATGAAATCAAACATTAAAATGATTACCTTATCATCATCAGAACACTTATTGGCAGGGCCATTAAAGCTTTGCAAGACAGAAGGTTTTCTGACACTTGAGGATAGTTGTTTGAAGTAATTCTGTGCATCTCGCTTGCTGTCCTCTGGGTAACTGGGCCGGGATACAGGCTTAGGTTTCGTTGGAGCCTTGCTAGATGGGTTGGAGTCCAAGTCGGATATTATGTCAGATAGAATGTTGTCATCTGATGTCTTTACTTCCTGTTAGAATAAAATATGTTTTATCATTATAATTTAGATGTAAAAAATCACTAACAGTTATAAATACAAATCATGATTTGTTAAATAAATATTTATATAAGGAGTCCATAAATAGTTATCACCATCACAGTACCAACTGTTGCCTATTTGGTATGTTGTCTACTATGTTTATATAAAGTCAATATAATTATTAATCTTTAAAGTCATGTGACACAGCTATGGTCTAATAGTTTTTTTTTCAATACAAAATAACAGACGTATACAAAATTTTAAAACTCTCCCAAACCTCTCTTTTCTTAGATGGCATGTTCCCTATTAAGTTTCTGATGTTGCCTTTAGCAGCAACATCGGCTACTCTGGCTTTTCTCTTCTGGCCGCGACCGCCGCTGTCTTTGCTGGAGGCCACATATGAGTCTTCTATCACATCATCATCAAATATCTCCCGACCATCTTCTACATAACCTGAACCATCTGTCAAATACAACAGTTTTTGTTATTGAAAAGTTACAGCATGGTGTCTGGATTTTAGTAATTAGAATTTCAACTACATTTTACAAATAAACCTGCAAGGTGAAAGTCCAGGTTTTCTACAATTGCCATTTTAGGCTACAAATCTGATAAATCAAACTTTACTTCAATTGAGTTGTAAAAGCTTTCTAAAGTTGAGATGAATATTTAATTTAAAACTTTAAATATATATATATATATCTTCACGGGTGCTTTACGGCGCCCGAGACCGCCTAGACGGCCCCTAGCGTAGGGGTTTTAATCCCACCTCGTCGTAGCCGATGGTATGAGTCAACACCGAACAAGTGGCTAGCTCGTCGCGATGTTTTGAATAGACTCAATAACCCATCTATAAACAGTTTCACATGTTGGTAAAACTTTAAATAATTTATCTAATTAGTTTTTTTCCATAAGTACTAATTAGTTTAATATAAACACCTAAAGATCTCAAACGTAAACAAGTAATGTACCCTGGCTTGATTTACTTATACTTTATTAAAGTAAGGTTGTAAGCTTTAATTTAATTATAAATTAAAATATAGATATAAAAGAAACTAACCATCATCTTCAATCCAATCGTCATCCTGACGTTGTAGCACTCTCTCCGTGTATTCATTTTCATCAACTGTATCATAAACATTTTCCAAACTATCCACCGCATATTTGTTCTTGGACCCCTTAAGCTTCCTCAGCTTCTCTAGAGCTCCAAGGCGCCCGAGCCTGTCGGTCTTCTGGCGTTTCGCCCTAGAACCAGCTGAAGTACAAGTAATTATTTTTACTAGACTAAATATTATATGATTAAATAATTATTCAGTAATATATTTTAAGTAATGTCCTTTATATTATATAGTAAATATGCATTCTAAAAAACACATTGAAATACATCATCGGTCGTTCTAAAGTATATTAATAAAAAAAGTATAATCAAACCTATTGAGTCCTCCATTAAGACAGTTATAAAATTTCATTAATATGTAGTTTTAAACAGTAATAAAATTATTACATATTTTAACGCGATTTTGCGTTTTATCCAGCTTTTCTGTTTTTGTTTTTATCTTTACTTTACAAGTTGACTTGACAGCTACTATTTTTAGCGCCAAAACATTTTTTTAATCTATTAGCTAAGGCATTGGTACAAAAGTTTCAAACCGGTTAAGCCCGTCCTCTAATAGGCTATTTGACAATGCGAAAAATAAAGTGTCAATTACTGTTATCAGTATACATTAAGAGTTTAAAAATGGTTATTTATTAACGTAAGTTGAAATTAATTATTTATTTATTTAAAAATCCGTAAATAAAAATGCATTTTTTAAACGTTTGTCACGTGACACAAGACGCTCCTGATTGTTCGAGTTTATGATGACGTCACCTGCTTGTAAACCTCGCCACTCGGCCCACTCGCTCATTTGTTCAGTGCACTCGCTCGTTTGTCTCCTTGCGCCTACTTGTGATATATTAGCTTTCGAAACTGTTTTAATGAGATTTTCCTATATTATCCATTGTTTTTGTGTGATTTATTTTCAATATTTTACAAATTCTGTCAAGTACTTTTACTATGGACAATGATTTTGTAAAAGCAGACAGCAGAAACCTGCCCCAAGTCGATGCAATTATGGTCGGATTATTTATCAAAAATAATTCCGACTTTTAGGCTTCGGCGCTAAAAAATGTGAAGACAGCAAAGTAAGTATAGTAACACTTTAGTGGTAACTTAAATTATATCATAAGAAAGTGAAATAATGATGAACTTCCACAACAAGCACTGACTTTTATAGGTTATAAATGTTAAGTTAGTTTGGCGCCGTTTCGTGAACATAAACGATAATTTGTTTACTTTTGCAGGTCTGCAAGGGAAACGTATGGAGATGATGCCATTGGATATGTGCAACTACGTCGCGAGCCAGATCTTTGCACATTAAAGTGTAAGATATGTCCTGAGCACAAGGTGAGGAGCAGCTCTCCAGATGGAATCTGTAAAGATGCTGTAATTGGGGTCAAGTGTCCGACAGGAGAAAGTACCAAAACTAATTACATTCGTAATGGCAACATTTCAGAAAAGTGCCGAGCTCAAATTCAACTGCAAATGTTTGTTACCTAAATGAGGAAAAGGTTACTTTTGTGTAGCTCACCCTGACTTTGAAGATTCAAATGAAAAAAGTATATTTCTTTCATCAATCTTAAAACTATTACCTATATATTATTATTATATTAAAGGTTGGGACCATCTAGTAAGTATAGTGTACTTGGGCCCTACCGGGAAGCCACATGAAATACCGATCGCCACGTCGATCGATCGAAAGCGAAAATAAAATGTATGTGATTTGACATTTCTCGGCGATCGAGTTCTATCCATAGACAATATTTCCTATACAATTTTATCCATCGACGAGTCGATCGGTTTTTCGATGTGGCTTCCCGGTAAGGCCCCTTGTGTCAGATAAAGTGGATGTTATTGTAGTTGACTATGACAATGAATATGTGATTAATTTGTTAATAAACGTTGCATCTTGTTGGAAAGCAAATATTTTTCCACTATTAATTCTATTAGTGTTACATTAATTATTAGTGTTACAGTACCTAATTAAAAATATTTTAGGTAGTAATATAAGGTCATAATAAATAAATTTATTCTTGTTATTAAAAAAAAAAAAATTTCAAGCTACTTCTATCTATTGTCTATATTAAGAGATACAATCTCAATAAAAATATCAATAAGTGCTTATTATGGCTATGTTTATCCTCAATTAACATATGGTATAATATTCTGGGGTAATATTTTAAATATTCAAACTACCTTTATATTACAAAAAAAAATGTATAAGAACAATTTATAATAAATATACTACTGAGTCCCTCCGTAATACATTCAGAGATGAAAAGTTTCTCACTGTAACTTATATATACACATTAGAATGTTGTCTGTTTATAATGATAATTTTATAGAGAGTCAATGTTCTAAGCTACCCATGGCTTCACCATGCGGGTGCCGTGTCCATCGCATGGTTGGAAGGCAGGGGAATGAACTGCAGCGTTAAATGTTATATCAAAAAACACGAGTTAGTAATAAATATGATCTCTGTATACCTCAAATAAATAATATAATGTACCAAAAAAGTACATATATAATTGCAATAAAAATGTTTAATCATTTGCCATTAAGGTTAAAAACTCTAAATGGTAATACATTTAGGAACACATTAAAAACCTGGCTTTTATATTATAATTTAAGTGAATATTATAGTGATTACTAGTGTAATATTTTGTATGTGTTCATGTTATATAAAGTTCAAAAAGTATTCTTTGAGATATTATTCTGTTTTTAAATTTTAAATACCTAGTTTTAAAGTATTTTTGTTATTAGTTTTATTATATTAGTCTGTTTTTGAATAGTTTGTGTCTACCCATAAACTATTCAAAACAGACCAATATAATATAACCTTGTCTACCTACAACCAATTAAAAGCAGATTACCTACTCAAATTATTGTATATTCGAAAAGGATAGCTGTTGTAAGGTTCACTACTACCACCATGTAACCAAAAACTGTGTACATTGAATAATGTACACAGTTTTGACAATAAAATATATTCTATTAATTGTACCTACATTAATAGAATATATTTTATTGTCAAAACTGATAATGAAGGATAAATAAAAATAAAATTTACATTAAAGAATTTTGAATGTTTTATTTAAAAAAATATAAACAGAATGCAGAACTAAGTGATTGGATACCTATCTATACATATATGACACTCCAGAAGGGTGTGGCAAAATTGCAGTTCAGAAGCATTGAATGCAGTTTGCACAACTGTAATAAAACTACATCCTATTTTGCAGTTGGATTATAATGCTGTCAGTCGTAGAGTCCTATTTGTAAAAGTTATATAATAATAGTATATTCAGAATGAATTAACTATTTAATAAGAGTCTTGAATGTTTATTAGTGCACATGATATAACAATAATATCATTGAGTACTCTTAAGAAATTATTTTCTGGCTGAAACCCATTTTGTACTGACAGTAATTTGTCATGGCCCATGTCATTTTCCATCTGTAACAAACAAACAAGTTACTCAGGATCTTTTAGTGTAATGCTTAATGAAATCATAAGACTCTGTAGCTACAATTTTTAACTAATATTATGGAAAACATCGGAAATATTCGAAGTGAGTTGTAATAGACATTCTGTTAAAAACATTGGAGGTATTATTATAACCTCAAATCAATAACGAAAATATTTAGTCTTGATTTATTTATTGTTATAAAATAAAAATTGTATGTTTACTTACATTGAAATGGTCTTCACAAAAGAAAATATTTGTAGGTACTATTCGCTGTGATTAGGATCCCTCCGAGAAAGTGCAACCACTTTCGCCGCACTTTGATATTCTTTGGAACACTTACAAATAGTTTTTCCGGAGTTTTTAATGACGTATTTGTACATTTTGGAACTGCACACCATTTGTAACTCATTTTGTTACATAAATCACTGATAAAATGGAAATCCAATCGCACTTTCGTTTTTTGTTTGCAACAAATGTACGCGGATGATATGTGCCACAGGCAAGTGACATCACAGACCCGATTGCAGCGCCATATTGTCAAAGTAGCGTTTGGCACACTTTTTAAATTTTGCTTTTTTAATTTGATATTTCTCAGCAAATACGTACCAGAATTAAAAAAAACTACTTTTACTGGGTTCCTTAAATTCTACTACATAATATAAAATGGATTTTAAAAACCCGTCAAATAGCCTATTACGTCAAGTAAATAGTAAGGACCTTAAAACCGGTTTCTTATGTACTATATAAGACATTGTTGGTAGCTAAATAATCAATTTATCACCGAAAAGGTGGCAGCGAAAAGTACTCTAAATAACTTGACAAGAGCCCGTTCAACAAAAAGAAAGACAATATTTCTTATCATCGAATTGTCGAAAATTTCAATTCGTTCAGTTTCAATGTATGGAGAGATTATTATCAACGACTTAACCTTGTAATGACGTTCAATATTTTGACATCTAGCCACCTAGAATACTTATACCGAATACAATACGAGATGTCTCAAACAAAATTCGAATGAAAAAGTATGAAAGTTTAATAAAAGTTATGACTATCTATACTTTTATTATTAAGCTGAAGAATTTGTTTGTATGGATGTTTGTGTTATGTTTAAACACGCTAATCTTAAGAACTATACGGTATATTCGGATTTTAAGAAACTCTTAGAAAAAGTTTTAAAAATATAACAAAAAGACGCACATCTTTGCTGCATAATAAAACATAAAGCTGCATTATAATATTTACAATATTTATAGGGGATTTAAAGTTGCAGTTTTAAACATTTTTTTTTCTAATATAGTTTTTTTAAAGATTTCCTTCTAATGATATACGAACAGAAGTATGGACTCGTATTATAGAGAAAAAATGGTCGGAAACTGACACAAACATAGATTTTAAATATTAATTTCTTGAAAACTAGTTTAAAAAAAAGTTTTTTATAAGATAGATTATAAAATTAGGGCAGTTTTTTTATTTCGTCGGAAGCTCATTCTGTATCTTTCAGAGATTTTGTTTATACCTTAAACTCCTTTTTAATATACCTACATTAAACAATTTTAAATATAAATTAATATATTGCTGTACAATGTGTTACAAAATACCCTGTAAAGCCGAAAGGAGGCCTTATAATATTTAAGAACCGTAGTAACGCTGTATAACATACCCCATGTGCAAACCCTATTTCAGTAAAATTAAAGAGTAAACTACGCAGAATGTGCCTAAATTTCTACCTAATTCGCGGAACAATAAAAAAATTAAAATACCTAACCTAAACGAACACTTACTTTTTCATAATAAACGTCAAATTTACAGAAACGGCTCATTGTGTGCTCCACCTTGCTCAATACAAAACTTCGCTCGTTGGGATATGGCTTGTGTGGCATTTAGCACCATCGTCGGTGTTATTAATGCGAAAACCGATCTAACACGCTGTTCCATCTCGGCAACCAATGGGCAATCGGAGAATTACATTATGTCGATGTGGCTTTCCGGTAAGGCCCCTGACCAAAGAACACGATCGCCAATCGAATCGCCGCCGCATTGACCGGTAAAAATGTATAGGAATTTTACTCTATGGGTAGAGCCTGATCGACGAGAAACGTCAAATCCCATACATATGGCTTCAGATAAATAATAGACATAAAATATAAATTATTGACATATTAAATTAATTTGATATTTTTAAGAATAGGTAAAATTATAATTTGCATCTATTTTGGCTGAATTTTGTTATTAGAGTAGGTATTAATATAAATTGACATTATGGTTTATAATTTTATTAATGTAAAGCATAAATTTTATAATTAAAAATATGATTGTACCTAATATTTGTATACCGCAAGGTGGGACAAAGAGAACTCCAAATGTAAAAACATCTATTTAATAACCTCTGTTCACAAATAAAGAATTTGATTTGATGGGTATTTCATTCGATTGACTCTTTGGTAAGGCCCGTGAGCACTTTCCTTATGGCACCAACTTAAGTAATATTTTTTATTTTAAATATCATCATAACAGTAATGAAATTTGAATTTCTATTATTACTATCTTGCCTTGCGGTCCGATTCACGCCAAAATCGATGTCACGCTGTCATCACCGGTCCGATTGGGCGTAAGCGCGCTAACGATAGATGATTTGACATAGATAGTGACGTCATTACAGACGCCATATTGGACTTACAGTGATTTTGCTTGTGGGTGAAATTGTAAAATACTTAAGACTAGGCTATGCTTTTATTGGAATTTATAAGTTTAAATAAAATAATAAAAAACGAAGACTAGATTAAAATAGAAGAAAGAAAATACTAAAAACTAGGCTAAATGAGTACTACCTTTTGCCTTTCCTAGGGGAAAATTATAACCAAAAAAAAAAAACTTGTTTTTCGCGCCAAATCTGTAAGTGTCAAACAAAAGAAAACAGCCGCTCGCTCCCAAATTTCAATGAATAACATTTAGAGATTACATTAGTATTATACCTAGTTATTTTATTTAGTTATGGCTAAATTACGTGATTACGCCGCAGATAAAGGTAAGTAAGGTAAAATAAATATAAAGTTATTTTTTTGTCATGTTTATAAATACATTTATGTTTTTAGAATCATTTAAGAACTTTTTCGTTGATTTTTGCCAAACTGATGATGAAGGAAACAAACTTTTTAAGTATGCTGAGCAGCTAACACGAGTAGCCCACAGGGAGCAGGTATAATATACATAATAATATATATGTTTTATAACCTTTGAATCGCAAAATATTTATTGGTAATTTTATTGTAAACAGGTTGCATTCGTAGTGGAGTTAGACGATTTACAAGAGATCAATGAGGAATTGTGTGATGCCGTCAAAAACAACACCCGTCGTTACACGAACATGGTGTCAGATGTTGTGTATGACATGTTGCCCAACTACAAGCACAAGGAGGTAATATATGACATGTGTATTATCCAGTTAATTTCGGAACACATTCAAGTGATGCTATTGGCAATAATTAACTTTACTCAAAAATGCAAGTAATGTGGTCATTATTTTGACAACTTTGTTTGAGTAAAGTCGACCTAGCTGTTCTGTTTCAAGGAGCGGCCGGCTAAGTTTTGCTGGCCGCTCTGACAGGCGGCAAAACCTTGCCAGCGTATCAACGTTTTAATATATATATTTTTTAAATTACTTGCTGGTTTTATTTAGATTAGGTACTTGCATTTTTAGTAAAGCACTATACAAGCCTTGGCCCACTATGACTGCTTCGCTGGTCACGCTATGATTGCCTCAAGCTAGCTTAGCTATGCTCTAGGCCTTTCAGCTTGGCTGTCATTGCCTCGACCTACGGTCTCGGCCTTTATCTCAACTCTTCCATCAAGTGCTGCATGCTGACCGCGCTGTGTTGGCCTGGAGCTGCGTTGTCGGCCATCATCAGCGTGACCAGCAACGTAGTCATTATAGACAGCGGCAGTAATGTACTATTTTTGTAAAGCCGCCTTTTAAAACCATGTTGAAAAATTTGAAGCTTTAATGTCCCTAAACTTAGAAGGCTTATAATGTTTGATATATGAATTTTCAGGTGGTTGCCAAAGATGCATTAGATGTGTACATTGAGCACAGAATAATGTTGGAGTCTAGAAACCACCGGATACCCGGGGAAATGAGAGACCCTAGAAACAGATACCCACCAGAACTAATCAGAAGATTGTAAGTAATTGTGGAATCATATAACAAAACTATAATTAAGTAAAATTGATTTGTATTATAAATAGTTACAGTCTGATAATAGAGAAGCTATTCCAAAGAACTTCATGACTCGGGGATTGCTTGGGCGAACTAGACTTGAACTTCGACCTTTAGTCGAAAGAGTTTTTGCCAGGTGACAGGTTAGCTCACACGACATGTCGCCTCACCTGCATTTTCTCTAAGGCCCCAGGACCATAATACTTAATTTTATATTCAACACATGCTTGAAATTGTTATAGTGAGGTGTATTTCAAAGACTACTCGTCAGCCAAGGCTGTTCCCATTCGAGAGGTCAAAGCTGAACATATTGGAAAACTGGTTACTGTTCGAGGTAAGTAATGTATTAACACTCAAGGATAATTATGAGTTTGTACTGCAGTATACAAAATAAATTAGGGATTTAAATCTGCAAACCCAAGAAAATTTGCAAACTTGTGGAAATCATATATTTTATTTTAACAATCTAACCCTCACATGAGAAACAATATGGCTCCTGGTGTATTTTTAAACTTACTCTAAGAGACTCTTAAAACACAAACACCTGTATATTGAAATATAATATACCATATTTTTCCCCCAGAGCTATCTATTATATAATATTAGGGTAGATCGAAATTTTTATTTTCTGGATCTCGTTATGCACTAGTTTTGAAATGGTGCATAAAGGATATATTGATAAAAAATATCAACATATGAAAATTAAGTTAGATTTTAGGTTCCTCAACATCCTTGAAGTTATGAAAATTTGCTAGAATTTTGAAATTATATATTAACTATTCCACACGATGGGTTATATTTGAATAAAATATGCGATAAATTATAGTTAAATTATGTATATCATTTAATTTATTAACAACATTATAAATAAGAATTCCCTATATTTATTAACATATAAACCCACTTTCCCCCCACACGAAAAATACTTGTTTTTCGCCCCTGTACACAGAAGAAATAATAGTACAGAAGCTCCACTCCGAAAGATCAATTAAATAAATAGCGACTCTTGCACCGACACAATAAAGTTCAGTATTGACCTAAAAGTTGCCTCTCTTTTTATCGCGTTATTTCTCTCTTTCTTACGACGTTAGGGTTGTCTTGTTTTAAAGAAACCTAGGTTAGGTACTTAGTTTAGATGTAGATCATAAAACAATTTTGTTTTAGGTTGTCTGCTGCATAGGTTATTGTTATTATTTTGATGAATGGATTTTCGCTTGACACGTAACTTTGCCAATGTCTAGTTGTTAAAAAGGCACTGAGATTGTTTATAGATAGGCACTTGAGTTCACTTATAAAAGTCAAAAAACATTACATTGATTATTATGGTTTAACACTTAACATTAAAAATAAAACAGTAAAATATACAATGGGTTAAAATGGGGCCCAGGGAGGGACAGCAAAAAAGCGGCCCCAGCCTAGTGGTTAAGTCACTGCGCAACTGATAACAAGGTTAAGCAGATGACAACAAAGCCGGCCTGGGATGGGTGACCGCTTTATACAACGAGGCTATTTCATCATAAACACCGCAACAAGCTCGCCACTTGTTAGGTGTTGCCTCCGACTACCATCGGCGAAATGAGCATGGGTTAATCCCTCTGCTGGGACCCTGAGGCTGTTTAAACGGTTCTCGGGAGCCAAATAGGCACCCGTGATGGTATTTTTTTATTTTTTTTTATATATTAAGATACAAAAAAACACAAGGGGGCAGTTGCAACATACAGTAACTGGACATTATAATAGGTATAATAATAATTGGTGACAAATTAATATTTTAATTTAATTTTTTTTATGTACTTGACTACAGCCAGTATACCGTCATAATTTGACAATGATAAGAAATTATTTATACTGGTAGGTCGGGGGATGTTGGGAGAGAGGATATCATAAAGAGAAATACTCTGCTTTGGACAAGTATAATTGGAATAGTAAATGTTCAACAGTTCCAACATCCAAGCCACAGTCACACATAGGGCTTTCTCGAACCTTAATCCTGTATAGGTGAGTAGGAGAACTATTATGCCCCAGTCGCAGACCATATTGTTGAAGTGACTTGTCTAAACAGGTTTTTTATTGTAAAGAACCATGGTTTATTACAAATAGTTGGCTGGATGGATCTATAATATTTAGCTTTTGTAGAATCTGAATACCAGAGTTTTTCCCATGCAACAACCTGGTCAACTCTAGCAATAGGACCAAGGTCCTGGGGATACAAAACAAAATTATCCAGGGAGCCAGTGGGAGTAGCCACCTTACAAGCGCATCAAACATCTCATTGCCCGTAATACCACAATGGCTTGAAATCCAAGCCAGAACAATATCCAGGACAAGATTGCTGCACTGGATAAGGAGGTGCTTAATCTTCAGTGACAGACAGTGGATTACCACAGAAGGAGTTCTCAGATAAAGCCTTCAAGCAGCTCTGGGAGTCACTAAATATAATAGATTTTCTAATATTGTGGGATTGAATGTATGAGATAGCTTCCAGAATAGCCAGACACTCTCCCGAGAAAATTGTTGATTGGGGAGGGCTTCTAGAGTTAAGTATAATGCTATACCTAGGGATCCACACAGCTCATCCCACATAATATGATTCATTGTCAAATTTTGAAGCATCACAAAAAAATAAAAGTCTGTCAGACCAGTTCTTTTGAACTATACTATTAAAAAGGATATCAGCTCTGGCCGATTCCTCATCAATATCAAAATAAACTATTTGGGGGCAGAACATCAATGAATCAAATGGATATTTGAATATGGGATACCAGTGGGAGGAATATAAAGGGGCCTTCAGCTTAACAAGCTTCATGTAGCTCTCTAACAGACATGGATTTGTTTTGTTTTGTTTTCTCCAATAGGGTAAGTTTGGATAGAGTATCTAATTTTTGCATTAGAGGATTAGAAGGAAATAAAGAGATTTTGTAAATGATTGTGCTGCATAGGTACTTTAACCTAAGAAGATACGTAAGTCATACGACACACTACATTGTCTATGAAACTAAATATTGCTTTTCTCTGTCTATTATGTAATATTATGAATAATCCTACTAAACTTAGAATGTAGAATATCTTTAAAGGAAACCGATTGTACCTACTATGTTCAAAGAAAAGCTTACAAAAACATTGCCTCAGTATATTTGCTTATTCTATGTGATTTATTGCAATCTACGTATCTAATTGGGCAAATAAATAAGTAAATACTTATCAAAACTCCTAATATTTCTAGTAATAGTTAATGCATGGTAGTGTACATACCTATACTTATCAAAACTAAACCTGACCTTGTAAACAAAACTTATAAATACCTAGCTATACTATAGTACGTAATTGAATATCTAACAAAGTACGTAAATACAAGTGACATAAATAACTATAACAAAGATCAACATTTGATAGATAGGAAAGGTGACGAATAATGAAAATTCGCATTCTTATAAACAGACTACTGGACACTCGTTTTGATTTTTTTTAGTGTATAGCCTAATAATAACCTTTAGGTAGGCGTAGATTTATTATTTTTTATCTTGTAAGGTAATATGGCGAGCGACGCGGCGCGTGAGTGAGTATCGAACACGTGCGACTAGGCCGGTGCGCGGCAGCCCTGTAAAATAATACCTTTCTATAGGTACGGCCGGGTACTTGTAGCGTTATGCCTAAAGCGCGAAGTGGAACACCCCTGCCCTGTATTGAAATTTGCTGTCACGATGTAGAGCTCGAGCGACACTAACCCCCATATTAGAATATGGGGGTTAAATTATTTAATTAGTAGTGTTTTCCACTCCACTTTCACTCAAAAATAGCCCGCCTCATTCTATCTTTCTTGATTGAATATTTGGTGGAAAAAGACATACCTTCCTTGAGCGAAAGTGGAGTGAAAAACATGACTTTGAATACGGGGGTAAGATAAAGTTAGAGGGATTTACTTTCACGGGCAAAAGGGCAAGACCTTAGTTAACATAAGAAAAGGTAGAAAATTTTCACAAGCGTTAAAAAAGAAAACCAAATTTCAAATATAGTTAAACTGAGTGCCATTATATGAGGCATGCAACAGTGCACAAGCTATCACAAAATGTAGAAAAAAAAGTTTTAGCATTAGTCTAGCTGTTTTAAGAGTTGTTGGTTGTGACTGTACTAACGTTAATCTGTCCAAAAGGCGGTGTGATTAAAGTACCCAATACAAGCCTATAACTGATTAAAAAAAAGAAAAGTAGTTGGTATTTGTCAATGTTGTTTCGACTATTGGCTGCTTCTTAGGTCTTACTTTTAAAAAACCTTGATTGCTATCTCATGCACGTTGGGTAACTACACCTAAATGAATCCTCAGGCTCCATGTTGGAAGTCCATTCCCATTGGACAACTTAACTACACTAACCATATTTGTCTTGAAAGTGTATGCACATCTTCATCTTCTTCATCTTCATGGCGGGTCCACTTTTCCACAACTGGGCTGGCTGGAGTAGCCGGCCGTTTACATCACGCAAAAAGGCCTAACCTGCTGGCAGGTTAGGCCTTTTTGCGTGATGTAAACGGCCGGCTACTCCAGCCAGCCCAGCTCCTTCCAGAAGGCAGCAAGAAGTCCTGGACTCCTACAGGCCTCGAGGAGCGACCTCGGCGTTCCGAGGATTTCCGCCCGTTGCGATGTCACCCCGGTGCAATGAAGCAGCACGTGGGTGGGTGTTTCTTCTGTTTCCATGCATCCTCTACATAGAGGACTGTTGGTGATACCTAGAAGGGTAAAGTGTTTGTTTAATGGAAAATGTCCGGTTAGAGTACCCACCACCATCCGCAGGTTACCTCTGTTGAGATTGAGCAGGTTTCGAGCTAGACGCGGGCCTGGTTTGTCTACCGCCTCTCTCGCCTGTCTGCAGTTTTGTAAATTGGCCCAATACTTACAATGATGGTTGTGGATGTTATCCCGCAGCCACCTTCCTAGCTGGTTAAAAGAGATAGGTACATACGGTTCGGGCCCCACCGGAATTGTAGCCGAACCTCTTTTCGCCAGTTCGTCCGCTGCGTCGTTTCCAAGCGAGTTACTGTGTCCTTTTATCCACTGGAGAGTGACCCTGTTTTTGCTTGCTATGGTCTCAAGTGCGTAGTGACATTGTTTTATTAGACTTGAGTTCACCTGTCGGTTTTTCAATGCGAGTAGTACAGCCGCGCTATCTGACAGTATACGAATTCCATGTTGTTCTATCTTTCTAGCGCTCACTGCCGCGGTTGCCTCTATTATGGCTATGCACTCTGCTTGAAAGATGGAGGCATGTGTGCCTAGTGCCATTGAGATGTTGATGTTCAGGTCAAAGGAGAAAACCCCTGCTCCTGTCCCGTTTTTGGTTTTTGACCCATCTGTGTAAATCCTGACCTCATGTAGACCGGATTTGTCAGCTGGCTCTTCCTGTGTGTTTATTAGGTATTGTTTCTCAAATATATGTACGCGTGGACATCTGTCATTCACAGCGTTTATGAGTGGTTGCTTTTCAATGTGTTCGTTAAGTGTATGCACAAGCATTAGTATAGTTCAACATCAAACGTAATCCATGGTGTAATTATTTTTTTCAATATGATACATTATTTATTTTATTTTTATTTATTATCTATTTGGAAAACCAGCTTCCATAAATCAGAACATAACTCATTCCATATTTAACTAAATTATGACCTATATTTTGGGTTATAAAAAGGGAAAAAATAATAATATGGATACTCCTGCTTTACCTCAACAATTTATTATATGGAAATCCCCCGAGCTAACTACTAGTAGGTACCATTTAAACAATAACATAGAGTTGCGTTCTTTTTTGTTACACCACATATAGTTCTTTTTTTTTTATTAAAAATTCCTGGCATGGATACTATTTCCTTAAGCCGAAGTATTTATTTATATATTTTCTTCAATTTTCTTCATTTATAGATCATTTGTTATTTTCTTCATATATTTATATTTTCTTGACCACTGTCAAAAAAAATTCTTTATATATTTATAGATATATTGAAATATACTTGGATTTGATAAAATCTCTGTGATATGGCGGGGAACAATATTCATCTTATCATTTATGTTAGCAGCTAATATTAATCTTTCCATACTAAATGACGAGCATTCTAAAATTATGTGATTCAGGTCTCCTTTCTTTTCATTACAGTTGTTACAAATACACATTCTGTTGCATATGTAATGTTTTTAAAAGTGATGGGACCAAGCAATGACCAAATCTCAATCTGTTTATTATTGTAGCGAAATCTCGATTCATAATCAGCGTAGCACCAAGGCAGGCTCTTTTTGAATACCATTGGCCGTTGCCCTCCAATGAAACTTTCCAATAATCTGACCATAGTATTTTTGTGTCATCTTTAACTTTATTATCTTCATCGCATTCTTCACCAGCTATTTCATCAACTACTACATTTCCAGTTATATCTGAATGGGTTTTAACCCAAACAAACACTTTTACAACTAGTTAATTAACAATATTTTTAATATTATATAATTATTTTTAAATGTGAATTCTGTATTTTGCAAAGATTTCAAGACACTGTTAGAGTCACTAAATAATAAATAATTTGTACGTGCACCTTGGTCTTTTATATATTGTAGTGCTTTATCTATTGCATAATGTTCTGCAGTAAAAATACTACTGTGTAACATTTTTTTAATTTAGTTTGAGAGTCGTAAAATTGAACTTTGAACTAATGCGCCTTTTTTTGAGCCTGTATAAATTTTTACATGGGCTTTTTTGTCAGAAATATACCCAGTACCCAGCGGAGGGGTTTTAATCCCACCTCGTCGTAGCCGATGGTATGTTTTGAGTATACTCAATAACCCATCTATAAACAGTTTCACAAATTGGTATAGTGAAACCGGGACCGACAGCTTAACGTGCTTTCCGAGGCACTTTAGTGGTGTTTTCAAACAAATGTACATAATTTTTTTAATTAAAAACTCATTGGTACACACCGGGATTCAAACCAGGTACCTAAACGTTTTTAAGTCAAAGGTCTAACCAACTCGGCCACCACGTATATAAAAAGGAATTTGTTACATTTATATAAGCCAAAACACTGTAATCGAAATGACTGTAATACTTTTATATAGCATACTAAGAATGTTTGTGTGAGCGCCCCAGCAAGTCCCAGCTAAACATCTTAGTATATTCAAACACTTAATCGCATTACCCGATATGTACTCTATATGTTTTTTAAATTTCAGTTCATCATGTGCTAGTATCTACTGATATTGCTAAATTTTGAATATCTTCGTGAAATTTCATGAGTATAATTTTGTATTTTATATTATTTTTTAGAAATATGCCGACTCCATTATGTGAATTTATAGAAATTGAATGTAAAAATGAATAATTAGATATTTTAGGGATTGCTTTACTCTCTTTCAACCAGGTCTCATTAAGATTAATTTGTTTAGAAGGACTTTTTTACTATTTAAGCTCTGAATATTATATTGTACTACACGTAAAAGTGTATCCATTATAATAAGTTGGATAAAAATACTTCCTTAATTCTAGTTCTTGTTACACTATCGTTGGAATGTGCTAACGTTAGAATATATTTAATTATAGGATTAACAATAATATCATTATTTACAACACTTTTTACATCATTACTTTTTTCCTTACTATCTAAATTTATTAAATCCTTTTGTGGTACTTGTGCTACTGTGCAGAGTAGAAATTTTCGAAGTGAATATTGTAGTCTTGGTTTTAGGTATCGGTACAGCCGGAAACTTTTTATTATTATTCGTAACAGCTGTTGCGAAAGTTTTTAATTTCATATCTTCTATTTTTTTAATCCTAACTGAGGCTCTACCATGGGTTTGCGCATTGTAGAAACGTAACGTATTCATTTACGTATACGTGAGCATCAACCAATAGGATCGCTTTATTCAATCCTGTTACCAAAAATAAAGCGATCCTATTGGTTGTTGCTCACGTATACGTAAATGAATACGTTACGTTTCTACAATGCGCAAACCCATGGTAGAGCCTCAGGACACTCTCGGCACCGCAATATAAGGCCCGCCACAGTTTATACATTTGATGACTTCCGATTGGCACTCCTTGTAAGAATGTTCAAGTGAACATGCCGAACACATTTGTTTATTTCTACAAATTTTAGCTGAATGGTTAAATTTCAAACACTTATAACATTGTAGTAATGGTCTATTATATGTATGAACATAATATCTCCATAAATTTATGAATACGTATTGTGGTAAAGTAGTCGACAAAAAAGTTACAGTTATAGTAGATAAAGCGTTAAGTTTACCGGTAGTGCGATCTTTCTTCATAAATCTTCTTACTGCAATAATCTCTAAGTCAGAGGACAATTGTTTGTAAACGTCTTCATTACTTACTTCTTTCGGTACAAATATAATTACGCCAATTGTTGTCACCTGATGTGCCGTTATATACGCTATACGGTTTATTAAAGATAACTGCAATTTTGGTTGCATTTACTCGTTGCATTCGAATAATACCTTTGACATTATCCGTAAAAAGTTTTGTTAAGAGTATGGGACTCCGATTGCCTATTTTTTCTTTCAACTTATGTTCAATATATACACAAAATTCACTATTTAATGATTGTTAAAAAAAGTCTTCTGTAGTTTGGTTTTATATACGGTTGGTACATACAATCACTATTATCAATAACTAAGGATTTGTCAATTTTTTGCTTTTTTCTGTCTTTACTATTTTCATTTTCACTGCCTCCACTATGTGGGCTCATTTTTGACTAATTATAAACTATTATTTACACCAAATATACAAAATAACACTACATGTACCACTATTTAAATATCAATTATAAATTTAAAAATAATTAAAATTAAATTTGACCGCCTGTTTCACTTCCCGCCAAAAAAGTCGAGTATAATTCTGACGTCATCATTGTTACCCATGGTTGAATAGGATAGAGAAACCCATAAACCCTTGACGTCGATTTACGATACCCTGTATAAAATGTTGAAAAAGTAAAAAAGTATTGTCAGAATTTCCTTTTTCTTCGCTACAAATTCTCCCGGAAGGGCCAACACACTATCAACCACCGTTTTCAAGAAATAAAATAGGAAAAACTCTGTAACCTGAACATGACCGTGTGTAAACACATCCACTATCACGATATTGTTTTGGTTTGGAGTTAAAGGCACATTCTGAGCAGTTTCATCAGACTGTCGTTTGATACGTGGAGTTATTGTTTTGAATTACAACTTATTTAACCAACTCTTTCGCCCTTAAAACTATCTTTCTATAATCTTTGTCTGAAAAAGCGCCCCTTTATTTCGCTCTTGGCAGTCGCCTAATCGCACCATATGCTAACCCCGCTATTGATTATAATTTATAAACTAATCACAGCAGAACTTCCTGTATGTATATCGAAATATAATATACCCTATTTTACCCACAGAGCTAGGTACACATAGTTTATGGCACTGTGTGTACCAGAAGTAACTATACTATACATGTTATATGCCTGTGGACATTGTACAGAAACACATACTAATATTGTTTTGCTATGAATGGGAATCGAACCCACGACATCTTATATTTCCTCTTGGGAAACGACTCCAAAGACGCCACTACGGGGTTTTGTATTGGTTGTCCCTAGTTATGAGTGACACTAGGTCTGAGTAACACCAAGTAAATTCGCATGTTGTGCTCCCATAAAAAATGTGTCTTCTGCAATCTGAAACATTGTACGTTATACTGAAAGAGGATAACGTAGCGGCGGTTTGCAGGGATAGTGACTCGTTGCACAGAGGTAAAGCCCTTGCTGTCTGTGGCCACGTACGCGTGCGGCGCGTGCGGAGCGGAGACGTACCAGCCGGTGCGCTCGCTCACGTTCGCGCCGCCCGCGGGGTGCGCCGCCGCCGCTTGCCGCACCAACCGCTCCGCCGGGCCCCTGCATCTGCAGACCAGAGGCTCCAGATTCCAGAAGTTCCAGGAGATTAAGATTCAGGAGCATGTAAGTATGCACACTAATTAAATTGGACAAAGTGTTAGTTGCAAGGTATGATAATATAGATGAAGTTAGTTGCCTCGGCGGGCGGCAACTTAAATACCAGTGTAAAATATTGAAAGAGGCAGCTTATTTTTGATAAATTTTTCAAGCTGATTTCCAATTTTTTTACAATTACTTGTAGAATCATACAATAGGTTTAAGTGGGAAAAAGGTCCCTATAACTTGGTTAGGCCGTGGTGAATTGACGATAAGCAGCGAGTATATTAAAATATACTCGTAATTAAATTTGTCGTCACCCATTTCGTAATCGCATTATTTAGCCGGCATAGTGGGAGCTATCAATTTTGTTTAAGAACATTCAGCATAGGTCCAGAATCGCTATACCGCTAATACATTTGTATAAGCAATGAAAATATGTGTGTTTCCAGTCAGAGCAGGTTCCGGTGGGGCACATCCCCCGGCAGCTGTCGGTGTACTGCCGCGGGGAGACGGTGCGGCGCGCGGCCCCCGGCGACCACGTGGCGGTGACCGGCGTGTTCCTGCCGCTCACCAGCGACGGCTTCCGACAAGTGCTGCAGGGCCTGCTCTCCGACACCTTCCTGGAGGCTCATGTAACTATCTCACACAGTGGGGCAAAGTTTTTTTTTGTTCATAACACTATATTGCATCCTAGTTATTTTTTCCTGACTATTTAAAAATTTTTTTACACCTTACTGCATTTGTTGTAACTGCAATTCTAACTTAACGGTTAATAATGGGCTTCTTCAAGGTGGTGCAAAGTGTAGACCAAAGTGAAGAAGGTGATGTGGAAGCCCTAACTGAGGAAGAACTATCAGAGCTGGCAGAAGAGGATTTGTATGGACGGATGGCTCGGAGCTTGGCCCCAGAGATCTACGGACACGAAGATGTCAAGAAGGCACTCTTGTTAATGCTCGTGGGAGGAGTGGATAGGTATGGATAGTCATTTTTTTTTTATTACACTAAAATGTTTTATAAAGGCAAGCTTAATGCCTTAACCTTTAGTAGAGTAAAAATTGTAATATTGCATGCACAGAGATAAGAGAATAATAAAGAAAGCTATATTCATAAACTATGTAGGGGAAGTTGCATGAAATACTAATTCTATAACACAACTTTAATTACGAATTGAAGTAAAAATACAACAATGCCTGCTCTCTCAGCTTGGACTTGAGACAATTAATATTAATGTGAGTTTGATCTTTCGTCCGGTGTTGCTAGCTTCAACAACTACATAGTAGCATACATATCTTCACCGGTGCCTTACGGCGCCCGAGACCGCCTAGACGGCCTCAGTGTACCCAGCGGAGGGGTTTTCAATCCCACCTCGTCGCAGCCGATGTTATGAGTCTACACCGAACAAGTGGCTAGCTCGTCCCGATGTTTTGAATAGACTCAATAACCCATCATAATACATAAATAACATGCAGTTGTAGGACACCATCTAAACTTATTAAAACTATTTTATTATTCACAAAAATATATACAATCCAATGTACATGTAAGATGTACTAAATGTGTATAATAGGAGGTAAGGAGGTGCCCTAAGGCCTACAATCGCCTTTCCAAACATGAGAACAAAAGATGGGTGCACTCCATAAAAACTAAAATAAAAAGTGAAAACAATTGTTATAACCAATCAATGCCCAAAGAGTGACGATTTGTTTAACATTTCGTTCGATAGGTGATTTTAGGCTTTAGGCCACTTCCATATATTATTCTTGAATTCCAAAGATTATTTATATTTTATTAAGTTGTGTGCTCATATTAACACCAATTTTTTACACTAGACGGCCAAACGGGATGAAGATTCGAGGAAATATCAACATTTGTCTAATGGGTGATCCAGGCGTGGCCAAATCACAGCTCCTTAACTACATGACTCGGCTCGCACCCAGGAGTCAGTACACCACGGGCAGGGGATCCTCAGGCGTGGGGCTTACTGCTGCCGTCATGAAGGTATACCATCATCACCAGACCAGTAAATGTCTCGGCCCGTAACCAGGAGTCAGTACACACCATGGGCAGGGGATCTTCGGGCGTAGGGCTTACTATTGCCGTCATGAAGGTATACTATCATCACCAGACCAGTAACTGTCGCGGCCGAAACCCAGGAGTCAGTACACCACGGGCAGGGGATCTTCGGGCGTGGGGCTTACTGTTGCCGTCATGAAGGTATACTATCATCACCAGACCAGTAACTGTCGCGGCCGAAACCCAGGAGTCAGTACACCACGGGCAGGGGATCTTCGGGCGTGGGGCTTACTGTTGCCGTCATGAAGGTATACTATCATCACCAGACCAGTAACTGTCGCGGCCGAAACCCAGGAGTCAGTACACCACGGGCAGGGGATCTTCGGGCGTGGGGCTTACTGTTGCCGTCATGAAGGTATACTATCATCACCAGACCAGTACATGTCGCGGCCCGAACCCAGAAGTCGGTACACCACGGGCAGGGGTTCCTCAGGCGTGGGGCTTACTGCTGCCGTCATGAAGGTATACTATCATCACCAGACCAGTAAATGTCTCGGCCCGTAACCAGGAGTCAGTACACACCATGGGCAGGGGATCTTCGGGCGTAGGGCTTACTATTGCCGTCATGAAGGTATACTATCATCACCAGACCAGTAACTGTCGCGGCCGAAACCCAGGAGTCAGTACACCACGGGCAGGGGATCTTCGGGCGTGGGGCTTACTGTTGCCGTCATGAAGGTATACTATCATCACCAGACCAGTACATGTCGCGGCCCGAACCCAGAAGTCGGTACACCACGGGCAGGGGTTCCTCAGGCGTGGGGCTTACTGCTGCCGTCATGAAGGTATACTATCATCACCAGACTAGTAAATGTCGCGGCCCGAGCCCAGGAGTCAGACCACCACGGACAGGGGATTCTCGGGCGTGGGGCTTACTGCTGCTGTCATGAAGGTATACCATCATCATCAGACCAGTACATGTCGCGGCCCGCACCCAGGAGTAATTATATTCCAAAACCAAGCATCCTCTATTTTTATACTGTGCAAAAGTTTATTGTTATCATGTTAGAGAATGTGAAAATAACTCTAGTGATGTGCGCAGGATCCGTTCACCGGGGAGATGATGCTGGAAGGAGGCGCCCTTGTTTTGGCCGACCAGGGCATCTGCTGCATTGACGAGTTCGACAAGATGGCCGACGCTGACCGCACCGCCATACACGAGGTCATGGAACAGCAAACTATTAGTATCGCCAAGGTAATCTAAAAAACTTAAAATGGTTTAAAATAAGCATCACTCGTTATATCTAATAATATTTTATCTAACTACCTGCACATTTCAGACAACTAGTTGGCGCCGCAGCAGCGCCATCTTTGTGGTGCCGCCTGCAACGCAGTCATCTGCGGCTATATTCACTCTTATAGGAGATACGTCTCAGCTTGCATACATTAAAACCTCTATTTTATTAATAATATACGTGGTGGCCGAGTTGGTTAGACCTTGGACTTAAAAACACTTAGGTCCCTGGTTCGAATCCCGGTATGTACCAATGAGTTTTTAATTTAAAAATTTATGTACATTTGTTTGACAACACCACTATAGTGCCTCGGAGAGCACGTTAAGCTGTCGGTCCCGGTTTCACTATACCAACTTGTGAAACTGTTTATAGATGGGTTATTGAGTCTATTCAAAAACATCGCGACGAGCTAGCCACTTGTTCGGTGTAGACTCATACCATCGGCTGCGACGAGGTGGGATTAAAACCCCTCCGCTGGGTACCCTGGGGCCGTCTAGGCGGTCTCGGGCGCCGTAAGGCACCCGTAATGATATATAATATATAAAACATGTAAAGAAGTCAAATATACAGTTTTTGTAAGAATCTACTTTGATTTATGTTCCGCTGGAACACACCTGAATATTATTGATTATATTTTGTTTTATTGTCATCTTTGCAATTTAACAAAAAACTTATGTAAAAGAATATGATTGGATTTTAATTCTTTATTATATGTATATGGATGTTGGTGTATATTTCAGGCAGGGATAATGACGTGTCTGAACGCGCGCGTATCTATCCTGGCAGCGGCCAACCCCGCGTACGGGCGCTACAACCCCAAGCGGACCATCGAGCAGAACATACAGCTGCCCGCCGCACTACTGTCCCGGTTCGACCTGCTGTGGCTCATCCAGGACAAACCCAACCGGTGAGGCTCTCCTACTCATTCTGTCACCACACATTCTCTCACGAAATTATTTCACTACCATCACATATTATCACTCTGTTACAACACCATTTCACTACCATCACTTATTCTAACTCTGTTACAACACCATTTCACTACCATCACATATTCTTACTCTGGTAAAACACCATTTCACTACTATCACTTATTCTAACTTTGTTACAACACCATTTCACTACCATCACATATTCTCACTCTGGTAAAACACCATTTCACTACCATCACATATTCTCACTCTGTTACAACACCATTTCACTACCATTACATATTCTCACTCTGTTACAACACCATTTCACTACCATTACATATTCTCACTCTGGTAAAACACCATTTCACTACCATCACATATTCTCACCCTGCTACAACACAATTTCACTACCATCACATATTCCCACTCTGTTACAACAGCATTTCACTACCATCACATATTCTCACCCTGGTACAACACCATTTCACTACCATCACATATTCTCACCCTGCTACAACACAATTTCACTACCATCACATATTCCCACTCTGTTACAACAGCATTTCACTACCATCACATATTCTCACCCTGGTACAACACCATTTCACTACCATCACATATTCTCACCCTGCTACAACACAATTTCACTACCATCACATATTCCCACTCTGTTACAACAGCATTTCACTACCATCACATATTCTCACCCTGGTACAACACCATTTCACTACCATCACATATTCTCACGTATTAATAGGTGCGAGTGGACAGTTTTTCGTAATTATATTTTATTATTAGTAATTTTGTATGAGACCCATATCTAGTTGTTATGTTGATCAAAGCTTAAGTTTGATTATTAGTTTTTATTTTTTATTTTAAGAATATTAACAATAAATGTAACATATTAAAAAATGAGTGTATATTCTCTCAATTAATAATATTTGTGTGTGTCAGCGAGAAGGACCTGGAGCTGGCGAAGCACATCGCGTACGTCCACCAGCACGGCGCGCAGCCGACGCGGGCGGGGGCGCCGCGCGCGCTCCCCCCGCGCCTGCTGCGCCGCTACCTGGCGCTCACCCGCCGCAAGCGCCCCGCCGTGCCCGCCGCGCTCGCCGGACACATCGTCGGTCAGTACCCGCACGCGCCAGCACCAGCTTGGGGGGCGCCGCACTGTGATCATTTTTCATAATTTAGAGAGACATAAAGAGGAAAATAGAAAGATGCGTAGCATTACCTAATGAGTTTCCAGGTATTGACATTGACTCAAACTCTGGTATCTGTAATTGACTTAAATGGGTTTTATATATTTTTGTTTCTTTTGTTTAAGATTTACCCTTTTTTATTTCTCCATGGGTACATATGTTAGTTTTGTCAAATGGTTATGTCTATCGTTTTAATTAATAAAATAATAATAAATAAATACCATCACGGGTGCCTATTTGGCTCCCGAGAACCGTTTAAAGGCCCTTCTCAGGGTACCCAGCAGAGGGATTAACCCGTCCTCATTTCGCTGTTGGTATTTGGAGGCAACACCTAACAAGTGGCGAGCTTGTTGCGGTGTTTATGATGAAATAGCCTCGTTGTATAAAGCGGTCACCCATCCCAGGCCGGCCTTGTTGTCATCTGCTTAACCTTGTTATCAGTTGCGCAGTGACATAACCACTAGGCTGGGGCCGCTTTTTAATGTTATTTGTATAATTTGCATGAATACATTAAGTCTTTCTGTACTTATATTGGTAAATATTTGTTTAAATGACTGTCTGTACTACAATATAACAAAATAAAATAAGGGTTTGCTTACCAAACCCGTTGCACCTCAGAAGTCAATATAAAGCGCTAACCTATTGAAATCAAAATAAGCATTACCCCTATCAAACTTTACTAAATGAGGTAATCAAATGCTTTTGAAAGTGTAACCCAATTAATGGGTCATGTTATTAAGGGGTTTGATATTACTTTATAATATAATAAGAGTCATGTTAGCTTAAATATATATATTTTTATCAGCGAAATATTCAATGTTAGTCAACTGCAATAACCTCAACCTTTTTTGTCTCCCTCGCTCCCGTTGTTTAAGAGTAAGTCTTACAGGCTAACCTGCGACAGCCTCCGTGACTAGTGATTGCGTCTTGGGCGTTGTATCCGGAGGTCGTGGGTTCGATTCCCACCCATGGCAACAAAATATTAGTACGCTTTTTTTGTACAGTTTGTCATGGTCTGGGTGTTTATAAAATATAATATATATTATATAGTTGCCTCTGGTACACATAGTACAAGCCTAGAGCTTAGTTTGTGACCAGGGCAAAAAAAATACATAGGGGTTTCCCTTTCAAAAGGTTTACATAAATGGGTAGGATAGCAGTTGATTGGTAAAGCAAGTTCACGGGGTAATTCGTCGTAAGGGTCCCAGATTATGGTACATGATGTGAATATTGTTGTGTTTATTGTACAAAAGCTGAATTGTATTGTACATCGGCGAGCTTACCTTCTTGTGTGTGTGCAGCGGCGTACGTGGAGCTGCGGCGCGAGGCTCGCAACGCGCGGGACGTGTCGTTCACGTCGCCGCGCAACCTGCTCGCCGTGCTGCGCCTCTCCACCGCGCTCGCCCGTCTGCGGTACCCACACACACACACACACACACCCCACTCGAATACACAACTCACACGTAATTATTTAGAGACTTTATTGCACTATAAACAAAAGTTACGTATGCACAAACACATTACGATGCAATTGAAGTTAATTTAAGTGGGTTAGGCCCTCTTACCATGTTGTGTAAATGCTGTGTCAACCAGTAGCGCGCGGTTTCAGACACGCTGTAGGCAAATTCTTTGTGAAATTGCCTACAGTCAATGAATGTGGATTTGAATAGCTATATTTTAAATATGACTTTTATTCAATATCATTTTACATCATCACCCAATCTAATTTGTATATATATTTTTATGTTTTTTGCTTGTTTAATCACATTATTTATATTCACATGCTATATTTGTTTTGTTATTTTATGAAAATCTCTTATTGCTTTTATGTATATATTTAGCTACAAGTGTTGGATCTGACTTCCGTTCAAAATCCTACTTTAGGTTTTGTATAGTTATTGATTGTTATAGTTATGAGGTAGTTGAGTGAGTGTTGTTCCGCAGGCTGTCGGATGTGGTGGAGAAGGACGACGTGACGGAGGCCATCCGCCTGGTGGACATGTCCAAGCAGTCTCTGCAGAACACCGACGACCACGTCCACAGGTACACATATACATGCATACCCACACCCCCCCCCCCCCCCCACACACACACACCGATCGACCTGTTAATTAAACAAAATTTTAACTGACACACAAAGTTTACCTCCCCATATTCCCTCGTGCTACGTTAACTATTTATTTAATTTGTACCTTAACTGGTTTCAGAGGTTGGTCTAGACAGACACATTAAGCGGGGTTCAGTAAGGGGGATATTTAATTACCTAATATAGTATAGCTAGGTATTTATAAGTTTTGTTTACAAGGTCACCATTAGCGCTTTGCGATCTGTGGGCCTATCGGTTAACTGCAATGGTAATTGTAATGGGGTTCATTTTGACATTTGAAGTCCATTAATGAATATCAAAACATCAATTCGTATCGCAGAACGCAATGGGAATGGTAATCCACTATCATTGTAAATGAATCCTATTGAACATATGAAATATGATAGTTCATACAGATTAGAGCGATCGCGTAACCTTATTAACAGTTGAGAGATATAAACGTCAATTGAAGCGGGTTACTCTCGTCCAGTCCGCATCAATATCATATTTGTTTTATAAACCAGATACAAAATAATAAAGACAAAATGTGTAATAAAAGCAGAACAAGGTGACATTTAATGATATATATATATATAATAATCCAGAATCCTATTTTGGATTCGAGAATAATATATTGTTTAAAAGCCAACCAACTTTTTTCTATTTTATAAATTTGCATAAGTTTTGTATCGCTTATTTTATTGAATAAATATATTTTCTATTCTATTCTAATATATTTTTTGCCACGGGTGACATTCTCGTTGCATAAAGCGTTATATGAAAAGTGTAAGTGTTGTAAGTGTACAAGCACATGAGTAAGGATTGTTATAGAAGTGTGGTTGGTTGTGGTATGACAGCGGTGTAACAATGTTGCAGGGGCGTGAGCGCCATGGACCGCATCTTCGCGGTGGTGCGCGACCTCGCCGGCGCCGAGAAGACGGTGCGCGTGCCCGACATGCTCGAGCGCTGCGTCGACAAGGGGTTCAAGCCCGACCAGGTACACACACACACACTCAACACACACACACACACCACACACACACACAAATACACACACAAAAACATAATTTGTATTACTACGTTAGGAGCGATAGGGTGTTTCCACTTCGGCGTGGTCGTGTGGTATTCTGACTCTACACCAAACAAGTAGAATGTCGGTATGTACGTAACAATATAGTGAAACAGGACCGGCAGCTTAACTGCTCCCCGAGGGACTATGGCTGTTGAAAAATAAATGTATTTTTTATATATTTCAAACTCATTAGTAGTTACGCACCAGGGATTGGACTTGTGAACTTGTTTGTATTATATTGCGACGATATAAAATAACAATTTGTGTGACATTTTTATAAGTAGAATATAATAATAATAATATCATGAAGGACATTACACACATATTATTCTGGTCACACACTAAGCGTAATATGTGTACCAGCAACAACGGTATAAACATGTTATAGTTTATAAAATTAGAACACACCACAAACCACAGTAAAACGTATTTGTTTGTTGCCATGTTTGGGAATCGAACCTGTGGCGTTATATATGATATAACACTTTGTATCAGAGTATTGAGGGCTGTTTCAAAATTCACAAACGTGTGCGATCTCTCTGGAAAAGGAAGAGAATGTAATTTGTGTGTATTCCGGTTGCAGGTGGACGCGTGCATCGAGCAGTACGAGAACCTCAACGTGTGGCAACTCAACCAGCTGCGCACCAAGCTCACCTTCGTGTGACATCCCCCCACCCCCAGCGGTGCCCCCCACCCCCAGCGCTGCCCCCCCACCCCCCATCAAGTCTCGCTCTACTGCATCCAACTGTGGACGGTGGAACTGGTCTAACGTAATGTCGTTTGCAAACCTTTTCCAAACGGGGCGGTACACAGGCGAATGTATTCTCTAATCCCGTACCTGCACATATATTCGCGAATACCGACCGACACTTGTGGGTTCGCGTATTCTTGACGACGTAGCTCCCTTACATTTGCAGAATACGTTCGTTGCGCCTCTTCTGTTACTTCAACCAATCCACGCTCAATGTTACACGATACAATTTGTTTGGACTTCGTTTGGAAAGACATTTTAGGCCCTAGCGCGGATCCGCCTTCATGACCTAATGTTAGACAATAATGTAGTTAAGCTATTTTTAAACTTAAACTTGTTATTATGCAGTAGATTATTATTGTAAAACGATTTATCTTTATATATTTTTTTAATATTGAATTGAATAACAGTTGAATTCTATATAACTAACTGGATGTATTAAATATACTCAACTAGCTACTTCCTTTAGCGCCCGAAGTTCATTAAACGGCGCATACTGACGGTCGGGCTGCTCACAACTACTCGAAAACAAATATTTGAACGATACATAAATAAAAGTGGACCAACAATTAATTATAGCATTTCATTTATAGGTGACCGATTTTTTAAATGAACACTTTATGGCGAGATTAAGGTCTGTTAAATGAACACTTTATGGCGAGATTAAGGTCTGTTAAATGAACACTTTATGGCGAGATTAAGGTCTGTTAAAATGAACTGTTGCAGCGACGCGTCGCCCCAACCAATGTATGTGTGCATAACAAATCATTATAGAGCTGTGGTGTTCAATTAATAACAATATCTGAACGGTGAAATTTAAATAGTAAACAAGTGTATAATACCTTTAAAAAAATTAAAATAAGTACCCACCCAATTAATGTTAGAATTTCGCGTATTAAAAAAAAATACGCTTAATATATTTTTTTTCCAGACATGGAAAGGCAAATATTTTTCGCAGACAAGGAAAGGCAAATATTTTTCCCAGACATGGAAAGGCAAATATTTTTCGCAGACAAGGAAAGGCAAATATTTTTCCCAGACATGGAAAGGCAAATATTTTTCGCAGACAAGGAAAGGCAAATATTTTTCCCCAGACATGGAAAGGCAAATATTTTTCGCAGACAAAAGGCAAATATTTTTCCCAGACATGGAAAGGCAAATATTTCTCAACAACAAAGGCAAATATCTGGCAACCTTTTTGACAATAAATATTTGATGTTTTTATGTTTACTTTTATAGCATTTGACGTTTAGTTAGCCTCATTAGTGTTAAGGATAAGTGATTAAATGGATCTTGCAAATGTCCAAAGTGTGTTGTTGTGGCGACTAGTATGTAATAAGTGTGTGTGGCTCCATGCCTGTTGTAATGCTTGGCGCGTTACTTGCAGCATTATTCTATGTATGTTGTACAGTAGCTGTAGGGAAATATAACATAAGTTACCTCGTTTTCCTGTGAGTTTAATAGAGAAACAATACAGGGTGAATTTTTCAAGTGTGCCTTAAGGGCAAAATCACAAACTTCAAGGAATAGCGAAAAATGCTCAAAGAAATGAATTATCTCGGGCCGATTTTAATAAAAACTGCATCATTAGATTTTTGAAATAAATATTCTCCTAGCCGGGAATCGAACCGGTTGATTTAAATAAAATAAAACTCACCTGTATTACTGCACCAGCTGATAGTATCAATTTGCTATTAATCATTGACGTTTTTCTTTATATTAGGCATTTTTTTGATTGATTGAGTCTTGTTATTTTGGAAACGGGGGCGAAATAACGTTAATAATCCCGAACTAGTTGTTTAAGTGTTTATATTGATCCTTTTCTATTTTTAATGACGTGCATGCCATTAGATATATAAACGCATTGATATGTTTAAGTTTCGGAATAACTCCATGGTCTGAATAAGCCAATGTATCATCTTAGCTTAAGTGCGCAGGAAATTGATTCGTTAACGCGAATGTCAAAAAACATGAAAATGTGGTTTTTAGTTATAATAAAGTTTTTTTGAAAACAATATATAAGAAAGAAAAATCTTATTTGATCCTACTAATTTATAAATAAGTTACATAATTTATTTATAAAAAATATATATTCATTAACCATCAATCAAAAATAAATATAACTTATTAAATCTACTTTGGTTGTGTTTTCAAAAGTTAATAGATGTTTTATAACGAGACTATCTAATTAGTTCCCACGTTCATTTATTTTTAAACTATCAATAAACATTTGGCCGTCCGGTTGCGAATCCATTTTCTGGCTTCTAACGTGGAACATGTCCCTACACACGAATGTGTCCGCCGTGTGGCAGGCACGTGGGGTGCGACGTCGCTTGGACACTTGTAATTAACTACTTTTAAATAAACCTTATTTGTTTACATGCATTTCTTTTATTGCGGCACGACATCTGTCTGATGGTAAGCACCTCTACCAAGTCCACCAATATGGGTCAATCAATGCTTTGTTATTTAACATTATTGATCGCTTCCACTTTGGCTAAATGATGCTGTTACGAAAAGGGCGGTGTCAAGGACAAATTTGCATTACAAGTATTACTATATCCCTGCCGCGTTATCATCAAATAAACCAGTTTTGTAACCGCACCCTGTAAGAAGAGTAACACCGACAAGAAATGTATGCAGTAGTCTCCCACCACGGGGTCCCTGGCCTGGGGTGGTCATACACCCCTAGCATACGCCGAACATGAAAGCGAAACAAAATCTAATTGGGTAAGTCTCGTTTGTATGAAAATGTATTAGTTTTATTAATTTACTAGTTGTTGCTGCGTGTAATACGTTTAGGCAAACATAGTATTCGCTGTATAGTTGTAGGTACAAGGGTGGCGAAATATATTAACAATACTTAGCACTCCCTGCCAATGCCTGGATGGTTGCAAGTACGATATAGTATATATATCATCACGGAGACTGCCTAGACAGCCTCGGGTACACAGCGGTTATACGTACGACACGGACTTACAATTAAAATAGCGAATAATATATATAAAACCAGTTTTTATAATCTTACGATCTTCACTTATAGGAACATGTTTAGTACTTATAGCTCGACTAAGTACCAATGTATATCTGTGCTCCCTGCAGGTATCATACTAATTACCTTGTTTAACTATCACCACATAAAACCCTATGTAAATCGCCAATGGTTAAAATGTTACATTTTTTTCTATAGCCTAACTGAAAATGAGTTAATCTGGCTTGTTTAAAAGAAAATAAATCATTGAATATTATATTTTAATAAATTATATATAAAAAGTATATAAATTTAATGTCAAAGGTACGTGTATAAATTTTATGGCATGGCTACTTATTTGATTTTTTATGCATAATTATGTATTTGAATTTTATTGTATATTAGGTAAAATAAAATTTTTAAGCATCCATTTATATATATTACCTAATAAGAAACACATCTAACACACTATTTATTTCAGATAATTTTATTGTATAGCTACGTATATTAATTTTGTGCATAATGTATTTGAATTCTATGGCATGGTTACGCATACGAAGTTTATGGGATAACCACGTATTTGAAATTTATGGCATGGCGATGTAGGTATATGAATTTTATGGCATATCTACTTACTTGATTTTTATGCATTACTACCTACGTATATGAATTTTGTGGAATAACTACGTATATTATTTTTAATTAGTTATGGTTGCGTATATTATTATGAATATTATGCCATGGCTACGTATATTAATTTTATGGAATAACTACGTATATTAATTTATGGTATAGTTACGTATATGAATTTTATGGCATAGCTACTTACTGATTTTTATTTTTATGCGTAACTACGTATTTAAGTTTTATTGCATAGCTACTTATATGAATTAATGCGTAACTACCTAAGTATATGAATTTTATGGAATAACTACGTATATTAATTTATAAGTTATGGTTGCGTATATTATTATGAATATTATGCCATGGCTACGTATATTAATTTTATAGAATAACAACGTATATTAATTTATGGTATAGTTACGTATATTAATTTTATGCATGACTTCGTATATTAATTTTAAAATGTAGCTACGTAGGTATATGAATTTTATGTCATAGCAACGTATATAAATTTTATGCATTATGTATTTCTAAATTTATGGTATGGCTACGTGTGTATATGAATTTTATGGCCTAGCTACGATTATGAATTTTGTGCATAATGTATTTGAATTTTATGGCATGCTTACGCATATGAGTTTTATGGCGTAACTACGCATATGTATTTTATGGATAACTATGTATTTGAAATTTATAGCATGGCTTCACAGGTATATAAATTTTATAGCATAACTACGTATAATATTTGTGCATAATGTATGTAATGTTGAATTTTATGGTATGGTTACGCATATGAAGTTTATGGATAACCACGTCCTTGAAATTTCACTACCAATTAAATTCCTAGGACTTCATGTCCTACCGGGAAGCCCATCAACACACCCATCGACGCGTCGATCAATAGAAATCGAAGCTCAAATGAATGGGATTTGACATTTCTCTTCGATCGAGTACTTTTAAATACATTTTTATCAATAGACGCGTCGATCGTTATGTCGATGTAGCTTTCCCTGTATAACAATTTTAAAGGAAGCCTTGAACTCCGGACTTCCGGAACTGAATAGCTTAATATCGAAACCCAATACCGGAATTAAAAAATGGTCCGATATTTAAGCCGTAATGGCGACGTAAGTATATAAATTTTATGTCATAGCTACTTACTTGATTTTTATGCGTAACTACGTATTTAAGTTTTATTGCATAGCTACTTATATATTTTTTATGCATAACTACCTACGTATATGAATTTTATGGAATGACTACGTATATTAATTTTAATGTATTAGTTATGGTTACATATATTATTATAAATTTTATCGCATAACTACGTATATAAATTTTGTGCATAATATATTTGAATTGTATGGCATGTTTACGCATATGAGTTTTATGGCATAACTACGCATATGTATTTTATGGATAACTACGTATTTGAAATTTATGGAATGGCTGCGTAGGTATATACATTTTATGGCATAGGTACGTATTTTGTGCATAATGTATTTTAATTTTATGGCATAGCTACGCATATGAATTTTGTACATAATGTATTTGAATTTTATGGTATAACTACGCATATGAAGTTTATGGATAACTACGTATATAAAATTTATGGCATGGCTACGTAGGTTGATGAATTTTATGATATAGCTACTTACTTGATTTTTATGCATAACTACGTATGTGCGAGAAGCCGGGAAACAAAACTCGTCCAGGCTTCTCACACGGGTACGATTGGCACCGCGAAAAGTTAATTGCTAAACTTAAAATCTAGACTTACCTTAAGGCTTTTGTGGTGCTTCAGCGTCGAGATCCCTGGGTACCCAAGGGATGCAATAACTTTGTTATGTTGAACCAAAAGCACTAAGCCACGTAAAATACGGCGTTGAAACCATGTAATATTAACAACACACAACGCGGCAAATCTGAATCACTTGTAGGCGCCTAATAACGGCGAACAAACACTACATATGTAAATGGGATTTCTAATAGGCCGCCCAAAACTCATTGGCTGAGCAAGAACACTATTCCAAGTTAGAAAACAAAACAATTACTTGTTCACAATTATTATGCAATTTTACAAAAGCATTTTCACTATTTATTCTAGACTTTTTCTTAACTGACTGTCAAAAGGTGATGACCACAGATTAGCGTCCAGACTATTTATCAAAATCGAACAACGTATTTTAGTTTTATTGTATATCTAGATACATATGATTTTTATGCAAAACTACTTACGTATATGAATTTTGTGCCATGGCTATGTACAAATTTTATGGAATAACTAGGTATATTAATTTTAATACATTAGTTTTGGTTAAGTATGTTATTATAAATTTTATGGCCTAGCTACGTATATGAATTTTGTGCATAATGTATTTGAATTTGATGGCATGTTTACTCATGAATTTTATGGATAGCTACGTATTTGAAATTTATAGCATGGCTGCGTAGGTATATGCATTTTATGGCATAGCTACGTATATTAATTTTGTGCCTAATGTACTTGAATTTTGCCACGGCTACAATATACGTAGCCATGGCATAAAATTCATAATAATATCTGTAACCATAACTAATACATTAAAATTAATATATGTAGTTATTCTATTTTTAATTTTATGGCATAACTACGTATATGAATTTTGTGCATAATATATTTGAATTTTATGGCATGGTTACGCATATGAGTTTTATGGCATAACTACGCATATGAAATTTATGACATTGTTACCTATATGAATTTTATGGATAGCTACGTATTTGAAATTTATAGCATGGCTGCGTAGGTATATGCATTTTATGGCATAGCTACGTATATTAATTTTGTGCCTAATGTACTTGAATTTTGCCACGGCTACAATATACGTAGCCATGGCATAAAATTCATAATAATATCTGTAACCATAACTAATACATTAAAATTAATATATGTAGTTATTCTATTTTTAATTTTATGGCATAACTACGTATATGAATTTTGTGCATAATATATTTGAATTTTATGGCATGGTTACGCATATGAGTTTTATGGCATAACTACGCATATGAAATTTATGACATTGTTACCTATATGAATTTTATGGCACAACTACGAATATGAATTTTATGGCATTGATACCCATATGAATTTTATGGCACAACTACGCTTATGAATTTTATGGCATTGATACCCATATGAATTTTATGGCACAACTACGCATATGAATTTTATGGCATTGATACGTATATAACTTTGTGTAATAGCTATAACACAAAGTTACACTTACACTTATATACATTTGACAGGTAAATATAACGTGCTACGAGTAGTATATTCTGAGGTACTTATTAATAACTTGAACTAATAAATCGCTGCAACTCGAAATTCAAAGGACGTGCAACATTAATTATGCAAGTGTTATAATATGAAAAGAAAGCACGCGGAGCGGCGCCGGCTGCGAGTCTAAACTAAATATATAAAGAAATCTTTAAGGGAATCTAATATTAATACGCACATACATTGCTTCACTGACAACTAAGAAATAGTGCTATTTTCCTGCAATAGAGAGCAATGTATAGTAAAAGGTTTCGATTAGATATGAGCTTAAAAATGACGTAGAGTTAGGAGTGGGTAGAGAGACTCGGAAGCTTTATAAAAAACATATAATTCCTACAACAAGGTGACTGAAACGCCGGACGCACTTACAATTATACATATCTGCTACAGTTTTTAGGTCCTGGGATCTAACTCCGATGGGTACCAATATGTTATTATAAATATTACTTTTACACCATCGTTACTATATCTAATAAAAAAGCGACCCCAGCCTAGTGGTTAAGTCACTGCGCAACTGATAACAAGGTTAAGCAGGTGACAACAGGGCCGGCCTGGGATGGGTGACCGCTTTATACAATGAGGCTATTTCATCATAAACACCGCAACAAGCTCGCCACTTGTTAGGTGTTGCCTCCGAATACCATCGGTGAAATGAGGATGGGTTAATCCCTCCACTGGGACCCTGAGGCCGACGGTTCTCGGGAGCCAAATAGGCACCCGTGATGATGGTTACTATATCTCGAAGGGCAACGCTAAACTTTCGGTCCCAGTTACATAAACTTGTAAACTGTTTGAATATTGGTTACATTGAGATGGCAAATACAATGCATTGGTATTGGTCAGCTTGTTTGGATGGGCGGTCTGGGCGCTGTAAAAAAGTTTTCAAAATACAAAAAAGCTGTATTAAAAAAAACAACAAGAAGGTGAATATGTGCGCTAAATAAAGCTGGCATTTAGCTTTGTAGCGCGAGACGTATCTAGCGCGGCGGTAGCGCTGTGGCACAGCTATGCGCCGGCGCGGGCGGGCAGGTCCCGGCGCATTCCTGGCTGACTCACTCCGACTGGTTGCCCTTGGCGAGGATTACCCGGATTAAGGCTCTAACTACGCGCTACGCGTCAAAATAACACCCTTTTTACTTTGGCTTGTTTTTTAGGGTACATTTCTTTGGAAAAAAATGGATCCTGTCTTTCTGTGTGAGACTTAATTAACTTCTGAGAAAGTTTTGGTAAGTGGCAGGTTGGTCAGTAGAGAGAGAGATAGCGGAGTGCGCTCCGAAACGATTTCTTTGTCAAGCTAGTAAGCTTTTGCCTAATTTGAAAACAGTCTTTTGTTTTGCATTTATATTCAGAATTTTAAGTTTTTATCTCAAATGGTTCCTGACAATAAATTGTTCCTTAATAACTTCCCTATTTTTTCTATTTTCTTAGGGTCCCCCTAATTGCGCGGAGAGCATTCGCTCACTAATGGTCGGATTAATAGTCGTTGCTAAGCAATTGCTAATGCCGATGCTTCGGACTGTCAAATTGCATATGAAAAAACTAAATTCTGACAGTTCCAAGCAATGGCTCAGGCTAAGCAACGATTATTAATCCGAACATAAGACTTGACGCCACTTTTTATTATAGACAATAATATTAATGAAGTGTTATAATTAATGACATTTGCCAACACACCAACGGCCCGCTTATAGAAATATAATTAATGCCCTGTTAGTTGGCCCCGGATTTATTTTGCCTCGTTACCAAATTTCATCAAAATCGATGAGTAAGTTGAGACGTAAAACGTCTCCAAACAATATTCGCATTATAATATTACACACACTGGCAGAATTAGCGGAACACAAAAAAAGGAATAATTAATATATCTTTTTCGTAGCACTGGCCGGTTACATTACTTTTTTATAATTTTTTACATATATTTTTTAAAAACGTCTAATTTGAAAATGTCAACAGTAATTTTTTTCATTCGTTTGTTTTAATTTTTCATTCATACATCTCTATCGACTGCTTCGAAGTAGATTTTCCGTTTTCGTAAAGTTCATAAATCCCATTTGAAAAACATTATATTGCAGTTTTATGAGACTTGTGTTTTCTTGCTTATTGATAAGTTACGAACATCTAAGTATCAGGGCAGATGAAATGAAAAGAAATGGTCAATCCTACAGATCGATTGAAACAAGACTTCGTCGATCGTTATCAACGATTCATCGTAGCATCAAACGGTACAGATTGACGAATTCTCTAGTGAGAAGAAGAGGACAAGACGGGAAAAGGTGTACTTCAAGGAGAGATGACCGTTTTCTACAACTTCATGTAGGGTAATTACGCGCACCAAAGTTAGCTAGCACACCGATCGCTATGACGCGTTTTCTAAGAATTTTTAAAGCCGCTAGGCTTGAACTACGTCATTATGACGTCAAAACGATTGGCGTGCGAGCGAACTTAGGACGCGTAATCACCCCCAAGTTCGTCGGAACACGAGACTTACGGCGGTGCAGGCCCGAAATGCATTGGAGGAGGTTCGAGGAGTAAGAGTGAGTGAGCGGACAGTTCGCAGGAGATTCGAGAAAGTTGGTATAGGCTCATTTATACCCGCCAAAGCACCAAAACTTGAGAGACACCACCGCACAAACCGACTATACTTTGCTCGTGAACATCATCATTGGGACTTTGAAGAGTGGGGACAGGTTCTCTTTACTGATGAATGTAGAATTCTAATAAATCAGATTGATGGAAGGCAGCGAGTATGGAGTTAGTGGTAGTCGACGGCGGGAATCTAAATGCTGAACGGTATATCAGGGAGATTTTAGAGGAACATGTTGTGCCATTGGCCCCATTTATTGCTAACGACTTCATTTTAATGCAGGATAATGCTCGGTACAGACATACCTAAACCATGTTGGCGTTACGGTGATGGAGTGGCCAGCACGGTCCCCGGATATGAATCCGATTGAACACGTTTGGGACTTGCTAAAGAGGAGTGTCAAATCAAGAATGCCACCTCCTAACAATCTGGGCGAGCTGAAAAACACATTAGTTGAAGAATGGCAGAGGTTGCCCCAGGAAATCATTGACAACATCATTCGCAGCATGCCCAGACGGATGGAAACCTTAATCAGGGCACGGGGGGGGGGGGGGAAACACTGGTTATTAAACTTTCATTTAATTAATTTTAAACCGTCATAAAATCCAAAAATATCAACTGTTTCTCTGTTACTACGAAATCTAAGAAAAATGCATTTAATTTAGTTAAGTATTTTTTTTCATTAAACTTTAAGTATGGTGTTGCAAATGAATGTCAAAACATATTAATTTAATTGTTGTTTCATGTTTAATTATTATTTGTTTAAAAATAAAGCTAACTATTTTATACTCTCCCTTTTTTTTTGTGTTCCGCTAATTCTGCCGGTGTGTATTGTATGCATGTTTGTAATAAAGTCCCGCAAACCGCCCGTACTCTGTAAAGTAGCGGCGCCTGCATTTATTGTTCTGGCTAGAGCATAGTATAGCTCAATACGCTGACTGTCTACCCGCTGTATATGCACGTAGGTAATTAGCAGACAGAATCCGTAACAAAAGCGGCTACGGATAACTATACATTTCCTTCTGAGCGTTATTTTCTTTGTGTTTGCCAATTCAACGATTCTCTAGTCTTCCGCAAACAATAGAAGAAAACGTTAGTTCCCACCGACTCTGCACAACTAGTACGTCATCACAACGTGGACCCCGGAGTACATGTAACCACGTTGTACTTTTTTGGAATCATAGCTCTATATATGTCTCGACCTATATAAAATGGGGCCACTTCGAGTTATTCTTTTGAAAAGTTAACTTACGAATATAAATATTAGCAAAGTAAATAATATAAAATAATTTACACAAAACTTTTTTATAAAAAAAAAAAACTATGTGAAGGTAGTAGCTATCTTATCTCAATTTTACAGAATAAAAACATTGTCCTATATTTATTGAATATGTTATATAGCTTTTTTTATATATAAATGTAATAAGGAGTTAAGTACCACCCACATATATAAATAATAATAATGTATAAAACGTAAATGGGGTGGATTAAAATCCTTCGACTCTAAGAGGCTTTGGCGAAGTGTTTCATAATAAGATGAGTGTGTACTTAGCGGATGAAAAGAGTCCGTCCTTCGTGTAAAAGGGAAAATTACTTTCATTAATAACTCAAAGGACGAATTATCTATATTTTTATTTGAGTCGTTTACTAATTCATTTATGGGTAATTAATAATTTACGCTGAATTATATTATAATTGATTAATAGTGTTTTGAACAGGCGGCCACATGCTACGGATACCTAAATGATGCGAGGAAGTATAAACTCAGATCTGAGTTTATACTTGCATGGTTGCATCTCTGAATGTTACCGGGGGCCCTAAAATATCTTAATATAAAAAACTTACATATTAGTTACAGTTTTACAGGGTTCCCAGCTCGAAGCCGCAATTTTATATATAATTATATATTTACGTTTTATACATTATTATTTATATAGGTAGGTGGTACAATGCACTATCACGGACCTTAATTTTATTAAAATGTGGGAACTATTATGCCCCAGCCCAAGTCGGCAAATAGTGGAAGTAATTTGTTTATTAAATGACTTATAGGTAAAGAACCAAGGTTTCAAACTAATATGAGGTTGTATAGTTCTGTAATGTTTAGCCTTTTATCTTTATTGCAGATTTCCTCCCAGCAACAGGCCAGGTCAGATCCTTAGCCAATCTATCTACGGTTTCATTTCCCTCGATGCCACAATGGCTAGGGATCCAAGCCCGAATGACATCAAGGCCAGATTTGTTACACTGGAGGAGATAAGTGTCTAATTTTAAAAGTAATAGGGCGGGGATTACTATTTGAGGAATAGTCTGACAAAGCTTTAAACAGCTTTGAGAATCAGGTATAAACTCATTGGTCTGCAACTTCCTTACCGATATATACCTAATAGAATATATTTTTTGATAATGACTTGTGATTTGATTTGATGAAGTTTTAATTAGGTAGATTTAGTGGCAAAAAATCTGATTTCATTTCACAATATTAATTTCACGAGCTCTAAATAATTCTAGTAAAGACTGGTGTGGGGTGAGAAGAGGACTGGTTGCAACTTGTTTCCAAAACATTTTCATTGTTAGTTTTTTGTTGTGTTGTTTGTTGTGATGTTCAGGAATTTGCTAATCCGGAGAGCGGCGACGTATCAGTCAGAGATGGGCCATTAACTCCTCATTAAACATTATCCTTATTGAATTAATTTTGATGTAATAATATTTTGTAGCTAACATAGGTAGCTATTACACCATTTGCAGAGAGGCTTTTGAAGTATAAAAGTGGGCAGGAAAATTGCGAGAAATGTAATGGCGATCGTAGTCGAGTGTGCAACATACCCAACCATCATCAGGAAATAGTCGAAGGAATCTCTGTGTATTTGTCTTATGATCGTTTCAGACGTTTGCGGTTCCGGAACACAAGCAATGTGTAGTACATGAGACGCACGCTTTACAAATATTTGCTGGATTTATGGAATAAAAATTAGCTAATGTGTCTTTGCTTTGCTGATTTTTACTTTTATTTTTAAAACTATACCTGCTTTTTAGCACAGCCCTTAAACCTGTTAAGTAATAGTATAAACTATGGTTGGAACTTACTATTATTTGTAGAGACTACAAATAATAGTAAGCTCCGGTGAGTTGCTGGAGCATGCCGCGCGTCGTTTTGCAGTAACCTTGAGCAGAGATAATCTTGTGGAAGGTGAACAACCGCACACTAGGCCGGCCCCTCATTATAGTTCAGACAGACAGACAGACGCGCCACCCTCACGCTGAGTCGTCTCGTCTTGTCCTGACGGTCGTTTATGTTTTGCGGTGACCTTGAGCAGAGATAATCTTGTGGAAGGTGAACAACCGCACACTAGGCCGGCCCCTCATTATAGTTCAGACAGACAGACAGACGCGCCACCCTCACGCTGAGTCGTCTCGTCATGTCCTGACGGTCGTTTATGTTTTGCGGTAACCTTGAGCAGAGATAATCTTGTGGAAGGTGAACAACCGCACACTAGGCCGGCCCCTCATTATAGTTCAGACAGACTGACAGACGCGCCACCCTCACGCTGAGTCGTCTCGTCATGTCCTGACGGTCGTTTATGTTTTGCGGTAACCTTGAGCAGAGATAATCTTGTGGAAGGTGAACAACCGCACACTAGGCCGGCCCCTCATTATAGTTCAGACAGACTGACAGACGCGCCACCCTCACGCTGAGTCGTCTCGTCATGTCCTGACGGTCGTTTATGTTTTGCGGTAACCTTGAGCAGAGATAATCTTGTGGAAGGTGAACAACCGCACACTAGGCCGGCCCCTCATTATAGTTCAGACAGACGCGCCACCCTCACGCTGAGTCGTCTCGTCATGTACTGACGGACGTTTATGTTTTGCAGTAACCTTGAGCAGAGATAATCTTATGGAAGGTGAACAACCGCACACTAGGCCGGCCCCTCATTATAGTTCAGACAGACTGACAGACGCGCCACCCTCACGCTGAGTCGTCTCGTCATGTACTGACGGACGTTTATGTTTTGCAGTAACCTTGAGCAGAGATAATCTTATGGAAGGTGAACAACCGCACACTAGGCCGGCCCCTCATTATAGTTCAGACAGACTGACAGACGCGCCACCCTCACGCTGAGTCGTCTCGTCATGTCCTGACGGTCGTTTATGTTTTGCGGTAACCTTGAGCAGAGATAATCTTGTGGAAGGTGAACAACCGCACACTAGGCCGGCCCCTCATTATAGTTCAGACAGACTGACAGACGCGCCACCCTCACGCTGAGTCGTCTCGTCATGTCCTGACGGTCGTTTATGTTTTGCGGTAACCTTGAGCAGAGATAATCTTGTGGAAGGTGAACAACCGCACACTAGGCCGGCCCCTCATTATAGTTCAGACAGACGCGCCACCCTCACGCTGAGTCGTCTCGTCATGTACTGACGGACGTTTATGTTTTGCAGTAACCTTGAGCAGAGATAATCTTGTGGAAGGTGAACAACCGCACACTAGGCCGGCCCCTCATTATAGTTCAGACAGACTGACAGACGCGCCACCCTCACGCTGAGTCGTCTCGTCATGTCCTGACGGTCGTTTATGTTTTGCGGTAACCTTGAGCAGAGATAATCTTGTGGAAGGTGAACAACCGCACACTAGGCCGGCCCCTCATTATAGTTCAGACAGACTGACAGACGCGCCACCCTCACGCTGAGTCGTCTCGTCATGTCCTGACGGTCGTTTATGTTTTGCGGTAACCTTGAGCAGAGATAATCTTATGGAAGGTGAACAACCGCACACTAGGCCGGCCCCTCATTATAGTTCAGACAGACTGACAGACGCGCCACCCTCACGCTGAGTCGTCTCGTCATGTCCTGACGGTCGTTTATGTTTTGCGGTAACCTTGAGCAGAGATAATCTTGTGGAAGGTGAACAACCGCACACTAGGCCGGCCCCTCATTATAGTTCAGACAGACTGACAGACGCGCCACCCTCACGCTGAGTCGTCTCGTCATGTCCTGACGGACGTTTATGTTTTGCAGTAACCTTGAGCAGAGATAATCTTATGGAAGGTGAACAACCGCACACTAGGCCGGCCCCCTCATTATGTTTCAGACAGACAGACAGACGCGCCACCCTCACGCTGAGTCGTCTCGTCATGTACTGACGGACGTTTATGTTTTGCAGTAACCTTGAGCAGAGATAATCTTATGGAAGGTGAACAACCGCACACTAGGCCGGCCTCCTCATTATGTTTCAGACAGACAGACAGACGCGCCACCCTCACGCTGAGTCGTCTAGTCATGTACTGACGGACGTTTATATTGCGAGTGTATGTAGGCGTTACACACTTGCACAAATTATAATAGATTTTGTACATTTAAAAATAATAAAAATAATTTAGGAAGTGGCTTTAGGATAATTTAAAACCATTTTTAAATTATCCTAATAATTTAAAACCATTTACTGTTGTTTCTACAAAATTATTAAAAAAGGACCATTTCGGTAGAAAAATATTTGTCAACAATGAGTGAGACGTTCGCTTTGTGTGCCAAACAGTGGAACCTCCGCGTCGCCATAGAGTCCCGAGCGGCGGCGTTTGTCTGCACAGGTACCTCAATGAATCGATCGTAAAAACTACCTGCTCGGGATTATCTATTAGGGTGATAAATTTTAAATATGGCAGTTTAGGTTGTACGGGGCATGACGGGGTGTTGGATGGCGCCGGCATGCGCGCGCAGGTTCGGCTTACGAGCGACCTCCTGGATCCGGACTAATAATTGTTCGACACGGATCGTACACGTTGTCTTGTGGCGATCGCCCCGACACCTCAACGCAAATACTTCACACGGCAATGTCATAACAATCCATGTAGGTACAACACTTGATTACGGTAGCTTTGATGCACAGGGGCTAACTACATGCATGCTCCTTATTGTTGAAAACTTGTTTGGATCTCTGATGACTTACTAGGTTACCTAAGACAGAGTATTAGGTAGTTACCGTGCTAGATATGTTTTCTCTCGTTGTAGACTACATGTGGCGTTACATAACACAAATAGTAATTATTATGTTATAAAGACTCAAAAAATACTTAAGTTGGTTAATTAGTAAAAGGTTGAAAGTCCAGGGACGGTCAAAGCGCGTAACATGATTCGCACCTAACAATTATGCGTTAATAATATAAAACATATACAAAAGCTATGTGTACAGTATGTTGGTGGAGGGGCGCGGGCCGCCGCGGCAGTGCGAGATCGCGCGCCGCCCGGCACGGACGTTCGCGGAGCTTCGTGCGCACGTCGCGAGTGTGAGTGACGATGCAGTGGTTCTGGCTGCTGCTGGTGGCGCTGGAGCTGGTGCGCGGCGCCCAGGCCGACTGCGACCACCACTACTTCCGCGCGCTCAACGTCACCGCGGACTCCGGGGACGGCACAGGTGACACCCCATATAGTTACAGGGAGCTACTCACGTTTCAGGCTGTAGCTTTTGGCTACGGTTATGTGCTACGGCACAAAAATATACAAAATTTCAGTGAATTTTTCTAGTAATTAAATCCGTATATTAACAGAAATGGCATTAGTGACTTAATTCGATTAAATTTACATTTAATTTTATTAAATAGGTACTTACTTTTCAAAATATATTTTCATCTAAAAATAATCCCATAAAGGTAGTATTTAATATGAAAACTAGAGGATTGAGTAACTTTACTAACAGTGTGGACATCTAGGCACTAAGCTGGTCATATGTGATCTTTTACTTTGGTCCTTGAATCCAATTGCTTGATATATACAGACCAAACCACGAACGAGTGTCAAAGCTCGACCTTGGAACTGTCATCGATTTTCATCAAACGACATCAAAACAAGGAATTATTTAGTGGGATCTAACCCTATGGTTTAACATAGGGTAGCGTTCTATTTGTGACAGCATAATTGTATACAACGGATAGCTTGTACTCTAACAGACAAGTATTGGAAAATAATATTTTATTTAATAAAAAAAAAATAACTTAAATTTGGCGAACCTTTTATAAAAAGTTTAGCTAAGTACTCCAAGCTATTCAAATTGACTTCCCCACATCACCCAAGTTGTTGTGACACTATTGGAGCATAACCATACCTTGGGATCAGGATGGATCAGTTACTAGCCGCGCATATAGCAAGCAGAGTGTGTAGGCAGGGCTGTGATGCGTGGTGCTCGGGTGTCGCACCAGCTGCGACCTTGCGCCATCACAACTTGCCCGCTGTCACGGTACCCACTGACATACATACATATAAAGGTTCCTTTGTTTTTTCCATAAAACACAATAATGTACGACCTGCTAGAGGCGCCACTACTTCGGAGACTAATAAATAATCTTTTTAGGACATTTCACACATTACCCTATAGTCACGGTTGTATCACGGAGGCGGTCTAATGTCTTTTTAAAATATACAATACAAACTAATTATTGTATTTTTAAAAATTGTCCAGTTGTTATGACATTCCTATTTTATAGTCATTACAACAATTAAGTGTGACATAGACACGTCAATTAAGTGACGAACAAACCGTAAGGCCGTGTGATTCGTTGATATACGCTTTCCATACAGCGGATTCACAACTTAAAGCTTCGAAACAATCCATTAACCAACGAAAGTAAGAAGAATCTGGTCTGTACCGGTACCGCTAGGCGCGGGGGGCGGGGGGATGAATGACGGAGGCTTTGTGCATTCCTGGGAACCGGAGTCCTGCCGCCGGGACATTCCGGTCCCACTCGCATTGTCCCGGCTCGGCTGGGAGGTCGCCGCTAATGGACTGGTCGGGAACTTATTGTTCGCTGTAATCCAGTCTGGCGATGTGATTGCAGTTCGGTCGCTGTCGGCTGCAGTGGGGGCCGACTGCGATGCCTTATTCCTATAAATATCATATTATTTAATCAAATACATTTTATTGAGGATGGCTTGGGTGCTTTTGTTATAAAAAGTATGGCTTTATAAAATAATTTAGTAAACGATTTTAGGATGTTACTGTATTTTTTTTTTCATGTTGTGACAGAGTTAGTTTATATATCTTACGACCGAGGGATATGCCTAAGGCAAAGGAATTGTTTTTAAAAAATCCTACCATATCTAAAAAGAGGAAGTCCCCTGGATTGAGTCTAGATAGTCTGCCGCCCAGAAAAAGAAAATTAAATCATAAAAAATGAAGAATAACTAAATATGCTACTAGAATCTTATAAATTCATTCTAGCGAATATATTTGTCTATGAGAATGGCCGAAGAACCCTAATTTGTCTATAAAAAAAAATATGACTCTTCGTAAACGCTTTGTTTATCTATAAAGAGTAACCGATTATGTTATGAGACACTATTTGATGTTATTGGTGACTAGGAAATGGATTATGGTCGTATTGAAAATCAATCTATATTTTAATTAAAGTTTATTTTACTAAATATATAATATATTGCCGTTGTAATTCTGAATTTTCATTGTCTTTGTTTTTATTATATACCGAGGTATCTATGATTTAACATTTATTATAGTTTAATTAATATTGATAAACTAATACTGATTACAGTGTTTGGATATACTCTTATACCCCAGAAATATTTCAACAAATATATGACCGAAAATAATAACAATTTTCAGAAGATATTTTTTTTTTTTAAAGATTTTATGACCTCTTTAGAAACAGCTCCCAGGCACAGCTCTCTTACCCTCATGTCTTTAACCTTTACTCCATATATTAAACAAAAAGGTATTGGATAAAAATAGATTTCTCATAAAATAAATAAGTAAGTTAATTTTAAAAATATAAAGGAACATTGTATTTAAGTTTTTTTTCTAGTTTTATGTCACTTTTTCGTAGATTAAATATAGATGAATATTTTTATAATAAATACTTGTATCTAACAAACATTTTATTGGGCACTATTGCTTAAAATTTTTATCTATACAAATATATGCTGAAGGGTTTGTACGTTTGTTTAGCAGAACGCGCTAGACTCGGGAACTACTGGTTCGTATTGTAAACATATTTTAGTGTTGGATAGCCCATTTATCGAGGAAGGAGGCTACATAATATCTACGCTACGACCAATAGGAGCGGAGTAACAATGAATAAGTTGCAAAAACTAGGAAAACGATTCCTTTAGAGGGCGCACGCGCTGCGTAAACGGTTAAAGTTACGCAGACAGGGTAGCGCGGGTCACCTAGTCTTAAATAAAATGGTAAAGCTGGAACTACTGGCTTTGCTTACATTTGCATTCTGGTAATACGATCTAAAGTTTTTTTATTTTTTATTATTGTTATAATTACTTAACTTTCATTTTTATATTTTATTTATAAGTTTTTATTTTCTTTAGGATTTTTTTATAAAGATACCCATTTAATATTTTTTATTCGTGAACGTGTTTAAATAAATGATATACTTTAAATATTAACATAAAAACTAAAACTACTTAATAAATGATTAAAAACTAAATTATTTACAAATTATAAAACTAAAAAATTAATACCGTCCGATGGGCGTAGTATGCCGAGGACACTGGCAGCGTTCCCCCGTTGAATAGCGAGGCTGACTCTTTGAGTAAAGTATTCTCTACTCAAAGGGTCACCCGTCGCTGAGCGAAGTTTTTCGCCAAGTTCGCGGGAAAACGCAAGAGCATCCTCGGACCACGGGCCCATCGTTTCAACTGCAAATGGAATGAAATGGTGATTGGTGTTAATTACCGCGTACTTGTGACGTTTTAGGCGTGCTGCCGTCTCTGCAGCGGCCCCCGACTTTTTAATTAATTATAAATTAATTTTATATGTATTTAAATTAAGTAACAACTTTTATTGACCTTATAGAGTTACACCGGTATTCAGAAGAACTTATTGAGTGCTTTAAGAACACTTTAGTTATCGAAGGTTTTGTCTCACTTATTTAGCAACAAAAATTAATCTGCGTTAAAGAGACAAAACCTTCTATAACTAAAGTGTTTTTAAGGGATTCAATAAGTTTTTATAATTAAGGCTATTAAATTGGATCAGCTAACAAATAAACAAGTTAACAAACAGAATGATCATTTAATCGCTAATCGCCGGTTGACATTTACGACTGGCAGCGCAGCACCTGCCCGCGGCCCCGGCCCCGCAGCACCTGCCCGCGGCCCCGGCCCCGCCAAAGGGCCCAGAACACGGGCCCGGCCCGGGGCGGGACGTAGTTGTCAAATCACCATGATAAGATAACTGGCCACATTCTTTGTGCTACTGCGGGACTTATAAAAATATTAAATAGAGTTTTACGGTCTTATTCATAAAAAAACCTTAAAACACTCTTAAAGAGCTCAATAGTTAAAACGTTCAATAAGGCTATTGGCTCGATAACTTTTTTGTTATTCATAAACCTCCAATAAAGCTCCTATAACTATTTGACGTTTATTAGCTGAATTAGTGATGTGTTGATAGAAAAAAATAATTGATTGTCAAGAAAGTTGGCAGAATCGCGGAAAACCAAGACCATAAAAGTAAAAAAAAATACGTTTTTGACACCTCTAATGAAATAATTATAATAAGGTTTGGCGCACACTGATAGAAAATTCAGTCACACTAGCTGTGCCCCGCGGTTTCAGCCGTCATTTAAATTAAAATAATTTGTATCAAAAATAGAATACAGATTTGTTTATCGCGTATGTTGCATCTCTCTATATCTGTACCTATGTGATTTTTTATGATTGCCTCTCTGTATGATAATATGCAACTGGCAAGTCGCAATACTTGTTTCACATACAACAACAAAAACTGTCAAGTGACCTAGTCATGTTTTCATTTTAGTCTGTGGGTTCACCGGTTGATTGGTACCGGGGACCTTCTTTGTTTTTTTTTCTTTCGTTTTGATTCTTTGACATTTTGTAACCGCATCATTTAGCCGACATAGTGGGAGCGATCAATATTGTAAAACGACAATGTATTTATCGATCCATTTATGGACTTTGTAGGTCCGGTAGATACAAAATTTTGAGAATTTGTTGATCGGAAGCCGACCGGGCATTATTATTTTTATTTGTAATATAATTTTATGAAGTAATAGAAGTCATTTAATAAAATTGCAAACCAAAAAATAAAATATTATAAAAAGTGAGGTTAAAATAGGTTTATAGTGGGCTCCTGCCTTCAATAAAGTTATGGAGCTGTTATTTGACGTTTATCACTATTAGAGGTTTATTGAGCGTTTATGAATAACGTTTTGAGGTGTTTTGCTATTGAGCTGTTATAAAGCATCAATAAAGGCTTCGTAAGTTTTTATGAATAAGACCGTTAGTGTTTATTTTTTAAATCAATATTGCATGGGTATAGGATTCCTCCATACAATATTGCATGGGTATAGGATTCCTCCATACAATATTGCATGGGTATAGGACTCCTCCATACAAAATCACAAACCATTTTATATTACTAACATCACACATGCATCTTGTCAGACACAGCAAAAGCGACAAAAATAGAGACTGTAATTTTTTTATTACAATTGTATATACTTAGTTGTTGTACTTCTTTATCATTTGTCGTTTCGGTTCTTATTTAAAGAATAATAGGATTTTCATTTAATAATATTTTTATTTAATCACCTACTAGCTGATCCGCCGTTTTAGCAGCGTACGCTCCTCAAAAGGTTTTTTTTTCTTCCCCGTTTTTGCAACATATTTCATCGTTACTCCGCACCTATTGGTCGTAGCGTGATGTTATGCCTATAGCATTCCTCGATGAATGGGCTATCCAACAAAAATATATTTTTAATCCGAACCAATACAGTAGTTCCTGAGATTGGCGCGTCCAAACAAACACACTCTTCAGCTTCATAAAATTAGTATTAAAAATGCCTTCATTTGTTATTTTAATATAATCTGGTAATTTATTATTAACTTTTAGGGACATCGCGTTCGGTCTGGTATCTTGTAAATTATTGTTTGATGCAGGTGGGACTACCTATATCATGTGAATGTCGCGATGGTAACTGCGGGCATATCCTATTGTATAAACTAGGAAAATTCCTCACTAGCTTACATAATTCTAATCTATACTAATATTATAAAGCTGAAGAGTTTGTTTGTTTGTTTGTTTGAACGCGCTAATCTCCGAAACTACTGGTTCGAATTGAATAATTCTTTTTGTGTTGGATAGTCCAGTTATCGAGGAAGGCTATAGGCTATATAACATCACGCTACGACCAATAGGAGCAAAGATATAGTGGTAAATGTGTAAAAAACGGGAGAAATTATTTCATCTTTAAAGCCTTCCGTTGCGTGCGCCGTGAAAACGGTTCAAGATACACAAAAAATATGTATTAAAGAATAATCTAAATATATATAACTCAAAGGTGACTGACTGACATAGTGATCTATCAACGCACAGCCCAAACCACTAGACGGATCGGGCTGAAATTTGGCATGCAGGTAGATGTTATGACGTAGGCATCCGCTAAGAAAGGATTTTGATAAATTCTACCCCCAAGGGGATAAAATAGGGGATGAAAGTTTATATGATAAAAAAATAACTATTCCACGCGGACGAAGTCGCGAGCACAGCTAGTATATTATATATCACAAAGGGGACCATCAAAATGTTAAGAATTATAAAACGTGGTTTGCAGCTTTGAATCTGTTTCACATAAGTAGATATTTATCTATTGCTGGATATCTCGTACCGGTACAGCCTCGCTGCGTAGTGTTCGCGACCCGCTCTAGTGTCGCTTGTTCTACGACGCGGCGTAGCTTACATCAACACTTTGCATTCGGCTCTCAAATATATATAATTATATAGGAATCTAAGTACGTAGTAACAATAGTTATTATATTCTATAAACTATGAAAATCATTGTTTATTAGTCACGTTTACCGCTTGATATTACTTGTTGCAGGCTTTTTTTTCAAAATCAACCGGTTCGATTCCCGGCTAAGAGAATGTATTTTTTTAAATCTAATGATGCAGTTTTAGTGTTTATCAAAATCGGTCCCGAGACTCCTTTGAGCATTTTTGAGTGTTGTAGTTTAGGATTTGGCCTTGCAAGCACGTGAACATATCATCTGTATAATATATATCCCAAAAGTAAAATTGGAATACCGACTACATTAACATGTTAATACTATATATAGTGTACATACTTAATTAATATTTTTAATTATATTTCGGTTCGATTGATTATATGTCCATTTGGTTTAATATTTGATAGAGGTACTTATTTTCTTTCAAATAATATAGATAAAATAATTTATTTGTCACAATATTTATTTGCCTTTTGTTAGTTAACTTTTAATTAAGTTAAAAAAATGTTTGTAACTATCTAATGACACATTTTGTTCCATGATGAATCCAAATAAATACAAATGAATAATTAGTGTAACGGGGGCCTCAGTTATTTAAGATGTCCTCGGCTGCGCAGAATTCCAAGTGATCTCGGAATGCGATAGTCCCGTGGTACCTGCGCAGGTATCTCTCGCGACCAGAACACATCGGGGACTGCATCGCGCGGCTTTATTTACATTTCTATGCTTTTTTGCGAAGAGATAAAATACTTCCGCTATTTAGATGGTAGGCAACATTGTTTCCATAGCGGCCGCCTTCTGGTCTTCCTTTGTAACAAGTCGAGAGCCGACGGCTTTTGTCTCAAGAGCACAAAACCTGGTACATACATACAAACGACGCCACGACGTAGGGTATCTTGTCTAAATAGGTATATAAATAAATAAAATACTTTAAAAAATAAAACTAATCGAATGATATGATAAATCTTTTATATTTTATTAAGACTATAAAAATACTAGGTTCAGCTCACCACTTGTTCAATGTTGAGTCGGAACACCATGTATATTAAAATACAGGTATAGAAAAGATAAAATTACTTACTACCTTCCCGACCTTATTTAAATATTAATAGATATAATATATGTCTTCCGGTTAAGCTTAGGGGAATTTGGAGCACTTCCGGATTTGGGCTTATTGTTGTCCCGAACGAATTAGTATTTGTGTTTGTTATCTGGGTACTGGCCGCTAATGATTGCCTCCCCAACCTCCAGGACGTTACTCTCTAGTCCGGAATGTCCGCAGATAATTACTATTGAGTAATTATCTGCGGACATTCCGGAACATTAAAAGTTGTTTCACATGCGAGACATTGGTCTCGCATGTGAAACAACTTTTAACAAATGGTTACGTTGGTGACCAAATATTTCCCCTCAGTATGCAATTCATCCTGATAATTCTGTAAACTAGGAATGTTAACTACAAATTGATTCCACTAAACAATATTTTCCTTTGGTAGGTCTCCAGTTGATATCCAACTTTTGTGTAGGATTGGCCAGCGCATGATCAGTGTAGCCAGAGCTTCCGCACGTGTCGCTCGCATGTCGTGTCGCATCACACTACGGTTAATTGCCTCCGATGTCGAGGTTATCATCGGCCCCTTACTTATAATGACTTAATGCAAACTACAACTGTATGTATACGCACGGACCGACACATCCCAAATGTTCCCAGTGTCGTAATAAATCATAAGCGAAGTAAAACACATCACTGTTTTCCAATAAAATATTTGTTTACGTTAAAATACATTTTTTAGTATATATTTGTGTCGGTGGTTAGTGGCGTGGCGTCACCGGATCTGCTAAATATATTCTTTAGGTCCGCCTGTCATTGGCTTTTCTAATTTTAACTTTTCACGTGCATAACTTTTTTCTTAAAATATATACCTAGTGGCCAAATGCAACTGGATACAATAACACTACTGCCTGTTCGTATATATATTTCACCAAAAAATAAAACAAAATATTGGCATATTTTGTCTGCTATGTCGTCAATTAATTTTTGTTCTATGAATATATATTGCATGTGAAAAATGCTTGTATTTTATATTAGTTGTACCTAGACAGCATCATAATCTTTTTAAAAAAAACATATAAATTAATATCAACAAAAAATAAACCTGCTGGAAAACAAAAAATAATACTAAATAAATAATAAATTCAGGTTAAAACTGAATTCCATAGCTAAGAAGTTGGCCCTTATAACCAGTAAGACTACTACAAGCTTGGTCTCTAGGGTCATGTGGTTCTGTAATATTATTAACAAACCTAGTTGTTGTCCTAACAGGCCAATTGTGTAGTGTCCCGTGTTTGCTGCATTATAAAGCGATGACGTGATCGCCGCGTGTGTACACTGCATTATCCAGCCATCTTGTATCACCACCATCAAATTTACACTTTTCTATGATTTAGAACCATTTTGTTAGACCAATGTTGTATCACCTCCTTACAAAAATTAAATCATATTAATTGATTACAATAAATCTAAATTTCTTCAATTTCTTGAAAATTAACTTTCTGCTCCTATTGAGAAACGCTTAACTAAGCATTTTGTTCTTCCCTATCACCGTTAACATATAACATTTATAACCAGGCTTAGCGAAACGTTTTTGAGCAAGAGAGGTTCAGTCAAAACACTCAAACCATATAAGTAAGGCAATAAGATTAGTGTCAAAGTAATTAGGAAATGATCAATCACGTTAGCGGTCACTGGTATTTATGAAGGAACGATCGTTTGGCACCGACCCGGCGCGGGCGCGGGCGCGGGCGCGGGCGCGGGACTCGAGGTAGGTAGCGGTCAATTTGCCGCGATTAGATCACTTATCCGTGACAAAGAAATTACTCACTTCCTGTCAAACCAAGAGGGAAGACACTTTCTGGAATAGGGACGAGTTTAAAGCCAACGACTACAGCTAAGCGTGGAGGAAGGCAATCCAGCCTTGGTGACGAACTTAGTTAACGAATAAGTTTGTTGCGGTCAGTAAATAAGTGTAACAACCTCATATTTAATCTACAGTTTGTTACCTTTGGTCGTTTAACCTTTGCCTTCGGTTAGTTATCTTGCAGTCCGGTACGAGGGTACGTCCAATAGATACCCAAGCGTGTACTATTATATACTTGGTGTTGTACTTCAGATATCCTACTGTCTATGCTTTGAACGACCCTTAGTCAGCATATCTTGTTATGTCCTCTCAGACAGATTAATACAGATGGTTTGCTTTTCCTTGATACACATTAGCAAACATTTTAACTGCTTATCCACACCACTACAGATTACTAATAAGTTACTACGTAAACACTAACCACGTTATATGTGGAGCTAACTCAGACGCTCCCGATTCAGAGCTAATATCATATCCGGACATACATTTAATTTTGTTGATTGGATTTCTACTGGTCACTAACTCAGCTGGGTATATAGCTACTATGTACAAGAAACTATGATACTAATACCGAGTATATTGTATGGGACCACACAAACACTACAGGTCAGGGACCACAAACACTACAGAATAACGTACTAATATTGTTTTACTATAAGTGGGAATCGAATCCTATACCTCTAGATACAAAGACCATGGAGGCGCCCATTGGTTTTATTGTCAGCGGTTTTTGGAAAATCATTATTATAGTGTCATAGAGGTAATATAAGAAACGGAACTGTTTGTAATATCAACATTGACATGAATGGCGTTTGGCGTGTGCCCGCTAGGCGGCGCAGTGCGGCGCTACACTGCAATACTCATTCATTCTCAAATAACTACCAATTTTCTCTGCAGTCGGTGTTATTTTTTTTAATTAAATGTTTAATAACTACATTAAATGTATTTCTTTTAAATCCAATTTAATTAACTGAACAACCAATGAATGTATTGTAGCTTTTGCGATAGTCTAAAAGTTGAACCTCTTAGCATTTACTTGTCGTAGCCGACGGAACTTTGGGTCTACACGTAACGGGTGGCAAGCTCGGTCGCTGTATTTCATAGATTCAATAACCCATATATGAGTTCATAGTTGCACAAGTTATTATAGTTAAATTGGGACAGAAAAATGTCCATGGCACTATAATGGGGTTGTCGACCATACGGGAGTTTGGCAGAGGGTTAGCCAAACTTAAGGGCTGAGTAGGTACTCCTGTTTAGAAAATACATAATTAAGTATTATGACCGATAGGGACAATTTTTTTTTAAATATTTGTCTTTGGATTTTGCTTTTAAATCCCTACATTTTTTATAGGGTTTTATAGTTTATACATTTACTGTCGAATAAATGTTCAATATAAGAATGATCTGAAACAAATAAAGTGTGTTAGATGTGTTTCTTACTTGGTAAAATGTATAAATTGAAACTATAAAATTTTATTGCCAAATATTTCGCCTCTCTTTGGAGCGGCGTCATCAGTGACAGAATATAAGAATGCAATTTTAGATCAAAATAATGACTAAAACATTTAGTAATGAACTATAAAGAGCAAAGTTCTGTAAAGTGTTAAAGAAAGAAATAAGTTGGACCCAATGGTATTAATACTCAATTTGTCTTATCTAAATAGGTGTGAAAGAGTCAAAAATGTGTATTTCATGTAAACTTTAATAGGTATTTATGAAACGTCACAAAAAAAGTATATATAAGGTCCAAGTGTGCACTTGGCCAGGTCGCCATTCCTCCCACAGACAAATGTTGAAAATATAATATAAAATAAAGTGGACCTTATTGGCCAATTGTTGATTCAGACTTCAGGTGATAGTCGGGCGCGAACATTTTTGGCCCAAAGAATTGGTCTGGCAATACAACGTGGCAATGCCGCTTCCGTTCTCGGGACTATCGGTGCTGTGTCCGGGTTGGACGACATTTTTTATTTAATTTAATAGTTTTAATTTTTATTTCATTAGTTTTATATTGAAGTTATATTAAGCTACTTATTAAAATTTATGCAATAGTAGTTTTTTTTTTTTTTTTTAATAATTAATATAAAATAAACTCAGACGAAATAACAAAAATAAACTCATAGGGAACTATTAAACTATTGTGCTTGCCGGAGAAAGAAAACAACCAACCGAACACACGCTACATAAGCAACTAGTTTAAGACTACACTACACCTATACACCGAGTAAATAGGTGTACCTATATACTCGGTCCTTAAGTTTGGCTAACCATCTACCAAACACCCTGTACTTATGGATTTTATTGTTCCAGTGCGTGACCAAAATGCTCGTATTGTTTTTAAGTGTATGCGGCACCTATATATAACCAACTTGTCCGCCACTTATATAACATAGTTCCGTGGCGCTTTATCAAGCCCCTCAATCTAATAGGATGAAGCCGGATCAGGCGTTGATGTAACGTAACAATAAGCCATAAAGTAAATGAAACGACTCCGCAGATTAGGACACGATTACAGGAGCGCCCGCGCCGGTCCGTCTCGCATTAGCAGATTGCATCAATATCAATCAGCGACGTACCCACCACACCTCCGACTGTATCCGCCGCATGGTGTAGGGTTTTGGTACGCGCGTAATAGTCCCAGTAAGGTCCTGTTAATAGTCCGGGAGCCGGACTGTCGTTTGTCATCATGACATGTGTGTAGAGTCGGTGGTCGCGGTAATAACGCGTTTTCCTGTCGATAGTTTTTCAATGTCTTCGAATTTCGCCCTTTTTACGCTTATTCGTGTGGCTGCAGGGCTATTTATAAGTAAAATAGGTAATCCATGGACGAGAAAAATGCTAGTACTCGCTTGCTGGCTGTTTGTACACGCTTTTAATCCTTAGCAGTATAAAAGACTGCGGATTCGCTCGTAAATTAATTATACAATTCCTGTATCATCTTATTATACCTATATTAGTTTGCCACCGGAATGTTTATTTGTAATAGTTATTACTATTCATTATATGTATATATTGGAAAAGGAAGCTTTCACGCTGCACTCTACGTAGCAATAGAGAGTGTCGCGGCCGTGGGCGGACGGGACGCGCCACATTCCTGCCGAGGACATGCTGGCCACGTCTAGTCACACTCGGCTCCTTGTCTATGATCCACAGTTACCTATCAGTTGGAATATGCATGCGAAAAATCAAAAATACTTATTAATCTATATAAGCTTGTCCTGACTGACTGACTGTACTCATCATAGCTCAGCCGAAACTAACAGGGGGGTGCAACGGTGGATTTACTGTGTCTTATATCTGAGGGACGACGGATGCTTTGGGAATAAAATAATTGTTTTGAATTTTCCAACTGGGGATAACGCACACTTGTATGGAAGAAAGTATTGTTTCTTTCTCTTTCGCCGCTTTTCTCACCTTATATAATTAACAGATACATGTTTTCCAATTTTTTAAACTTCAATTTGCGGGGATAATAGTTACTGTTTCGTTGTTAGCAATTAGCTTGGCAAAGATTTGGCTCCGCATTATGGTAGGTAGGAACAAGTTTCAATAATATTGTGACGGCGAACGTGTTGTCATAATTAACAACTTTTAACTACCAAACTTCGCATTTGGTTCGAAGCGTTCCCGAACATTGCTTGCATCACTTTCTCGATATATTTCCATAATTTACCAGGACCACTTACTACTTAACAAAACTTATTTTGATATTCATTGTAATTTAAAAAATATTCAGCCTCGTATATGTTATAGGTAAGTAGTTTTTGTTTTGTTTTTATTTCCTTTTAACTTAATTTATTTTTTAATTACACTTATTAACGTAATTACACTTTTCAGCCTCAAGTGCACCAAATTTACCTACATCATTACGATAATAAAGTGCAATTTTAATTTAAAATTTCTTTATTGTGTATCATAGGTTTACAAAATTTTACTTCAGCTACGTTCTGTCCTTGGGCATACAAAGAATACACACCCATAGAGCAACGCGGCCACCGTACGTAGGTACACCACACGGAGATACACCTCATGAAATACAGGGGAATTTTTCAAGTATGCCCAGTTGCACTATACTACTTTTGGCACTGACATGTTTACAGGATGAATATTAATAATAGTTATTGCGGCACTACAAACACTGCGACGAGCTTGCTACTTGTTCGGTGTAGACTCAAAATAATATTATACATATTATATAAAAATATATTATGATCTGGGTGTACGATATTGACATGATCTGGGTGTTTATAAAAATAAACACCCAGATCATGTCAAACTGTACAGAAAAACGTACTATTTTGCTATGGGTCGCAATCGAACCCACGACCTCCGAATACAAAGCTAAAGGCAACCACTAGTCTACGGAGGTAGTCAATTATTGCAGTGGGTAATGAAATCAAATTAAAATGTTTGGTAATTGTACAGTTTAACAAGTATTTAGTAATTAACAATTCATAGTAATTGTATCATTCATAACTCTGTGTTATGTCATAATCATAAATGAACGAAACCCATTAAATTAGCATTATATATACTTTTATCCGCTTTGGTAAAAAGTGGTATTTTATTGTTTTTTATAACTTGTTATCTATTTGATACAACTGTCACTAATTACTATTCAAATTAATAGACGAGAGAATACGACGGGTTCGCAATTTTATAACTCTAATTTACGTTTGTAACTCTGCCATAATCCATAACGTGGATAGGGATGAGAGATGATAGATCGGGGGCCTTAGAGAAAAATGAGGCGAGGCGACGTGTCGTGGCGCCTTCAATCAAAATTGTATAGACTTTGGCAGGTGACAGCGTACCTCGCGCCTACTGTCACTGTCAAAATCCATACGTTTTTGACTGAGGCGACGCGACATGTGGCCTCGCCTGCTTTTTCTCTAGAGCCCCAGGTGAAGATATAGGTAACGGATACCTACTCGTAGGTAAATAAGGCTTTAGTATTGTTTTGCCACCGACCGTTTCGTAGACGGCATTATAAATTTAGACTTCGTTATTTATAAACAAAGTATGGTCGACCCCTATATCCGAAATGGTACAAAGACTAATTATATAATACATGATAAATTTCATGCCTCCATCTGTTCTTTACGGCGCCCGAGACTGCTCACGGTACCAAGCGGCGAGGTATAACGCACCTCGCCGTAGCCCTTGATACTCTGACTGAAGTGGGTATCCCTTCTTGGGAAAAGTAGACCCAAAAGCACAGAAAATATTACTCAAAAGTCTAAACTCGTGGATAGTTAGGCTATTAGCTGTCTTCCCACTATCATATACTCCCTTGGCTGGAAATGCCGAATCACGCTTCTTTAATACCTGGGCTGGTAGAGCGTTATAGTTTTTAGTACGACAAATGTAGGAAACAATTGCCAATGAGATTTTGTGTGTCTGAAAGGGAAGAGGGAACTTGATTGAAGAGCTCTGGCTAGGTCCGCACTGTGCTTCTGGCCGCGTGTGGGTATCGCCCACGGCTGGCGCGCGCGGCCCACACGCAAGCTGTTTACCTTTTATGGCGTAGATTAATAAGTACTCCGCGACCCTATTGTGTCAAAATACCGTTTGTTTAATGTAAAGATAAGTATTTTTATTACACATGATAATATATTACTGCAACTAATGTAACAATGGAAGTAGCCTATCTCTCTGGTGTTTATCTCACCGACAGTTGCATTATCCAACGCAAATTTATTTAGAAGAAAACTCTTATTTCATTATAAATAAATAGTTACACTACTTATTGAGAAAAACGTTGCTAATCCGAGTAATTTGTTTAGTAAATAATGTAGAGGTCCGCAACAAGCCTTCCGCACTCACCGGAGACCATATGCCATGCCATCGCCGGCTGTAAACAACGATTTACAAACTTTAGTACCAACCGAAAATAATGTCTTCACAGTATTAATGATTTGTTTAGATAGTATAGAAAGATTAATATTACGCGTACCTTCATACTGAAAATTAGTTGGCACCGGTTGTGGTGAAATACCCCCAATGATTAACAAATTGTCCAACACAAGATAATAAATAATATTTAAACATGAGATTTGCTAAACATAGAGCCAGATGTTGTATTTACTGATGTTGGTTTCTGTAGATATAGTTGTGCAGGTAAATGGTGAGGCGGTTCTTTGGAGAGGTGTCGTCACGGAAAGACGGAAGAAAAAAAAAAATAAAAAATTATGATATTCTGATGACTTCTATAACATGATGACGCGTGACACTCTTCACATTTCGATGATCCTGACAACTGATCACTTTAAGCATCGCAGACTGGACGATTGACTATTGTTTCTTATAGTCTGGGCATTCTAAACATACATTCCAGCTCTTGCTGTAAGCCGCGGAGTACTTAATAATCTATGCAGCGACACTTAACCCAACATAATAATGTCCAAATTAAACACATAAGGTAAGAAATCTGTAGCAAAATGAAGAATCGATCTGAATGACTGACCTGGCAGAGCAAGCTGTAGGTATACCAGGATATACAGGGTGTCTCAAAAGAAATTTTATATTTAGTGGATTGATTAAAAAAAAAGGAAGCGGTATATAGAAAAAATGTTTATTTATTGTTAAAATACACTTTTTGGGAATTCATTTCTTAAAAATAATATCGTCTAAATGTAAACCCTCACGTTGTTGGCACTCATTTAATCGAACAATAAAATTACTTATGACTGCTCGACAGGTGGAGTGAGGGATGGCTGCCATTTCGTGACGGATATTTTCTTTCAAATGCGCCAGTGAAGTTGGTTTATTGGCGTAAACTTTAGATTTAAGATAACCCCATAGGAAAAAGTCCATAGGGGTTAAATCTGGGCTACGTGGAGGCCAATTTATGTCACCTCTCCGGGAGATCAATTTTCCTGAGAAAATTTCACGAACACGTGGCAGAGATAAATTGGACGTGTGTGAAGTTGCTCCGTCCTGTTGAAACCATGTTCTTTGGTTATAGCCAGGAAAGTTTTGCAGTTCAGGTACCAAGAAGTTGTCTAACATCTCCACATAACGCTCTGAATTGACTGTAACTGTACGCCCCATTTCGTCTTCAAAAAAGTAAGGGCCGATAATTCCTCGCGCCGACATGGCAGCCCATACGGTCACTTTAGGCGAGTGTAGGGGTTGCTGATGTTTGCGTTTCGGATTGGCTGAACTCCAGTAGCGGCAGTTTTGCTTATTTACGTGGCCATTAAGATGAAAATGAGCTTCATCCGAAAACAAAATGTTGGTAAACGTTGAAAATCGCTCAATCATCTGATTTACGAAATTAAGCCTCTGACCGGCATCTTGGGGCTTTAATTCTTGCACCAATTGAATTTTGTAGGGGTGCAGCTTTAGATCTTTGTGCATAATGCGATGTAATGATGATCTATGCACATTTAAAGCACTCGCGCGCTTCCGAATTGAAAGGTTCGGGTCGTCACGTACAGACTGATTAACACTCTCCACGTTTTCTACCGTTCTTGATGACCTAGGTCGCCCGGATTTTGATTTATCCAGCGTTGATCCAGTCTCTTCAAACTTTTTAACCCAATGTCGAATGAGAGGAAGGCTTGGCGCATCATTTAAGTGGCGAAAACCTCGAATACTGCAGAATTTTCTACGCGCGACAGTTGCCGAATCACCGTTCTTGTAAAACTCTCGCACGCACAACGCGCGGTCTGCTCCCGAGAAACGCTCCATAGCGACTGAATTCCCAAGAGCCAAGCTACTAATTGACATAACCCCCGCACCCCTCAAGTACGCAGCGTTCACGCAGTAAGCTAAACAAATATAAAATTTCTTTTGAGACACCCTGTATAACCTGACAGCCTGACTGAACAGCGATTCTGAGCGGCCAATATGAAAGCACTGTGTGTATGAACCGGCCAAGGTGTGCAACATAAACCCTTCGACTGAGCATTCGGTTGTCACATTATAGCCGCGAGTTACGGCTTATGCTAATGTTTCCAGTTGCCCATGAATAGGCTTTACGTAAGTATGCGGACTCGAGCTCTCATACTATACGTGTCGCGTACAATGCGGGAGCAGGAATATAGTCGGGTTAGTGTTGCTGGAGTTCTCAACCAATAAGTAATGGCAAATGTTACGAGATATATTCCAGGTGCAAGTCTACAATATCTTTGCCAATAATCTATAGAATTCATTACACAAAACAACAATACTTATGTGCATATGTATCTGCGGCAAAATATTAGGTAATTTCTTATATTAACCTCTGTATCTAATAGTAATTTCTATATATTCTCTTTTATTTTCTCAAGAGATCGCACGGGTAATTTTAGAACAGCCCCCTATCCAAAACAATTCGTCTTTTTATTTACCTAATTTAATTTTTTTTATTCCATTTCTTTTTAGATAATATAGTAAGTATTTTCTTTTTATAAATTGTATTTGTGGCGTATGGGTATCTGCACTATTATTTCTTCTGTGGTATGGGTAAAAATAAAATAAAAAAATAACGAATTATTATTAATGTAGATTTTTATTTTTATAAAAAAATGGAAAAGATGGCGCTCCGAAAAATATTTTTTTTAAATGTTCGATCAAGGGAGACTTATAGCAATTTAAAGTCTTCCAGACCGACTATACGTTACTTAGTTATTCAGTGTGCTTCTGTCTGCTCATGCTGATGCTGAATAAACACAAAGTAACCCACTTAACTCATTATGTTTGCGGTGAAACTCAAATGGGTGAAACAAAAAGTTGTGCCAGTGTTATAGAACTGTGTAGTGCTACTTGTGTAACACGATACTCCCCGCACTCAGTTCTTACGCTATACTCACAATGAGAAAAACATATCTAATGCTACTATTCCTAGGAAATTAAAAATGTTTATTGTTATTATGGTAGATCAGTTCGTTAATTCGGCTTGTTGTTGTAAAGTTTAGGGGTTTTAACATATTTGTAAAATCGACCCGAAATCCGTATTGCTGCCTAAATTGTAGGTATAATCTCATACGTGCTCTTTCTCTTATTGAGGGTCGGGGGGAAGGTTCACATACATGTATGGTAGCGTTACCATCTCACCGTCATGCGCGGGAGAGGTAACACTTTGCAGTTGAATCAGCATGAGCATCGAAGGGCCTCACCATCCTCTTACCGATCAATCTATCTTCCAAGTCTTGTTTCTGCGCAAGATTCAACCATTTTCTCAATTTTGTTTTAAAACTACTTTGATTTTCTTAAGATGAGATCTATAGAGAATTAATTCTTTCTGCAACTGATTCCACAGTCGAGAACCTGTTATAGTAAAGGAACCCAATAATAGATTTGTTTTGTGTTGATGTCCTTTCATAATAAGACCATTACGATTGGATATTATAATGTTGTTTTATGTACAATATATATGTCACGGTCAAGTACGAGTCAAATGTTACGTTTGGACGGAGACTCATCTATCCATCTGGTAAACATTTGCTTCCCTTGTCCCGGCATGTAAGAAGGGAATATCACTTTCATTATCCTATTTCAGCCGCCTACAATCTGTCCGTTGACAATATATTATTATTTATGTCTCGTGGGCGCTTTGCTTTTTGATTGAGACGATGTAAGTTACTGCTGAAAGCAATGTTAAGTGTTCTGTCACTCTCGTTACTGTTTTATACGGCTACTTCAGTAATCTATTTTACTATGAATATACTATATCAATGCGCATTCGTTTGGCAACTTGCATCATGCCGAGAGCATGTCGTCCGTATAACGCGTGTGGTGTGGGCTCTCGGCCTCGATGTTAGTATATACTTACATTCAGGTACCCATCCATGACCCATCGAACGGCCATTGAGCCGAAATGTCCAACTGCGAGTCTGGTCCTGCGCGTGAGTCAGCGCAGGTGGAGTGATCTCACCCGAGGACGCGCCGACTTTATCTTAATCATATTATAATTAACTACTTTATATAAAATAAAAAACACGAGATATCGACATTAGTTATGCAAAGTGTTTAATGTGTGTAACAGCTGGTCGGTCGCGACTCTCATATGGTTATTATAGGAAACATATGATTCATTGATTGTTTTTTTAAATCCAATACTTTACAGGTGTTTCATATTTAAATCTGGTAATGTAGAATAAGCTAATTAATTTCAATAATTTAATCTAAAACAATGGCGGCTTAGAATAAACTAACGCCAAAAATGCAACATTTGGTTGTTTCAGAAGCACATTGACATTGCTAACGAAGGAGTGTTGGTGGCTTAGAATGTTGTTACGAGAGTTGCCGTGTCGCAGTGATCGCGTCCACAGTATACACACACAGTATACACATATGTATGTTGCTAAGATTTCCGCTAGACTAGGACAAGTTCAGAGGTGGCGACTACCAGACGACGTTCATCATAATCGTCTTGCACAATTATCAAACACATAGCTTGGTGCTTACCTACCTATATGTTAATGTGCCACAGTTCTCCGATAACGCATTGCAAAATGACTGTATTTTCTCTACCTACTTAATTGGATTTATGTAAATTAAAGGGCGTTTTTAAAGTTAGTGTCATATAAAATGACAAATTTATTACCGGTGTGAAGTTAGCAGCCAAAAGTTAGCAGAAAATATAATCCGACTGATTTAAAGAGTCATTTCAAAGTGTTCATAATTTGTGTATGGGCGACCTCCGCTGAAATGATTTTAACCACGCTTACGGCTTAGAGGGCACCACCACCCTCCCTCCATATCAATCTGAAGGTGGTATCTCGCGTCGGTCATGGTCAAAATCTCAAATTAGAAGATTCCAGCGGCCAATTTACACTTTTGATAACTTGTCTATGGGTGACCTCTGCTGAAATAATTTTAACCATGCTTAAAGGTTAGAGGCCACCACCACCCTATCTCCATATCAATCTCCAGGTGGTATCTCGCGTCCGTCATGGTCAAAATCTCAATTTAGAAGAATCCAGCAGCCAAATTACACTTTTGATAACTTGTCTATGGACGACCTCTGCTGAAATAATTTTAACCATGCTCAAAGCTTAGAGACCACCACCACCCTCTCTCCATATCAATCTGTTGGTGGTATCTCGCGTCGGTCATGGTCAAAATCTCAAATTAGAAGACTCCAGCGGCCAATTTACAGTTTTGATAACTTGTCTATGGGTGACCTCTGCTGAAATGATTTTAACCATGCTTAAAGCTTAGAGACCACCACCACCCTCTCTCCATATCAATCTGTAGGTGGTATCTCGCGTCGGTCATGGTCAAAATCTCAATTTAGAAGAATCCAGCGGCCTATTTACACTTTTGATAAGTTGTCTATGGGTGACCTCTGCTGAAATGATTTTAACCAAGCCTAAAGGTTAGAGGCCACCGCCACCCTATCTCAATATCAATCTCCAGGTGGTATCTCGCGTCCGTCATGGTCAAAATCTCAATTTAGAAGAATCCAGCAGCCAATTTACACTTTTGATAACTTGTCTATGGACGACCTCTGCTGAAATAATTTTAACCATGCTCAAAGCTTAGAGACCACCACCACCCTATCTCCATATCAATCTGTAGGTGGTATCTCGCGTCGGTCATGGTCAAATTCTCAAATTAGAAGATTCCAGCGGCCAATTTACACTTTTGATAACTTGTCTATGGGTGACCTCTGCTGAAATGATTTTAACCATGCCTAAAGGTTAGAGGCCACTACCACCCTATCTCCATATCAATCTCCAGGTGGTATCTCGCGTCGGTCATGGTCAAATTCTCAAATTAGAAGATTCCAGCGGCCAATTTACACTTTTGATAACTTGTCTATGGGTAACCTCTGCTGAAATGATTTTAACCATGCTCAAAGCTTAGAGACCACCACCACCCTATCTCCATATCAATCTGTAGGTGGTATCTCGCGTCGGTCATGGTCAAATTCTCAAATTAGAAGACTCCAGCGGCCAATTTACACTTTTGATAACTTGTCTATGGGTGACCTCTGCTGAAATGATTTTAACCATGCTTATAGGTTAGAGGCCACCACCACCCTATCTCCATATCGATCTCCAGGTGGTATCTCGCGTCCGTCATGGTCAAAATCTCAATTTAGAAGAATCCAGCAGCCAATTAATACTTTTGATAACATGTCTATGGGCGACCTCTGCTGAAATAATTTTAACCATGCCTAAAGGTTAGAGGCCACTATCACCCTATCTCCATATCAATCTCCAGGTGGTATCTCGCGTCGGTCATGGTCAAATTCTCAAATTAGAAGATTCCAGCGGCCAATTTACACTTTTGATAACTTGTCTATGGGTGACCTCTGCTGAAATGATTTTAACCATGCCTAAAGGTTAGAGGCCACCACCACCCTATCTCCATATCAATCTGTAGGTGGTATCTCGCGTCGGTCATGGTTAAAATCTTAATTTAGAAGAATCCAGCAGCTAATTAACACTTTTGATAAAATGTCTATGGGCAACCTCTGCTGAAATGATTTTAACCATGCTTAAAGGTTAGAGGCCACCACCACCCTATCTCCATATCGATCTCCAGGTGGTATCTCGCGTCCGTCATGGTCAAAATCTCAATTTAGAAGAATCCAGCAGCCAATTTACACTTTTGATAAGTTGTCTATGGGCGACCTCTGCTGAAATAATTTTAACCATGCCTAAAGGTTAGAGGCCACTACCACCCTATCTCCATATCGATCTCCAGGTGGTATCTCGCGTCCGTCATGGTCAAAATCTCAATTTAGAAGAATCCAGCAGCCAATTTACACTTTTGATAAGTTGTCTATGGGCGACCTCTGCTGAAATGATTTTAACCATGCCTAAAGGTTAGAGGCCACCACCACCCTATCTCCATATCAATCTGTAGGTGGTATCTCGCGTCGGTCATGGTTAAAATCTTAATTTAGAAGAATCCAGCAGCTAATTAACACTTTTGATAAAATGTCTATGGGCGACCTCTGCTGAAATGATTTTAACCATGCTTAAAGGTTAGAGGCCACCACCACCCTATCTCCATATCGATCTCCAGGTGGTATCTCGCGTCCGTCATGGTCAAAATCTCAATTTAGAAGAATCCAGCAGCCAATTTACACTTTTGATAAGTTGTCTATGGGCGACCTCTGCTGAAATAATTTTAACCATGCCTAAAGGTTAGAGGCCACTACCACCCTATCTCCATATCAATCTCCAGGTGGTATCTCGCGTCGGTCATGGTCAAATTCTCAAATTAGAAGATTCCAGCGGCCAATTTACACTTTTGATAACTTGTCTATAGGTGACCTCTGCTGAAATGATTTTAACCATGCCTAAAGGTTAGAGGCCACCACCACCCTATCTCCATATCAATCTGTAGGTGGTATCTCGCGTCGGTCATGGTTAAAATCTCAATTTAGAAGAATCCAGCAGCTAATTAACACTTTTGATAAAATGTCTATGGGCGACCTCTGCTGAAATGATTTTAACCATGCTTAAAGGTTAGAGGCCACCACCACCCTATCTCCATATCGATCTCCAGGTGGTATCTCGCGTCGGTCATGGTCAAATTCTCAAATTAGAAGATTCCAGCGGCCAATTTACACTTTTGATAACTTGTCTATGGGTGACCTCTGCTGAAATGATTTTAACCATGCTTAAAGCTTAGAGACCACCACCACCCTATCTCCATATCAATCTGTAGGTGGTATCTCGCGTCGGTCATGGTCAAATTCTCAAATTAGAAGACTCCAGCGGCCAATTTACACTTTTGATAACTTGTCTATGGGTGACCTCTGCTGAAATGATTTTAACCATGCTTATAGGTTAGAGGCCACCACCACCCTATCTCCATATCGATCTCCAGGTGGTATCTCGCGTCCGTCATGGTCAAAATCTCAATTTAGAAGAATCCAGCAGCCAATTTACACTTTTGATAACTTGTCTATGGGCGACCTCTGCTGAAATAATTTTAACCATGCGTAAAGGTTAGAGGCCACTATCACCCTATCTCCATATCAATCTCCAGGTGGTATCTCGCGTCGGTCGTGGTCAAATTCTCAAATTAGAAGATTCCAGCGGCCAATTTACACTTTTGATAACTTGTCTATGGGTGACCTCTGCTGAAATGATTTTAACCATGCCTAAAGGTTAGAGGCCACCACCACCCTATCTCCATATCAATCTGTAGGTGGTATCTCGCGTCGGTCATGGTTAAAATCTCAATTTAGAAGAATCCAGCAGCTAATTAACACTTTTGATAAAATGTCTATGGGCGACCTCTGCTGAAATGATTTTAACCATGCTTAAAGGTTAGAGGCCACCACCACCCTATCTCCATATCGATCTCCAGGTGGTATCTCGCGTCCGTCATGGTCAAAATCTCAATTTAGAAGAATCCAGCAGCCAATTTACACTTTTGATAACTTGTCTATGGACGACCTCTGCTGAAATAATTTTAACCATGCTTAAAGCTTAGAGACCACCACCACCCTATCTCCATATCAATCTGTAGGTGGTATCTCGCGTCGGTCATGGTCAAATTCTCAATTTAGAAGAATCCAGCAGCCAATTTACACTTTTGATAAATTGTCTATGGACGACCTCTGCTGAAATAATTTTAACCATGCTGAAAGCTTAGAGACCACCACCACCCTATCTCCATATCAATCTGCAGGTGGTATCTCGCGTCGGTCATGGTCGAAATTTCAAATTAGAAGAATCATGCAGCCAATTTACACTTTTGATAACTTGTCTATGGACGACCTCTGCTGAAATAATTTTAACCATGCTCAAAGCTTAGAGACCACCACCACCCTATCTCCATATCAATCTGTAGGTGGTATCTCGCGTCGGTCATGGTCAAATTCTCAAATTAGAAGACTCCAGCGGCCAATTTATACTTTTGATAACTTGTCTATGGGTGACCTCTGCTGAAATGATTTTAACCATGCTTATAGGTTAGAGGCCACCACCACCCTATCTCCATATCGATCTCCAGGTGGTATCTCGCGTCCGTCATGGTCAAATTCTCAATTTAGAAGAATCCAGCAGCCAATTTACACTTTTGATAACTTGTCTATGGACGACCTCTGCTGAAATAATTTTAACCATGCTCAAAGCTTAGAGACCACCACCACCCTATCTCCATATCAATCTGTAGGTGGTATCTCGCGTCGGTCATGGTCGAAATCTCAAATTAGAAGAATCATGCAGCCAATTTACACTTTTGATAACTTGTCTATGGGTGACCTCTGCTGAAATGATTTTAACCATGCTTATAGGTTAGAGGCCACCACCACCCTATCTCCATATCGATCTCCAGGTGGTATCTCGCGTCCGTCATGGTCAAATTCTCAATTTAGAAGAATCCAGCAGCCAATTTACACTTTTGATAACTTGTCTATGGACGACCTCTGCTGAAATAATTTTAACCATGCTCAAAGCTTAGAGACCACCACCACCCTATCTCCATATCAATCTGTAGGTGGTATCTCGCGTCGGTCATGGTCAAATTCTCAAATTAGAAGACTCCAGCGGCCAATTTACACTTTTGATAACTTGTCTATGGGTGACCTCTGCTGAAATGATTTTAACCATGCTTATAGGTTAGAGGCCACCACCACCCTATCTCCATATCGATCTCCAGGTGGTATCTCGCGTCCGTCATGGTCAAATTCTCAATTTAGAAGAATCCAGCAGCCAATTTACACTTTTGATAACTTGTCTATGGACGACCTCTGCTGAAATAATTTTAACCATGCTCAAAGCTTAGAGACCACCACCACCCTATCTCCATATCAATCTGTAGGTGGTATCTCGCGTCGGTCATGGTCGAAATCTCAAATTAGAAGAATCATGCAGCCAATTTACACTTTTGATAACTTGTCTATGGACGACCTCTGCTGAAATAATTTTAACCATGCTCAAAGCTTAGAGACCACCACCACCCTATCTCCATATCAATCTGTAGGTGGTATCTCGCGTCGGTCATGGTCAAATTCTCAAATTAGAAGACTCCAGCGGCCAATTTACACTTTTGATAACTTGTCTATGGGTGACCTCTGCTGAAATGATTTTAACCATGCTTATAGGTTAGAGGCCACCACCACCCTATCTCCATATCGATCTCCAGGTGGTATCTCGCGTCCGTCATGGTCAAAATCTCAATTTAGAAGAATCCAGCAGCCAATTAATACTTTTGATAAGTTGTCTATGGGCGACCTCTGCTGAAATAATTTTAACCATGCTTAAAGGTTAGAGGCCACCACCACCCTATCTCCATATCGATCTCCAGGTGGTATCTCGCGTCCGTCATGGTCAAAATCTCAATTTAGAAGAATCCAGCAGCCAATTTACACTTTTGATAAGTTGTCTATGGGCGACCTCTGCTGAAATAATTTTAACCATGCCTAAAGGTTAGAGGTTACTACCACCCTATCTCCATATCAATCTCCAGGTGGTATCTCGCGTCGGTCATGGTCAAATTCTCAAATTAGAAGATTCCAGCGGCCAATTTACACTTTTGATAACTTGTCTATGGGTGACCTCTGCTGAAATGATTTTAACCATGCTTAAAGCTTAGAGACCACCACCACCCTCTCTCCATATCAATCTGTAGGTGGTATCTCGCGTCGGTCATGGTCAAAATCTCAAATTAGAAGAATCCAGCAGCCAATTTACACTTTTGATAACTTGTCTATGGACGACCTCTGCTGAAATAATTTTAACCATGCTCAAAGCTTAGAGACCACCACCACCCTATCTCCATATCAATCTGTAGGTGGTATCTCGCGTCGGTCATGGTCAAATTCTCAATTTAGAAGAATCCAGCAGCCAATTTACACTTTTGATAACTTGTCTATGGACGACCTCTGCTGAAATAATTTTAACCATGCTCAAAGCTTAGAGACCACCACCACCCTATCTCCATATCAATCTGTAGGTGGTATCTCGCGTCGGTCATGGTTAAAATCTCAATTTAGAAGAATCCAGCAGCTAATTAACACTTTTGATAAAATGTCTATGGGCGACCTCTGCTGAAATGATTTTAACCATGCTTAAAGGTTAGAGGCCACCACCACCCTATCTCCATATCGATCTCCAGGTGGTATCTCGCGTCCGTCATGGTCAAAATCTCAATTTAGAAGAATCCAGCAGCCAATTTACACTTTTGATAACTTGTCTATGGACGACCTCTGCTGAAATAATTTTAACCATGCTTAAAGCTTAGAGACCACCACCACCCTATCTCCATATCAATCTGTAGGTGGTATCTCGCGTCGGTCATGGTCAAATTCTCAATTTAGAAGAATCCAGCAGCCAATTTACACTTTTGATAACTTGTCTATGGACGACCTCTGCTGAAATAATTTTAACCATGCTCAAAGCTTAGAGACCACCACCACCCTATCTCCATATCAATCTGCAGGTGGTATCTCGCGTCGGTCATGGTCGAAATTTCAAATTAGAAGAATCATGCAGCCAATTTACACTTTTGATAACTTGTCTATGGACGACCTCTGCTGAAATAATTTTAACCATGCTCAAAGCTTAGAGACCACCACCACCCTATCTCCATATCAATCTGTAGGTGGTATCTCGCGTCGGTCATGGTCAAATTCTCAAATTAGAAGACTCCAGCGGCCAATTTACACTTTTGATAACTTGTCTATGGGTGACCTCTGCTGAAATGATTTTAACCATGCTTATAGGTTAGAGGCCACCACCACCCTATCTCCATATCGATCTCCAGGTGGTATCTCGCGTCCGTCATGGTCAAATTCTCAATTTAGAAGAATCCAGCAGCCAATTTACACTTTTGATAACTTGTCTATGGACGACCTCTGCTGAAATAATTTTAACCATGCTCAAAGCTTAGAGACCACCACCACCCTATCTCCATATCAATCTGTAGGTGGTATCTCGCGTCGGTCATGGTCGAAATCTCAAATTAGAAGAATCATGCAGCCAATTTACACTTTTGATAACTTGTCTATGGACGACCTCTGCTGAAATAATTTTAACCATGCTCAAAGCTTAGAGACCACCACCACCCTATCTCCATATCAATCTGTAGGTGGTATCTCGCGTCGGTCATGGTCAAATTCTCAAATTAGAAGACTCCAGCGGCCAATTTACACTTTTGATAACTTGTCTATGGGTGACCTCTGCTGAAATGATTTTAACCATGCTTATAGGTTAGAGGCCACCACCACCCTATCTCCATATCGATCTCCAGGTGGTATCTCGCGTCCGTCATGGTCAAATTCTCAATTTAGAAGAATCCAGCAGCCAATTTACACTTTTGATAACTTGTCTATGGACGACCTCTGCTGAAATAATTTTAACCATGCTCAAAGCTTAGAGACCACCACCACCCTATCTCCATATCAATCTGTAGGTGGTATCTCGCGTCGGTCATGGTCGAAATCTCAAATTAGAAGAATCATGCAGCCAATTTACACTTTTGATAACTTGTCTATGGACGACCTCTGCTGAAATAATTTTAACCATGCTCAAAGCTTAGAGACCACCACCACCCTATCTCCATATCAATCTGTAGGTGGTATCTCGCGTCCGTCATGGTCAAAATCTCAATTTAGAAGAATCCAGCAGCCAATTAATACTTTTGATAAGTTGTCTATGGGCGACCTCTGCTGAAATAATTTTAACCATGCTTAAAGGTTAGAGGCCACCACCACCCTATCTCCATATCGATCTCCAGGTGGTATCTCGCGTCCGTCATGGTCAAATTCTCAATTTAGAAGAATCCAGCAGCCAATTTACACTTTTGATAACTTGTCTATGGACGACCTCTGCTGAAATAATTTTAACCATGCTCAAAGCTTAGAGACCACCACCACCCTATCTCCATATCAATCTGTAGGTGGTATCTCGCGTCGGTCATGGTCAAATTCTCAAATTAGAAGACTCCAGCGGCCAATTTACACTTTTGATAACTTGTCTATGGGTGACCTCTGCTGAAATGATTTTAACCATGCTTATAGGTTAGAGGCCACCACCACCCTATCTCCATATCGATCTCCAGGTGGTATCTCGCGTCCGTCATGGTCAAAATCTCAATTTAGAAGAATCCAGCAGCCAATTAATACTTTTGATAAGTTGTCTATGGGCGACCTCTGCTGAAATAATTTTAACCATGCTTAAAGGTTAGAGGCCACCACCACCCTATCTCCATATCGATCTCCAGGTGGTATCTCGCGTCCGTCATGGTCAAAATCTCAATTTAGAAGAATCCAGCAGCCAATTTACACTTTTGATAAGTTGTCTATGGGCGACCTCTGCTGAAATAATTTTAACCATGCCTAAAGGTTAGAGGTTACTACCACCCTATCTCCATATCAATCTCCAGGTGGTATCTCGCGTCGGTCATGGTCAAATTCTCAAATTAGAAGACTCCAGCGGCCAATTTACACTTTTGATAACTTGTCTATGGGTGACCTCTGCTGAAATGATTTTAACCATGCTTATAGGTTAGAGGCCACCACCACCCTATCTCCATATCGATCTCCAGGTGGTATCTCGCGTCCGTCATGGTCAAAATCTCAATTTAGAAGAATCCAGCAGCCAATTAATACTTTTGATAAGTTGTCTATGGGCGACCTCTGCTGAAATAATTTTAACCATGCTTAAAGGTTAGAGGCCACCACCACCCTATCTCCATATCGATCTCCAGGTGGTATCTCGCGTCCGTCATGGTCAAAATCTCAATTTAGAAGAATCCAGCAGCCAATTTACACTTTTGATAAGTTGTCTATGGGCGACCTCTGCTGAAATAATTTTAACCATGCCTAAAGGTTAGAGGTTACTACCACCCTATCTCCATATCAATCTCCAGGTGGTATCTCGCGTCGGTCATGGTCAAATTCTCAAATTAGAAGATTCCAGCGGCCAATTTACACTTTTGATAACTTGTCTATGGGTGACCTCTGCTGAAATGATTTTAACCATGCTTAAAGCTTAGAGACCACCACCACCCTCTCTCCATATCAATCTGTAGGTGGTATCTCGCGTCGGTCATGGTCAAAATCTCAAATTAGAAGAATCCAGCAGCCAATTTACACTTTTGATAACTTGTCTATGGACGACCTCTGCTGAAATAATTTTAACCATGCTCAAAGCTTAGAGACCACCACCACCCTATCTCCATATCAATCTGTAGGTGGTATCTCGCGTCGGTCATGGTCAAATTCTCAATTTAGAAGAATCCAGCAGCCAATTTACACTTTTGATAACTTGTCTATGGACGACCTCTGCTGAAATAATTTTAACCATGCTCAAAGCTTAGAGACCACCACCACCCTATCTCCATATCAATCTGTAGGTGGTATCTCGCGTCGGTCATGGTTAAAATCTCAATTTAGAAGAATCCAGCAGCTAATTAACACTTTTGATAAAATGTCTATGGGCGACCTCTGCTGAAATGATTTTAACCATGCTTAAAGGTTAGAGGCCACCACCACCCTATCTCCATATCGATCTCCAGGTGGTATCTCGCGTCCGTCATGGTCAAAATCTCAATTTAGAAGAATCCAGCAGCCAATTTACACTTTTGATAACTTGTCTATGGACGACCTCTGCTGAAATAATTTTAACCATGCTTAAAGCTTAGAGACCACCACCACCCTATCTCCATATCAATCTGTAGGTGGTATCTCGCGTCGGTCATGGTCAAATTCTCAATTTAGAAGAATCCAGCAGCCAATTTACACTTTTGATAACTTGTCTATGGACGACCTCTGCTGAAATAATTTTAACCATGCTCAAAGCTTAGAGACCACCACCACCCTATCTCCATATCAATCTGCAGGTGGTATCTCGCGTCGGTCATGGTCGAAATTTCAAATTAGAAGAATCATGCAGCCAATTTACACTTTTGATAACTTGTCTATGGACGACCTCTGCTGAAATAATTTTAACCATGCTCAAAGCTTAGAGACCACCACCACCCTATCTCCATATCAATCTGTAGGTGGTATCTCGCGTCGGTCATGGTCAAATTCTCAAATTAGAAGACTCCAGCGGCCAATTTACACTTTTGATAACTTGTCTATGGGTGACCTCTGCTGAAATGATTTTAACCATGCTTATAGGTTAGAGGCCACCACCACCCTATCTCCATATCGATCTCCAGGTGGTATCTCGCGTCCGTCATGGTCAAATTCTCAATTTAGAAGAATCCAGCAGCCAATTTACACTTTTGATAACTTGTCTATGGACGACCTCTGCTGAAATAATTTTAACCATGCTCAAAGCTTAGAGACCACCACCACCCTATCTCCATATCAATCTGTAGGTGGTATCTCGCGTCGGTCATGGTCGAAATCTCAAATTAGAAGAATCATGCAGCCAATTTACACTTTTGATAACTTGTCTATGGACGACCTCTGCTGAAATAATTTTAACCATGCTCAAAGCTTAGAGACCACCACCACCCTATCTCCATATCAATCTGTAGGTGGTATCTCGCGTCGGTCATGGTCAAATTCTCAAATTAGAAGACTCCAGCGGCCAATTTACACTTTTGATAACTTGTCTATGGGTGACCTCTGCTGAAATGATTTTAACCATGCTTATAGGTTAGAGGCCACCACCACCCTATCTCCATATCGATCTCCAGGTGGTATCTCGCGTCCGTCATGGTCAAATTCTCAATTTAGAAGAATCCAGCAGCCAATTTACACTTTTGATAACTTGTCTATGGACGACCTCTGCTGAAATAATTTTAACCATGCTCAAAGCTTAGAGACCACCACCACCCTATCTCCATATCAATCTGTAGGTGGTATCTCGCGTCGGTCATGGTCGAAATCTCAAATTAGAAGAATCATGCAGCCAATTTACACTTTTGATAACTTGTCTATGGACGACCTCTGCTGAAATAATTTTAACCATGCTCAAAGCTTAGAGACCACCACCACCCTATCTCCATATCAATCTGTAGGTGGTATCTCGCGTCCGTCATGGTCAAAATCTCAATTTAGAAGAATCCAGCAGCCAATTAATACTTTTGATAAGTTGTCTATGGGCGACCTCTGCTGAAATAATTTTAACCATGCTTAAAGGTTAGAGGCCACCACCACCCTATCTCCATATCGATCTCCAGGTGGTATCTCGCGTCCGTCATGGTCAAATTCTCAATTTAGAAGAATCCAGCAGCCAATTTACACTTTTGATAACTTGTCTATGGACGACCTCTGCTGAAATAATTTTAACCATGCTCAAAGCTTAGAGACCACCACCACCCTATCTCCATATCAATCTGTAGGTGGTATCTCGCGTCGGTCATGGTCAAATTCTCAAATTAGAAGACTCCAGCGGCCAATTTACACTTTTGATAACTTGTCTATGGGTGACCTCTGCTGAAATGATTTTAACCATGCTTATAGGTTAGAGGCCACCACCACCCTATCTCCATATCGATCTCCAGGTGGTATCTCGCGTCCGTCATGGTCAAAATCTCAATTTAGAAGAATCCAGCAGCCAATTAATACTTTTGATAAGTTGTCTATGGGCGACCTCTGCTGAAATAATTTTAACCATGCTTAAAGGTTAGAGGCCACCACCACCCTATCTCCATATCGATCTCCAGGTGGTATCTCGCGTCCGTCATGGTCAAAATCTCAATTTAGAAGAATCCAGCAGCCAATTTACACTTTTGATAAGTTGTCTATGGGCGACCTCTGCTGAAATAATTTTAACCATGCCTAAAGGTTAGAGGTTACTACCACCCTATCTCCATATCAATCTCCAGGTGGTATCTCGCGTCGGTCATGGTCAAATTCTCAAATTAGAAGATTCCAGCGGCCAATTTACACTTTTGATAACTTGTCTATGGGTGACCTCTGCTGAAATGATTTTAACCATGCTTAAAGCTTAGAGACCACCACCACCCTCTCTCCATATCAATCTGTAGGTGGTATCTCGCGTCGGTCATGGTCAAAATCTCAATTTAGAAGAATCCAGCAGCCAATTTACACTTTTGATAACTTGTCTATGGACGACCTCTGCTGAAATAATTTTAACCATGCTCAAAGCTTAGAGACCACCACCACCCTATCTCCATATCAATCTGTAGGTGGTATCTCGCGTCGGTCATGGTCAAATTCTCAATTTAGAAGAATCCAGCAGCCAATTTACACTTTTGATAACTTGTCTATGGACGACCTCTGCTGAAATAATTTTAACCATGCTCAAAGCTTAGAGACCACCACCACCCTATCTCCATATCAATCTGTAGGTGGTATCTCGCGTCGGTCATGGTCGAAATCTCAAATTAGAAGAATCATGCAGCCAATGTACACTTTTGATAACTTGTCTATGGACGACCTCTGCTGAAATAATTTTAACCTTGCTCAAAGCTTAGAGACCACCACCACCCTATCTCCATATCAATCTCCAGGTGGTATCTCGCTTCCGTCATGGTCAAAATCTCAATTTAGAAGAATCCAGCAGCCAATTTACACTTTTGATAACTTGTCTATGGACGACCTCTGCTGAAATAATTTTAACCATGCTCAAAGCTTATATTATTAGAGACCACCACCACCCTCCTTCCATATCAATCTGTAGGTGGTATCTCGCGTCGGTCATGCTCAAAATCTCAAATTAGAAGATTCCAGCGGCCAATTTACACTTTTGGTAACTTGTCTATGGGTGACCTCTGCTGAAATAATTTTAACCATGCTCAAAGCTGAGAGACCACCACCACCCTCTCTCTATATCAATCTCAGAGGTCACTCATAGACAAGTTATCAAAAGTGTAAATAGGCCGCTGGAATCTTCTAATTTGAGATTTTGACCATGACCGACGCGAGATACCACCTACAGATTGATATGGAGATAAGGTGGTGGTGGTCTCTAAGCTTTGAGCATGGTTAAAATTATTTCAGCAGAGGTCGTCCATAGACAAGTTATCAAAAGTGTAAATTGGCTGCTGGATTCTTCTAAATTGAGATTTTGACCGTGACCGACGCGAGATACCACCTACAGATTGATATGGAGATAAGGTGGTGGTGGTCTCTAAGCTTTGAGCATGGTTAAAATTATTTCAGCAGAGGTCGTCCATAGACAAGTTATCAAAAGTGTAAATTGGCTGCTGGATTCTTCTAAATTGAGATTTTGACAATGACCGACGCGTGATACCACCTGGAGATTGATATGGAGATAGGATGGTGGTGGCCTCTTACCTTTAGGCATGGTTAAAATCATTTCAGCAGAGGTCACCCATAGACAAGTTATCAAAAGTGTAAATTGGCCGCTGGAATCTTCTAATTTGAGATTTTGACCATGACCGACGCGAGATACCACCTACAGATTGATATGGAGATAAGGTGGTGGTGGTCTCTAAACTTTGAGCATGGTTAAAATTATTTCAGCAGAAGTCGTCCATAGACAAGTTATCAAAAGTGTAAATTGGCTGCTGGATTCTTCTAAATTGAGATTTTGACAATGACCGACGCGTGATACCACCTGGAGATTGATATGGAGATAGGGTGGTAGTGGCCTCTAACCTTTAGGCATGGTTAAAATTATTTCAGCAGAGGTCGTCCATAGACAAGTTATCAAAAGTGTAAATTGGCTGCTGGAATCTTCTAATTTGAGAATTTGACCATGACCGACGCGAGATACCACCTACAGATTGATATGGAGATAGGGCGGTGGTGGTCTCTAAGCTTTGAGCATGGTTAAAATTATTTCAGCAGAGGTCGTCCATAGACAAGTTATCAAAAGTGTTAAGTGGCTGCTGGAATCTTCTAAATTGAGATTTTTACCATGACCGACGCGAGATACCACCTACAGATTGATATGGAGATAGGGTGGTGGTGGCCTCTAACCTTTAAGCATGGTTAAAATCATTTCAGCAGAGGTCACCCATGGACAAGTTATCAAAAGTGTAAATTGGCCGCTGGAGTCTTCTAATTTGAGATTTTAACCATGACCGACGCGAGATACCACCTACAGATTGATATGCTGAGAGGGTGGTGGTGGTCTCTAAGCTTTGAGCATGGTTAAAATTATTTAAGCAGAGGTCGCCCATAGACAAGTTATCAAACGTGTTAATTGGCTGCTGGATTCTTCTAAATTGAGATTTTGACCATGACGGACGCGAGGTACCACCTGGAGATTGATATGGAGATAGGGTGCTGGTGGCCTCTAACCTTTAGGCATGGTTAAAATCATTTCAGCAGAGGTCACCCATAGACTAGTTATCAAAAGTGTAAATTGGCCGCTGGAATCTTCTAATTTGAGATTTCGACCATGACCGACGCGAGATACCACCTACAGATTGATATGGAGATAGGGTGGTGGTGGTCTCTAAGCTTTGAGCATGGTTAAAATTATTTCAGCAGAGGTCGCCCATAGACAAGTTATCAAACGTGTTAATTGGCTGCTGGATTCTTCTAAATTGAGATTTTGACCGTGACCGACGCGAGATACCACCTACAGATTGATATGGAGATAAGGTGGTGGTGGTCTCTAAGCTTTGAGCATGGTTAAAATTATTTCAGCAGAGGTCGTCCATAGACAAGTTATCAAAAGTGTAAATTGGCTGCTGGATTCTTCTAAATTGAGATTTTGACCGTGACCGACGCGAGATACCACCTACAGATTGATATGGAGATAAGGTGGTGGTGGTCTCTAAGCTTTGAGCATGGTTAAAATTATTTCAGCAGAGGTCGTCCATAGACAAGTTATCAAAAGTGTAAATTGGCTGCTGGATTCTTCTAAATTGAGATTTTGACAATGACCGACGCGTGATACCACCTGGAGATTGATATGGAGATAGGATGGTGGTGGCCTCTTACCTTTAGGCATGGTTAAAATCATTTCAGCAGAGGTCACCCATAGACAAGTTATCAAAAGTGTAAATTGGCCGCTGGAATCTTCTAATTTGAGATTTTGACCATGACCGACGCGAGATACCACCTACAGATTGATATGGAGATAAGGTGGTGGTGGTCTCTAAACTTTGAGCATGGTTAAAATTATTTCAGCAGAAGTCGTCCATAGACAAGTTATCAAAAGTGTAAATTAGCTGCTGGATTCTTCTAAATTGAGATTTTGACAATGACCGACGCGTGATACCACCTGGAGATTGATATGGAGATAGGGTGGTAGTGGCCTCTAACCTTTAGGCATGGTTAAAATTATTTCAGCAGAGGTCGTCCATAGACAAGTTATCAAAAGTGTAAATTGGCTGCTGGAATCTTCTAATTTGAGAATTTGACCATGACCGACGCGAGATACCACCTACAGATTGATATGGAGATAGGGCGGTGGTGGTCTCTAAGCTTTGAGCATGGTTAAAATTATTTCAGCAGAGGTCGTCCATAGACAAGTTATCAAAAGTGTTAAGTGGCTGCTGGAATCTTCTAAATTGAGATTTTTACCATGACCGACGCGAGATACCACCTACAGATTGATATGGAGATAGGGTGGTGGTGGCCTCTAACCTTTAAGCATGGTTAAAATCATTTCAGCAGAGGTCACCCATGGACAAGTTATCAAAAGTGTAAATTGGCCGCTGGAGTCTTCTAATTTGAGATTTTAACCATGACCGACGCGAGATACCACCTACAGATTGATATGGTGAGAGGGTGGTGGTGGTCTCTAAGCTTTGAGCATGGTTAAAATTATTTAAGCAGAGGTCGCCCATAGACAAGTTATCAAACGTGTTAACACGTTAAACGCCATGTTGGTCACCGGTGACCTCACCCTGCCTAAATCTAGGCGCCGCGTTGGTCACCGGTGACCTCAGAGCAGACCTGTTTTCAAAGTGAATTTGTGCGCCATAGGTCGCGTTTACTATGAAATTGGCGTAACGAGGTGACCGGGATGGCGCTGTAGAACATTTCGCTTAAGTGGGCCTCGCCTAACTGAAGATTTTGTTAGTCTAAAACCATTTTTTATAAAGAAAAGTTTGTATGTGATAAATTAAATGTTTGTTACCACTAAATGCTGATACTACTGCGTTGATTGGGATCGAACTTGGCATACATGTAGAAAATGGCTTAGAATAACATATTTTGCTACTTTTGGTTTCAATAAAAGTATGTTATAATGAAATTTACTTATTTATTAACTTTATAAAAAATAGCGTTATGGCAACAAAATCACAGCCTTATTAATGGTAGCATAATTGACACAGCCTAATGGTGAAGCTTGTGGAAGCAAGGTAGACACAAATGCGGATTATCCAGACAGGAATCGCAGAATGTCGCAACCTTTTTGGTTTTATTTTTAGCGAATTTTGAACCAAACCTTTCAGAATTCGTTTTATAACATTCAACGCAAAAACGTCTCGTGATTCTTACACTTCCTTCTTTTTTGGATAGATTATGCTTCTTTCTTTTAGGTCTCACATTCACTGTTCTTTCCATTTCCTTTTCTGAATTAGTGAGGTACTCTACTAATTCCCTTCTGAACTCGACGATTCCTTCTTTGCAATTTTTGTTTTCACAGTACATCACCCATGCATTTACCACAGCAGTATTTAAAATCAACTCCATCCCTAGTTTTTTATACCATTTGACGGTTTTGCGTAATGGTGACGAATAAGAAGTCATTTGATCCGACATATCGACAGAACTTTTGGCTTCATTGTAAGCAAAAATCATCTTTGGCTTGCTAACAGCTTTCCCCTTTTTTTTAATAGTTTGGAATCCCTTGGAATGTTTGGTTGACAGCATATGCACGTCTCTTTTATCCTTCCATTTCAAAACGCAGATTCCGCGATCATTTTCCATAGCCACCGACTCACCCGGTTTTAGTTTCGATTCGATCACTTGTTTTGGTAAACCTCGTCTATTTTTTCTTACAGTACCCACCAAATGTGTGTCGTGGTCGAGAAGTTTATTTGCTAACTCTAAACTGGTGTACCAGTTATCGGTAGCGACGGTATGTCCCTTGTTAAGTATATTCTCGCATAGATTCATGACAACATTACTAGGAGTAGTGTTCACTGACTCATTGCTTTTACCCGCATATAACTGTAACTTGCAAGTATAGCCAGGAAGTGTGCATAACTTAAATAGTTTCATACCATATTTATGACGTTTGCTTTTGTTGTACTGTCTGAAAATTATACGTCCTCGAAATGGCACTTGGCTTTCATCTACGCATACATTTTCTTTGGGGGCATAGAACTTTTCAAAAGTTTCGTTCAGGGAATCAATTAGAGGTCGTATCTTGTTGATTCGATCTTTAGAATCAGCTGTCTCGTTATTTGAAAAGTGTAGTTTTTGTAAAATTAGTTCAAATTTGTTTCGGCTCACAATTTTACGAGGAAAGTTTTGTCCAAAAATGTTATCTTTACTCCAATAAAGGCTAACTTTTGGTAGTTTCACTAGCCCCATGTATATAACTAATCCAAAAAACTGTTTTATGTCGTCCTTCGTTACTGGATTCCAGGCATGTGATCGTGAACCACGCGTTGCGTTTGGTATAGTTTGCTGAGCAAATGTATTTGTTTGAACAGCAATATTTTCGAAAATTGCATCAGGAACTAACAAACTGTAATATTCGCCTGGTGTAGAATGTTGAAGCTGCTTTGCAAATGGTTGTTTCATGCCTGAAAATAATAAATATGCATTACGTACATACATACACTTATTTATTTATTTATATTTACATACACACATACATACATATATATACAAAACAAGGAATAAAGAGTGTATTGTGACTCACTTACCTGTCTGCTCGGTAAAGGCAATGACTGATGGCTGGAATCCTTTTGGATGAGACCACTTTTGGTGCGTTTCGTCGGGGAGTTTCTCAACTTGTTCTGCCACAAAGTCAGCCACAGAGTCAACATCACTCTCAGAATCACTTTGAACAATACGACGTTTGCGCTTTTTCGGCGGACATAATATTATTTCGTCTTCACTTTGTAAATCCTCCAACTCCGAGGCGCATCTTTGTTCAATCTCTTGAAATATGCTGGCTTCTAACAATTCTATGTTACGCATATCTTCCTGTGATATACCAAAGGCTAAATCCATATTCTCCGGTTCAGACATTTTCGCGAAACAGACGTGCGCTCACCTTGAATGACAACGCGCGACTGCGGGGTGCGGGTGCCCGCAGTACGTGACCTCGTGGCGCCATAATAACGAAATCGTCTATTTTTACATTTTAGCGCCACTACGGTCACCGGTGACCTCAAGACGTTTTTCAGGAATATCTCTGAAACTAGGCTTTAGATCGAAACCTAAATGAGACCTAAGCATGAATCTTGAGATATTGCTTCACAGTGCAGCAAAAAAAAAATATGTAAAACTCGTATTTTCGCCTTGGCGTTTAACGTGTTAATTGGCTGCTGGATTCTTCTAAATTGAGATTTTGACCATGACGGACGCGAGGTACCACCTGGAGATTGATATGGAGATAGGGTGCTGGTGGCCTCTAACCTTTAGGCATGGTTAAAATCATTTCAGCAGAGGTCACCCATAGACTAGTTATCAAAAGTGTAAATTGGCCGCTGGAATCTTCTAATTTGAGATTTCGACCATGACCGACGCGAGATACCACCTACAGATTGATATGGAGATAGGGTGGTGGTGGTCTCTAAGCTTTGAGCATGGTTAAAATTATTTCAGCAGAGGTCGCCCATAGACAAGTTATCAAACGTGTTAATTGGCTGCTGGATTCTTCTAAATTGAGATTTTGACCATGACGGACGCGAGATACCACCTACAGATTGATATGGAGATAGGGTGGTGGTGGCCTCTAACCTTTAGGCATGGTTAAAATCATTTCAGCAGAGGTCACCCATAGACAAGTTATCAAAAGTGTAAATTGGCCGCTGGAATCTTCTAATTTGAGAATTTGACCATGACCGTCGCGAGATACCACCTGGAGATTGATATGGAGATAGGGTGGTAGTGGCCTCTAACCTTTAGGCATGGTTAAAATTATTTCAGCAGAGGTCGCCCATAGACAACTTATCAAAAGTATTAATTGGCTGCTGGATTCTTCTAAATTGAGATTTTGACCATGACGGACGCGAGATACCACCTGGAGATCGATATGGAGATAGGGTGGTGGTGGCCTCTAACCTTTAAGCATGGTTAAAATCATTTCAGCAGAGGTCACCCATAGACAAGTTATCAAAAGTGTAAATTGGCCGCTGGAGTCTTCTAATTTGAGAATTTGACCATGACCGACGCGAGATACCACCTACAGATTGATATGGAGATAGGGTGGTGGTGGTCTCTAAGCTTTGAGCATGGTTAAAATTATTTCAGCAGAGGTCGTCCATAGACAAGTTATCAAAAGTGTAAATTGGCTGCTGGATTCTTCTAAATTTTGATTTTGATCATGACCGACGCGAGATACCACCTACAGATTGATATGGAGAGAGGGTGGTGGTGGTCTCTAAGCTTTAAGCATGGTTAAAATCATTTCAGCAGAGGTCACCCATAGACAAGTTATCAAAAGTGTAAATTGGCCGCTGGAGTCTTCTAATTTGAGATTTTGACCATGACCGACGCGAGATACCACCTACAGATTGATATGGAGAGAGGGTGGTGGTGGTCTCTAAGCTTTGAGCATGGTTAAAATTATTTCAGCAGAGGTCGCCCATAGACAAGTTATCAAACGTGTTAATTGGCTGCTGGATTCTTCTAAATTGAGATTTTGACCATGACGGACGCGAGATACCACCTACAGATTGATATGGAGATAGGGTGGTGGTGGCCTCTAACCTTTAGGCATGGTTAAAATCATTTCAGCAGAGGTCACCCATAGACAAGTTATCAAAAGTGTAAATTGGCCGCTGGAATCTTCTAATTTGAGAATTTGACCATGACCGTCGCGAGATACCACCTGGAGATTGATATGGAGATAGGGTGGTAGTGGCCTCTAACCTTTAGGCATGGTTAAAATTATTTCAGCAGAGGTCGCCCATAGACAACTTATCAAAAGTATTAATTGGCTGCTGGATTCTTCTAAATTGAGATTTTGACCATGACGGACGCGAGATACCACCTGGAGATCGATATGGAGATAGGGTGGTGGTGGCCTCTAACCTTTAAGCATGGTTAAAATCATTTCAGCAGAGGTCACCCATAGACAAGTTATCAAAAGTGTAAATTGGCCGCTGGAGTCTTCTAATTTGAGAATTTGACCATGACCGACGCGAGATACCACCTACAGATTGATATGGAGATAGGGTGGTGGTGGTCTCTAAGCTTTGAGCATGGTTAAAATTATTTCAGCAGAGGTCGTCCATAGACAAGTTATCAAAAGTGTAAATTGGCTGCTGGATTCTTCTAAATTTTGATTTTGATCATGACCGACGCGAGATACCACCTACAGATTGATATGGAGAGAGGGTGGTGGTGGTCTCTAAGCTTTAAGCATGGTTAAAATCATTTCAGCAGAGGTCACCCATAGACAAGTTATCAAAAGTGTAAATTGGCCGCTGGAGTCTTCTAATTTGAGATTTTGACCATGACCGACGCGAGATACCACCTACAGATTGATATGGAGAGAGGGTGGTGGTGGTCTCTAAGCTTTGAGCATGGTTAAAATTATTTCAGCAGAGGTCGTCCATAGACAAGTTATCAAAAGTGTAAATTGGCTGCTGGATTCTTCTAAATTGAGAATTTGACCATGACGGACGCGAGATACCACCTGGAGATCGATATGGAGATAGGGTGGTGGTGGCCTCTAACCTATAAGCATGGTTAAAATCATTTCAGCAGAGGTCACCCATAGACAAGTTATCAAAAGTGTAAATTGGCCGCTGGAGTCTTCTAATTTGAGAATTTGACCATGACCGACGCGAGATACCACCTACAGATTGATATGGAGATAGGGTGGTGGTGGTCTCTAAGCTTTGAGCATGGTTAAAATTATTTCAGCAGAGGTCGTCCATAGACAAGTTATCAAAAGTGTAAATTGGCTGCATGATTCTTCTAATTTGAAATTTCGACCATGACCGACGCGAGATACCACCTACAGATTGATATGGAGATAGGGTGGTGGTGGTCTCTAAGCTTTGAGCATGGTTAAAATTATTTCAGCAGAGGTCGTCCATAGACAAGTTATCAAAAGTGTAAATTGGCTGCTGGATTCTTCTAAATTGAGATTTTGACCATGACGGACGCGAGATACCACCTGGAGATTGATATGGAGATAGGGTGGTGGTGGCCTCTAACCTTTAAGCATGGTTAAAATTATTTCAGCAGAGGTCACCCATAGACAAGTTATCAAAAGTGTAAATTGGCCGCTGGAATCTTCTAATTTGAGATTTTGACCATGACCGACGCGAGATACCACCTTTAGATTGATATGGAGGGAGGGTGGTGGTGGCCTCTAAGCCTTAAGCGTGGTTAAAATCATTTCAGCGGAGGTCGCCCATACACAAATTATGAACACTTTGAAATGACTCTTTAAATCAGTCGGATTATATTTTCTGCTAACTTTTGGCTGCTAACTTCACACCGGTAATTTATTTAGGTTTACAAAGAAGTAGTCCTACTAACAACTGTTTTTATTTACTTGACGACATTAGTACAAACAAAATACTATTAAAAAAAACTTTCTTCATCTATATCTATACTTCTATACTAATATAATAAAGAGGAAAGATTTGTATTTTTGTATTTTTGTGTTTTTGTATGTTTGTAATGAATAAACTCAAAAACTACTGGACCGATTGCAATAATTTTTTCACCATTAGAAAGCTGCATTATTCAGAAGTAACATAGGCTATATAATATCACGCTAGGTCCTATAGGTGTGGAGCAGTAACCAAAAATGTTTTAAAAACGGGGGAAAAGTATCGTTTCTGAGGCCTTCCGTGGCGTGCGCTGAGCATGTAGTTAAAGTTATACAAACCTGTGCGAAGCCGGGACGGGCCGCTAGTCAAGTATATTCCAGTAAAATATCGTTTTACAGAATGGGTATAATGCTAGTAGGTACCTACTTATTGTGTTGAATTGGTTTTTCCTTTTTTAAAAATTGCCTAAAAGGGAATACATCTCCAGTATCCCGATAAGTCACCAGGCCAGCAACTATACACCATAATGTTATTTAGTAACTGAAGGACGCATCGGGCGTCGCGTCGTAACTAGATTTGGAGGTAGGTAGTCTACAAAATATAAGCTTATGTAAGATTGCTTTAAAAACATTTTGGAAAATTGGTTTCATTAAAATAGTACCTATTGTTATTTTATTAACCATTAGTAGTTATACTACATTATAACTACATTCGTAGTTATATAAAATAGTATCTATTGTTATATTATTATACATTAGGTATTCTTCAACGCAATGAGGAATACCTAAAGGCCGGTTTTGTCTTTTACCGTTGTTATTACTAGACTCATGGTTTTAACTCTTTATATTATTATATTTATATATGTATTCATACTTTTAATTTACTGTTTTAATAAGAATTAAGTATAGGCACCTAATGTTTTTAATCCACTTGTTCGTACCTATTTGATAGTTTCCTTCTACATCTAACTCATAATGTTAGTTGCCTTTTACGCCATGACAATTTTTGTTTCACTTTTTCTTATACTCCACAACTATAGGTGAGCAGCGCTTTAACAATCTCAGTGCGTGTTGTTACCAGTTTAGTTTTGCATATAAGGTTGTATAGTGTTGATCCTTGTAAGGCGGTTTCGGCGGCGGCGGCCATCACCGCCGGCATGTGCAGCCATCACCGCCGGCATGTGCAGCCATCTTATCTCGCTAATAATTAAATCGACCCTTGTCAAACATAAATATCTTGATCGTTTTATTTGGGCATTCCAGTAGAACAAGGTCCCGCTGAGAGCCAAACACCTCGGGAGTTAACATAATAACGCGGTTAAATACCTATCTGTACTTGTTTTGTGTTTGTTTTTAGCAAAAAATATCAAAACTAACGCTCCAATGTTTATTCATGCCAAGCTCCAAACTTGGACTACGAAGAAAACCAGTCTGGTTAGTAGAAGTGAGAGAATATAAGTTCTAGTAGGAACTCATGAAGCTGGGCCTTTTCCATGTGACTATAGAGACCATTAGTGATATATAAGTTATAGGTGTGAGGCCTCTTCACTGTTTCGGTATCAGTCTGTAGGTTCACCGGATTTGCGTTCTAATAAATATATTAGTATGAATTTAATTATTTTATCTATTTGATTGATTCGTACCTGGAAACAGCATATACCTAACGAGACTGCGCGGTTTGACTCTTTGACATAATTTAGTGTTTTGGCCATAAATAAAGACCACTGAGTATCTTATTATATGTTAGATCGCAATGACTTGTGCAACCGTAACGTAGGTTCGTGACAGGAAGGCGCAGCCGCAGCTATTAAGGTCGCAGCTCTCAGCAGTGCGCAGAGACCGCACGATCGCAACACTGGGGTGGCTTATAGTTTCAGGGGTAATTCTGCCGCTTTCGACTTGCAGGGTGCTTCCAATATAATTTAAGTAAAATGTTTTTTTTTCACTTGAATATTTAGAATCCACATGCAAGTCCTGCAATGCATGCGACTGAATATCAAAAATTCTCACAGAAAAATGCATTATTAAATATTTAAATTAAAAAAAAAACAGCATTCAGCTGTTATCAGATCGTAACTGTACAATTGCAAGCGAGACCTATTCTTACCTTTACAATGAGATTTCCTTTTCCTGTCTGGTCTATGTCGATGTTGTTGTTACATACAAACCAAACTATATACTTGCTGTATCTAAATATTTGTTGTATTGTTAATCAAAGTTGTATCACCAAACTGTTATATCAAGCTGTATAATCTCTGTATCATTCCATAACCCTGTGCTAAAGGAATATCTCTCTTGTTTCAGGTACCTACATAGTTGTGAAACCGTTTGCTATACAACAGTGGTGAGCGGAATCGATGTCGGGGACTGCCGCCAGTGGCAGCGCTTGACACACAATTAGCGGCACGTCACTGGGCTTGGCGGCAGCGGAAAACGCATTGCTCACAACATATATATCTTGCCAAGTATAGCGGAAAATATCGACGGGGTATCCTCTAACTTAAGCATTTAGGTGACATTCGTCTCCAGTTATGTCCAGTTTCTTTGGAACAAATTAATAGAAAATTGACATCGTGTCGATGCACCGATCATGTTTGCTATTTTTATTACATTTATAGCTACCATGTCGTGCACGAAGTATATAACTATGTGTAAATACTTACGTAGACCTCGGGGAACTCAAATATGTATATAGCTAATATTTTTCTTACAGTAGTGCAAACCAATATACATATAATAATTATCATTACGATACAGTGGGCTCAATACAAACTTGTGTATTTGCCATTCTCAAATACATTTGTCTCTATATAGTTATTAATAGAATGTCTCGCGTGTCATACACTATGACAATCATAATAACAGTCTTTTGATTAATATCAATACCATCTGCACTACTCGTATCGTATCGTATCATTTTCTGCGCGATACAGTCAACAAACAATAACTGGAATCTTAGAGGACCAAAAAGGACAAAAGATACTCTTAAGGATCGTTAACCAAGGTCCTCAAAATTAGTAATGGATAGAGCTTCCTCCTTAAAAGCTTCTCTAAAAAAGTTTAATTTTAATGCAGAACCCCTCCGGCCCTAAATGATTACCCACAATTCTGAATATCCCAGACTATGATACATACATATGTGAGGGGTCGCATGCACCAGGCGGCTTAGCATGCAATTAATTCGGCCATCGGCGACACACACGACACGCGACGCATTCCTCGCGGACACCTCCGCACTATTGGTCGTTACTGATGGGCTTGCGTGCGCCCGTTACTCAGCACTGCGTTTTACAACCTATACTAGATACCTATACTTTTACAATAATTATTTTACCCTTTAAGTAAGCGCTGTTGCATTCTTAGCACACATTCACGGACTAAAAATTGAACACACATGCCGATTCTGGTTGTCTGATGTTAATTAATTTACCACAGTTGGTGACATATCTAAATATAGTTAGTTTGGCAAGAAGGGAGTCCTGTATGTCTGGCATGTATGTCTGCCGAGGCAAAACATAACAAAACATTGAACACGGGGTTATAATGTATTGGGCGTACAGAACCGCGGGTTGGCGACGGCTCAAGGGACCACAAGATATGTCGGTGGTATATCTAGCATCACCTACACACAGACACATATGTGTGTGGGCGACGGATGTCGTCACGCGCGTGTTTCGACAACTTTTACAACAAACGCGCTTCTCTCAGTCTGCGGATATTATTAATTGTAATTTTCTGAAACAAAATAACACTCACTGCTCATTATCTGAACGCTTAAACCAGATCTAAGTGACAATTTTGGTATGGTATGGTATGTATGTTTATGTATTACATTTATTATATTATATACAGTATTTAAGTAGTATAAGTATTGTTATGCATCATAGTTAAAATTATATGTATATCCTTCTATCGAAAGTTCCGCACCCTAAGCATATTTCACTCTCTCAAAGGTTAGCTGGTAGAAAATGCCTAAGGCATTAAGCTCGCCTATGTACAATTTTGTGCAATAAAGAATTTAAAATAAATAAATAAGGTATTGTTGATTGTTTTAGAATAAAATAATAATAATAATATAATAGGACAATTTACACATATTGCTCAAGTCACAAACTAAGCTCTAGGCTTGTACTATGTGTACCAGAAGCAACGACATAATACATATCATATTTTATAAACACCCAGACCATGACAAACTGTACAGAAAAACGTACTAATATATTTTTGCCATGCGTGGGAATCAAACCCACGACCTCCGGATACAACGTAAAAGGCGCAACCACTAGTCTACGAAGGCTGTCAGAATCTACAATGTTAAATTATATTATATATTTTTATTAATATTAGCGACCGCGGATTAGCGACCGCGGATTAGCGACCGCGGGTACGAACTGGAATATTTCACATTATTTTTTGTAGATATTTTTCATATATGATGTTGAATCGAGTATTAAAAACGGCCACATGAGCGTATGGATGACAAACGCACGATGTAGGTTTATATATAAGGCAAAGTCAGGTAATATGACTTGCTAACGACTAGATTATAGTGAGTTATTTGACTTCGCTACCGATTGGTAACTGCAAACAGCTTCGGTAAACAAACTTATTCACCGAACGACACACTTCCAGATAGAGCGCCCAACGAGGTGCGGCTTACCGGTTACCAGATAGAGCGCCCAACGAGGTGCGGCTTTCCGGTTACCAGATAGAGCGCCCAACGAGGTGCGGCTTTCCGGTTACCAGATAGAGCGCCCAACGAGGTGCGGCTTTCCGGTTACCAGATAGAGCGCCCAACGAGGTGCGGCTTTCCGGTTACCAGATAGAGCGCCCAACGAGGTGCGGCTTTCCGGTTACCAGATAGAGCGCCCAACGAGGTGCGGCTTACCGGTTACCAAATAGAGCGCCCAACGAGGTGCGGCTTACCGGTTACCAGATAGAGCGCCCAACGAGGTGCGGCTTACCGGTTACCAAATAGAGCGCCCAACGAGGTGCGGCTTACCGGTTACCAGATAGAGCGCCCAACGAGGTGCGGCTTACCGGTTACCAAATAGAGCGCCCAACGAGGTGCGGCTTACCGGTTACCAGATAGAGCGCCCAACGAGGTGCGGCTTTCCGGTTACCAGATAGAGCGCCCAACGAGGTGCGACTTCCCGGGTACCAGATAGAGCGCCCAACGAGGTGCGGCTTCCCGATTACCAGATAGAGCGCCCAACGAGGTGCGGTATTCCGGGTACCAGATAGAGCGCCCAACGAGGTGCGGCTTCCCGGTTACCAGATAGAGCGCCCAACGAGGTGCGGTATTCCGGGTACCAGATAGAGCGCCCAACGAGGTGCGGCTTCCCGGTTACCAGATAGAGCGCCCAACGAGGTGCGGTATTCCGGTTACCAGATAGAGCGCCCATCGAGGTGCGGTATTCCGGTTACCATATAGAGCGCCCAACGAGGTGCGGCTTCCCGATAACCAGATAGAGCGCCCAACGAGGTGCGGTATTCCGGGTACCAGATAGAGCGCCCAACGAGGTGCGGCTTCCCGGTTACCAGATAGAGCGCCCAACGAGGTGCGGTATTCCGGGTACCAGATAGAGCGCCCAACGAGGTGCGGCTTCCCGGTTACCAGATAGAGCGCCCAACGAGGTGCGGTATTCCGGTTACCAGATAGAGCGCCCATCGAGGTGCGGTATTCCGGTTACCATATAGAGCGCCCAACGAGGTGCAACTTCCCGTTTACCAGATAGAGCGCCCAACGAGGTGCGGTATTCCGGTTACCAGATAGAGCGCCCATCGAGGTGCGGTATTCCGGTTACCATATAGAGCGCCCAACGAGGTGCAGCTTCCCGGGTACCAGATAGAGCGCCCAACGAGGTGCGGCTTCTCGGTTACCAGATAGAGCGCCCAACGAGGTGCGGCTTCTCGGTTACCAGATAGAGCGCCCAACGAGGTGCGGCTTCTCGGTTACCAGATAGAGCGCCCAACGAGGTGCGGCTTCCCGGTTTCAACACATAATGCTAACACATATTATTTAAAATAAAACTGTATAAAAAACGTATTAGTATTGTTTTACCTTGGGTGGGATTCGAACCCACGACCCCCGGATACAACGCAAACTGTGCAGCGAAAACCACTAAACCACGGAGGCTGTCACAAACATCTAGACATAGACAAACTGCATAGATAACTTTTAGCTGGTTAATAATGCCTAAGGCATTAAGCTCGCCTTTATACAAACGGTTTAGTGCAATGAAGAGATTTTAAATAAATAAAGTAACATTCTTCTAATAACATTAATGGCAAACAATTCACGTGAACGATCTCAATAGGTAAATGTTTATGCCAGGGACCGGAAAACCCGTTCCCCGGCTTAAGCCTTTAAACGGTGTACCTCTTACGATGAATTGCCACGTGAATAAGCTTACCCAATTCAACTGCTATCCCATACATTTAGCTAACCATTTCGAAAGGGAAACCCCTTCCCCGGCTTAAGCCTTTAAACGGTGTACCTCTTACGATGAATTGGCACGTGAACAAGCTTACCCAATTCAACTGCTATCCCATACATTTTGCTAACCATTTTGAAAGGGAAACCCCTTCCCCGGCTTAATATATTTCCGTATGACCTTGGGTACTGCTCAGCTAAACATTACACCATCTTGCATCCCACTCTCACTCGTTGAACAAATAACTAGTCTCACTGCTCGCCGCGTCTCGACCCGCGGTCAACGAACTCGGCCACTGTTCGGGTTGTCATAGGGTGTCTCGCTCATTCGTGATGCTACGTGTCATACAATACAATAGAATGAGATACAGTGATGGTAAATTAATATAACGATTATATGAGACGAGATATGTCCTACACATTTGTATACGAAGTAATAAACTGAATTTACATTCATTATTTTAATAAAATATTACCAATAACTTAAAGTTGATGGTTATTTGTTGAATTTATAATCAATCTGCCTACAGTACCCTAAAAAAAGCAATGTGTCAATTGTCACTTACTGTCATATTTATATATCTCTATAGTTACCGAATAACATGTTTTATTTACTTAATAATTAATTTACACTGTAAATATTAATAGGTTATTGAACCAGTGCCGTAAAATAGTGAAACTCGTTTGGGTGTACAAGGAAAATTGAATGGTATGGATGATTTCAATAACGGGAAATTTTCTATGAAAATGTTATTGGTGCGTGAAAAGTTATTCAAATACACTAGTGCTATTGAATGATGAATCAGATACTGATTCAGTTGAAAAGGAGAATAGAATCAATCGTAGAAGAAACCAGTTCGTTGTTACAAATGTGGCAAGAAAGGACACATTAAACCTCAATGTCCAGACAGGCAGACGGATGGAGCGAGTACTTCGAAACGTGATAGTTCCTGTCTACAAACGATTTTTGGTGCAGGAGTGTTTAATTCTAATGAATGGTATGTCGATTCAGGTGCATCGTCTCATTTGTGTTTCAATAAAGAACAATTTTTCGAATTAAACGAAACATGTAATAAAGTTCTCGATGTTTCGTGTGCGAATAATGAAAAGTTATCAAGTGCGGGTTACGGAACCGTAGTTTTAAAAATAAATAATATTATTAAAACTGTAAATAATGTTACATATGTACCTAAGTGGTCCGTAAATTTATTGTCTGTTTCTCAATTTATTTAAAACGGTTTTTGTGTAATCTTTGATAAAACAGGTTGAAAGATATATGACGAGCCAGTATGCCAGATTGATGGTGACCCTATTGTTACTGCGAGCGAAGTCAACAGTATATATAAGGTAAATAATTTATCTCATGTAGCCTTTAATGATGCACTCGTGACTGTTAGGGATAAATTATCAAAAGATATTTGCCATAAGAGACTTGGTCATTTGAATGAACATAATATGCAATTACTGAATAAAAATGTAGTATCGGGTGTACATTTTGATGAAGTGTCTATGGATAACTGCGTGCCTCTTATTCAGGGGAAGCAGCATCGTCTACCTTTTAATAAAAATCATGGGGAACGAGCTACTATGAAGCTGGGTTTAGTTCATTCAGATGTTTGTGGGCCGATGTCTGAAACATCAAATGGACGAGCTTGATATATGCTAATATATGTAGATGATTATACAAGGAAAATTTTTGACAGGTTTAAAGAATTTATTTTAGAAGTTGAAAACGAAACTAATATGAAGGTAAAGATTTTAAGGACAGACAATGAGACAGAATATTTTAGCAAAAGGTTTGATTTATTTTTAAAAGGTCAATAAAAAGGTATAAAACATCAATCGGCAGTTCCATATACCCCAGAGCAAAACGGAGTAGCAGAACGAACTTTAAGGACAATTACAGAGATGGCTAGGAGTATGCTGTATGATTCGGGTCTAACAATTAAATTGTGAGCAGAGGCATGTAATACAGCAGTCTATATTAAAAATAGAGTACCTCATGCTGCTAGTGCTAATAAAATACCATAAGAAATGTGGTCTGGGAAGAAGATACATCTCAGTCATTTTAAGGTCCCATTTAGTACGAAGCTGATCAGGAATATGTTTATATACAATTGAACCAAATAATTGTATATAAACATATTCCTGATCAGCTTCATACTAAATGGGAGCCGAGGGGAAGAAGTATGATATTGTAATTTGATAAAAGGATATCGTTTGTTTGATCATGATCATCCAAAACAAATACAGAAAGCTAGAGATGTTATTTTTCTAGAGAATGTATTTCTGGATGATTCTTCTAAAACTTTAAATAATGTTGCATGCGAAAATATTGATGAAAATGTACATATATTTCCAGAAAATATTGTAAATAATAACGTTGTGAATAATGAAAATTTGGATGAAACTAATTTAGAACCTTCTGTTTTACCTGTGGATATTATAGAAAGTCAAGAAAGAAGATATCCATTGCGGGAAAGAAGTGTAAATAGGAATCCAAATTTTATATATTATCAAGCTGTTATCGAAAGTGCATGAAAACCAGAAACTGTTGAAGAAGCAATGAATGCGAATAATCGGGGAGATTGGTTGCAGGCAATGAAAAACGAATTAGACTCTATGAAAGAGAATGGAGTTTGGGATTTGGTGGATAGGCCAAAGAACGGCAAATAATCGGTAATAAATGGGTATTCAAAATAAAGTATGATGCTGATGAGAATGTTTAGTTTAAAGCAAGACTTGTTGCGAAAGGTTACACCCAGTCTTATGGTATTGATTATTTTGATACGTTTTCACCTGTAGTGCGACGGTCAATAATCAGATTATTATTTTGTTTAGCTGCTCAATGGGATTTGAATATTGATCATTTCGATGTCAATACTGCTTTTCTAAATGGCGACTTAGAAGAAGTTGTGTACATGGTTCAACCAGAAGGAAGTATAGAAGAGGGTTCAGAAAATAAAGTTTGTTACTTGAAGAAGTCTATTTATGGACTTGCGAAGTTGGAATAAAAAGGCCAATGACGTGCTTTTATATATGGGCTTTAGAAGATTAGAATCTGAAACTATATATGTAATGAAGTCTAATGAAATATATGTTGTTGTAGCTCTTTATGTAGATGATTTCTTTGTATTTTATAATGAAAAAAGTAAGAAGACTAGAGATAAGTTGTTTGAAGGGTTAAGTAAATGTTTTAAAGTTAAAGATTTGGGTGAAGCAAAACAATGTTTGGGTATGAGACTTCAATGTGACAAGCAAGCTGGTGTTATTTATCTTGATCAAAGAAGATATATTGAATCTGTTTTAAAGAAATTTGGTATGATGAAATGCAAAACAGCTAGTATACCTATGGATCCAAATATACAATCTATTCTATTTGAGGATACCGATGATGCAAATATAGTTATGCCATTTAAAAATTTTATTGGATGCTTGAATTATATTGCATTAAATACTAGACCGGATATTGCTCATGCAACAAATGTATTGAGTTCATATGGTAATAAGTATACTAAAAAGCATTGGACATATGCTATGCATATACTTCGTTATCTGAAAGGGACTTTGGATTATTGTTTGAAATTTAGAAAATGCGATATGAAGGATATTAGTATAGTAGGGTATGTTGATGCTGATTGGGCAGATGATCATCATGATAGAAAATCCTATACAGGATATTTTTTTAAGGTATGTATATATTCGATGGTCCGGTTTCATGGGAAAGCAGGAAACAGCGAAGAGTAGCGTTATCATCAACAGAAGCGGAGTATGTTGGAATTACGGAAGCTGGAAAAGAGGCTATTCATTTAAGAATGCTTCTTGCTGATATGACAGATAGTCCTGAAACTACAGTGATTCTCTACAATGATAATAAAAGTGCGTTGAAGTTGTCTAAAAATCCTGTGTTTCATGGTAGGTCTAAGCACATAGACATCAAGGCTCATTTTATTCGGGAGTGCATTGATAAAGGTTACATTAATATAAATTATATGCCTACCAATAAAATGCCGGCCGATCTTTCAACAAAGGCTTTGACTAAAGCTAAGCATGTCAGATGTGTTAATGACATGAATTTAGATTAGTTTAATTTTGTTATAGAATTTTGTTTATTTAAATTAATGGTCTATGTAGCAGTTTGATTATGGGGCGTGTTGAATTTATAATCAATCTGCCTACAGTACCCTAAAAAACAATGTGTCAATTGTCACTTACTGTCATATAAAAATATATTTCTATAGTTACCGAATAACATGTTTTATTTAATAATTCATTTACTCTGCAAATATTAATATTATTGCAGTTTATTAGAATTGAACGTTTCGCCGACAAAAAAATATATTTAACGTAAAATAACTCTTATAATCTTACACAGTAATATCAAAATCGTTTAAAACCATTGATTGTTATTTTAAAACCCTAATAACATGAAGGGGTTTCCCATTCATTGGGTTACACTTTCATAAGCATTTGGTTACCTCATTTAGTAAAGTCTGATAGTGGTAATGCGTATTTTGATTTCAATGGGTTAGCGCTATGAAATAGCGCTTAATAGCGCTTTATAATTGACTTTTGAGGCGCAACGGGTTTGGTAAGCAAATCCTTATTAAAAACCCATTCAAAACCCATGAAGGGGATATAGGTCCGGTCCCTGGTTTATGCATCATAACATTCAAAAATGTATTTATTTGACGCCTTTCGGAAACGGTTCGAAGAACGTTCTGGTGCTAACATTTATAAGTGGAGTGTTTCTGAAGACAATTGGTTCCAGAGTGACGTTTTTTAAGTCGTTTCAAATCTGTAATTTCATTAAATAATTCATCATTTGCCAATAATTCATATAATTTTCCCACATGTTAGGCACGAGGCATGTTATGCTATAAGCTCAAAGCGCATGACAAGTGTTGTCATTTCTGTATGTTCTTGCATGCGGATTCTAGTACAGTTGGGAGCCGCGCGAGACGGTATACGTGTACCCAGAGAGAGAACAAACAAGCCTCCACTAGTTTCACACCCACTCGAGTGTGTTAATTCAGTTGTAAGCACTTACGTACGGGGTCCGACTCTTGTGGACGCTTTTATCTGCGCTAAATTGATTCGTTTATAGAGAAAAATAATTAGTGTTCTCGGAGCACGGTATAATACATTGCAATTGGCAGCTTTTACTTGTTAAGAATGAGTATTAGCATTCAGCGAGAATGCTGGATATAGGATAATAATATAATACACTTATTTCGGACTCTATATACAGCAATTTGTTTTTATTTTTATCAAAAATATTGGAGAGTTTACATAGGTAGTGTTTTTTTTAATTATTTAGTAGATAAGTAGGTTTTGTATTATAAGTAGTTTTATGTGTCGTGGGTGAGGTTCAGCAATATAAAACCCGATCAGTTTGAAAACTCGCCCGGATTAGTTTCTCAATAAATATATTTAGGTACCCCGCAAATTTGAGATTAGATTGGGTGTGTAGTAGAAGTATAATAAAATAAATCCTACATTTTTGATTGCAACTAAAAATCCGAATTATGTAAAATCAAAGTTCCCTAAACTTTCCAGACGACTAAGAAATTCGTTTAAAAAATCTTTTTTTTGTTTCCATTAGGATATTTTTAACTTTTTTTTTAAACACATAACCTCACATGTATTCCTTTTTTTAAAAAACTCTAAAATATTGATTATCTAAAATATGATATTGGTTGAACAAGAAGTTGCTTCGTGTAGTATATAAGGTAATCGTATTAAAATATGATATTGGTTGAACAAGAAGTTGCTTCGTGTAGTATATAAGGTAATCGTATTAAAATATGATATTGGTTGAACAAGAAGTTGCTTCGTGTAGTATATAAGGTAATCGTATTAAAATATGATATTGGTTGAACAAGAAGTTGCTTCGTGTAGTATATAAGGTAATCGTATTAAAATATGATATTGGTTGAACAAGAAGTTGCTTCGTGTAGTATATAAGGTAATCGTATTAAAATATGATATTGGTTGAACAAGAAGTTGCTTCGTGTAGTATATAAGGTAATCGTATTAAAATATGATATTGGTTGAACAAGAAGTTGCTTCGTGTAGTATATAAGGTAATCGTATTAAAACGACTTTATCTTTAATATTTATATAAAAATAAATAAATAAATATTTCTATGGTTACAAGAAAAAAATGTCTGAAATGGAATCATTATACTTTCAAAGTTATTAATAAAGTTATTTATTATTAACTTTGAAAGTCATATGTAAACGTGTACCGATCTTATTTTATTTTAGGATTTAATAAAATGTAATGTTCATGTTATATCAGAGGTAATGAAAGCCAGTCAAATAATGAAACCAATAAATGAAACATTATTTCACATGCCGCGCAGAATGAATTGAATTGTTAATTTTGAATGGTCGTGGAGCCATCTGATCGCCATTCCTGCGGCGCCCGAGCGGCCTGGGAACCGCGCCGCCGTACAACAAACGTGTTGCACTATTTATAATGGCTAATTAACAGTGAGGCGATAAACATGAGTACTGAGCCACCAAGTGGAATAATTTCCGCCGCAGTAGACGCCGCACCTCTACAAACTTACTCATTCACACCTTATTGAAAAGTCATAAAATAAAATGAAATGCAATTTATTGTACGCGGTCTGGACACAAACGGAGAGCAGACCCGCGTCCGCGCCGAACAAGTTTTGCGGCGCCGTGGCAGTACGCCTGCGCTGGATACGCTAAATTCTATAGTGTGTGTAAAGCCATAAGAACAAATATAAATAAACTGTGATTTTATTAACATTTCGTTGTTATTACGTAATGCGTATAATTAGTAGGACGTACACCCATATACTTAGCAGAACGTGCTACCATCTGCATATATGTAAATACATATAATTACTACATGACTGTGGTGTTGAATGAATGTTGTTTGATCACGTTGAAGTAGTTATGAATACAAATAATATCATTAATTGCATTGCACAGCGCATTAGCTACTTAGCAGAAGGTGGGTTGCAATAGTTTATGAATTAAATGATTTTATTATTGGATTTCCCTAGAATTGTGACACACAGTACAGTGGACGCCAGCATACTTGTCGAATTGCACAGTCTTCATTTGATTTTGCAAACAATTTTTACTATAGTTACTAGCGACTATAGAAACTGTTTGCAAACACTTGTGGTAGAGCTACTGAGGCCGCGGACATAAATCCTAGTCCTTCTGAATTCTAATAAAAATAGATCTTGATTATTGTGAATATTTGATAAAACTGTTAGCGCTGGTTGAGTTGAGCTCCCCAATATAGCTACGTACGAGTATATTATTACTGAATTTATCATAAATTTTAATACATTAAAATATATCAATAATAATATCAAAATATATCGATTTTAGATATTACCAAATATAGGCATACAAAGCAGTCTCTCACGGATTGGAAATTACAGTTTGGGATTACCTTTTTCTAACTATTACAAATGTCGTTACAAATAGAGTTGAAAATAGCTTGATTTAAGTATAAAGATTCATACATGCTCAGGGCAGATCAAGCTTACTCGAAAAGGTCAAAATTATACGCGACTATGAGGAGTGAAGCACCTTTCAATGCAAAAGCCAATTGCCCGAACACCAGAGCTCAGAAACTTTTAAGATTCGAGTTGTCTTCGGTGGATGAAGCGCTTTGGGACAGACGTTGCAAAGATTACACTTACGCGCAGGGAATAGAATACGGCGCGGTCGATGCCCGCTCAGGCAATAAAAACTTCGCGACTGAAGAAGTGCGGCCGCTTTACAGTTTTTGTTAACACAATTATGAATTTAAATGAGCAGATAGATTAGAAGTAACTCTACCGTTTTTGTGTTTGCCTAATGAGGTAACAGAGCGCCGTCGTGACTCCATTGATTGGAGCGAGGAACCCGAGACGTCGTTCATAATTACAATTTTATTCAATTTATTAGGACTAAAGTCGATTGAACTCGAAACTTAATTTCCTCGAGGTCGAATCCATGATCGATCCGAATCACATGATAGGCTGTCCATTCGTTAACTGCAGTCGACGTTCGAGAATGCAATCCTCTAAATAGGCCAATTCCCCCGCAGGGACAATTGAAAATAACCGACAGAATGCGGCGCGGACTTCGCCGACGGAACGCGAAAAACACTGTGCGCGTTGCGATGTAAGATCCAAAATTGCAAAAACTGCCGGAGTCCGGACGTTTTGTTTTATTTCACATGTCAAGTATCCTCTCGGCACCGCAGTGGGGCTTTGTTTTAAATCATTGCAGCAGCTCTGACGAAGCGACCGCGACGAGCGCCGCCAGCTGCCCCTATCTCCCTTGTGTTGCACTTCGCAATCAAATTATGTCATGGAGTTAGTAAGTAAGTACAGCAACGCGTTCTCACGGACCAAACCCGTTCGTGTCGGGCGGTTCTTGCCCGATGGGTATCGAGTGCCCGGACGTTGCCGCGTGTGTTGCGTCCGCGCCGCTCCCGTCGCAAAACGACCATGACCGCAGCCCCAGACTGCTTTATATGTAGATTGTTTGTTTCAACAATGTTTTGTTTTATTTGAATCAATTATTCACACATATTGTGCCCACATTGTACATGCCTACCTATTAATTTCGCGACAAATGAACTTCATCGCAAAATTTGAGTATAGATTAATCAGTCAGACATTGGATATTCACAAATTGTAATTTGTAGTCTCTTCTGCAGCCATATATAGGTTAGAGTCGAAATCATTTGATTAGTTATTATTTCACAGCGGTGCCCCGTGCATGGGATAATAATGTATAATGTGTTGGTAGGAGCGGCAAGGCCGGCGCCGCGTGGACTGGCGCTGCTGGGAGTCATTACGTTCGCTAGACGGTATTATGTCTGCTAATCTTCCGGTTTGATCTCTCGGTTTTTTTCTATGATTGTGAATCAGATCCCAAAATAAGTACGCGGCGTCCGAGACGTCACGGCGTCAACAGTCGCAGAGTACCCAGCAGAGGGGGTTACTCGCACCTCTTCCTGAGTATTCGGAGTTTACATGAACAAGTACTTCCTCACATGCCTTAGGTATATCCCGGTAGAAATGCGTGAGTAACTATATATATATACTAGCGGTGCGCGGCAGTCAGCCCATTATATTTGCTGATAGCTTTCTATTGGTGAAATAATTGTTAAAATCGGTTCAGTAATTTAAGTTTATGAGGAATAAACAATCATGTCTTTTCTGTTTATTAGTATAGAAGTGGATCATGGTTCTAGACGGGGGTAAATCCAACGGTACAAAAGTTGTATATTAAGATACGTATTTGGGACGTGTCCTGAAAACCACAATTGATTACAGTAAAATAATATACTATAACAAGTGGGAGCCCCCCCCCCTCGGTTGCGCGTCGCTATGAGAGTATTTTATTGCGTTGGCGTAAGTAATAAATTTGGTTTAAATTGTAGATGTAATTAGTTGCCGCCTTTTGCCGCACGTTACATAAATAATGACCGAAATAACTGAAACCGCACAAATGTTATATGTTTAATGGGAGAGAAGTCTCCGACTTCGTTACCCATAGAGATTACCCTGTGGCCGTCTAGGCGTGGTCGTACGGTGGTGGTACGGCGCTAAGTCACCCGTGAAGGTACATTTTCACATATATCATTCAATTTGTTTGTGGGTTTTAAGTCATTCGGATAAGTGGTTCTATAGACAGACAGACCGTAACATTAATAAATAATATAGAAATTTATTTATTTTAATATTTTTAAATAACAGATCAGACAAAATAATAGTTATGTATGCAAGGGTTGCATGTTCGGGCGGCGCGGGCGGTCGATGCTCGGATTTCCGCCCTCAAAGGAAACTCTTGGATATTTAATGGCGAAGAGACCGCAGACTGGCGGCCTTGTGCCCCACTTAGACTTCACTTCCACTCCCAATGACATCCCATCACACATCCTAAAATATACGAACGAGGTGTTTTATTATAATTCTTAAACTGTACTGATGGACTTTGTAAGTAAACATACGGTAATAATATTATGTAGGGCTATTTATATATATTGCTCTGGTCACAAACTAAGCTCTAGGCTTGTACTATGTGTACCAGAAACAACAACATAATACATAATATGATATTTTATAAACACCCAGACCGTGACGAACTTAATTTTTGCCATGGGCGGGAATCAAAACCCACGACCTCCGTATACAACGCAAAGGCGCAAAGACTAGTCTACGAAGGCGGTCATACCGTTCAACCTAGATATGTTTCGGTTTTAGTCTGTGGGTTCCCCGGTTTAGGAGCCTACGGTTCCCCGGTTTAGGAGCCTACGGTTCCCCGGTTTAGGAGCCTACTTATGTAGTCTCCTTTCAGGGTGCGCTTAAGAAAAGGGCATATGGTTTGACGATAAAGCAGCGAGGATAATGCAAATTCGTCTTTGTACCATACCGTAATTTAACAGGTATAGTGAGAGCGATTAATGCTATTAATCAACATGTATTAAACGTATTAATTCAGGGAGTTTGTAACTCAGCTTTTATATCATAATCTCATATGCCGTGCTTCAATAAAAATATTTTTATATAAGTATGGTCATTGTATTTTGTCGAGTTACGAGTATCTGCGGTGTATGGTTATGTCGGCATGTTCACAAGGGTCACTTCCTACCTGCGCAGTTGGCACGCACTTGTCTCCGTCATCCACTCCACTTACTTCCGGGTCCTTTGATCCTGGCAGAGGGAGGAAGCGATTCCCTTCCGGCTGCAGCACCACCGAGCCTAAAGACGTATTCCACGTTTTCCTTATATACAATAGTCGCAGGTAGAGAGCATAGGTTACAGTTTACTTAGAGGTAAACGATAAAGCAGCGAGAATAGTGCGAATTGGTTTTTGTCTCAATAATCTAGGCACAAGCATGTGAGCGCGACTGCTGCCCACTCAGTCTAACTACTTGATTGAGTGTTAATTAAAACTTTACTTATGTCTGAGCAACTGTGCCGGCTCGGAAGTTATTCGAGAAACGTGGACGAGGCTTACGGTCACACGCAAGCTTGTACCTAGATTATTGAATTCGCATTATTCTCGCTGCTTTATCGTTTACCTCTAAGTAAACTGAAACTACTGTTAAGCTAAGTGTGGACAATCTCCTATATAACCATGTAGGAGATCGTACACACTTAGTTCTAGGCCTGTATTTGCTGTTCTGTTACACGCACACAGCTGGTACCCGGAACTTTGGTTTCATATAATTTAATAAAAATGGTTTATTAAACGACTTTAGGTAATTGCATGCAAATACAAAATATCACAAGTCGTCCGAGAGTATTTGTTAAGTTAAAAAACGATGCTATTTATGATTTTCTACAGGTTGTACAGCATTAATAATTTAAAACTACTGAAGTTAAATTCTCAGGTGCTACCGTACCTCCTGTAGGTATAGTGTGGGCGAACGTGCCGACGCGACGACGCTACTGACAACTTTTTATTACCGATTATTTCCCCCTAATTGGTCTCGCCATAAAACGGTATCGGATAAGCACTATTTAATGGTGCTCCGATCCCAGTAGTGTATTATATTAATCTCCCAACGCTAATGGACTGCTTAATCACACGTTAATCGAAACAGCAACGACAAACCAAACAATGAATATGAATGTCGTATTATACAAATATACGTCGGTAAATCTACTTCAAAGACTCCCGGGTACCAATGTACAGTAGCCATGAAGCTAAAAAACCGCGCCCCCCACGGACGGGCACGGTTTTACCTTCATGACAGTAGTACTAGCCCGCGGTTTAATAAAAAAAAAAGTTTTTTTTATTATTAATAAGTGATGCTAATCAATTTGCAGATAAACCCTCACTTTATTAATAAACAACTATAGATAATAAGCGTTTTAGTTAAAATATTTGACAAAACAGATAATACACCATTTTAACTAAAATGCACAAAAAATATTTGACAAAACAGATAATACACCATTTTAACTAAAATGCACAAAAAGTTTTTATGAGGTAACTGTTCAATTTGACAGTTTGTTATAAAAGGCAGCTTCTAATGGTGTGACTTGCTGCAACCTTGGGAAACCTTCAGACTGACAGCAAACGGTCGGGAATGTTTTTTGCGTAACAATTAACTGGATTAGAGATGAAGTGCTATTTCCTGTGCTCCATTGACTTCCGTCTTACCGTACCTAGTGTAGTGCTAAGCTCTGTGAGCGAACTGACATCACACATCACGACAAAATCTCTATAACCAGTTATACTGTCCAGTACATACACAAACGTGTTAGATATAACACTTGCTGTACGACTACGTGTTCAGAGCCCCTTTATATGAGCACGACTCTACCTTATGGTAAACAGGCTTACACAGTCCATGAATATGGTCGATTCATATATTGTAGTTTAACAACATCAATGGCACCCAAAAAGCCACGACACGAGTTTGTGATGATTTTGCATTATGAGTCCTTGTCGCTTTATCGTCAAGTACCTATACGATAAAAGGACACAACGCCAAAGGCGCAAACACTAGTCTACGGAGGCGGTCATTCTTAGACCTTCCACACCATTTACCACCAGGTGGGTATAGAGTCACATCACATCCCGTGCTCTACCCGTGATGATAAAATACCATCATCATCATCATCAGGGATGCCTTTTTGGCTCCCGACGACCGTTTAACGAACTCAGGGTACCCAGCGGAGGGATTAACCCTTGGTATTCGGAGGCAACACCTAACAAGTGGCGAGCTTGTTGCGGTGTTCAAAATGGTATAGCCTTATTGTATAAAGCGGTCATCCATCCCAGGTCCGGCCTTATTGTCATCTGCTTAACCTTCTTATCAGTTGCGCAGTGACTTAACCACTAGGCTGGGGCCGCTTAGTAAAAAAACTTAAGTAAAATGTTTGGTCACTCAAACCTCACGGTTAGGAAGCCAAAATTATATAGTTTTGTATCGTAATATAGTATCGTTAGGCGTGTGTTAGCTGCCATGTCGCAGTGCAGTACGGATCGGTGAGAGACGGGTGGTACCCACGTAAAGCTCACTACACTATTGTGCTATATTTGCATAAAGAATTTTCCGAGCAGTTGAACACATTCTGCAGACCTACTCTGTAACCCCGGTGCGACCAAAACTTTCGAAAAGCACACGTCTTTCAACTGTAATGAATTCTATATACTACTAGGTTTATTTGCTAAGGGATCTTTCTTTAGAAATGAATTATTCTACCATACTTCAGCTTCAGGGGTAAGTTAAAAGAGGGTGTGCTAGATAGTGGAATGTTTACGCAACAGCAAGTAGTTGTGTACAATTATGGTTTTACTGATTGTAGAGAACCTGCAGACACACACAAGCTATTGCATATAACAGCATAATTATTGATGGCAATAATAGTAATACAGCTCAAGTCGGTGTTGTAACAAAGAGCGAGCTTCCAAGTATTTTTATACGACATAAATACAATTGGCGCAGAGCGTTTTTGGTAAAATTTCCATAATGCAGGGAAGTAAGAGAGCTGCAACATATTTATGGGGCTATACCTTGTTTCGTATAATAAACATCATTCTGTTACGCAAATTTCACACTCAAGTACAGCTTTGTGAAAAAATATATAAAGAAATATTTTTTGCTTGTTGACAGAGCGTATAGCGACATAGGATATTTCCCCTTGTCTCGTGAGCCCGCAGTCTCTCATGTTCCATATGTCGAACAAAGGGTAATGCGATAGGCAAAGCAATTAACCAACGCTAACACAAAGCACTTATTCCAAACATGTATTTTTAGGTCTTATTTTAATATAAAGTTTTCTACAGGCTCTTTAATCTGTCCGTCCGTCCATCCGTCCATCCGTCCATCTATCAACTATAATACGAATCAAGGAAAGTATTTAACTAATACAGACTTTTGTCGCATATCATTTTACGGCATATTTATGTACATTTATATAACTTGGGGATCGCAGAGGTGCCCTTACCTCTCTTCTATTGAAACCCTTTGTGGCAATCTATCTCTACCTACAGCTATCTGTCTACAGACGTCGGCATCCAGGCCGAGCTTCAGCTTCCTCTGGCTGTGGTAATGTTATAATTAAATTCCTTTGATATTCTAATTGATTCATTGGCAATAGTCAGGGAGAACGACAAAATAGAAATACCCATACTGTTAACCTGTTTTCATTTCCCATTATTTCATTTATATACGTGGTGGCCGATTTGGTTAGGTTAGACCTTAGACTTAAAACACTTAGGTTCCTGGTTCAAACCCTGATGTGTACCAATGAGTTATTTATCTAAAAATATATGTACATTTGTTTAAAAACACCACTATAGTGCCTCAAAAGCACGTTAAGCTGTCGGTCCCAGTTTCACTTAAACAACTTGTGAAACTGTTTATAGATGGGTTATTGAGTCTATCCAAACAGCATCGCGACGCCACTTGTTCAATGTAGATTCACGGCTACGACAAGGTGGGATTTTAAAAAAACCTTCGCTGGGTACCCTGAGGCCGTCTAGGCGGTAAAGGGCGCCGTAAGGCACCCGTGATGCTATTTATCTATACATTACCCCACTATGCCGACTGCCTAGCGTATCCTTATGAACAAGACATACAGGCACTTCATTCCGTGCTCTATCCTAGATCATCTTGGTGGTAAGGATTAACCAATAGCTTATGATGCTTCTTTATACCTACTCAATTTTTTTTTTTTTTTGATAAAGATAAATTTAAATGGTAGCGTGTTTTTTCATCGTATGTAAAATATATTTCCTTCTGTTATGTATGACATAAACTTTTTAACTATTAAAGAAAACGAGAAAAAATAAAATGTGGCTTCTAGTGTTATATTGTTATTTATTTTGTATCCACTCCGGGAAATACATTCATCAAACAGTTGTCTTCCCGGAGACCACGGACCCCAATTACGGGCATTCCCATTGGAAAACAATTACCCGAGAAATAATGATATACCTCCATCGATCTATCTATAGGTACCAATTCAATTAATAACAAACGCAAAGGGAAATTATAGAAATTGTGTTTGTCTTTGAGAACCCGTTGATTGACACAGATTGTAGGTGTGGAGTGTAACATTAATTGTGGAAGTTTGATGTTAATTTTTGAAATTAAAATTAATTAAATTAGACTTCCATTTATAAATGAGTTTAAGGAGGATTTTAAATGATGTCTACTTCAACTGTAGCTAACAGTTTGTACAACGAACTGTAAACAACAACCTTATGTATTACTATTCCATAAATTATAGGCCTTTTACTTTGGCGTCCCGGTAGGTATAATGAAACATTTTATATGTCTTACATTAGATAGATCAAGCTTTGTTAGTGACTAAGTTATTTAGTACATCGCCTGAGATGGAATATTTGTAGTAGATAGTCGTTGGTAAAATAATATATTATTTTGATGACAATAATAAACCCGACATCCGCTGCCAATAACAATTATTTGTCGTGCAGACGTACTGACTCGTCCTATTTATATATTACTATTTGATGCTAACATGTATTTCATTTATAATTCTCGTCGTATTACTTATGTAAATTGTGTCGTCGTGAATGCCACATCATTATTAAATGATTGTCGGTATATGTTTGGCATCGCATCCATGTAGCCAACTAGAAATCTTGTCGAAAATCGCAAACTACTCGTATATGCGCGATATCAACTCCGCAGTATGTGCTAAGGCCCCGCGCGGCGCTTGCTGCATAATATTATATTTTTTTACTAGAGCACGGCATCAGACTTTATATCTACCTTATGGTAAGCAGACATCCAAAATCCATGAATGGGGTGAATCAATACATTGTTGTTTAAGAGAATGGATCTCTCCGCTATATAATAGCGCATCTTCGTTCTGATAGCCAGGAGGGTCCTCTCATTTCTGCAACAATTCAATTATGAATAGTAATCCATTATGAATTATTATAATAATAATCAATATTCATGATTGTGATATAAGTAGGCTCAAGTAATCTGGAGAGGAACCCGCGGCCTCGGCATACAACGCGGCGACCACTTGCCCACGGCGATCGTTATTTGTTTAAGATGCTCGTTTAGTGCCCACGCGTTACTACATTAATTAAGTTTTCCATTCAAATGTTGTGAAATGAGTTACCCGCAGGTACTTACGCAATACCGCCACAGACCCTCTCCCGTGAGGCGTAGGAGGCCAAATACTTCGTTTGGATGTAGTTAGTTACATAACAGTCTATTTTTTTTGTTTATAATAAATAAATCCCACACGAAATTGCGGGCACCAGTTAGTAGATAATAAATAAAATTAAGTTTATATTTCGTCTGGGGTTAATATATTAGTACTGAGTATAAGACGTGTATATTACTCAAACGAGATATAACGTCGCGTCGATGCGCTCATCTATTCATAATGCTATACTGAAGAGTTTGTTTGGGTGAACGCGCTGATCTCTGGAACTCCTGGTTCCAGCTGAGAATATATTTTAGTGTTGGATAGCCCAGTTACCTGGTAAGGCTATAACATCACACCACGACCAATAGGAGCGGAAACTAGAAATGATTTCCGTTGCGTGCTTAGTTACTAGTACTATTTCTTCTGTAGTTCAGTAGGGTCATTGATACTGCGGACCAAATGATTCGTCCGGGAGGATAATAACATTGGGAAATTGGCACATTTTTTTTGTTACTTTTTTTATGTGGCTCGGCATGTGATTTGGTCCACCTGTCTATTTCCAGTTCGCTAGTAAACGGTTAAAGTTACGCAGACGAATTTGCGCGGGTGCTAGGTATATTTAAGCCAATTATTTTGGATCAAAATGATTGCCACGTAGCTATAAGCCGACATTGTATGGAAGTCAGACAGCTAGCAGAGGAACTAGCGGTAGGCATGATGTAGTGACGTCAGTGAGGTGACCATAAACGACGGTGAATTGAAAGGAAACTGAGATAACTATGTGTGAGGCAAATGTAGTACTAAAGCCAGAGACCGTGGTGTCTGTGACTGTTGACTCCAAACAAGGGAGCTGCGAGAATAAATAGTTTAGAGTCAAGAATATTGGTATGTGATTGGTCGTTATCATAAGTGTCTGTATCGCGATGGCGGCTCCGAGTCGTCTGGGCCGGCCGCCTTGACCCCGCGGCGCACACTCCGGCGGTCGCGTCACGCGGCTTGGAGTTATCCCAAATAAATACACGTCATGTGCTTGTGCTATCCAATACCTTAGAATAATCATTCTCATACATTGGGCATCTAACCAGACATACTATAAAATAACGACTAATTTACCGCGGAGAAATATTCGGTATACCTAGGTATAGGTAGGTACAGCAAATCTATTTAGATTCAACTTGGAACTATCTAAATAAATTGTATTGCTTATTGTTATTTCATTGTTGTAGAATACAATATCAATTACGAATTATTTATAAATAGTTACTTATGTCCATCTATGTAGGTATATATTATCTTTATCTTTACTCGGGTACGTTGATCCTTGAATTGTGCATAAAAAAATATGTCATCTATCTAGATATATATTACGACTTATAATATATTTTTATTCTGTAATGTTGTTTTATTTTAATTTTTATCTTGAGAAAGTTGCACCTTGGAAAGTTGTTTTTAATGCGTAATTGCGTATTTTGGTGACAACGGGATTTCCACAATAATTATTACAGTATACTAAATAATATTTTTCTCCGGGGTGTCTCCGAGGGGATCGACTTTACAGTTAGTGTTTACGCCCTTAAAAATGCCGATCCCTATACCTTTATATATGCGATTGGTTACTTACCATTTATTTACAATAAATATTTAAGGCGTGGACATGGTCGGTGAAGTTGGTCGCCTTGGCGGCTCCCTTGTATGGCAGATAACGATAGACAGGTCAACGGAATCAGCTAACCACCTATTCTTACACTAGTTGATTACGTAGTGTGCGTTCGTTGCAGTAGTACCTTTCATATGACGACTTCCATAGCATTGCGTTTAAGCCCTGAAACTGATATTGAGGTAATAATAAATATTTGTCGTTGTTTTATTAATGAATAGTAACCAAACGCACTTAAGACATCATTGTTAAATTTTTTTTTGACTTCATAAATATCTGTAAAGATTTCATGAAATAAATGATTTTGATTATACATATACCTATAATGTTACATATCATCACGGGTGCTTTACGGCGCCCGAGACCGCCTAGACGGCCCCAGGGTACCCAGCGGAGTGGTTTTAACCCCAACCTCGTCGTAGCCGATGGTATGAGTCTACATCGAACAAGTGGCTAGCTCGTCGCGATGTTTTGAATAGACTCAATAACCCATCTATAAACAGTTTCACAATTTGGTATAGTGAAACCGGGACCGACAGCTTAACGAGCTCTCCGAGGCACTATAGTGGTGTTGTCAAACAAATGTATATAATTTTTTTAATTAAAAAAATTATTATAATGTAAACTTTTTAAAATACATGGTTGATATAGCTTGTATAGTTGTGTGTTTATGCAAATAAAGTAATAAACGATCAACTAGTACTGTTTCTGATACCCAAGGGAAAATATTTATGATCCAGATTCCTGATCTCCTTGTGTTTGTTTCAGGAGAAATTTGCAAAGGGCACTGCTGCGGCCGGCGGAGGGAGGAGCAGCTGCTGACGCTGGTCAGGCGCAGGATGGTCTCCAAGTCCGTGGCCTCGCTCTCCTCCGTGGCAGACCTCATCGACACCACCAGGAACACGCTGCAAGGTAACATCATCCCCCAGTAGTCTGCAGAGACAGGGGCTGGTCACGCGGAGACACCTACCAATGTCTATGTGTTCCTATACACAAGTGTTATATATGTAATTATAGGATACATTTAACAATAATTGGATAACGGTCACTGTATGCACCCTTATATTCACGTCACACACACGAGTAAGGCTATCTGTAAAGATGTTACCGACATTTGTCAAAATTGTTTGTTGTAGATAATAAGAGATTTGGTAGTGCTCTAATTAAAATGTAATGTTTACATAGATATATAGTTGTCAGAGGTTTGTAATTCTATAAGAATCCTGAGCTCCAGTTGCACCAACGTGTAGAGCTGGCAGATTCGACGCCATTTTTAACTTTAATCGTTACAATTATTTAACAGACACTTTACAACTCAGCCTTAGTTGTTACATAGTTTACAAACATCAACGTTCATTAATACTCACGGCTACCAGTGTGAACAATGCTCGTAAGCACTCGACGGCAATGTAAACACGTCCTTACACATGCATCATATACGGCGCGAGGTAGTTCCACAGAGTTACAGGAAGTGGTTAGTTCAGTGTAGGATCATTGATAGATATATACTACACCCAGCGAACCAAACAATTCATCCGAGAGGATAACAACACTGGAAAATGTAGACACATCTTTACGGCAAAAAAAATACGTGTTATAAAATATTAATCATTTACCTGGTAATACCTGATCTTACCTGGTAATACCTAGATATTGCTATTTATAGTTTTTATATCAAGAATATAGACGGCTTAGGTTAGCTCAAGAAATGTGTGTAATAAATATTTGTTATTGTTAGAAGCCTGAAGTTTAAGATAACTCCAAAACATAGAGACGTCTACCCTCGCTAACGAATCAGACCCGCGGCCAGAAGACTCACTTATTTGATTCTTAAAGCGGGAGTTATTTTTTCCATAGAATATACCAATAAATTTGTATTAGTGCAATCGCGATTAGGATAGGATTTACATAATGAAAAGCTCTTGCTGATGTAACGCCGAGCGTCAGTCTGTCTCGTGCTCTCACTAAGGTAAACACAAACGTAACTATAACAACACGCCTCTACTACACATAATGCACTCCAAACACTCGGCCGCAGTGTAAATTACACAAATATTTATGTTGTGGAAGTTTTTACCGACGCAGCTTTTGAAAGGTTTCCTGAACATTTGGGCGGCGGAGCTCAGAGCCACTATGTAACGCAGATTGCTATAACCTTTTGAAAGGTTTCCTGAACATTTGGGCGGCGGGGCTCAGGGCCACTATGTAATGCAGATTGCTATAACCTTTTGAAAGGTTTCCTGAACATTTGGGCGGCGGGGCTCAGAGCCACTATGTAATGCAGATTGCTATAACCTTTTGAAAGGTTTCCTGAACATTTGGGCGGCGGGGCTCAGGGCCACTATGTAATGCAGATTGCTATAACCTTTTGAAAGGTTTCCTGAACATTTGGGCGGCGGGGCTCAGGGCCACTATGTAATGCAGATTGCTATAACCTTTTGAAAGGTTTCCTGAACATTTGGGCGGCGGGGCTCAGAGCCACTATGTAATGCAGATTGCTATAACCTTTTGAAAGGTTTCCTGAACATTTGGGCGGCGGGGCTCAGAGCCACTATGTAATGCAGATTGCTATAACCTTTTGAAAGGTTTCCTGAACATTTGGGCGGCGGGGCTCAGGGCCACTATGTAATGCAGATTGCTATAACCATTTGAAAGGTTTCCTGAACATTTGGGCGGCGGGGCTCAGGGCCACTATGTAATGCAGATTGCTATAACCTTTTGAAAGGTTTCCTGAACATTTGGGCGGCGGGGCTCAGAGCCACTATGTAATGCAGATTGCTATAACCTTTTGAAAGGTTTCCTGAACATTTGGGCGGCGGGGCTCAGAGCCACTATGTAATGCAGATTGCTATAACCTTTTGAAAGGTTTCCTGAACATTTGGGCGGCGGGGCTCAGGGCCACTATGTAATGCAGATTGCTATAACCTTTTGAAAGGTTTCCTGAACATTTGGGCGGCGGGGCTCAGAGCCACTATGTAATGCAGATTGCTATAACCTTTTGAAAGGTTTCCTGAACATTTGGGCGGCGGGGCTCAGGGCCACTATGTAATGCAGATTGCTATAACCTTTTGAAAGGTTTCCTGAACATTTGGGCGGCGGGGCTCAGGGCCACTATGTAATGCAGATTGCTATAACCTTTTGAAAGGTTTCCTGAACATTTGGGCGGCGGGGCTCAGAGCCACTATGTAATGCAGATTGCTATAACCTTTTGAAAGGTTTCCTGAACATTTGGGCGGCGGGGCTCAGAGCCACTATGTAATGCAGATTGCTATAACCTTTTGAAAGGTTTCCTGAACATTTGGGCGGCGGGGCTCAGGGCCACTATGTAATGCAGATTGCTATAACCTTTTGAAAGGTTTCCTGAACATTTGGGCGGTGGGGCTCAGAGCCACTATGTAATGCAGATTGCTATAACCTTTTGAAAGGTTTCCTGAACATTTGGGCGGCGGGGCTCAGAGCCACTATGTAATGCAGATTGCTATAACCTTTTGAAAGGTTTCCTGAACATTTGGGCGGCGGGGCTCAGAGCCACTATGTAATGCAGATTGCTATAACCTTTTGAAAGGTTTCCTGAACATTTGGGCGGCGGGGCTCAGGGCCACTATGTAATGCAGATTGCTATAACCTTTTGAAAGGTTTCCTGAACATTTGGGCGGCGGGGCTCAGAGCCACTATGTAATGCAGATTGCTATAACCTTTTGAAAGGTTTCCTGAACATTTGGGCGGCGGGGCTCAGGGCCACTATGTAATGCAGATTGCTATAACCTTTTGAAAGGTTTCCTGAACATTTGGGCGGCGGGGCTCAGGGCCACTATGTAATGCAGATTGCTATAACCTTTTGAAAGGTTTCCTGAACATTTGGGCGGCGGGGCTCAGAGCCACTATGTAATGCAGATTGCTATAACCTTTTGAAAGGTTTCCTGAACATTTGGGCGGCGGGGCTCAGAGCCACTATGTAATGCAGATTGCTATAACCTTTTGAAAGGTTTCCTGAACATTTGGGCGGCGGGGCTCAGGGCCACTATGTAATGCAGATTGCTATAACCATTTGAAAGGTTTCCTGAACATTTGGGCGGCGGAGCTCAGAGCCACTATGTAACGCAGATTGCTATAACCTTTGAAAGGTTTCCTGAACATTTGGGCGGTGGGGCTCAGAGCCACTATGTAATGCAGATTGCTATAACCTTTTGAAAGGTTTCCTGAACATTTGGGCGGCGGGGCTCAGAGCCACTATGTAATGCAGATTGCTATAACCTTTTGAAAGGTTTCCTGAACATTTGGGCGGCGGGGCTCAGAGCCACTATGTAATGCAGATTGCTATAACCTTTTGAAAGGTTTCCTGAACATTTGGGCGGCGGGGCTCAGGGCCACTATGTAATGCAGATTGCTATAACCTTTTGAAAGGTTTCCTGAACATTTGGGCGGCGGGGCTCAGAGCCACTATGTAATGCAGATTGCTATAACCTTTTGAAAGGTTTCCTGAACATTTGGGCGGCGGGGCTCAGGGCCACTATGTAATGCAGATTGCTATAACCTTTTGAAAGGTTTCCTGAACATTTGGGCGGCGGGGCTCAGGGCCACTATGTAATGCAGATTGCTATAACCTTTTGAAAGGTTTCCTGAACATTTGGGCGGCGGGGCTCAGAGCCACTATGTAATGCAGATTGCTATAACCTTTTGAAAGGTTTCCTGAACATTTGGGCGGCGGGGCTCAGAGCCACTATGTAATGCAGATTGCTATAACCATTTGAAAGGTTTCCTGAACATTTGGGCGGCGGGGCTCAGGGCCACTATGTAATGCAGATTGCTATAACCTTTTGAAAGGTTTCCTGAACATTTGGGCGGCGGGGCTCAGAGCCACTATGTAATGCAGATTGCTATAACCTTTTGAAAGGTTTCCTGAACATTTGGGCGGCGGGGCTCAGGGCCACTATGTAATGCAGATTGCTATAACCTTTTGAAAGGTTTCCTGAACATTTGGGCGGCGGGGCTCAGGGCCACTATGTAATGCAGATTGCTATAATCTTTTGAAAGGTTTCCTGAACATTTGGGCGGCGGGGCTCAGAGCCACTATGTAATGCAGATTGCTATAACCTTTTGAAAGGTTTCCTGAACATTTGGGCGGCGGGGCTCAGGGCCACTATGTAATGCAGATTGCTATAACCATTTGAAAGGTTTCCTGAACATTTGGGCGGCGGGGCTCAGGGCCACTATGTAATGCAGATTGCTATAACCTTTTGAAAGGTTTCCTGAACATTTGGGCGGCGGGGCTCAGAGCCACTATGTAATGCAGATTGCTATAACCTTTTGAAAGGTTTCCTGAACATTTGGGCGGCGGGGCTCAGGGCCACTATGTAATGCAGATTGCTATAACCTTTTGAAAGGTTTCCTGAACATTTGGGCGGCGGGGCTCAGGGCCACTATGTAATGCAGATTGCTATAACCATTTGAAAGGTTTCCTGAACATTTGGGCGGCGGGGCTCAGGGCCACTATGTAATGCAGATTGCTATAACCTTTTGAAAGGTTTCCTGAACATTTGGGCGGCGGGGCTCAGGGCCACTATGTAATGCAGATTGCTATAACCTTTTGAAAGGTTTCCTGAACATTTGGGCGGCGGGGCTCAGGGCCACTATGTAATGCAGATTGCTATAACCATTTGAAAGGTTTCCTGAACATTTGGGCGGCGGGGCTCAGGGCCACTATGTAATGCAGATTGCTATAACCTTTTGAAAGGTTTCCTGAACATTTGGGCGGCGGGGCTCAGGGCCACTATGTAATGCAGATTGCTATAACCTTTTGAAAGGTTTCCTGAACATTTGGGCGGCGGGGCTCAGAGCCACTATGTAATGCAGATTGCTATAACCATTTGAAAGGTTTCCTGAACATTTGGGCGGCGGGGCTCAGGGCCACTATGTAATGCAGATTGCTATAACCTTTTGAAAGGTTTCCTGAACATTTGGGCGGCGGGGCTCAGAGCCACTATGTAATGCAGGTTGCTATAACCCATTCTAATCCTTTGTGCGGCTTAAATTCACGTTGACACTAGTTTTCAGCACCTACCTAATAGACATTCTTGTATATTGGACCTACTGATAGTGTGTATATTCTCGCCAGGTCCCATCCGGGGTAGGCAGATGTATGAGTTTCGTATAAGTGCCGGAGACGCCTGAGACAGTGAGAAGCGGGTCTATTTGCATCTGCCCCTCCATCGTACGTGTCATTTGTCGCACGTTTCTCCGCTCATTACTGTCCGATGTGATAATTGTGTCCCTACTGTTTGTGCCTAGTTAGACCGCCAGAAACAATTATAGGTACGTTGGCCAACAAATTTTGACACATAGGTGTCTCTCGTCATCTTGGCGAGTAATACGTAATGGGCCCAGACAATCCTATAGTACCGTAATGTTTGTTTAGAAGTGCTCTCTGCAACCTGAAATAATGGTTCATGTTCTGTAAATTAAATAGATAATACTAATTTAATATAATAATACATTGTTGTATATACTATATCACACGGACGTTGTGTCTCGGCCACTCATAGGACAATGTTATTTGCATTTAAGGCATTAAAGTAAGGAGCACAAAGAAAACTTCAATTAAAACGATACTCCAGTAATTGTAGCAAAAATAGCGCTGAGTGGGGTTGTTGTAGCGCTGCATAATGCCAGGTCGTTAGAGAGGAGGCTGAGGGTGCTTCGTCAGCCGCTAGAGGGCCGAGGGTTCGTTTTGTCGAGTCCCGTCCGCACGCATGGCCCTACATTGTTATACATCTGCCGAGGCCTACTTCAACTCTCTTGTTGGTTCTATTCCCCGTAACCTTCTGGTGATTCATTATTGTTACCGTTAAACTATTTGTTCTAAATTATTTCCCGGCGTGTAAATATTGAAACTTATAAAATGCTTGCAATGTTTTAAATTTTAAAATTGAATATTAATGAAAATAAAAAAGGGCAGTTGTTTATTGAAAAGATAACAATCTACTGTATGATAATAAGGATATATATATTATTATAACACACTATATAGTATGACATACATATTCATAGTCACGTCATTTTGTGATGACCCCTAGTCACACCAATATTATTTCAAAGCAAGTAGATTGTGGTAGGTATGTGCGAACAAAGAAGTGGGTATAGCCAGCACTGGTGTAGGTAGGTAGGTCCCGCAGACGGCTCGAAGGACGTCTGGAGGTCTGCGCAGCCCGCAGCGCTACTACACCAAGGGCTGGCCCAACATCATCTTTTTCTAGAAAAAATAACAAAGATTCAGGAAACATGAGATATGCTCTATAACATGGATGGCTCAGAGCCTAGAGCACTAACTGTAATTGAAGATCATTTTACAAGTGAATCATTTCATACAACTCGGTATGAACCATTTATTGTTGACTGGTCCTCGGGTGACTCATTAAGATTGTGTTGGTGGTCAAATTGATTCTATAATTTAGCAGGACGTGAAGTAATTTATACTTTTGACAATAGTTACGGTAACATAGAATTCATGCTTATTTAAAACATTTAAGAAAAGCCTCGAAATCATTCCTCAGTTATCATTGTCATCATAACGATTTGTTAGTGACCAACGATCCATTTATCTAATTCCGTGTTACTATATTATGTGTATTGAGAAACTATTACATCTACTTGTTATATACATAGTGTATATAACAAGTGCAACCACCTAAAAGGGAATGCACATCGGCTACGATAAGGGTTAAATAACTGCAAAGAATGAGTCCCCTCTATTGCTGGGTACCCTGGGCGGTCTTGGGCTTCTATAAAACGGTATCATCGCTCTATTATTTTATAATTATTCATTTAACAAAACTTACTACTTCTCCCAACCCTATCCCATAGTCATGGTAATTGTGTTTAGGCTCAACAGCTGCGGGTGTGACGACGCATCCAGCGCGAGGCTTACTCCTAGCTCCCACGCGTGTCTCGGCATCCACTGTATAGGTACTGGTGGAGCATATCTATACACACAGCCAGAGAATCAGACAATCAGCTCTTGCAACAAATTTATATGTGCAAATAAGGACACCACCGGAATTATGCGAACTCCACTTTATCCGCCATACAAAATTACTTTCAAACTTTTGTGCTCAAATAACCATTTGAATTCATAACATTTTTACTTTTTGAATGTGGTTGAAGCGGAAATCTACTCACGTAATGCTGCGATAGATTTTTCGCTTACCACCAGGTATAATACCATGCATGAAACATTGATGGTACAAAAAGAGTAGGTCGGTATAATGGCTATTGATTATGTATTATGTAATCCGCGCACTAGCTTCTAGCAGAAGTGAGCTGTAGAATAAATAATTGATTTGCGTCACACAATTAATTCCACTCGCATAATAATATAATTATAATTTGTAGTGAGGGAAATCTGAAATGTCAGATTATTTTAGGTAAATTATATTGAAGCCAAACAATATCGTAAAGGTTGAGGGGAGTGGTGCTGTGCGCCGCCGCGCCGAGTCGGAGGGAAATCAGGTCGCTGCAGAATACCTTCTCAATCAATTGTCTACGTTTTATTTCTTGAAAATGAAGTTTCTAAACTCGTGTCGCAATGTACATTGATATTTCTACAGAACGTTTAGATTGTGTCTTTATTTACACCGGCAAATAACTGCATTAATATGTTAAAAAAATAAAGACCGATTCGGCTGCCATGTTAATTCCACACATTATCAAGTACATTATTGTCAAAGCTATAGTTCTTTCATCGGGAAAGGACTATTGCTTTGATATTCACAATGAAACAATTATATAATAATTACAAGATTCATATAAAGACTTTCTGAAGGTAATTATATTTCTGCGACAAAGTTACTGATTAAAGGATATTGCTTTGATATTCACAGAAAGTTTTGTCGTTATATGGATCTGTAATTGTTTCATCATTTAAGTTCCTCCTAACTAAGATAAAGCCCTCCTGGGAGAACATACTCGGCGATAAGAGCAGGTGTCAGGTGTTTGTGTAGGATATGCTCGTTGCTGCCACACCGCACGCTGAATTCTTAAGCCCTGTGTGCTCAGTTGACGGGAGACACAAGATAACGGTTATGTAAAATTTAATTTCGTAATTTTTTGAGGAATTATCACTTGTTATATTGTATTAGCGTTATCCATTCAATCCCATGATATAGCGTTTATGACAATAAGTAGGAGACTCGTTTCGAAAACAATAACTCTTGTCAGAAACATGATTTCCCTCATCTAACAGCTATAAAAAAACGTATATAAATTAGTCCAATAGTTTTGTTTATAGTTAATAAGTGTACAATAAACAAACGGTGTACAATAAACAAACAAACAAAATTCGAATCCTAGATTATTATTCTATCAAATGATAGATTATTATTCTATCATTTTAGAATTCGTATATTGTTTATTGTTAGTGTATTGTTTATTGTTAGTATATTGTTTATTGTTAGTGTATTGTTTATTGTTAGTGTATTGTTTATTGTTAGTATATTGTTTATTGTTAGTATATTGTTTATTGTTAGTATATTGTTTATTGTTAGTATATTGTTTATTGTTAGTATATTGTTTATTGTTAGTATATTGTTTATTGTTAGTATATTGTTTATTGTTAGTATATTGTTTATTGTTAGTATATTGTTTATTGTTAGTGTATTGTTTCTGCTATTTTTGGATTTAAAATGTTTTTATTTTTCATTCCATTTCTTATTATTAATAAAAAAATTCTCGACTTTATTTAAGCTGTATGTTTATGAACGGCATTGACATTTGTGTTGGTTTGTTCCGCAGAACATCTGACGGCGCTGTCGAGGCAGTCTCAGAACACTACCTCGCAGTTATTCTCGCGGGTATACCAAACCCACGCGGTCAGAACGCAAGACTCTATCAGCGCCTTCTACGACGACATCCGGTCGTTGCTCCGGATAGAACCCGACACCCTGGTCTCCGACCTGGCGGAGAGCGCCAACACCTTCTTCCGGAATATCTTCCCGGTGGCCTACCACAAGGTGCTGAACTTGGATGGCAAGCAACTGACAGCGCCATACGAATCGTGTCTGAAGGATGCTTACAGCGTGGTGCAGCCGTTTGGAGACGTGCCGCAACAGGTTTGTTCGTTACTTATCACTATAATTAATGGGGTTTGGCGAGATGTACTAATAACGATAGCACCACCACCTGCATCCACCTAATCCTTTATATATTTGCACAGGATGTATAAAAAAATAGCAATAAACTTATTGATAAATAAGCAAGTCATATAAAGAAGTATAATTTATTTTTTAATTATATAATATTAAGTATAATAAGACTCGAATTCTAATATTATATTAATATTACTTAAACCTTTGAGGTTAAACGTAAATCAGTGTATTAGATAAACCCAGCCATAACACTTATCATTTGTCCACCAGCTAGGTGCAGCCCTTTCCAAATCTTTTGAAGCGGCTAGAGTTCTGCTGCAAGCGCTGTCTTTCGGCGCCAGCGTCCTCACCGACAGCGCGCAAGTGCTGAGGTCTGCGAGCCACGAGCAGTGCTCCTCCAGCTTTGTGCGAACTGCCGCATGCGCCAGGTGCCGCGGACTCGACGCCAAGCCCTGCAAAAACTACTGCCTTAATGTTGTTAGAGGGTAGGTTTGATTCCTTCTCACCACACAAGACGAGTAGAGTCCCTCCACTGCCTGGCAGGTGCCAGGTTACATTGTCTTATTAGTACTGTTACTGCTCATTTCATCTTTTCAATGGAACTATAGGCGTAAACATGCCCGTTAGGATTGATTGCGTCTTAAACGAAATTAGTTTTCTATTCGTTGACGTACCTAACTAAGTTTACTTTGCAGTTGGGAATTGTACAAGAATCTAATAATAGTAACAATATAATTCTAGAATTAAAGTACCTACTTAAAAATATCCTCACCAGTACAGGTGTCGCATGGTGCCCAGAACTTTGGCAGCCTTGCCCCTTTGTATTGTGAATCTCCGTGAGAGGAAAGCGCCAGTGTAAACTTTCTTGCTTCAGGTCGTGACAAACCGCAATTAAGTATTAAGGCAAATGTTAAACGTCCCCAGGTGCCTAGGATCCTTGGTGTCGGAGCTGGATGCACCTTGGAACAGCTACGTGGACGGCGTGGAGCGCCTCGCGAAGGGCGCCATCGACGGCTCCATACCCACGCTGGACTCGCGCATCTCCGATGCTGTCATGCACGCCTTCACCAGTAATGATACTCTAGAAAAAAAGGTTTGTGATGAAAGGAACTTATGATGTCGGAATAGAGTACATTATCAGCTATTTACTGATGGACTTCGTTTATTCTTAGTAGCTTTGCTCACGACAAGATGTACGAAATGTTCAAGATCTATGAAATAAATTTGTTAGTTGTTATTGATAAATGTTACATACTAAGTGCTGAGGTTTACTAAAAGACCTCTGCGACTAAAAATATATATACCACGCTACTCGCTAATAATATAACTTTATTAGTATACCGGAACAAACAAACAATCAAATGTTTTTATAATATTAGTATAGATGCATAGATATACTCGTAGACGGAGAGATTAGAGTTAGTAATGACTATGATCGGCGTAGGTGGTCTATAGATATGTATTGGGCGTCGTAAGGGGCAATCCGAAGTCGCAACGCAAGTTCTGATACAAACATGGCTTTACTTTATCTAATTATGTACAAGTTACGACGTGACGTGAAGTGGAATGGAAACGATAAACATTAAAACATCTCAACATATAACAGTTACGAAAGAAATGATATTGTACGTGCAGTAGATACCGTGGGTCGGATGAGGGTCACGCTGGGTCAGCATAGTGGGTGGCTGTGGGTGTCGTCCGCCCACCACCACTCATCTTCTGCAGTAGAAATCCCGGAAGGGCACAGTTAATGGCAAAGCAATCAAGGTTACTTTGCTCATGCAAATCATTACACGGTTTGTTGGGAACCAATCGTTTCTGCGTGTAGGTGGGGGAGGTCTCTATAAGACGACGCGGCGACGGGTCGCTTTCCACATGACTATGTCACTTGACGGTTTTTTATATTTACCCATACAGATGAAACACAGTCAAGTGACCTAGTAATGTTTCGCTTTTAGTGTTGGGGTTGACCGTTTTTCAGACTCCTTCCAGGTTGTTGTTATTAAAAGGGCAGTCGATTTGATAATAAAGCAGCGAGTATAATAAAGTACTCGTAATGAAAATTCGTCTTTGTGGCCGCTCATTTCGTAACCGCGTCATTTAGTAGTCGCACGTGCGGCAGGAGCGATCAAAGCTGTTAATAATCCTAATCATGGACTTTGGATGTCTTTTTCGCCACTAGGGAAATAAATAGTTAATACACTTGCCGCGCTGTTCCTATATAATAAAACTGACTGGATGGTTTTGTAGATATCCCTCGTTGCTGGTATCTTCGCGTGTGGAGTTTGCGTCGTCCGCGCACTCGTCCGTGACATTCGCGTAGATAATTAGTTTTTATATTCGCAACGAATTCGTAATCTACAGTCCGCAGCGATTCTCTCCGGTAGTTAAGTAGTTTCGCCGGATATTTTTTACATCCAGGCGTTGAATGAGATTGGAATCGTTAAACTCTTCAAGGACTTATTTCGGCGGCGAAGAGGTCGAGGACCTCCAATTATCAATCCTTACTTATCTTATTTTATCTGAAGTCGTTGCAAAGTCGGTAGGTACACACACATAAACAAATATTGTGATTGTAGACGAAGTTAGGGAGCGTGTGAAGTTGTCGGCAATGCGGGGCGCGCCCATCTATCTTATTACCCTATCTTATGGTCAATAAATAGACACGACCAATGTTACGGTCACCAACACATCACATCCAATGAACGTATAGGGACAAATAATAACAATATGTAGGACACAATTTACACATATTCGCTGCTCACCAACTAAGCTCTATGCTTGTACCTACTTTGTTTTATCAGAAACAATCATATAATCCATATTATTTTATAAACACCCAAACCAGTTCTGAAACTCTTCAGAAAACGTACTAATATATTTTGCCATGGGAATCGGACTTCCGACCTCCGGATACAACGCCAAAGGCGCAACCACTAGGCCACGGAGGCGGTAATGATTTGATAACAATAATATACCCTTTCGTATTGGCGAGTCGTTTAGAGCACAGACAGAAACACCACACTTTGGTCCCTATTTCACTAAACCAACTTGTCAAACTGTTTATCGGTCTATCCAAACACCGTGTCGAGCTGGGCTTTTGTTGGGTGTAGACTCAGCCCGCTAGAAGGCACCGTGATGGTACTGATAGTTTGATTTCGGATGTATAACTATAGATAACCGAAATATGGAAAATGATTAGTGACTTTTTGCCAATTACAATGGGTACGGCGTAGACGAGCGTGGCGTACTGGCGCACACGATGCGGCGCCCACGCCGGTCAGGGGCTTTCACCTCTGCGCGTGGGCGGACGAGCCTGCGATATACAATTCGGAAGAAGCATATATATTTATTACCGCCTTACACATACTGATTGGAGACAGACATCTGGTTTACGGGTCTGAGGCATTATCTCCCGCTACTTGCATCCCAACAGCTAAACGTTATTTCTTAGCTTATTTTTTTACTGATTTATGGATATTTATATTGTCGTATTCGTTTTAGTATGCACTAATAAGACGGGTAAAAAAAAAATTTGCCGTTTCAATGACATGTTCATTGTGGCCAAATAGCCGGCCTAATTATTGTGGCCAAATGGCCAGTCTAATTAAAATTAACGTTTGAGCATCGAGAATAAAACATTTTCATTCGATAACTATCTAAATTCAAATATTTTCGTCCTTCAAGTAAGATGACTCGACTAATGAACACAGCGCGTTTTTGGTTTAAACGTTTTCGTAATGGAAACTTTACCTTAAAAATTAACTAAGGGAAAGGTAAGTATGCTTACTATCAAGTGGATACATTCATGTGCCGCGCTTCAATAAAATAACACAAAACTTTAATAGTATCTACTCTATACATAGCTATACTAAACAGTAATAAATGTTACATCAGTCGAGAGAAATAGGTGTATATGTTGACGCGTCCTAAATATGAACAGAAAGTATGACATAAATACATTAGCGCTCATGTTATATCGTAAACCTGGATAGATGTACGGCTCGTGGGCGCAATGCTACGGACAGCAGACGCGCCGGGAGCCCGCGGTGTAAGCCAAACAAGAGGAGTGCGTTAGTGGCGTAACGTATAGGCTTTTGGTTCTTTAATTACATAAACCGCCGAGTTCCCTCGATTTTATTCATAATATCTAAAACGAAGTTCCCTTCCCTAATTATTTTATTATTTACTCTGATCCGCGCAACTTTATCTGCGTAACCGTTTACAAAAGGAATAATTTTTCCCTGTTTTTGCAACATTTTTCATTGTTACTCCGCTCCTATTGATCGTAGCGTATAGTTATGTAGCCTGTAGCCTTCTTGGATAAATGGGCTATCCAACACCAACATATTCAACCAAACAAGCCTTCAGCTTTATAAATTATTATAGATTTATAACATAATTGAGATTACTCCACTACTGGTTCGTTTCGCATCAGGTAGATATAGAGGTACAAAAAACTTACTTAACTTAACTAACCTACCCACGATTGTTAACAAATATTTAATCTTCATTTATCTAAAGAATCTATCTTTGTATGGTATCCATCGGGTTGCACAGAACCAGTTGGTCGGCTAGGTTTGCTGACATTTGGTCGGTTATTAATTACCGGCTCATACAGTCGTCACCCACGCATGTAGGTATATTCAGAGTTCAGACCATACCAGTCGATTGAGAACAATTTTTTATCGACTTAATCGCCGTCTTGCATCGCCATTTTGTCCGATCGGGATGGAAGCAAAAACTGTATAATAATAAAATTAATTGTTGTGTCAAATCTATACTAATATTATAAAGCTGAAGAGTTTGTTTGTTTGTTTGTTTGTTTGTTTGTTTGTTTGAACGCGCTAATCTCCGAAACTACTGGTTCGAATTGAATAATTCTTTTTGTGTTGGATAGTCCAGTTATCTAGGAAGGCTATAGGCTATATAACATCACGCTACGACCAATAGGAGCAAAGATATAGTGGTAAATGTGTAAAAAACGGGAGAAATTATTTCATCTTTGAAGCCTTCCGTTGCGTGCGCCGTGAAAACGGTTCAAGATACACAAAAAATATGTATTAAAGAATAATCTAAATATATATAACTCAAAGGTGACTGACTGACATAGTGATCTATCAACGCACAGCCCAAACCACTAGACGGATCGGGCTGAAATTTGGCATGCAGGTAGATGTTATGACGTAGGCATCCGCTAAGAAAGGATTTTGATAAATTCTACCCCCAAGGGGATAAAATAGGGGATGAAAGTTTATATGATAAAAAAATAACTATTCCACGCGGACGAAGTCGCGAGCACAGCTAGTTATTTATATCAAACTCATAATTAATATTTATTATTTTCTTTAGAATATTGTGCGTTATTTGTAGTTTCGCGTGATGACTTTTTCTGTCCATGCGGCCCCGACAGCCCCCTGCCTTCCAAATCTCTACATATCAAGTATTGGTTTGATATTCCCTAACAACATCATAATATCTACTGTTTAATATTGCTCAATGTAGAGACTTTTCATGTGTAGCATTTTATTTATGAAGCATTACATGTACCTACACTTTTTTTTTGTTTCCAAGAATTATCTCCACCAGGAGGTGCTTTCTGTTCTGCTCAGCTTTCTAGTTGCTGAATTTGTGTTTTTTTTTCTAAGCCATCCCAGCATTGAAGCGAACAAAATAAAAACTAAAATATTCTATTCATTCAAGCCATTTTGGAGAATTGCGAGACTAACGCACGGCAATTGGTTTTTAATATTGGGGATGATCATTAAATTACTATTTAAAATTACAACGAAATCGGTCGAGCAAATAATATTATATAGGCAATTTCATATATATTGCTCTGGGGCCTGATTCTACTTGTCCCATACAAAATGTTCAACGTCATTTGGTGCCAAACAACCAACATGGCTGAATACATAATACATAACGGTAGCAGATTATCTATCGATATTAATATTATAAAATATTTCATTGTTTGTTTGTTCTGGATAAACTTAAAAACTACTGAACTGATTTTTAAAATTCTTTCACCAGTAGAAAGCCTTATTATCAGTGAATAACTTGGGCGGTATTTTATTATCAATACAATTAATTTTAGATTAAACGGTCACAGCTAGTATACATTATAAACATCAATACTAAGGCAAACTAATATAAATGTATCATTTGACACGACTGGTGTAAATGACTAGGTTTATACATATATGTAACTCTTTGGGGCTACAATACTGATGGGAGAGGTAGAGGTATGTAGTGCTACAATATTGACGACTCAAATCCTTTTAATAACGGCGGTGAGATAAAAACCACTGCTCTAATGAATATTAATACATCGTCCGTACAAACCTGTATGCAGTGAGCCAATCCTCACACATACTCATAGGTACGTACAGTACTACAGACAAACGCGAATACAATTGTGATTATCATTATTCCTGTTTCGTTTGCCTGTAAGTACTCTGATCTTTTTTATTTTAAGTTACCAGTTTCTAAGTCAAGTAAGTCCGGGAGACGAGAAATGGCAATTTCGACTTTTATTCCTATTGAATTTAATCGGATTATGATAGATAAATCTTACATTTGTCAAACGGCTTCATTGTCAGTGTTATATACCACAAGCCTGTTGAGTTCTAGTAATTGTTTATTAGCAAATTGTGACGGGCGTGGTCTGGTCCCAAACCAACAACATGGTGCTCTTGTTGAAACTGAACGAAAACCAATGAGTTGCCATACAATAGCGCGGATCAAAACAGAAGTTTAAGTTATTTATATGTGCCACTCACTTACCATCATCATTATCTGGTACAGCTACAGTAATTAAAGGTAGTTTTGTTTGTTTGTAATTTGGTGTGTGAGTGTGCAAAGGTGTTTCCATTTATGTCAGGCTATAATAAGTAGGGGAATTAACTTTATGGAAGTTTATGTATGTTTTGTCTTGCGATGAACATTTGAGAAAAAATGATTTAGAAAGAAGAATAGGAATTTAAAATGATATTCCTACATCGGACCCATGCACATACCATAAGTTATAAACAATGGAAGCGTAAACGCTGAGAGTGCACTACACATAAAAGCAAGTTTTATGAGAAGATGTCGTAAAGTAAGGAATTTGCGAGTGTGAGTTGGGAAGCGGCATTCCTCCGCCGGCTGGGTAGGATTGGCGCTGCAGTGACCGGCGTTTGGCACTCGCACGAGGACCGGCATGTTCTGGCACCGATGTTTGTCGTTTGTTTTGCGTCGCGCGTCGCCGCGGGCGTTCACACCGCACGCACGAGACTTGTGCCCGCGCGCGGCTATTCCGAGCGATAATTCCGATGTCTCGCTTTGATTATTGACGAACAGTGTGATGTTTCATTTGTAATTGTCATAAGTTTATCTACTGTGTCATCTGGCTGCTCGAGAGGACCATGGCTGACATCATCGCCATTTTCTTACGTTCTAATGTTCGTGTCCCGTTTATTCCCCGCGGGAGGAAAAACGTGCACACTTTTTGTTATATCGATTATAGAATTTGACACGCTTAAAGTTGTCACACATACACATTTATATATCATGTGAGCTATAGCGAAGAGATATCACAACCACAGGAATGCATTATCACTTTGTAGTTCTATTGTCTTTCGCTTCATCTTATCTTATTAGTTTTTGGGGCTGACAATAGTCAAAACACCTCGACCCTGTGGGATCTTTTGTGTGTTCCCCATTCCGTTACACCTCACTCGTTATTCCACTCTCCATTCTCAATTATGCTGCTGACATATTTGAGGACGTCTTCCAGTTTGAGGAGCCTGTAGATTTCCGGTTCCGGGTAAGCCTGTTCCAGGAATTTCATTCTGTGCATGGCCCTTGTATCGTACTGGCACAGCAGGTGCTTCATTGATTCTAGCTCATTAGAGCAAAATCTGCATCTGGGATCGCCTCTAACTCCCATTGTTTATTTGTGCTACATAGTCAGATGGTTCTTGTATTTAATTTGTACATTAGTAGCTGGTAGTATTAGATAGTGCCACTAATAGGCATATTGACCAACGCTAGCACCTGTAGATCTCTTAGCATACCTCTATGCGATGTGGTATCCAAAGACAAGTTGAACCTGTTAAGTACTATTATGTACATAGATGAGGCTATAATCAACGTATATACTCAGAATATAATCGCCGACATCGAGGTAGGAAGAAGCTCTGATGGGTACCTACCCTGAGGTCGTTTACGCCCAAACTAACGCCAATAGATGTATAATTTAGTTGGTGGATATCCCCAGGTGCGTCACGAGTGCGGTCCCCCGAGCACGCTGGCGGTGCCGGCGGCGGCGTCCTACGCGCTGCAGCCGCTGCGGAGGGACGCGTCCAGCGCGCCGCCGCCGGACACCGAGCTGGTGCAGTTCCTGGCGGTGCTCACCAACAACGATCGGCTGTTCTCCGGCCTCGCCGACCGCCTGTGCGACCACCTCGCGCATGCGCACAACACTAACTGCTGGACCGGAGACAGCGTGGGAGAGTGAGTTTAACACTCTTATTTTATTAAAATTTATTTTATTTTGGAATATACTTTGGTAAAGCTTATATACACACACCGGGAGAATTAGCGGAACACAAAAAAAAAGGGAGAGCTAACTATTTTATAAATAGTTAGCTTTATTTTTAAACAAATAATGAGGTGGCATTATTGATTTGACACTTCTTTTTAGCAAGTCCCAAACGTGTTTTATCGGATTTATATCCGGGGACCGTGCTGGCCACCCCATCACCGTAACACCAACATGGTTTAGGTATGCCTGTACTGAGCGAGCACTGTGAGCCCGAGCATTATCCTGCATTAAAATGAAGTCATTACCAATAAATGGAGCAAATGGCACAATATGTTCCTCTAAAATCTCCCTGATATATCGATTAGCACTCAGATTCCCACCGACTACCACTAACTCCATACTCGCTGCCTTACATCAATCTGATTTAACAGAAATCTACATTCATCAGTAAAAAGAACCTGTCCCCACTCGTCAAAGTCCCAATGATGATGTTCACGAGCAAAGTATAGTCCGTTTGCGCGGTGGTGTCTCTCAAGTTTTGGTGCTTTGGCGGGTATAAATGAGCCTATACCAACTTTCTCGAATCTTCTGCGTACTGTCCGCTCACTCACTCTTACTCCTCGAACCTCCTCCAATGCATTTCGGACCTGCACCGCCGTAAGTCTCGTGTTCCGACGAACTTGAAGTTGTAGAAAACGGTCATCTCTCCTTAAAGTACACCTTTTCCTGTCTTGTCCTCTTCTCCTCACTAGAGAATTCGTCAATCTATACTGTTTGATGCTACGATGAATCGTTGATAACGATCGGCGAAGTCTTGTTTCAATCGATCTGTAGGATTGACTATTTCTTCTCATTTCATCTGCCCTGATGCTATCAGAAATAGCGTTAAATCAGGCATACTTAGATGTTCGTAACTTATCAATAAGCAAGAAAACACAAAAGTCTCATAAAACTGCAATATAATGTTTTTCAAATGGAATTTATGAACTTTACGAAAATCTACGTCGAAGCAGTCGGTAGATATGTCTGAACTCTGAATGAAAAATTAAAACAAACGAATGAAAAAAATGACTGTTGACATTTTCAAATTAGACGTTTTTAAAAAATATATGTAAAAAATTATAAAAAGTAACCGGCCAGTGTTACGAAAAAGATATATTAATTCTTCTTTTTTTTTGTGTTCCGCTAATTCTGCCGGTGTGTGTATATTATATTTTTAATAAATAAAAAGATATATGCTAGTAATTTCAATGATACGGCAAGGCAAATAATGGACCCCCTGGGATGGCCATAGCCGACCCAGAAAATTACGGACTTCTAGATTCTCAACTTGGGCACATTAGGGGCTTGATGCCCGAGAGCCCATGCAAAACAAAAGGCGACATCCTTATCTTTGACTGAGTTGAGTGATCAGGAAGCTAATCATCAGGAATATATGTCCTATGTATTCGTTTCGATGATCGAACATACATCTTTGAGCTTAAGAAGTAACAAATAATAGGATATAAGTGTCTTAATGTAAATAAACCCTAACCCTAAGATTATACGTAAACAAGTTCTATGCCTTTAGTATACCTATATGTGTGTGTGTGATTATGGTGTAGGTACACGAAAGCGCCGGTGCGGTCGGCGTCGGCGGTGGACCAGCTGTACAACCCGGAGGTGCCGGGCGCTCTCCCCGGAGAAGACAGCATCACCGCGCTCGCCAACAAGCTCAAGCACACGCGACAGGTGAGGCTCCGGGATGCTTGCTGCTGCACGACCCCTCGTCATCGCTCCCTGACTGCTGGTCTCCTTACTCCTGGTGCATACGTGTCTCGTGCCAAACTTTATACTTCTAAATAAACTTTATATAACTTCTCCCATGGAACCATGTGGTAGGGTCTTTCGAAGTATCCGGGGTATGAGTTTAATATTAAAGGGGGACGAGAAGTGTCCATTTTATGCCGTTAGTATTTTCATGTATTGATAATACTAACGTTGAATTGATTAATATGTTGAGTTTTGTTTACAGTTGTTGGTGTCTCAGTGGTCGTCGCCGGAGACGTCCGTGGAGCCGGACATGATGGGCGACGAGGCGGGCTCGGGCTCCAGCGGCTACGACGACGACGACGATCAGGACCGCGGCTCCGGCGAGGGCTCGGGACACTACGGCAGGACCGGTCAGTATCTCCGCAACAGCCCCCAGTCTGAGAGCTCGGGACACAACGGCAGGACCGGTCAGTATCTCCGCAACAGCCCCCAGTCTGAGAGCTCGGGACACAACGGCAGGACCGGTCAGTATCTCCGCAACAGCCCCCAGTCTGAGAGCTCGGGACACAACGGCAGGACCGGTCAGTATCTCCGCAACAGCCCCCAGTCTGAGAGCTCGGGACACAACGGCAGGACCGGTCAGTATCTCTGCAACAGCCCCCAGTCTGAGGGCTCGGGACACTACGACAGGACCGGTCAGCATCTCTGCAACAGCCCCCAGTCTGAGGGCTCGGGACACTACGGCAGGACCGGTCAGTATCTCTGCAACAGCCCGCAGTCTGAGTGCTCGGGACACTACGGCAGGACCGGTCAGTATCTCTGCAACAGCCCGCAGTCTGCTGGTAGTCTCCTGCTCTCCTACTCATAGATACTTCGCCAATTGCATCGACAACCAAAATTTAATTTGGGGTATAAATTCATTTTATTCGGACGCCAGCGATGCAGGTCTACCTAGTGTGGGGTCCGCTGTTAAATTGTGTGTTAATCCTACTGAAATAAAGTTATTTGTATTTAAAAGAAAATTGCGCAAGCCTAAAACCTAGAACCTATTATCCTACATAACAATCGTTGATTGGTTTACAATAACTATGTGAGCTTGAAAGACGCACTGAGCACGTGTTGTTGGGGGTTGGTGCGGGTTTCAGGCAGTACTGCCTCGTATTGAACAGGAAAAGGGAAAAAGTGCGAGTCAGGGATTAGACTGGACTAGATACAGTTGGTTATTTTCAAACTCTCAATAATTTGTATAAAAAAATACCTTTTAGGTGGCGGAATATACACAGGAGAACAATACCCCAAAGTAGTAAATATCCCGAAGACCGGTGGGGCGTCGGCGGCGTCCCCCGGCGGCGTGGCGGCGCTCGCGCTGGGCTGCTGGCTCGGCCGGGCGCTGCTGTAGGCGGACCTACTGCCAGCTGCTGCACAACTATCTACCAACGTGTGACAGTGCCCCTCCACTGCGACCTGACTGACGCACATGCTAAGTATGTGTACACGCAATTAAATAAACAATTTTGTCTCCAATATCGTCATGCAGTCACCCACCACCGACTGGATTCGCATGGAGGGCGCGCAGGTTTAGTTTAGTCTATCTCCAATTACTTTGGGAATAGATCTAGAGCTACAAACGTATGCATGAAATGTATTTATTGAGAATCTATACTAATTCACGAATGTAAATTACCAAATTTGAAACAATTTATTTTAGAGCTGTTTGTCTAATGTGTGACCTTTATTCCCTAAAGCTATACTATAGACCGGCTTCTATACTATAGACCGACTTCTATACTATGGGTCTGAAACTGATTTGCTTGTTTAATTATAAATTGAAAGTATTTCTTATAGACATTTCACCTAAAAGCAATTTTAGTATAGTCACAGAATTTGTAAAATTTGTTGTTGAGTTTAGATTATTTAGTTTTATAGATGTTGTAATTAAATAAGCATTTAAATTATTTTAGGCAGTATTTTTGAAGATAATTTGCTACAGAGTGAAAAAACACAAATATATTACAAAAACACACAGCCCACGTTATTAATCTAAAATATTTTCTTATTTTATTTATAAATAATTGTTAGACCAACAATTGTTTGTCAAATTGCCATTTATTGTGCATTTATACATGTGTAAAGTATATACCTAGTGATATAATAATGTACATATCAATGTTGTAAGTCTGTAAATACTCCTTATGTATAAAATAATACTTACAATAATGAATAAATAATTAGGGACTCACAATTTATAATGTGATTATTTATATATTTATTGGCAATAACTATATGAAGATAAATTATTAATAGATCAATTTTACGGATTTAATGTATTTAAAATGTAAATAATAAAGCCTACTCTCTAGGTGCTTAGCTAGTAAATGTATTTTGTTGCCATATTAATATTAGGAATATTATTTATATAAATATTAAGGTTTAAGAAAATAAAATAATGTAAAACGTATGTGATACACAATATTTTATAATTATAAGTTTATTATGGTCGTGATAACCATTACTCATTACTCATTGTCATCTTGACAAATTGTATTAAATATAAATATTTATTATAAAGATACTATTCGTTCCCCCAGAATTTTGAATTATTTTCATCTTCTTTTCTTGAGAATGCTGTTGCATTTAGAAGGACTTTGCATCGAACAATCACAAGAACCCGAGGGTGCGTCCCATTAGATTGTTTGAACAGTTCAGTGTGGTGCTCGCATACTTGCCAAGTATCTCGGTACCGATGGGTTTCTCATATATGCTAAAGTGACGTTGTAAACTGTTCACACCCAAACGAACTCAGCTGCGGCAATTCTAGCACTTTCGACGCCATATGTGGCTCGATGGATTCGAATGAATCTGACAGTTTTATATGAACACTTTTTACGTGAATGTAATATAATCGACACACAAGTCGCAGCGCGGAATTAGAGATCTCGTCTAAAGTACGGTTGCGAAACAGAATAAATTTACTACATTGACTTTTGCTACTTCCCTCTTATTCGCACACAAAATTGATTTACAAATTGTTGGCGAGCGTGTCGACAAATATAAGGTGGCGCCAAATGTCCACAACAATTTGCAAACAAGGCCTCGGGGAAACTTCAAAGATGACGATAACATATAAAAGAAACATTTGCGGGAAATCATGGCATGTACTTATCTGAATAATAATAACATGTAGAAGATTCTTTACACATATTACCTACAATTTGTACCACAACGCCACTCATACAAATCATATTTTACAAACACCCAAACCAAATAGTACAGAAACACGTACTATTCCCACATACCTACCACGAATCATTTTTTTATTTTTCGTAGAATTTCAATATTGTTATACCACTGAAATGGATCTAGTGACGATCACGGCATGTGGTGACAGGTTAAGAAAAACCGCTGATTCAAAAAAAAAATACCTTTTTAAAATATGTTTGTGGACACTTTATCGTAACGCGCATAGTGTCCGCGTAATGTAGCATTTTTTTAACGCGACTGTACTTTAGCCGGAATATGAACTAGTATAGGAATGCTTTAAACAAAAGTAAGTGCGGCATTCTCCACCATGTAATGGTGTCTTGTGTTAGAAATGATATTGTCGTAGGTTACGCGAGGACCGCCGGATGACTGACTCATTCACATTTGTATTCTCGTGTCCCCAATGTTGTCGCCGAAGATATCTTGGCAGCCCAACTAGCTATCTAAAATGTAACTTTCAATTTGTTGCCCTGCCATGCCCCATTGTTGAGGCAGATGCTTTACTAACCTAACTATATAGGTATCTATATCACCAACAATACTTAGCCCTTTAGATATTAATTTTGTTTTTATTTAGTTTAATTACTTCAATCTCACAAGTAATTTTATTTATTTACAACTAGCGGAGCCGAACGAGGTTTACTGTGTTACTCCCTGATAATAGAGCTTTCTTATTGGTGAATACATTATTTAAATCGGTTCAGTAGTTTTAGAGTTTATCCGGAACAAAATCTTTTATCTTTATAATATTAGTATAGATAGGTATCAGCTAAAGTTATATAACGCCATCAAAGTGTATTTACTGTTGTGGAAGTGCAAAGTTAATTTGTCAGTCATCTCGAAGCTCTCCTGTCGACTGTAAATATTGTACGAGGAAATAAACCGTATTGTACTGGAATAAAGTCTTTTATTTAAAACGAGTTTTAAATGCATTTACGGACTGTGCAATTCATACAATTTTTGTCTGTTGAGAGAGTTACCTTAATTATTATTACCTTATTTATTTTATTATTTTGCTAAGTATCTAAATGCATTTTAAGACGCATCCGCCCTCAATGTACTTATACTTAAATGTATGTAGGTATAATTCAAATCTCATCAATTGGACGAGTTTAGGAGTAATTGTTTGCAATATATTATTATATTTCTTTGATTCACTCTCATCTGATGATAATTGAATGCTTCAACGCTAAACAAATAACGTTGTGCTGCGCCGGCGCCGGGCGTGGTGCCGCACAGCATATGCAGGCGGGCATTGTCTGTGTCACAACGCAATGGCAGTAATGACCCACTCCCTGGTACATACATCAGCCGTCGCACCTAAACAATAACTATACCCAATGAGATGGTAAACGATACCGAACAGCTGTATCGAGCTTTACTGAAACCGATATAGAGATGTTTTAGACATATGTATATATGTACAGTCGGCAACCCCTCAACTATCCATTTCCGTTAGTTTTTCCTCGCTCTAACATAAATAAATCGTATTTGACGGGAGCAAGAGAAACTAACGGAAATGGGTAGTTTGAGGTGTTGCCGACTGTACATCAGTTTCATATATAAAATAAGGCCAGACCCAGACTTGCCTTTATATATTTGGACGTTCTTATACTTCTTATATGTTACGTACGTGTATATACACAAACCTGCTGCCTTAGTTGGTGTGCCTTCATGTCGTGTATTTTTTATACAAGTAACAAAATAAACTGAAATATAAATTAAATCTGACCTGTGTGAAAACTTACATTTTAAACGAATACAATTTATAGGTCCCACACTTCGGATATAAACAGGCTTGAGAATGGTAATTTTTCCTACATAATTGTAAATTGATATATTTTGTAGTTACATTTAAATGTAACCATATACAAGAGTGTGGTCAAGAACAGACGGATCTCTGGCTGACCGAGCGACTGGAGAGCAGTTTAGGTAAGTCGTAATTCCACATTCAACGTCAATGTATCGCGAAATACTTACAGGAATATACTGACGGCTACAACAGTCCACAAATACATATATCCCGGTCTCTCAACGACCTGGTTCCGCTGGTGCGAGTTGGTCTGCCTGTGAGGTGGTAGCAGTTTAACTGGAGACGGAAACATCATGTAGCCGACATGTAACCAATGGTGTTGAACCTCTGTATATTGTTCGTTCGACCGCGGCTCTGGTCTGCTAACCATTAGCTAGATACAACAACACAAGCCGTGCTCAAATAAAAAACACTCGTTTAAAAATAGCTGATCTCATAATAATTTAGTTATTATCGGTTATCGGTAAGATCATTTTTAGGAATCCCATTATTTTTATTGAAATAAGAATGTTCAGATGTCAGTCTGACTGTTTCAATGAAACCTCGAAAACCACTGGTTCGATTTATGTGAGTTTGCAAGAATATAAATAAAAATGTTTATTAGGTGGTTTCGCGTGCTTTTTGGATCCGCGACATCTTTTTATTAAAATATTACTAAAGATTACCTTTGTTAAAAGAACGTACTGTATTTTAACGGTAAATAAATAAAGAAATAACGATTGTCCCATTCATGTTGTTGGTTTGTCTGCGATTATCAAATAGGCCATTGGATATTCATGATGAAGTGGACGTGCGTGACTCCTGCCCATCAGATTATGCGACACAACTGTTCGTACTACACATTTATTTAATTGTTTATAAAACACTATTTAAATAAAACCTCTATCTTATATACATAGGAATAGTTGCATTTAGACTGATTCGCATTAATTACATTTGATTGCTATTGATCGCTGTACGTTACGACGACTCTATGGAAGTAATATTGGGTAATCAGCAGAATAATGCTGTGCGTTGTTACGGCTGTGAGGCAGGCAGCTCAATTCCCGATGAGCATTCTCTAACATGATTTTATTTTATTATATTTTAGTAAAGACAGTCATCTAAACACAGAAAGACTTTACGTACTCATGCAAGTTATACAAATAACATTAAAACGATAGACATAATCATTTGACAAAACTAACATATGTACCCATAGAGAAAAATTAAAAACGGTAAATTTTAAACTAAAGAAAAAAAAATTTATAGAATTTACACAATAAAAATAATTAAAAAAATATGTGTATATAACGACGAAACCAGGGCCTATTCAACTGCATCGTGGAGTGAGACAGGGCGATGTTATATCGCCGAAGCTGTTCACTAATGCAGTTGAAGATGTTTTCAAGACGTTAGATTGGAAATGACTGGGCATAAATATAAACGGAGAACGCATCTCACATCTTCGGTTTGCCGACGATGTTGTTCTCTTCTCGGAGTCGCTGCAGGATATGCAGGAAATGCTGGTCAGTCTAAACTGTGCCTCTCGACGGGTGGGTCTCGGAATGAATCTGGAAAAGACCAAGGTCATGTTCAACGACCAGGTCATTCCGAGACCCGTCATTTTGGACGGTGTCTCGAAGTGGTTCAGGAATACATCTACCTGGGCCAAATCGTAAACTTCGGTGGAAACAACTCCGAGAGTGAAGCCGACAGAAGGGTGCAATTGGGCTGGGCAGCGTTCGTGAAGCTACGCCACGTCCTTACGTCAGCCATACCGCAATGTTTGAAAACAAAAGTCTTTAATCAGTGCGTCCTACCAGTGATGACATACGGCGCTGAAACGTGGACACTTATAGTGAGGCTGGTCCACAAACTCAAGGTCGCTCAGCGAGCTATGAAAAGAGCTATGCTAGGCTATCTCTTATGGATAAAATCAGGAATGAGGATATTCGTAAGAGAACTAAAGTCACCGACATAGCTCTGAAAGTTAATAAACTAAAGTGGCAGTGGGCCGGTCACATATGCCGCAGGACGGATAACCGTTAGAGCCGGCGGATATTGGAGTGGAGACCACGTCTTGGCGCACGTAACGTAGGATGCAGCTAGATGGACTGATGACCTGCGGAGGGTGGCTGGCAGAGACTGGATGCGAAGAGCGGAGGATAGGGATCAGTGGCGTGTCTTGGAAGAGGCCTATGTCCAGCAGTGGACTGCGATGGGCTGATGATGATTATGATACTTGTTTTTCTCCAACAAAATATAAAGAGGCGAACCCTATCCATTTAAAATTTATTTAAGTTTATTTTTAAAATATTGCACGCCCTCATAAAACATGTCACAAGATTGGAAGTGCTCGTTATATAGCATCATGCTTCGGCGAATAAAATAATTCTTTGCAGAATTAGTGGTGTAAGGGGAAAGGGAGAAAAGATTAGAACTTCTAAGGCGACGAGAAGAGGCTTTAAATGTATTTTTTTTCCAATAGGTGAGGAGAATCAATTAGGCCATTAAGAATTTTATGTAGAAAGGTGACGTCAGAAATGATGCGACGATCCGAAAGATTATATAATAATAATAATAATAATAATTCATTTATTTCTCACAAAAAAAATACTTATTGATAATTCACAACATCATTTAAAACAAAGTTTGTGAGACTGGAGCCTGAATTAGGCACAAAGCCTGTGTCTCAGGTCTCCAGGATCCCAACCTTATTAACAATTTATACTGATGATATACAATTAGAAATAATTTTGAGTACATTACAGATGTGTACTTAAATTGTAATTAACATACATAACATTAAAATGGTAAAATAAATAAAAGACAAAATAAAAAAAATAAAATAAAATAGCCATGTTCGTGAGTATGTGTGTGTGTATGTGAGTGTGCATATGTGTGTGCATGTTGTGAGAGCGTATGTGCTTAATTGTGGTAGAATGTGTGTAGCAATGTTAGATTGAGTAAATGATGATGCTCAATTCCATCGATACGGAAATTTAGGCTCTTTAGGAATTTGCGCTGAACCTTGTCAATTCTCTGGACATGGTTATTATAATGTGGATTCCAAAAAACGCTGGCAATTTCAAGATGACTTCGGACAAAGGAGTAATAAACTAATAGTACTTTGTAGGTGAAGGCATGGTTTACTTACTCTCTGTACACATCCAAGTTGTCTAAATGCTCTATTGACAATATTATCAATATGAGGGATATAACCCAACTTCTTATCCAATGTAACTCCCAGGTCACGAGTTTGTTATGATGAATATGTTTGGAATATCTGTAAGAGATGGGTACCTGTTTCCGACCATAGGAAATTATAAAGCATTTATCCGTGTTGAGAAAAAGTTGGTTATTTGAGCAATAATAATTGAGGTTATCAATATCTGATTGAAGAACATTGCAATCACAACAGATCTGACAACCCGATAAATTTTGGTATCATCTGCATACAACAGCGTGCACTTAGAATGGTATCCATATCATAGCAAGGTGAACTTAGAATGGTATCCAAATCATTTATATAAATATTGAAGAGTAGGGGACCTAGATGAGAGCCCTGCGGTACTCCGGAAGTTACTTTCAAGTAGCTAGACATGTGCCCCTTCAAACATACTGCCTGGCTGCGGTTCATTATATAGGATTTAATCCAGCGGTAAAGATCACCATGTACACCGAGTTTAAGCAGCTTATCGAATAAAATACTGTGGTTTATTTTATCAAAATCTTTAGAGAAGTCGGTGTACAATGTAAACCTGATACCCCTTGTATATAGCGCCTAGAATATAATGGGTAAAGGTTACCAAGTTGGTCTCAACACAACGCCTGCACAAAGCCATGTTGATTGGGTGAGATGTGACGACGAATAGAGGATGTTAGTTGTTCAGTTACCATCTTTTCAAGAAGTTTAGCGAAGAGTATCTTCGCTAAACCCTATAGTTTTGAAATTAGCCTGTACTGGGTTACTTGGGATTTATCTGTAGTTTTAGGGATAGGAGTGATCAATTTCAAGCTGTTGGAAGAATGCCCTCTTTCATAGACTGCTTGAAAATTAATGTGAGTGGAACGGTAAGGGCACTGGAGCAGTTGCGGATAAAGAGTGTATGAACACCGTCAGGGCCTGCTCCTTTTTTAATATCTATATAGTATAGATATTAAAAAAGGAGCAGGTAACAGCGCCAGTACTCCGGACTCTGAAATACTAATAGAACATATATCTACTGGTGTCTGAACAGGAATTATTTGATCACGATTCAAGGCATCTGTAATAAACACTGAATTAAAATATTTATTAAACATATTACAGATTTCAACCGGGTCTCCTGATACCTTATCACCATACTATTTTGACTTTATAAAGTTCGAAAATGTAATTTGGATTATATTTTATTCTTTCCTCAGCCAAATGTATTTAATTCTTATTAAATACATTTGGCTTCTAACATTTCTTAACAATTTTGGATTGTCTCTTTCTTAACATTGAAAAAGTTTAATAATCTATTACCATACCTCTTCCGATTGAGGTGAAATTTTTCTTTTTGTTTTATTAGTTTAATCAAGGGGATGGTATAACAAGGAGGGAACCTAGAAGATGCTAAACTAAGTTTTTTACTGGGCACATATTTTTCTATTAAGTTGTTGAGTTTAGTATAAAACACTTGCCATGTCTCATCCATACCAAGGTTGAGAAACTCACGACTCCAATCTACATCATTTAAATCAGCACACAGAATTATAGTCACCATTATAAAACAGTTTTATAAAGCGTGGGGCTACTTTTCATTAATTTGGCGGTAGAAGTATTTGAATGTTACCACCGCAGATTTATGATGATAGTCTTCTGGTGTGAGCGAATGATCACACGATGAAAGCAAAATTATCCTATTACAGAAAACTAGATCTAAAATTATATTTTTAATATTATAATTATTCGTTTAATAAGTTGTTAAATTGATAAACATTTGTGGGTGCCATCAAATCTGAGATAAGTGAAGCACTACTATCATCATGAGTACTCAAAGATAGCAGACCAGATTCCGGATCCATGGTCCACTGCATCTTGGGGGCGTTGAAATCACCAAGAATTAAGAATACATCGTCACTAAATTCAAGTATTTTGTCCGAAGCCCCATCCAGGAAGTTTGAAAGCGAATCATAATGATTGAGTCCTGGCGGTAAATACAGGCAGGCTAAGTGCACAAATCTAGGCGTTCGAGGGTCGGTGGGGGTGGCGGCGCAATATGGGAAAGATGCGTACATTTCGTCTCAAAAATCTGTAACTTTTTTTATTTTAATACAATTGTGTTGAAAATTTGCATAATTAATCTACATTTATACATTATACCAAATATATATAGAAAATATTAAACTGTCGATTAAAATAGAAAATAAAAAATATTGAAAACACCATTGTATAGGTAACGAGTTTAAATTTCTCTAAAACATATGTAACTATCTAATTTCAGAGTTTTAGAAAATTTTACATGTTAAGTACATAATTGTACATATAGAGGTTATGAATAAAATAAACAATAATTTTTTTAAGTGTTTAATATAATGAAAAATACCATTTAAAATAAAATATAATATATCTTATGAACTAAAAATTCTAATATACGTGTATTTCGAAATTAATACTAGATTATATCACTAACAGAAAATAAATGAAATAACCGGTGTGAAGTTACCGGCCGAAATGTTACCGGCCGTTATAACCCGACCAATTTGAGGAGTTTTATAAAATGTGAAGTTACCGGCCGAAATCTAGCGGCCGTTATAACCCGACCAATTTAAGGAGTTTTATAAATTGTGAAGTTACCGGCCGAAACTAGCGGCTGTTATAACCCGACCAAATTGAGTAATTTTATAAAATACGTAAATAATGTTACCGGCCAATATAAACCGACCTTGGCAATTATAGACTACCTATTTTTTTATACGGTCGCGGATATATGAGCTACATTACATAACATAAAAAGTGAAACGATTTTCGGATTTTTATATTCCAAAATTCCAACGTCATTGTAGTAAAACCTACTATACCTGCCGTCTACCGATTTATTTATTTTTATCAGAGTACTGACGTGGGTATAGAAGCTACAACACAAAACATACTGAATAAAACATAAGATTTTCAGAATTTTATTCCCGAGTTCCTAGGTCATTGTAGTAGAACCCACTATACCTGCCGTCTTGAGACAATTATGGAGTACCTACAATTTTTTTTTAAAACATAAGATTTTCTGAATTTTATTCCCGAGTTCCTAGGTTATTGTAGTAGAACCCACTATACCTGCCGTCTTCAGGCAATTATATAGTAGCTACTATTTTTTTTTTATCAAAGTACTGACGTGGGTATAGAAACTACATTACATAACATATTGAACAAATCATAAGATTTTCAGAATTTTATTCCCGAGTTCCTAGGTCATTGTAGTAGAACCCACTATACCTGCCGTCTTCAGGCAATTATGGAGTACCTACACATTTTTTTTTATCAGAGTACTGTCGTGGGTATAGAAGCTACGTCACATAACATCCTGAACAAATCAAAAGATTTTCAGAATTTTATTCCCGAGTTCCTAGGTAATTGTAGTGGAACCCAATATACCTGCCGTCTTAAGGCAATTATGGAGTACCTACTCATTTTTTTTAATCAGAGTACTGACGTGGGTATAGAAGCTACGTCACATAACATACTGAACAAATCAAAAGATTTTCAGAATTTTATTTCCGAGTTCCTAGGTCATTGTAGTAGAGCCCACTATACCTGCCGTCTTCAGGCAATTATGGAGTACCTACACATTTTTTTTTATCAGAGTACTGTCGTGGGTATAGAAGCTACATTATAAATAAAATGTGAAGTTACCGGCCGAAATGTTTTGTTCAGTATGTTTTATAAAACATATTATTGCCGTGTTCCTAGGTCATTGTAGTAGAACCCACTATACCTGCCGTCTTCAGGCAATTAAGGAGTACCTACTCATTTTTTTTTATCAGAGTACTGACGTGGGTATAGAAGCTACGTCACATAACATACTGAACAAATCAAAAGATTTTCAGAATTTTATTTCCGAGTTCCTAGGTCATTGTAGTAGAGCCCACTATACCTGCCGTCTTCAGGCAATTAAGGAGTACCTACTCATTTTTTTTTATCAGAGTACTGACGTGGGTATAGAAGCTACGTCACATAACATCCTGAACAAATCAAAAGATTTTCAGAATTTTATTCCCGAGTTCCTAGGTCATTGTAGTGGAACCCACTATACCTGCCGTCTTAAGGCAATTATGGAGTACCTACTCATTTTTTTTTATTAGAGTACTGACGTGGGTATAGAAGCTACGTCACATAACATACTGAACAAATCAAAAGATTTTCAGAATTTTATTTCCGAGTTCCTAGGTCATTGTAGTAGAGCCCACTATACCTGCCGTCTTCAGGCAATTAAGGAGTACCTACTCATTTTTTTTTATCAGAGTACTGACGTGGGTATAGAAACTACATTACATAACATACTGAACAAAACATAAGATTTTCAGAATTTTATTCCCGAGTTCCTAGGTCATTGTAGTAGAACCCACTATACCTGCCGTCTTCAGGCAATTATGGAGTACCTACTCATTTTTTTTTATTAGAGTACTGACGTGGGTATAGAAACTACATTACATAACATACTGAACAAAACATAAAATTTTCAGAATTTTATTCCCGAGTTCCTAGGTCATTGTAGTAGAACCCACTATACCTGCCGTCTTCAGGCAATTAAGGAGTACCTACTCATTTTTTTTTATCAGAGTACTGACGTGGGTATAGAAGCTACGTCACATAACATCCTGAACAAATCAAAAGATTTTCAGAATTTTATTCCCGAGTTCCTAGGTCATTGTAGTGGAACCCAATATACCTGCCGTCTTAAGGCAATTATGGAGTACCTACTCATTTTTTTTTATCAGAGTACTGACGTGGGTATAGAAGCTACGTCACATAACATACTGAACAAATCAAAAGATTTTCAGAATTTTATTTCCGAGTTCCTAGGTCATTGTAGTAGAGCCCACTATACCTGCCGTCTTCAGGCAATTATGGAGTACCTACACATTTTTTTTTATCAGAGTACTGTCGTGGGTATAGAAGCTACATTATAAATAAAATGTGAAGTTACCGGCCGAAATGTTTTGTTCAGTATGTTTTATAAAACATATTATTGCCGTGTTCCTAGGTCAGTGTAGTAGAACCCACTATACCTGCCGTCTTCAGACAATTAAGGAGTACCTACTCATTTTTTTTTTATCAGAGTGCTGACGTGGGTATAGAAGCTACGTCACATAACATCCTGAACAAATCAAAAGATTTTCAGAATTTTATTCCCGAGTTCCTAGGTCATTGTAGTGGAACCCACTATACCTGCCGTCTTAAGGCAATTATGGAGTACCTACTCATTTTTTTTTATTAGAGTACTGACGTGGGTATAGAAGCTACGTCACATAACATACTGAACAAATCAAAAGATTTTCAGAATTTTATTTCCGAGTTCCTAGGTCATTGTAGTAGAGCCCACTATACCTGCCGTCTTCAGGCAATTAAGGAGTACCTACTCATTTTTTTTTATCAGAGTACTGACGTGGGTATAGAAACTACATTACATAACATACTGAACAAAACATAAGATATTCAGAATTTTATTCCCGAGTTCCTAGGTCATTGTAGTAAAACCCACTATACCTGCCGTTTTCAGGCAATTATGGAGTACCTACTTATTTTTTTTTATCAGAGTACTGTCGTGGGTATAGAAGCTACATTATAAATAAAATGTGAAGTTACCGGCCGAAATGTTTTGTTCAGTATGTTTTATAAAACATATTATTGCCGTGTTCCTAGGTCATTGTAGTAGAACCCACTATACCTGCCGTCTTCAGGCAATTATGGAGTACCTACAGATTTTTTTTTATCAGAGTACTGACGTGGGTATAGAAACTACATTACATAACATACTGAACAAAACATAAGATATTCAGAATTTTATTCCCGAGTTCCTAGGTCATTGTAGTAAAACGCACTATACTTGCCGTTTTCAGGCAATTATGGAGTACCTACTTATTTTTTTTTATCAGAGTACTGTCGTGGGTATAGAAGCTACGTCACATAACATCCTGAACAAATCAAAAGATTTTCAGAATTTTATTTCCGTGTTCCTAGGTCAGTGTAGTAGAACCCACTATACCTGCCGTCTTCAGGCAATTAAGGAGTACCTACTCATTTTTTTTTTATCAGAGTGCTGACGTGGGTATAGAAGCTACGTCACATAACATCCTGAACAAATCAAAAGATTTTCAGAATTTTATTCCCGAGTTCCTAGGTCATTGTAGTGGAACCCACTATACCTGCCGTCTTAAGGCAATTATGGAGTACCTACTCATTTTTTTTTATTAGAGTACTGACGTGGGTATAGAAGCTACGTCACATAACATACTGAACAAATCAAAAGATTTTCAGAATTTTATTTCCGAGTTCCTAGGTCATTGTAGTAGAGCCCACTATACCTGCCGTCTTCAGGCAATTAAGGAGTACCTACTCATTTTTTTTTATCAGAGTACTGACGTGGGTATAGAAACTACATTACATAACATACTGAACAAAACATAAGATATTCAGAATTTTATTCCCGAGTTCCTAGGTCATTGTAGTAAAACCCACTATACCTGCCGTTTTCAGGCAATTATGGAGTACCTACTTATTTTTTTTTATCAGAGTACTGTCGTGGGTATAGAAGCTACATTATAAATAAAATGTGAAGTTACCGGCCGAAATGTTTTGTTCAGTATGTTTTATAAAACATATTATTGCCGTGTTCCTAGGTCATTGTAGTAGAACCCACTATACCTGCCGTCTTCAGGCAATTAAGGAGTGCCTACTCATTTTTTTTTATCAGAATACTGACGTGGGTATAGAAGCTACGTCACATAACATCCTGAACAAATCAAAAGATTGTCAGAATTTTATACCCGAGTTCCTAGGTTATTATAGTGGAACCCACTATACCTGCCGTCTTAAGGCAATTATGGAGTACCTACTTATTTTTTTTTATTAAAGTACTGACGTGGGTATAGAAGCTACGTCACATAACATACTGAACAAAACATAAGATTTTCAGAATTTTATTCCCGAGTTCCTAGGTCATTGTAATAGAACCCACTATACCTGCCGTCTTCAGGCAATTATGGAGTACCTACTCATTTTTTTTTATCAGAGTACTGACGTGGGTATAGAAACTACATTACATAACATACTGAACAAAACATAAAATTTTCAGAATTTTATTCCCGAGTTCCTAGGTCATTGTAGTAGAACCCACTATACCTGCCGTTTTCAGGCAATTATGGAGTACCTACTTATTTTTTTTTATCAGGGTACTGTCGTGGGTATAGAAGCTACATTATAAATAAAATGTGAAGTTACCGGCCGAAATGTTTTGTTCAGTATGTTTTATAAAACATATTATTTCCGAGTTCCTAGGTCATTGTAGTAGAACCCACTATACCTGCCATCTTCAGGCAATTATGGAGTACCTACACATTTTTTTTATCAGAGTACTGACGTGGGTATAGAAACTACATTACATAACATACTGAACAAAACATAAGATATTCAGAATTTTATTCCCGAGTTCCTAGGTCATTGTAGTAGAACCCACTATACCTGCCGTTTTCAGGCAATTATGGAGTACCTACTTATTTTTTTTTATTAGAGTACTGTCGTGGGTATAGAAGCTACATTATAAATAAAATGTGAAGTTACCGGCCGAAATGTTTTGTTCAGTATGTTTTATAAAACATATTTTTCCCGAGTTCCTAGGTCATTGTAGTAGAACCCACTATACCTGCCGTCTTCAGGCAATTATGGAGTACATACACATTTTTTTTTATCAGAGTACTGACGTGGGTATAGAAACTACATTACATAACATACTGAACAAAACATAAGATATTCAGAATTTTATTCCCAAGTTCCTAGGTCATTGTAGTAGAACCCACTATACCTGCCGTCATCAGGCAATTAAGTAGTACCTACTCATTTTTTTTTTTATCAGAGTACTGACGTGGGTATAGAAACTACATTACATAACATACTGAACAAAACATAAGATTTTCAGAATTTTATTCCCGAGTTCCTAGGTCATTGTAGTGGAACCCACTATACCTGCCGTCTTAAGGCAATTATGGAGTACCTACTCATTTTTTTTTATTAGAGTACTGACGTGGGTATAGAAGCTACGTCACATAACATCCTGAACAAATCAAAGGATTTTCAGAATTTTATTTCCGAGTTCCTAGGTCATTGTAGTAGAGCCCACTATACCTGCCGTCTTCAGGCAATTAAGGAGTACCTACTCATTTTTTTTTATCAGAGTACTGACGTGGGTATAGAAACTACATTACATAACATACTGAACAAAACATAAGATTTTCAGAATTTTATTCCCGAGTTCCTAGGTCATTGTAGTAGAACCCACTATACCTGCCGTCTTCAGGCAATTATGGAGTACCTACTTATTTTTTTTTATCAGAGTACTGACGTGGGTATAGAAACTACATTACATAACATACTGAACAAAACATAAAATTTTCAGAATTTTATTTCCGAGTTCCTAGGTCATTGTAGTAGAACCCACTATACCTGCCGTCTTCAGGCAATTAAGAAGTACCTACTCATTTTTTTTTATCAGAGTACTGACGTGGGTATAGAAGCTACGTCACATAACATCCTGAACAAATCAAAGGATTTTCAGAATTTTATTCCCGAGTTCCTAGGTCATTGTAGTGGAACCCAATATACCTGCCGTCTTAAGGCAATTATGGAGTACCTACTCATTTTTTTTATCAGAGTACTGACGTGGGTATAGAAGCTACGTCACTTAACATACTGAACAAATCAAAATATTTTCAGAATTTTATTTTCGAGTTCCTAGGTCATTGTAGTAGAGCCCACTATACCTGCCGTCTTCAGGCAATTATGGAGTACCTACACATTTTTTTTATCAGAGTACTGTCGTGGGTATAGAAGCTACATTATAAATAAAATGTGAAGTTACCGGCCGAAATGTTTTGTTCAGTATGTTTTATAAAACATATTATTGCCGTGTTCCTAGGTCATTGTAGTAGAACCCACTATACTTGCCGTCTTCAGGCAATTAAGGAGTACCTACTCATTTTTTTTTATCAGAGTACTGACGTGGGTATAGAAGCTACGTCACATAACATCCTGAACAAATGAAAAGATTTTCAGAATTTTATTCCCGAGTTCCTAGGTCATTGTAGTGGAACCCACTATACCTGCCGTCTTAAGGCAATTATGGAGTACCTACTCATTTTTTTTTATTAGAGTACTGACGTGGGTATAGAAACTACGTCACATAACATACTGAACAAATCAAAAGATTTTCAGAATTTTATTTCCGAGTTCCTAGGTCATTGTAGTAGAGCCCACTATACCTGCCGTCTTCAGGCAATTAAGGAGTACCTACTCATTTTTTTTTTATCAGAGTACTGACGTGGGTATAGAAACTACATTACATAACATACTGAACAAAACATAAGATATTCAGAATTTTATTCCCGAGTTCCTAGATCATTGTAGTAAAACCCACTATACCTGCCGTTTTCAGGCAATTATGGAGTACCTACTTATTTTTTTTTATCAGAGTACTGTCGTGGGTATAGAAGCTACATTATAAATAAAATGTGAAGTTACCGGCCGAAATGTTTTGTTCAGTATGTTTTATAAAACATATTATTGCCGTGTTCCTAGGTCATTGTAGTAGAACCCACTATACCTGGCGTCTTCAGGCAATTAAGGAGTGCCTACTCATTTTTTTTTATCAGAATACTGACGTGGGTATAGAAGCTACGTCACATAACATCCTGAACAAATCAAAAGATTTTCAGAATTTTATTCCCGAGTTCCTAGGTCATTGTAGTGGAACCCACTATACCTGCCGTCTTAAGGCAATTATGGAGTACCTACTCATTTTTTTTTATTAGAGTACTGACGTGGGTATAGAAGCTACGTCACATAACATACTGAACAAATCAAAAGATTTTCAAAATTTTATTTCCGAGTTCCTAGGTCATTGTAGTAGAGCCCACTATACCTGCCGTCTTCAGGCAATTAAGGAGTACCTACTCATTTTTTTTATCAGAGTACTGACGTGGGTATAGAAACTACATTACATAACATACTGAACAAAACATAAGATTTTCAGAATTTTATTCCCGAGTTCCTAGGTCATTGTAGTAGAACCCACTATACCTGCCGTCTTCAGGCAATTATGGAGTACCTACTCATTTTTTTTTTATCAGAGTACTGACGTGGGTATAGAAACTACATTACATAACATACTGAACAAAACATAAAATTTTCAGAATTTTATTCCCGAGTTCCTAGGTCATTGTAGTAGAACCCACTATACCTGCCGTTTTCAGGCAATTATGGAGTACCTACTTTTTTTTTTTTATCAGAGTACTGTCGTGGGTATAGAAGCTACATTATAAATAAAATGTGAAGTTACCGGCCGAAATGTTTTGTTCAGTATGTTTTATAAAACATATTATTCCCGAGTTCCTAGGTCATTGTAGTAGAACCCACTATACCTGCCATCTTCAGGCAATTATAGAGTACCTACACATTTTTTTTTATCAGAGTACTGACGTGGGTATAGAAACTACATTACATAACATACTGAACAAAACATAAGATTTTCAGAATTTTATTCCCGAGTTCCTAGGTCATTGTAATAGAACCCACTATACCTGCCGTCTTCAGGCAATTATGGAGTACCTACTCATTTTTTTTTATCAGAGTACTGACGTGGGTATAGAAACTACATTACATAACATACTGAACAAAACATAAAATTTTCAGAATTTTATTCCCGAGTTCCTAGGTCATTGTAGTAGAACCCACTATACCTGCCGTTTTCAGGCAATTATGGAGTACCTACTTATTTTTTTTTATCAGAGTACTGTCGTGGGTATAGAAGCTACATTATAAATAAAATGTGAAGTTACCGGCCGAAATGTTTTGTTCAGTATGTTTTATAAAACATATTATTGCCGTGTTCCTAGGTCATTGTAGTAGAACCCACTATACCTGCCGTCTTCAGGCAATTAAGGAGTACCTACTCATTTTGTTTATCAGAGTACTGACGTGGGTATAGAAGCTACGTCACATAACATCCTGAACAAATGAAAAGATTTTCAGAATTTTATTCCCGAGTTCCCAGGTCATTGTAGTGGAACCCACTATACCTGCCGTCTTAAGGCAATTATGGAGTACCTACTCATTTTTTTTTATTAGAGTACTGACGTGGGTATAGAAGCTACGTCACATAACATACTGAACAAATCAAAAGATTTTCAGAATTTTATTTCCGAGTTCCTAGGTCATTGTAGTAGAGCCCACTATACCTGCCGTCTTCAGGCAATTAAGGAGTACCTACTCATTTTTTTTTATCAGAGTACTGACGTGGGTATAGAAACTACATTACATAACATACTGAACAAAACATAAGATATTCAGAATTTTATTCCCGAGTTCCTAGGTCATTGTAGTAAAACCCACTATACCTGCCGTTTTCAGGCAATTATGGAGTACCTACTTATTTTTTTTTATCAGAGTACTGTCGTGGGTATAGAAGCTACATTATAAATAAAATGTGAAGTTACCGGCCGAAATGTTTTGTTCAGTATGTTTTATAAAACATATTATTGCCGTGTTCCTAGGTCATTGTAGTAGAACCCACTATACCTGCCGTCTTCAGGCAATTAAGGAGTACCTACTCATTTTTTTTATCAGAATACTGACGTGGGTATAGAAGCTACGTCACATAACATCCTGAACAAATCAAAAGATTTTCAGAATTTTATTCCCGAGTTCCTAGGTCATTGTAGTGGAACCCACTATACCTGCCGTCTTAAGGCAATTATGGAGTACCTACTTATTTTTTTTTATTAAAGTACTGACGTGGGTATAGAAGCTACGTCACATAACATACTGAACAAATCAAAAGATTTTCAAAATTTTATTTCCGAGTTCCTAGGTCATTGTAGTAGAGCCCACTATACCTGCCGTCTTCAGGCAATTAAGGAGTACCTACTCATTTTTTTTTTTTAAGAGTACTGACGTGGGTATAGAAACTACATTACATAACATACTGAACAAAACATAAGATTTTCAGAATTTTATTCCCGAGTTCCTAGGTCATTGTAATAGAACCCACTATACCTGCCGTCTTCAGGCAATTATGGAGTACCTACTCATTTTTTTTTATCAGAGTACTGACGTGGGTATAGAAACTACATTACATAACATACTGAACAAAACATAAAATTTTCAGAATTTTATTCCCGAGTTCCTAGGTCATTGTAGTAGAACCCACTATACCTGCCGTTTTCAGGCAATTATGGAGTACCTACTTATTTTTTTTTATCAGAGTACTGTCGTGGGTATAGAAGCTACATTATAAATAAAATGTGAAGTTACCGGCCGAAATGTTTTGTTCAGTATGTTTTATAAAATATATTATTCCCGAGTTCCTAGGTCATTGTAGTAGAACCCACTATACCTGCTGTCTTCAGGCAATTATGGAGTACCGAGTATGGGAATGAGAGAGGAAGTAAATAGGGATATTTTTTAGTAAACTTTGATATCTTAGGTACGCCGGATGCTACAACAGTGAAAACTTGTAAATATACCCATCCTATAAAACTGTTGGATACGTGTTTCATTATTTTTTTTAATTTCATTAGGGGAAGCCTCCCCAATGATAAAGGAACTCTGGAATAAAAATATAAAAACTTATGTTTTATTCAGTGTTATGTAGCTTCTATACCAGATACAGTACTCTGGTAAAAAAATTGAGTAGGTAGTCCATAATTGCCCGAAGACGGCAGGTATAGTGGGTTCTACTACAAAGTACAATGACCTAGGAACTCAGGAATAAAATTCTGAAAATCTTATGTTTTGTTCAGAATGTTATATAATGTAGCTTCTATACCCACGACAGTACTCTGATAAAAGGGCAATTAAGGAGTACTGTTGGATTTAATAATCCTGGCATATTTTTATTTATAATTAAAAATATATTTTTGATTACTTTTGAATTGTTTCAAAGTGACGTTTTTCGGTTTATTCTATCTCTATGTTTCCTTCCTTGCAATACAAGTTTATATTATATTAATTTAATGTGTGATTATTATTGTGTCCTGAATACCTCTTGTAAGTAGCTTACTTACAAGAGGTTATGGGCCCAGAAGCAAAAATAATTTCAAGGTATTTTCCGTTACCGTTTTATTTTACATAATTTTGGAATCATGTCCAATGCCGCAGAAGGCACCTTTAGCATTCCTTTCGAGAGGCTACAAGGAAGAGAAAATTATCTCGATTGGAAGTTCCAAATGACAAATTTTCTTAAACATGAAAATTTGTGGTGTACGATATGTGGGTACAAGGAGGAGGACACAACGTCTGCAGACGTGAGGGCGCGACGCGACGAACGGGCATTGTCCAAGATATGCCTGATGGTGGACCGCGGATGTTTTGCGCATGTTAGGGGCGCTGAAACTGCCGCGTCCGCGTGGATAGCGCTTGAAGCTGCTTATGAGGACAAGGGTCTCGGTCGACGATTAAAGCTTTTGCGTAACTTATGTTCTATTAAGTTGGAGGATTTCGCGAGCATGGAAGATTATGTCAGCGAGGTGATGTCTCTAGCGCAGCAGCTGGCAGCTGTTAAGAAGCCGATCGACGATGAGTTCCTGGGAGCTATTATGTTACAGGGTTTGCCGTCTTATTATGATCCGATGATCATGGCGATAGAGCATTCGGGCCATGACGTCACTAGCGACATGGTGAAGGCTAAGCTATTGCAGGATAAGAAGTACAATAGCAAATACAGCGATTGTATGTACGGCAATAACAAGCATCCTGTGGCATCAACATCGAAAGATGTGAGGTGTGAACGAAAGCCGGATATGCATGTGAAAAGTTCCGCACCGAACAAAAAGTGGTGTTGGAAATGCCGACAGAAGGGGCATCTCAGCAAGGACTGTACCAAGAAGGTTTCTGCTGGTAACTGTGTCACTTCGGCTTTTAGTGCATATATGAATGATATGACTTGGTACATTGATTCTGGAGCTACAAATCATATGACGGGTTCGCGCGAGTGGTTGAAAAATATTCGTGAGTTCTCTAGTGAAGTTTGTGTGGCTAATGGTCAGAGATTAAAGTGTACGGGCATTGGTGAAATTGTAATAGTGTTTAATATCGGTGGTCGATGTGTTGAACAAACTATTAGTAATGTTTTATATGTACCGGATCTCACTGTAAATTTAATTTCTGTACATAGCTTAGCTCATAACGGCTTTTGCGTGGAATTCGTAAAAAATAAATGTCATATTTATAAGTCAGGCGAAAAAGTATTGTCAGTTAGACAGATTGGTTGTTCTTACAGGCTTACAACTGTTATGAGAGCGAATGCAAGTTTATCTGTAAATAATTCTGTAGATATGTGGCACAAGAGGTTGGGTCATCTGAATTATGATAGTATGAAACTTTTGAGGGATGGTATGGCTAATGATATTTCCTTTCAGAATGTTTCTGGTACTAAAACTTGCGACGTCTGTCTTAAAGGAAAACAGGCAAGATTTCCTTTTAAAACAAATCCTGAAAAGGAGCTGGCGAAGAATCGTTTGGATTTAATACACACTGACGTATGTGGCCCTCTTCCGACAAAATCATTGGGCGGAAATAGGTACATTTTAACTTTTCTCGATGATCACACAAGAAAAGTTTTTGTCTACTTTTTAGAGAAGAAAAGTGACGTAGGTAAGTGCTTGAAAGACTTTATTGCATTAGTAGAAAATCAGTGCAATAGTAATGTAAAAATTATTAGGTCAGACAATGGCACTGAGTTTGTAAATACAGATATAAAATCCTTTTTCAAACGTAAAGGTATTTTACATCAGTTGACGGTACCGTACAGTCCCCAGCAAAACGGGGCTGCAGAGCGGTTAAACCGTACGCTTATAGAGAAGGTCAGATGTTTGCTATATAATGCAAATTTAGGTCATCATATGTGGTCGGAGGCGGCTAAAACTGCTGCCTACCTTATTAATCGTTCTCCCTCATCAAGGCTTTCTGGTAAAACTCCAGAGGAAGTTTGGTCGGGTAAGAAGGTTAGTCTAAAACACTTACGTGTTTTCGGATGTGAGGCGTACGCTCATATTGACTGTTCTAAGCGTAACAAACTTAAACCTAAAAGTAAAAAGTACATATTTGTCGGGTATGACGATTGCAGTAAGGCATATCGGCTGTACGACCCGGACAAGCGACAAATCATAAAGAGTCGTGATGTTGTCTTCAACGAAGACGTCTTTCCTTGTTTTTCCCGTAAAAGCACATATTTACCGATTTTCCTTTCAGGCGGTGAAGATGAAATATCGCAACCGGCTGCCGAGGGTGTCAATGATGTGGTTGAGGTAAATGACAGTGTGACTTTGGGTTTAGAGGAAAGTTCAGGTGTCGAAGAAAATCCTGAGTCTACTCAAATCTTCGAAACGCAGGTAAATCAGCCTCGTTATAATTTAAGACCGAGAGTCCCTAAGACTATGGCGTGTACATTTTCATTCGAGCCGTGTACATATAAACAAGCTATTTCATGTAGCGATAGCGATTTGTGGCTTCAGGCTATGCAGGACGAAATCGATTCGTTTAATGAACATAAAGTTTGGGCATTGGTTGATAGGCCGCTGAATAAGAATATTGTCAAAACTAGATGGTTGTACAAAATAAAACGCGATGCCGAGTGGAAAGTTTTTAGGTACAAGGCGAGACTTGTTGCTAAAGGGTATTCTCAAAAATATGGTGAGGATTTTACTGAAACTTATTCTCCCGTCGTAAGGCATGGTTCGATAAGGCTTTTGTTTTCTTTGGCCGTACAGATGGATCTAGAAATAGACCATTTAGATGTACAGACTGCTTTTCTGAACGGCATATTGGATGAAACAATCTATATGCGTCAACCGGAAGGGTTTGTCAGTTCAGGTGATGATACTAGTGTGTACAAATTACAGAAAGCAGTTTATGGCTTGAAGCAGTCTTCTCGCGCGTGGTATCAAAAGGTAAAGGACGTTCTTATTGCTATGGAGTACCGGCAGTGTCATTATGAAAATTGTATATTTGTCAAAATAGTCGGTAAGTCAATCGTATATATTGCATTATATGTAGATGATTTCTTATTATTCTATAATGATCGTATATTGGCTAACGAATTAAAATCTTCTCTTCAAACTCACTTCAAAGTGAAAGACTTAGGAGCAGTAGCTCATATGCTCGGCATAAAGGTTGAGAGAGATAGATGTAAGGGTACGGTTAAACTGAGCCAAGAGAATTACATTTGCCAAATACTTGACCGTTTTGGTATATCAGCCTGTAAGGACACCATTGGAGCCTAATATTAAGTTTGTAGGTAATGGTAGTGTTAATAATGTAAATAGCATTCCCTATCAGGAGCTCATTGGTTGTTTAATGTATCTGAGTGTAACGACACGACCGGATATTTCTTTTGCTGTCTCTTTCCTTAGCCAGTATAATACTAAATATACCAGTGAACATTGGGAAATGGCTAAGAGGGTCTTACGATATCTAAAGGGTAGTAAAAATATAGGTCTTATTTTTAATAAAAATGTAAAATCGTCTATGACGGGATATGTTGATGCCGATTGGGCCAACGATCCTGATCGTAAGTCATATACTGGTTTTGTATTTAGGTATGGTAGTTGTACTGTATCATGGGGTTGCTACAAGCAATCATGTGTTGCACTTTCGTCCACAGAGGCGGAGTATATTGCTCTTAGTGAAGCTTGTCGTGAGGCTGTCTTTCTAAGAGGAATATTGAAGGAGCTGTTGTTCGGAGTGCAATATGATCTTTTGAGCAATCCCGATGACGTCATTGAATTATTTAATGATAACCAGTCTGCGCAAAAGCTGGCTAATAACCCAGTCTACCACAGGCGCACTAAACATATTGATGTGCGTTACCATTACGTTCGGCAATCTGTTGATTCAAAATTAGTCAATTTGTCATATTTACCCACTGAGGATATGATTGCCGACGTATTAACGAAATCGTTGGCAAAATGTAAACATACAAAATTTATAACTGGTCTTGGTATAGGGTAATTGTCCAAGTTTTTGCTAGTTATGTCTTTAATATATTTTATTGTAATTTTAATTAATTTAATGGTTGCAATATAAATATGCCGGATTAAGTCGGTGTGTTGGATTTAATAATCCTGGCATATTTTTATTTATAATTAAAAATATATTTTTGATTACTTTTGAATTGTTTCAAAGTGACGTTTTTCGGTTTATTCTATCTCTATGTTTCCTTCCTTGCAATACAAGTTTATATTATATTAATTTAATGTGTGATTATTATTGTGTCCTGAATACCTACTGCTCAAGCTACTTACAAGAAGTACCTACTCATTTTTTTTTATCAGAGTACTGACGTGGGTATAGAAACTACATTACATAACATACTGAACAAAACATAAGATTTTCAGAATTTTATTCCCGAGTTCCTAGGTCATTGTAGTAGAACCCACTATACCTGCCGTTTTCAGGCAATTATGGAGTACCTACTTATTTTTTTTTATCAGAGTACTGTCGTGGGTATAGAAGCTACATTATAAATAAAATGTGAAGTTACCGGCCGAAATGTTTTGTTCAGTATGTTTTATAAAACATATTATTCCCGAGTTCCTAGGTCATTGTAGTAGAACCCACTATACCTGCCGTCTTCAGGCAATTATGGAGTACATACACATTTTTTTTTATCAGAGTACTGACGTGGGTATAGAAACTACATTACATAACATACTGAACAAAACATAAGATATTCAGAATTTTATTCCCGAGTTCCTAGGTCATTGAGGTAGAACCCACTATACCTGCCGTTTTCAGGCAAGTATGGAGTACCTACTTATTTTTTTTTATCAGAGTACTGTCGTGAATATAGAAGCTACATTATAAATAAAATGTGAAGTTACCGGCCGAAATGTTTTGTTCAGTATGTTTTATAAAACATATTATTCCCGAGTTCCTAGGTCATTGTAGTAGAACCCACTATACCTGCCGTCTTCAGGCAATTATGGAGTACCGAGTATGGGAATGAGAGAGGAAGTAAATAGGGATATTTTTTAGTAAACTTTGATATCTTAGGTACGCCGGATGCTACAACAGTGAAAACTTGTAAATATACCCATCCTATAAAACTGTTGGATACGTGTCTACGAAGCCTCCCCAATGATAAAGGAACTCTGGAATAAAAATATAAAAACTTATGTTTTATTCAGTGTTATGTAGCTTCTATACCAGATACAGTACTCTGGTAAAAAAATTGAGTAGGTAGTCCATAATTGCCCGAAGACGGCAGGTATAGTGGGTTCTACTACAAAGTACAATGACCTAGGAACTCAGGAATAAAATTCTGAAAATCTTATGTTTTGTTCAGAATGTTATATAATGTAGCTTCTATACCCACGACAGTATTCTGATAAAAAAAAATGAGTAGGTACTCCATAATTGCCTTAATACGGCAGGTATAGTGGGTTCTACTACAATGACCTAGGAACTCGGAAATAAAATTCTGGAAATCTTATGTTTTGTTCAGTATGTTATGTAATGTAGTTTCTATACCCACGTCAGTACTCTGATAAAAAAAAAGTAGGTACTCCTTAATTGCCTGAAGACGGCAGGTATAGTGGGCTCTACTACAATGACCTAGGAACTCGGGAATAATATGTTTTATAAAACATACTGAACAAAACATTTCGGCCGGTAACTTCACATTTATTTATAATGTAACTTCTATACCCACCAAAGTACTCTGATAAAAACAAATAAGTAGGTACTCCATAATTGCCTTAAGACGGCAGGTATAGTGGGTTCCACTACAATGACCTAGGAACTCGGGAATAAAATTCTGAAAATCTTTTGATTTGTTCAGGATGTTATGTGACGTAGCTTCTATACCCACGTCAGTACTCTGATAAAAAAAAAATGAGTAGGTACTCCTTAATTGCCTGAAGACGGCAGGTATAGTGGGTTTCACTACAATGACCTAGGAACTCGGGAATAAAATTCTGAAAACCTTTTGATTTGTTCAGTATGTTATGTAATGTAGTTTCTATACCCACGTCAGTATTCTGATAAAAAAAAATGAGTAGGTCCTCCATAATTGCCTGAAGACGGAAGGTATAGTGGGTTCTACTACAATGACCTAGGAACTCATGAATAAAATTCTGAAAATCTTATGTTTTGTTCAGTATGTTATGTAATGTAGTTTCTATACCCACGTCAGTACTCTGATAAAAAAAAATGAGTAGGTACTCCTTAATTGCCTGAAGACGGCAGGTATAGTGGGCTCTACTACAATGACCTAGGAACTCGGAAATAAAATTCTGAAAATCTTTTGATTTGTTCAGTATGTTATGTGACGTAGCTTCTATACCCACGTCAGTACTCTGGAAAAAAAAAAATGAGTAGGTACTCCATAATTGCCTTAAGACGGCAGGTATAGTGGGTTCCACTACAATGACCTAGGAACTCGGGAATAAAATTCTGAAAATCTTTAGATTTGTTCAGGATGTTATATGACGTAGCTTCTATACCCACGTCAGTACTCTGATAAAAAAAAATGAGTAGGTACTCCTTAATTGCCTGAAGACGGCAGGTATAGTGGGTTCTACTACAATGACCTAGGAACTCGGAAATAAAATTCTGAAAATCTTATGTTTTGTTCAGTATGTTATGTAATGTAGTTTCTATACCCACGTCAGTACTCTGATAAAAAAAAATGAGTAGGTACTCCTTAATTGCCTGAAGACGGCAGGTATAGTGGGTTCCACTTCAATGACCTAGGAACTCGGGAATAAAATTCTGAAAATCTTTTGATTTGTTCAGGATGTTATGTGACGTAGCTTCTATATTCACGTCAGTACTCTGATAAAAAAAAATGAGTAGTTACTCCTTAATTGCCTGAAGACGGCAGGTATAGTGGGCTCTACTACAATGACCTAGGAACTCGGAAATAAAATTCTGAAAATCTTTTGATTTGTTCAGTATGTTATGTGACGTAGCTTCTATACCCACGTCAGTACTCTGATAAAAAAAATGAGTAGGTACTCCATAATTGCCTGAAGACGGCAGGTATAGTGGGTTCTACTACAATGACCTAGGAACTCGGGAATAAAATTCTGAAAATTTTATGTTTTGTTCAGTATGTTATGTAATGTAGTTTCTATACCCACGTCAGTACTCTGATAAAAAAAAATGAGTAGGTACTCCATAATTGCCTGAAGACGGAAGGTATAGTGGGTTCTACTACAATGACCTAGGAACTCGGGAATAAAATTCTGAAAATCTTTTGATTTGTTCAGTATGTTATGTAATGTAGTTTCTATACCCACGTCAGTATTCTGATAAAAAAAAATGAGTAGGTACTCCATAATTGCCTGAAGACGGAAGGTATAGTGGGTTCTACTACAATGACCTAGGAACTCATGAATAAAATTCTGAAAATCTTATGTTTTGTTCAGTATGTTATGTAATGTAGTTTCTATACCCACGTCAGTACTCTGATAAAAAAAAATGAGTAGGTACTCCTTAATTGCCTGAAGACGGCAGGTATAGTGGGCTCTAGTACAATGACCTAGGAACTCGGAAATAAAATTCTGAAAATCTTTTGATTTGTTCAGTATGTTATGTGACGTAGCTTCTATACCCACGTCAGTACTCTGATAAAAAAAAATGAGTAGGTACTCCATAATTGCCTTAAGACGGCAGGTATAGTGGGTTCCACTACAATGACCTAGGAACTCGGGAATAAAATTCTGAAAATCTTTTGATTTGTTCAGGATGTTATGTGACGTAGCTTCTATACCCACGTCAGTACTCTGATAAAAAAAAATGAGTAGGTACTCCTTAATTGCCTGAAGACGGCAGGTATAGTGGGTTCTACTACAATGACCTAGGAACTCGGAAATAAAATTCTGAAAATCTTATGTTTTGTTCAGTATGTTATGTAATGTAGTTTCTATACCCACGTCAGTACTCTGATAAAAAAAAATGAGTAGGTACTCCTTAATTGCCTGAAGACGGCAGGTATAGTGGGTTCCACTTCAATGAACTAGGAACTCGGGAATAAAATTTTGAAAATCTTTTGATTTATTCAGGATGTTATGTGACGTAGCTTCTATATTCACGTCAGTACTCTGATAAAAAAAAATGAGTAGTTACTCCTTAATTGCCTGAAGACGGCAGGTATAGTGGGCTCTACTACAATGACCTAGGAACTCGGAAATAAAATTCTGAAAATCTTTTGATTTGTTCAGTATGTTATGTGACGTAGCTTCTATACCCACGTCAGTACTCTGATAAAAAAAATGAGTAGGTACTCCATAATTGCCTGAAGACGGCAGGTATAGTGGGTTCTACTACAATGACCTAGGAACTCGGGAATAAAATTCTGAAAATTTTATGTTTTGTTCAGTATGTTATGTAATGTAGTTTCTATACCCACGTCAGTACTCTGATAAAAAAAAATGAGTAGGTACTCCATAATTGCCTGAAGACGGCAGGTATAGTGGGTGCTACTACAATGACCTAGGAACTCGGGAATAAAATTCTGAAAATCTTATGTTTTGTTCAGTATGTTATGTAATGTAGTTTCTATACCCACGACAGTACTCTGATAAAAAAAAATGAGTAGGTACTCCTTAATTGCCTGAAGACGGCAGGTATAGTGGGCTCTACTACAATGACCTAGGAACTCGGAAATAAAATTCTGAAAATCTTTTGATTTGTTTAGTATGTTATGTGACGTAACTTCTATACCCACGTCAGTACTCTGGAAAAAAAAATGAGTAGGCACTCCATAATTGCCTTAAGACGGCAGGTATAGTGGGTTCCACTACAATGACCTAGGAACTCGGGAATTAAATTCTGAAAATCTTTTGATTTGTTCAGGATGTTATGTGACGTAGCTTCTATACCCACGACAGTACTCTGATAAAAAAAAATAAGTAGGTACTCCATAATTGCCTGAAAACGGCAAGTATAGTGCGTTTTACTACAATGACCTAGGAACTCGGAAATAAAATTCTGAATATCTTATGTTTTGTTCAGTATGTTATGTAATGTAGTTTCTATACCCACGTCAGTACTCTGATAAAAAAAAATCTGTAGGTACTCCATAATTGCCTGAAGACGGCAGGTATAGTGGGCTCTACTACAATGACCTAGGAACTCGGAAATAAAATTCTGAAAATCTTTTGATTTGTTCAGTATGTTATGTGACGTAGCTTCTATACCCACGTCAGTACTCTGATAAAAAAAAATGAGTAGGTACTCCATAATTGCCTTAAGACGGCAGGTATAGTGGGTTCCACTACAATGACCTAGGAACTCGGGAATAAAATTCTGAAAATCTTTTGATTTGTTCAGGATGTTATGTGACGTAGCTTCTATACCCACGTCAGTACTCTGATAAAAAAAAATGAGTAGGTACTCCTTAATTGCCTGAAGACGGCAGGTATAGTGGGTTCTACTACAATAACCTAGGAACTCGGGAATAAAATTCTGAAAATCTTATGATTTGTTCAGTATGTTATGTAATGTAGTTTCTATACCCACGTCAGTACTCTGATAAAAAAAAAATAGTAGCTACTATATAATTGCCTGAAGACGGCAGGTATAGTGGGTTCTACTACAATAACCTAGGAACTCGGGAATAAAATTCAGAAAATCTTATGTTTTAAAAAAAAATTGTAGGTACTCCATAATTGCCTCAAGACGGCAGGTATAGTGGGTTCTACTACAATGACCTAGGAACTCGGGAATAAAATTCTGAAAATCTTATGTTTTATTCAGTATGTTTTGTGTTGTAGCTTCTATACCCACGTCAGTACTCTGATAAAAATAAATAAATTGGTAGACGGCAGGTATAGTAGGTTTTACTACAATGACGTTGGAATTCTGGAATATAAAAATCCGAAAATCGTTTCACTTTTTATGTTATGTAATGTAGCTCATATATCCGCGACCGTATAAAAAAATAGGTAGTCCATAATTGCCAAGGTCGGTTTATATTGGCCGGTAACATTATTTACGTATTTTATAAAATTACTCAATTTGGTCGGGTTATAACAGCCGCTAGGTTTCGGCCGGTAACTTCACAATTTATAAAACTCCTTAAATTGGTCGGGTTATAACGGCCGCTAGATTTCGGCCGGTAACTTCACATTTTATAAAACTCCTCAAATTGGTCGGGTTATAACGGCCGGTAACTTCACACCGGTAATGAAATATAAATAATTTAAAAAAAAAATTGTTCGATTACATTTAATTTTTTTATCATTTTCTCATGAACTTCTCGATATCTATATCGAGAAGTTCTTGAGCTTCAGGTAATAGTGGTTTTGGAACGCTTTTAGTGGTTTTCCTCAAACTAGATATATAAGGATCGGAAGTATATAACAACGTATGAAATACGTCTTCAATATTAGCTGACCTTGAACATTTTCTAGCATGATGCAATCTGTATTTTTTATAGTCTTTGTTCTTCTGAGAGCTGTCCAATGGGCAAAACTGCAAAATACTCGATTATTTTTTCCCCATGGATAAGTATTTTGTGAACAGATGAAGGCATATAATACCAGTTCTACGTATAACTAAGCTGTCTGATAAGCATAGTCACCGATTTTTTTAGAATTAACTGGCATCCCCGATGACATTGTTTGAAGCAAAATATACATTCGTTTTATCAATTCTTCATCCACACCTGTAATATCGGCAGAGCAAGCATAATTCTGAAAAAATCTTCGTGCTGTATTCCCGTCATTACTATTTCCAAAGCCTTGACGCGGCAAGTAGTAAGAGATATGTAAAAACATCTCCATACTCCTAATCCACGCATGTAAAGTAGACAGTCCATATTGGAATGAATTTTCATTGACCTCTTTTGTTTTCACTTTTTCAAGATTATTCATTTCACTAGGGGTAGCGCCACAAACTGTTAAGGTGGCACTTGAAGCTGTTTCAGTCAAGACTTGTGCAACTTTACCATCAACTATTGTCAAAAATAAATTGTGACTGACTTGAACTCCCTCACCATCTTTGTTTATTAACGATGCTGAAAGTTTTTCTATTTGATTTTTTAAATTGTTGATAACAGATTCAGTTTTCTCAGGGGTTTCTTTGACAAATTCAAGTGATATCGGTCTGCAATATCTTACAGAAGAACACATACGATTTTGCCAAATGACGGAGTTAGTATTTTTATCTATAAGTCTCAAGGGCACAAGCGAAGTAATAAATAAATTTGCATCTGAAACAAACTCATTTTCTTCAGGTAAACCTTGCTTATATTCGCTTTGTCCTGATGATCCATCACAGCCCCATTTGTAGTATAACTTAAGATGTTTTAAATTGTTTTTGTATACTGAATCAATTAATAAAATACGAGCAGCAGTATGATCCAATAAGTCCTGCAAGTTTACATGGGCACTAATATTTGTAATTGTTATACTTGACTGGGAAGGGTAACACATCTTTTTCGCTTCATTTAAAATTGGATAAGAAGGGAAAATAGTACAATTTTTTACACTTAAATAATATCTCAGATTTTCGTACTGTAACTTATTAAGGTCTAGGTCAATATAAATATTTAACGTTTCTTCTTTCGAATAAGGCGTTACGCTTTCAGGTTTGTCTAAGATATTTTTAAGTATGTACTTTTTGTCTTCTTTAGTTATGGAGCATATGCACAAGGAACTAAGTAACGATAATATTATCATTTTTTTTTTAATATAATTTTTAGTGGTCACGATGACCACGATGCTCATGATAAGTATATATCGATAGACCACATCCAATTTGACTCGTGGGAATAGTCCAATAATATATTATTTGCATTTATATTTTCAAGGTTTTTCTGAGAGCGTTTATACGTTTCCGAAGCTCTGCCTACCCCAAAAGATATTTAGAATTACTATTGGTATCCCTTAAAGATAACTTTCGAGTAAACCATTTTTGAGACGCCTTTGTATGGACGTTTCCCATAGTGCGGCGGTCGACAACGACACGCAGCCACAAGGCTTCAGCGCTGCCGAGCTGCGAGTCCCGGCACATGCAGCGGCGCTCCGGCCGAAGCTCGCGCCGCACGTCCACCGCCACGCCGCCCCCGCGCCGGGGCCGCGCTCGATCCTGTCTAAACACTATGTAGCGGGAATCGAAGTACTCACTGCTATTGAAGTCATCATTGAGCCATGCTTCAGACAAACATATTATATCGTATCCATTTAGAAGGACACTTTTTAAAAATTCATGTGATTTGTTAAGCAAGCCTCTCACGTTCTGGTAATAAATAGACAAATGGTTATTTAATAAATTGTTCTCGCCCATAGACGAGAATATAGAGTAATTTTATATAAGTAGACAAATGGTTATTTAATAAATTGTTCTCGCCCATAGACGAGAATATAGAGTAATTTTATATAAGTAGACAAATGGGTATTTAATAAATTGTTCTCGCCCATAGACGAGAATATAGAGTAATTTTATATAAGTAGACAAATGGTTATTTAATAAATTGTTCTCATCCATAGACGAGAATATAGAGTAATTTTATATAAGTAGACAAATGGGTATTTAATAAATTGTTCTCGCACATAGACGAGAATATAGAGTAATTTTATATAAGTAGACAAATGGTTATTTAATAAATTGTTCTCGCCCATAGACGAGAATATAGAGTAATTTTATATAAGTAGACAAATGGGTATTTAATAAATTGTTCTCGCCCATAGACGAGAATATAGAGTAATTTTATATAAGTAGACAAATGGTTATTTAATAAATTGTTCTCATCCATAGACGAGAATATAGAGTAATTTTATATAAGTAGACAAATGGTTATTTAATAAATTGTTCTCGCCCATAGACGAGAATATAGAGACTTGTGCAACTTTACCATCAACTATTGTCAAAAATAAATTGTGACTGACTTGAACTCCCTCACCATCTTTGTTTATTAACGATGCTGAAAGTTTTTCTATTTGATTTTTTAAATTGTTGATAACAGATTCAGTTTTCTCAGGGGTTTCTTTGACAAATTCAAGTGATATCGGTCTGCAATATCTTACAGAAGAACACATACGATTTTGCCAAATGACGGAGTTAGTATTTTTATCTATAAGTCTCAAGGGCACAAGCGAAGTAATAAATAAATTTGCATCTGAAACAAACTCATTTTCTTCAGGTAAACCTTGCTTATATTCGCTTTGTCCTGATGATCCATCACAGCCCCATTTGTAGTATAACTTAAGATGTTTTAAATTGTTTTTGTATACTGAATCAATTAATAAAATACGAGCAGCAGTATGATCCAATAAGTCCTGCAAGTTTACATGAGCACTAATATTTGTAATTGTTATACTTGACTGGGAAGGGTAACACATCTTTTTCGCTTCATTTAAAATTGGATAAGAAGGGAAAATAGTACAATTTTTTACACTTAAATAATATCTCAGATTTTCGTACTGTAACTTATTAAGGTCTAGGTCAATATAAATATTTAACGTTTCTTCTTTCGAATAAGGCGTTACGCTTTCAGGTTTGTCTAAGATATTTTTAAGTATGTACTTTTTGTCTTCTTTAGTTATGGAGCATATGCACAAGGAACTAAGTAACGATAATATTATCATTTTTTTTTTAATATAATTTTTAGTGGTCACGATGACCACGATGCTCATGATAAGTATATATCGATAGACCACATCCAATTTGACTCGTGGGAATAGTCCAATAATATATTATTTGCATTTATATTTTCAAGGTTTTTCTGAGAGCGTTTATACGTTTCCGAAGCTCTGCCTACCCCAAAAGATATTTAGAATTACTATTGGTATCCCTTAAAGATAACTTTCGAGTAAACCATTTTTGAGACGCCTTTGTATGGACGTTTCCCATAGTGCGGCGGTCGACAACGACACGCAGCCACAAGGCTTCAGCGCTGCCGAGCTGCGAGTCCCGGCACATGCAGCGGCGCTCCGGCCGAAGCTCGCGCCGCACGTCCACCGCCACGCCGCCCCCGCGCCGGGGCCGCGCTCGATCCTGTCTAAACACTATGTAGCGGGAATCGAAGTACTCACTGCTATTGAAGTCATCATTGAGCCATGCTTCAGACAAACATATTATATCGTATCCATTTAGAAGGACACTTTTTAAAAATTCATGTGATTTGTTAAGCAAGCCTCTCACGTTCTGGTAATAAATAGACAAATGGTTATTTAATAAATTGTTCTCGCCCATAGACGAGAATATAGAGTAATTTTATATAAGTAGACAAATGGTTATTTAATAAATTGTTCTCGCCCATAGACGAGAATATAGAGTAATTTTATATAAGTAGACAAATGGGTATTTAATAAATTGTTCTCGCCCATAGACGAGAATATAGAGTAATTTTATATAAGTAGACAAATGGTTATTTAATAAATTGTTCTCGCCCATAGACGAGAATATAGAGTAATTTTATATAAGTAGACAAATGGGTATTTAATAAATTGTTCTCGCCCATAGACGAGAATATAGAGTAATTTTATATAAGTAGACAAATGGTTATTTAATAAATTGTTCTCATCCATAGACGAGAATATAGAGTAATTTTATATAAGTAGACAAATGGTTATTTAATAAATTGTTCTCGCCCATAGACGAGAATATAGAGTAATTTTATATAAGTAGACAAATGGTTATTTAATAAATTGTTCTCGCCCATAGACGAGAATATAGAGTAATTTTATATAAGTAGACAAATGGTTATTTAATAAATTGTTCTCGCCCATAGACGAGAATATAGAGTAATTTTATATAAGTAGACAAATGGTTATTTAATAAATTGTTCTCGCCCATAGACGAGAATATAGAGTAATTTTATATAAGTAGACAAATGGTTATTTAATAAATTGTTCTCGCCCATAGACGAGAATATAGAGTAATTTTATATAAGTAGACAAATGGTTATTTAATAAATTGTTCTTACCCATAGACGAGAATATAGAGTAATTTTATATAAGTAGACAAATGGTTATTTAATAAATTGTTCTCGCCCATAGACGAGAATATAGAGTAATTTTATATAAGTAGACAAATGGTTATTTAATAAATTGTTCTCGCCCATAGACGAGAATATAGAGTAATTTTATATAAGTAGACAAATGGTTATTTAATAAATTGTTCTCGCCCATAGACGAGAATATAGAGTAATTTTATATAAGTAGACAAATGGTTATTTAATAAATTGTTCTCGCCCATAGACGAGAATATAGAGTAATTTTATATAAGTAGACAAATGGTTATTTAATAAATTGTTCTCGCCCATAGACGAGAATATAGAGTAATTTTATATAAGTAGACAAATGGTTATTTAATAAATTGTTCTCGCCCATAGACGAGAATATAGAGTAATTTTATATAAGTAGACAAATGGTTATTTAATAAATTGTTCTCGCCCATAGACGAGAATATAGAGTAATTTTATATAAGTAGACAAATGGTTATTTAATAAATTGTTCTCGCACATAGACGAGAATATAGAGTAATTTTATATAAGTAGACAAATGGTTATTTAATAAATTGTTCTCACCCATAGACGAGAATATAAAGTAATTTTATATAAGTAGACAAATGGTTATTTAATAAATTGTTCTCGCCCATAGACGATAATATAGAGTAATTTTATATAAGTAGACAAATGGTTATTTAATAAATTGTTCTCGCACATAGACGAGAATATAGAGTAATTTTATATAAGTAGACAAATGGTTATTTAATAAATTGTTCTCGCACATAGACGAGAATATAGAGTAATTTTATATAAGTAGACAAATGGTTATTTAATAAATTGTTCTCACCCATAGACGAGAATATAAAGTAATTTTATATAAGTAGACAAATGGTTATTTAATAAATTGTTCTCGCCCATAGACGAGAATATAGAGTAATTTTATAAAAGTAGACAAATGGTTATTTAATAAATTGTTCTCGCCCATAGACGAGAATATAGAGTAATTTTATATAAGTAGACAAATGGTTATTTAATAAATTGTTCTCGCCCATAGACGAGAATATAGAGTAATTTTATATAAGTAGACAAATGGTTATTTAATAAATTGTTCTCGCCCATAGACGAGAATATAGAGTAATTTTATATTAAAACTATGAAATATTATATATTGATAGTAAAACTATGAAATATTATAAAAACTATCGTACATAGGTTATATTCTACAAATAAAATTACATGTCTCTACTAAATAGTCAGATTCACTATCTGAATACTTAAACTAGATCCTCGTGGCAATTTTGTTTGGTATGGTATGTAGGTAACAACGTGACCATTTTTATTTTATACAAATTGGTTTAATGCTTAGTTTTTATTGTTTTCTTTGTAATCGACTACTTATTGGTCACCTATACGTGCGCGTCATCTTCCACGGCCTTAGCACATCTGCTACAGATGGTCGCAGACAGAACGGTTTAAATTCTATGGACAAATTATCACCGTTTTTTGTTGGAGGTGTATTTATAATTAAGTTGGTTGTGTTTCGTAACTGCCGCCCACCCGAGCATCCACCATCGCCTCATTGTTCCGTCACAAATGATAACGCTTCACGTGACTGCCTGAACATTGTCTTAATGTTACCTTTTCCGTGTCTACGCGGACTTAACCGAAGAATACAGCAAGATTTTGTGATTAATTCTTGGGTGTTTATTTATTTTGATAATTAAGTTAGTCAGGTTTCTAAGATGGAGGCAATACCGTAATTAAGTTAGTCAGGTTTCTAAGATGGAGGCAATACCGTAATTAAGTTAGTCAGGTTTCTAAGATGGAGGCAATACCGTAATTAAGTTAGTCAGGTTTCTAAGACGGAGGTAATACCGTAATTAAGTTAGTCAGGTTTCTAAGACGGAGGTAATACCGTAATTAAGATATCGGTAGTTAAATAACATGAAACAACGATACCTACATTATGAAGTCAAATATATAACAGTACTATGTATTAGTCAATAATCTTCTGAAAATCGCGTCACATGTCTCTGTCTTCCAACTATTTAGTCAGATTCACTATCTGAATGCTTAAACTAGATCCTCGTGGCAATTTTGTTTCGTATGTAGGTAATAACGTGACCATTTTCATTTTTACTCAAAAAGGGGCATTGTAAAAATTACTGAATATAATGAAAAAAACTTTTTTTTGAAAAATATATTGAAGAAGAACTAATTCAATTATTATAGTATTCTGATAAGTAGGTATATTTGTTTTAATATATAATTATGGTAATTTTTAATAAAAATTAAATTATTTTAATATTCACTTCTATTATTAACATGGCTTTGAGAACAGAAATCAGAAGCCAGGTATACAAGTTCTACAACGATGACTCAATTAGTATACATTTAGGCCTATGTTCTCTTATAATAGAGAGGTATTGAGTTTTTTTTGTATTTACCTTTATGAAACTGAAAACAGGACAGTCCCGTTCAAAACGGGACGGACGTTAAAACGGGACGTTAGGTATGTATGTACATGTATTGCGTGTATTATATTATTGTTCCTTACTGGAACAGTAGTTTGTTACATCTAAAACGTGTTTGCATGTAAAACGTTACATCTATAAAACAAAGTCGCGGAAAGCGACTTTGTATTTTTTTATTAAATCTGTACTTACATGTGACATAGGTAACATTTACGGATACCTATTTAAGATATTTCCTTGAAATTGAAGGGATATTGGATGACAGGGAAAGTGTCCTCTTGGGTAACATACATTGACAGCGGCACATAGGCACCTCCACCTGTGCCTTTATTCACGTAAACATATATGTTGATGGACACCGTATCAGCGCAGTTGGTCAATGAAGCACCAACGCCGGAGTGGCATCACACCGCGCGGCGTGGCGCACCCTACCGCCACCCGACTGATGGCAGATAAGACAATGGATCGCATCTCATCAGCTGGTGGGTGTGCGCCGTGGGAGGCGAAGCTCACAACTCAAACTTATAATTATTATTTATTATTTTGAAGACGAACACAATTCTACAAAACTTTCTACTTATCACAAACTAGGCAATAGGTCTTTTCTAATACACAAGTACCATGCCAATGCGCACAGAAAAACCGTATTAAATGATCACCATACGTGGGAATCGAACTTCCAACGGCGGGCTATCACCACGGAGATGATCAAACAACCGACGTCATTAACACATCATAAGCAATAACCAACAATGTCATTGGAGCCTCACACTGCAGTTTGCTAACAACTGTTATATCGCCAATCAACAATTCAACGCTCATAATTTATTCATTCATGTTTTTATTTATTAGTTACCTCCTATATTTTTATAGATTTGGAAGTTTACAGCATCAACCTAGATGACATTCATTTTGTGGTAAATTTGAATCCTTATAATAAATGTATATTTTTTTATTTAAGAACAGGTAAAACATGGTCATAATGTGCAGTTACAACGACGTGGTATGGCACGCGCCGCCGCACCGCGCCACCTGACACCGAACATGCCGGTAGCACCTGCCGCTCCCCAGGAAACCTCATGCGGTGGGATACCGCTGACGATAATCTGTTTGGACGTGTGCTGCAATTCCCTTCCGGTTTGGTCAAATCGGTTAATAAATGTGGGAAATAAGCCATCGAGTAGACACATATTTTTTAAGCCTTGCGCTAGGCTTAAACATATGTGTCTACTTCACGGCAGTCTAATATAGCAGAACTAGTCATTCATAATGCAGTGCTGGTAGTGCTAGGCCCACTTTTATGTCATAAATAGGTGAAAATGCAAGTCTAGCCATTCTTTACGCAGTGCTGGTACCATGAAGCTAAAAAAACGCGCCCCTGATGGGCACGGTTTTTACCTTCATGGCTGTTACCCACTCTAAAGTCATACATATTAAAGAAGTATAAAAGCAGAATTAAGGTGGTAGAAATGTAAAAATAATATTTAAGCATATGAGCTATTAAAGAATAGCGCACCCGATACCTATACAGGGTGAATTTTTCAAGTGTGCCTACAAGGCCAAATTCTAAACTACAAGGAATAGCGAAAAATGCTCAAAGGAGTCACGGGGTACATATAAGTATTGCGTGTAGTTAACGTTACTGCGAGAGATCCGGACAAATAGAAAAGGGGCGTAATTCCCTACACAATCGCCGCATGTTACAGAATAGTTGTAGAAGTAATGGCTGTAGAAGCGACAATACTCCCTTTGTCGCTTCTACAGCCATTACTTCTACTACGCAGAGATGGATACAAGTAACAGTCTGTGGTCTCATGCCTACCCTGTAAAGTACACGGCGCCAAGATAATATATAAGAGCGTTTTGTGTGCAAAGCTGCAATGAATTCGGCATAAAGTTTTAGCATCGCAAAAAGTAGCTATTATTGGGGTAATGGTAGTCGGTGGAATGTCTCCGCGTCACGCAGGTGGTACGAGCCAGCACTGCGGCCGGCGGAGGTCTCCCGCGCGCACCCCGAGGACGTTCCATCACCAGCAACCTAAACCTTATGGCACGGACGGTGAGGTAGCCACGATACGTGCAATACAAAGCGTGGTGGCTGAATGACACATCCATAGTTGGAGGTGTGTTACATTCCTTATTGGAAAAATGCCAATAGGTAATAAATAATAATACCAACTGGGTAGGTAAATTGAGACCTCCGGCCTTGGGTATGTGATGCCGCATGAACTGCAGGTTCCGCATAGCTCCCGCAGCACATCACTGACACATGATACCACTAAATTAGCTGTAGTTAAGGCAATTGGGGTTTATAGCTGGAGCATTATTTTATGTTTCAGGAACTAATTACAGTGGACTTGTTAGTTTGATAGTCGCTCGTCTATTCAACTAGTAGAAAGATTTATAAATGTAAAAAATGTAAGATAAAAATTGTTTTTTTTTTTTAATGGAAAAAAAGCCTGGTGGGTGGGACTCGAACCCACGACGCGGCAAGGTATTAAAACACTGAAAAAAATATTTAAAAAAAACAAATATTAACTTTTTACAAGATGATAGTGGTACAAGTGAGACAACAATATACAATTTGTTATTGCTTTTTACTCATTTATATACACATGTCTTCTATATAATGCATTATCTATGTCTTCTGCTGCTATGTGCTCTGTTCTATGTTTATAGAGACATTCTTCTAATATATCAAATTTCGTATTTAATTTCGAACTTATATTTTTATTTATTCTCTTAAATCTTTTTCTATTCGGTAATCCTTTTCTATTTTGATAATAAATTGGTGTGAAAAAGTTCTGCGTTGTAATTTACTTTCATTATTTTTTTCAGAAATGTCAGTCTGTTAGATAGCTGAGTTTATAAGTTAGATAATAACTGGCCACTGGTACCCGGAGTTGCAATAATGTCATTCCGTAGCCAATTTATTATTCAATAAAATGTTTATACTACGATAAGTGGCGCCCGCAGATATCAGCTTTTGTAATAACTTGTATGACTTTATACACTTTGTGGCCACTAGTGGTCAGTCCAATTGAGTAACGACCAATTTGCAGACTTTTGCGACATTGGATGAATATAGTTGTTACAGAGTTTACAAATCGTGCTTGATTAGTGAAATAAACTGAAGATGATGTGCTTGTATGATGTTGCGAATATGGGAAACCGGTTGGCCAGCCATCGGCATCCAGACCTCCCCGACCTAGCTGTACGTGCGACCCCACACCTCACTGCAACAATGTATCCGGAGACAGACCGCGGTACATCGTCAGCTGGGAACCTTGCACAAACAGTTACTTATCTGGTACCAAATCACCCCAGGGTGCTTCTTTATTGTTGTTCAAAATTATTTATTTACTCACACCACAAAGGTGATCACCAATGAGTTTTTAATTAAAAAAATTATGTACATTTGTTTGACAACACCACTATAGTGCCTCGGAGAGCACGTTAAGCTGTCGGTCCCGGTTTCACTAACTTGTGAAACTGTTTATAGAGGGGTTATTGAGTCTATCCAAAACATCGCGACGAGCTAGCCACTTGTTCGGTGTAGACTCATACCATCGGCTACGACGAGGTGGGATTAAAAACACCTCCGCTGGGTACCCTGGGGCCGTCTAGGTGGTCTCGGGCACCGTATGGCACCCGTGAAGATATATATATAGATATAAAAAGATGATCGTTTCATTTTTGCATGACGGATGATGGGCCCACAAAAAACTTTAGTTATAGAAAAATGTATAGAAAAATATATAGATGTATAGATGGAGAGAAACGTCAAATCCCATACATTTGAGTTTCTATCGATTGACGCGTCGATGGGTGTGTTGGTGGGCTTCCCCCAAGAATTGCTAGGAATTTGGTTGGCAGGGAAATCAAGAACGCCAATGGTTGAAATGACACGCTACGCCTCAAAACATAGCACAATTATATATTTTTTCGATATTGAAATTCCGGTTTTGGTTCACCAATTCCGGTATTACAAACGGTACTAAAATATGTCGGAATTCCGGAATTTAATTAAAACCGGAATTCCGGAGCTCAAGCCCTATAGGTAGGTACTATTTAGAGAATATTATATTTTAAGAACGAAGGAAAGCAGTGTAAAAACTACTACAGATGCAAAAGCGGTCAATAATCGGATGTTACATTACCTATAGCTATGTCCGTCTTTTGGCAGCCTACTCTATCGGAATGTTGTCGTGGTGTTGGCATCATCAAATAGCGGAAGCGACCCATGTTGTTAAACACCAATATATTTATCGACCCCATTCATGGACTTCATCAGGATAATACAAAGGCTTTTTACGCCAATAAAAATATATAAAACAAAGTGTCCCCTATGGCACAGAAGAAATAATAGTAGGTACAAGTATGCCTATGGCTATAATCGATAACTATATATAGCACTGTCTGACAGTCCTGTGGGACAGAGGCTCTATGATGGGTTTGCGCATTGTAGCAACGTAACGTATTCGAGTACGTATACGTGAGCAACAAGTAGAATAGCAAAAGTAAAAGCTTTGTGTGCAATACTTAGTGTTCGTTTTTATAATTATTGTAAGGATGTAATGATTAACGATAAATATGTAAGATATAACAGTTCAGTGATTATTCTTTTTTAAATAAATGTAAGATTTTTTTACTGGAGAAAGAATTATATAACTTAAATGAATTGAATGAATGATATTTAAACTAATTCTGAATTATTATTTTCATATTATATTGTAATATGAATTTGTTTAATTTAAGAATTTGTGCTGTACAACTATATATGTATTCATTTGACTTTAGAGAATTTGTGTGTTGATATAAAATACCAAACGGTATCTATATATTTCAATAAGTATTTGCACAATGACGAGTCGAAGTGTAACATTGTGCACCATGATTATTATTATTGAATAAACAACCAATAGGGCCGCTTTATTGTTGGTAAGAGGATTGAATAAAGCGGCCCTATTGGTTGTTGCTCACGTATCCGTAAATGACGTTTCTACAATGCGCAAACCTCAGCTCTCCAACGGGTAGAAGTGTTTATGTGTAACAGCCAAAGGAGGGCGGATGAGCTTATTAGTTCAAATATTAGTAGCTGTTACTTGCCTGCCATTTTACATTTATACCTACGTAGAACATACTTAAAATAAAATTATTAAAAAAACTGTATCTACAATGATTTGATATAAAAAAATATACCGAGATGGACTTTAAATTATCTTTCATTTTTAGAATTCGTGTCTGTTTGTTTATAAGACATCAATTAAAAACTACTGGACCGATTTATATGCGGTTTTGTTTTTGTTGTAGAGCTATAATTAAAGAAGCTTAAAAACAAATCTAACTTTAAAATGGTATTTCCATGAATAAACCATTTTTATTTATTATAATTAGCCCGGGAGGACCAATCTTATAATTTTAAACAAAATTCGCGTATGTTAAAATAATAATATACAGCCTTTGAAAATGATCAGGATTACTAAAATTATAAATCTTAAAAACATCCAAAACATCGCGACGAGCTAGCCACTTGTTCGGTGTAGACTCATACCATGAGCCTTCGACGAGGTGGGATTAAAACCCCTCTGCTGGGTACCCTGGGTCGTCTAGGCGGTCTCGGGCGCCGTAAGGCATATGTATGTACAAAACAATATTCAAAATAACAAAAAATCTGACGTAATAAAAAGCTGCGGTTAATACGGATAGGTTCTCATATATACAGGGTGAATTAAAAAAAATGTACTTTGGGCTAATATGAGATTCTACTGATCAATACGAACAACTTTTCCCATGGAACCATGTGACGCAAATGAAAAATCTGTGTTAGGCGAACCATTGTCTATCATAAGTCTTTATTGCAGAACTTTTTTCCGGATCCGAAATCCGGAAAAACGTGCATTCTTATTTGAACAGAGAATGTGTTGCACCAAGACAAACTGTTCAGAAAAACGTAGGTACTGTAACCCTGTATTTGGAACGCAACCTATGGTACTGGCTGGAGAGGGCTGACCATATTATTCTTAAATTAATTTCCTTTTTTTAAATAATTTGAAGGTCCACGGACATGTGACGGGAGACAGAAGAAGTGGTAGATCATTCGTTCGGGTTAGGTTAGGAAAAGCAGCGAACGCCTGCAGTTATTTAAATATATTAAAAATACATATTAATTTGTTACGAATAAAATATAAATGATATTGGATGGCCACTCAATAAAACAAGTCCAAAAATAATAAGAGTTTTAATTTATTTCCAAATAGTTGGGTAAGTAATGTAACAGTCACAAAAACGGCTGTTACCCGTACAGTACTTACTCTTTTTTTTTTGACAATCATATCAGGTAATTAATAATTATCCTATCGATCGATAAGGCAGCGGCGCACACCTCCAGTACCTTCTGTGAGCGGGTACCGTTGCGGCGCGCCTCACGTGGGCGGACCATATAATACTTAGCACAAACTATACTTCCCTGCGTGTTAATACTTATCTGTGTAGCGATAGCGGCGCGCCTCGCAGGCGGCACAATCAATTCGCTCGTGTATTTGACTTGCCCGTGTCGCTGCGGTGCCGACGGCGACCAATGTTCGCTAACCCAGCCCAGTGGGGGTGATGGTAAGCAGGCATATAAAGTCCACCAATGGGGTCGATCAATGGGTACTTCGTTGTTTAACAGTATTGGGCACTCACTTACGGAAAATGATGCGGTTACGAAATGGGCAGCGACAAAGACAAATTCGCATAAATATTCTACTTTAATATCCTAGTAGCTGCTTTATTATCAAATCAACTGTCTGTTTGGTAACCTGTAACGAAATTACCGCCTAGACAAGAATCCATGCAGCAGGCTCCTGAAAATCGGTAAACCCATATTATAACCGAAACATAACAAGTTCATTCGACGGTTTTGGTATTTGTATAACGAAACCGATCGGTCAGCCTAGCGAGCTTACAGAGACCCATCCCGGCCACCTCCTGTGATTCGTAAGGCAAAACCAGGTACGCAACTCTCGCGCTTTCGACATTCATCTCGATTTGATATTTTTGAACTTAAAATGACATATTATGTAATTTTTCGTTCAAAAATATCGAACAAATAATAAATATTAATTAATAAACAATAATTTTAGTTATACTTATTAATTTAATAAAATCAAAAATATTTTACAATAAACAGTTTCGAATAGAACAATATAAATCTTGTCCGTGTGGAATGGTGGCAAGAACACTGGCTGCATTCCCTCGCTGTATCGCAATGCTGATTCTTCGAGCGAGAAATGAGCCAGCTCTCTTGTCACCAGAAGAGGCTATTAAGCGCGGTGTGATTTCTTTTATAAAACTTTTTGCGCTGGAACTCCATGGGCCTAGCGTCTCAACTGCAAACGGCACAAATATGTAATCCTTTATTATCGAGACATATTTGTGTCGTTTGTTAGACTCTGCACTCTCAGCAGCAGCTCCTGCAGTACGAGCTGTTGTGAGCTGTGCCGGAAGAGCAATACTAGAAATTTTCCTTATGCCAATACCACCTAATTTTACTGGTAAGGTCGCTTGGATCCACGAAATTTCGTCTAGCGATAAATTTAGAGTTTTTTCTAGAACTTCTTTTAAAATTGTATCCATTTGTTCAAGAAGTTGGGGAAATTTGAAAATTGGACATGTGCGGAGAATGTATATTAATTTTGGAACAAAAATACAATGTTTTAAAATGGTAAAAGCAATGTGTGTATTTAAAATACCTAATTTGTTAGAATTATCTGAAAAAGTATTAATTTTATCATCCAACAAAGGTTTAATACCTTCTTGTAAAAGCGGAGCTCCTAGAAGAAAAAGAGAATCTTTATTAAGAATTTTAATGTTAGGTGTATATTTATTAAAGTTTATGACAGTACAAGACATTTGACTATTTAATAGATTTGAAGTTAGAAAGATTTCACATTTTGATGAATTTAAGTCAAGACCGATTTTTTGAAAGGAATCTTTAATAAATATGAGATCACTTAATACTGTATCGGCTTTGCCTCCTATTGCGCCGTCATCAAGGTACCATACATTGAATTTTGATTTAAGTGCTGAAATATATTTGTGAATTCCTAAACTAAATAAAGCTGGGCCAAGTGGGTCACCCTGTTGAACGCCTACTGCTGAATTTATGTAGGTATTGTTATAAAGTAATTTTGATGGAGAACTGTAACATTGCCAGATATAAGGAAAAAGGTCAGGAAGGTGAATGGCATACATGTGCTTCAATGGCTTCATTTAGTATAGTGGCTCTATCGATAGAATTAAAAGCATTGCTTACATCTACTTTGAGCAGCACTTCTGTTTCTTCTGATGATATAAATTTACGAGCAGAATGTACTGCTGCTTCACAGCCTCCTCTGCTGCCGAAGCCAACTTGAATTGGTTGAAATAATTTTATTTTGAGAGATGAAACTATGTGCCTACAACCTAATTTTGATACCAAGCGAAAATACAAACAATAATTATATAAATATGGAATGAAAAATGACATATTATGCCATTCGAAATAAATAATAAAAATTAATTAATAAACAATTTTTGTAACTTTTCTCTGAAATAAACAATAAACAAATAAAAAATAATTATATAAATATTGAACGAAAAATATATATTGTTCGAATATATAATTTTATATATTATTCGATCAATCATATCGAATCGAGATGTATGTCGAAAGCGCGAGAATTGCCCACATGTAGAAACAAGAGAATTTAAATATTCATCATCATCACCGACACTACAGGGCTATTACAAATGCCATCACCACCGCACTTTATTTGTTCAGTGCATTTACTAGTAGGTACCTAATAGATTTTTTTTATTTGTGATATAATATTAATAAAAAAAAATACAATTAGGTAGATACCTACAATAACATTCAAACCATTTTAAGATTATTGGCGCAAATCAAAGGACTTGTAAATTATAGTTGAGGGGATTCTAGAAGAATATACGATATTGGGTTAGTCGCCTCGGTGGCAACTTTGCAGGGCCACTGCCTAGTCTTACATTACTTGATTATGTGGTGTGTGCTCGGTTTGGTTTCTATTTCTGTTTATGTATGGGAGGAATGACGGCCTAACCAAGCTATGTTTATAATAAATAAATATGTTTGACTTTAACCTACTCTATGGTGCATGGTGCTCCCAGCCCGACAGCACGTGACACCACAAAAACTCTGGCTTTCCTTGGTTGGTATCCGAAGCAATTCGGTTTTCCGATCCGCTATGTCGGTGACTCCCTCGCGGTGACTCAGCATGTGGGTTGCGGTCGGCATCGAGTGTAGATGGCGACGATAACTGCGGACCCAAACAAGTTTGTGCAGGTCGAAGAGCTCGGACATTCCTCCGCATGGTGCAGCACCGATATATATCACTGATCAACATTTGGCGCCTCTCGGTTTTTTTTGTTAAGATATCTACATAATAGGATTTGAAGGAGAATCCGGTCACTCATTAATTCCGACGCGTTGCAAAATAAACTGTGCCCGGCTTGTGTTCATCTCCTGTTTTAGAGTATTGGATATTTACAATATAAATATAATTTATTCACATTTGTCATGGATAGTACTAATATCAAGATATAACATATACAACGATGACAACCAAGCACACGATTTGTACAAAAAGAAGTTTAGATATCTATCAATTAAATATATTTACTCGTATAGGTATCTACAATAAAAAAACTTAAAAGACAATTAGTTTTATTGTCTTTTAAGTTTTTTTATTGTAGATAAAAGTACGAGTAAGACCTATACGAGTAAATATATTTAATTGATAGATATCTAATTCACATGAAAAATTAAAAAAGGGAGAAACAAAAAATAATAATAAAATCCTCAAGCTACGTCCATAATATTCATCTATATCGGTTCAGCGGTATAAGCGTGAAAAGATTATAAAGTACAATTAGATATAGTATGGGCAATTGAGATCATCTATATGACAAAAGATATAGTATGGGCAATTGAGATCATCTATATGACAAAAGATATAGTATGGGCAATTGAGATCATCTATATGACAAAAGATATAGTATGGGCAATTGAGATCATCTATATGACAAAAGATCATATACATCTGACCAAAATTTCCATAATTATGTTAGGAATTATTCAAGAAAGTTTGTATCATAGCTAAATCTATTCACATTGGATCCAAAATTAAACAGTCAGATAATAAATCCAAGTGTGTATGGAAAATCATTAATACTGAAACCGGTAAAAATATTATCACTAAAGTTTTTTAATTGCTGGTTTCTTTTTATCCGGGGTGTCTCTGAGGGGATCGACTTTACAGTTAGTGTTTATGCCCTTAAAAATACCGATCCTTATTCCGTTATTTATATGTGATTGGTTACTTACCTTTTATTTACAATAAATATTTAAGGCGTGGATATGATCGGTGAAGTTGGTCGCCTTGGTGGCGCTCTTGTATGGCGGATAATGATTGGCAGGTCAATGGAATCAGCTAACCACCTAATCTTACACTAGTTGGTTATGTAGTAATTTTCATATTAAGATTTCCATTCCATCGTGTTTATTTAAGTTTTAAATCTGATATCAAGGTATAATAAATATTTGTCGTTCTTTTGTTAATGAATAGCTGCCTAACCAAACGCACTCTAAAACCTCGTTGTTAAACTTCTTTTTTTTTTTGACTATTCATAAATATCTGTAAATATTTACATGAAATAAATGATTTTGACTTTGAAGCAGCGACATGCTTTCGTTTTTGACGTCCCTCCTGTTTAAGTTTTAATGCTTTGTTAATGTAATTAAAGAATATTTTCATATCATTCATTTCTCCTTCAATGGCAGTAAGCGTTGAGTAGGTCTTTTTAACTGCAAGCAGCTATTACGGTGGTTGTTGTTGTTGGGCGGTTGCTCGCCCCTCCGGGTTAGTGGCGTTCACATGAGCGGGATAACATTAAAACGATCGTTTTGATTTTAGGTTAAAATTATACGGCATTACCTCGTGAGCTGTTACCCTGCTGCCCCTACTCATCATCGCCGAAACTACTGTAGCTAGGAACATGGTAGCTATGTAAGGGCCCATTAAGAAGTGATTTAAAGAAAAATTGAATCCCAAGGTGGAATAGGGGAAGATGATCAAAATATAAATTGTTTTTTTTGTAATATAACAGAAACCACGAAGCTTTCTATGTAAGTATACTATTCATATTAAAATAAGCGTCGCGTGTTTTACAATTATCCAAAAATTTTATTAGGTTGACAAAAATATTAATATTTTTTTTACATTATTACCTATAATAAAAGTAACAATAAAAATGTGTATGTAGGATCTGCCTATAAATCTAACAGACACCTAATTTTTGAAATTTCAATAAGAGGGGGGAGCAATTTTACCGCCTACTGTTTTTGTACAAATAATATTACAATTATGTTGTTACAATACCTACCCATAACTTGTATTATTCTTGAAACCCCCACGTGAAACTGGACCTTATTGCCTGATATTAAAGTACCTATAGTTTTAATCAGAAATGTTACAATTATCAGGCGCTAAGGTTTCAAATTGGAAGGCCATTAATTATTATCCATGAGCCTTGCCCTAAGCCGTCTGTCGAGGCATACAACAGCGGGCTAACCACGAAACATCAGCAAAATTATATAAAACTTGATAAAAAAACACTTTGAAGTAGGAATTTCTTTTAGATTCCCTCTATCGGTGCATAATGATGGATGCTGGAGTATATAGGTAGACGCAGCATCTTCATATTTTATTTAGATTCCCTCTATCTGTGCATAATGATGGATGCTGGAGTATATAGGTAGATGCAGCATCTTCATATTTTATTTAGATTCCCTCTATCGGTGCATAATGATGGATGCTGGAGTATATAGGTAGACGCAGCATCTTCATATTTTATTTAGATTCCCTCTATCGGTGCATAATGATGGATGCTGGAGTATATAGGTAGATGCAGCATCTTCATATTTTATTTAGATTCCCTCTATCGGTGCATAATGATGGATGCTGGAGTATATAGGTAGATGCAGCATCTTCATATTTTATTTAGATTCCCTCTATCGGTGCATAATGATGGATGCTGGAGTACATAGGTAGATGCAGCATCTTCATATTTTATTTAGATTCCCTCTATCGGTGCATAATGATGGATGCTGGAGTATATAGGTAGACGCAGCATCTTCATATTTTATTTAGATTCCCTCTATCGGTGCATAATGATGGATGCTGGAGTATATAGGTAGATGCAGCATCTTCATATTTTATTTAGATTCCCTCTATCGGTGCATAATGATGGATGCTGGAGTATATAGGTAGATGCAGCATCTTCATATTTTATTTAGATTCCCTCTATCGGTGCATAATGATGGATGCTGGAGTATATAGGTAGACGCAGCATCTTCATATTTTATTTAGATTCCCTCTATCGGTGCATAATGATGGATGCTGGAGTATATAGGTAGACGCAGCATCTTCATATTTTATTTAGATTCCCTATATCGGTGCATAATGATGGATGCTGGAGTATATAGGTAGATGCAGCATCTTCATATTTTATTTAGATTCCCTCTATCGGTGCATAATGATGGATGCTGGAGTATATAGGTAGATGCAGCATCTTCATATTTTATTTAGATTCCCTCTATCGGTGCATAATGATGGATGCTGGAGTATATAGGTAGACGCAGCATCTTCATATTTTATTTAGATTCCCTCTATCGGTGCATAATGATGGATGCTGGAGTATATAGGTAGATGCAGCATCTTCATATTTTATTTAGATTCCCTCTATCTGTGCATAATGATGGATGCTGGAGTATATAGGTAGATGCAGCATCTTCATATTTTATTTAGATTCCCTCTATCGGTGCATAATGATGGATGCTGGAGTATATAGGTAGATGCAGCATCTTCATATTTTATTTAGATTCCCTCTATCGGTGCATAATGATGGATGCTGGAGTATATAGGTAGATGCAGCATCTTCATATTTTATTTAGATTCCCTCTATCGGTGCATAATGATGGATGCTGGAGTATATAGGTAGATGCAGCATCTTCATATTTTATTTAGATTCCCTCTATCGGTGCATAATGATGGATGCTGGAGTATATAGGTAGATGCAGCATCTTCATATTTTATTTAGATTCCCTCTATCGGTGCATAATGATGGATGCTGGAGTATATAGGTAGATGCAGCATCTTCATATTTTATTTAGATTCCCTCTATCAGTGCATAATGATGGATGCTGGAGTATATAGGTAGATGCAGCATCTTCATATTTTATTTAGATTCCCTCTATCGGTGCATAATGATGGATGCTGGAGTATATAGGTAGATGCAGCATCTTCATATTTTATTTAGATTCCCTCTATCGGTGCATAATGATGGATGCTGGAGTATATAGGTAGACGCAGCATCTTCATATTTTATTTAGATTCCCTCTATCGGTGCATAATGATGAATGCTGGAGTATATAGGTAGATGCAGCATCTTCATATTTTATTTAGATTCCCTCTATCGGTGCATAATGATGGATGCTGGAGTATATAGGTAGATGCAGCATCTTCATATTTTATTTAGATTCCCTCTATCGGTACATAATGATGGATGCTGGAGTATATAGGTAGATGCAGCATCTTCATATTTTATTTAGATTCCCTCTATCGGTGCATAATGATGGATGCTGGAGTATATAGGTAGACGCAGCATCTTCATATTTTATTTAGATTCCCTCTATCGGTGCATAATGATGAATGCTGGAGTATATAGGTAGATGCAGCATCTTCATATTTTATTTAGATTCCCTCTATCGGTGCATAATGATGGATGCTGGAGTATATAGGTAGATGCAGCATCTTCATATTTTATTTAGATTCCCTCTATCGGTACATAATGATGGATGCTGGAGTATATAGGTAGATGCAGCATCTTCATATTTTATTTAGATTCCCTCTATCGGTGCATAATGATGGATGCTGGAGTATATAGGTAGATGCAGCATCTTCATATTTTATTTAGATTCCCTCTATCGGTGCATAATGATGGATGCTGGAGTATATAGGTAGATGCAGCATCTTCATATTTTATTTAGATTCCCTCTATCGGTGCATAATGATGGATGCTGGAGTATATAGGTAGACGCAGCATCTTCATATTTTATTTAGATTCCCTCTATCGGTGCATAATGATGGATGCTGGAGTATATAGGTAGATGCAGCATCTTCATATTTTATTTAGATTCCCTCTATCGGTGCATAATGATGGATGCTGGAGTATATAGGTAGACGCAGCATCTTCATATTTTATTTAGATTCCCTCTATCGGTGCATAATGATGGATGCTGGAGTATATAGGTAGATGCAGCATCTTCATATTTTATTTAGATTCCCTCTATCGGTGCATAATGATGGATGCTGGAGTATATAGGTAGATGCAGCATCTTCATATTTTACGGAGGGAGCAATTTTACCGCTTACTGTTTTTGTACAAATAATATTACAATTATGTTGTTACAATACCTACCCATAACTTGTATTATTCTTGAAACCCCCACGTGAAACTGGACCTTATTGCCTGATATTAAAGTACCTATACTTTTAATCAGAAATGTTACAATTATCAGGCGCTAAGGTTTCAAATTGGAAGGCCATTAATTATTATCCATGAGCCTTGCCCTAGAGCCGTCTGTCGAGGCATACAACAGCGGGCTAACCACGAAACATCAGCAAAATTATATAAAACTTGATAAAAAAACACTTTGAAGTAGGAATTTCTTTTAGATTCCCTCTATCGGTGCATAATGATGGATGCTGGAGTATATAGGTAGACGCAGCATCTTCATATTTTATTTAGATTCCCTCTATCGGTGCATAATGATGGATGCTGGAGTATATAGGTAGATGCAGCATCTTCATATTTTATTTAGATTCCCTCTATCGGTGCATAATGATGGATGCTGGAGTATATAGGTAGACGCAGCATCTTCATATTTTATTTAGATTCCCTCTATCGGTGCATAATGATGGATGCTGGAGTATATAGGTAGATGCAGCATCTTCATATTTTATTTAGATTCCCTCTATCGGTGCATAATGATGGATGCTGGAGTATATAGGTAGATGCAGCATCTTCATATTTTATTAAGATTCCCTCTATCGGTGCATAATGATGGATGCTGGAGTATATAGGTAGATGCAGCATCTTCATATTTTATTTAGATTCCCTCTATCGGTGCATAATGATGGATGCTGGAGTATATAGGTAGACGCAGCATCTTCATATTTTATTTAGATTCCCTCTATCGGTGCATAATGATGGATGCTGGAGTATATAGGTAGATGCAGCATCTTCATATTTTATTTAGATTCCCTCTATCGGTGCATAATGATGGATGCTGGAGTATATAGGTAGATGCAGCATCTTCATATTTTATTTAGATTCCCTCTATCGGTGCATAATGATGGATGCTGGAGTATATAGGTAGATGCAGCATCTTTATATTTTATTTAGATTCCCTCTATCGATGCATAATGATAGATGCTGGAGTATATAGGTAGACGCAGCATCTTCATATTTTATTTAGATTCCCTCTATCGGTGCATAATGATGGATGCTGGAGTATATAGGTAGATGCAGCATCTTCATATTTTATTTAGATTCCCTCTATCGGTGCATAATGATGGATGCTGGAGTATATAGGTAGATGCAGCATCTTCATATTTTATTTAGATTCCCTCTATCGGTGCATAATGATGGATGCTGGAGTATATAGGTAGATGCAGCATCTTCATATTTTATTTAGATTCCCTCTATCGGTGCATAATGATGGATGCTGGAGTATATAGGTAGATGCAGCATCTTCATATTTTATTTAGATTCCCTCTATCGGTGCATAATGATGGATGCTGGAGTATATAGGTAGATGCAGCATCTTCATATTTTATTTAGATTCCCTCTATCGGTGCATAATGATGGATGCTGGAGTATATAGGTAGATGCAGCATCTTCATATTTTATTTAGATTCCCTCTATCGGTGCATAATGATGGATGCTGGAGTATATAGGTAGACGCAGCATCTTCATATTTTATTTAGATTCCCTCTATCGGTGCATAATGATGGATGCTGGAGTATATAGGTAGATGCAGCATCTTCATATTTTATTTAGATTCCCTCTATCGGTGCATAATGATGGATGCTGGAGTATATAGGTAGATGCAGCATCTTCATATTTTATTTAGATTCCCTCTATCGGTGCATAATGATGGATGCTGGAGTATATAGGTAGATGCAGCATCTTCATATTTTATTTAGATTCCCTCTATCGGTGCATAATGATGGATGCTGGAGTATATAGGTAGATGCAGCATCTTCATATTTTATTTAGATTCCCTCTATCGGTGCATAATGATGGATGCTGGAGTATATAGGTAGATGCAGCATCTTCATATTTTATTTAGATTCCCTCTATCGGTGCATAATGATGGATGCTGGAGTATATAGGTAGATGCAGCATCTTCATATTTTATTTAGATTCCCTATATCGGTGCATAATGATGGATGCTGGAGTATATAGGTAGATGCAGCATCTTCATATTTTATTTAGATTCCCTCTATCGGTGCATAATGATGGATGCTGGAGTATATAGGTAGATGCAGCATCTTCATATTTTATTTAGATTCCCTCTATCGGTGCATAATGATGGATGCTGGAGTATATAGGTAGATGCAGCATCTTCATATTTTATTTAGATTCCCTCTATCGGTGCATAATGATGGATGCTGGAGTATATAGGTAGATGCAGCATCTTCATATTTTATTTAGATTCCCTATATCGGTGCATAATGATGGATGCTGGAGTATATAGGTAGATGCAGCATCTTCATATTTTATTTAGATTCCCTCTATCGGTGCATAATGATGGATGCTGGAGTATATAGGTAGATGCAGCATCTTCATATTTTATTTAGATTCCCTCTATCGGTGCATAATGATGGATGCTGGAGTATATAGGTAGATGCAGCATCTTCATATTTTATTTAGATTCCCTCTATCGGTGCATAATGATGGATGCTGGAGTATATAGGTAGATGCAGCATCTTCATATTTTATTTAGATTCCCTCTATCTGTGCATAATGATGGATGCTGGAGTATATAGGTAGATGCAGCATCTTCATATTTTATTTAGATTCCCTCTATCTGTGCATAATGATGGATGCTGGAGTATATAGGTAGATGCAGCATCTTCATATTTTATTTAGATTCCCTCTATCTGTGCATAATGATGGATGCTGGAGTATATAGGTAGATGCAGCATCTTCATATTTTATTTAGATTCCCTCTATCTGTGCATAATGATGGATGCTGGAGTATATAGGTAGATGCAGCATCTTCATATTTTATTTAGATTCCCTCTATCGGTGCATAATGATGGATGCTGGAGTATATAGGTAGATGCAGCATCTTCATTTTTTATTTATTTGCCCATACTAACCATAGTATTAAAGGGTCTCGTTATATGATGAAATGCCCATACTGATGCAAAACCGTCAAGTGACCTAGTCATGTTTTGGTTTTAACATATGGGTTTATGAATAATTATTAATTTGATCACTATATGAGAATGAGACAAGGCATCAGCGTATAAATAAAAAAAGTTATTGATTTCATATGAATATAATATTAACAACATAATAGTATACATAATATATAGGTACCTAACTACTTAGGTCCAGTTGCACCAGTGTCCATTATAGTAATTGGAATGATTAAGAGGAGTGTCTGATGAGTTTCTTCGATGCTTATGCAGATTCAACTGCAAAGTACTACCTATCCCCGCGCATGCCGGTGAGTCGGTAACGCTACCATACATTTATGTAAACCTTCCCCCCGACCCTCAATAAGAGAAAGATTATACCTACGATTTAGACAGCAATTATTTTAAATTTTGTGTTTTTTGAATTTACTTAAAAAAAAAAGAAACGGACATGTCTAGATATAGTTTATATTTAATGTCTCCAAAAATCAGTAAATCAATGATATTGGGTGATAATTGATCAATGATATTGGATGATATTGTTTGATAAGACGCTGCTCTTTAAGTTTGAAAGTCAAATGATCGGTCAACGTCACTTTACAATTACTTTAACGAACAGTTTGGTGCAACTCAGCCTTAATTTGTTAAGTACGGTAGAGGGCAAGGTAAGTTTGAGAACAATATACATCGTACACCTTGTTGCTATCTACCACCGAACTGTTGGAACCTACATAACAACTATGATAGTGTCTGGGATAACATCTATGACATCATAAGGTTGGTTGTATACATTTGTTACTAAAAACTTTTCAATAAATGTTTGTGCTAGATAGTAATATGAGCGACTATCATTTATGATTATTTAAGACAAACTTACTGACAATAAAAACTTTGCATAAAGGTAAATTTAAATGGTTTTAATAGGTCACCTACCGAACCTGGATCCACTGCGTTAAGTGTTTGTCCCAGAAAAGAGACCACCTTTACAAGAAATCGAGGCTCCTGAAAACAGGTGAACCTACTAAAACCAAAATATTACTAGACCACTTGACGGTATTTGCATCTATAAAAATAATGCACTACCAGCTTTGGTGACTGGTGTTGGCACTGTCTATTCATGGACTCGTATATTCAGTCACATGTTGAGCTCCATTAAAAATAATAATGGCATTTTAGAAGCTTTCCAATGTTTCAGTTTTTGATGATGCAATTTTATGGATTACCCAACCTTAAAATATTGCTGAAGGCATGTTTGACATGACTACCTAAAATATGTGCAAAAGTTGACCCTATTATGTCATAATATATATTAGGGTCAACTTTTGCCCATATTTTAATGTAAATAAATTAACATTGCTGCAATACAAATTTTATGATAATACTTTAAATTATATACATCAAAATATTAGTTGTGGAATCTATCAAGACAATACATTATATATATACTGTGATAATACTCCAGTTTTAATTAACTAAGATAATAATAATTTTGCTCACATTCAAGGGCTAATTATATTCAGTATGCAAACTACCAAGTAATTATTATGTGGATTCATACAACCTAAGTTGTATGATACCACATAATAATGATCCATGGCTGGTTTGATTTGTCAATCCAACTCAATGGAGAGATTCTACCATGCATTATTAAAATCACTAAACTTTTTTGAGGTGAGGAACACAACAAATGTGAGCAAAATCATTATTTTAAATAAAAATATATTGAGGGAGCAATTATATTGCTCTCACATGTATATGGGCATTACACATAGTAACCTATATTATAAAAAAAATGTCAAGTATTGTATATATCTGTCACAAGTCCAGCTGCTATGGTAACACCCGCCACCCGCAGCATAACTCGGCCAAGCTCCTTTATGTCCTTGTACCTCTCTATACATATAGGACGACAAACTTCTATATCTACCACAGCCACAGAATTATTGCCTAAGCATCTGGGCTTCTTTTTAAGGACTTCTCCCGTGCTCTTATTCAACAATGACTTTAACTTTACAATGTTAGCAGATTCCACTAACGACTGATGATGTATTAGCACTGGAAAACCTTTAGTAATGGGTATTTTTAAGTTAAAAACAACAATTCTAGCTTCAAAACGAGAAGTAATAGGCACTTGCTGTATAGAGTCACATAAAATAAAACCTACTGATACATTTTGTATATCTATCCCTGAGAGGGTAACACTAGCTTGATCTCCAGCAAACGCCACATTACAGGTCATATCATTGATGCTTATACTTCTCACTTCCGCTATTTCTTTCATAGGGCACACTAACACTTTATCTCCTTTATTAAGCATCCCAGTTTCTATTCTACCGGCGACACAAAATCCTGATCCTGTACCTTTAAATATATCATTAATAGAGAGACGCAAAGGTTTGGTTATGGGCCGCTCCGGGACAGAGAACATGTCCACTACATCCAGCAAACAAGGACCATTATACCACTTCAGCAACTCTGATTCATTGGGAGGTTTGACCAAGTTTTCCCCAGTCAGACCTGAACAAGGAACGTAAACAACTTCAGACTCCTTAAAGCCTGCTTGCTTAAGGAAAACCTTAAGTTTCTTAGTAATTTGGTTAAACCTTTCCTGAGACCAATTAGTTGTATCCAGCTTGTTGATGGCAACAGCCATTTGGGAAACTCCTAGAGACCGAACAAGTAATGCATGTTCTCTGGTTTGACCTCCCAGATCAAATCCTGATTCAAATTCCCCTGTAGTGGCATCAACCACAAGTAGTGCCACATCTGCTTGTCCTGCCCCTGTTATCATGTTAGGTATGAAATCTGCATGTCCTGGAGCATCTAAAATTGTCACCTTTTTAGTTTTAGTTTCAAATTGTGCTCGCCCCACATCCATAGTGATACCACGTGTTCTTTCTTCCCCAGTCTCATCCAGGACCCAAGCATACATAAAGCTCTGTTTGCCGAGCTTCTTGCTCTCTTGTTCAAACTTATGAAGAGTGCGTTGGCTGACTTCACCCATTTCACACAACACTCTCCCCATGAGAGTAGACTTGCCGGCGTCCACGTGCCCGATCACCACTATATACAGGTGATCCTTCTCCGATCCTCTCTCATTGTCATACTGTACTTTAGGATCCAATTTATTTTCTTTTCTTACTTGTCTATCTTCTAGAGTAAGATCAGATCTCGGAGTGAGTCGCCCAGAAGCTGGACTCTGGTCCCTGGGGCTATTTGAAGTGCTGGAAGGGTTGGAGCTGTTATTCACTTTAAATCCTTTCACAACACTTACACTTTTTGGTTCTAAAAGAGTAGTGATGACTTTGGGAGTTTTGTCAACATTAGTAGTTGCAGAAGATCTGATTGGGGTGTCCGTTGGAACTCTTGTTGGCTCCACTTGAGCAGATGGAGTGTTCTCCCTTTTATTTCGATCGCCATTAAGGATTTCATCTAACGATTTATTAAAATCGAATTGATGTTTGATGACCGATTGGATAAGAATATGTTCCGATATGGTGTCGCCCACTACATTTCGAAGTTCGTCCAAACACGACATCAACTTGGCTTCGCTGACTGCGTCTAGTTGTAGGCTCCTGATGTCGAGGGAACCTTGTCTCTCCAGCGCAGGGTGCGCGGGTTCGTCTTCCTCGGCGATACCGTCTGATGAGAGGAAGCTGGCGATGGGCTGGTGGCGCGAGCGGTCGTACATCCACTGCGCCGCGTCGCTGGGGGACAGGCAACTCTCCTCCTCCACCGAGTGACCGTATACATCATCATAATCATAGTCTTCAGAGTAATTAGCGTTCCTGACGTTGCGATGACGAGCCATTTCGCAGCACTATAAAAATCAAAGCACAAGTAACAAACACATTTCGCAAGGCCACGAACTTAATAATAATTTTAAATTATGGCGAATCTCTCTAGCCTATGCTTCTAGCTCGCAACACTGAACAAACAAATCTGAAAGAAACCACTGAATAAAATTGTGCGGTTTTAATATTCTCAATTCTGAAATTTGATTAAATTTAGGGATGCTCGGAACCGATCCGATCTTTTAGAAAATCGGATCGAGAGCATACGAATCGGATTTTTGGATCGGGGGCTTTATTCCGAGTTTTGACACGTTCACCGTCGCGCATTTTGCGTAAAGTACGGGTATTGAAATGTAAGTTCTTTCCTGTTAATTATAAAGTTGAAATTCCAATGCTCCACACATGTTCAAACTTGCGAAGAATTCGTGTATTTCAAGGTGGCGGCATTATAATAGCCAACTTAATACATACTATATATCAATTGGAATAGAGCTTATATTTCCATATTTATAGTTTGCGCAACGTCTTGTCGTGATTAGCGGTTGCAAACTCGGAATAAGGCCCCGGATCGGGACCATACGATTTTTTGGCGGATCGATACAAATCTTCTAAGATCGGATCGCCCGGATCGTATGAAATGAAAGGCAGTTTATTTACTACATTTGAGTAGGGTAATTTTTTTGTTATAAACCGACCTTGATCTTTTGTTTACGTTACGTTTCTAACTTTTGCGGCATCTTTTGCGGGGTAATATACGCGAATCTTATTTAATTTTATTATTAACAACTTTTGTAGGTAAGTAAACATAAATGTGTGGCGCGATTAGTTTCTAATTGTTACTATCTCTGAGTGTTTCAGACATAAGGACGTTTTGTTTTTATAAAACTGCTTAGTGAAAAAATAGTTCCTCTACAACTTTTTTAATATATCGCGAATATTTATTCAAATTATTCCTTATATATATAGAATTGTTTCTTAATTATTTGCATCCGATCCGGATCAATTTCCTGAATATCGGATCGACAGCATGCGATCCGATCCTCGGATCGGATCGAAGCATTACGATCCGATACGATCCTTAAAATCGGATCGACAAACAGGATCGCGCATCCCTAATGAGGAGTTTTCTTTTTGCCGGTTCCAAAATATTCCACTAGATGGCAGCAGGAGAGATATCCACAAAAACTGTCAAAAAGGCAGTTTCTATACTTGAGTAGTCTATATTTTTATATAGACTACTCAAATATAGACTCTAAATTCTCTGTGAAAACGAAATTTTGGTATTGCAAGACGTGTTATATTTTTACCATATTTTGTAATCTTTAATATGTATCTACTTACTCGTTATTCTTGCTCTCTATAATCTTTAGTAGATACCCTGTCAAGAATATCTTAGTAAAAAAGACTATGGTACCTTAGAAATTCAAATTTAATTACTAATATGATGATATTTAAAAGAAAAAATATTGCTTAAATTGGTACCGTAAGGCAAAGTGCTCAGGATATTAGTGTATATGTTAAACAAAGTTAAGTAAATTTTATAAATTATTCGTATAAAGGTATTTGTTTTCCTATTTACCCTAAATTTTGGGTGTATTTTATATATGACCGCTATCTATTTTGACAGTTTTTGTAGATAGCGACTAAACGCCATCTGTTGCGTTAAATAATAACTACTGGAAAACTCCTCATTAAATTAAATTATTGACGAGTTTTCTTTTTGCCGGTTCCAAAATAATCCACTAGATGGCAGCAGGAGCGTTATCCACTAAAACTGTCAAAAAAAGCTGTTTTTATTGAGTAGTCTATATTTCTATATAGACTACTCAAATATAGACTCTAAATTCTCTATGAATTAAAACTAAATTTTGGTATTGCAAGACGTGTTATATTTTTACCATATTTTGTCACTTTTGTATGTATCTACTTATTCTTTATTCTTGCTCTCTATAATCTTTAGTAGATACCCTGTCAAGAAAAACTTCGTAAAAAAGACTATGGTACCTTAGAAATTCAAATTTAATTACTAATATGACGATATTTAAAAGAAAAAATATTGCTTAAGTTACTGCCTTAAGCAAAGTGCTCAGGATATTCGTGTATATGTTAAACCACGGAATAGAAAAAACAAGTGGAAGTGCAAAGTAGGCGTGTTTAGTGTGGCACAATTAAGCGTAGCTACGCTTATTTGATCCCAATCGTTATCAGTCTTGTCTAACATCGCTTCGAGTTGGTAGTCTCGCGTCGTTCCTGATTTTTCCGCATAATTATTGTAAATATGCCGTATTGTTGCATTCTGGAGTGCAAAAACGATAGTAGGAGAAAAAATCTTCGTAATGGTTTCGTATCATCGGTAAGTACAATTTTGTTAGTATTCTTTAAAAACCTTAGCTTATTTTAGTTTACTAATAATTGTAGTTTAAATGAAGTTAAATTAACCTTATATAATTGTAATAAAGAATACTTTAGATTGAAATTTGGATTTCAAAAGTTCTTTGCTACTCGGTTAGTGTTGTAGTAGGTGCTTATCGATATAACTTATTTATTTAAAGAATAGAAGGAACAGTTTCGGCAGTTATACAAAATTATATACTTACATATTTTTTTAAATATTTATTCAAATTGTATCGCATACATTTTTTTTAATAGTGTGGGCTTAGAATAATAAAATGTACGTGTAAACTCTTTATAACGATAAACTCCCTATACGTATAAGTGAGCACAATTTGGTTGGTTTACCTTAAAACACATACATAAAAAAATCTTTATAGCGCAGCAGCCATTCTCTATTACGAAGAATTGTGTTCATATTTAGACACAGTAACAGTTGTTTGTAAAAAGAAATTGAAATTAATAGTTTATAAAATTGAATAATCAATTTTATTACAAAAATACTAGTTATATTAAGATTGCGTCCCAAAGTTTTGTTTCGTGCTCACGTCACGACAACTTCACCCACCTCAACTTAAAAATATAAACTTATCTCAAAAACCAGTTTTTTAAGCCTTTATATTTCTAAAAGTTTTATAGCTATGTTTTCTAAAAAGTTTTCCCTTCCATCTGCTTTTAAATATATAGAGCACATTTATATTTAAAAAAAGCATCGATATCGATACTTTAAATATTTTATTATGTTATGTCGCCGCCTTTGAATTATTATATTTTTATGCAAGGAAAGTTCTAGAATAAACTACAATACTTTTTTATATAAAAGATAATATGCCTTATGTCGACTGAACAAAGCATTTATTCGAATGTTGTAGTAATCACGCCATCTGTGTAGGAATAGCAGAACCTTTTATAGGAGGTTCTTACTACTTTATGATAGATGGCATGATAATTTTTTTATATGAATTTAAATCTAATTATTTGGAGAATAGTGTTTAAAATTGCTGTGTATATTTGCAACCAATCAGGACGAAGTGGTTATAGATTCTATACTTATAGATATATGATTTTGGCGACACCGGTTCTAATACATTTGGTGCTTTATAGCATTTCCACTTGTTTTTTCTATTCCGTGTGTTAAACAAAGTTAAGTAAATTTTATAAATTATTCGTATAAAGGTATTTGTTTTCCTATTTACCCAAAATTTTGGGTATATTTTAAATATTACAGCGGTAATATTTAAAATATACCCAATAACGCAACAGTAGGCGTTTAGTCGCTATCTACAAAAACTGTCAAAATAGATAGCGATCTATTTTGACAGTTTTTGTAGATAGCGACTAAACGCCATCTGTTGTTGCGTTAAATAATAACTACTGGAAAACTCCTCAATGTTCACAGACTATAGGTGTATATATATATATATATATATATATATATATATATATATATAAAAAAAATAACGAGTGAAATATAAATTTGTATTGAACATTGGTCATTCCCCTTTAAAATTGTTGAACTATCTTCTTAAAAATGTTAGCATATTCTCCTTTGTAAATTAAGTAAATCTTTGATGTTAATTTTTTTATAGACTTATATTCACATTTACTCTCTCACAGCGATATAAAAAAATGCCAAATCTCTCTAATTATTGAATAAATAATAACTTATACTTAACTTAATTTGTAGACAATAATGAACTCTTTCTCGGCACGTGCTTGTTTCGATCTTACTTCTGATGTGTTAACTCTTTCATTATTTCAACGGTATATTATATAAATAAAACTCACAAACTGTTTAATTAATATATTAATGAATCGAAAGTACAATAGATTCTACAGAACTCGACAAAACGTTACAATCAACGACTCACTTCTACGACGCCATTACACACAATGTCGTCGTCGAAGTCTCTCGTTTGTCAGAAAATATACAGCGCCTTCTGGTGGCGAATGTATAATCAATTGACATACTTATTAATCAACAAATGTAATGATTTTTATAACTAAATTATTTAATTTTAAACTATAATTAATGATAAATTATTTAGATACATCAACATATTGTTTTATTTAATTAAGCATCTTATATATATTAAAAAAAAAAAAAAAAAAGTTTTTTTTTAATAAAAGTATTAAATATTTGTTTTGATAATAACTCTTATTTCCACATGGCTTATATTTTGTTCAGGGCCGTTAAGTAAATTAATAAAAAAAAAAAAAAAATCTGTGATCTGTCTGTTAGTATTATTAATCTATATCTGTCTGTCAGTGTCTGTGCCAAGGAACTTAATACGTCTGTGCTGTGATGGTGATTTTTAGAAGAGAATGTTCCTTGTTTTGATTGAAGTTGAAGTCTCGTAAACAAACAACTTAATTGGGACAACTACTTATTTGTTCAGTGGGGACAACGAACAATACAACAGACAACGAATTGGGGTTTTAGTGTATTTAATAATAAAGAATCATTAATAAAAGTATAGGATACCTACTGACTAAAATAATATTTAAAAAGTTAAAATGAAGAAAAAAGTAAGTACAAAAATGTGAATCAAGTAAGTACAAAAATTCTGCGTATAAAATGCGCTTTGTAATAATAATATGTAGCACAAATTACACATATAGCTCTGGTCACAAACTAAGATCTAGGCTTGTACTAGGTGTACCAGAAGCAACGATATAATACATATAATATTTTATAAACACAAAGACCATAACAAACTACAAAAAACGTACTAATATTTTTTCTTGCCATGGATGGGAATCGAACCCACGATACAACGCCAAAGTCACAACCACTAGTCTACGGAGGCTGTCAAAATATTTGTAGATATTTTACATACAACTATTTAATTAATAATGTAGAACATTTCATATCTTGCACTGGTAACTAAGCTCTAGGCTTGTACATATTATGTGTACCACCAGGAACAATGATACTAACACATATAGCAGTCATATTATTTGCCATGATTGGCTATTGAACTCAGTGGCGTGTGGTGGATCAAATTATTGGGTAACCCTATATAATTTAATATATATTTATTGAAATGGTAAATGCTCTGTGAAACTTTATATTAAAGCCAGATTCCTATAATCAACAACAGTACCTACCTACATTATTCCAATATAAAAACTACATCAAGTTATTAACATTTTTGTAAAAAATAACGAAACCAATGGTAGATCATAGGAATACACCACAAGAACATCAATTACAAACTAATATTAAGAGAACTTACCTTATTCTCATTCAATTGCATTTTTTTATTTTCAATAAATAAATGTAACTTAATAACACTAGTTACCTAAGGTATGACCTTATGAATTACATGAATCACAAAAATAATTAAGTAAATATCTACCTTTCTTAAAACAAACTACAATCTTAAAAATAATACCTATCACAAAATAAAAACAATAATAATCTCGGGTACTAAACTAACAAAACTAAAAATATTGAGACAATTTCTTTCAGTCTAAAAGCATAATAACATGCGGCATTAACTTAATGGTGATCATGTTATTATTCATACAAAATTCTACATCATCTAGTCCAGATGCTTGCGCTGAAACATAAAGCATACAGTTTTTCTGTGTTAGACCTTTGTCTATTTCTATAGGAGCTTGATGCTGGATTACCCGCCAGTCGAGTTGACCTCCTCCCCTGGCACTACATCTGGTTGTCAAGCAGCTTGAGTCAAAATTTGCTTGCTTCTTGTGTATTATGTAATATTGAACTCTAAATAACAAAACCAGTAATATTCTAACTACTAAAATAATCAGTAGAAAAAAAAAAGTATTGGGCGCTTAAATTTAAATTATAATTGTGAGGAAAATGTTTTTTATATTATTACATTGGTCTATTACTGATATTTTTTTGATACTTATAAATATTATTTAGACCTTAGATTGTATACCCTAGATCTTAGGGTATGCATGGCTTTTTCACTTATATTGACTGCACACCACCGATTTAACCCATGACCTCCAGTTACAACACCAGTGACACAACCACAATCAATAAAATTAGCCGTACTTATATCCTTTTATCAAAACAGTTTATTGTCATTACAGATATAGTCACCGAGTAATGATGAAAGTATCATAGTGTTTATAAATATAATTTTAGAAATCCGCTGGTTTGGTGGCGATCTCTAATTAATGTCTTACTAATAATTTGGAAAATTTGTTCACACAATTTCAACAATGTAAACAAATTTTGTGACTTGTACAAGTATCTATTGTGAAGTCCCTATTAACCTTTATAGTTTTATTCCAGGTGTTGGATGGAAATTATATATGATTCTTTAGTAGTAGTAACATTTCTTTAATATATTTATTGCACCTATTTTACCTAAGTTATATGTTATATGTACGTTATTACTATAATTATGTTTAAAAAAAATTACAGTGTTACAAAAATACATTAAAGCACAACATACATATATGATTCAAATGACCAATAACAAATCTTCACAATAATAATAACCTAACAAAAGCACTTTCTGCTTAATTCGTCATAAAGGTTTGACTGGTAGAGAATGCCTAGCAGCATTAATTCCACCTTTGTACAAAAATCATTAATTTTAATCCCATTTATTTTACATGGATTTGTTAACTTGACAGGTGTTACTGATGGGGAAAAGCGGGTCAGGGAAGACCAGCATGAGGTCCATCATATTTGCCAACTACATAGCCAAGGACACCAAACGGTTGGGAGCCACAAGTGAGTATTTCCAACAATATTTCAATCTCAGTTTCCTCTACGACATATTCTCCAATATTGACTTATAAATCTGGTTTCAAAAGACTCAATCCAAGTACAGGTGGTAGTCTCCTTCCAGAATGTGGTTGCATTGCAGGATATTAATTTAATACTTGTAATGCAAATTTATCTTCATAGGACAAAATAAAAACATGAACAATAAAATGATATTACTTTTTGGCAAGATTGTTTTTTAAGACACTTCTGAATCAGGGGAATATTTTTTTTACCTTTACTTACTAAAATACATACAACCTTATAAAAACATAAAATATAGTATGTTTTATGTAAATGTAGATGGTTTTGCAGGGTGCCATAGATATGATTATGTTTTTGATGTACATTTTGTATAAACTAAGGATTCAGACTATGTGTTTAAAGTCTAAATTATTCTTTTCTATAGTAAAAAAGTAATAAATACATCAAAAGAGAAAAACGAAATAGTTATTTTTTAAATGCTTGCTTATATTTCTAGCAGCAGCTGTTTAGAATTTTATTTTTCTGAATAATAAAAATATATTAATAAAGCCCTACAAGTGAATACCGGATTCATAAAAACTTATTCAGTCTTTGAAGAACACTTTAGTTACGGAATGTTTTGTCTCTTTTTATTAGCAACAAAAATTATTATGCGTAAAAGAGAGAAAACCTATAACTAAAGTGTTCTTCAAGCCCTCAATAAGTTTTTATGAATAAAGCCAGCTGTCTTCTAGTTTCAAAAAATATAATCTAATGATCAGTTACAGTGTTTTTATACCATAATATGGGTATTTTTTTTTTCTATATCTCAATTAAGAGTAGGTATGGGCGCCGCTCCGCCGGGTCGTCCCCGCGCGGCGTGCGTATTGTGAATACGTGTTGTGTGTGATCGTTTTTTCGTAATGTTAACTACTGAGGCTCTACCATGGGTCTGCGCATTGTAGAAACGTAACGTATTCATTTACGTATACGTGAGCAACAACCAATAGGATCGCTTTATTTAATCCTGTTACCAAAAATAAAGCGATCCTATTGGTTGTTGCTCACGTATACGTAAATTAATACGTTACGTTTCTACAATGCGCAAACCCATGGTAGAGCCTCTGGTAGAAATGACTGAGCTATCAAAAACCAAAGTGAGCAAACTCTGTTACTACATTTTATAACGCTAAAACTCGAAGCAGTTTTTGTTGGAAGTATTTCGGAAACCTGATCGTCGCTGATGGCAACAAAAAGAAAATGATTAATTCTGATCAAGTTTATTGTTTAGCATGTCTGAATGCTGTGAAAAAGAAAGCGAAGACGTTACTTTTTACATTTTAGATACTCTAAGTAGATTAAATTAAGTTTTTCTTTAAAAAAACTGTAAACTCCACGCCGCCGGCGCCCCGCCGCCGCCGCTATTTTCACAGACGGCGCCCACGTCTAATTAAGAGACCCATCGTGACCAGGGTGTGAGGGGTGACTTATATATAGTTGTGGGTTATTGTTTGCGTGTTATAGTTGACGTGGAGCACTCGCACGTGCGGTTCCTGGGGAACCTGGTGCTGAACCTGTGGGACTGCGGCGGGCAGGAGGCCTTCATGGAGAACTATTTCGTGTCGCAGCGGGACAACATCTTCCGCAACGTGGAGGTGCTCATCTACGTGTTTGACGTGGAGAGCCGCGAGATGGAGAAGGACATGCACTACTACCAGTCCTGCCTCGAGGCTATCCTGCATGTGAGACACCCTATCATAGCCTGCTCAGAGCAGTAATACCTCGCTAGGCCGACCGCTACAATGTTTCGGTTTTAGGCTGTTGGTCCACCGGTTTTGATTCTCGTATAGGATTATATTTATTGATTTTATTTTAAATGTAATGATCAGTTGTTATCGGAATCGGACTTGAGCATGTTTAGTTAATTCCCTTAGTTTTAAAGTTGGAAAACAATCGCCATATTCTTCTGTTTACAACATTACAGAACTCCCCAGAAGCGCGGATATTTTGTCTGGTCCACAAGATGGATCTGGTGCCGGAAGAGCAGAGGGACAACATATTCCGCGAGAGGGAGGAAGATCTGAAACGGCTCTCCAAACCCTTAGAATGCACCTGCTTTAGGACCAGCATATGGGATGAAACCCTATATAAGTGAGTTTCAATATTATGATATGATTTGTTTTTCTTTTTCTATAAACTAATAATAAAACTACTGATGTAAGTGTATAATAATAATATAAGAATAAACTGAAGAGACACCTTATAAATAACTTTAACGTATGAAGGTATGGAAGGCGAATTATTTGAGGGGAGCGCGCCAGATACTGAATGGCGTTGCGCTCTTTCTGGCGGTCAACTAATTCTTTTTGACAACTAATATGGCGCCAACTGCTAAATAACCTGACTATCTGAGGAAATTGGCGGCCGGAAAGCAGAAGCAATCACATTTAAAGACAAAAGATGTCGTGTATAAGAAGGTTGTGTGTTGTCGCAGGGCGTGGTCCAGCATCGTGTACAAGTTGATCCCCAACGTGAAGGCGCTGGAGTCCTCCCTGCGGCAGTTCGCCGTCATCGTGGACGCCGACGAGGTAACTCTTCTGTCCGCTCACAAACCTAATGTATTTAGGTAATCAACAGCACCCCACAGCGGGAAACTGTAAGTCATGCCAAGATGAATTCCTGGCTACACATCACTAACAGTTTGTAATGTCATGACCGTCATTGCCAACTGATTATATGCGATATATCCTCACTATGGGATGTATTTCTGTATGTTAACAAATGGAATGGCTGAGGGGAGGTGCCCTGGTTCTTGTTTTATAGTTCAGTAAAGATTAGACAATTCGTACAGATGTCTTCTGTTCTAAAGTGAGATCATCTGTCATAGTTTCGAAGAATACGGCTGCTGCCTCAGCACTTTCTTTAGAAATGCTAAATATAGAATTAAAGCGAACCTTTGCATCATGTAGCTTCCTTCGTGTGAGTCGTGTGGGAGGGCGGGGACAGTGCAGACGAGGGTTGTACAGTATTCACCGCAGACGGTCGCAGGCGACACCCATCGCGTTTCTCCTGCTTACCCACACGATAGTCCCTCTATATACTCTCAGTATATAATATTAAAAATTTAACCAAAATAGCAAACGACCAGCACGAAAAACTTCCTCTCATGACAAGCAATATTGTATTTATTGTAGTATACGGCATACATACGTTGTATCTGCTCGGTGAGCAGACCTACAGAGTGGGCGCTGATCAATACATTGTTTTCTAACACTGTTGATCGCTTATGTTATACCAGCTTAATTACACATGGTTACGATACGGCCGGTTTAAAAGATGAATTTGCATTACGATTCTACTTTGATTTGCTCGCTGCTTTAACGTCAAATCTACCGTGCGTTTTGTAACTGCACTCTAATAGGAGTTTAGCGTCTCGAATAGATATAAATGTAGAAGCATCGTAGCGGCCGGGGATCCCCAGTGTAGAGTGTGTGCGCAGGTGCTGCTGTTCGAGCGCGCCACGTTCCTGGTGGTGTCGCACTGCCAGCGGCGCGCGCACCGCGACGCGCACCGGTTCGAGAAGGTGTCCAACATCGTCAAGCAGTTCAAGCTCTCCTGCTCCAAGCTGGCGGCGCAGTTCCAGAGCATGGAGGTACTTCCCGCGCACCACACACCTCTCTATAACTACATCCATATCCACTGGAGCCTTACCAAAGAGCCAATCGATAAACAAATCGAAATACCCATCGGAAGCCAAATGTATGGGATTTGACGTTTTTCGTCGATCACGCTCTACCCATAGAGCAAAATTCCTATACATTTTTATCGATTGATGCGGCGATTGGCGATCGTGTTTTTTGGTCAGGCGTCAGGTCGTCCATTAATGGCTTCAGTCTTCTTGTAAGCTTAATTCAGTTCACTTGCTTACCTGATGGTAAGCAAACCTTAGACGTCAGTCCAATCATTACATTATTTTTTAACAATGTTGATAGTTCCCACTATGCCGGATAACTGATGCGGTTAAGAAATGGGCGGCGACAAAGACGTTGCAAGTCTATTTTAATATCATCGCTGCTTTATTGTCAAATTAATTGCCTGTTTCGTAATCTCACCATAAATGTAGACTACCACTAAAGTAGACTACCAGGAAAGAAATCAATGACGTAGTCGCCAAAATCGCTGAACCCACAGACTAAAATCGAAACATAACTAGGTCATTGACGGTTTTTCGCTTCTTTTATTATTTCACATAATTATGATTCTTAAATATAAAAATATAATTTCTGGCCTTGCGGCGCCCGAGACTGCCCGGACGGCCTCAGGGCGTTTCTAATCGCATCTTGTCATAGCCGATGGTATAATTCTACACCAAACAAGTGTCTAGCTCGTTAGGATGCTTGGATAGACTCAATAACTCATCTGTAAACAGTTTCACAGGTTGGTATGTGAAACTGGGACCGACAAATGAACGTGCATTCCTACATAATATAGTAGGTACATAAATATATAGGTTAATAAGACATTGGTACACTCCGGGGCTTGTAAATAAGTGTGCGGGTGTGGCGTGCAGGTGCGCAACAGCTCGTTCGCGGCCTTCATCGACGGGTTCACGAGCAACACGTACGTGATGGTGGAGATGTCGGACCCGCGCATCCCGTCCGAGGCCACGCTGCTCAACATCCGCAACGCGCGCAAGCACTTCGACAAGCTGGAGAAGATCTCCTCCACCTACCCGGCCTGAGACCACACACACACTAACACATTCGACACATTTGTTTATTTATCACAGTCAATACTTAATATTACAAAATATCTATAATACATATAAATGTTTCGAAATTTGATTTTCTGCTTATTTTATATGAAATCTGGTGAATGTCAGTTATGGCGGGTACCACAGAAGATCGTAATACAATAGCTATGAGAGGTTAGTACCCCGTATGTGCGAACAAACGTGTACCTACCTGTCTGGATGCGATGCCATCATCAACCATCAAAAGAGAGTCGCCGCGCTCACCGGAGCTGAGTATAGATAGGCTTTGTAAAACATGTGTATACCGTTGTTTAGAGATTTGGGCATTTTCATTGTGCTATACGATTAACTGCGACAAATACGTTTTTAAAAGCGCCTGATTTTATTTTAATAAAATTGCTTGCTGCATGTTGGTCGGGCACTCAGATGTACCAAAATTGGCTAAGCATTGGATTGAGCTTTGCTAAACTATAAAAAACCTTTGGCATAAACCATACAGACATACATATATGGGGAGCAACCCTAGTGCCTAAAATGGTGCCTTTCAAACATTAGAACACAAGATGGCCGCTGCTATACAAACTCAAAATAATAACAAATATTTTATAAGTAATCACTGAGCGTTGATTGGTTGAAATGAAAACACAATATGGCGGCAACAAACACGTTTGTGCGGCAACGATTCATTTTATAGACGATTTTAGGCATTAGGGCGGTGACATCCGAGTATGGCTTGCCCAGGGCTGTTGGTTCCCGAGATATGATCTAAAATAATTTTGACGGTTGACATATGGTACTAACCTCTCATACCTGTTGTATTAGCATCCGCTGTGGTACCCCGCCACACTCACATTCAGAAATCTGAACAGACATACCGTATTGGTTCGTCTTTCTTTTAAAATTAATGGAAGCCAAGATCAATACCAGAAGTTGAAAATTTTGGTGTTTATGAGGAACCGGCCAACTATAAACTATTACACATAATAAAACTGTTATAGATATAAGTACAATATATCTCTAAAATAACGCAAAATGATATCTATTCAATTAAATAATATTATTTTCTTTATTACATTACAATCTATACCACATTTTGCACTTAAAAAAGTGCTAATCCACACCAACACCATCTCCTTTCATTTATAACTAATTAGGTGTCTGCATTGTGTAGGCGCCTCGGCGACCGCCGCGTGTTTATAAATCTCGCTTAGTTACATGCCATGAAGCACTTTTGAATTATAATGTTGTATGACACTTCCTGTAACATCTTCCTGCGAAACTGGACACGTCGCAACAGACACACAACCCTTAATAAAACGGTAGTTGCATGTACAAGACATTAGTTCCAAAGTTGTCCGCAACATGGCGAGCTTTATTATTTTATTGACTAAAGGGTTAGTTTGAAATATTTCAATTAAGGAATCATTAAATGAACAAAATGAATGTATATTATATTTCACGCAAGACTATAAATAAATATTTTAAAAACTTTTGTACAATAATATCTACATATGAAATAATGGGCAACATTGTACACCACCCGGTATGTACATTCAGAATCGCGTTTGGTCTTCCAAGATGTCCACCTCCACCATGTGTGTAATTACCGCAGTCCCTGCCTGCTCTATGTTCTGTGATATATATGTTGCTGGCTGTCCATGGATGCTCCGCGGAGAGCAGGAGAGCTTGAACTGCTCTCGGACCTGAGGTCTCAGACAAAGTAGCGATACTTATTATTTAACCTGTTGTGTCCCACTGCTGGGCAATGGTATCCCTCCTTCCAGTGTTTAGCTGTCCTGGTCCAGTCCTTTGAAAAGTCGTCGAGCTCGTCTCTCCATCCCCTCCTGGGCCTACTGCGTTGTCTTTCGCGGGCCTGTGGCCTGTGCATGAGCATGGCGGGTTTCTGAATGGCGTCGGCTATTCGCAGTTATACGTTTAACGCCCAGTACCTTGCGCTCCACGACTCGTTGGCAAAACAAGGATGAATGTCTTAATAACAATTACTTGATTAATGACCATGTTGGCGCCGCGACTCGTGTGCGTATTATAAACAAAAAGCCGCGCCACAACGCCATAGTCGACGGTAAATCAAAAAGATTAAAAAAGCTCTAAATGTTACTCTCAATATTGCTTCTTATCTTTTAGTAATTACATTTTGCATCAAATTTGTGAGATACTCGCACAAACACAAACCAATTCCTAAAATGTTTATTTTCCCTTCTTATCTTACTTATTTCTGTTGTCTTCCAATATTCGTTTGCAAAGCATTTGGAATGTGTACAAACATTTGAAATGTGTACAAACATTTGGAATGTGTACAAACATTTGCAATGTGTACAAACATTTGCAATGTGTACAAACATTTGCAATGTGTAGAAACATTTGCAATGTGTACAAACACGCGGAAGGTGTAGGATATTGTTATGTGCGCAGACAGATAAGCTCAAACTCATGCCATTTTGTAATATTCAGTAATTACATTAAACATGTATAAGATGAAATTGTTACAGTATAGTGAACTCGGCATGCCTTAGCGCTGGGGACCACAACACGCCTCCGGTGGAATACATACTTACTCATCAGTACAACCTCACCAGTTACATTTTTACACAAATAGTAGCGACATATATTTTGGTATTAATGTTTAAATATATAAAATGTTACTTTGGAAGGTAGTACTTTGGGCGAATAAATGAGTTATTTAAACATTACTAGTTTACCTGAAAACTACCTTTTTGTTTCATTTGCGACACAAGGTTCCGTAAAAGGTTTTTTGATTTGATCAGTAGTCCCTTAATTGTCCCTCGCACAACCTTCCAGTGTCACCAGCCTACTTTATATTATGTCTCGTATGTTTAGTTATTTTGTTTCCCTGAGTGTATATATATCTAATAATATAACATGGGGACATAGCTTCAGACATAGCTCCCATATAGAGCGAGTCTGACAGCGGCGCTATCTCTCCCGGTGGCGCCCCCTACCGGACGCCAGGGAAGATTACTAGCGCTTTTAAAATATTGTACAATAAATCCTTGTTATTACTTATTGGTTCGTTCCCAGGGCGCCAGGGGGGCCTACTCTACTAAATGGGTTGGATATCAACGGCACGTCAACATATTTCCCATACAAAATGTGTAATTTTTTAACTTTCATACTATAATACGTTGATATCAATCGATTTTGTAGAATAAGGCCCCAGGTCTATCGAGAAAGGCTTAGATAGACCTGGAGCCTTTTCATAAACGTGGCAATTGGTTTACTTTTAGTAAATCAATATAAGCAATGTATTATGAATTGCCATAGTAATTTACATCTGTCATGTTTATGAATATATAGTCGGGTCAGTGGCCCGTAGCCCCACCACAAGCAAACAGTTTACATAGGAATCTACCTATTGGTTGATCTATAGTTACTAGCGACTATAGTGGAAACTGTTTGCAAACACTTGTGGCAGAGCGGTTGGTGTCTCGCTAACGATTGTAGTTGACAAATAATAGAGCTTTATATTCTTGTTATAGAAACTAAGGATTTTTTAAATAAATTGTAATATCTTACTAAAATATTGTTTTATTAATTATTACCTAACAATAATATAAATAGAGATAAAGGTTTTACACAAACAGTGACGAGCAGCCATCACATAAAGATGGCGACCACATTAACTCCCTGAGCGTAAAACACATAACGCTGTATCTGTTGCTATAAACATGATTTGGTTTTCATGATGTGAACGTAGGGAAAGCGGCCCCAATGGGAATTGCTCCCAATGTTACCGTGTCTAGGTACAACATGAACAAATTATGGAGAATAGGGGGTGCTTGGTAATTTTTTTATCTGAGTAACCTATATATTTTTCGGAATATTAGGTTCAGAAAGTTTATTCTAAGTAAATTTAATTCAAAAATTTGGTTCTTAAATCTGTAAAAAAAAGCTAAAATGTATTTCTAAAGCAAATACCTACCTACTGTTTTTTTAATTTTGTTTGAATATTCCAATACTCCGTCTATCCAGAACGACACCTACTTAGTATCGTTCTGGATAGACTTGTGATCCCGTAAACGTCCGATTTTCTATTTAAAAATTAACTGACCTCTAAAGAATGAAGTCGGTCCAGTCATTAAATAATTATGTTCGAACTACTGATCTAGAACTTGCGAGACATGGCAGAATGCGCCACCATGTTGTGCAAGAAATGTGAGGATACGTCTCGGACCACGGGCTGGATTCGCCCCGGAGCGGTACCGGCGTGCTTTGGCCGTGCAGAAGCAATCAGGATGTATAAAGTTGTTGCAGCACGACTCGGACCGTTTATCGGATACCTTGATCTTTTCCCGCGTTCTTACCCGAATACTACTTGAATCATATAGTGCTGAGCTACGCACCCATGAGACTGGCTCCGTATACCTATAAGATTGTGTATGTACTTGGGTAACTACATCGACAATATTATCGGACAATTATTTGGGCGGACCGCAGTCACACGCGCGTATCTTATTGCGATACCATCTGTGAGCGACGTGCTATCTTATCACATTAAGTTTATCATACACGGAAACAATAACAACATTTGTATTAAAATATGGTCGCAAGTCCGTATCTATCCTCAGACGATATGCCATCGAGGGTCAGGGTACCTACAGGGGGAGGGTATCCCTGCTGGACAAGCTTGCCCTAGTGATGTTGCATTTATAGGGATTGCCATCCCGCTCCACTTATTGGCCTGCGGGATCTCGCACCTTCAAAACGGGGTCCACGGATCCCGCAAGTTTAAAAATTGCCGCAAAAAATGGCGTACTTTGAGTGCGTCGGAATCAGAAGACAGTAGTGGCGAGCGCTATGATTGAATACAACCTACTCGCGTGGAAGCCGAAAGAGATTTTTCGTATTTGCACTTCACTGAGAAGCAGGCTGGTACTATAAACGCTATTTGATTCTTAAGAGCGTATTTTCAAACGTTATCACTATAGGTTAGTCATAGTAAGTTTTCACAAAACTATTAGAAGTAAGCAAATTGTACTTTATATGCCAAACTAGTGTATGTACTACGTAGCGGGGTTGCACTGTAATGACTTCCGGCCATGAGCCAAAAGCTGGATGCCAGACCCATCGAAGGATTAAATGCTGAGCACGTCCATCAGCCTTAACACAATGCCGTGAAGGTTGAGGTGAGCAGCAGCGAGGCCAAATTATAATGAAAATTTAATCAGAAAGGTTTATCAAGATAGCACGGGTGACAGGTGGATATAGGTGATGTAGATAAGTGCGTCAGTGATAAGTGGTTGCGGTAGTTCAGTCGGCATCCAACCTTGTCATAATCCACTCCTTTGGCAATTATTTTGTACCGAAGGTGAGTGCTATATTTTTATCTAATTAAATTAGACATTAGTGTACCCAATAGTGACTAATGGTGCAACACCCTCGATCTACTAACGTGCTAATGTGTCTGAATGACTTCCGTGCAAATATAAAAAACCAATTGATGAACTTTCGCAAGCTGTACCTAAATGTATATAATCAGAAGTGCGGGATAACAACCGTCACTCGCTGGAACCGACAAGTCTTAAAACGGCCCAAAGAACCTACTTCCGGGCGTTGATCGCGTTATTCTCGTGTCGATCATATATCTCATAGTATGTGTGGGGACGTTAGGTATTAATCATAGAAACTATATATAATTCAGTACTCATTGCCGTCTTGATTTCTAATAGGTACGTATAAATGTAATAGGTGTGTCTGTAAGTGCCTCGGCCTGGCAGAAAAACTAACGAATGCCATTTGTTCGTGTTCCTAGAGTGCGTTGGAAGTATACATAATGAACTTTTCCCGTGGAACCATGTGGCACAACAGTGGCGTACAGGGGCGGATTCAGGATTGATATATTTTTCTAGAGCCTTTTGACACCTTTTTAAAGGATTCTGTCTAATACAAAATAGTTTGACTCTTAGAAAGTAAATTGATTACCGTTTAAAAAAAGCAACATTTAGAAAGGGGAGAGAGGGAGGAGATTTTTCTGTCTCATATTTTAAGGACGACTACGACGATACAAAGGTAAAACGTGTATGTAGACTCTTGTTATAAAACTGTTGAATACGTTTTCACTAATTTGTATAGGGGACGATATAAACCATGAAACTTTATCTGTGTACACCATATTATTTTTTTACATAATTCTATATTGAATATGTACAATATTTGATGCGATTTATAATAAAATTTATAACGTTTATTTAGTACACAAATTATATTATTCAATTTTAGGTATATATATGTTTGCTAAGTGATATAAAGTTATTATCTTAGTCTACTGGAAGGTATCATCAGAGGCCCTGAGTTTTTTTTTACGTTACTATCTCCTTAATCGATAAATCTCCACCAATAGGATCTTTTTATTTTGGACTATCAAAATTAGCTTATCTGATTGGTGGAAAAATTAACGCAGTAGTATAGTTAACTGGATAGTAAACTTTATAAAATTCACACTAGGGCCTCTAATATTTTCGAATACACTAAGTGTTAAGGACTATATTCTATTCTATAAGTAACAATTTAATATCACATAGAAAAAATCGATATTAAATTCAATAATACAAAAAAAACTTAAGCATGCTAACTAAATAAATGTTATAAGTTTTACGAATAATCGCAATAATAATATTCAAAGGATAATTATTAGAAATAATATAAAAAATGCACAGTGCGTCTAATAATATGGCCAGGGACTGTACCTACCCTCCTTATACCGCGACACGTGTTTTACTATTTACCAATTTTTTTATGCCAAGAAAAAATACCTGTAGGATATTTTAATTTACGGATTAAAAAAAATGCGGTAATATTTAATGGTAAGTAAATTTTTCAGTTTATATTAATAGGAACCTAAAAAAAACATTCAAATCTCTTCATTATAACTAATTTATAATGACTAATTGCATTGGACTAAGGGGTAAGCTTATATATATATATATCATTAGAGCCCCATATTACCCCAAGACTTGCTATAGGTAGTTTGTGTCGCGACTAACATAGCTGTACCCTGCTTGGTGTCTAACATTAGCTTGTGTGTGGGGCCACCGGTAGGCTAGCACTTACCTGGGGATGTCAGCTTCCATGGGCAACGGCGTGGGCGGCGGCGCAGAGGACGGCATCCGGCCCATCCTGGACGCCTTCCAGGAGGAAACCCAGGGCCAGAGGCTCGTCCGCAAGTCCAAGGAGTCGCCCTTCATGATCGTCGGTTAGTACTTAGTTGTGCGTTCAGGCGCGGTTACCAAATTATTTGCTTAGCGATAACGAGGGCCTAAATATAGTCTCGTAATGCAAACGTGTTTCGTAACCGCATCTGTGAGCAAGCATATAGATACTTACCTAAATGTGGTAAATAAATTTTATACACAGCTATTAGGTATAAATGATTAATTTCATCACGCAGGGACAAATTAAAACAATGTATTGTTTCTAAGTAGATACTATCTTTTATTTTCTACAACCTTGGGATAGTGGATATATTGGGAAGGTGGCCATTATGATACAAAGTTATTTTGTATTATCTTATTCTGTAAGGCTCACCACGGAATTCCGGATTTCCGAGTATGCCGAGAAATAGTGCCTAAAGAAAACAATTAGTGCTCCTTACTGAAGGCTTACAGGATGAGCATCCTCATCACCATCTGGTATATATGTTAAGTGATGCCCGAACAAACTAAAATAGACACGAATTTTAGAAGTCCATGAATGGGGTCGATCAATAATTGTTCTTAAACATAATTTATCACTCCCACTATGCCGGCTTAATGATGCCATTACGAAATAGGTGGCGACAAATTGCATTACGAGTATTAGTACATTTTAATATACTCGCTGCCTTATTGTGAATTCTACCCATTTCGTAACCGACCCTGAAAAGAGACTACCACTTCGACAATAAATCGATGCAGTAATCTCATGAAAACCGGTGAACCCACAGACTAAAACCGAAACATGACTAGGTCACTTGACGGTTTTTGTATCTGTATGGGAGTGGTAACGAGGCCGGTCGGTCGGCCTAGCGAACTTGAGACCTTCCTTCCACCTAAAATGTTGCGCGTACATCTTGGGGAAGTGGTCCTTATTCCTCAAGATTTTTGAACACTGTAAGTTATACATTCTGAGTAATATACCTAGATAATAATATGTAGGACAATGCCCTAATATCGAAGTATATATAATTTAATTTACATGACGTCTTGTCGGCGAGAAAGGAGACCTCAGTCAAGTTACGCAAATTAGAGGCGTACTTATACCTAATTTTATTTTATCGACTAATTAATTATGATCGTACCTATTACAAATAAGGTACAGCCTACCCGAAGACACAGAGTGTACTTTCCGCATGCACTTGATGCCTTTGTAGTTAAATAGGCATTACCTTGCTATCCACTGAGCGCACTGCAGTGTCTAGTCAGTTATGACAGGATTAATGTGATTGCTTGGAACTGTCAATATTTAGTTTTGCAGTTGGGTATTCCACAAGAGAGATGCATAACCTGTGATTGGTCGTCAGGTCTGGCCGGGCTGGCGGGCGCGTGCGGGCTGGGCGCGTACCAGTACCGGCGGCGCGGCGCCATGAGCACCAGCGTCTTCATAATGCAGTTCCGCGTCATCGCGCAGGGCACCATCGTGGGCGTCCTCACCGCCGGCATCGCCTACTCCATGTACAACAACTACTTCGCCACCAAACAGCCAGCCGCCACTGCGCGATAACCTCATCACATTGCCTACTCTATCCCATACATGCTGGACTCCACCCGTCTGCAGCTGGGCGTCCCGCTAGGGCTCCGGCATGCATTTTAAACACACATTTTGTATTTCCGCAATTTTGTAATCGACACTCTTTACTTTAAAATTTTATATTGTCGTAAGTAGATAATATTTTTTAAATGATTTTGGTTTAAAAATAGTTCCTCCATTTTCCCATAGACAGTAGGAACAGGATGCTAGGTTATGGATGGTGCTACTTTACGGCATGCACTCGTAGTAATCATCTCCCATCACCAGAATCGCTGGCTGACCCTCTATATCTAGTAGGTACCTACAGACCAAATGCGCAGGCGCAGTGCTTATAGGAGTGTTTGGAGGCGCTGCGGCGGTATCTGTAGTGATTGCCGTGTATACACATGACGTAGGTATCTGATAATATCCTTATCTGCTATATTAGGATAAGTAATCAATAATACTGTGACCTAGAGAACGTTGCATTGTATTTCGTCGCCCGCGATAACTTCCTTTCGCTATCGTTCCCACCTATCATGTAAAAGTAGGTAAAAACATTTTTATAAGTAAGGGTTAGGTTTTATAAGAAATTATTTTACTATTAAGTATCAAATTATTTATAATTTTCATTAAGTTGTGATACAATGATTGTATGTAATAAATTCTTATTGATATGTGTTACGACTTTTATTTTCTGTAATTAAAATGTCTATCGATTCAATAAGAATCCCATTGAATCGTGAATTAACATTAGGTACCTACACGCCGTCATATAGGACAAAATCAAAAGGACGAACTTATTAAATCTATAATCAAAAACAATTTTTACGTAGACGATCTTATCACGGGTTCAAATAATGAAAATGATCTACGTTACATATAGAAGTCCGTATCGAATGCTCTTAAATCTGCATGTCTTAACTTACGAAAATACAAAACGAACTTACCTAATTTATTTACTAATTCTAATATAAATACTAAAGAAAATTTTAAGTTAAGTGAATCTACAAACACTCTTGGGCTTGGATGGAGTCCTACAACAGATTGCTCACATTTTCCCATTAAGGAAGTTACAGATAAGGTAACAAAGCGATCTATTTTATCTAATTTATTTAAAATATATGATCCTTTGGGACTTCTGAGTCCATTTAGTGTTATATCAAATTTATTTTACAAAAATTGTGGCTAAAGAATTTGGATTGGGACGATCCAGTGCTTCAAGATATTGAATGGGATAAATTTTCTAAAGGTTTAATTAACATTTCAAATATACAAATACCAAGATCAGTAATATGTTGTTCCCCTAAATTAATAGAAATGCATTGTTTTAGTGACGCATCCCAATTAGCATACGGTGCATGCATTTATATGAGATCGCTAGACTCAGAAAATAATGTACATGTTGGATTGTTATGTGGTAAATCAAAGGTAGCACCTACAAAATCAATAACCATACCTCGTCTGGAGCTATGTGCAGCCTTATTAGCTTCTAGACAGTGTAAGGCTGTAACAGAGTCCCTCCGGTATCAGCCTGATCGTATCATATATTGGTGTGATTCTACTATAGTATTAAGTTGGATAAATAATGATATTAAAAAACTGAAAACATTTGTTGCCAACAGAGTTAACGAAATAAATGAGAATACACACTCAGCATCATGGCGTTATGTTCCTACCACCGATAACCCAGCAGATCTAATTTCGAGAGTATTTCAGCTAAGACTTTACAAACATTGGATCTATGGTGGTCAGGCCCTAGTTTTTTATCATGAAAAATTTTGGCCAAAATTTAATATAAATTTTACCGAGGAGCTACCTGAAACTAAATCAAATACAGTAATTATTAATAATGATTCTTTAATAGTTTTTAACAATTATTCAAAGTTAACTAAATTGCAGAAAGTGTGTGCTTATATTATGAGATTTATTTATAATTTAAAAAACCCTAAAGTTAAAAGAGAGGGTGCTCTCACATTAGACGAATTACAACAATCATTTAATTTCTTATGTAAATTAAGTCAAATTCAATCTTTTCCTATAGAATACAATATATTAATAAAAACAAATCATTAAACGCTAAAACTAAAATACTATCTTTATCTCCATTCATGGATGATCATAAAATAATAAGAGTCGGTGGTAGAATTGATAACTCCAACTATACTTACGCAAAGCGACGTCCGATACTTCTTCATGCGTCGCATCATTTAACTAAATTATATTTTGAAAGAGCGCATATTATGAATTTACACGCTGGTGTGGTAAAACTCTATGCCCAAAAATGGGCAATCTCAGCGTATAACTGTCGACTTTCCCTTCGTGTCTGTAGGTTTGGATTTTGCCGGTCCATTTCATATCTTATATCGTAAAGGACGCGGTTCTAAATTAATAAAATGTTATTTATGTTTATTTGTATGCTTGCGCTATAAGTGCATACATTTAGAAGTTGTAAGCGACTTATCGAAGGATGCTTTTATAATGACGTTAAGACGTTTTATCTCTCGCAGAGGAAAGCCTCGCGAAATATTTTGCGACAACGGCCGCACCTTTGTGGCACCTGCCAAGGATATAGGTGATTTTTTAAAACTTACTTCAGAACCTATATCTGGTTTTGCAAAGGAGGATGGTATAAAATTTACGTTTTCAGTAGCTTACGCTCCGCACTTCGGTGGTTTGTTTGAGGCCAGCGTGAAATCCGCTAAGTTTCACATAAAACGTGTTATAGGAAACGCTCATCTCACATTTGAGGAATTATCGACCTTATTTTCTCAAGTTGAGGCCATTCTAAATAGTCGTCCTTTGTATTCCCTGTCATCATCACCAAATGACTTCCTACTCTTATCTCCAGGGCATTTTCTCATCGGAAGGCCGCTGACTTCTCTTCCATCACCAGCTCTGGAGGATTGCAACGAACAGACTTCAACGCTACGCTCGACTAGAACAAATTCGCCAACATTTTTGGCAGAGATGGCAAAGAGAGTATATCGCTGAACTTCAGCAAAGAACAAAGTGGAGAGCCCACACATTAACATTAAAAATAGGTGACATGGTCCTTATACAAGAAGATTGTGTTCCACCAATGCAGTGGCGTCTCGGAAGGGTGGCACGACTGATACCAGGAGCTGACCGTATTGTCCGAGTGGCTGATATAAATACCACAAGAGGGTGTGTCAGACGTGCATCAGTACGCCTGTGTCCTTTGTCGTCAGATAAAGACATCGGATGTTGAAAGATGGGACTTTCAACGGGCGGAAAGATGTTGCGGCCCGAGCATCATTTATATATTTTATACTTAATATCTCTAAAGAAGCTCCTAAACATTTTTATTAGCGTTTATTTTATATTTTAGGTGTTCTTGGTGTGTTGGCCTACCGTACCAAAATCTCATCAGATTTTTGCATTATATTATTAAAATACCCTATAGCTTTTTTTACCTTGTTTACTCCATTCGATCACTAGCAATCTTTTTCTATATCTATCTATTAACATCCAATTAAAATACGTGTTAAGCTGTAATGAAATTAGCTTAAAAACTTTACGCTTTTGCGTAAAGTTTTTTTATATAATTTTATTTCAATGCACAGACTATTCAAACTTTGAAAATTAAATTCAAAACATTAGTCAAGTAAGAGTTTTTAAACTGTAGAGAAAACAAGAAAATTATAAACATCGCAGGGTCGTGTTCGGAAACTATTACTTTAACACTGGGTAATGTCACAGAGTGAGATAAAAATATTGAAAAATGCTTAAAGAACAAGAGATGCATATAGTGTAGAGACATTACCTTGAGGTATTGGGTGTAATAAATACCGCGCGTCGCCCGCGACAATGTTAAACATTAAACGATGAAGATCTAGAAATTCTAGTAAAAAAAGAAGTGCAAATTACGGGAAAATTATGTTAAAGAGGGAATTTTGGAAACGTGGGAATTGTAAAAAGTAGTCAATGTAAAGGTGGTAAAATGTTTATAAGAGAAAGTATGCCATGACGTGAGAATTTTGAAAAAGTAGTCATGTAGAAATTAAAAATTCCTACTTTTTAAAAAGTGGGAAAAATTCCTACTTTTTTTTTAAACTAAGAAAAAGTCCCACTTGACGAAAAAATGATTTTTTAGTGGATTTTTTTTTAAGTAGGAAAAAGTCCCAGTTGAAATTATGAAAAATCGGAAAATCAAAGTATTTATTTATGAACATAGGTTTAGGTATAGGACAGATGACAGTTCCCTTAGATGATAGTTCTCTATGCCCTGCCCGTAGGCGTATCAATATTTTAGTGGTTATATAACATATAATAGGGTACAATAAAAGACACACACTGCAAACAAATTATTTTACGGTGACACACAAACAATTATAAATCCAAGTATACGTGACACATCATGCTATCATGGTATTTAACTATCCGACAAGAAGTCCTGCACTGAGTAGGAACATTTATCCAGTAACAATTCAGATAACCTTTTTTTTAAATGTGTATCGGGCAGAAGTTTAAAATCTTTACCCAATTTATAATAAAAGTTTGGAGCCATACAAAAAATACTTTTATGCATAAAAGTAGTCCTCGACATTGGTGCACTTAAATTATTGTCATATCGTAGAGTACGTATACGCTTTTCAGAGTTCAGTGGAAACAAATCTGGATTATTTCTTACAAAGTTAGCAATTTCATATAAATAGATGCAAGGTACTGTGAGTATTCTCAATTTTTTAAAGTATGATTTGCAACTGTCCGTCGGGGTCAGTCCACAAATGGCTCGTACACATTTCTTTTGAATATAAATTCTTTTTTGGTCGAATTACCCCAGTATATTATACCATATCGGATCATGGATGCCACGTATCCATGATACGCCATCACAGCTGTGTTGGTACTACTAACTGTAACTAGTTTCCGCAGAGCAATACAAACCTACTAATTTTTACACTAATATACTCAATGTGAGCTTTCCAGTTCAAATTTTCATCTATAACTACACCCAGAAACTTGACACTTTTAACCTATTCTAAATTTTTCCCCAGATAATTAATATCAATATTAGGATTATTTTAGTTTTCTCCAAATTTTTTATTAAATTATTTTGATTCAGCCAATTATATAAAGTCCCCAAGTCCATGTCTTATATCTGACTCATATCTTTCATCATTCGTGCATTTAACTATTAACGTGCTATCATCGGCAAATAGAACCATAGGAAACCTCGTACTCCTGGGCAGGTCGTTAATATACATATGAGCAAAAAGCACGAGAGCTCTTGAATGAAGACGAAAAAAGGCAAATGAAACGTTTCAATGCTAAACGTTATGTGACGTCTTCTTATAAAACCGGAGAAATGGTGTTAATTCTTATTAGTAAGGGTAATCCGGGATATAAAAAGATTAAAAGGGAGATTTCCGAGCATACCATATAAAGTATGTTTTATATTTAGTACTCTTACGTACTAAATAATGAACGTTTTGAAGTGTTGGGTACTAGGCCCAATGGCAGCGCTCACCGAGTGACGGTCACATATGAAAATATGAGGAATTGGCCGGCTGAGCAAATGTTTGACTAAGATCAGGTAGAATTTCTGACTCAGGTCAGGCAGTTATTTCTGAACAAGTTCAGGCAGATATACTGACTCAGGTCAGGTAGTTATTTCTAACTAAAGTCAAGCAGATATACTAACTCAGTTCATGCAGTTTTTTTCTGAATAAGTTCAGGCCGATATTCTGACTCATGTCAGGTATTTAGTTATTTCTGACGAAAGTCAGGGAGATGTAATGAATCGGTTCAGGCAGTTAATTCTGACTTATGTCAAGCTGATTATTTCTGACACATGTCAGGCAGATTAGTTCTGACCTATGTCAGGCCGATTATTTCTGACGCACGTCAGGCGGGTTATTTTTGACGCGTGTCAGGTAGTTTTTTTCTGATAAGTCAGGCAGTTATACTGACACCTTTCAGGCAGTTAATTCTGACTTATGTTAGGCAGGTTATTTGTGACTCATGTCAGGCGGATTTTTTCTGAACCGTGTAAGGCGGTTTATTTTTGACGCATGTCAGGCAGATTATTTCTGACTCATCAGGCGGCTTATTTCTGACTCATGTCAGACAGATTATTTCTGACGCATGTCAGGTGGGTTATTTTTGACTCATGTCAGGTGTATTATTTCTGACTCATGTCAGTCGGTTTATTTCTGACTCATGTCAGGCGTATTATTTCTGACTTATGTCAGGCAGATTATTTCTGACTCATGTCAGGCGTATTATTTCTGACTCATGTCAGGCAGATTATTTGGTTTTGGCCAGGTGGATTTCTGACTCTAAGGCCAGATTGTTATTTTTAGGTACAGCTTCGAGGACGCAGTAGTGGTCAGTATGGCCGTGTTAGCAATAGTCGCCACGAGCTGAAACTTGAGAAGTGCCAGGGGCCCTTGCTGGGCGACGGGTAGAGCTTCGCTTGCGGACTCAGTGATTGACATTGACAGTTGCCTATTTAATTGTAAAGAATAAATTATAACTTGGACTATATTTCTTTTAATTATTATTTGAAGTTAACATTTTATAAAAAAACATTAGTAACGAAGTAGGTATGAAATAAGAAAGGTCAACAGTAGGAACCTATGGTCGCGTTCCGGCCTCAGTATCGCTGCCACGGGTCGCTGGTTTTTTTTAGCCCAAGTCGTTCCAGCGCGTGGATATGTTAGCAATTCAAGTTACCACCAATCGTTCCGCGACCAGGGGCCTATTTCATAAACGTGACAATTGTAATTTACCATGACAATTTATAATACATTGCTTGGTTTAGTTGGAATTATTTACTTAAAACTAACTAAACCAAGCAATGTAATAAATTGTCATGGTAAATTACAATTGTCACGTTTATGAAATAGGCCCCAGGGGCTCTAGAGAAAAAGCAGGCGAGGCGACGTGTCGTGTCGCCTTCAATGAAAACTGTATAGACTATGGGCTCTAGAGAAAAATCAGGCGAGGCTACGTGTCGTGTCGCCTTCAATCAAAACTGTATAGACTTTGGCAGGTGACAGCGTACCTCACGCCTACTGTCACTGTCAAAATACATACGTTTTTGACTGAGGCGACGCGACATGTCGCCTTGCCTGATTTTTCTCTAGAGCCCTATGGCAGGTGACAGCGTACCTCACGCCTACTGTCATTGTCAAAATACATACGTTTTTGGCTGAGGCGACACGCGACAAGTCGCCTCGCCTGCCTTTTCTCTAGAGCCCCAGAAATTTAAACACGACTACTTTTTGACAGATGTTTGTTTACATTGATAATTATTTTATATATTCATATCAGCTTGTTTTAAAAGTTCGATTAAACTAAAAAATAAATATGGTGTAACTAAATTCAGCTTTGGTATGTTTAGTTTGAGGTTGTTAATTAAATTAATATTGTGATAGTATAAAATAATTGTATTTAAATAATAGTTAAATAAAAGATTTATTATATAATGATAAGTTAGTAATATTTTTAATTTCAATTATTTAATTCAAAATAGTGCTTTTTGTCAAAAAGTGGCATCAAAAATCAATACCGATCGTTTCAGAGCTGCATTTTAGCTTCGCTAAAAAAAATAACATGGCTGTGTTGAAACGGGCGGTCGCGCTGGTTTTTAAAGTCACCACGAAAAACTGCCCGCGCTACAGTTTGGAACGGAGGGTATACAACACTATATTTTTATGATGTTATTTATCACTATATTTTTATGGGGGAACCCATTTCGCAATCGCGAATGGAGTGTTCTTTTTATTATTAGCTTATATAAATGGCCTCTACGCGTGCGCGTAATTTTGCCAGTGTCGAGTAGAGTCATGAAGCTAAAAAAATGCTTAGCGGCGCGCGGGCGGGCACGGTTTTTACCTTCATGAGTAGGGTAGATTAAAATACTTTTTTATTTATAGTGAAAGTGGGATAATAGGATGGAAAGGTACATAATGCTATGAAAATAACTTTAAAATGAATTCTACTCATTAATATAAAATTTTAGTAGTCTTTAAGAACACTCCAGGGTTTCTTTGAGGGTAGCCCGAAGACTGTAGACGCGTGTGTCTATTACAGTTATAAAATTTAATTTTATTGAATATTATTGTGCAAAAGTATACTATACTTATTTTGTAGAATAAACATTCGTATAGTAATATTAAGTGTGAGAAGTGTAGTTTTTACGCAGTGATCTCAGTGTTTGTGCTATCTCAACGAATCCCTTTATATTCAGTAAAATGGCGGTACCCATTTTACGGTTGATTATTTCTTCCTCCTTCACTTGACACTGGCATCACTATATCGTATGTTTGCATAAGGTCATGTGACCATTCCTAATTCTAACCTAGTTCTTTCCATCCTATTATCCCACTTTTACCGTACAATATTATAATTTTAAAACTACCCACAACTTGACATTGGCAAAATTATGCGTAAAGCGTAGAAGGCCATTTAGGTAAAAGAAAAAGGACGGAAAGGAATGAGTTTTCTTTTTGCCGGTTCCAAAATATTCCACTAGATGGCAGCAGGAGAGATATCCACAAAAACTGTCAAAAAAGGCGGATTCTATACTTGAGTAATCTATTTCTATATAGACTACTCAAATATAGACTCTAAATTCTATATGAAAAAAAAACTAAATTTTGGTATTGCAAGACGTCTTATATTTTGTCACTTTTATATGTATCTACTTATTCTTGCTCTCTTTAATCTTTAGCAGATACCCTGTCAAGAAAAACTTTGTAAAAAAGACTATGGTACCTTAGAAATTAAAATTTAATTACTAATATGATATTTAAAAGAAAAAATATTGCTTAATTTGGTGCCGTAAGGCAAAGTGCTCAGGATATTAGTGTATATGTTAAACAAAGTTATAGTAAATTTTATAAATTATTCGTATAAAGGTATTTGTTTTCCTATTTACCCTATATTTTGGGTGTATTTTATAAATTACCGCTATCTATTTTGACAGTTTTTGTAGATAGCGACTAAACGCCATCTGTTGCGTTAAATAATAACTACTGGAAAACTCCTCATTGGGAGAGGACTAGGGTAGAAAAGGGAACGGCGACATGACCGTCTGAAAGCATACGGAATAGTCTTGCCAATGTCTAGTGAAGGAAGAAGAGGAACAGTAAAATGGGTACCGCCATTTTACTGAAGATTGTGGGATTATTTGAGATAGCACAAACACTGAGATCACTGCGTAAATGCTACACTTTTATCACACTTAATAATACTATGCGAATGCTTATTCTACAAAATTAGTACACTTTTGCACAATAATATTCAATAAAATTTAATATGATAACTGTAGTAGAAACACGCGTCTACAGTCTTCAGGCTACCCTCAAAGAATCCCTGGAGTGTTCTTAAAGTCTACTAAAATTTTATATTAATGAGTAGAATTCATTTTAAAGTTGTTTTCATAGCATTTATTTAACATACACATATCGTAAAATATATTACAATTTTACACGGTAGGTATTCAAAAAACTTATTAGTTCTTGAAGAACATTTTAGCAACAAAAATGAATATGCGTAAATGAGCCATAACATATTTAACTAGTGTTCTATATTTACTAATATTAATAAAGAGAAGAATTACCTAGATAGAAAAGATTTATTTAAATAGTACCAGACTGAATTACTTTTTCAAATTCTTTCACCTATAGTAAACTACATTACTATGGGTTGTATTGTCGATCCTGTTGAAGAAACCGCGGGGTATATATAGCTATATGTATATATATATATATATGGTGACTTTGTAAAAATCACTAAACGCTGCACGATATATTTCGATATAGCTCGAAAAAGCACTTTTTTTTTCTAAATTTTGTGATAGCCTGTGCGTCGCACAGGCACAGGTTATCACAATATGTAGAAAAACAAGTCTAGTTTATATGATTTAAAAGTTGTTGGGTTGTGCGCCGGCACTAACGTAAGCCTGTCTGGTGGTGTGATCCGAGAAATAAAGAAACACGTAAAACAACCAGTGCAATGGCTAATTAGACTTTTACATTGCAATGAACTACAATGTAAAAGTCATATTAGCCATATTACTTATATTAAGATATTTACTTACTCTGTGTTTATCTGGCCTTATTGAATCTGATTTTTTAACATCCCATAATCTACCAGTACAACTATTTCAGAGAATTGAAATAGAGTACTCAGTCAAGCCTATAACTTCTTTCAACAAAAAAATAAGTAGTTGGCATTGCCGAGGCTGTTTTGACTGTTTACTGTTTCCCAGATTTGCTTCAAAAACCCTTGATTGCTGTCTCATGGACGTTGGCTAACAACAGCTAAATAAATCTTCAGGCCTATGTTTGAACTTAATTCCCATCCGACAACTTAACTACACCAGCCATATTTGTCTTGAAAGTTTATGTACAAATATAGTTCAACATCAAGCATAATCCATGGTGCAATTATGTTTTTTAATATGATACATTATTTATTTTATTTTAATTTATTAGCCATTTGGAAAACCAACTTCAATAAATCATTGCATACCTAACTCTTTCTCCATATTTAACACAAAAGCTAAGAGCAATAATAGAATAGAGAAAAAGAAAAGTTTTTTTTTCCATACATTAATTGCCCACCCTAATGTATATGCTACAATAATTAATTCTTTCCATAATGTTTCCACATTATTAAGCCAATATGTTGATTCATTACAATTGCAGTAAATTATCCCTAAATATCTGTTACTTGGTTTTTACATCTGAAGTCAGTAGTAATGAAAACTCAAAACCTTTCATACTTCATTACCAATAATACTTTATCAATCACAAACTTATATAAAGTAACTGAAACAAACAATATGAGGGGCATTTAATGTTGTAGTGCAAACCTGCGGATAGGCAAGAGGGAGCCAAACAACACATGCTGTATGACGGGGAACTTGGCCAGCACCTCTTTCTTGTACATCTTGATGAGTCCCTGGTTGATCTTGAGCCATGAGCCCACTGCGCTGATGCTCCACAGCTGGTTGGAGTGTTCCGCAAATAGACCTGTCTTCACTTCATTAATATATTTGATACAAGATAAAAATATATACTCCTTCTCATACTTCTGAATCACTTCCTCTTCCAAAAATTTAGTCGGTGGATATATATGGGGCTGGTCAATCAGCTGGGAACTTCCCCAAATGAATGGAACAAACTGATAGTCGTCCAGACTCCACACCCCATGACTTCCAGCCGGTTCCATCCTATAGGTTTGCTGCAGTTTTCTCGCTATGTGTAAATATTTATTAAAAATAACAAATACTGTTGCTATGTTGTCTTCCAAACAAAGGCATCCAATTTTGTACACACAACAAAGAAACATAAGGAAAGCCATCTCATGGCCGGTGCCATAGTCTATTCTGGTCCCGTTGCCAAACCCCTCTATCAAATAGGCTCTGACTTCAGGGATAGCAACGTGCAAGTGTGGTGGCAGAGCCTCCTGCAGCAAGGAGGTGGACAAACTTTTCAGCTTTGCCAGCCAGTCCCTGAAGGCAGAGTTGCCAAATCTCTGTGGTTGGTCCACAGGAGGAAATTCATCAATTAGTTTGTCTATCTTGTCCAGCATATTGGTAATTTTTTTAACATTGGCTGATACTTTACAATCCACTGATAAAGGTTTGCCCTTTATAGACTCGTTTAATGTTGCGATGAAGCCTGTGTACTCCATGTAGGCTTCAGATTTTTCCCAAACAGCCATGTCAGTGATAGATTTGACCGCTTTCTCAGGCTCTATAAATCTATGATTATCGGGAAGCACACCCCTACCACTTCCATCTCCCTCAGCATTCTCCATTTTCAGTTATCTACAAAAACCAAGAAGTTTTAACTGTTTTCTAGTTAGTGTTTGTTTCGCACGCACACATAACCACATTATCTTTGTATGATAAATCAAATCAATTCAATAACCCTCAAACAGTAAATTATATTTGGTGTGCGTGAGGTAGATTGAGTTAGAATTAGTTAACGATGTGTGCCGCGCGATAAGCATGCCGCCGAGCGTCGCGAAGGTCAACCGAGTCGGCCGACACTCGCCGCAAACTACCGTTTGCATTTGTGAAATTTAAAATATAGTCAGTACTTAAGTTAAGACAATAATCTTGCGACACAATGGATAGAATATTAAGAGGAATAATGAGATACCGAGTGCTGGACAGGGCCACAATGGTGAAACAATTTCAACAAGTGCGGGATCATCCGGAGGTGAGATATACCTTTACAATAGCTACTTACTTACTATAACCTATTATATTTGCATAAATTAAATCAATCTGCATCAAATTTATTTATTTATTATAATTTTAAAGAGTAAATGTTATTTGAAAATATAAAATAATGCTACGTTGATTGAAGCTATTAAGATCTATCTAAAAAACAAGTTTGTAAACATTTACCACAGATAATTTAGCTTTTTTTTTTATTTATTTTAACATAGCACTGGATACAAGTCCATAGGCCGAATTAGTACTTTTTTTTGTTCGTTTTTCTCATATATTTGAGATGGCAAAGGTCTCTGTATCTCGTAGTACTATTGGCCAAACCAGCGCGGTGGCGGTGGCGGCCGCGGTGGCGATCAGTTACTGCAGTAGTACTTTTATCGACAGGTTCAAACAAACGCGTTCAGCGGCCGCCCGCGCGATCCGTACAAACTCTGCACGCGCGATCACGGGCGGGCCCTGGCGGCCCGTTGTGTCAACTTAGTGGATTTTCCACTAAAACTGGTTGTTTAGACCACTGTCTCTGCTATCTAGTATTAAAAACTAGTGTCCGGATTAATAGTCGTTGCTAAGCCAGTGCTTAGCACGAGTCAATGCTTAGAACTGTCACAGTGACAGTTGTTTCTATAATAGTCGGTGCTTCGAGCGGTGGCTCAGGCTAAAGCTTGAGCCGTTGCTCGGCTAAGCATTAGTCTCGATATTCCTTTACTTAAGTAGTGCTCAGCGTTAGATTCTTCATGTTAGTCTGTTATTTCTTAAGTTTCTGTTGATTACGTGAAAATGAAATTTCTTGTCGTTTTAAAAATATTATTCCCTATTTTTCTAGTTTTCTTTTATTACTTGTGTGTATTTCATAATTTATTCATAAAAAATCCATGATTCCTTCTGTGCCGATGCAAATTATACATTTTATATTATAAAACTTCAACAGTAGAGGGTCACCTATCTCCATGGAAATGCAACTTCTCAATACTTTGAGGTTTTTTGCACCAGGATTCTAAGTAATATACATATTTCAGCGAGCATTGGCTTGAGGCGTTGCTTGGCTTAGCTGCGTCAATTTACTCGACTATTATAGTGCGAAGTGGTTGCTCGGCTAAGCATCGTTTGAGTATTACTTTCGTGAGCACGACTTGAGCCAGTGCTTAGCCATGACTATTAATCCGAACATAAGACTTCTAACTTCACTCGTATAGAGTTAATAGATGAAAGCTAATAGAGGGCGTGTCTGTGTATAAGTAGATAACAAGCAATGACAAAATTCGTGAGGGGTGACTGGAACCTGGTTGGCTCAGCGGTTGAGCGCCTTGCCGTGACAGCGAGGTTCGTGGGTTCGAGCTCCACCCACCAGGATTTTTTTCATTGCATTTTTATCTTTAAAAAATTAATATAAAAAAAAAGTAAATTAAAATTGTTTTATTGAAATTTCAATGCTTACTATTTTTTTTTATTAATTTATATCCAAAATACCACGTTTTATAGTGTATGGTACGAAAAAATTATGTTGGCAACACTGGTTCACTCCGCCCGAACGCGTAGATCGCGTGTATGGTGTGAACGGCTGAGATCGCCACCACGGCCGCCACCGCGCCCGCCACCGCGCCCGCCACCGAGGCCTCAGATTGATCGCGTTGATCTGTGCGTACCTTAAGAAGCCAGTAAAAGGTTTCGCAATCTCGAACGTCTAAAAACGTGTAAATGTTGTTTTCAGTGATATCAAAGTTTATTACTACAGAAAAAGAACGTAGAGGTGTAAATATTACTTACTCGATCCTAATTAGATAGTATTTTTATAAAAAATATATTAACTTTTGAAAAGACACCCAAAGTTTGATTTATGATTCTAAAAATATTACTTTAGTTCTCATTTTAAAACTAAACAGATTTTTTATAAAGAAATTATGTAATTAGGATCGAGTAAATAAAATCTACACCTCCATGTTCTTTTTTTCCAAAAAAAAAACTTTATTATAACTGAAAACAACATTTATGTCCGGATTAATAGTCGTTGCTAAGCAATTGTTAATGCTTAGCCAGTGCTTCGGACTGTCAAACTGCATATGAAAAAACTAAATTTTGACAGTTCCAAGCAATGGCTCAGGCTAAGCAACGACTATTAATCCGAACATTAGAGTTTTTTTCGACGCTCTAGTTCGCGAATCCTTTTCCTGCCCACTTAATAGCTCAGATTAATAATAATAATAATTAATAGCCACGCTTTATTTTAACATAGCACTGGGGCTCTAGAGAAAAATCAGGCGAGGCGAGGCGACGAGTCGTGTCGCCTGATTTTTCTCTAAGGCCCCTGGATACAAGTCCATCGGCCTCACAGAGTTCAATTCAATTTATTGTTTGTATGGCCTCTCGCTTTTCGCGAATTTTGCCAGTGTCTAGTTATGAAAAGGGCACAATTACTAAGGAGTTGAAATAGTTATTATGACAAGTTACATTAGATTAGTCTTCTATTTTAGAAAAACTGTGTTAGTATAAAACGAGACAATACATAACATTGGTAATATAGGGGTACAGCATAAATTATGATTGACGTCACAAGGGCCGTAACGAACACAGGACGACACAGCAATCTGAAAAAGAAACATTTAGGAATTTAGTACAAAAATATATACGGAGTTTAAGATACTACTTTATACCCTGTTATATAGTTATATAAAAAACATAAAGATGTAAAGTCAGAGATATCACCCAAATTTTGAGAAACAATGAATCTATTATACCTCACTCTTTCCAAAGAAATGGTGGGGTAAACATCAGTATTTTTTTATATTATTATTATTATTATAATACTAATAAAACCTTACCCAAATATAGACTAATGAAAAAAATAAACCTACAAAGAAACATAATAAAAAAAAAGGTCTAATATAAATATATAAACCTACATGTCCACTAAGTCCAGACCCTTTCCCGCTCCGAATGTTCCCATAACACTGACTGCATTCCCCCTTTGCACTGCCAGTGATACGCGTTGTTTGAAGAAGTATCCGGAACGGGGATCACCAGTAGCCTCATTTAAAAGAGCACATAATTTCTTTCCAAAGTTCTTGGCTTCGGAGCCCCATACCCCAGTCGTTTCCACAGCGAATGGTATAAATAAAAATTCATTTTAAAAATTTTGATATTTTTGATGTTTAATTTTGGCTGCTGCTTCGGCAGCCGCTCCCGTTGAGCTTACACAGGCCTATAGGTGGGAAGCCGCAATAGTGTCGACACAAGTAGCATCCCAAATAAGGCAACGGCCTTTTTGCCACGGGATTAGTGTCAACCCATCTGGGCGTTTCCCATCCACTCAACACAAAACGACCATATAGAACCAAAGGATAATATTAATTAAATTCAAATTATTAACAAGGTTTTAAATACCCCTACTGACATAGCAAATTAATTAAATAATTATTATATAAATATTGCACAACAAATTAATAATAATATTTCTTGAATGACAATTATAATTCTGATGGAAATACTTTTGATAATAATAATTTTAATGACAATAACGATTAGAATTTTTGTATTAATAATGATAAGTATATACAATGATAATGAATTCTATAACAATAATAATCACAATTCTAGTATTATTAATGATGTAATAACAAAAAAGGACATTTACATTAGCCCAACTATTTATATTGAACCGTATGACGAAAAAGAAGTTTCCAAAATAATTCGCTCCCTAAAAAATACTAAATCTGTAGGATAACACGAATTACCAACAAACATTATAAAATTAATAGCTCCAATTATCACACCAATTAATTACACACACATTATTAATTTATCTTTGTAAAGTGGTACTTTTCCAACCTCACTTAAAAAATCTATCGTAATACCACTTTACAAAAAGGAAATAAAAAACTATTAATTTAATCCCGATTTTATCTAAGATTTTTGAAAAAGCAATGCAAGCTAGACTGACTAAATTTATTCTAAAACATAACATCATAAAAACAGAGAAAAACGGGTTCCAAAAGGGTAAGTCTACAGCCTTAGCAGGATTTAATCTAATAAAAAGTCACTGAGGTCATGAACTTCTGGATATCAGTCACCGTCCTACTATTTGATATGTCAAAAGCATTTGACTGTATAGACCATATAAAATTACTTAATAAACTCGACGCTTATGGTATAAGCGGGATAGCACTAAAGTTGGTTAAAACCTATTTGTGTGGAAGGAAGCAGAGTGTGGAAATTATGAGACTGAATAACTGCTCTAAAATATGTAATTACAGGTCAGATTTCAAAGTAGTAAAATTCGGAATACCACAAGGAACTATTTTAGGGCCCCTACTTTTTATACTATATATAAATTATCTTGCGAACGTAACTCCACACTCATCAGTTCTATTTGCAGATGCTTCTCTATTATAATTCCAAATAAAGGCATTCGTAATAATGACTATGAACATAATATAAATAAAACAATTGAAAATGTAGTGACATGGTTAAAATATATAATTAATATCAATAAAACTAAATATATACAATTTCATAATAAGGGCGCAGTAACCAATAATCTTGACATTAAACATAATAATGGAACACTAGAAAAAGTTAACACATCAAAATTTTTAGGTGTAACAATTGACGAACACTGTAATTGGCACGAACATGTGAAGGGTGTATGCACAAAAATTAGGTTTATTCATGCACTTCGTAGATTAAGTCACACAGTATCAAAGAACACTGCTATTATGACTTATCATAGATATATAGCATCAAACTTACGTTATGGCATAATTCTGTGGGGAAATTCTTCCGAAATACAAAAAAAATGCATAAGGGCAATTGGGCAAATAGCGCCATACGAGTTTTGTCGGCCACTGTTTAAAAAGTTCAAAATATTAACATAGACGAGTATATATATTTACGAGATTATTATATTTGTAAAACAGAATATGCATATATTTACAGTAAGAAAAGATATAGGCTGCCGTATATCTAGGTACCCTAATAAATTAAAGATCTTTTTGCGAAAGGTTAGCCCTTTCGGCAAATTGTTTTTATAGCTTGAAGGTTTATTTTAAATATAAATGGAATTGATTACATACCTGGTGATTTGATGTATATATATGCATCTGTCTTGTATATCTACTATAATTGTATATTTGTATGCCGAAAGGCGGAACATAGCGAACTGTAATTTACGATAACAACTACTTTATGTACCTTTTTGTTCAGAAATAAAGATCATTTCATTTCACCTCCCATTTTAATATTAGGAATGTTGTTTTGCACCAAAAACTGATCAAATCTAATTCTATTTATAGAAATTCCTAAGTCTGGAGAGGTTTCATTACGTACTACGTGAACAAAGAATGGTCCTTTGTCATTGTCTAAGTATTTGAGTTGTCCCATTTCCAAACTAGGATGCGAGTAGATCAATTGAATAGACGGGCTAGATTCTTGTGACTCTTTTAAGAGTAACAAGAATCTAGGCATCAAGTCGTCCCTCAAATGGTGGGAGGTCAAGGGTAGGCAACCTGCTCAAAAGCCCGGGAGAAGAACCAACTGGCGAAGGCTCGGGGTCCATCTCAAGCGACCTATCAATATCAATTTATACGTGTGGTTAGACCTTGGACTTAAAAACACTTAGGTCCCTGGTTCGAAGCCCGGTGTGTACCAATGAGTTTTAATTAAAAAATGTATGTACATTTGTTTGACAACACGACAATAGTGCCTCGGAGAGCACGTTAAGCTGTCGGTCCTGTTTATAGATGGGTTATTGAGTCTATTTAAAACATCGCGACGAGCTAGCCACTTGTTCGGTGTAGACTCATACCATCGGCCAAGACGAGGTGAGATTAAAAACCCCTCCGCTGGGTACCCTGGGGATGTCTAGGCGGTCTCGGGCGCCATAAGGCACCCGTGATGATATGTAATTACAATAAGTAGGTGAACACAATATTTATTTAAAAATAAAAAACAAACTTACAAATAAACACAAAATAAAGTTTAAGTTTGCAACAAATCAAAATAAGTTTTGTTATTAAAACAAGTTTTAAGTTCCCTCACTAAGGGAAAACAAACATAAAACAATTTACAAAACCTAACTACCTAACCCTAATAATAAGTCAAGTCAAGTCAAAATTGAGATGACTACAGTCTGTGTAGTACTACTCGCAGAAACGGGCACATCCCAATTGATATACTAAACCCTAATAATAAGAAAATAAACTTAATTTTAATTTAAAAAAACCTACTTAATTATATTGGAACTGCACTAGGAATATTATAACTAACGACCTGCCTGACCCTAAAACAGTAGCAAAGCAGGCAAGCAACATAAGGTCAAAATTATAATAACTAATAATAAAAAATAAATGTTTATTCATCAATAATAAATGAACCTTTGGAAGAATTTATGATTTATCCAAATCAAATGGTACAACAAAACCAACAATTAACAAAATAAACTAAATCTAGCCAACAAACCAGTTTCTAAACTGGGCTAGGAACAAATATTTTGAGGTTATACACACTATAATAATAGTTTTTTTAGGTTCGTTAGGTATTGATTCCATTGTTGAGTCTGATTATCTTTTCTGACTATTTATACATATAGGTTCCAGCGAAAACATTGACGGTGGGCCCTACCGGGAAGCCACATGAAATACCGATCCACACGTCGATCTATCGAAGGTGAAAATAAAATGTATGTGATTTGACGTTTCTCGACGATCAATTTCTACCCATAGACAATATTTCCTATACATTTTTATCCATCGACGCGTCGATCGGTTTGTCGATGTGGCTTCCCGGTAAGGCTAGTATAGTATAGACCAGCGGTCGTCACACTTTTCCGGCCAAGGGCCACATGTGACAACGTGGGTATCACTGTCGGGCCGCACACCTGTTCGTTTTTTTTCGGCAATACTTTGTATACATGGTAAGCAGATTTACAAAATCCATGAATGGGGTCGACCAATACATTGTTGTTTAACAGCATTGATCGCTCCCACTATTTTTAAGATCGGAGTCTGATCAAACATTCCCCATACATTCACGACCTTTTGGTCCTAACTGTTACCCCCCACTAAACATTCATAGATTTTTATAAGTTTTGGAGGTGTTATAAACAAGACCTATATCTAGGCTCGTACGTTTTCCTTTTATTAAAGTTTGGTGTAGGAAAAATAATATTATCCCCTGAAATTCAAAAAAAATCGCAAAAAATCCCTCACATTAAAATAATTCATATAAAATATCAAGGCAGAAAATTAAAAAAAAGAAAACGGACATCGGTTATTTTTTCTCTAAAAAATGAGACCAATTTTTTTTTTCAAATCTATTAAAGTTTAGGGGTAGAAACAGTTTTTGCCCGAAAGTCGTTTTGCTGCCTAAATTTTAGGTATAATCTCAATATCTTATTGGGGGTCGGGGGGAAGGTTTACATAAATGTATGTATGGTAGCGTTACCGACTCACCGTCATGCGGGGGGAGAGGTAATACTTTGCAGTTGAATCAGCATGAGCATCGAAGAGCCTCATCAGACACTCCTCTTAATATATATTTTCAGTTACGAAAAAAGCATCGACAGACAAATTTGCATTATGAGTCTATTTAATAGCGTCCCTGCTTTATCGTCGAATTAACTGCCCGCTACGTAACCGCAACGAAGTCATAAAGATCTTCCTCCCACCTATGGTGGCTGTTCGTTAAGTTTTCTTGAGTTTTGTCCAGAAATTCGTTTACAACGATAGCCTTATGAGATGGCACGTTATCGTGGTGGAAAATCCATGACTTTTCTTTCTACAAATCGGTCTTTTTCGACAAATTTTGTCTCCCAAATCGACTTTGACAATGCATTTTTCAATTTCGGCACATTCGGACGTCCTTGTTCCGAGTTGACTGGTTTACATGTAACACTCGTAAACTCATGTATTTTCACCAGTTACAATTTGTTTTATACATGTGGACTTGGAATTAATTTCTTTTATCAAATCTTTATAGCCTTTTCGCGATTTCTTTTTTGCAGAAAATTCAGGTATTTTGAAACTCGTTTTATGCCCAAAATTGTTTAAAAAGGGGTAAATTGGTTCGTGAGACACAGACATTTTAAATCTCTTTCAGACTTATACGACCATTTTCAGTCACCATTTCTTTTACTTTAACGATGTAGTGGAAGGTTTGCTTCAATATTGAAGCAAACCTTCCACTACATCGCGACCGGTTTTCAATAAATTCGATTGACTATAAGACTTGTGTAACAATTTCAGCGCTTCAGCAAAAGAAATTCTATTTGTAATGCACATGGCAATTTAAACAGATTAATCCAAATTTTTCATCCATTGTAAAAATCGCAATGTGCCAACCTAGCAACAAAATAATTTCGACATGAAAGCTTTTTAATTTATAGAATTTCAGTACTTTCTTGGCAGAATGTATACCTATACAAGTTTCTATTGCACGTTTTTCAAAATAAATTATGTAAGTAATGAAAAACCATCAATGTTTAATGGCAATTGTAACAAAAATATTAGGTATGCAAAATTTGCTTTAGTAGGTGGTTGACTATTGAAATTATTTGCTTTGTCGCTGCCATCACAAATATCGACCACGGGCCGCATGCGGCCCGCGGGTCGCAGTTTGACGACCACGGGTATAGACGGTAGGATAGGTCTGGGCGCATTAGATTAAGGTAAAAAAAAAATCCATAATATGGAGTTTTTTGGAAAACCAATTAATATCATTTTAATTTAAAATTCCATCGGCTAAATGAGGACGGGTTAATCCCACCGCTGCGCTGGGTACCCCGAGGCTGTTTAAAAACGGTTCATGATTCAAATAGTAAAGTTTCAAAATGTTAACAAAATTGACATGCAATCATTTTTACAGCATATGCTATTTTTAAAGCCTTGATGAACATATATAGTTAAATAGTTTAAATGTAAATATAAATTATATTATTTTTAGTGACTCCAAAAGTGTATTAGAAGCAGTTAGAAATAAGAGTCTGAGTTATGGAATTAATTATGTAATTTATAATATTAGGAACATTGTATATAAATTAATAGAAAGTGGTAAAGTAGCAACTATTGTATTTGTATGGTTGAAGTCACAAAGTTACATAGTAGGTAACAATATAGCAGACGACTTAGTAAATAATACATATGATGAAGATGATATTTTGATTGAGATTTGGCCATCTACATAGATTTTTTAAAATTTTACTTTTAATAAACAAAAACAGAAAATATCTTTAAAAGTGTACACCGTCATATACAAGAGATCCTACAATATTCAGAAATGTATGGGGCTTTGAATAAAATTGTAACCAAATCAGTTGGCTGCATTCGGCTGACGGACTTGTATCCAGGCAAAAAGGCACTGTTATGGTAAAATAAATATCATCACGGGTGCCTTACGGGCGCCCGAGACCGTCTAGACCGGCGGCGTCAGGGTACCCAGCGGAGGGGTTTTTAATCCCACCTCGTCTTATTTATCGGCTATGTGTATAAGTCTACACCGAACAAGTGGCTAGCCCATCGCAATGTTTGGATAGACTCAATAACCCATCTATATACAGTTTCACAAGTTGGTATAGTGAAACTGGGACCGACAGCTTAACGTGCTCTCCGAGGCACTGGGTGTTGTTAAGCAGATGTACATAAATATATATGTAGGGGGCTTAAACTGAGAAACCTAATAACTATAGTGATTTTAAGTCCTGAGATCTAACCAAGTCGGCCACTACATTTAATTAAACTATATAACTTTTTATTTATTTCCAGCCGAAAGCTGTATTTTACACATGTATGGACAGTCGAATGATCCCTACAAGATTTACCGAAACAAGCGTTGGTGATATGTTCGTAGGTATGTATGTTCGTGGGTTTTTTATGGTAAACACATTTGTTTTGTAATAATTATTACAAAATAGTAGGTCTGGGGGCTCTAGAGAAAAAGCAGGCGAGGCGACATGTCGCGCGGCGTGAGGTACGCTGTCACCTGCCAAAGTCTATACAGTTTTGATTGAAGGCGACACGACACGTCGCTTCGCCTGATTTTTCTATAGAGCCCCTGACCTCAGTCAAGTTGACATCAACCGTAAATCTGTAACATGAACGTGAACGTATTGCAAAGTCACGGTTTTCACCTTCATGCATTTTATATATTTTGTTGGTATTACTTTTGTTTAGGGTTTACATGGCGGGCAGGCTGGTAATAATAATTGCCAGAATATTTTACACGTGTTGTAAGTTGTTTGGCTAATCATATATATTCCACTACAAGATATTTTTCGTAGAAAACTTAAATTTGTATAATATAAAACTTACACTCTAAGGACATCTGTCACAAATGCAGCAACCTCCATATTACAAATAGTAGGTATTTCTAAAAAATAATTTACTCCATAGTATAATTTATAAAGCATTTTGGGTATATGATCGATCATATACCCGAACAATTTATTTTTTAGGCGAATTTAGTCCTCAGGGCATATATTTCTTAATTTTTTATTTGACAAATTACACGTATTGCGCTCTGGTCACAAACTAGGCTTGTACTATGTGTACCAATAAATGTAGTAGGTATATCTATATTATTATATTTTGATTAATGGCGTCTACGCGTTTAAGACGTTTTTAATTATTTATATTATTTGTGATAGAGGGATAATAGGATGGAAAGAATTGGGAAAGGACTAGGGTAGAAAAAGGAATGGCGACATGACCGTATATACATACGCAGACATACGGTATACTCCTGCCAATGTCAAGTGATGAAGAGGAAGAAAACCAACGATAAAATGGGTACCGCCATTCTATCGAAGGTTAATGGATTCATTGAGAGAACACAAACACTTTTTTTCTCACACTTAAGATCACTACGGAATGCTTTATCTACAAAATTGGTACATTTTTGCACAATAATATCCTATAAACTTAACTATGAAAATATATCAGAAACACACGACTACAGTCTTCAGGCTACCCTCAAGGAATCGACCTATCGACCATATTATTCATACCGATTTATACTTTTAATCTGTGACAGTTTTTTTAATCCGATGATGATGATGTTTTATTTATCCAATGAAAAAAAAAATCGCCTTCTCCATACAAACTAGTAATGCTAAAATGACCAATTTGTATGGGGAAACCAAAATTTTTTTTTCATATGCGACACATGGTTCCATGGGAAAAGTTGTTCGATTTGATCAGCAGAACCTCATATTAGCCCAAAGTGCATCCTTTCAAATTCACCCTGTATATTTAGGCAGCGAGAACATAGACATTCTGCCTCGAAATCTTAAAATGACATTTCTTAAAGTATTTTCAAATATTTAAAAAATAGATTGTTAATAAATTCTGAAAAAAAAGTATAAGACAATAATACAGAAACGGTTTATTTATTTCAGCACAATTTTAAACTTAAAATGTGAATTGTAATTGTACTTAAAACAAATGAAACCAAGCAATGTATTATAAATTGTCATGTTTATGTAATATGCCCCAAGAGACTCCTGAAACAATTACTGTTTACAAGATATAAAGTCGTACGCCGTTTAGTTCAATCATAACACTGGCATTATTTCAGTGAGGAATGCCGGTAATGTGATTCCTCACTCCCAGTTCTTCGTGGACGAGATGACCAGCTGCGAACCGGCGGCCCTGGAGCTGGGCTGCATCATCAACGACATCCGCCACATCATCGTCTGCGGCCACAGCGACTGCAAAGCTATGAACTTGCTCTATAAGCTAAGAGATAAAGAAGAATCCAGCCTGGTTGGTCAAACATATGTACCTATGTTATTAGTTATGCTCTTACCTATAAAACCATATTTAACAAATTATTACCTATAAATAAATATGCTTGTCCTGACTGATTGACTTATACTCAATATCACCAAAGCTAATGCTGATGCTAATGCTGACAAATATTATTTACTTACTTTACTTTATAAAATATTAACTTTTATTAAAATTCAGAGATTGTATCCTTCGATAAAGAATTTCTTTTGTTCGTGTAGATACTTATGTAATAACGTGGCCGACATAGTAGCTCTGGTAATATTCAATTCTACTTGTTACACGCGTACTATATATACCCTTTAAAACAATAGTTTTGTGTGTTACAGGCGAACAGAAGAATATCGCCTCTGAAATCCTGGTTATGTAACCACGCTGAGTCTAGCCTCGAAAAGTTTTTAGCAATGAATGGAGATTTTACCAAGCCTGTATTATTCAGCGCTGAAACACCACAGAGAAAGTTTGTAGCTTACATAGATCCCGAAAATATATTTTGTATTGAAGATAAATTATCACAAGTAAGATTATATATTATTATTATTTCTTCTGAAATCAACTGATATTCTACCTAGAGGGGCAGGGACTTTCTAATATCTAATGGTCTTATGCCCGATTTCACCAACTCTTAGGGAGCCCCTAACTAAGTTAAGGGACAGTTAATGACAGTTGTTTCATAGCAAATATGTCAAAATTCTAATTTAGGCGCTCCTTTAGAGTTAGGGATGGTCGGTGAAACCCGGCATTAGTCCGTTTCATGAAAGGATTCTCGCGCCAAAAATGTAACCAATAATTTGGAGAGCAAACAAAATGTGCTAAATATTAGTACCTACGATGTCCACATCTTAGTTATATAAATTTTATTTACTAAAATAAGTCAAATTCACCCTAAAATTATGCGGGGATAAAACTAAGATTACCGACATTACTCAGCGCGACTGCAGCGCGAAGGAATTCTTGCGTGAAACGGACTTTACTGGATGAAAGGTGTTTATACCTAGTCTTGCCATAAATACTGTTACAATTAGAAATATAAAAAAAAAAACATTTGAATTTGGAATCTGTCATTTTAATACGATTGTTCATTGTGATTTCTCATTTTGGCGCCAATACATTGTACAATATATAATATATTTTACGATATTAAAATGGAGTGACTTACAAAAGATTTTATCTCGGGAGATGAAGATAGCACCTAGAACCATGTCGCGTATTTTAAATAGATGACTTAGGATTTGCAGCCTATAAGAGACGCACTGGTCATTTCTTAACTGATAATTAAAAAAAGAATAGGGTGGTAAAATCGAAAGAAATACTGAAGCGGTACGCAAAGGGAGGTCACAGAAAAATTTTGTTTACGGATGAGATTTTTTTTACAATTAAGCAAAGTTTTAACAAACAAAATGACCGTATTTATGTTCAAAGCTCTAAGGAAGCTTCCTAATTAGTCGACAGAATGCACCGTGGGCATTATATGACTTCAGAGATGGTTTGGTGGTGTGTTAGCTATGAAGGAGTGGCTGAGCCATATTTTTGTGAAAAATCTAAACATCGTCACAAGTGTATCAAGATACCATTCTTGAGAAGGTAGTTAAGCCCCTTACCAAACACCATGTTCAATAACCAAGTATGGTCCTTCCAGCAAGACTCGGCGCCGGGTCATAAAGCTCGGTCCACGCAGTCTTGGTTGGAAGCGAACGTTTCGGACTTCATCAGAGTGAAGACTGGCCGTCGTCTAGTCCCGATCTTTTTTCTATTAAGGTATTACTACCTATAACTATACCCAAAATTGTGGCTATTTTGATTGACAAACTATTGTAGGATCATCTGGTACACATTCCGATAGATTTTAATCTAGAATTGAGTATGGATATGCCTCGATATATAAAGTTTATAATTGATTTATTTTAGGTAAACACATTACAACAGCTGCAAAATGTTGCTTCGTATGGCATGCTGAAGAGACGTCTGGAGCGCCACGACCTCCACATACATGCGCTCTGGTTCGACATCTACACGGGGGACATTTACTACTTCAGTCGGCGAGCGAAACGCTTCGTCATTATAGACGAGGCCAGCTACGAAGCTATACTGGCAGAGGTTCGGCGCTACTACTCGTGATTATGGAGCTCAGAATATCTTCGCTGTCGGCTTATTTGCAATTTAAACCTAAATTAATACAAAATATAGCCCCATAATAAGTTCATTAAGTAGTCTTACATGCTTATGATGACCTTTTTGCTGTGAGATCCTATCCGCCTATCGTTAAATATCGGCGGAATATTCAGTATAGTGTGAAGTATTTCTATTACGTTCGCTGATATACTTACGTGGCGACTCTCTTGTGCCTATGGTTATGTCTGAATGGGTCATAGGTGTATTACCATTGCCCAAAGACATTTGCTCCAGAACTCTTTTTCTTTCTGAACCGTAGACTACGATATCGGGAAACCTCGTTCGAGTTCAAAACAAATATGACGCGTTTCATACATATGACATTTTTAAAGTGCATAATATTGTATAATATTTTTGTTAATTATCAGATACCTACTCGAACTTACTATGCAATGGTCCACTGAAACAACACGAACGAAATCTCACGGTGTCAAGTTCGGTGGTTACCCAGTTGTTCCTCGTTATTTTTGTAAATAATTTTGTTTATTACAATTAAATATATTTAAGTAGATTGTTACATTAGTTGAGTGCTTAGGGGCATAATACTATACAAACCCGTTAAGTATGTTATATTAGTAAATATAATGGAGGTAGGGCTATTACGTAAGGTATCTACTGTCGTATTACGATGGAAGTAAACCTGAACCAATAACACTATTGCCAGCTGAGCGATTTATAACATAAGAATTATTATTAATATTTCTGTCATAACGCCTAAATATAGATTTTATACGATGACCGTACTGGATTAAGTGTACCCAGCTTGTGGGTTCCAATATACTTTACTGTGATGATAATTTTAAGTGATTGATGCCTGTTATTTTGACCCCAGGACCACAGCCTGCGGGGAAGGGGGCTACTTATAATGACATTAGGACCACAGCCTGCGGGGAAGGGGGCTTACTTATAATGATCCCAGGACCACACCCTGTTTCCTCAGCAGAAGTCGTCTACCACAAGCTTCTGGAAACAAATTTTACTATAGTCGCAAGTAACTATAGAAAATAATCAACCAATAAGAGGTTTCATTGAAAAATAAAGCCGCATCTTTAGTTACTAGCGACTGTAGTATAAACTGTTTGCAAAAACTTATAAATCTACCGATGTCCAAGGACGCACGCACCGGGAGTAATAGTACTTGTAGTATTGTGTTCTGTGGTAACACTCACAGACGGGGTCTGAGAGAAAATATAGACGTGACTACATGTCGCCTCAGTCAAAAGCGTATCTTCGATCATATAACCAAAAGCGTAAATATATACATTTCGACAGTGACAGTAGGCATGAGGTACGCTGTCACCTGTCGCCTCGCCTGGATTTTCTCTAAGGCCCCGGGATCTTGTCGCCTTCTACGTCCATGGTAGTATTAGTTACATTATTATTAAACTATTGTTTATGGGCACACCACGTTTCTCTGTAGGTAACTACCTGCTGGCAAGGGTATTAGGCCCAAACCATGCGGCCGTACCGCATGGTTTGGGCATGTTAAATAATTATTTTCGATTTCATTATTATATTTTCATATTAAATTAAGTAGGTATCTAGTACATCTTTTTATACTTTAATATATATTTTTGGAATATATTTGCAGTTTTATTTATATTAATTTTGTAAGATAAAAATGCAATGAAAAAAATCCTGGTGGCGGGACTCGAACCCACGAACCTCGCTATCGCGGCAAGGCGCTCAACCGCTGAGTCGACCAGGTTCCAGTCAGCCCTCACGAATTTTGTCATTGCTTGTTATCTACTTATACACAGACGCCCTCTATTAGCTTTCTTCTAATAACTCTTATACGAGTGAAGTTAGAAGTCCTAGTTTTTAATACTAGATGGCAGAGGAGTCTGTTTTTTGTTTTTACTTTTTTCAGTATTTTCTATTTATGCATTTTTATAAATTCCTTTATAGGATAATCTTATATTAATTTTGTAAGATAAAATATGCTGTGTGATAGCTTCTATACTAGACATAATATTCTGATCAAACTCTCTGAGCACATAGGCCTAGATACATATTATATGATGTATATACTCAGCTCTACTATAAAAGCTTAGGAACTTCTGAAAAAATATTTTAAAACTATACTTTTTATGAGAATTTCTAGTAAAGAGAGCCCATTGTTACGGCTTGCAGCTACTAAACCAGACATAATATTCTGATGATTATTTTTATATATAAAGGGAATAAGAGTAGGCATCGAACAGTTATAGTCTCCATTACTATAAATGTTTATGTAGCTATCAGGATTTTTTTGAAAAATCAGTATCCACAAACTGAAATGCGATTAAAAGGGGACGCTGTGTGATAGCTTCTATACTAGAGATAATATTCTGATCAAACTCTCTGAGCACATAGGCCTAGATACATATTATATGATGTATATACTCAGCTCTACTATAAAAGCTTAGGAACTTCTGAAAAAATATTTTAAAACTATACTTTTTATGAGAATTTCTAGTAAAGAGAGCACATTGTTACGGCTTGCAGCTACTAAACCAGACATAATATTCTGATGATTATTTGTATATATAAAGGGAATAAGAGTAGGCATCGAGCAGTTATAGTCTCCATTACTATAAATGTTTATGTAGTCCTCAGGATTTTTTTGAAAAATCAGTATCCACAAACTGAAATGCGATTAAAAGGGGACGCTGTGTGATAGCTTCTATACTAGACATAATATTCTGATCAAACTCTCTGAGCACATAGGCCTAGATACATATTATATAATGTATATACTCAGCTCTACTATAAAAGCTTAGGAACTTCTGAAAAAATATTTTAAAACTATACTTTTTATGAGAATTTCTAGTAAAGAGAGCACATTGTTACGGCTTGCAGCTACTAAACCAGACATAATATTCTGATGATTATCTTTATATATAAAGGGAATAAGGGTAGACATCGAACAGTTATAGTCTCCATTACTATAAATGTTTATGTAGTCCTCAGGATTTTTTTGAAAAATCAGTATCCACAAACTGAAATGCGATTAAAAGGGGACGCTGTGTGATAGCTTCTATACTAGAGATAATATTCTGATCAAACTCTCTGAGCACATAGGCCTAGATACATATTATATAATGTATATACTCAGCTCTACTATAAAAGCTTAGGAACTTCTGAAAAAATATTTTAAAACTATACTTTTTATGAGAATTTCTAGTAAAGAGAGCACATTGTTACGGCTTGCAGCTACTAAACCAGACATAATATTCTGATGATTATTTTTATATATAAAGGGAATAAGAGTAGACATCGAACAGTTATAGTCTCCATTACTATAAATGTTTATGTAGTCCTCAGGATTTTTTGGAAAAATCAGTATCCACAAACTGAAATGCGATTAAAAGGGGACGCTGTGTGATAACTTCTATACTAGACATAATATTCTGATCAAACTCTTTGAGCACATAGGCTTTGATACATATTATATAATGTATATACTCAGCTCTACTATAAAAGCTTAGGAACTTCTGAAAAAATATTTTAAAACTATACTTTTTATGAGAAATTCTAGTAAAGAGAGCACATTGTTACGGCTTGCAGCTACTAAACCAGACATAATATTCTGATGATTATTTTTATATATAAAGGGAATAAGACATCGAACAGTTATAGTCACATTTATAGGACTACATAAACATTTATAGTAATGGAGACTATAACTGTTCGATGCCTACTCTTATTCCCTTTATATATAAAAATAATCATCAGAATATTATGCCTGGTTTAATAGCTGCAAGCCGTAACAATGTGCTCTCTTTACTATAAATTCTCATTATAAGTATAGTTTTAAAATATTTTTTCAGAAGTTCCTAAGCTTTTATAGTAGAGCTGAGTATATACATTATATAATATGTATCTAGGCCTATGTGCTCAGAGAGTTTGATCAGAGTATTATGTCTAGTATAGAAGCTATCACACAGCGTCCCCTTTTAATCGCATTTCAGTTTGTGGATACAGATTTTTCAAAAAAAATCCTGAAGAATTCATAAGAAATTGTAGAGTGGCTACGAGATGCTACGAGATTAAAGAAAATATGGGCCGCTAACTTTACATTTTCATACGACTTTTTAAATCGGTCGGGTTATGAGGGCCGCTATATTTGAGGCCGCTAACTTCACACAGGTTGCACCAAGTACCTACCTACTCGTACCTACACATCACCCCCACGTGTGCAAAGTCAATAATATCTGCTTCATGATGTATAAACGCAATAGTCACTATACAACGCCACAATATCACTTATATATTGGTGGGGCGAAAGCGAGCAGCTTCCACCCTTAGAGGACGGGGCTGGTTCTTAATTAAAGTAAATATACAGCGGGATATATTCTAAGTTTAGGTATTCTTTTATTACAGCATCGTACTGTAAGCGAAAATAAAAATAATTTTTAAATTTACGTTCTAAAGAATTAAAACGAATTAAAATCGTAGCGCGAGGACAATATTAAGTTAAACCCAGAACGGTTTGTGAGCTATTTCCACGGAATAAATAAAACAAGTGGAAGTGTGATGTGGGCGTGGCTCCTGTTCCAGCCGTTTGCGCTGATCCGCAAATACCATTTTTTTTGCGGTTAGTTGTGTCCTCTACGCCACACTGATGTTATCCATTTTCTGGATAATAAAATTGCATAAAACTTCGTAAATATGCCTTATTATGCTGTATTGCAGTGTAAAAACGATAGTCGATATAACAATGTTTGAAATGGTGGTGTATCTTATCATCGGTAAGTTCATTTACTAATTAATTTAATATAAATTAGATTTTATATTTCTATTTGAGAGTTATACATATTATAATGGACTTTATTTCATTGCTACTAAGGTCGAGTTTGTTTCTATAAATGCAAATAATGACACATTCATTCTTATACAATTACTCGCTACTAAATTAGAGCTGGGAAAAGTATATTTATTAAAAAAATCTATATTTTTCTTTATCATTATATTATTTTGTATTTGAGATTATTTTCTTGTTTCATCGCAATAATTAAGGTATTGCGATAATCATCTCAATTTAAAACAAAAATGTCGTATATAATATAAATGAGGAAATCAACTTTTTATTTAATCAATTATTTTTTTCAGCGTAATTTTTTTTAAAGATTTCCTATTGATCCTATCATTAAAGAAAAGTGGAGCGGGAAAAAATAATTGAAACGTGAAAAATATTTAACATAATGTTATGACAACTTTACTTTCATTTTTTCTTTTTTAAATACCTACTTTTTTATTGTAAGTAATACAATTTAAATGCCTAAAAATATTATTAACATTGGTAAAAATATCACCCAGTATAATTTAATCTTATATCTAATGAACAATAAACGGTAATTAAAAATAACGTCTATTCGTTTTATTTTTCAATATTTCCGAAGAGAATAAAAAAAATGTCACATAATATGAAATATAATTGTGCATTTTCACAGTTTTATTTAAATAGTAATTGTAAATTTATTTGTTTTGTAACCGCATCAATTAGCCGGCATAATGGGAGCAATTAATGTTATAAAACAACAATGTATTGATCCACCTATTCATGGACTTTGTAGGTCTGCTTACCAGACGCAGAGTCCATAATCTGCTCTCATAATATCAGTCGTCTCCATTCATGGACTCAGTTGACCTGCTTACCAACAAGTAGGCACAGAGTCACATGACCTGCTCTTATAATATCAATCGTGGCCATTTATGGAACCTGTTCACCTGCTTACGAACAGGTGGGTAGCGTGTCTTGTGACTCTACCTACCATTTATTAAGCAGGTCTACAGACTCCATGAATGAGGACGACTAAGTAATAGATTATAAGACGTCAGGTGACTGCATCTACCTGGTGGTAAGCATACCTCCATAGTCCATGAATGGGCTTCCACTATGCCGGCTAAATGATGCGGTTACGAAATAAGCGACGACGAAAACGAATTTTCTTTACGAGTATTTTCAATCAGCCGCCCGTTTCTTAACCACACTCTGCGTAAGGAAACTACTACCTCGGCAATAACCGGTTTTTGAGATTACTACAACGATTAGTAATCTCAAAAACCGGTAAACCCACAGACTAAAATCGAATCATGACTAGTCCCTTGACAGTTTTTGCATCATACAGATGCAAAATTTGTCAAGGGACTAGTCATGATTTTGGATTTGGGCGGTGGAAACGAGACCGATCCGACCGATCCGACCTAATATATTTTTTACTAACATTTAAAAAATATAATTTACTACACACATTAAATTTAAAAAAAACATCGATATCAATACTTTCAATATTTTATTATGTCCCGCCCTTGAATTATTATATTTTGTGCATAGAAAGTTCTAGAATAGTCAAACAGACTTTGGCCTTATAAACTATATTACGCCTTATGCCGACTGCATAAAACAATTAATCGGATATTGATTAAATCACGCCACCTGTGTTCTAATAGCAGAACCTTTTTAGCAGAGTTTTTAGACAGTTTATTTCTACTAGAAACTAGATGTCATGATTTTTTGATATATTAATTTAAATCTTATTTCATAGTATATAGTGTTTAAAATTACTGTGTATTTTTGTAACCAATCAGGACGATACAGTTATAGATTCAACACTTATAGATATATGATTTTGGCGACATCGGTTCTGATACATTTGGTGTTGTATACCATTTCCACTTGTATTATTTATTCCGTGGCTATTTCCTATACCTTTTACTAAAATATGATTGCTACTTTGATCTATATTTAACCCCAGTTTTTTGCAACTTTGTTTTGATATAAAGTTGTTTTGTGAACCCATATCAATTAGCGCGCGAATATTTCTAAGAAAACCATTCTTATCTTTGATATGGATAATAGCGGAACAACACTGTCTTTCTTAGTTGTTTACTCGATGCTAAGCTACTACATAATGAGACAACATGATCCTGCGTCTCAGCGACACCTTCGAGATCCGAGTTATCTGCAGTAGTTTGGTGGCGCTCGCGTCGCGGCGGCGAAGGCACGGTGTGGGGCGAAGGCTGCGGCGCCTGCGCGGGAGTCTCGGAGGGGTGCGCGGTGTTAGGTATTACGGAGCACATTAAGTTCGGCGTATGCTACAAAGTATGATGTCCTTTGTTACTATGTCTACACAATATTATTGATTTACACTTATTAGATGGATGTTTAATGTATGCAGTTTAGGCAATGATTATTAGTGACAATAAAGTTATAGCGTTCTTGCGGTGTTAAAGTTTTAAAAGCGTTGCAAAAATATAGTTTCTGTGATGGTGATTTGCAAAATACACAAATAACCTCACTGTTGTTATTGTTGTTCACAACAAAAGTGTGTGTGAACTGTTGCGGTGTAGCGGACTTGTTTTGGCGTTGGGGGTAGCTAGCGGGTGCGGGTTCGGAGTGCGACCTCCTAATTACTTTCACTTGCTCACGTATGAAAGAAATAACTCATCGTAATTAGGCATCGACTGTTTGCGTATGTTCATCTCGAACAACTTAGCGGTTTCTGTGTCTAGTTTTGTTAAACCTAAGTGAACGATAATAAAATCTAAAATCATAATATAGATTATCAATATTTAGTTGCTTTAGGGCGGCGATAGATGTAGAAAATAAATCAATAAAATTTTGTAGATCTTGAGAAGCGTTTAGTAATTGGTTTTATATTTAAAATTTTATTAAAATATGACACAGCGATAGATCTCTTATCCTGGTATTTATCTATAAAAGTTTCATAGATAAGTTTATAGTTTTCAGCGGTGGGGTTTATACCTAACCAGATATTTTCAGACCTACCCTTCAATTTAGAAACTAAATATCTAACCCTAAGAGTGTCGTCTAGGTCAGCATTATTATGCACCATAGTGTTAAAAGAAACCAGAAACATGGGAAACTTTTCTATCTCCCCATGGAACTCTGGGGTCCATAATTTTTCTAACCTGATGTGGTCTAACATACTAGCGGTTTTCTGGCTAGAATGAGAAGGCGTCGCAGCGACAGTATTTCTTGCAAATAAACTTAATACTATTATTTAGGTCTTCAAAAGACCATAACCCCTCATAAGAAGGCATTAGGGTTTATCTGAAGGACAACGCCGTTTATTTTCTCGATATTCGTAAATTCAATAAAGAAAGGTATATTGACGCAGCGGGAAAAAACAATTGGAACGTGAAAAATATTTAATATAGTAATGTTATGACAACTTTACTTCATTCTCTCTTTTTTAAATACTTACTTTTTTAATGGTAAGTTTTTTTATGAGAGCTCGGCATGTGACCTCACATCTACCTGATCGTAGATAGTAGTATGAGAGCTCGGCATGTGACCTCACATCTACCTGATCGTAGATAGTAGTATGAGAGCTCGGCATGTGACCTCACATCTACCTGATCGTAGATAGTAGTATGAGAGCTCGGCATGTGACCTCACATCTACCTAATCGTAGATAGTAGTATGAGAGCTCGGCATGTGACCTCACATCTATCTGATCGTAGATAGTAGTATGAGAGCTCGGCATGTGACCTCACATCTACCTGATCGTAGATAGTAGTATGAGAACAATATTACACACGTGGCCGTATCTGAGCTTAAAAAGAATGTTTGGAACTTGATGATATTATTAACTGGGTTACACGAATTAAGGCCATCGATGAAAGTTTATATGAAGTTTCAAGGCATACTGCACTTTTGCTTCTTCTGCACTCTGGTAGACGTCTACACGGCTTGACTTTATGAAAAATATTTAATATAGTAATGTTATGACAACTTTACTTCATTCTCTCTTTTTTAAATACTTACTTTTTTAATGGTAAGATTTTTTTTATGAGAGCTCGGCATGTGACCTCACATCTACCTGATCGTAGATAGTAGTATGAGAGCTCGGCATGTGACCTCACATCTACCTGATCGTAGATAGTAGTATGAGAGCTCGGCATGTGACCTCACATCTACCTGATCGTAGATAGTAGTATGAGAGCTCGGCATGTGACCTCACATCTACCTAATCGTAGATAGTAGTATGAGAGCTCGGCATGTGACCTCACATCTATCTGATCGTAGATAGTAGTATGAGAGCTCGGCATGTGACCTCACATCTACCTGATCGTAGATAGTAGTATGAGAGCTCGGCATGTGACCTCACATCTACCTGATCGTAGATAGTAGTATGAGAACAATATTACACACGTGGCCGTATCTGAGCTTAAAAAGAATGTTTGGAACTTAGATGATATTATTAACTGGGTTACACGAATTAAGGCCATCGATGAAAGTTTATATGAAGTTTCAAGGCATACTGCACTTTTGCTTCTTCTGCACTCTGGTAGACGTCTACACGGCTTGACTTTATGAAAAATATTTAATATAGTAATGTTATGACAACTTTACTTCATTCTCTCTTTTTTAAATACTTACTTTTTTAATGGTAAGTTTTTTTTTATGAGAGCTCGGCATGTGACCTCACATCTACCTGATCGTAGATAGTAGTATGAGAGCTCGGCATGTGACCTCACATCTACCTGATCGTAGATAGTAGTATGAGAGCTCGGCATGTGACCTCACATCTACCTGATCGTAGATAGTAGTATGAGAGCTCGGCATGTGACCTCACATCTACCTGATCGTAGATAGTAGTATGAGAGCTCGGCATGTGACCTCACATCTACCTGATCGTAGATAGTAGTATGAGAACAATATTACACACGTGGCCGTATCTGAGCTTAAAAAGAATGTTTGGAACTTAGATGATATTATTAACTGGGTTACACGAATTAAGGCCATCGATGAAAGTTTATATGAAGTTTCAAGGCATACTGCACTTTTGCTTCTTCTGCACTCTGGTAGACGTCTACACGGCTTGACTTTATGAAAAATATTTAATATAGTAATGTTATGACAACTTTACTTCATTCTCTCTTTTTTAAATACTTACTTTTTTAATGGTAAGTTTTTTTTTATGAGAGCTCGGCATGTGACCTCACATCTACCTGATCGTAGATAGTAGTATGAGAGCTCGGCATGTGACCTCACATCTACCTGATCGTAGATAGTAGTATGAGAGCTCGGCATGTGACCTCACATCTACCTGATCGTAGATAGTAGTATGAGAGCTCGGCATGTGACCTCACATCTACCTGATCGTAGATAGTAGTATGAGAGCTCGGCATGTGACCTCACATCTATCTGATCGTAGATAGTAGTATGAGAGCTCGGCATGTGACCTCACATCTACCTGATCGTAGATAGTAGTATGAGAGCTCGGCATGTGACCTCACATCTACCTGATCGTAGATAGTAGTATGAGAACAATATTACACACGTGGCCGTATCTGAGCTTAAAAAGAATGTTTGGAACTTGATGATATTATTAACTGGGTTACACGAATTAAGGCCATCGATGAAAGTTTATATGAAGTTTCAAGGCATACTGCACTTTTGCTTCTTCTGCACTCTGGTAGACGTCTACACGGCTTGACTTTACTGTCAGTATCTCAAGAAAACTTATTTTTTTCTGATGGCAAATCTGTAACATTTTGACCACGCTTCGGATCTAAGACTGATTCTTCTACGCATACCCAATCAGCGGCCACGTTCTGTTTCTTATAACGTGAGCGTTAGATTGTCAAAATAACTATTTCCGTTATTAGCGCGCTCTCAAATTTATTTATTACCACTCGTGGTAAAGTGCAAGCCGCACTGTTATTGGTGGCTGGATAAAGAAATGCTTTAGTGATGCACATCTTATAGCTACGCGAAGCATTAGAGCTGCGGTTGCGAGTGATAACTTTGTGAAAGCAGGTCAGTCTTGATATAGACGAGGTTATAAAAAAGGTAACTGGAAATCGAAGAATACGTTTTTCAAATACTATTATAAGGAAATTAATATGCCAAAGATAACTGATAGACCTTCACACTATTTCCTGACTATTTAAATTAATTGAATATCCGAGTGATATTTTATTTTACCTTAAATTTTGTTGATCAGTTTCATTACATGTATTATACATCCCATATACACGCTTTCAGCTTTTCAGTCACAGTACGCTCACTTGAGCGCCGGCAGAAAGCAGACACATCTCATAGTGGGTCAAGCTGAGGCTCGGGCCTCTAAATATAGCCGTGTTTCCCCGAAGGGATAAAAACGGATATTTCGAATCAAGCCCATCGAAATCGAATCGGGCATGACCCACGGAAATAATGCCGGCTTTAAGGTACTGAAGAATTGACTAACCGACGCTCAAGTCCGCCATTATGGATCTCGTTATATCCGGTAGAAGTTGGTGTTGCCACAGATCAAAATTGATTGCGCTCGAGTAATAGTGTTGTTCCGGGAAATAAGTAAGGTTGTATTCTCAGGGTCAAGCCTTGGCTGGACTCGAAATATCCGTTTTTATCCCTTCGGGGAAAAACGGCTATATTTTTGTTTTATTGTGAATTCCTTATTTTATGGATATATAGCTATACGAAATATCGACATTTGGGTAGCCCTAGACGTTGACATCCACTACTACATGTAAATGTAAGTTTTTACAACATTTGAATATGAATTAGTGTTGATGTGTGCGTAATGAGTGTTTTTCTTATCGCTCATTGACACATATTGATGATGATTGATGAGTGCGTTGTATTGTACCCCTTCATCAAAATATGACAGACATTTTTGCATTTTAAGACAGCGCTATGGCGTCTCCCCCCGTGACCGCGTCGCTATTATAATAAACACCTATCTTTATCTGATTTTTTGAATATCGTACCAAATAAAAAGGTCTCTGTCCGAAGGGAAAGGTTGTTTTTTTTTTTTGTATCCGTATCCGATAGTGTGTTCTTCTAAAGTGATGGTGATTTCGTGAAATATTCTCATTAGAGATACGTAATGTTTATATTAAGTTTTACACACTTAATATAAATATTAAAACTTGACTTTTCGTGTTGTCGCGAAACTCAGCTTTATGTTGCAATAATGGCCGTCATCCCATTATTGTACATGTAAAAATATATTTTGAAGAGTTGGCTATATGGCTCATGCCCTTGCCTTTCCCACTAGGATAAATAAAATATCATCAACCAAAACTTATTAATCTGTGACATAGATTCATAATTGGTCTGTCAACGGGAGGGAGGGAACTTCAAAAAGAGAAGGGCAAGGGCAAGGTTAGATGATGTAATATTTTTGTTGTAACTAAATAAATTATCTGAATTATAAACTAGTTCTACAAAAGTCCATTATTTAATAAACTTTTTTTCAGGAAAACGGTCATGTCGCAGAATAAACCTGAATTTGACTACAGAGATGAATCCCAAATGGATAAACTGTCGCGAAAAGCGAAGGACTCACCGTTTATGATCATTGGTTCGTACTGTGACTCAATATATCAACATGCATGAAAAAGCACTACGTAACAAATCATTACACAATTTATACAGTGAATAGCAAGGTAAAGAACACCCAACCTTGCTTTTAATGTATAGTTTTTACGTTAAAAAGTTTTGACATGTTCAGGATAATATAGGATTTGGTTGAGTAGAGGGTAATTCAACTCTCCCCTCGACCCAGTCAAGGGGAGAGTTGAATTCAGAAAGGCCTTTTCCAACCCTGCTTTGCAGTCTCAATTCCGGGAATATGAGAGATAGTTGATTACCCTGCCAGACAATTGCACAATATGTATAGGAACAAAATTGAGCAAACCTCATGTCCTTGTGGTTTGAGAGTCAACCATTATGATCTCCAAGGACTAGCATGCCCAAAAAGTGCTGATCAGATGTCTTTGAAACATCAACAAAATCATCTATAGGTCACCATTTCAAATACCTTCAATTTAAGACTCTCAGGATATTTCTCAATGCATTGGTCCCTATGTTCCAGACATTATCAGGGCTAACACCATAAACTAGCCCCACCAAATGTTTCATTTAAACCAGTTTTTTTAGCATTGTCAGTATGAGCTCCTAAAACAACCGAGCCTGCTTTTTGATGTTACTTTTTGACAGAGGAAATTATTTATACCTATTAAATAATTGAAATTAAGTTTTTACTAGCTTTATAAATATAACATGTATTTAAGGAAGATTTTATTAATAACCTTAAATTAAACAACAGCCTAATTTACTTACAAATCATATATTTTTTAGGTTATCATATTTTTAACAGTTTTAATTGTATGTAATTTATAAAAGAATTAATTAAAATGCAATTTGTCAATAGATATTTACATGTAAACAAAAATCTGTTAAAAAGTAACAAAACATCTTTTAACACAAGCTGTAAAGCCAAAATTTAGGAATATCAAATTATTGTTTGTAACCAAAGTCAATATTTCTATTTTGACTTTAAGCGGCCCCAAGAGGGTAGCCCAGGGGGCCATAGGAGCCTTTCAAACCATTGAAATACCTAAAATTTATTAGCATCCAAGTTTTTACAAGGCTGCTTTGAACATTACAATTTAAGACATCATGAGTTTTGACAAAAATCTTTCTGAAAAGCCAGAGATTAGGATCATAGGGTTATAATTTGTAAATATAAGTTCTTAGTAGGTATTTTTTAATTATGTATTATTTTATATGTAGGTATATGATAATTAGTTTTGGGTTTTTTCTACACTCGCCTAGTTTTCAGTTGTCACATTTAGAATTCATGGAGTCAAAGCAATGTCATTACGTTCCATTAGTATTTTTCGTTTGTCTGATCTTTAAGACCGTTGCCATGAAACAAACCACTATTTACAAGTAATATTCATGATACGATGGCAAATGCCATCCGCGTCAAATAGGTCCATCTACTAAATGTATTTAATATAAAATAGTATATAGATGGCATGGTTTAGGTTTGGTGGGTCTGGTGGCGGCGTGCGGCCTGGGATACCGCAACTACCGGTACAAGGGCGGCATGAGCACCAGCGTGTACCTGATGCAGATGCGGGTCATCGCACAGGGTACTGTGGTCTCCGCTCTCACTATCGGCCTGGCCTACTCCATGGCCAAGGAACATCTCTTCAAAGACAAGAAAAATTAATCATAATTGCTAATAATAGTTCAATTATTTATTGTAATAGATGTAAATATGATCTTGATTAGTTTGGTATACAGGGTGGAATAACCAAAGGGGCTGGACACAAGCTTCCTTCAATATTACACATTTTATTTAAAAAACAACAATCCACAGCACATTGCAAAAAAAAGAAACAATAGAAACAGTCATCATTTTACATTATGTAATATTAAAAATCTAAAATTTATAAAAATATATATAGTTTATGATATTTATTATTGTGTATGTTTAGGAAAATGAAAGAAAGCAAAACATTTATAAACAGGAATTAAATTTTTTATTTTTTTTTATTTTGCCATTGTTAATTACCAATTAATAAGATTTTATTAGTCATTTAAGCGGCTTCTTTCTGTGGAAATATTCAATTACGTTCCTTCCCAGTCCTGGTCATTGTTCCAGCCTGTATAACTATTGTTAATTATACTTTAACTTAAGATCTGTGATGTAACTCAAATTGTAACTGGGTCTATCTAACTCATGTTTATTTAAGTGATTGATAAATAGGTAAATGGTTTAACCAAAGAATATTCTTCACTACAAATAGTCAAAGGTGTTTCTTAACAATGTGTCTGCACCTTACACCTACAGTTTTTTAACTTTCATACATCAATTCTGTGTTACCAATTACCTTTCCTTTTGTAATCATATAACTGGTATAGTAGAAACGCCCTATAATAGTCCACTGCGTTTTTTTATGAGTGCGGCATGTGACCTTACATCCACCTAATGCAAAGCAGTATGCAGGTCCAAGTATGAATACAACCAGCACTTGTAGCGCTGGGGGTTTCATTCATTAAGCCGGCTTAAGATGTCTATTCAGGAAGATTATAGGACGAAGGACACACCAGCAGGTAGAGCATTGGAATCCACATTTAAAATAGGTAGTGCATAAAATTTACGAATCTCTTAATTTTTTTATTATTTTAAATTTCACATTCTATACAAATATGGATTAAGTAGATTGTATTCCAGTATTGTTGTGCTTGTTTTGTTAGTTAGGTATTATTGTAACTGATGACTAGTTGTATATAAATATTTTAGGGTTTTACTGGATAAGTAATAAAGTTGTTAAACATATATTAATATGGTTTCTGTCAATTTACCCAACATGAAGGACTCGTCAAGAGCGCGGAAGGATAGTAAAGGGGAAGACGGTTCATTTACATAGTTGACTAGTCTTCGCACTGGGCAAGAGACAATGTTAGGTATACACGGAGTGTATATGCGGGTGCGGGCCCATTGAAGCAAGGCCTTTAAGTCTTTTTAATATGTATTTCATGTAGTAAACCTTTACATTTATGCCTTTATATTTATATTTTATTAATAGTCAAAAAAAAGTATATATAAGGTCCATGTGTGCACTTGGCCAGGTCGCCAAGACAAATGTTGAAAATAAACTAATGTCCTTGCGAGAAAAAAAAAACAACCCAACCGAACACACACTACATAACCAACCAGTTTAAGACTTGGTGGTTAGCTGGTTTACTAATTTAAATCACTCCTTCACCGTGTTCACTACTCTCCACCTAATGCTGTATGATTAGGATCAGCGCCATCTTGGAAACCCTATTCATAAAAGTTCCGACGGCCGATCTTGGAAGGCCAAGATTTTTAAAAGACAATGATGAGACAGAGATGCAAAGAAAGACTGCTAGAATTTGTCTTGCACGGACTTCCACTGCTGAAGTTTTAAACCGTTTTTAGTATTTTTAACTGAGGCTCCGCGACATGTCGCTTCGCCTGTATCTTCTCTCAAGCCCCTGAGTTTGCTTTGACTATGGTAACAATATTATGCTGTAACAGTCACGTCGAAGTATGAGTTTGTAATCTTGATCTTTGTTGGCTGATTACTGGATATATTTACGATATGATGACACAACATCAAGGCTGGTATACATGAAGGTAAATACCGTGCCCCTCCGCCTGTCCGCGCGCCGCTTTTTTAGCTTCATGCTGGGATACAATCACCACGACATCAACTGGTAAATGGTTAAGAGAAAAATGAATACCATTAATGAGCCCGCGGATGAGCGGAATTGTGTTGATAATGGGAGCTACCACTCTGTACTACAGAATAAAGTTCCTACGACACAAATGAGAAAAGCTTAAATACAAGAGTGGCTCGATTCCAACGGAATACATTACGAAGATTTCCCAACAAAAGCCGAATTGTCGTTTAGTTAACAGAGATAGACCCGAGCCCCTGTACACGCAGCTGACAATATTATTACAAAAAAACTAAACCCAACACTGAATGATTAATAAATACAATGACCGGGAAAAATATTATTTTAATTCTGCGACTTGCAGTATTGAGTATTACTGGAAGTGCGAAAGCTCGTTTTGTATGGAGAGCGCAGACTTTGCGATTACGAACGCAGTGTCCTTTAGGCCATAAATAACAAGACTGTCTTTTAATCAAAATAAATTAATATTATATTTATTTGAATATATATACAAATACGTTACACGATAGATAATAAATTATATAAAACCATAACAATCACATATTGGGTATCAGCTCAAAGTTTTCTTAAGTCTGAGGCTGAAGTTGGGGAGGCTGAGCTCGTCGTCGGAGTCGGCGCGGCCCGAGCTGCCCTTCACGGAGGACAGGTCGTCCGGCCCCGACACGGCCGAGCCGCCGGGCCGCGCGGGCGTGGACGTGCGCTGCCGGGAGCCGGGCCGCTCGGGCTGCTCGGGCCACTCGGGCCGCGTGCTGTACAGCGACGTGTAGTGCTCCTCCGCGGACTTGTTGCAGAACGACATTTGGTCCGCGAGCTGGCCCGTGAGGAACTCCCTCACCGACATGCCGTTGGCGGAGGTCTGCTGCGCCACATGCGCGGGCCGCCGGAGCGCCGCGCCCGCGCCGGAGGACGCGCCGCTGGAGGCGGACAGCGCTTGCCTCTCTTTAGTTTTCTTTAATGTAGAAGACGCCCAACCGAGACCCATCTTCTTAAACGCATTTTCTAGATCCGGGACGGACGGACCGGAATCCGACGAATCGCTCTTTCGTTTGTAGACGTGGTGTGACAACAGCGTCCGCGCGAGGCCGTTGGTAAACACGGACGACGAGGAATCGGTCGATATAGAATTTGAAATAGAATCATATTTGAAAGGCTCTTTGATAATGTTGAGTTTGAGCAACTCCGCCACCACGTCGGGGAGGCTGGCGTCGGAGTGCAGAGAGCTCATTTCTTCATTTGTGACAATGTTGTGGTGACTGTCAACGTTGGAACACTCGTCAAACGGTTCAATATGACAATTTTTCGCAAATTCCTCGAGACTTTGAAACGGTTTGAGCATTAGTTCGTGACGCTTTGACATATCCATCAGCGCTATTTTGGAAGCGGTCGAGTCAGACCCTTTGATCTCATCGCTATACTTTTCATTAAAACTACTATTCGGAAAAACATTATTATTGTTTCTAATGAGGTTGTTAGCATTACTTGTATTAATATTATTTTTGTAACTCGCGGGAGAATCCATTTCGGGCACCATTGACAGTTCATGGGGTAAAACATCTTCAAATTTTAAGTTGGCTCGAGAAATAACAGTCGGTGGTTTATTTTTACTTTTGCTAGATGAAGGCAGATGTTCCCGAATGTCCTCACTACTCGGAGAACCCGATGCCGCAGCAGCAGGAGCACCGTCGCTGTCGGGTACGCATTCACGATCATTGTTATTATTCTCCGAGGCTATTTCACTATCGCGACTGACTCCGCCCGATACTTTAATATTGGAGACATTGGGTTTGCATTTGTCTTTTCTTATTTTTTCTAAAACTTTAGCCAAATTGTTCAATCTGTTAGTACATTTCTCTGTAAGGTCAGCAATTTTCTCCATATTTTTTATTTTATTGGCTTCCACCTGCAAAAGTTTAAAATCATATTCTGAATTTTTTAGCGTCTGTGTCGATGTGCCCGTCACTCTATTCATGTTCGGGCATTTCATACTTATGGTATTAGATAGTTTGTTCGACCTATCTTTGACGTGTCCGTTACTTTCCCCACTAAGTTGGTTATTTGAGTGATTTGTTCGACCGTGTTCCTTATTTCTGTCATTAGCTTTTGAGGAACTTTCACTTGTATCATTATAATTAAGTGTGTCTTTTTCAATTTTAGAATAAGTACGGGGAGAATTACTTATTGGGATACTACTTTTTACTTTATTTCTTTTTATGTATTTCTTTGTAATGCACACAGATTTTATTTTATTTTTGATTGTTTTTTTCTTCCATTGGCATTGTTCACTTTGTCGCAGCTTATTTATATGTCTAGTTTGTGTTCGCTGTTTGTGTAAACTGGCAACGTGGTGTTGCAACATTTGCACGAGATGTTGTTTGGTGAGCGGGTCCGACCGAGAACCCTTGTCCGCGTTGGTGGCCACGCCGAGGACGGAGCTGCCGGGGGTGGACACAGAGCTGCACAACTGATTGGCCACTTCTGCAGCTCTCGAATCCTCTCTATTAAGCTTCAGTACTTTATCTATATATGCCTTCAAAACGCTATTAAGACTATCATTATATTTGTGAGAGTTAGAAGTTTTATCAAACACATGGAAAGAGGTCTTTAAGTCTTTACATAAGAAAGTGTTTTTCGTCTTGCTAGGTGTTGTGTGTTTCCTGCACTTGCGTCTGCGTTTGCTTGCTTTGTTGGGTAGTTGTGGGCGAAGGACATCATCGGCAGTGAGTTCTGTTTGCTGTTCTCTACACACTACACTATTCGGTTTCGATGGAAAATGTATTTCGGGGGGACTCAAATACGACGTGGAAGTAGAAGAACTCATGTGGACATATCCTTGCCGAGGCGTTTGTAACAAAGATGTTTGCGTGCAAACAGAAACTACTGGTTTGGTTACATTGGTAGTCTCAATTGGATTTTGTTGAGTTTCCGAAGTACCCTTTTCCTTTTCGTGGTTATTGTTTGATGTGTCTGTAGAATTTCCTTCAGGCAACACTGCTGCAACCTTGTCTTGTTCTATACCACCGTTAGATATGTTTCTATATGATTTTTGAGATAAATTTTGTTGTGTTTCCGAAGTATCCTTTTCCTTTTCGTGGTTATTGTTTGACGTGTCTGTAGGATTTCCTTCAGGCAACACTGCTGCAACCTTGTCTTGTTTTACACTAGCATTAGATATATTTCTGCAGGATTTTTGTGATAAATGATGTTTAGTGTCTTTACTGGAAGTGACGGGGGCGTCTTTTTTCTTCAGATGAATGATAACTTCGTAGTCATCATCCTTCATGTAGCCCGACGCGCCGATGTAGAAGTCGTCTTGGTTTGCGTTTCTCCTGGGAGTGGGTCTGTCGGGATCCCGCGACTTACTACTTGATTTTAGTTTAACTCCAACATTATTATTAATTTCACTAAAAAAGTACAAATTTAATTAATATTGATTTCAATAAAATTACATAATCCTAAGGCATAAATATATTAAGCATATAAATACATGTGTCGTGTGTCGCCCGCGCCGCCACCGCCGCCGCCGCCGCCGCCGCCCCTCGTGGCTGCAACAACAAAACATTTCCCTAGACTGTTCCTTCGATCACTTTACCGATTAGTATATGAATTCCTTACCAATTTCATTATGATTTTTTGACTTGTTTTCGTTTTCAACGTCATTTTTTTTCTCCGAAACTTCATTTTTGTCGTTTAATACTTCTGTAGTGCGTTTGCTGAAAATGTAAATTAATGAACTTAAAATTAATGGCAGATAATGTAACAGCAAATATTAAAAAAAACCAAGCAAAAGTAATTGAATACCACAATTATAATTCAGTTGCACAAGTAAACACTGTCGGGTTGTGTAACTTGTAACTTGTAAAAACAAACATATTATTGAAGTGTGTAACAACTGCAGCCCTAACAGCTCAGCTCCGCGCGGAATGTTTGGCTACCCTAACTAATGCCTCGGCGCCCGCGCATTCCCCCCTGCACTGTATATAAGTGCGCGATCGCTACAAGTCAGTCTGCTGCGAACAGTCGTCGCTTCCTCACTTGGAACAACACTGAGCGTAGTTGACACCTCAGATTTCTAGGACTCCTCGAGCATCCGGACTGCTTCGAATACCAACGCGGTGTCGGATCTCCTGTCGTCTCAAAATTCGACTCTTCTACTTTCCACCCACTCTGTAAATATTTATATCTTTTCCCAATATAAAAGTGTCCAAGTACAAAATCTTTCCTTTACTCCATTCAAACCCCACAAGGCAGTTACAAATCTGGCGCTCAACATTGCGGCCCGAAAACGGCCTTGCCGAGGACAAAATAAAAGCAGAGTGGAAGACAAGAAAATGTCTCTTAATTTAACAGAAGAACAAATTAAAGAAATCCTGTCGGCAATCAAAAAGGAAAAAAAGTTCTTTTGCCACCTCGAACTTAGCTTTCTCTGGAGAAAGAAGTTCAGAAAGAGTAGAGGAATTTTTAACGGCGGCCACTGTCATCAAAACTGTTGAAAACATATCGGATGAAGACGCCATTAAGTCTGCCGTTAATTTAAAAAAATGATGCTGCTGTATGGTGGAATGGAATCAAGGAAGGGATAAGGGATTGGGCAACCTTTCACAGTAGATTACGCTATGCTTTCGCACCTGCTAAGCCTGCCAATATGATTTATAAGGAAATTTGAAACTACAGGCAAGACGAAAATACTCTAACGGAGCACTTCCTTAACAAACAAGGGAATTTATTTTCACAACTGCCAGAGCCCAAGCATATGGAGTCACAGCAGCTAGACATGATTTATGGACTTCTGAGGCTGGATATCAGGAAGAAGATACCAAGGGAGTCTATAAATACATACGAAGACCTTCTATTGGCTGCTAGAGGAACAGAGCAAATTATGGGCGAGCAGCAAGTTAAATCTGATAACAGAATAAGATGTCTATATTGTAGACTTCATGGGCATACCGCTGATGAATGTCGCCGAAGAATAGCAGGCGCAGATAAAAAGGAAACCTATGTACCCAACAGTGTTCAAAAGCCTACTATTACTTCTGACACTTAAGCTCCATCCCCATCGCAACCAAAGTTTTCCTGATGTGGTTCTCCTGGCGTGGTAAGAAGCAAATGCGTAACGTGTTCCCAAAGAAAACCATCAACTGATCTCAAGAAAGAAGACGTTAGCTTTTGCTCCCTTAATATGAAGGCGGATGTCAGGGCTCGACCAATAGTGGGAGTAGAAATCGACGATATTGAAGGAACAGCGTATATTGACTCCTGCGCTAAGACCAGTGTGGCATTTCACCTGTTCAAATGTTTAAAACATCTGGGATACACGTTCAGGGAACAGGACGTAAATATCACGCTGGCCGATGGGTTTAGAAAGAAACAAAAAATCCTTAAGACAATAGCTACGGTTACACTGGTGATCGAACAACATTTATAGTGTTCCCCGAGTCTAAAGAGAATCGCACGTTATTAGGATTCGGATTCATTCAAAATGCGGGTATGATTCTAAATCTCAGCTAACTTGGCATTTTGTGGATAACCCAGATAAAATATACGAGCTTAGAGACGAAGAACCTGACGAACCAGATGTTCTGTCGCCACTGACAATTTCTTCCGGGAAAAGTTCTCCTAAACTGAATAATTCTTTTTCTGTCGAGAACGGTTTTGAACGCCACCTGAAGACTATTCTCGTGCTCGATATACGTTAATTCCAATTGATCTGTCTCCGCTTAAAACAAAATTCGATGGCTACTCTCCACGCTTGATGGACGCTATGAATACAGACGCCAGAACCAATATAGATGAAACGGAAGTAACCCTATTACCGAAATCATTATTATTATTCGACGAAGTCCCAAATATTGCTATTTTGGCGACCTCAATAGACAACGCTAAAATAAATATAGACAAACCTCACCAGAAGAAGCGCTTTAAGAAGATGCTCCACAGTAACAATGAAGTGTTCCAGAGCAATTCTAACCCTACAAATCTTGCCGAGCACCATATAGATACTAGTAAGCATAATCCTATTTCTTCACCACCCTATAGACTATCGCCCTCTCGTCGTGATTTGCTTAAGGTTGAAATAAAAAAAATGTTAATTGATAAAGTAATCGAACCATGTTCATTTGACCGATCTAGATAAAGTGTTTAAAACACTTTGCCAGTACAATCTTACAGTGAACTTCGATAAATGTCGTTATTGCTGTTCAACTATTAAGTATTTGGGTCACCTTATCACACCAGACGGCCTGAAACCGGATCCAGATAAAATTGCAGGAATAGATCAGCTTCCATCACCCAAATCCTCACGACAGGTCATGTCAGTTTTGGAAACTTGTTCCTGGTATAGGCGAAGCATAAGTAATTTTTCTAAAATAAGCTTACCCGTCTCATAAAGAAGAACGCCGAATGGCAGTGGGGTGAAGAAGAAGAAAAGTCTTTTCAAGATTTAAAGGCTAAACTTACATCAGCACCTATACTTCTCCAGCCAGATGAAACGAAAAAATATATAATCAAAACTGATACAAGTGGTTATGCTCTTGGTGCAGTTTTGGTCCAGGAGGAGACCGATGATGAACATCCAGTTGAATATGCTAGTCGCCTTTTAACTTCAGCGAAGAAAAACTACTCGACCACTGAAAGGGAAGCCCTCGCAGTGCACTAAGTAAGTTCAGAGTTATATAGAAGGCCTGCCCGTCACCGTAGTTACTGATCATCAAGCTCTCAAATGGCTTCTGACCCTGTCGTCTCCTACAGGTAGATTGGCTAGGTGGCCCTTCAGATCCAAGCATATAACATTACAATTAAATACTTACCCGGAAAGACTAACGTTGTGGCCGATACATTATCTCGACCAATACATAATGAAGAAATTGAGAATGACAATAAAATATGTAGCACGGCAGTAGATATGCCGACTCGCAGCCCAAAGGAAATAAGAGATGAACAAATGAAAGATGAAAACTTAGTAAAAATATTCGACGCTCTTGAAGATGCTAGGAGGACAGAGGATGCAATTTATTGGAGTAATAAAGGATATTTTATGAATGCTGTATTTATATAAGATACAGCATGAATGGTCGAATATTCTCGCAACCTATCATGATGATCCACTAGCTGGACACTACGGTGTTGAAAAAACCTTGCAACGAATTCCAAGGAGATACTACTGGAAGGGAATAAGAAAATATATAGAAGCATACGCCAAAAGATGCCTTCCTTGCCAACGCTATAAGCCCTTAAATTTAAAACCTGCTGGCTTATTACAACTACGGCAGTTAATCAAAGATTCGAAATATTATCATTTGATTTATTTGGACCTTTACCGCAATCATGAAATGGAAAGTCATGGATATTTATAATAGAAGACATTGCATCTGGTTGGATAGAATTATTTCCGCTAGACAGTGCAACAGCGGAGAATTGTGCAGACGTATTAATTGATGAAGTGTTTCTGCGTTACGGAACACCAAGAAAGCTGCTAAGTGATAATGGTACACAATTTGTTAATGCTGTTATGCAACAGGTAGTATACTGTATGGATATCAAGCACAACTTCACTCCAGTATATCATCCTGTATCTAATCCCGTAGAAATAAAGAACAGGGATTTGAAAACACAAATTGGAATACTTGTAAAAGAAGACCATAGATCATGGGATAAAAAACTGGCAAGCATTCGTTTTGCTATGAATACCCTAACTAATGCCTCGGCGCCCGCGCATTCTCCCCCCTGCACTGTATATAAGTGCGCGATCGCTACAAGTCTGTTGCGAACATTCGTCGCTTTCTCACTTGGAACAACACTGAGCGTAGTTGACACCTTAGATTTCTGGGACTCCTAGAGCATCCGGATTGCTTCGAATACGAACGCGGTGTACGATCTCCTGTCGTCTCTAAATTCGACTTTTCTACTTTCCACCCACTCTGTATATATTTCTATAAAAGTGTCCAAGTACAAAATCTTTCCTTTACTCCATTCAAACCCCACAAGGCAGTAGACAAGTGATAAATTATGTCCAAATTAATAAATATATATGTGGTGGGTGGTTGTTGAGACTTGCAGCACCTTTGTAAGCATTCCTCTTTTTTATTACCATTTCAAACAATACTACAGCGCCCTCTACGGAGGGAAATAGCGTTTAGAATGCTCAATAAACGTGTACATAAATTAATAAAAATAGGCAAAGTTCCTGGCTGCCATGTCACATAGCGTTTATATACGTAGTGTAGTTGTGCTTCTGTGCTGCCAGTCCTTCCTGCAAGCCACCACACACCTCGGCATCCGATGCTTGTTTTGTATTCTCTCTCCGGGAAATGAGCAGGTGTAGGTCTTCTCCTTGGAGTCAATATCAGAGCCACTAAAGGTCCGCCCAGTGCTCCCGGCCCACAGGACCACACCAAGTGCGGTACTTACTGCAAACCGTCCTCAAGCCCCCGGTGGTCGGGTTGGTTACGCCTGGTACCGGTACAAACCCCAGTGTACACTGCTCTATGAAATGTTTTAGAAAACACCGATCTATACCGGTGTATTGCCTCGGAAAGCACGTTAAGCTGTCGGCCGGAGTTTCACTATACCGACTTGTAAAACTTTATATATGGGTTATTGTGACGAGTTGACCACGCGTTCGGTGTAGACTCAGAAGAATAGGTTACGGCACTTCACCACCATGGGCGTATATAGGAGGGGCCGGGTGGTGGCGGCACATTATATAATATAAAAAGCTTAGCTTACCCTTCACTTATATCTTCATTTCCTAAAAAATATTATAATATTAGTACAAGTAGAACAAAATATTTCCCACTGGGTACAGGTTTTGCGAGGGAACAAGTGGAATCACTTATTTTAAGGATTGTTTAAAGCTAATGAGCTTTAAACAGTGGATGTTATTGCAAAAATAAAAATATTGGGCTTCAGAGAAACGTGAAAAACAAAATATAGATATCGAAAATATGCCTAAAATAAGATACTAATTAAATTTTAATTAGTAAAAAAAACTGTTTTTAAGATATTAATTAATACGTCATTATCACGATGACAAAGCAAACCGGCAGGTTTCAAATAAAATATATAATGCAAAGTTAACAATGTGAATGTAACAAGCAACGTTTCTACTGCGGCCACCGTACAGCCGGAGGGGAGTAACCGTACGCATGATTCCCCTCTGTCAAATCACAGGCACAGATGTGCCGTTGATGATTATCAAAACGTTCTCTACAAGATTTCTTGTAGATGAAAGCTTTATGTTTATCAATACCTATAATAAATAATAATGTTTTGTCATTACGATGCTGCGAGATACATAACAAAAATATTAGGCTTTATTTTAGCATAAAGGTGCATATCAGTACTACTGTTTCCAATGTCTATATAGGGTGCTTGTGACGTCACACACACTTTTTACATTTTAAATATTAATATCTCAAAAACCAGTTTTTTTATTTAAAAAACACAAAATTATTTAGGTAGGTATATCGAAAAAAAAATTATCACTGGAAACCCATTCAATTTTACAGGGTGAATTTTAAAGGTGCACTCGTGTTAAAGGTGCAAGTGAACTCTAAGCTAATTATGAAGTTCTACTGATCAAGTCGAAAACTTTTCCCATGCAACCATATGTTACAAATGAAAACAAAAATTTCCTTCTCCATACAAACTAGTAATGTTAAAATGACCAATTTGTATTTTTTTTCTTTTTTACACATGGATCCATGAAGGTAAAAACCGTGCACGTCCGCGCGCCGCTACTGGAGTAAGCATCATTCAATTTGCAGGATGCCGCACGAGTGACAAATTTGTCACTCACACTCACACACACTTTCACATTTTTTACATCCTCAGTCTGATATGTGCGTTCGGCGGAGAAAGTGGAAAAGAGCTCCGCTTTTATTGTCGGAAAAATGGTTAATTGTGCATTAAAGCTGTGTAGAAACTACTTTTAAAAAAGTACCTTGTGTCACGTTTTTCAAGTATGTATGTATTAAACATGTTTTTCTTATATTAAACCTTAATAAAAAAAAACATAATTAAAATATCAAAATCTGACGGTAACTGTCAAACTATGTGCGTCAGTTAGAAGTTGAAGAACTATACTCTGTAAAATTTAACTTGGTCGATGACAGAAGCCACTGCGTTTAAAAAGAAGGTTCCTTCTTTTTTCATTTTTGTAGGAAAAAAAGAATATTCACGATATTTTTCAACAAAATACTTACGAAATTACGTATTTTATCAAATTGTAGAAAATTAACTGAATTACCATTTATTTACTTTTTATTTGAAAGCATTTAAGAGATTTATTTTTTCTTTCAGAGGTTGCTTTTTAAACTAACTAGGGTTGGGCGAATATCGATTTTTTATAATTATCGATACAATATATAGGTTGATAGAAAAGAATTAAATAATCATAAATTATTATATTGTAAATATAGTTTAATTACATATGCTGGGGTACCCCAGCCGGAACCCAACACCACAGCAAGGGGGTTGAGACTGACTGACCGCGACAAGTACCCAGAAAGTAGAGTCCCTGCCCCGGCAACAGGATCCACTCTAGCCGGCTCTCGGTCATAAGAGTAGTAGAAGACTACTACTCTTGTCGGTCATAAGAGTAGTAGAAGTCGATGTCATCATTATCAGACTCACTATCACATGGAAGTGTCTCCTATATTAAATATCAATTCATTGTCTCGAAAATTATCGAAGTTCATAGTTCGATTTTTGGTATATATTTTAATCGATTCACTGGATTACGTATGACCTACCAGTTTCAAATCTTTAGATTATCAATAGTATCGAATGGCTGTTTTGTTATGTTTTCATTACAACTTAACATGCGCAACACCATCCGCATTAGAATCAAAAACATTTAAAATTAATTTGATGCTTATTTTTTCATGTTATCAAAAGATTAATGGATATTTAGTATCGACAGCATCACATCACTAGCAATAAATGTCATAATAGCTGTCATCGATCTAGCTAAATTTTACGGAGTATAGTGATGTGTTTTTATTTTTAATGAGAATTTAGATACTTTATAATCATTTAAATTTGCCGTCCAACGAGGTTTGTCAGTCAATTTAGTGATGTGATTTTATAGTTGATAAACTCGATATTTGTAAATACTTTCATGGTTATGAGATATTATATAATTATTGTTTTTTTTTATATAATACTAATCAAATTTTCTATACATACAGTTTCCCGAAAGACCCGGCATTAAAACGTAAATGGGTAGAGGCAATTAAAAGAGAATAAAATTGGTTACCAACAATCATACCTGTGAATGTTCAGTACATTTTGAGGAATCAAGCTACGATTTAATTCTTTTTCGCCTTTTGTAGTTTGCATCGACTCTTATAACTTCCTCTTGGAGGTTGGTCAAAACTGTTGAGATTGCGTTTAGTAGGTAACATGTAGTTAGTTGTGTTTTAATTTAATAAATATTTTAATTTAATAAAGTAAGTATTTTAATTGATTGTTATATATACCTATATATTTTAAATCCACTAGTATTATAAATGCGAAAGTGTATATCAGGGTGAATTTGAAAGGATATAGTTTGGGCTAATATGAGGTTCTGCTGATAAAATCTAGCAACTTTTCCTATGGAACCATATGTCGCAATGAATGAAAAAATGACTTCCCCATATAAATTGGTCATTTTAACGTTACTAGTTTGTATGGAGGTCATTTTTTTTTCTTTTGCGATACATGGTTCCATGGGAAAGTTGTTTGATTTGATCATATTAGCCCAAAGTATATATATATCCTTTCAAATTCACCCTGATATACACTTTCGCATTTATAATACTAGTGGATTTAAAATATATAGGTATATATAACAAGTTATTGAGTCTCTTCAACACATCGCGACGAGCTAGCCACTTGTTCGGTGTAGACTCATAGCATCGGCTACGACGAGGTAGGATTAAAAGCCCTCTGCTGGTTACCTTGGGGCCCGTGATGATATGTGTGTGTATTACAATTGTATATCGATAAATAATTATTAATCTTTGATGATCTCTATAAATCCCAAAATATTTGGTTTATATCGATAAGTAATAATATTTGTTGTCGGTGGCAACACTATCGAAACTATTAAGTATGCAATTTAATATTTAGCTTTTTATAATAAAAAAACAATACACTTCATAGACACGCGCACACATTCATGTTTGACAATAGCTAACTTGTATCGCACTATTTTCTCAAGCAGTGTTTTAGGTGTCAGACGCGTTGAGCTGCCATTTGAATCTTCATTTATTCGCCTCGGAAATTGGCGTCACCGGTATCGCACTATTATGAAACAATTTATGTACCAAGCTCCGTTGGCGTGTTATTTTAGCTTCATGCTTGGATCAATGGGAAACGTAGTTTAATTTGATCAGCAGAACCTCATATTACCCCAAAGTACATCCTTTTAAATTCACCCTGTATATCGCCGATCAGTTGTTGGTATTGCCTCCTTTAGCAATAATAACGCGCGGAGGTCGTCTTTGATCACACAAAATACTACTTTACTATTGAAATCTAGTAATTCCATTTGTTTGCTCGCGACTGCCTTAGGAAATACCTTCACTCAGCGGCACCAGATTAATGTTGTGGTGGGGTCCCCCGCGGCCCCGGACGGGACGCTCCGGGGCCGCGTGAGGCAGCTCCGGGGCCGCGTGGGACAGCTCCGGGGCCGCGCCGGGATGCTCCGGGGCCGCGCCGGGACGCTCCGGGGCCGCGCCGGGACGCTCCGGAGCCGGCGTGTTCACTATTTTATATATGATTATCCGGTCCCGATCATATTTAGCTTCTTCTCGTGTGGTTGCGCGATGATGCTCACGCTCGTGTGCACGGCGCACGCGCTGCGGTCTGTCGGACGGTTCGTTGGGGGGTTGTTCAGTAGGCGGGGTGTGGCTACCGGCCGCCGCCACGCCCCCGCACGCCCCCTCGCGGTCGGGGCCGGGCTCCCACGAGTAGGGCGCGGGCGCGTCACGGTCGGCGACTCGGAACGACTTCTTGGGGCAAACGGATCCCTACAAAGGTTTACAATTGATCAGTGAGTGCTGCGGCCCCTCCGCCCCCGGCGCGCGCGTCGCGTTGTAGAATCATGTAGAGACGACCTACCTTGGAGCAGAGCTTTCGGCATTCTTTTTCGATGTTGTTATATTCCCTCTGCATCTGTCTCTGAGTGTGTTGCGCGTGCGGCTGCGCGTGCGGCTGCGCGTGCGGCTGCGCGTGCGGCTTGCGCTGGGGGAGCAATAACAGACGATCACCAACAAGTCAATCGATTGGACAGATTACTCTCAAAGCAAATGAAAATATTTACAATCGGGGTAGAGTCTCGTGGCATCGTCCGCGCGTTCAAGAAAGCCATCGTGTCCTCGTATTCCTTCTCTACTTGGTGTTTGTCGATGGCTACTTTGTGTCTGGCGGCCTCGAGCGCCCCCTGGCGGCGGGCTCGCGGCGCCAACAGCTTGGTGGCCTCCTCCACGGCGCGGGTGTAGGCGTCGCGCGCGCCGGGGCCCTCGCGCAGCACCACGGGGGCCCCGGGGGCGCGCGGCCCCGGCAGCTCCTCGGTTACCGCGCTCCGGATTGTTGCGCATTTATTTATACAATTTACTTGATCTGAAATGATGTAAACACAACTTTCATCAATTTTAAATAAATATGTTTTTCTGGTTAATAGTATGTAGGACATTTTTGTGCATGATTAAACTAAACTTGCACTACGTGTGTGCACCAGGTACAACGATACCAACACATATTATAGACATCAGCGAAATGATTACGCGCACAACGCTAAGCTTTAATCCAATGATGCGATTCTGACGTAATACAAACCTGGTAATATTGAAAATTGACAGACAATTAAGTCATTTTGTTTAAATTTTAGCTTAACGTTATGCGGCAGAATAGGCCACTGATCGTGCCAACTATAGATATAACGCCCACCCACGACCTAGACGATGGCGGCGGCTCACCTGCGGGCGCGGCGCGGCTCCCCGGGCGCGCGCTGCGCCGGGCGTCACTGCTCTCGCGAAGACAGTCCGCTTCCCGTAGTCTCATTCCTCGGTTTTGCAGATGTTCTGCTATTTTACTGGAAGGCTTGAAGGGGTCCGGCTCGGCTCGGGGTTGCCTGGCCGAGAGTCCCCGCAGGCTCGGCGGCATGTCGTCGCTCACGGCGAACAGGTCCGGCGCGCGCTGGGGGCCCGCGGCGGGTCCCGGCGGCCCCCCCTCGCCGCGCAGACTGTCTCCGTCGCACTGCGTAGATATGTCGGCCGTGTCCGCGGGCCCGGGCCCCGGCTCCTCACCCGCTGGTTCCTCTCGGTGGGGGCCCTCGCTCGCGCTAGGGTCGGGGCCGGGGTTGGCGAGTGCTACACATTTGTCCCGGCTCAACTCATTCGCAACTTTACTGTAAAATATTAGTATAAAGGTATTAAAATCCCGGATATGATATAGAGCAGCCAATATCTTGTAGGAGGTGACGACATATCAACAATAACCTGGCTCCGTCTTGCAACAAGGCTCCTCCACGCGGGCGGAAGTTAAGGGCGTTAACAATTTGTAGTAACATAAAAAAATATCAGTACGCGGATATTTTATCGTGTCGAAATACAAACATCAGAGAGTTATAATGTACGATTAGATACTACTACAGAGATTAGTTGTGGATTTAACAAAAACTGCCCAAATATATAATTAATCCTTTACTAAGACAGAGATTTACCGATAAAACTAGAACCACAGAACTATGACAATACTCCTTTTTGGGAAAGACATGACTGCTCCTACGTTCTCCTGACCCTGTCACAATCCCCACCATGTGCCTATCATACTTTCGCGGCGTCGGCTATTCGCCGGGAATTTGGCTTCTTTTGGCTATTTAGAGTGTAGTGTGCAAGACTGCTCGAAAAAGGATACTATTCGCATCGACATGATAAAGTCTCAGCATTGCTAGAGACAGAAAAGGATTATCGTCAAGTGAATGACTTTTGCAAAAGAGGGACAACCCAAGATAACTAAAAGTTTCTTAATCCTGGTAATGCATCATGCTGAAAAATATTCACAGTTTCAGCCTATAGACCAGACATACCTACTGGTATAATCTTGGTGCTTGAAGAAAGTAATAGGTACATGTGGAACCCACATATTGTGGGAAACAAACATTCCATAAATCAACATCATCAACTTCAATAAATACACAAAACGGTTTTAAAACTCTTTATGCGGTGGAAGTCACTGCTAGAGAAATTATATCAAAATCATCTTTTAAAGGATCAATCATTGCATCATCTTACAAGATCTGCCGTCGGAACCTACATGGAACGCGTTTCAAAGATGGTGCTGACAGGATCAATAGTATATGTATAGTAATAAACACAGTGAAGGAGAAACAATGAATTTGGAAAGGTCTTCAATATTGCTTCACATTCTCATTGAACTTGTGTTGGATGCAAGTGGCGTAAATTGTAATTGTCTTACCGTGCTTGTAGTTTCCGTTCCAGATATATTCTTTTTTCATCCAGTTCTTTTTGTTTTCTTGTATGAAGATTCAAAGCAGCAGTTCGCCCCCGAGCCTTTGACAAGTCAGTTGTTTTCTCATTATTTCCTAGAACAGATACAAGAGTTGTGAAAATATCATTAGAAAATTTATAAGTTTAAAAAATGTAAATACTAAATATAAATAACAATAAAAAGTGACATTATGATTGTCTGACAAAAAGTCTGTCAAAACCAGAAACGTTTTGAAGGGGTTGTTCCAAAATTGGGGTTTATATGGTACACGTAGGCTGCATTTCATTAGCTAACCCATACCAGTATTTCGTGCTAGCATGAAAATCAGTTTTGGCGTTTTATTTAAATCATGTTAACATTTGTTAGTATTTTTAGCAATGCAAATGAAACAATAAAATTACCACAAATGCTGATTTTGACATTTACCTTAAACATAAAAAAGGGCAAAATAAAAAATAAAAATGATCTATTTCATCATCATCATTATCATAATTTCTTCCAAAAATTAATGTTTTTATAATTTGTATCTCCAAAAATTTTTTCCCCATTATTCAGTAAAGTAAATAAAAAACTAGAATATACAAAGTAATTAAACACATAAATTAAACAAAAGTATATAAGAAAACCAAATATTTATAGTTCGAAAGATAATTTTAAGATTAATAACCTAATACATTCACAGGAAAATACGGATTGTTTAATATCTGTCAAAAATTAACAATAAAAATTCACCTCCAACGCGAATCTAAAAATGTTAACATTTATTGGTAACATTTCGCAAAAAAAACGACTGTTACTAAAGTCAGATGTTGGAATTTATCAATATTTTTTTCCAAAAAAAAAAACATTCAATGCTAGCGTATAAATAAATAATATATTATATTGCGCATTCATTTAATATAGGTGCATATCCCACCACATTTTATCCAATAGTTTGTTTTCAATGTCTTTCTGTCTATTATAGCGTGCTGTCACGCAGATTCTTTCAAATTTGAAAAACACAAAAAAAAATTTTAGATATTAATTATTAACATAAAAAAGGCAATATTTATGTTTATTATTAGTAATAAAAATGAAAACTCCTATATTTTATACAATAACTAGATATATAACATTTTTTTTTAAGAATATTAAGTGTACAAATTTTTTCATTAGTAAAACTATGGAGGTCTATCAGACATCACGTCATTACTTATGTAACTGAACTAGAATATTGGTACTTAAAGGTCAAAAAACCTTTTTGGTAACTACACTAGATAAATTTAGTTCAATGTTTGAGTGAATACCTGCAAACCTATTTTTTTTCAATGAAATCAGTTCATTACCTTCTAATAAATAAGATACCCAATTGGACAAAATCTATAACCATGGCAAATGTCAAGCAAATAGGACCAGTAGTTTCGAGATATTTGATGTGTACAGATAGACACTGCAGTCTCGCCATAAGGGTTTTTTGAAGGTACAGTTGTCAAACTAAATGTTTTAGTTACCTACTTAAACACAAAATAAAATGGATTGTGATATTTATCATACAAGTGATGGGTCAGTTAAAATTTATTGCAAGTGAAACTGCAGTAGTATGTAAGTTTGAAGTTATTTTCTTAAATATTGGCAGCAGGATCAGTGAACTAAGTAGTAAGGTGGCGAGCTTACCTGGCGCCGCGAGCTGACCCGGCGCCGCCTGCTTGTGGCTGGTGCCAACATTGCTTACACTGTCTGCATGTTGTCTCTCTAGCTCTTCCACAATCCTCTCCTGTTTCTCCAAATATTCTTTCTCTTTTTTAGAGTCCAATTCTATAATGTGTCGAAATTTCTCTACTTTAGTTCGTTGTCGAATCTTTTTAGCGATGTCTTTTGATTGTTCCCTGACCTTAAAATGATAACGATTTATTAAAAATCACTTGCATCATCTTATTATTAACTATTAAATGATAAAGTTGTTTAAAATACCTGTTGTAGGCGAAGTCTGCGACGGTGAAGAAGTTCATTGGTTTTTAGGTTTTCTAGATTAGACATTTCTTTAATATGATGCTCAATATTAATTACATATAATAGTTGCCATCTAAATTTACATACTTAATTTATTCAACTAAAATTAAACTTAATTTTTATTTACACAAAAACCACGAATACTTAGAACTTTTTATAAACTTTGTTTTGTTTATTATTTTTAAAATAAAATAATCGTTCGTTGTCCACAAATAGGGCACAGAGTATTAAGCAGTGTTGCCCACGGTCACGGCCGTGACAGCAGTAAAGTATACGAGGAGAGATATGGCATGAAAGCAATTTACTTACGAAACCGCTGTCGCACACATTGAATTTTTTTTCTAAGTAAGATTCGCACTCATACTTCAAAAATGCAATCGTTTATTGGAAAGACGCCTAATGTCTCGAAAGACGAGAATGAAACGTCGTGAGTTTATTGTCGGCATAGATTAATAATATATATACTGATTGTCGGTTAAAATTAGTTATAATATGGCAATACTTTCTATTTTTAGAGTGGGAAATAGACAATCCCGCCAAAATGTTGCGAGTAGCACACAGCTAAAATAGAGTACTACGTAGAGTAGCAGCTAATGTGGCGCGAGGTTCTTCACTGAAGCAAAGTTTTATTTTAGCTAGTTTAGAGTCAGTGCAACGAAGGTTCCAGATTATAAGTTGAGTATTAGTGATAAATTAATTGAGCATAAATAAAGATTACTGTTGAGTTATATATTAATTAAACAGTGTGATGCGTAATAAGTCCGAATTTTATCGCACCTGCGGCCATATTCTGTTTCTTATAACGTGATCGTTATATTGTCAAAATAACGATTTCCGCTATTAGCGCGCTCTCCTCCAATCAGAGAAGTTGTTTAACCTTCGCTGATTGGAGGAGAGAGCGCTCTTAACGGAATTCGTTATTTTGACAATCTAACGATCACGCTAAAATACGTGGTGGCCGAGTTGGTTAGACCTTGGACTTAAAAAAACACTAAGATCCCTGGTTCGAATCCCGGTGTGTACCAATGAGTTTTTAATTAAAAAAAATTATGTACATTTGTTTGACAACACCACTATAGTGCTTCGGAGAGCACGTTAAGCTGTCGGTCCCGGTTTCACTATACCAACTTGTGAAATTGTTTATAGATGGGTTATTGAGTCTATTCAAAACATCGCGACGAGCTAGCCACTTGTTCGGTGTAGACTCATACCATCGGCTACGACGAGGTGGGATCAAAACCCCTCCGCTGGGTGCCCTGGGGCCGTCTAGACGGTCTCGGGCGCCGTAAGGCACCCGTGAAGATATATATATATAACGATCACGTTCTAAGAAACAGAATGTGGCTGCTGGGGCCTTACCGGGAAGCCACATCGACAAACCCATCGACGCGTCGATGGATAAAATTGTATAGAAAATATGGTCTATGGGTAGGAGTGAATTAGAGAACATATAATTTCAGGTGAGCTTTGTTTGACAAATTATGATTTTATCGGTATGCACCATGAAGCTAAAAAAGCGGCGCGCGGACGGGCACGGAGGCCTGACCAAAGAACACGATCGTCAATCGAATCGCCGCATCGATCGATAAAAATGTATAGGAATTTTACTCTATGGGTAGAGCCTGATCGACGAGAAACGTCAAATCCCATACATTTGGCATTCGATGGGTATTTCGATTCGATTATCGATTGGCTCTTTGGTAAGGCCCCTGTTTTTACCTTCATGGTATGCACACACACAGATAGCATTTTCGCGGCGCGCATTGTTGTGTGCTGAGATCTTAAATCATAAGAGTTATAAAACTCTAGTAGAACGGTAATAACCCAAGAGATATATATTCAACTACTATATATATCATAAAGTGCGCGTCGCGACACCTAATGCATACGGATGAATTTACTTTGGATAATAGATGTGACTGCATCACATCTGCCCCCCTAGCCAAGAGCATGAGCGCTAAAAGCGCGCACGAAAGTTTTGTATGAAGATGACATTTGGTGATGACGTCACGTTCGTTAAATTCGTTGACAGAACAAATTGCCAGCCAAGAAGACGGACGGTGTGCGTTGGCATTTCGTTGTCGTTAAAGCGCTCGCGAGAGGCCAATTTTCCCATACATTTTGACAGAAACCGCTACATACTCGGAGGGAATTGACAGTCAAGAACACATTTTTGTTCGTTTTTTGCGAATGCTAGACGCTAAATTCGACGGTATACGGGCGGGTGGTCGGGGTCTCCCTTTCGAGCTATATTCTATCAAAACGACGCCATTGTTTTGATTTAAATTAACTCAAAGTATTGTTTTTTTGGTGGGCGAATCACGGTAAATTTTAAAAAAACTTGTAAAGAATTAGCGACCTTATTGCGAATGCATTCAGTGTATACTCGCTCACCAATATTTGACTTAGAACGTTCTTATCCCTTCCTTTACTTCGGCAAATGACAAATAACAGCACGTGTTCAACTTTTAGTGATGTGCTATGCCTTAATGTTAATAGTTACCGATATTTAATTTGTTTGTTATGGAGAAACTACTTCTTTTGCGAGAAGTTACTTCCTACTTTAGCTGACTGAGTGAAATTTGTCTCTTCTTTATATATTATATTTAAATATAAATTGACAGCCTCCGTAGACTAATGGTTGCGCCTTTGGCGTTGTATCCGGAGGTCTTGGGTTCGATTCCCACCCATGGCAAAAAAAAAATTGTACGTTTTTTTCTGTACAGTTTGTCATGGTCTGGCTGTTTATAAAATATAATATGTATTATATCGTTGCTTCTGGTACACATAGTACAAGCTTAGAGCTTAGTTTGTGACCAGAGCAATATTGTGTAAATTGTCCTACGTATTATTGTATTATTATATTGTAATTTTGACTTAATATTTTGACTGTTCGTTGGAGCCATATTCTGTTTTCACGTTTTTTTTTAAATGTGATTGTTCTCAGCATGGATCATAAAATAGTGTGCTATGATCTCATTTTAATAATTGGTTAAGTAATGTACATACATACATATGGTGCGTTTTGTTAGCTAACCCGTACCAGTATTTCGCCCTAACATGAAAATCAGCTGTTTTGGCGTTTTATTTAGATCATGTTAACATTTGTTAGTTTTTTCAGCAATGCAAACAAAACGATACAAATACTGATTACTGACATTAGCCATTTTGACATTTACCTTAACCGTAAAAAAAAACCGAAATAAAAAATATAAATTATCTATTTCATCATCATCATTATCATAATTTCTTCCAGAAATTAATGTTATTTTAATTTGTATCTCCAAAATTTTTTCTCCATTATTCAGTAAAGTAAATAAAAAACTAGAATCTACAAAGTAATTAAACAGTTGGTATTTATTGATATTTTTTCCAAAAAACGACCATGCTAGCGCCGCGCTAACATTACCAGCTAAAAAAACGTATTAGGTATAGGCCCTTAACAGATAATAAATTTAATAATTTTAATGAAAATTTAATGAGTGAAATGTCCAGATTCATATATAATATTAATCAACCAAATATTACATACTCCAATCTACATAAAATTATAAATCAAGAATTCAATAAAGTATGTAAAATTAAAACAAAGAAAATTACTGACAGATTTAATTTTGCTACTTGTGCCACTAAAGGTATTAGAATAAGTAGGGATACACTATATGATCTATACGACAAAAGATCATACACATCTGACCAAAATTTCCATAATTATGTTAGGAATTATTTAAACTTATTCAAGCATTTTTATAAATTCCTTTATAGGATAATCTTATATTCATTTTTTTAAAGATAAAAATGCAATGAAAAAAAGGTCCTGGTGGGTGGGACTCGAACCCACGAACCTCGCTATCGCGGCAAGGCGCTCAACCGCGCCCAACCAGGTTCCAGTCACCCCTCACGAATTTTGTCATTGCTTGTTATCTACTTATACACAGACGCCCCATATCAGCTTTCTTCTATTAACTCTATACGAGTGAAGTTAGAAGTCCTAGTTTCTAATACTAGATGGCAGAGGGGTCTGTTTTTTATTTTTACTTTTTTTCAGTATTTTTATATTTATGCATTTTTATAAATTTACCTTTTGTGAGGTAGAAACACAACAAATGCCGGTACAAGAATGATTACTGAAATAATTGACGCAATTGGGAAAACTCTCAGGATCTCGTTGGCGTTTTCTGTGATCTGTCTAAAGCGTTTGATTGTGTTGACCATTAAACTTTGTTTATAAGCTGGAATTTTATTGCATTCGCGATTTAGCTTTAAATCTAATAAAGTCCTACCTTTCTAATAGAACTCAAGGTGTTAATATTGGTGGTTATGTATCAGATGGAACCCTTGTAAAGATGGGTGTCCCCCAGGGCTCAATTTTAGGCCTATTCCTTTTCCTAGTATCAATGATCTTCCATATATGGTACAGGAGATGGCGCAGATAGTGCTATTTGCTGATGATACATCCTTACTTTTTAAAGTTAGTAGGAAGGATAATATATTATCGGCAGCAAATGACACTCTGGAAATTATTTAAAAATGGTTCACGGCAAATAATTTAGTTTTAAATGCAAAGAAGACTAATTGCCTGAAAGGATCCATTTTTTTATCCATACAAGTTTGGCCAAAAGTTGTACCTTGTGTATTATTAGTGAAAATTGAACAGAAAAAATTGCAGCTTTATAAAAAAAATTAAAAAGAATTTTCTTTACATTTGTACCATATAAAATTAATGTTTGAAATAAAATATTGTTGCAACACAGTTTATATCCAACGCTATTAATAAAAAAGTTAAAAACGGCTGTAAACAACGTCATTTGTCATTTTGTCAAATCATCTCAGATATAAACTAAAATAATTCCCATTTTAATTATTCTTAGTACCTAGCCTATCAATTTGTCTGATTCTTTTCTAAAAATAGAAAGAAAAATGCTTCAATCACTCCAATGATGATACCACAGATTAATGAATCAATCCACAGACGGAATAGTATTTTGTTTCATAGATAACACGTTCCATTCCACAAAAAAAGTATAAGTAAAACTATTAATATTTTATGAATGCTATTTAATGAGGAGTTTTCCAGTAGTTATTATTTAACGCAACAGATGGCGTTTAGTCGCTATCTACAAAATCTGTCAAATCAGATAGTGGTAACATATAAAATACACCCAAAATTTAGGGTAAATAGGAAAGTAAATACCTTTATACGAAAATTTTATAAAATTTACTTAACATTGTTTAGTATATACACTAATAATATTATAATTTTATAATTTTTATAATTTTATAATTTAATTAATATAAGCACTTTGCCTTACGGCACCAACTTAAGCAATATTTTTTCTTTTAAATATCATCGTTTAAGTAATAAAATTTAGATTTCTTGGTCTTTTTACGAAGTTTTTCTTGACAGGGTTATCTACTAAATGTTATAGAGTGCAAAAATATAGAGTAAGTAGATACATACAAAAGTGACAAAATATGGTAAAAAATATAACACGTGTTGCAATACCAAAATTCAGTTTTAAGTCAAAGAAATTTATGTCCGGATTAATAATCGTTGCTAAGCCAGTGCTTAGCACGAGCCACTGCTTAGAACTGTCAAAGTGGCAGTTGTTTCTATAATAGTCGGTGCTCCGAGTGGTGGCTCAGCCTAAAGCTTGAGCCGTTGCTCGGCTAAGCATTAGTCACGATATTCCTTTACTTAAGTCATGCTCAGCGTTAGATTCTTCATGTTAGTCTGTTATTTCTTTAGTTTCTGTTAATTACATAATTATGAAATTTCTTGTCGTTTTAAAAATATTATTCCCTAGTTTTCTAGTTTTCTTTTATTTCTTGTGTATTTTATAATTTAATCATACAAAATCTATGATTTCTTCTGTGCCAGTGCAAATTATAGATTTAATATTATAAAACTTCAACAGTAGAGGGTTACGTAACTCCATGGAAATGCAACTTCTCAATACTTTGAGGTTTTTTACACCAGGATTCCAAGTAATATACATATTTCAGCGAGCATTGGCTCGAGGCGTTGCTTGGCTTAGCTGCGTCAATTTATTCGACTATTATAGTGCGAAGTGGTTGCTCGGCTAAGCATCGCTTGAGTATTACTTTCGTGAGCACGACTTGAGTCAGTGCTTAGCCATGACTATTAATCCGGCAATTAGAGTCTGTATATCAGAGTACTAAAATATAGACTACAGAAACTGTACCTTTTTTGACAGTTTTTGTGGATATCTCTCCTGCTGCCATCTAGTGAAATATTTTGGAACCGTCTAAAAGAAAACTCCTCATTAAATAGCACGCAAAATGATGTGCTTTATTTATATTTTGGGTTCACCACCCTTTTGCTAGTTCACTGATCACTACTGTTGTATGAAAGCGCAATATTTATACATTATTATTATAATTAAATAAACTAATTTCTTTAAAATAATATTTAATATGGTACAAATGTGTTAAAAATTCTAATTTATATTTTTATGGATTCCTTGATTTTTTCCCTACATTTATCAGTGATTATATTGCAGGTACAACGTTAGCCCAAAAATAAGGGATCCTTTACGTTGCCTAATGTATCTAATATCAATGCCACAGTGAAGATAGGTGGTACTGATCTGGAATTTGTCGACTCCACTGTGTTTTAAGGATCACAGTCGATTCAACACTACAGTGGAAAGCTCACATTACTACTTTATACAATAGATTGAGCTCTGCTGCATATGCAGTCAGAAAAATCAGACAATTAACTGATGTTACAACAGCCAGACTAGTATACTTTGCCTATTTTCACAGTATAATGACATAATATGGTCTTATAATGTGGGGATCTGCGGCAGATATTGATACTTTTAGTTTGTGTGAAGCACTGGAGTTTTTTACTTGCTGGTTTCTTTTTCTCCGGGGTCTCTCTGAGGGGTTCGACTTTACAGTTAGTATTTATGCCCTTAAAAACACCGATCCTTACACCTTTACTTATATGTGATTGGTTACTTACATTTTATTTACAATAAATATTTAAGGCGTGGATATGATCGGTGAAGTTGGTCGCCTTGGTGGCTCTCTTGTATATATTGGCAGATAATGATTGTCAGGACAGTGGAATCAGCTAACCACCTAGTCTTACACTAGTTGGTCGAACACGGTCTAACACACACACTACATGTGTGTGTTCGGTTCGGTAGTAATTTTCATATTATGATTTCCATTCTATCGTGTTTAAGTTCTAAATCTGATATCGGGTATAATACATATTTGTCGTTCTTTTGTTAATGAATAGCTGCCTAAGCAAACACACTCTAAGACCTGGAACAAGGTCATCGGCAAATCTCAGGTGAGATAGTTTACTTCCATTTATGTTAAGCTCATAGCTTTTCCAAATAATTCCAATCAATTTAAATGACGAAAAATTTCTTCCAATACAGTCGAGAAGAGTTTGAGGGATAATGGGTTTCCTTGTCGGACTCCTTTTATTCGTAATTCTTCTCCAATTTTTCCTAGTCGTACTTTTACTGTAGGTATAGTTTTAAAATTGTTATATTACTCCAGATTCTTTAAGATTCTTAAATATCTGGTTTGATCACGTTGGTTTTAAGCACACTCGACTGTGTTTTGATTAGTTTTGAGATGCTTTGTAAGTATGAAATAGAGAGAACTTTTCGTTGCTCTAATGTATATTTGGCGTCGATGAAGACGCCACTCGTTATTTGCACTTACTAATAAATTTTATTTATGCAATTTATTTTACACAACAGAAATATTGAAATATTAACAGGATAGAACTTATATTTCAATACCAGTACTTTACGCAAAATACGTGACGGTGAACGTGTCAAAACCCGGAATAAAGCCCTTGTTCTGTCAACGAATTTAACGAACGTGACGTCATCACCAAATGTCATCTTCATACAAAACTTTCGTGCGCGATTTTAGCGCTCCCTCTTCCGGGTTAAGTACATGTTCCCAACAGTTTAAATTAAAATTAAAAGAACACGAACCCATATTTCGTAAAGCGCGCAACTTACCTCTCGCTCTACGGGAGCCGGTCGAGCGGGAGCTGGCCCGGCTGGAGAACGAGGGCACTATAGTAAAAGTGTCGAATACGGAGTACGATAGTCACAGTAATAAAAAAATGTGGTAGTATACGCATTTGTGGTGACTACAAAATTACAATTAATCCAATTTTAAAACAAGAACCGTACCCATTATCTCGCCTGAGGAGTTGTTCGCCACGCTGAGCCGCTTTTCAAAGATCGACCTCTCCCATGCTTACCAACAGGTGGTTCTGCACGAGGGGTCCCGTCCCTGCACCACCATTACTACGCACGTCGGGAATTTTATGTATGTTCGTACACCTTTCGGTTTGAATTGTATTCCTGAAATTTTTAGAGAATGATGGAATGTATTTTTGGACGATATTTGTGTCACAGGTTTGAATAAAAATAGTCATATAAATAATTTACGGGCTGTGTTTTCTAGATTGCAAACTAAAAATGGTAAATAATACTAGGTAAATGCGAGTTTTTTAAAAATAAATTAAATTATTTGGGCCATGTAATTGATGAAAATGGCCTCCACTTTCTTAAAAAAAGTAGTCCCACTTAACATTTTATGAAAAGTGGGAAAAATTCCCACCTAATGAAAAAACGGGAAAAAGTCTAATTAATAAGTAAGATTTTTCCCGATTTTTCATAAAATGGGTTTTTTTCCCACTAAAAAATATTTTTTTCGTCAAGTGGGAATTTTGTTTTATTTTTTTGAAAAATTGGGACTTTTCCCCGCTTTTTCATTAGGTGGGAATTTTTCCCACTTTTCATCAAATGGGATTTTTTTCCCACTGAAAAATCATTTTTTTGTCAAGACTTTTTCACAAGGGACATTTTCCTACGTTTTAAAAAAGAGACTTTAAAAAAAAATTTTGACAACTTTCCTCAATGTTCCTATAACACTTTCCTATTATAAAAATATTCCCTAATTACTATTTTTCCAAAATAAACAATTTCACGTAAGATTTCTATGTCACTACCTAAGGCCGAACGTGATAAAAACCCGCCATAATAGTCGTTAACGATGTGATAAATCTTTAAGTCTTGGGCAGCCATGCTGAGAAGAGTGAATGAAAACTAGACTGTACCCCTAGTGTGAGTTTTCTAACTATTACTTTGCGTTTGAGTCAACTAAAATTTGTATGAGAAATAGTTCAGCGCTCCAAGCGGAAATTTTGAGAACTAAAAATGCGAGCGTGTGATTGGCCAAAATGTTAACGCAGTAGTATAGTTACCGCGAAAGTAAATGTTAAGAAACTCTCACTAGGGCTATACTGATACTATAAAGCACGATTTTGAAGTTTTGTCTTGGGGACCCGTGATAGCAAAAGTCACGTCACGCCGTTTTGACGTTACCTCGCGACTCCGTGTCGCGTCTTGGGTTGGTCGTGCTAAAACTGCAGTTTAAAAAACTCCTACTTGATTAATAATGTTTTGGATTTCATTTTCAAGGTTTGAATCGTCTGTGCAATGAAATAAAAATATTTAAAAAAAACTTTACGCAAAAACTGTTTTGTTTATGGTGCTTGCGACAACGCGAACGCACGAAATTTAGTGACTCGTAATACGAATCGACGTCAACGCAACTCACGGAAAAATTGTAACGCGCGATCTTGTCGTCTTTAACGTTTGCAAACTCGAAATAAGGCCCCAGGCTTCTCACACGGGTGCGATTCGCACAGCGAAAAGTTAATAAATCTAGACTTACCGTAAGGCTTTTGTGGTGCTTCATCGTCGAGATCCCTGAGTACCCAAGGGATGCAATAACTTCGATGTTGAACCAAAAGCACTAAGCCACGTAAAATACGGCGTTGGAACCATGTAATATTAACAACACACAATGCGACAAATCTGAATCACTTGTAGGCGCCTAATAATGGCGAACAAACACTACATATGTAAATGGGATTTCTAATAGGCCGCCCATACTCACTGGCGGAGCAAGAACACTATCCCAAGTTAAAAAACAAAACAATTACTTGTTTACAATTATTATACAACAATTTTACAAAAGCATTCACTAACTCTGACAAAAGTCATGACCACAGATTAGCGTTCAGACTATTTATCAAAATCGAACATTCCCCCGCCCCGGATAGAAAGAATATATACGGGCAAACGGGAGAGTGTTGCCACCGCTCTCTTTAAAACGGAATCTCCAACCATAACCTCAGCAAAACGAGGCACTCCATCCGCTCCTGGAACCAAGTTAAGAATGCGCCCCCTTCTCCAATGCAATGGGGACAGGTTAGAATCCTTAACCAGGACGAGGTCTTCTATCTTTGAAGGGTCCGTCTTATCAATCTACTTCACGCGTTGCTGCAATATGTGAAGGTATTCGAGCGACCAGCGATGCCAGAAATGCTGGGTCATCTGCTGGATCAATTCAAATCGCGACAGTCGAGTACACTTCACATCTCTGAAGGAGTATTCAGGCAAGGCGACAAGTGGCTGCCCTATCCAAAAATGACCTGAAGTCAAAGCCCCGAAGTCGTTTTGGTCTGAAGAGAGCGGGCACAATGAGCGTGAGTTGAGGACGGCTTCAAATTTACAAAATACTGTAGCAAGTTCCTCAAAGGTTAATACGGTTTCTCCTATCACCCTACGTAAGTGAGTTTTGGCAGCCTTAACAACAGCTTCAAATATTCCTCCCCAATCTGGACATGCTGGTGGATCAAAAAGCCACCTGATTCCACGTTGGGAGAGTGCAGTTCCAATTACATTATGATTATCTGCTACAAATTTATATACATCATCTAAATAACGGTCGGTGCCCTTGTAATTTGTTCCACAATCGGACCGAATCAACGATGGCAAACCACGGCGGGACACAAATCTACCAAGGGCAGCGACAAAGGCAGAAACCAATTCTAAATGTACGGCTTTGGTGAACAGACATACAAAGACACACAAATAGGCCATAACAATTTTAGCGTTCCTGAGGTGTGACACTTTCACAGAGAACGGGCCAGCAAAATCTGTAACAAGGCATGCATTGGAAAATCACACTTCATATGACTCGTCTGGTCACACTTCATATGACAGAATCCAATATTCGCGATGTAAGATGGCTAACACAGCATTACAGCCAGCATGCGAGTTCTTGATGTGGTGATCAGCAACCAACAAATTCACCAAGTGACCAGAATTAGGGAGCAACAAGAGGTGACGAGCTCTAAAGGGCAAATTGGCATTCCGAAGTCTTCCTCCAATACGAAGGAGGCCCAAATCATCAAAAAACGGATTTAGGCGTCCAATTGCTCCCTTGACTTACAACGCCCGGCCCGCAGTGTCTCAATTTCAGTCTTAAACTGATCGTCCTGAACAACCTTAATCCAATATAAAAGCGAGTCCTTCCGTGTGGTGTGAGGACTGGCGACTGGCGTTTCTCCCAAAGGTGTCGACAATTAAAAATAAAGCGTTTAATCCACGCAGTTACACCCAACAATTTATCCAGAGAGCTAAATTTATTCAGTAAAAATTCAGGATCCAACTCCACGGTCCTCACCATCGCGAATACGCGGAGACCTGGTAGTGGATCAGTCAACAAAGGCTGGCCATGAGGTCAGAACGACTCAGGATGCGTCAACCAATCATGGCCCCACCAAAGTGAGTGTCGCAAAAGATCTGGGGCAGCACAACCCCTGGACGCAACATCTGCAGGGTTCATTTCCCCTGGAACATGTCTCCAGATCAACGGAGCATCAGAAGCCTGAATCTGAGAGACACGATTGGCCACAAAGACTTCGAGTGTATGGACAGGAGTTCTCAGCCACGAGAGAACAACGTTACAAAAACGTGACTCAATAATCGCGTAAGAAGAGCAGCCCCACACAATTCTAACTTCGGAATCGTAAGTCGAGTCAGAAGGGGAGCAACCTCGCTCTTAGCTAAGACCTAATTCACTGACGCTACACTTCCAGTAGGAGACACAGTACGCAAGTAGACCACGGCGGCATATCCTCGCTCTGAAGCGTCACAGAACCCATGGAGGCTCGCCGTGTACTTCCCAGCTGGAAGGAAAGCTAGTCCTTTAACAAGGTGTGCTTAGTCCAGATCCTGGGCGGAGAAAGATCCACCCGATAGGTGAAAATATCCTGGACTGTACTGTACTCCGAGAACAGACAACATGTTAGGATTATCAATATTTTCGAAGAGGAGGGGATCCTGCTGGTGCTCCAACGGCAAGCCAGGAGTGGGGGAGTTCGATATCCACTTTTTTAACTCATAGCCTCCAGCCCTCATTATTCTAATCAATTCATTCCTCAAGATCAAAGCCTCTTTCTCACTGAAGGTTCCCGTGCATACATCATCAACATACAAATCATTTTCCAAGATGGTGGAAGCTCGAGGAAACCTCAAACTCTCACGCTTGGCCAGCTCCAACAATGAACGAATAGCCACGAACGAGCTAGACCGCAAACCATATGTGTTGGTATTCAGCTCATAGACAAGCATAGGATCAGAGGGTTTCTCCCGCCATAAAATGAGTTGGTAGCACCTGTCATCCTCGTGGATGAGTGTCTGCCGAAACATCATACGGATGTCGGCCACAAAGACAATCTGATGGCGGCGAAAGTCCATGAGGATATCCGAAATATCCCGGAAAAGCTTCGGGCCAGTATGCAGGCACTGGTTCAAAGATACACCCGAAGACGTGGGGGCAGAGCCATCAAACACCACTCTTATCTTCTCACTATGAGGCTTGAAGACTGCGTGATGGGGAATGATATAATGTTCCACTGAACGCCAGTCCAAGTTTGAGACCATCATGTGTCCCAAAACCTCATATGTCCCCGCATGAACTCAATGTACTTCTTGCGGAAGACAGGGTCACGCCTCATGCGATTCTCCATGGACACCAACCTTTTCTCAGCAAGACTCCTTGATGCACCCAATGGGGGTCGTGAGGAAAGAAAAGGAAGTCTGGTGTAAAAACGACCAGAAGCTAAACGACCAGTATTATTCTGGAAGAACAATTCACATTCATGATTAACAGGATTGACCTTCGTAGCAGCCGGGGGCTCCTTCACTTCCCAAAATCTCTGAACCGCCTCAGAAAGAGAAAGACAAATGTCAACAAAACGGTTATCAACAACAGGTGGGGGAGGAACATGGGTTGGGCCCGTTATAACAGATCCCAAGATTGTGGGGATCGCTACGAGGCCACCTGTACCTAGGGCTTCACATTACCTAGGAGCAACATTTTTGAAACATCGGCACCAAGCAACAAATCAATTGGTCCCGAAATGTCGAAGGTAGGGTCAGCCAAACACAAACCCCTTGTCAGGGTCACCACAGCTGGGGACAACTTTACCTGGGGTGTTGACCCAATATATTTTCTAATACTATTGCCGAAGCAGTGATGCTCGGACAGGAAACCGAGAACGGGGCGAATGTGAAAGTGGTGTTACCAATCAAATTCTCAGCTTTCACATTACCAACTCCCCGAACAGAATCCCGGTGAGGATTCAAAGCTAGGCATAGGCCACTCGCTAACCAAGCCGAAACAATGCAACCCTGAGCACCCGAATCTGAAAGGGCACGAAATACCAAATAGTTGCCCTTCGGGCTCCAAACACAAACAGGGGCTTTATTCCGAGTTTTGACACGTTCACCTTCGCGCATTTTGCGTAAAGTACGGGTATTGAAATGTAAGTTCTATCCCATCAAAAACAATACTTGTCAAAAAAAAACCAGAAAACACGTATAAATTCAATCGCCTGAAAACACATGTAAATTCAATTATTTAGTGCGATGGCCAAGTCTCAATATATTTATATAAAACATTAAAGAATTTTAATATTGATATGCGTCACTATAAGACGCTGTTAATTATTACGTAACAACTTAATGCTTTGAGTACGGAGATTCCAGACACAATTGATTTTCAATTGTTATGGACCACGATCGTGGTCTTAGAGACTGGACGTATTAAGACAGAAAGTCGCTTAAGTAGAGACTGAATAAATTAATAACCGACTTGGTATTACATGGATCTCACAACTTTTTACCGCAGAACAACTGAGTTGCGAGACTTGTTTTTTTTTGACAAGTATTGTTTTTGATGGGATCTCATTTCTTTTTGTATTTTGTAGACAGTTCTACATTTTTCCTTTTCGGTACCTTCTACTTATTGTATATATGTATATCTACCAGCAACGAATTTTCTTAAAGCCCTCTCTCTGACTTATGAACTTTTCTTATTTTTGTAGGTAGCCTTCCGTTTTCTCTTTTCCGGTACTACTTCTTGAGCTTCAGCTACAGTTTTTCTAAGATGTTACAATTTTTGACAAATCTGGACGGTAAATGCTTCTTAGTCTGTTGTTTTCACAAATTGAGGATTCCTGCGCTTTAACACTTCCAAAGTCGACATTAATTAGATGTAAACCGCCCAGACTTGTGAGTAGCCTTTAGTCGTCAAACTAATATAGCAATCGAAATTATCACTTGTAATACCACAAGAGCTTCAAAATTATCGGGTATTTTCCGATAGGTTCGTTGCAAACAAATGAAGGAGTCAAGTTTTTCAGGTTAAAAAATCACGAGCGCGAAGCGCGACGAGCGCGAAGCGCGAGTGATTTTTCCTGAAAAACTTGACGACTTTATTTGTTTGCAGGGAACCTTGAGGGAAATGCCAGATAATTTTGAAGCTCGTGTGGTATTCGGGGGATTATTTTTCCGTCCCAAATGTCGGCCAATAGAATTGCACCTGGATTATGTTTTGTTTTTTATATATAGCAACTACCAGAGAAAATATTCAAAAAAAATTCTCAGTATAATACCATGTAGGTTGTACCACGTGACGTCGAATGGTGCAATTCTATTGGTCGATATTTGGGTCGGAAAAATAATCAATGAAAATCGCAAACTTATAGGTAAGAATTCTGGGCACATCCGAACAGCATTGGGTCGCTCGCGCGTATGAGCGCGGTTGCTGCTCGCTCGGCGACATTCACCTTTCCGCGCGCCCCGCCACTGTCCCCGCCCCGCGCCCTCGCGCTAGCACCGCGCAGCGCGTAGTAACGGCCCGCGCTCACTCGCTAGCATCGCAGAGCGTGGTATATAATTATACAACCTTACGCACTCGTAATAAGTACGAATACGCACGTAGGTACGTTTTTTGCATTAATAAATAATTTAATACACGTGTTTTCATGACGGGAATACCCATTTTTTGCTCGATTTGGCAGGGGCACTACCATGCGCCTATATTTATATGGGACTAGCTTAAACCCGCGGCTTCGCACGCAATAATAATAACTGCCGTAAAACATCGTTACGAATAAAGCCAATATAGAAAAATTTAACTGAAGACTTGCCTGTATGGGCTTAATTTTCTTTGCGGTCTTTTCTAGATTTTTTAGTTTTTCCTTGATTCATACACCAAACACTACTTATATTCCAAATTTGAAGCTTCTAGGTCTGCTAGAAGTGCCTTAGAATTTTGATGATCGGTGAGTCAGTGAGTGACAAAATTAAGAAATTTGACCCGTTATAATTCTTAAAAATACGGGTTCAAATTGAATGAAATTTGAAATATACGTGTCTTTACAATGCCTGCATGGTTACTGAAAATTTCAGTCTTCTAGTTTTATCCACAACGAAGTTACAGGGGGTCGAAAACGGTCTGAATTGCTTCGAGAAAAGGATGGTACGACCGTGACGCTTTTTTTCTCGACTTGGTGGGGGCACGGCCGTGCCCCCAGATCATGTTAATTATAAAGTTGAAATTCCAATGCTCCATACATGTTCAAACTTGCGAAGAATTCGTGTATTTCAAGATGGCTGCATTATAATAGCCAACCTAATACATGCTATATAACCATTGGAATAGAGCATATATTTCCATATTTATAGTTTGCGCAACGTCTTGTCGTGATTAGCGGTTGCAAACTCGGAATAAGGCCCCTGAGGCTGTAGGTAAAATTACAGTCTCTGGCTGGGTGGCGGCTGGTGAGCGGGCAGCGAATACCTATTCCTCTTGAACCGGACGTACGGGAACATTCGGGTTCGGGATCCACTGGTAGTTGTGGATCTCATGTGATCGGTCCCATGGCATTGGCTCGACAACATGTCGCCCTGAAGGTCTTCTTTGGTAACGAGACCTTACAGCAGGTAGCTGCGCTGCACACCGGTTACGACCCATGGGAGCAAAGCGAGGGGGCGAAGCATTGCCCCCGCCCATGAGGGGGGTGCGGCCACATTGGGGGGTGAACTCCGAATATGGGGCGGTAAACTCCGAACATGGGGGGGCGAGGGGCGCAGGTCCTCAGTACGTGGGGAATCATAAAACCTCGGCGATCGTAGCTCCCTAGCACCCTGGGGTTCATAGTGAACATGTTGGCGGCCACCCATATTTAAATTGGCACACAAAACTAGATTATGGCGGCCACTGCACTGCGAACATGGCCGCGATTCACGGCAATCCCTTTGGTGGTGCTTGCCCAAGCACACAACACCATTGCCTCTATCGGGCCATGGCAAATCGGGCCTGGACCCATGGGAGCAAAGCGAGGGGGCGAAGCATTGCCCCCGCCCATGAGGGGGGTGCGGCCACCATTCCTGGGTTGAACTCCGAATATTGGGGGGTGAACGCCAAATATTGGGGGGTGAACTCCGAATATGGGGCGGTGAACTCCAAACATGGGGGGCGAGGAGCGCAGGTCCTCAGTACGTGGGGAATCATAAAACCTTGGCGATCGTACCTCCCTAGCACCCTGGGGTTCATAGTGAACATGTTGGCGGCCACCCATATTTAAATTGGCACACAAAACTAGATTATGGCGACCACTGCACTGCTAACATGGCCGCGATTCACGGAAATCCCTTTGGTGGTGCTTGCCCAAGCACACATAACACCATTGCCTCTATCGGGCCATGACACGTCGGGCCTGGACCCGCAAGTTAAAAATTGTTGGCAATGCGGCACCAAATGTCCAGGGTCCCTACAATAACAAACAATTTTGTGCTTCAACAGCGGCCACAGCAAACCGATTCCTGTGACGCTGGCCAGTTTGACCATGTGGTTGAATAGGGGGCCGGACCACCTGATGGTCTACAAATCTTGGCCGCCCTGCACCGGCAGAGTTGTCCACTATTCGGCACTCTTCATCCAAAAAGTTCAACAAATCAGAGAACAATGGTAGGTAGGTAGTCAATGCTGTTACCGCCATACCTATGTCTCAAAGCGCAGTTAAAGTTCGGGGGACAACTTCCCGAGCACAATATTAAGCAATATAAAAGACCACGAATCGACTGGCAGGTTGAGGCACTGCAAGGCATTCACTGCAATCATCAACGGGTTCAAGAGGTCCCTGCGCAAATCATGTGCCTTACCTACTATAGGCAACCTTAATATTTGGTTGACATGAGTGTCAGCCAAACGTCTAACATTTTGGTACCTCTTGGTCAAAAGCTCACGAGCAATCTTATAATTTTCGTCCGTCACGGGTAGGTGTTGGACGATGCCACGAGCCTCTCCTCTCAATGAGGACAACAAATATGCCATCTTCTGGCTGGGGGTGAGGTCCCCCCGCCCGTGCACCAGACTATCGAACAAGTTCAGGAAGCCTACCCAGGCATCAAGTCGTCCCTCAAATGGTGGGAGGTCAAGGGTAGGCAACCTGCTCAAAAGCCCGGGAGAAGAAACAACTGGCGAAGGCTCGGGGCCCATCTTAACCGACCTATCAATATCTCCGCGAACCTTCTCGGTAATGGTGTTTATGAGTACCAGCGAACGGTCATAGTCACAGGTGACCGCTGCATGGAACTCATCCTCTACGGGGTTCAAAGCCAAAAAGTCCTCAAAGGCCCTATGTAAGTCCCGCTCATACTCTGGGGTCTTTTCAAATCGCACCAAAAGAGCAGCGGAGCGGTCGGGTCTGTCTACCAAATCCACAGCGGATGTAAGCCACCTTAAGACAGCCTTAATTTTATTTGAGTTCTTATTTACAGACATAATTACAATAAGTAGGTGAACACTGTGACGTATTAAATAAATAAGTGACTGCGAACCGCCCGCTTCCGCGATTGTAGCGCCACTTCTCTGGGTGAAGCAAGAGTGAACGGGTGTGTCGCAGACACGTGGAAAATACTAAAAGTGTTATTATTTGCAATTACACGTTATATTACCTAAAAGAGAGACATCAAAAATTGGCGACGAGGATAAAGAATGTGAGTAAATCAAAAATATCATGTAAACCTAATGTTATTAGTGCGAAGTGTTGTTAACAATTAAATATAAAATAACATTTTAAAATTAGATGTTTTACGTGTAATAAGACAATAACAAGGTTTGATTTAACTTCTATTGTTACATAATCAGCACGTTAGTACGTAAAACATTAGCAAAATTTTGAAAACAAAACTAATTAATGGTATACCCACCTACAATTATGTTATATACCTGTTAATACATGTCTAAACTACACGGAAAAGAAGGATTTATTGGAGTAGGACATATATAAAGTGGATAGGTATCTTATTTTGGTATAACCTTATTATTTTCCAGTTTATCTCAATCAGGATTTTAGTTTTGGTTGGAGTCACGAAGAAAACTTTTATGTTAATCTCAGAGATTACCGACTGTACATACAACAAAATATACCTACATGTATTAACCGAGCCGGACAAATAATCCAACAGATAAATACACCGTACTAATCAGAAACGGTCATTTAAATTTACCTAAACTAATATAACTATCAGGTATGCATCATAACCTACATATATATATATATATATAGGTTATATATATATAGGTTATATATATATAGGTTATATATATTATATATATATTTGGCTGATAATTGCGCCATAAAATCAAGTTTTCATATTATTGCAGATCGTCCCATATGTCTCAATTACCGGCAATAGATAACTTCAATTGTGAGGGAGACCCAAGTTCAATAGGTTATCGATGGGAAAGGTGGAAACGGGCCCTCAATATTTACCTTTTAGCGACTGAAATTGATGATCCTAAAAAAAAACGGGCAGTTCTTCTCCATACTGGTGGGCTTGCCTTACAGGACATTTACTATAGCATTCCCGGAGCGCATGTTGAAAATACAGATGCAAATGATATTTTTAAGATTGCAATAGATAAATTAGATGAATATTTTTTACCCAAGCAGAGCTATCTCTACGTACTACTAAGACATTTATTTAGACTTATAAAGCAGGAAACCGAAGAAAAATTTGATAAATTTCTTGTCAGGCTACGCAATCAAAGTGCTAAATGCAATTTCGCTCGAAAAGACGATGATGTTATTGATCAAATAGTTGAAAAGTGCAGTTCATCCGTACTTAGGAAAAAGATTCTGTTACTAGGCGATTCGGTTACCGTAGAGAAAATTTTAGTGGAAGCAAACTCGTTAGAAACTGTTGAGAGACAACTAATGGCATTTCAAGGAAAACCAAACCTCGACGTAAATATAATTGGAACAAGACCGAATGACAAAAGCATACGGTGTACTAGATGCGGGAGTGCATATCACGATAAAGATGACAAGCACTGTATTGCGTTAAATAACATCTGTCAAAGGTGTGGATTTAAAGGCCATTACAAAAATCAATGCCTTACTAGGCGTGATAAGCGTAAATTTATGGCCGGCCCTCAACAAATTTCCAAAAAAATTAAACCTAATGATGAAACAACTAATAAAACAATCAATCAGCAAAACCAACAACCTATCAAATCACCAGCACCAAATACAAATTACATATTTCATATAGATGATGATGCAGAAGTAATCTGTCAAGTAGGTGGTGTAAATGTCAACATGCTCATTGATTCAGGTAGCAAAACTATAAATATAATAAAACTATATATATTTATATATATATATATATATAATAGACGATAAAACTTGGGAATATTTAAAATCAAATGCGGTTGAAGTATCCAACCAGCGGAAAGATTCCGATCAAGTTTTTATGGCATATGGTTCTAAAGATCCGCTTGATGTGCTAGGGTCATTTGAAGCGACAGTCACAATTGGACCAGGAAGAACAACTGCCAGGTTTTACGTCATAAGAAATGGTACCCGTAATTTGTTGGGGAAGCAAACAGCCATGAGCCTTAACGTGCTTAAATTAGGGGTAAGTATAAATTCTATACATACAGATATATTCCCAAAATTCAAAGACGTCCAGTTAGATATTGCCATAGATAAATCAGTTATCCCCATATGTCAGCCTTATCGGAGAGTACCTATTCCACTAGAAGAAAAAATCAATCAAAAAATAGACGAATTAGTAAAAAGGGATATAATTGAGCCTGTTGATAAAGCCGTAAATTGGGTATCTCCTCTTGTACCTATTTTAAAGAGTGATAGGGACGTACGTCTGTGTGTAGATATGAGATGCGCAAATAAAGCCATCATGAGAGAGAATCATCCTTTGCCTACGATGACCTAACTTCTACCAAAATTGAGAGATGCTCGTGTTTTCTCTAAGCTTGACATCAAGGATGCTTTTCACCAAGTGGAGATTAGAGAAAATTGCCGAGACATAACTACTTTTATAACTAGCAAGGGGTTATTTCTTTATAAAAGGCTAATGTTCGGTATATCATGTGCGCCCGAACATTTCCAAAAAATCATGGAAAGGATGCTTCTAACTTGTGAGGGCGTTATTAATTTTATCGATGATATCGTTGTGTTTGGAAGCGACGAAAAGGAACACAACCTTAGATTAAAGAACGTTTTCACACCTTAAAACAAAACAATGTAATGCTCAACGAAAGAAAATGTATTTTCAACCAGTTGAAAATAGATTTCTTAGGTCATGAACTAACTCCAAAGGGCATTAAGCCCCTGGACAAATATATCAGACTTTTCGGGAGCCAAATTGTATTGAAAAGGTTCAAAGTTTTCTGGCACTTGTGAATTACATTAGAAAGTGGATACCAAACTTGGCTACAATCACAGAACCGTCCCGCGAAATTTTGAGACACAAGCTTTCCAAACACGCCGCTATTGGCGAATTTTGGAAAAAAGAACAAAAAATTGCATTTGCAGCATTAAAACAAAGTCTTAGTAATCTTCATACTTTAGGTTTTTATAATCCGCACGAAAAAACGCAAATAGTGGCAGACGCCAGTCCGTTAGGCTTAGGAGCAGTCTTGATCCAGTATGATTCGCATGGACCACGAGTTATTGCTCACGGTCACAAAAGTCTCACCGACGTCGAAAAACGTTACTGCCAAACCGTAAAGGAGGCTCTAGCTTTGGTCTGGGCTATCGAACATTTGAATATGTATCTTTATGGATTAAAAGAATTCGATTTAGTTACAGACCACAAGCCCCTGCAGGTAATATTCGGGGCGCGATCTAAACCTTGCACCCGGATTGAGCGCTGGGTATTACGTTTACAGGCATATAACTACAAGGTGGTCTACTGTCCCGGTAAGAAATAGCTGATCCTCTCTCCAGACTTTGCCCGATACAAAATCTATATAATTTTGACGACGAACATCATATAAATAAAATTGTAGAACTTGCAAGACCATTAGCAGTATCCATGGATGAAATAATAAAGTAATAAACACATCTCAAAAAGATGATGAAATTAAATTAGTAATTATGGGTCTTTCGGGGAAAAGCTGGCACTCTAAAGTAAATAATTATAAACACTTTGAACATGAACTCTGGGCCCATGATGATATATTATTGCGAGGAAATAAAATTGTGATCCCTATCGAACTCCGTAAACAAGTACTGGCATCCGCTCACGAGGGTCATCCTGGCATCGTTGCCATGAAGGGTAGGTTACGGACTAAGGTGTGGTGGCCAAAAATAGACAAAGACGCTGAGAATACAGTCAAAAGCTGTAAGAGTTGCACTTTAGTCTCTGGACCAAACCCTCCTGTACCGGTGAAGAGACGCGAATTGCCATCACATTCTTGGACCGATATCGCAGTGGATTTCCTCTGACCATTGCCAAGTGGACATTACTTATTCATAATAGTTGATTACTACAGTCGCTATAAAGAGATCAAAATTATGAAATCTATAACATCCTAAGATACAATCTGTGTCCTAAAAGAAATATTTTCAAGGCTTGGCATTCCAGTCAGTATAACATCAGACAACGGACGACAGTTTGTCAGCGAGGAGTTCAGGTCTTTCTGTTCAGAGTTTGGCGTCAAACTTTATAATACGATACCTTATTGGCCCCAACAAAATGGTGAAGTCGAGAGACAGAATCGCGACATAATTAAGCGCTTGAAAATAAGCCAAAGCCAAAAGTCTGATTGGAGGGATGAACTCCTACGGTACCTTATGATGTACAACAGCACACCACATAGTACTACTGGTAAACCACCTTCAGAGTTATTTTTTAACCGACAGTTTAGAGATAAAATCCCTTCTGTTACAGATATCGAAAATAGACATGTTAATTTAGATGTATATGATAAAGATAAACTAATGAAAGAAAAGGGGAAGATTATAGAAGACAAAAAAAGGAAAGCAAAAGACCACGAAATTAATATAGAAGAAAAGGTTTATGTTAAAAATATGGTAAAAGAGAATAAATTGATGCCAAATTTTAACTCTACTTCACACTAAGTTTTAAGTGCTAAGGGAGGAGATATAAACATAAGGAATTACGAAACACGAAAGGAGTTAAGAAGAAACATAATACATCTGAAAAAAGTGGAAGGACAATGGAAAATTCACAATGAAAAAGAAGAGGAAGAGGAGAGTTATGTAGAAAGAGAAACAAACGAAGAGGATTAATTATTTAGTCTTAAGGTATACAATTTATGCTAGGATAGCAAATGATTATTTATTTATATTTAATTATTTTCACACTACAATAATTTGAACAGAGTGTGTCTGAGTTGTAAAAATATTTATTTTTAATTTAATTGAAAGGAAGAGATGTGACGTATTAAATAAATAAGTGACTGCGAACCGCCCGCTCCCGCGATTGCAGCGCCATTTAGAGATGGGTCGTTACGTGATTTCATTGTAACGCAACGGCTACGTTTCTTTTTGTTAATCACCCGTTATGTAACTATTTATAGTTATTATTATATAAATCTAATTGTAAGCAATAAAAAAAAAAAAAAAAATCCAAAGCGTAGTGCCTCGAAAATAATTTTAATTTTATGTACCTACTTTACTCTCAAATAAATCTCTAAACAATCATTGTTTTAAATTATTTTCTTACTTACCCCGTGTACCAATATTTTTTTGATATTGTTATGATTTATTATGATTTTTACATGTGTTTTTGTTTTATCAATTTTTATCTTTAACATCCAAAAGACAGCTAAAGTTTTATTGACCACAAAATACTTATATTCTGCATTATTTAATTTATTAGCGCCATCTCTCTGTAGTAGTTGTTATAAATTGGTTTACTTAGTTCATTATATCACCGCTTTGCGCTATGTCGCTGCTCGCCGACATTCCACAACTTGTGATTTAAACGGACGGAACAAATGTACCTATCTATATGGATCACGGAATAAAATGGATATCACTTTGAAACGGTTGTAACTTGTAACGATGGAAACTCTTGTAACGTGGTGGTTATTGTTACTTCACGTGATTGTGATATTTAGTGATTTTTGTTATAGTAGTTTTTTCGTGATTGGTTGCACATTCGTTCTAAGGTTTTTTGACGTTGTGTTTTTTTTTGAGTTATTGTTGCTATCCTCGTTTTAGTTTCTTTTTCTTGTATCGGTTTTTAAAATATCGTCGTTGCACTCCGACGAGGTGGTTAATGATGTTCACGCTATTGCTGTGATTGGTTGCGGTACGTTCCGTGACGCATTCTTTCTAGGTTTTTTGTAGTTGTATTTAAAAATTATCTTGTTTTAGTTTTTATTTTGTTTTTTTTTAATAAAAATATAAAATTTTTGTTTTAATAATAACTCTTATATCCACATGGCTTATATTTTGATTTTGGACTCATAGTTATGGTATTGGTGTAATCTGGCGATATGTCATGTCAAAACGTTTTTTTATTATAACTTATTAACCCCTGGCCCTAGACCCAAAGTGTTTGTACTTAAACGATAGGTATCGATGATATCTAGCCAATGAAAGTAATTTCAGCTTTGTTAAAGGATTTTCGACCTTATTGACAATTGCATTTTATTGGTAGAATTCGATGGTATGCCATCTAATAAGTCGAATGAAATTTAAAAAAAAGGTACTCGATCAATGTCATTAAGGTCGAAAATGTTTTTTCAATTTATCTCGTCAACCGTCGGTCGTAAGCCTATCGTGTTTGTACTCTAATAAAAGGAAATAATGAGATCTAACCCTTTTAATACTCAAAAATCAATATTAAGTTTTTTTTTCATAATTACGTTTTTTTAATTAAATAGTTATTACAAATATAATAACCGTTATTAGTTATTTAAGAAATATCGACTTTACTGTAACTATCTACGTTACGTAACGCTCACCTCTAGCGCCATTGCACTGTGTGAAACAGGGTGCGTCGCAGACACGTGGAAAATACTAAAAGTGTTATTATTTGCAATTACACGTTATATTACCTAAAAGAGAGACACCACAAACACAATATTAATTTAAAAATAAAAAACAAACCTACAAATAAACACAAACTACAACAAATCAAAATAAATTTACAAGTTTTGTTATTAAAACAAGTTTTAAGTTCCCTTACTAAGGTAAAACAAACATAAAACAATTTACAAAACCTTAACTACCTAACCCTAATAATAAGAAAATAAACTTAATTTAAAAAACCCACCAACAAAATGTGCTAGAATGAGTACTTACCACGCTCTGCTACCAGAAATGTGCGAGAAGCCCGGAAACAAAACTCGTCCAGGCTTCTCACATGGGTGCGATTCGCACCGCGAAAAGTTAATTGCTAAATTTAAAATCTAGACTTACCTTAAGGCTTTGTGGTGCTTCAGCGTCGAGATCCCTGGGTACCCAAGGGATGCAAAAACTTCGATGTTGAACCAAAAGCACTAAGCCACGTAAAATACGGCGTTGGAACCATGTAATATTAACAACATACAACGCGACAAATCTGAATCACTTGTAGGCGCCTAATAATGGCGAACAAACACTACATATGTAAATGGGATTTCTAATAGGGCGCCCAAACTCACTAGCGGAGCAGGAACACTATTCCAAGTTAGAAAACAAAACAATTACTTGTTCACAATTATTATACAAAAATTTTACAAAAGCGTTTTCAATGACTGATCTGACAAAAGGTCATGACCACAGATTAGCGTTCAGACTATTTATCAAAATCGAACAAATATATTAAGTAGTTATAAATGGTTTTGCTAATTTGTTAAGGAGGTGTTAGATATGTAATATAAGTTCTTATGTGGGTAGTTCAATAAAGTCGGTTTTGCATTGATACTCGTTGTTTTATTACGCATATTTAACTGATATAAAAAAATAAACATTAAATATATAATTATTTATGAATTTGTTTTAGCTTTTAAATTATATGGAAATAATTAATAAGTAATTAATAATTTGACATCAATGTTAACTTTGTCATGGAATACCCCAATGGTTGACTGTTTGTATCTAACTCATGACAAACATACAATATTTATGAATAACACAGCCTCCGTAGATTAGTGGTTGCGCCTTTGGCGTTGTATCCGGAGGTCGTGGGTTCAATTCCCACCCATGGCAAAAAATATTAGTACGTTTTTTTCTGTACAGTTTGTCATGGTCTGGGTGTTTATAAAATATAATATGTTTATATCGTTGCTTCTGGTACACATAGTACAAGCCTAGAGCTTAGTTTGTGACCAGAGCAATATGTGTAATTTGTCCTACATATTATTATTATTATTATGAATAGGGACCAACACAATGTAATTTCCAAAGTATTAGACCGATTTACTATGGCCGGCCAAATGATGCTGTTACCAAATGGGCGGCGATAATATTTATAAATAATTTCTAGCATAGAATACTATGCTAGAAATTATTTATAATTATCTCGTATTGTTGTTTTTTATCGCAACTATGTTATTCGAACTATGTTTTAGAAACTGGCGGTGGGCAATTTATAGAATATTGTTTGAATTATTTTACGCTAAGTATAAAACTAAAATACATATTGAAAATATTACGCTAGAAATTATTTATTATCATTCCACATGATTGGTGGAACGCCAGGTCTCTAGGTTTTCAACGAATTAACTGCTACTGCGTTTTATAACTACCTACACCATGAAAGGAGACTACCGCCTCGATAATCGAAAAATCCCACGCCTGATCCAAAAACATAACTAGCGACCGTTCTCTATAATCAATCTATATTTTTTGACGGATAGTAAACCACGGTAACTACTAAAGAACGGATAGTTCATATGATATTTGTTTGTAAAAATGTAAATAAACATTTTTCATTTATTTATTAGTGGGACCACCTACTAAGTATGCTGTCATACTTAGTACTTCTGTTGGACCGAGGGCTCGTGTCCAATACAACTATAGTAACCAATATTAATTTTTTAAATAGTGACAGCTATTATAAAATAATATTGCATTTTTACAACATATAAATAAAAAACATTTTCAAACACTGAAAAAAAAATATTTATTTATTTTTTACAATTTTATACATATATATACATATAACCTACCAGCGGCCACATTCTGTGTCTTATAACGCGAACGTCAGATTGTCAAAATAACAAATTCCGCTATTAACGCGTTCTCCAATCAGAGTATCAATCAATCAAAGCATTTATTTATGTACATAGGTTTAGGTATAGGTTATTACAGATGACAGTTCCCTTAATAGTTCTCTATGCCCTGCCAGTAGGCGTATACATATTTTAGTTGTTATACAATAACATATAACAGAGTACAATAACAGACACACATACTGCAAACAAATCATTTTACGGTGACACACAAACAATTATACTTATATATTATAATATATATTATCTTCAACAAAACTCTTCTGGTAAATCTGGATGCAACTGTCATAATAAAACTTAAGTCTTGGCTTGGATTAGCACAGGGCACTGACCTTTACTCCTTTACGCTGTTCAGGGGACAGCAACAATTTGGGATGAATTTTAAAAAGCCATCTGAGTTGTACAAACATCTACGTGTAACAAAGCAACAAATCCTGAGTAACTCTCGGGATAATCTGATTGCATCTCTCAAAAAAGACTCATTGGCCTCTGAGATGGAGTCAAGACTTCAGTTTCATAAAACATTTATGAATAGTGCCCAGATCAGCAAAAGTTAATTATCCCTTTTTTCCAACCTAAACCAGGTTGGAAGAAAAAGGAATGTGATAAAGATGTTATTAAATCTTTCCTTAGGGAAGATAAAGAGCATGGCTACAGAGTTCACGCGATGACTCTAGAAGTACAGAATGAATGGCTTACTTTGGGGGAAGTTTGTATTCCTCCGCCCTGAAATGTACATGAGTGTGCGCACTGAAATGGCGCACACTCATGTACGATTGGTCTCCGGCACTTATTAAGTTCTATCTTAATGCCTTTCAAATGTCCCTACCTGACCAGAGTAATCTGGTAAGATGGGGGAAGGCAACAGATAAGATATGTACATTGTGCGGTGTTGCTGTAGGGACTGCCAGACATATACTTGTTGGGTGCAAAACTGTACTTGAAAAAGGTCATTATTCGCACCGACATGATAAAGTTCTCGAAATTATTCGTGAAGCTGTAAATCTCAGTATTGCTAGAGCCAGAAAAGGATTAACAACAAATGAAAGACTGACTACTTTTGTAAAGGAGGGACAACTCAAGAAAAGTCAAAGTAAACCTTTCTCAATCCTGGACAAAGCACAAGACTGGAAAATATTCATGGATAGATTCAAAATACATTACAAGATTCCAGAGAAACTAGCAGTTTCAGCCTATAGACCAGACATACCGGTGTACTCTCGGTGCTGGAAGAAAGTAATACTTATAGAACTCACGGTTCCATGGGAAACAAACATACCTAAGGACCACAACATCAAGGCGAACAAATATTTTGATCTCACAAACGAAATTACTAGAAACGGATTTAATACTCAACTTTATGCAGTGAAAGTTGGTGCAAGAGGAATTCCAGCAAAGTCTTTGCACCGTCTATTGAAGGATCTTGGCCTTCCGAGAACAGCCGTCGGAACTTTTATGGAGCGTGTTTCCAGGATGGCGCTAACAGGATCATATAGTATTTGGTTGAGTAGAGAGGGTAGTGAACACAGTGCAGGTGAGAGTTCAAAGACCTTTAAACCTACTTCGCGGTCTCAAGTCCGGGAACGCTGCAGTTCATTCCCCTGCCTTTCAACCACGCGATGGAACCGGCATCCGCACGGTGAATCCATGGTTTGCTAAGAACATTGTCTCATAGTTGTTAAATTGGAGGAGAGCGCGCTAATAACGGAAATCGTTATTTTGACAATCCAATGCTCACGTTATAAGAAACAGAATATGGCCGCTGGTAGGTAGGAATGGGTGTAATATGTGTAGTGCACGTCTGTGTGGGTTGTGTTGAGCCAACCAGGTTCCAGTCAGCCCTCAGTTAGTCTCAGCAGTCAGTTACTATAAAAAAAACAATTTATGAATATAATATTTTACATAAAATTATTCCAATTAGGTAACTCCGGAATATTTTTAATGTAGATAGATAGGTAAGTAGATTAAAGTGATGCAGACCCCAATCCTTAGTAATGTCAATTCATATGACAGCATTTTTTAAAATAAATATTTTAAAAAATGCTGTCATATGCTGAATTAGTCCAAAATAAAAATAAGTTTTCTTTAATATAAATTCTTATGGCCTTATTCATAAAAACTTATTGAGGCCTTGACGAATACTTTAATTATAAAAGGTTTTGTCTCTTTTACGCATAATCATTTTTGTTGCTAATAAATAGAGACAAAACTTTTCATAACTAAAGTGTTCTTCAAGGACTGAATAAGTTTTTATGAATACCGGTGTTAGTTTATTACGGAGCGGAGTCTAGTAATAGTCACTCTTACCAATGCCTTATAATAAATTTAAACTGTTCAAATTAATATAGTATATTAATAAAATGTAGCGGTAATATCACACTTTGTATGCATGTCTGAAAATTATAGTAATACATCAATTTTTACAATAACATTATAATATATTTCGACAATACGTTACTTAAAATAAAATAGTAAGATTTCTAAAAGTAGATATCTAAAATAATATACTGTGACGGCTACATACAATGAAATTTCAACAGAGTGACTTTTGGGCTCAATTGTCCACAATTAGAATAATAAACTTGAAGAAATAATCTCAAACATTTTTGAGTGAAATCTGACAGAAGGTGATGACGTCACATATACGAATTCACCCTTAAGAAAATATACTCCAACTAAGCATTGCTGTTTACGTACAACGCAACATTATTCTCAATCAAAGAAATAATCTCTATATTTCACCCAGATAACTTTTCAACTAAAATATTAAATACTGCGTACCGGGAACGGGTAAGGGGTCGCTCGACGGCCGACTCTAACTCAGCTATCCTAAAGATAGCATATAACGAAGCCTCCAAGATGTGCAAGAAAGTATTGAAAAGAGCAAAGTTTAATCATATATCTCGGATCGGCAATGAGCTGCTTAAACAACCGGCAGGTAGCCGAAAGTTTTGGCAGCTTGCAAAATCGGTCGAGGTAAACTTCTGTCGCTCTTCATTGCCGCCGCTGCGATATCCCGATGGTTCGCTGGCTCATTTGGCGACTAAAAAAGCCGATCTTCTGGCTCATATTTTCGTCTCTTACTCCATACTCGATGACGGAGGCGCGCAACCGCCTACTACACCCAATTGCGGATTCACAATGCCAGATATTCAAATCGGACAGTGTGACGTGCCCGCGGCACTCTATTCTCTCAATGTGCGGAGGAAGGCTAGTGGGCCGGATGGTGTTACAGCGATTGTTATAAAAAACTGCGCTCTTGAGTTGTCTCTTGCTCTCACGCTACTTTACCGCCTATCATACTCCTCTGGTATGGTCCCCGCAGCTTGGAGGGAAGCGAATGTACAACCTATGGCCAAAAAGGGTGACCGGTCAGACCCCAATAATTACCGGCTCATTGCCATCATCTCAGTGCTGTGCAAAGTTCTAGAAACAATTATTAATGCAGAGATTATGCGTTACCTGGAAGGTCACTCCATTGTCGTTGACCGTCAATGAGGATTTCGTAGAAAAAGGTCAACGGGTGATCTTTTAGCATATATTACGCGTACCTGGGGTGAGGCATGGAGAGGCCTTGGCAGTCGGTCTTGATATCTCTAAGGCCTTTGATCGGGTATGGCACAAAGCTTTACACTCTAAGCTGCCAGCATTTGGATTTTCGGGGCGACTTTGTAACTGGATCTCACTCGTTGATGGTATGACCTCGGCTCGCGAAACCATTAACGCAGGCGTACCCCAAGGATATGTGCTATCCCCTACTCTGTTCTTGCTGCATATCAATGATTTGTTATCACTCGGTAACATACATTGCTATGCAGACGATAGCACTGTCCACGGTCAATACTTGACGCATCAGCCCCTCATCAGATTCGTATATCTGTCGCACTATTAAAATGTGGAATGCTAAAATGTAGATCGTAATTGTTTTGTTGGTGCATTTGTTCTTGGACCTTTATACTGCTTTCTATCAGGTAGATGTGAGGTCACATGCCGAGCTCTCATAAAAAAAATATTCGAAACATTTTTTTTTTAAATATTAACTAAATTATTTAAACTTAAAAGCCCTATATGTACAGGGTGAATTTTTCAAGTGTGCCTTCAAGGCCAAATCCTAAACTACAAGGAATATCGATAAATGCTCAAAGGAGTCACGGGACCGATTTTGATCAAAACTAAAACTGCATCATTAGATTTAAAAAAAAATAATTCTCCTAGCCGGGAATCGAACCGATTAATTTTGAAAAAAAAGTCATGCTGTATTATTGCACCAGCTGATAGTGTCGCTTTAAAATACTAAAACTGCATCATTAGATTTTTTTTTAAATATTCTCCTAGCCGGGAATCGACCCGGTTAAATTTGGAAAAAAAAAAACAACCTGTATTATTGCACCAGCTGATAATGTCGCTTATAAGGATCAATTTCTAGTAAGTAATATTAAACCGTAAACTAAAGGAAGGTGTTCATTTTAAATAAAATAATAATAATAAAAAATAGAACAGTTTTTGCCCCGAAGGGTATAAAAACTGATATTTTGGATCTCGCCAAGGCTTGACCCTTCGAGATTAAATTGTGTTTATTTTGTGATATAACTGCGCGCTCGATCCAACTCCAATCCAAGAGTACCCCCCCCCCCCCCGAACAAACGCAGGGGTGCGGGGTGACTCGCTTGCCGTCGGCTAGGCGACTGCTCATCAGTACTTGTCTCCGAGAAAGTCGGCTAGACATTAAATCAGGGTCAAGCCTTGGCTAGATTCAAAATATCAGTTTTTATACCCTTCGGGGGAAAAACTGTTCTATTTTAGGTCTGAGCCTGCGGCTTGACCCTTCGAGACATGTTTAACTTCTGCCGACCATGGCAAGCAACGTACTGTGAGTCGGATAGATAAATATAAACCTAATGATTAGATGTGGATAATAGGAATAAAGGAAAAACTAAAATTATATATTGCAACAAAAAATAAATCTGTATTCTCATAGCATCTCACTATTACTATGCATTTAAAAAGAAAACAAAAACATTCTACTGGCATTGCTGGAAATATTCGGCAATTCTAGATATTATGCTACCAAAAAGGAATCTCTAACTACTGAATCATCATAATTTTTAAAATTACTCTGAGATCTATCTATTAGTTTAAAATAATGATTAAAAAAGGTTTTATCGCTCATCAAATTACCCCGTTGGAGAACATCATCTAGAGGAAGATTCAAGAAATTCTTCGAAGCCACAGCCGCTCTTGTACTTCCAGGAGGGGCATCAATACCTAATTCCTTAAATATTGTTCGAATCTATCCTGCTATCACACATCTAGTGGCCGGTCTAACCTTCCCTCTTATAGAAATAAAAAGGGACGTCAACCCATCTTTTCTCTTACCCCTTCTACTCTCTGATAAAATTAAATGTCTTTCAATCCACCGCTAATATATAACCTTTTATTTCTATAATATCTAAACCTTTATTATTAGAATGTTTAATGCAGCAGCCAGATTGTCTATAGGACGCAGAGTCAGTTTTAGATCCAAATCTAGGCCAAAATGTTATAGAATCATAGCCTTTTTCCAAGTCATTGTCATCTATATGAATCAAAGTTAAATCGTGGAGTCTACGACCTGAAGCTAACAACAATCACATAGCCACGTGTCTAGACATTTGAAATAGGTTATCAGTATTAAGTGGATTACACTTAAACCATTCCACTACACTTGAAATATCCCAAGTCACTGGGCTCACGGAGTTTGGTTTAACTAATTCGATTGATTTTAATATTCTTTGGACTATAGGTGAGGATGATAACATCGGGGATAAATCCGGGTTGGAAAAGGTATATACTACTGACTTATGCAGTTTAATAGTTCCAGTTGCTAGGCCTAATTTTCTATAAAGATGACAGAGAAAGAGGACTAGATCTGACGGAATTGGATTATTAATGGGAACTTTATTAACACTACACCAATCTTTCCAACGATTCCAAGCCGCTTTAAATGATTTTAGCGTAGATACGCGCCAGGACTTTTCTAATATCAATTTATCATTTAATTGCCAGGATTCTATATATTTCGCCCACCCCGAACCTTCCAGGCCTCCAAACGTAATTTGTTCACTTGAGGTGGAGCACGACTCGTACTCCTGTCTATTAAGTGGTGTTGTAGGTTGCGAATCTAGATTGGCGCTGATACCGCTCGTGATCGTAGATCCGCTCGCCAAAAAATTTCTCCTATCGGGGGCTATCAAAATGTACATACCCAGAGCATGGTTCAAGTGTTGGAGGACTTGCGGCATCAAAGCTGGTGGGGGATATACCCAAGCTAGAGGGAAGTTCCAGACTTGGCTGAACGCGTTTATGTACTGTGCCTCGGTATCCTTCATATCCAGTGACACGTAATTCGGTACTACAGCTGATGCCCTTGTCGTGAAAAGATCTATTACCGGGTAACCCCACCTATTGAAAAGCATCTTTGTTGTTTTTGACGATAAGTTCCAATCCGTTAGTGATTTGCTGAGGGATAAGCAATGCGACTTCGTATTGTAGCGCCCCGGCAGTTCATAAGCCCTTATCGTGATCCTGTGTAAATAACACATTCGAAGAAGTTCTTTGCTTATTTTTAATAGACGGGCGGATTTTGTTCCCCCCTCTTTCTTTATGTAAGAAATGCATTCCCATCTCCTATCCCTAAGAAATTACATAGTATATCTTCAATCCGACAACAGGAATTGTCCTCAATAATTGCGACCCGTCGGATTAATAATTGTGGCCCGTCGGATCAATAATTGTGGCCCGTCGGATCAATAATTGCGGGCCGTCGGATTAACTGGGTACTGGTTTCGAATTTATCGAATACTACGGCCGTCCGACGGTTTGCTTTTGCAAAAAGGTCGCCAATGCGGATTAAATTATATATATATTGATAGGCCTGAAAGGACGCTATCATTTGATCCTATTATCAAAATTAATATTATGGTTAAAAATAGCTGAAAATAAAAAGATTAAGTAATATTATAAATTATCCACATCTAATTAGGTCTTTCCTTTAAAATCAGGATCCTTAATGCACTATAACAATAAAAAGACCACTCGAACAGTTACACTGTTAAACATAGAAAAAGCGCACGAGTCTCGTTCACAAAATAACGCAACGTACTGATGAGCAGTCGCCCCGCACCCCTGCGTTTGTTCGGGGGGGTACTCTTGGGTTGGAGTCGGATCGAGCGCGCAGTTATATCACAAAATAAACACAATTTAATCTCGAAGGCTCAGACCTAAAATAGTACATTATGATACGAGGTTGGTAAGTAGGTTTTTACAAACGAGTACGTCTTGTAAGCCCGAGCCGGAGGCGAGGGTTTATAATCGGCTCAAGTTTGTAAAAACCTTATAAACCGTGTACCATACGACGTTTTTCAATACATTTGCGAGAAAATAGATACAAAAATAAAAAAAACTAAGCGAAACCAATTATTTTATTTTTTTGACAATAAGAAATGTAATAATAATTAAATTTACATATATTAATATTTACTAACTAATTGTTGGAATAGAAATTTAAAAAAAACTGTAAACAAATCGCACGGCGGTAAAATCAACTTTCGAGGCATTGCCATCGAAAGTACACCTTTTCAAGCAACTGTATTGAAAAATATTACACTTTACCACCGTTTACTTTACCAAATAATCAAATTGTTTAAAATAATGCTCTTCAAAACCCATCCTCATTGAAAACAACATCATATATTTTTTATAATGGTAAGAAAAAAAAAATTCACCTAAGTTTTGAAAATAATATCATTCCAAACAATTTATTAGTTAAGGTTTCAATTTTTTTTACATATTATCTTAAAAATTATCACTTTCCTATAGTTTACCGTTTATAAACTTTAAGGGTCATTATCAGCTGGTGCAATAATACAGCATGACTTTTTTCAAAATCAACCGGTTCGATTCCCGGCTAGGAGATTAAAAAAAAAATTAATGATGCAGTTTTAGTTTTTATAAGCGAGACTATCACCTGGTACAATAATACAGCACTTTTTTTTCAATCCCGGTGTGTACCAATGAGTTTTTAATTTAAAAATTTATGTACATTTGTTTGACAACACCACTATAGTGCCTCGGAGAGCACGTTAAGCTGTCGGTCCCGGTTTCACTATACCAACTTGTGAAACTGTTTATAGATGGGTTATTGAGTCTATTCAAAACATCGCGACGAGCTAGCCACTTGTTCGGTGTAGACTCATACCATCGGCTACGACGAGGTGGGATTAAAACCCCTCCGCTAGGTACCCTGGGGCCGTTTAGGCGGTCTCGGGCGCTGTAAGGCACCCGTGAAGATATATATATAAATATATATATTTTTTCAATACACGGTTGTTTCCCGGCTAGGAGGATAAATTTTTCAAAAATGTAATGATGCAGTTTTAGTAAGCGACACAAAAGCATGTTTATTTTTTTCAAAATCAACAGGTTCGATTCCCGGCTAGGAGAATAAATTTTTCAAAAATCTAATGATGCAGTTTTAGTTTTTATCAAAATTTGCCCAGTGACTCCTTTGAGCATTTTTCGATATTCCTTGTAGTTTAGGATTTGGCCTTGAAGGCACACTTAAATAATTCACCCTGTATATTGGTATTGACAAAAAACGCGTTGATCGAAAAAAAAAAAATTCTCAACTTCAGGATTGCATTTTTTTCTATCAAATTATTTTTCATTTAATCTTAGAATAAGTGAACATTTTACATGAAGATTATTTGTTCTTGGCAATTCAATTCTATGTTGGTTGGAATATTTCCTTTTGGACTGAGATATGTTAGACCGCCTAGGGTACCCAGCGGAGGGGTTTTAATCCCACCTCGTCGTAGCCCATGGTCTACACCGAACAAGTGGCTAGATCGTCGCGATGTTTTGAATAGACTCAATAACGCATCAATAAACAGTTTCACAAGTTGGTATAGTGAAACCGGGACCGACAGCTTAACGTGCTCTCCGAGGCACTATAGTGGTGTTGTCAAACAAATGTACATAAATTCCTTTTATATGTCGATATATTATATGCGGGAACGATAACAAAAAGGTCCCTGTAGCTAAGCTTGATCAGTTGTATGCGCATCTTCAATATGTCACTTCCGGTTGACAATTCGAGATGGCGAAGCATGTACGGATTTAAAAGGTTCTTCACAATTTAACATTTCTTCTCAAAAAGTAATATGATTTGCTTCTAACGGAAGTCCTATTTGGATTTTTTTGTTCTGAATTATGAGAATGAGGATTTCTGTATTTCCGGGCGCCCCCCGTGTGCGGTGCGCGCCCCCTGTGTGCGGCGCGCCTGTTTGGAGCATTATCTATACGATTATTATATTATAGAAATAATTTATTATCTAGGCGACCGTTTGAAGAACACTTGAATTTTGGGTTTATACTTTTATAAACCAAAACATATACCAGTGCGCAGCGCGCGGCCAACTGGTTCGCGCGCCGCGTCAGTGCGGCTGCGGCGTCAGGATGGACACGGGCCCCAAACAGAAACGCTCCGCGAACCCCCGCCAAAGAGCCAATCTATTTTCTGTGCTAACATTTGGGTAAGTAATGCATATTATGCTGGCTACAATATTATTCTACTTACTGCGTTCATTGATTTGGTTTCTGTGGCGGTGGACCGTGAATGTGTCCTGTCAATGTGCGGCTACGAGCATATATATTATGCAATGTACAATTTGAAATAACGCCGGCATAGTGGAATCTATTGGTGGTCCCTATTCACTTTTCCATTGACATTCGACTCTATAGCCAAGAGCCCGCGACGGTCTCACCTTCGTTATAGTTTATCTGTGTATGTCCCTTTATAAAAACGATCCCCGACTATAAAGTGTTGATCGCCTCTCTAGACGAGTGGTTGCCTTTCGTAAAAGACCTACATAGTTTTTGGCAAAAAAATATTAGTGCGTTTTACTGTACAGTTTGTCATAGTCTGGGTGGTTATAAGATATTATATGTTTTATATTGTTGTTCTGATACACATAGTACAAGCCTAGCTTGTTTGTGACCAGAGGAATATGTGTAAATTATCCTACATATTATATATTATTATCTCGCTGGTTTTGAAAGCAAAGGTGTATAAAATTGCACCTAAAATTCGTTAAAGTACCAGTATAAAAGTAAGATTTTATGTACTTATTTTATTTGGAATAATATTATATATCACGCCATCCATATCAATACACTTAGTAGAGTATCAACCCCCTGTCAGTAGAGTGGCAACCCCCTGTCAGTAGAGTGGCAACCCCCTGTCAGTAGAGTGGCAGCCCCCTGTCAGTAGAGTGGCAGCCCCCTGTCAGTAGAGTGGCAGCCCCCTGTCAGTAGAGTGGCAGCCCCCTGTCAGTAGAGTGGCAGCCCCCTGTCAGACTTCCTTTGGATGATAATGAATTATAATTATACTTACTTTCAAGTATAAAAGCTGAATTTGAAATTATGTTACTTGAGGACCTATCAAAAGAAGACGATACCTACCTACTTTGTCAGACACATTATAAGTATAGTTTTTGTCTGATTTATACTTTAACGATATTGAGGTGCAATTTTATACACCTTTGTTACCTGTTACCTTTGCTACCTGTTACCTTTGCTACCTGTTACCTTTGCTACCTGTTACCTTTCAAAGCCATCGTGATCCTAACTTCATATATTCGAGGCAATGTATGTCGGAGAGGCAACCGGATGGCTAGCGGTAATCTGGGTGGCACAGCCCCTTCATGACCCCAAGTGGACTGGGGCGGTGGCACAGCCCCTTCATGACCCCAAGTGGACTGGGGCGGTGGCACAGCCCCTTCATGACCCCAAGTGGACTGGGGCGGTGGTATGGGGGTGGGTCGATATTTTTTAACGAAGCAACCAGATAAACATGCGGTTGCTTGAAAGGTGAAACATTTTTTTTGTCAGCTGAAACACCCGGGCTGTTTTCGCACTAGCGATGAAAAAAAATGTTGATGCAACCACTTCAAAATAGGGTATTTGACTCCTTTTTGAAACTCGTTTTATATGATTCTTCATTACATAATAACCACACTACATTGATATTTCCGAGATGTTTGCTCAATTATTAATAAAAATCTAAATTAATAAAAATGTTAAAGTTTGAATTCCACAATGGAGCTAAAAACGCTGTTTCGCAGTCTATGTCAAGTGTGACGTCACACGCAAGTAAACAAACAAGCGAAGATTAACTAATCTCCTATATATTATACTCTATTCTATTTCCTCCACATGATTTATAATCTGTGTATTGTTTTATTTACTAACTTGTGACGTCACCGGTCAACAACCAATCAAAGATGTTTGTGTTATAAATAAAATTGTAAAAAGAATTCAATTGTATTTCGTGTAATCTACAAAAGATATACATAATTTAGTTTAAAATAAAGTGAAATATGTTTTTTTACGCCATTGTCTGATAGGATGACCACAATTTATACCTAGTATATTTTTAATGTAGTCAAATAGCCCATTGGTAAGCATACTTATTGAGACGCACCACCAAACGTTGGAGAACAATTGCCACCCGACCCTGATGCGCAGATCTCCGACTATTAGTTAAAGCCATTAATGGCATGACTTGCGACCGGCTGGGAGTCTGGGCCTTGGAGTGACAGTTACAGACAGAGCCCCCTCGTATCGGCCGAATTGACCCACAAGTGGACTGGGGTGATAGTGGGTCAATTTTTCTCCAGCCGGTCGCACGCTGACATACATCTATCGTGCCATTGTTTTAATTTAACTAATAGTCGGAGATCGTTTTTACCTATTCCGTAGTTTTTACCTGTCTTAAATATATACACAGATAAACTTTTAGGTTTTGTAACTAACGAAGGTCTGATTCCCGCAGGCTCTAACTCTATGTATTGTTAAAAGTAAATAGCCAAACGCTGATTTATTTTTTACGTCTAAATTATTTTCACAAGGTAGTGTGGGGTGGGATGTGTTTTAATTTATTAAAATTCTAATGTTTCTTTTTCATTTAAAAGTCCAAGTCAATTATCGGGTTTTACGGGTGGATGTTTGCGCGCGGGAAACGGAATCAATTATGTTATTTACGGGTGGATGTTTGCGCGCGGGAAACGAAATCAATTATGTTATTTACGGGTGGATGTTTGCGCGCGGGAAACGGAATCAATTATGTTATTTACGGGTGGATGTTTGCGCGCGGGAAACGAAATCAATTATGTTATTTACGGGTGGATGTTTGCGCGCGGGAAACGATATTAATTATGTTATTTACGGGTGGATGTTTGCGCGCGGGAAACGATATCAATTATGTTATTTATGGGTGGATGTTTGCGCGCGGGAAACGATATTAATTGTGTTATTTACGGGTGGATGTTTGCGCGCGGGAAACGATATTAATTATGTTATTTACGGGTGGATGTTTGCGCGCGGGAAACGATATTAATTATGTTATTTACGGGTGGATGTTTGCGCGCGGGAAACGATATTAATTATGTTATTTACGGGTGGATGTTTGCGCGCGGGAAACGATATTAATTATGTTATTTACGGGTGGATGTTTGCGCGCGGGAAACGATATTAATTATGTTATTTACGGGTGGATGTTTGCGCGCGGGAAACGATATTAATTATGTTATTTACGGGTGGATGTTTGCGCGCGGGAAACGATATTAATTATGTTATTTACGGGTGGATGTTTGCGCGCGGGAAACGGAATCAATTATGTTATTTACGGGTGGATGTTTGCGCGCGGGAAACGAAATCAATTATGTTATTTACGGGTGGATGTTTGCGCGCGGGAAACGATATTAATTATGTTATTTACGGGTGGATGTTTGCGCGCGGGAAACGATATCAATTATGTTATTTATGGGTGGATGTTTGCGCGCGGGAAACGATATTAATTGTGTTATTTACGGGTGGATGTTTGCGCGCGGGAAACGATATTAATTATGTTATTTACGGGTGGATGTTTGCGCGCGGGAAACGATATCAATTATGTTATTTATGGGTGGATGTTTGCGCGCGGGAAACGATATTAATTATGTTATTTACGGGTGGATGTTTGCGCGCGGGAAACGATATTAATTATGTTATTTACGGGTGGATGTTTGCGCGCGGGAAACGATATTAATTATGTTATTTACGGGTGGATGTTTGCGCGCGGGAAACGATATTAATTATGTTATTTACGGGTGGATGTTTGCGCGCGGGAAACGATATTAATTATGTTATTTACGGGTGGATGTTTGCGCGCGGGAAACGATATTAATTATGTTATTTACGGGTGGATGTTTGCGCGCGGGAAACGATATTAATTATGTTATTTACGGGTGGATGTTTGCGCGCGGGAAACGATATTAATTATGTTATTTACGGGTGGATGTTTGCGCGCGGGAAACGATATTAATTATGTTATTTACGGGTGGATGTTTGCGCGCGGGAAACGATATTAATTATGTTATTTACGGGTGGATGTTTGCGCGCGGGAAACGATATCAATTATGTTATTTATGGGTGGATGTTTGCGCGCGGGAAACGATATTAATTATGTTATTTACGGGTGGATGTTTGCGCGCGGGAAACGATATTAATTATGTTATTTACGGGTGGATGTTTGCGCGCGGGAAACGATATTAATTATGTTATTTACGGGTGGATGTTTGCGCGCGGGAAACGATATCAATTATGTTATTTACGGGTGGATGTTTGCGCGCGGGAAACGATATCAATTATGTTATTTATGGGTGGATGTTTGCGCGCGGGAAACGATATTAATTGTGTTATTTACGGGTGGATGTTTGCGCGCGGGAAACATAATCAATTATGTTATTTTCATTACAAGCTGTAATCAGTAACCCATTTTCTCCTAAAATTTGATCTGAATATTTTTTCAAATAAAAGAACTCCATTGTCATTGTCCTCTTAATCACTCAAAATTTTAAAAACTACTCTCATAAATGATTTTCATTTACAACACAAGGAAACCAAAATTCTAATGTTTTCTTTTTGTAAAGTAGGTACAGTAAAATAATTTGTGTAAAACCTTTCTCTCAATTAAACATTTTTTTTAATTATTTATTATTTAAAATTTATAGGTTCTTATTTATATTATTTTCAACCAACTGTTCAATTGAGGCGGTTAGCTAACATATATTTTGTATCAGCTATAATGTCTTTTCTAATTATAAATTAATCCCTTTAGTTGATCTAACTAAATAAAATAATTAATTAATAATATATAATACCTAAATCATCTATACCAAAATTATAAAGAGAGAAGATTTATATTTTAGTATTTTATGTTGAGATATCTACCACAAATGTGTGAGAGTTCTTCTTTATAACATGCCTCTTTCATAAAGTTGGACCAATACATGTACAGGGTGTCCCGAAACTCAACGTCAAGCGGGTACGGTGCGGTGATTATACCAGAGTACTGTATGAAACTCAACGTCAAGCGGGTACGGTGCGGTGGTTATACCAGAGTACTGTATGAAACTCAACGTCAAGCGGGTACGGTGCGGTGGTTATACCAGAGTACTGTATGAAACTCAACGTCAAGCGGGTACGGTGCGGTGGTTATACCAGAGTACTGTATGAAACTCAACGTCAAGCGGGTACGGTGCGGTGGTTATACCAGAGTACTGTAGAAAATAAAACTCATGTAACTCGGATAAGTGTAAAGGAATCCTTTTAAAAGTTTTGAGAATCGACACCCTAGATCATAATATATTTAGGTCCTGTGTTCACAAATTTCCAAATATTGCGGTGTTTTTTTTAATATGATCCTTAATAACTAAGTCATTGCAGTCGCAAATCCAATAATGTATGTTGCCAATGTAGTAATAAAATCATAGTTTTATTGAGTCATGGTGGTTTTTGGCCAATAAACCAAGGAACATACTCTCTACCAGACTCAATAAACTAGCGGAGCAAAGTAGCGACGACACGTACTTTGGATATGTGTTGCTTTCTTCATATTACCATATATTGAGAGTTTGCTGCAATGGTGACCTGTATAGCATGCAATGACCCGTTTGGTACTAAAGAGTAAAGTGTGTCGTCTGCATAAAGGTGGTATTGACAGTTTTGGATGGCTCTGTGCACGTAGGACGTGTAGATAGAGCAACGGAGATAGATTGGCCCCTTGCGGAGTGCCTCTAGTGACATCTTTAGTGGTGGATATCATTTCAGACGACTGCTTAGTTACGAGTATAGTTAAGTAGTTCCTAACAAGTTGAAGCGCGCTTTCGGTAAGGCCGTGCGAGATAATATTGCTATTAGTAAGGATGTATTTTGGCAGTCGAAGGCGCGGGAATAGTATTACAATTGATACGTGTCTGTGCCTTGAAGTAAGTTGTTAGGGTCGTCCAGTAGAGCCGTAGAAGTACTGTGGTGTGTCCTAAAACCTGATCGAAATATCGGTAAAAAAAAATCATTACGAAATATTCGTTTAACGGTAAAAAATTAAATTTAGGATTTTTGATAGAGTTGGCAAAATACTTATTGGTCTTAATTAAATCTTTAAAATTAATAACTGCTTGTTTTTTTGGTAAAGGCCGTACTAATGCATGCTTCCATTGAAGAGGAAAGGTTTTTGGTTTAATACATTTATTAATATTATTTGTAATAGGTTGCAGTATTAGTAGTAACTAGTAATGTTGCCAGATTGTTTTCAGACTATAATAGACCGTCAAATGCCGACAAATACTTAAATGGGTAAAAAAATGTTTAATGAGATTTAGATGAACGGATCATATTTTTGTTGAATTGAAGAATAAAATAATACAATTATAATCACAATTTAAAACGATCATTAACTTTTTATTAAGGAAGGGGTACATTATTGCGTATGAGTACCTACTTGTCAGCCGTAGCAATATTGACTTGGCAATAACAAATAAAGCACGGTAAAGTCAAGAAAGTCCCGGCGGGACATTTAAAATTACGCCCAAAATACGGGACGTCCCGTGAAATACGGACGTCTGCTGACAACACTAGTCATAAGTATCATTGTTATTGTGATTCGATCCCAACCGCTTGCGTTGCTTTCTATCGAGTTAATAACCTTTAAAATTTGTTCATATGAACATCCATGTCTATATTTTGAATTGTATATCTGTCGACACTATCCATGGTCGCTTAAGTCGTTATTGTGTATTATTTCCTGAAATTCGTCTTGCACCAACTTCCACTAGTAATTTCATTTGTGAGATCAAACTAATTGTTTGACTTGATGGTGTGGTCCTTGGGAATATTTGTTTCCCACGGAACGGTGAGTTCTGTAAGTATTACTTTCTTCAAGCACCATTCTGATGCTTTGTCCAAGATTGAGAAAGGTTTACTAAACTTTGAGCTTTCTTGAGTTGTCATTCCTTTACAGTAGTTAGTCTTTCATTTGTCGATAATCCTTTTCTGGCTCTAGCAATAGAGCCAGACTGAGACTTACAGCTTCACGAATAATTTCTAGAATTTTAACATGTCGGTGCGAATAATAGCCTTTTTCAAGTAGAGCTCGCACCCAGCAAGTATATGTCTGGCATCCCTACAGCAACACCGCACAATGTACATGTCTTATCTGCTGCCTTCCCCCATCTTACCAGATTACTCTGGTCAGGTAGGGACATTTGAAAGGCATTGAGATAGAACTTAATAAGTGCCGGAGACCAATCGTACATGAGTGTGCGCTATTTCAGGGCTGGAGTAATACAATATTCCCCTATAGGCCATTTATTCTGTACTGCCAGGGTCAAGGCGTGAAGTCTGTAGTTATGCACATCGTTTCTAAGATTATGATTTAATAATATCTTCACATTTCTTAACACATTAAACGTTCCTATGATTGAGATGGTCCATATTCATATCACCCATCAGGATAGTTTGCTTGGCGTTGTTAAATAGGGCGAGCGAGTCTCCGAGCGCTTCTGTTATTTCGTCTAAGCTAAAACGAGGTGGTCTGTAGAAGATCCCAATGATATTTTTGAATTGTGCATAAACAATTGTTCAATACTTTGCCAAGGTTTGGTTTCTATGTTTCAGATGGACATTAGAGACTTTCAAACTGGGCTACGTCCGGGACATCCGGGAGCGAGACCTGCCCGCCCCGCTGCCCGAGCATCGTTCAGACATTCTCGGTACGTCCTTATCTACCAAACTAAATGGGCTACGTCCGGGACATCCGGGAGCGAGACCTGCCCGCCCCGCTGCCCGAGCATCGTTCAGACATTCTCGGTACGTCCTTATCTACCAAACTAAATGGGCTACGTCCGGGACATCCGGGAGCGAGACCTGCCCGCCCCGCTGCCCGAGCATCGTTCAGACATTCTCGGTACGTCCTTATCTACCAAACTAAATGGGCTACGTCCGGGACATCCGGGAGCGAGACCTGCCCGCCCCGCTGCCCGAGCATCGTTCAGACATTCTCGGTACGTCCTTATCTACCAAACTAAATGGGCTACGTCCGGGACATCCGGGAGCGAGACCTGCCCGCCCCGCTGCCCGAGCATCGTTCAGACATTCTCGGTACGTCCTTATCTACCAAACTAAATGGGCTACGTCCGGGACATCCGGGAGCGAGACCTGCCCGCCCCGCTGCTCGAGCATCGTTCAGACATCCTCGGTATGGCTACCGGCTCGAGGGTGCTGGGTATACGAGACATATTTAAAAATATTATTAATGTTATTGTCTCGCTATATGACCGGCAACAAGCTTGGATAAACCATGGTGTCCGAAAGTTGTGAACGCAGCAAATGGATTTATGAGGTCGGAACAATTGGGGCGCCAAGCCTGAAGGTTTCCTCTATTCTCAAAGTTTTATAACTATGGGAGGGTTAGCGATGGGAGAGCTCCCACCAAGCGCCTGGCTCTTAACACTGAGCTGCCAAAAATACAGCTTTGTTCGTATTAAACAGTGTATTAGTAAAGTTATTTATTGATTTTTTTAAGCATCGTTGGGTATGTCCCAAACTTTTTATATTTATTTTTGCAGTTAAACCTGTATTTGTTCTATCTTTCCATTCGTTATTAGCTTCATTGACACGAAAAAGTCGCCTATACGCTGTCACTTAAAAAGCTCCTTTAGTAGTGAGCTTTTATATAGGCGACTGTTTCGTTCAGGGTAGTGTAAAAACTAGTGCATGCGACATGTTGTTGTCTCGCCTGTTTTCTCTCTAAGGCCCCGGGTGTTTATTTAACAATGGCAAAATTAACACATTTGGAACCCATTTTTAAAATAAAAAAAGGTATTATTTTTCTTCAAAATATAAGCCCGAATAATAAAAGATCATACCAATTCAAATAAAGTTTTTCCCTCTTTCAATTCCTTTAGACAAGTGGCGGGGTCTCAATCTTGTGTTTAGTTACTTATACTATTATTTCTTATTATATTATTACTGTGTGTACTTTATATGAATATATGACGGATCCTGGGCATAAATAAGACTCGACAACTAACTAACAACTCCGTAACACCCGCAGTCCGACGGAATGGTAGAACGTTTCAATCAGGCCTTAGAGAGACATTTGGCTAAGATAGTAGATAGTCATCAGAAAGACTATACCACTCACTTCACTTACTTATGCGACTTTCGGAGAGCTACGCCACAGGATGCGGATATCTGAGGAAATCCGGTCCTCAGAATTGCAAGCAAGATCGAGAATGATAACACTTTATGATAGAAGAGTAAACCACATCGTGTTTGCAGAAGGCTCAAAGGTTTGGCTAGGTTTGGCAGAACCCGACTCGACGAAAGGGAAAACCACTTAAGTTGCAAACTGAACGATAGAATAGTCTATAAAACTCGAGTAGGTATTGTTTACAAACCAATCTTGTTATTGTTTACTTGTTGTTTATTAAGTTTCTGTTTACATTAAATAGAACCTTCTCGAAACGAATAATCGCGATGTTTGGTAACTAATATAAATAGGCGCATGGACCAAATGGTATCAGTCTAATGCGAAGAGTGCTAAAGTGAGCAAGTGCTACAGTGCCAATATGAGTGAAAAGACTAAGGACGGCTATTATCTTGAAATTTTAGACGGCTTACGTTTTGGGTGTTTCGATTGGATAATAAATTGGTGTATTATTTTATTGGCATTTTAATTCTCCCCGAAGCCTTAGCCCGCAACAATATGCTTGCCACTGAGAGTGTAGAAGACAAGAATTCTGGAAGTAGATCTAATCCACCTAAACGAATTTATAAGGTTGCTTAAAACAATAAATGTTTTTGATTAAATATTGGGAATTTTTATGTCATTTTAATATACCATATGTTAGATATATTTTGTTTTTCTCTTTTTCAAAGAGACTCGTATAGGGCTTGAATATCGGACCATTTTTCAATTCCGGTATTGGGTTTCGATATTAAGCTATTCAGTTCCGGAATTCAAGGCTTCCTTTAAAATTGTTATACATTGTTATACAGGGGAAGCTACATCGACATACCGATCAACGCGTCTATTGATAAAAATATATTTATAAGTACTCGATCAAAGAGAAATGTCAAATCCCATATATTTGAGCTTCGATTTCTATCGATCGACGCGTCGATGGTCTTCCCGGTAGGGGCCCTGGTCCATGAAGTCCTAGGAATTTATTTGTAGTGAAATTTCAAGGACGTCAATGCGTTCAAGCCATTGAAATGACGCGCTACGCTTCAAATCGGTACAAATTTTTTTTTTTTTTAGATATCACATTTCCGGTTTTGATTCACCAATTCCGGTATTACAAACGATACTGAAATATAATAACACCGGAATTCCGGAGCTCAAGCCCTAGACTCGTACAACACCACGTAACCCCACCTGTTTATCTGCACCTTCACTAGGTGTGTCTATATAATGTAGGGTAACTGGTCCAACAATGAGCCACATAAATATGTACGTATGTAGGGTAACTTGTCCAACAATGAGCCACATAAATATGTACGTATGTAGGGTAACTTGTCCAACAATGAGCCACATCAATATGTACGTATGTAGGGTAACTGGTCCAACAATGAGCCACATAAATATGTACGTATGTAGGGTAACTTGTCCAACAATGAGCCACATCAATTAGTACGTGTGTAGGGTAACTTGTCCAACAATAAGCCACATCAATTAGTACGTATGTAGGGTAACTTGTCCAACAATGAGCCACATAAATATGTACGTATGTAGGGTAACTTGTCCAACAATGAGCCACATCAATATGTACGTATGTAGGGTAACTTGTCCAACAATGAGCCACATAAATATGTACGTATGTAGGGTAACTTGTCCAACAATGAGCCACATAAATATGTACGTATGTAGGGTAACTTGTCCAACAATGAGCCACATAAATATGTACGTATGTAGGGTAACTTGTCCAACAATGAGCCACATCAATATGTACGTATGTAGGGTAACTTGTCCAACAATGAGCCACATCAATATGTACGTATGTAGGGTAACTGGTCCAACAATGAGCCACATAAATATGTACGTATGTAGGGTAACTTGTCCAACAATGAGCCACATAAATATGTACGTATGTAGGGTAACTTGTCCAACAATGAGCCACATAAATATGTACGTATGTAGGGTAACTTGTCCAACAATGAGCCACATAAATATGTACGTATGTAGGGTAACTTGTCCAACAATGAGCCACATCAATATGTACGTATGTAGGGTAACTTGTCCAACAATGAGCCACATAAATATGTACGTATGTAGGGTAACTTGTCCAACAATGAGCCACATCAATATGTACGTATGTAGGGTAACTTGTCCAACAATGAGCCACATAAATATGTACGTATGTAGGGTAACTTGTCCAACAATGAGCCACATAAATATGTACGTATGTAGGGTAACTTGTCCAACAATGAGCCACATAAATATGTACGTATGTAGGGTAACTTGTCCAACAATGAGCCACATAAATATGTACGTATGTAGGGTAACTTGTCCAACAATGAACCACATCAATATGTACGTATGTAGGGTAACTTGTCCAACAATGAGCCACATAAATATGTACGTATGTAGGGTAACTTGTCCAACAATGAGCCACATCAATATGTACGTATGTAGGGTAACTTGTCCAACAATGAGCCACATAAATATGTACGTATGTAGGGTAACTTGTCCAACAATGAGCCACATAAATATGTACGTATGTAGGGTAACTTGTCCAACAATGAGCCACATAAATATGTACGTATGTAGGGTAACTTGTCCAACAATGAGCCACATCAATATGTACGTATGTAGGGTAACTTGTCCAACAATGAGCCACATAAATATGTACGTATGTAGGGTAACTTGTCCAACAATAAGCCACATAAATATGTACGTATGTAGGGTAACTTGTCCAACAATGAGCCACATCAATATGTACGTATGTAGGGTAACTTGTCCAACAATGAGCCATATAAAATTCAAAGAATTATAACTCCTCATTTTATTTCACAATTTACACAATATTGCTCTGGTCACAAACTAAGCTCTATGCTTGTACTATGTATACCAGAAGCAACGATATAATACATATTATATTTTATAAACACCCAGACAATGACAAGCTGTACAGTAAAAACGTACTATTTTTTTTTTGCCATGGGCGGGAATCGAACCCACGACCTCCGGATACAACGCCAAAGGCGCAACCACTAGTCTACGGAGGCTGTCCAATTTTTACTGTTCAAACCCATTCATAAAAGGGAGAGGGATGTGCAACCCTCATTGAAATCAATTCAGCAGTATCAACGTCATCAGAGACCATCATTTATAAAATTCTATAATCAAAGAAAACCTCATCATATACATCAGGCTACCCCAGCATATACGTATAAAAAATGTCCTATATACAATCTAAATCATGAGTTGTTTCATTGCTATAAATTCATCAATATGCCAGCAAGTATTAAGTTGAGGACACTTGCGCAATTAAACATTTGTAAAAACTTCTTATTTAAACATAACGATAAATGTATTTCCAGTAAAAGATGCATAGAATGTAATGAACAGCATAACATCTTCGTTTCTAAAAGAACAGCCTTCGTCATCGCCCTCGGTAACAATGCCAACCGCAGCGTCGGCAAACCCGACCACATCGCACTCGCATGACGTCAATCCTGTAGCAGGTAATAATGAGGATGTACTATCGACAACTGTTCTTATCAAGGTTAAATCAATCGACGGAAATTACAAGATTTTAAGGGCTTTATTGGATCAAGGGTCTCAAATAGCGCTAGTATCTGAAAATGCAGCTCAGTTTTTAGATTTACCACGACAGAAATATCATGCATCTATATCAGGGATAGGACACGGTTCTAACGAGAGCAGAGGACTCGTATCATTAGAGTGCCAATCAATTTATGACGATTACGATTTTTGCACACACACACTTGTCATACCTCGTGTGGTTAACAACCTGCCTAGCGTTACATTTAACCAATCGTGGGATCATATGAAAAATATAAATTTAGCTGACCCAGAGTTTAACATATTGACATACTTTTAGACGCTAGTATTTTCACCGAAATTATCATGAGTGACCTTGTAAAGAGATCTAACTATGCCCCCATAGCACAGCAGACAAAATTAGGATGGATTTTATCAGGAAATATTAAAACTTTTAATTGTCACGTAGTCGTCAATAATTTATCTGACATTGAGAATTATTGGGAAATGGAAGACGTTAGCATTATCCCTTCATCTAAACACAATAAGGAAGAGCAATATTTTGAGGATTTGCATGTTGCAACTACTACGAGATTATTTATTTATTTATTTATTTATTGGGTCACCAACATAAGATACATTAATACAAATAAACAAGTACATGGTTTGTATAAAGTCTAAATGTTCTTGTAGTTATAAGCAACCACAGCATGCGTGAAAAATACTGTATTATATAAATTCAAACATTAATTATTATGTTTTATATTATTTTAACACTCTTATATCTAAAATAAAACAAAATAAAATAAAAAATAAACCATAAAGTAATACAAAAAAAAAAAAGTAAAACATGGGTTAAGTGAGCTGTTTACATTTACATGATGGTAGATTTGAGGTGGCTATCCCGATGAAGCCGAATTATAAAGAAAACCTTGGAGCTTCAAAAACAAAGGCTGTACCACAGTTTAAGCAACTCGAACGTAAAATGTAAACAAACCCCACATATTTTGCACGTTACTCTCTCACGACTCCACCACTACAAAACTTCGTGTAGTGTTCAATGCTTCATCTAAAACAAATTCAGAACAGAGTCTAAATGACTTAATGAGAGGGGCCCAAATTTACAACATGATCTTCAATCAATAATTTTAAGATGGCGACAATATAAATATGTCGTAACAGCAGATATTGAAAAGATGTTTCGACAAATAGTAATTCGAAAGTGTGGTCAACACCTGTAATCAATCGTATGGAGAGACTCTCCTAGCGAAGCAATTAAAGAATATATGCTGACAACACTAACCTACGGCACTAAGTCAGCACCCTTTTTAGCAATCAGAACATTGAGACAGTTAGGAAAGGAGGACGCCTAAAAATTCCCTCTAGCAGCAAAAGCATTGGAAAAGCATTTCTATATGGATGATCTGTTAAGTGGAGCAAATATTATAACAGAAATCAAAGAATTACAATATCAGTTAATAGAAATTTTAAAGGGAGCCGGCATGAATTTAAGAATATGGTCTATATAATGATAAGAGGATATTAGAGGGTTTAGCACTAGATCAAATCGACATGCCATATAACTTCAAATGTTCAGAATCTCGAAAAGCACTCGGAATTAGCTGGTCACCCTCGTCCGATGATTTTACTTTCGATAACACAATATGGAGAAAAGTATAAAACAAAAAGGCAGTTGTTATCCGAATATCAAAAATATTTGACCCCCTCGGTTGGTTATCCCCATTAACCATAAGAGCTAAGCAAATTTTTCAAAAAACATGGCCATCAGTTTTATCTTGGGATGATGAGGTTACCCTCGAGATTCAAAGGCATTGGCAGCAATTACGTAACGACCTAGAAAATATATCAATCTTTAGCATTCCTAGATTTTTAGGCAATACTCAATATGGTTGCACTCTACACGGGTTTTGTGATGCGTCTGAAAAGGCTTATGCATGCTATAAGGACTATAAGGGCATGTCCACATCTACTCTTGTTGCAGAAAAAACAAGACTAGCACCTTTGAAAAATAGGCAGTCATTACCGCGACTTGAATTATGCGGAGCGTTATTATTAGCACAACTTATCAAAAATGTACAGCAATCATTAACAGTAAAATACGTTAATGATAACTCTGGGATAGATACACGGAGACTCGGGAAGATGCACTTGAAAATGATGCACTTTATTTAATTATCAGACATGTACAAGGAGATGATTTTACAAATGACATCATAAAACTTAGAGAAAATAATGGACACGTACACTCCAGCAGCATATTGGCAAATCTAAACCCTTATATTGAAGAGCAGGGTATTATTAGAGTCGGGGTCGATTAAGCGGCAAACATAACTTACGAAGCTAAACATTATTTTATCTAGTCATTATACATTTACAAATCTAGTTATTAATAAGGCCCACCTAACTACCATACACGGTGGCCCTAAATTAACTTTATCTTATGCACGAGAACAATACTGGATCATCTGTGGCATGCGCACCGTGAAAAGGCAACTGAGACAGTGTGTTAAGTGTCGAAGATTCAATTCAGAAAATCGACAACAAATTATGGCCGATCTGCCTGAATCGCGAGTAACACCTTCGCGTCTGTACACTCACACTGGCGTTGACTTCACTGGATATGTCGACCTTAATACCAGCAAAGGTCGTGGTGTAAAGAGTCATAAGGGATACGTAGCAATTTTTGTGTGCTTATCAACAAAGGCAGTACATTTGGAAGTTGTATCAGATCTAAGCATTTTTAGTAGCATTTCAACGATTCCGTTCACGTCGTGGTACTCCCAGCCGTATGTATGTGATTATGGGACCAATTTTATTGGTGCCAACCGCGCGTTAAAAGCTGAATATAATGAGATCATTCAAAGCATTAATCAAGACTTTTTCATGAACATATCCGAAATGAACATAGAGTGGTCGTTCAATGCGCCGGCTTTGGCCAGTGCTGGGGGACTGTGGGAAGCAGCTGCTAAAAAGGGTGCTAGTGTTCACTAGCACAAACTCACATATGAAGAGCTCACCCCTCTCATTTAGCAAATAGAAGCTTGCCTCAATTCTAGACCATTGATAGCATTAACAGAAAATCTTGAGGATAAACATTGTTTTCTCATCCCAGGACATTTCTTGGTAAGAAGGTCATTGTTATCGCGACCTCTACCTGAACCAGAAAACATAAGCTTACCCGATAGATGGAGGCTTATTCAGCAGACGAATAAACAATTTTGGAAGCAATGGTCAACAGAACATCTACAGCAGTTGCAAACACGTTCAAAATGGCGTACATCCAAGCCAAATCTCAGCATCAACGACATCGTACTTATCAAGGAAGACAACCGACCACCTGGAAAATGGCATCTTGCCAAGGTACATGAGGTACACCCTGGGAATGACGGCCTTGTTCGTGTTGTTTCTTTGAAAACACAAAATAATATTATAAAGCGACCCGTCAGCAAATTAGTTTTACTTCCGGTGCATGAAGATGGTTTAAATTATTTAAGATCAGTCGAAAGGCAGCCGGAAAAGCAGGAGGTACAGCAAGGTAGACGTCTAGGACGAGGCCACAAAAATATGTGCACAACAATTTTCAAATGGGCATTTTTATTGTGGATGACTTTCATAATCCCATTCACACAGCAAGGTTCTCCAGCGTACAATATTACGGCTCTGAATGACAACCAAAGCCTATATTTTGATAAAGTGGCCAATTTGAAATATATTAGAGATGAGTGGAAACTAATTGTATATTATAATTTGTCCTCTTATTGGCAAAGCATAGCAGGTACGGAACAGTATATTAACAACTTACAAATCATGTGCAAAACAACGGGTAACCAACATCAAAGCATCGTATTACAATTAAATTATGAACTCGTCGAAATAAAGCATTATAATAGTTTATTAAGGAATCCCGTCCCCAGACGACAGAAACGCGGATTAATCAATGGTGTTGCATATCTGGCTCATTGGCTATTCGGTGTACTTGATGAGAGATTTGCCTCCCGATACGCAAAACACATAGAAAAAATATCATACAACGAAAACCATCTACAGAACCTTATCCGAAATCAGACATTAATAATAGAAGCCGAATCAAAAATTATTCGAAATAATGAAAACATCATGCAAACACAATTCGCAGCTATCAATAAGGACTTAAGCAACCTATCGAAAACCCTTAACGAAGTTCAGTCGGAAATCAGAAATGGTTTATATATTACGGCATCAGCAATATCCGCTAACATTATTATGTCTGCATTACGGCGTACGCAAAATATATTAACAAATATATTAACAGACATTACGCATGGGCGAATTGATACTCACCTGTTAAGCCTAGAACAATTTGAAGAACAAATTAACATTATAGCAATTCAGATATCTTCAGATCTCAAATTACCCACAGCTAAAACTAATATTGGACAAATATACAAATTGTTAAAAGCATTCGCTAGTATTTACAAAAAAAATCTAGTTATTGAAATAACCATCCCATTAGTGAGCGACGAGAAGTACTTATGAACTAAACAAGATGATACCAATTCCTCAAATTAGGAACAACAATATTTTTGAAACCACACCAACATATCCTTATAAGAGCTAGCTCTTAACATTAAAATTGATATGGCTATGTTTTTAACAGAATTGGATTTGCAGTCATGTATACACTCTGGACTTGATACATTTTTATGCACTTTGAACAAACCTATTTACAATATAGATCTAAAACAATCAATCTGCAACCTTTCCTTAATAAACACAGGCGACATATCATTCACCTGTAATTACAAGCAGTCAACATGTAAAAATAAATGTCTCAAATTACGGAGTTCGAACGCTTGGCTGTACTTGTGTTGCCAGCCTTGCAACGTTCGCATTTTTTGCACAGCTGACATGTCATCGGTCCCACTGACTAACAATGGACTTATTAATATAGCTCAGGGTTGCACGTTGAAAAGTGACACCTTTACTATTCATACCCATAATCATTATTTAAACAAAATAAACATACCAACCAATATCGAAGTCCCAGAGATCTCCATTTTAAACCAAAAAGTAAATTCGACAATATCAGATCGTTCGTGAGTAACGAGCTCACTTATCAGCAATTAACAGAAGAACAATTAAAAGACCCAAAGATGCAGTCAAATAAAGACCTCACTATACATGATATGCATCAATACTCCATCATGTATGTGGTGGTGGTACTCCTGCTTATCGTGGGAATCATTGTGACCATTTTTTTAATTTATTTATTTAGGAAAAATTACAGTAAAATTAACACAAATATTTACAATACATAACCCAGTAAGGTTTTCACAAAAGTTATTTAACAATGATTAAGCCTAGAACAAGTAGGTAATTAAAAAAAAAAGTGATAAAGCAATAACTATATAATATAAACAAACTGATACTTAACTTACCTACTTTATTTAGTAAATGCACTCAATATGTCTTTTTTAAATCTAGATAACGAAGTTGTAAATATATCAAGGTCCTGAAAAGTTATATATATACTAGGTGGTATAGTATACGCAATGAAAGTAGGTAAATGGTGAGAAAAAAGGAAAAGGAACACTGAGTGCAGCACTGAATTTATGTTAAAAATGACAATATAATGGATTTTGTACCCCTGCTTATCATCAGGTAGATGCCAGTCACTTGCCGCGATCCTATACAAAACACGCGAAAAAATGTCGTTAGTCAGTCAGGAAATTTAATTAAGTATAAAGGTGATATAAAAATTAATGTAATTTAAAAATAAAATAAACTTGGATCGAGAATAAAAATGAATCATCTACCTATAAATTAAATCTACTCGTCTGTCTGACTGTAAAGAAAATGTAGGACGGAATCATAAAAGTTAGTCGTACGTTTTATTTCAGTTAAAAGTTTTTTTTCTATAGAAATCATGGACAAGTCGGTATTTTTATCAAATCTAATTTATTGACTATATTAATCTTATCATATTTATAGATTTTTTAATATTTTATGTTTTTAGGTACTTTCTAGTTTAGCATTTTATATCATTTATTATATTAAGCATGTAGCAAGCATTTTAACTCTACTTAATAGGTCTTTTATGTTTATTTTTAGTTCTTTAAATGGGCAAGATGTACGATCGTATATCGTACATGTATCGTACTTTATTTAAATCATGACGCGCCGACTGCGGGCGCAGCAAATTATCAAAATAAATTAGTCGTTTTACAGCGCTCAAACAGGCTGGTCGTTTTGCATTTTCTCCTAACAGATTTTCCTAGCAGTAGCAGTGATCAATCAGTTAGCATTAGCAGTTATAAATCAGCATTATAACATCAATCAATAAGTGCAACGGGTTAAACCATACACAATGAGCCGGGCTATTTTACACAATGAGTCATGGTCGGCATCAAAGAGTACTTTGTTATACTATAATTAGAGTGATAACTCAAGGGTTTTTTTGAGTAACGAAATAGCCGCGACATCTTTTAGTTATAGCCCGAACAGAAAAAAAATCTAAATGTTTAGACCTTGCTTCAATAGATGGCGCTGGTGGTCAACTATTTATATACACATATATATACATATATATATATATATATATAGATCTTAAGTTGTACCAGTCTTATAATGTAATGTAACGATTAAAATTAAAAATGGCGTCGAAAGTACCAAATTTATTTTGCGGTTCGAATGACAGCTGTTACATTCGACGTCATTTTTAATTTTAATCGTTACATTACATGAACAGACACAGATTTTTTTTTATGTAACTTATATTCGTAAGTTTCATAAATATATATATATATATATATATGTGTGTGTGTAACTATAAAAAGGCACTACGTAAGTCTGTTGTAGATAGAATAAAACAAAGAAATACTATTTTCTCGATTTATTAAAATGATTTTTGCTAAAGTTTGCATATAATCGTTTTCGTCTTCGATTTACCTTTTGCCAAATATAATGTTGTTTATATTTTTACATTATTTTTTTAAAAATAAATTTACCGTGCTGTAAATTATACAGTCTACAACAACTTTTGCAACTACCCACGCAACAACATTTTGATTTATTTGGCATGATGTCAACAACAATAACTTCACTTAACTCTAAAAAAATGTTTTTGAAGCAGTGAATACGGAGGAGAAAATCTCGACTTGACTATACACACTATACACATACACTAGTATACGAACACTAGACACAGATGAATTAAGAATACTAAAAGTACGTAATTAAAAATAATATATCTACAGACTCAAGTACTCAAGCGCACAACAATCACCGAAGTTTACCGAAGTTCACCGAACGGCCGAATGACAGATTCGGCAGGACCGAAAACTAATTTGTTTTTTTTTATTAGTATTAGTATTTTTTATTTTTATGGTTGTAGGGGTAGGAGGTGGCGCGCTGCAGGCGAGTACAACGCGCCTAGGATGAAGGATGGGATTTGAGTCCTAGTGAGTTGTCGCCGAAATTTTTTCTTTGACCAACACACTTACGCAGCCCCAGCCATGCTATGCGCAGGGGCACATTCTGCAGACGCTGAGTGTCTTGTCCGTGGTGTTGGCATCATCTGCCAACACTTTTAGCCGGAGTGGAATGTTCTAAAGACCGGCCTGAGCATGGACCGGGCAGCTTTGGCTTGATTGCTCAAATGCTCGGCCATAGTGCCAATGCGGAGGGGCCGGTCGATGATATACCCCAGGTATTCAATAGTGTCGGACATCCTGTCCCCGGAGTTTCAGCGGTGGTGGGCATCGGCGGCGTGTCGTCATGAGGGCTACTGTTTTGCCCACGTAGACGGACAGCCGCATCCGCGGCGGCGAGTCTAGGACTTTTGGACGAGTAGAGGTAAGCGCTGTCATCCGCGAACAGCGCCAGAGTTACTCTCCCGGACTCACTAGTCCGAGAGAGTACGGATAGTGTGGGCGAAAGGCAGGTCCCCTGAGGGACACCTGCCTCAATGGAATACTCCGTAGAGGTAAAGGCCACTTGGAAGTGGTGGTCGCTCAGAAAGGTTGCGAGCAACCGCCTGGCGGCATTGGCGAGTTTAGGAGTTTGAAAAAGAGCCCGATATGCCAAACACGATCGAAGGCTTCTCGATATCGAGAAAGACTCTGACTATGACTCGGCCCCGATTTATCTCACTCGCCATATGGTGTAGCACCCGGGTGAGCTAGAGTGTTGTACTACGGTCCTCGCGAAAACCGAATTGCTCTATACGAAGCCTGATATAGGTCCGGAGACGTTCAGTCTCCTCTCGAACAGGAGAAACAATCTCTCGGAATCATCCGAAAACAACAGTTTTGCCGGATGCGGAAGCAGGGTGATCGGACGGTAGTTGCCCGGCAGACGTTTGTCTTTGCCGGGCTTTGGGATCATGATGACTTTCCCCTGCTCCCAGGGCGAATGCGACTATGGCCACAGAAGAAATAATCAAAAACTTACAGAAGCTCCACTCCGAAAGATCAATTAAATAAATAGCGACTCTTACACCGACACAATAAAGCTCAGTTCAGATCGCACAGCGCTAATAGCCTACATTTATATTCACCTAAAGTTGCCTCTCTTTCTATCGCGTCATTCTTTACTTTTCTGACGACATTAGGGTTGTCTTCTTTTAAACAAAACCTAGGTTAGGTACTTGGTAGTAAGTACGTAGATCATAAAACAATTTTATTTTAGGATGTCTGCTGCATAGGTATTTTAACCTAAGGAGATAGGTGTACAATAAGCTTTAAAACGCTTTAGATTTTTCATTTGCGGCACATGGTTCCATAAGAAAAGTGGTTCGATATGATCAGCAGAACCTCATATTAGCCCAAAGTACATCCATTCAAAGTCACCATGTATATTAGTAAATATCATCAATTTGTTTTCAATGTAGGCGGCTAATGAAAAATAAATTCTTATTTTAAATCAAACAACTATGTAGGTAACGCAATGCAATCAGCTTGGAACCGGGAGTTGGCTTCGTGCGAGAGGCGCAGCCACTGTGAGCCCAGCCTGTGGAGGCCGATGGTGAAGGTGTTCGGTAGCCAGTTCTTGCTGTACGGACTGCTGCTGGCGACCATGGAGTTCCTCATCAGGTCAGACCTCGGCGTGCATAAGCCAGTAGTCGACCGAGGCGATCGCTGATGGTGCTGTTTGTGTTGGCAGGTTGCAGCAGCCATTGTTCCTGGGATTGCTCCTCCGCTACTACAGCCCGATGCAAGGCAGCACCAATGCGACGTTAGTATACATACCTCATCCCAGTAATTGTCTGGAGAGCACATTTTTATTTGGCCGATACCAAATATCAACAGCTTTATAAAAGAACCCGACAACCGGCCCACTAAGGGTATGATATACTAATGTACACTCCATAATGATGATCAGCGTCAGCGCGACGTACCTCAACCGTCTGTTCCACTACTACGAGGCGGAGGGACGGGTCTCGTGGGGCGAGGCGGTGTTCTTCTGCTGCGGCGTGGTGTTCTGCAGCGCCGCCAACATCCTGGTGCAGCATCCCTTCCTCATGGGCGCCATGCACATCGGCATGAAGCTGCGCGTCGCCATGTGCAGCCTCATATACAGAAAGGTATCTGCACCTCATTCCTAGCTCCTATACCTACTGTTGACACATAACGAGTGCAACCAAATCCCCACCTAATCAAAAAAAAATTTATAAAAAAGTAACCTAATTGTACTAACCTGAACCCCAGATATGGGACAGATCCTGTTACACTACAACTACCTGATAGATAGATAGGTAGTTAAAAATGTAAGTAGGTACTTACATAAAGAAAAAATAAAATATTAAATATACTAAGCAAATATAGCAACAAATAGTAATAATGTACCAACAAATTATATTTTTTAAATGAAATATTACGCAACGGAGACGATTAATACTCCATATCCAATTCAACGTATAACTTCCTTCGTTACTATTAAGTAACTTTGTTTAGTCCATATTGAAGGATGGTTGGATGATCCTGAGTTCTGACGCTCGTGTGTTGTTATGCGCATTACTTTTGTTGGAGGCTCTGAAAGTGTCGGCGCAGGCGATGTCGGAGACCGGCGCGGGACAAGTGGTCAACCTGATGGCCAACGACGTGAACAGGTTCGACGCCGGTCCCGTGTTCCTGCACTACCTGTGGATCGGCCCCCTCGAAACGGTGGTAAAAATATTAAATTCTTGATTAAAACTAAGATTAGAATAAAATTATGAAAGCTTTGGAGGTCATTATGATATATGAGATGTTATTTTTTACTGTGACTTTGTATCTACCTGGTAGTGACCAACAAATTCTATGAATGGGGTCAATCAATAATTGTTTTTAAACAATATTGATCGCTCCCATTATGACGGCTAAATGATGCGATTACGAAATAGGAGGCGACAATGACGAATTGCATTACGAGTATTTTTTAATATACTCGCTGCCTTATCGTCAATTCAATTACCCATTTCGTAACCGCACTCTGAATGGAGACCACCTCGACAAGAAATCAATGCAGTAGTCTCCTGAAAACCGGTGAACCCACCGACTAAAACCGAAACATAGACTAGGTCACTTGACGATTTTTGCATCTGTATGGGCGGTGGTAACGAGACCGGTCGGTCGGCCTAGCGAAGTTATGGACACCTTCTTCCCACCTAAATTCATCTTCGTTAAGTTATAAACTCTACTGCGGTGGTTTCTATATCAATTAACGGTCTCTCTTTGTTACAAATTGGAAATTCTATTCAAAAACGCTTTCATAAATCAAGAAGAACTAAACTTTTGTTTTCTTCCTCTCCATTGATAAGCAACAAAACTACACTATATATATAGTTCCGTTTAATCAGGTAATCTAACGAAACTAAATAGTTAAGTAGATTTTAAGTATTTTAAACAGTACAATGACAATATACAATTAGGTAATATATTCCTCAGCTAATGACAATGTACCTATTCCACGAGATGGGCGTGGCCGCGGTGTGTGGCGCGCTCACCATAGCCGTGTTCATCCCTTTCCAAAGTAAGTGCCTTGTCTGATAACAACCATTACGCGTTGGAAGTGGGATTAACCCAGAGCGTTATCGGCAGTGTTCCTGGGCACGAAGACAGCGCAGTACCGACGTGGGACCGCCGGCAAGAGCGACGAGAGGGTGCGCCTCATGAACGAGGTCATCCTCGGGGTCGAGGTCATCAAGATGTACACCTGGGAGGAACCCTTCAGAACTATCATCGACGTCGCCAGAAGGTATTTATCGTTGCCACTCCAAACCTGTGCAATCCTAGTACCCACGCTCAACTCAGAGAAGCTCTCAGGCCAAGGTTATCAATTTTCTATAGAATTAGCGTTCTGGCAGGTTCATACTCCAACAATGGATAATCCGCATAAATAACATAAACTGGTTCTCATTTTCCAGGAATGAAATATATTTCATTAAAATGGCGTCATACATCCGCGGCATTATAATGTCGTTCATGATGTTCACGTCTCGGTTCGGCATCTTCATCACGATCTTGGCCTTCGTGCTGCTGGTGGAGCGGATCACCGTGGAGAAGGTGTTCCTCGTCACCTGCTACCACAACATCACCAAACAAACCATGACGCTGTACTTCCCGCAGGCTGTGGGCCAGGTCGGTATCCGCCGCCACCATGCCACTGTACTTCCCGCAGGCTGTGGGCCAGGTCGGTATCCGCCGCCGCCATGCCGCTGGGTCCCAGGTGCTGTAACAATACCTTCTTCTTGTAGTTGGCGGAGATGGTGGTCGCCGTGCAGAGGATACGAGACTACCTGCTCTGCGCGGAATGCCACGTCAAACCTTCAGCAGTCAACAAAGACACCAAACACGTCACTATCATAAGTATATATATATATATTATTTAAAAACTTCAAGTCGTAACAATTAGGCACATAATATGTGTGTGGCGTCGCATTAGTTTATCAGCTTTTGCTCATTTTCCTTCGTCCATTAATTTATTTATTGTAGCATGGCATGTGTCTTTGTGCCTATCTGATGGTATGCAGACCTGCACAGTCCGTGAATGATAGCGATCAATACATTGTTGTTAAATAACAATGATCGTTCCTACTATACCGGTTAAACGATTCGGTTACAAAATAGGCGGCGGGCGGCAAAGAAGAATTTGGATTATTAGTTAAACTCCTGTTTCGTAACCGCACCTTGAAAGAAGATTACTCGACAAAAAATCGATGCAGTCTAAGTAAACCGATGAACCCACAGACTAAAACAAAAGCATGAATAGGTCACTTGACGGTTTTTGAATCTGTATGGGTGGTGTCAACGAGACCTATATATATAACATCACACTTTCAAATTGTAATACATAATTTAATATTATACCTATACAATATGTAATACAAATTACACATATTGCTCTGGTCACAAACTAAGCTAGGCTTGTACTATGTGTACCAAAAGCAACGATATAATACATATTATATTTTATAAACACCCAGACCATGACAAACTGTACAGAAAAAACGTACTAATATTTATTTGCCATGTGGGTGGGAATCGAACCCACGAGGCTGTATATAATATGATTGTAATCATATTGTAATACATAATATAATTTGTTATGTATTACAATATTATGATATGGCTTTATGTCTGGGGATTAATTTCCCGTCATAATAATAATATGTACTCGTAGGACAAAACCAAAGCATGACTAGGTCACTAACTAGGTATAATACTTAAGAAGAATCATTTTTAAGGTTGTAACATCCGTCGTTCTCAAGGTACCTAAGGTATGTAAACCCGTAAAACTTTGTAACCCCTCGCCCCAATACTAAATATAAAAACATACCCAGTAATTTATTATCAAGCACAACCTCGTGTTACCAGCCAACGCAGGCAGGTGGAGACATTAACCCAGAGTTATGGTTTAGTGAGCCCTGAAGACGCCGGCAGCGCCCGCGACCGCGCCGCCGACGAGCCGAGCACTTCGCAACCCAAGCCTATGCCAATACTCAAATATGGTAAATCATTCATTTATTCAAGATAAAAGTATATATCATTTGTTGCACAAAATGGGCCCCGCATTAGGGTAAATCCTGTATCGCGGGATAAGACAAATAATTTTATAACAAAAGAAAATAGAGAAAGCACTTTGATTCAAGAAACTAAAAAAAAACATTCCTGTATGCCCCATGTATGAATCAATCAAGTAGGTTGCTTTGACCTCCTATAGACCATAACGTTCACGCAGATGCTGATTCGATGACGGAGACGGAAACAATAGTAGAACTCAAAAATGCCTCCACGAGGTGGTCCAAATCGTCCCGCAAGAATGACATAAGCGACGTGACCATGCGCGTGCCGGCGCGCTCCCTGGTGGCCATCATCGGCACCGTCGGGGCTGGCAAGACCACGCTACTGCACATGCTGCTGGGGGAGCTGCCCACTCTGCAAGGGACCATCAAAGTCAACGGCACCGTCAGTTATGCAGCGCAAGAGCCTTGGTTGTTCGTAGGTGAGACCTTCTATGACCACACGAATAGGAGAATACTACTTGTACTATTATTTCTTCTGTGATAGTACAAGTGGACTTGGTTTGTGAGGTCTATCAATGCCGAATAGCGTTCCAGCTTCAAAAACGAGTATTTCAAAGTTCAATTCGTCATGTTTGTTTTTTTTATGACTTTTATCAATTCTTAACCGACTTTGAAATTAAGTATTTCGTGGTGGCCGAGTTGGTTAGGCCTTGGACTTAAAAACACTAATGCCCGATTTCACCAATTCTAAAGGAGCCCTTAACAAAGTTAAGGGTCAATTAATGACAGTTGTTTCATAGCAAATATGTCAAAATTATTATTTAGGGGCTCATTTAGAGTTAGGGATCGTTGGTGAAATCGGGCATTAGGCCCCTGGTTCGAATCCCGGTGTGTACCAACGAGTTTTTAATTAAAAAAATATGTACATTTGTTTGACCACACCACTATAGTGCCTCGGAGAGCACGTTAAGCTGTCGGTACCGGTTTCATTATACCAACTTGTGAAACAGTTTATAGATGGGTTATTGAGTCTATTCAAAACATCTCGTTGAGCTAGTCACTTGTCCGGTGTAGACTCATACCATCGGCTACGACGAGGTGGGATTAAAACCACTCCACTGGGTATCCTGGGGCCGTCTAGGCGGTATCGGGCGCCGTAAGGCACCCGTGATGATATATGTATTTTTTTTTTAATACTTTATTGTACAAAATTACAAAATAAAATTGTACATAGGTGAACTAAATGTATGTAAGTATTTCAAATTTGATTAGAATCTGATGATGGAATTGATCGCTGCAACAGAGACCCTCTTCATCAGAAAGAAGAGTGCTTTAGGGATTATAATATAACTCTGTCAAATATTAGCTATTGATTATTTATTTTCATGGGCGACCAACCAGTTGATAAATATATTTAGGTATATACATTTTGCGACGAACTTATAGTATGTAAGTATTTGTCCAAAATTAATTTATTTGCGACACATGGTTTCATGAGAAAAGTTGTTCGATTTGATCAGCAGAGCCTCATATTAGCCCAAAGTACAACCTTTAGTTGACATATATTAAACAGCAGAAGAACCTGTAAAAATAGTATGTAGGTATTTAAATTTTCATAGAAAATGGCAACCTTTAATGTTTATTTGTTGTTTTTATTTAGGTATAAATGTAAATAAATAATGGTGGCAAAATTGTGAAAACCCTCAAGATACTTTTTGATTTTATACAACATTTTCTTTAAAGGGTCAACATTCAACAACTTTGCCGCCTATAATATATTTTTTAATTATAATCGATTAGGTTTCTACACCTATTCCACTCTTTTCTGACGAATATATATATAATTGTGCAGGTACGGTGAGACAAAATATATTGTTTGGACAACCGTTCGATAAAGCCAGATACATGGAGGTGTGCAAGGTGTGTGCGCTGGAGAGAGACCTGGCTCTGCTCCCGCGCGGGGACCGCACGCCGGTGGGGGAGCGGGGCGCTGCGCTGAGCGGCGGCCAGCGCGCGCGCGTCAGTCTGGCGCGGGCCGTGTACAAGCAGGTGCGTCTAGCTGTGCAATCTTCGAATAAAAATTATGGAAACAAATTTCTACAAGGAGAATAATGTAGGCCGCCGACCTCTGCTCCCGCTCACGCTTTGTGGTCAATCCGTAGACTGGTCTTCTACTGCGACATACCTCGGTGTAAAAATCGATTCAAAACTCACCATGGGGCCGCATGTGAAAAGCACGCGCGCAAAGGCCCTGGTCGCGCGCCATCGACTGCGCCCAGTGCTATCATCCGGACTACCCATCGAAACAAGACTGGCCATCTACAAATCATATATTCGGCCCATCCTCACATACGCCGCGCCAGCATGGTGGGCGTTATGTGCGGATGCAAAAATTAAACAACTTGAGGCCCAGCAGAACAAGTGCCTACGCACCATTACAGGTGCTCACTACCTCATGCGTAACGACTCGTTGCGACGAGACCTCCGGATGGTAACACTGGACGACTTTGTCGTTAGTTTGGCTACCCGGATGTACTCGCGTGCAGATGCATCAGACCACCCACACATACGGGACCTGACCCCTCTGCATTCGAGGCCACCGGATGCCATACGACGACTACCGCGCGACCTGGTATCGATCGCCAGCGGCGAGAGCAGTAGCAGTTCGGGGAGCGAAAGCGACTCGGACAGCTAAGGCGATCGCTGCGAGTGGTTGAGCAGTATACGGATTTACCACAAAGCACTCTTGAATCCCTAGACCAATTACAAGGTCACCAAAGACCTATCCGTAGTAACGGTTAGCGAACAGCTACTACTGTTAAGAGACCACAATCTCGTCACAGTCGCCCTTCTCCCGTTGGGGGGAAAGAGAAGACCTATCAGTCAGTCAGTCTGGCGCGGGCCGTGTACAAGCAGGTGCGTCTAGCTGTGCAATCTTCGAATAAAAATTATGGAAACAAATTTCTACAAGGAGAATAATGTAGTTCGGGCTTTTCGTAATAGATGTCTCTAATTTTGCTTTGCTAAACTTGCCAGATTAAAAAAAAAAACTTTTTACTAACTATATAATTAAGGAAAAATCCATTCTAAAAAAAAAACAGTTTCCGGTTCCTGCCGAATCTGTCTTTCGACCGTTCGGTGAACTTCGGTGATTGTTGTACGCTTGAGTCTGTAGATAGGTATATTACTTTAGTTTACGTACTTTTTTTTAGTACTCTTAATTCATCGGTGTTTAGTGTTCGTATACTAGTCTAGTGTGTATGTATAGTGTGTATAGTCGAGTCGAGATTTTCTCCTCCGTATTCACTGCTTCAAAAACATTTTTTTAGAGTTAAGTGAAGTTATTGTTGTTGACATCATGCCAAATAAATCAAAATGATGTTGCGTGGGTGGTTGCAAAAGTTGTCGTAGACTGTATAATTAACAGCACGGTAAATTTATTTTTAAAATACTATTGTAAAAATATAAACAACATTATATGTGGCAAAAAAAGGCAAATTAAAGACGAAAACAATTATGTGCAACTTTAGCCAAAAATCATTTTAATAAATCGAGAAAAAAGTATTTGTTTGTTTTATTTTCTCTACAACATACTTACGTAGTGCCTTTTTATAGTTACCCATATTACACACCGGCAGAATTAGCGAATCACAAAAAAAAGGAAGAATTAATATATGACAGCCTCCGTAGACTAGTGGTTGCGCCTTTGGCGTTCTATCCGGAGGTCGTGGGTTCGATTCCCACCCATGGCAAAAAAAAATAGTACGTTTTTTTTCTGTACAGTTTGTCATGGTCAGGGTGTTTATAAAATATAATATGTATTATATCGTTGCTTCTGGTACACATAGTACAAGCCTAGAGCTTTGTTTGTGACCAAAGCAATATGTGTAATTTGTCCTACATATTATTATTATTATCTTATTCGTAGCACTGGCCGGTTACATTACTTTTTTAAAATAAAATATTACATATATTTTTTAAAACGTCTAATTTAAAAATGTCAACAGTCATTTTTTTCATTCGTTTGTTTTAATTTTTCATTCATACATATCTATCGACTGCTTCGAAGTAGATTTTCCGTTTTCGTAAAGTTCATAAACTCCACTTGAAAAACATTATATTGCAGTTTTATGAGACTTTTGTGTTTTCTTGCTTATTGATAAATTACGAACATCTAAGTATTAACGCTGATTTAACGCTATCAGAAATCATCAGGGCAGATGAAATGAGAAGAAATGGTCTATCCTACAGATCGATTGAAACAAGACTTCGTCGATCGTTATCAACGATTCATCGTAGCGTCAAACGGTACAGATTGACGAATTCTCTAGTGAGAAGAACAAGGCAGGAAAAGGAGAGATGACTGTTTTCTACAACTTCAATTTCGTCGGAACACGAGACTTACGGCGGTGCAGCCCCGAAATGCATTGGAGGAGGTTCGAGGAGTAAGAGTGAGTGAGCGAACAGTTCGCAGAAGATTCGAGAAAGTTGGTATAGGCTCATTTATACCCGCCAAAGCACCAAACTTGAAACCAACTTGAGAGACACCACCGCACAAACCGACTATACTTTGCTCGTGAACATCATCATTGGGACTTTGACGAGTGGGGACAGGTTCTCTTTACTGATGAATGTAGAATTCTGTTAAATCAGATTAATGGAAGGCAGCGAGTATGGAGACGCAAAGGAGAGCGTTATTTACAGTCTAATTTTGGAAATACAGTGGCATATGGCGGCGACTCAATTATGGTCTGGGGAGGGATATGTTTAGGAGCTCGCACGGAGTTAGTGGTAGTCGAAGGCGGGAATCTGAATGCTGATCGGTGTATCAGCGGCCACATTCTGTTTCTTATAACGTGAGTGATAGCGCTTGTCGAAATAACGATTTCCGCTATTAGCACGCTCTCCTGCAATCAGAATATTTGTTTAAGGTTCGCTGATTGGAGGAGAGAACGCTAATAACGGAATTCGTTATTTTGACAATCTAACGCTCACGTTATAAGAAACAGAATGTGGCCGCAGGGGGATTTTAGAGGAACATGTTGTGCCATTTGCCCCATTTATTGGTAACGACTTCATTTTTATGCAGGATAATGCTCGGGCTCACAGTGCTCGCTCAAAACAGGCATACCTTAACCATGCTGGTGTTACGGTGATGGAGAGGCCAGCACGGTCCCCGGATATGAATCCGATTGAACACGTTTGGGACTTGCTAAAAAGGAGTGTCAAATCAACTAAATCCTCCTAACAATCTGCGCGAGCTGAAAAAAACATTAGTTGAAGAATGGCAGAGGTTGCCCCAAGAAATCATTGACAACATCATTCGCAGCATGCCCAGACGAATGTAAACCTTAATCAGGGCACGAGGGGGAAACACTCGTTATTAAACTTTCATTTAATTAATTTTAAACCGTCATAAAATCTAAAAATTTTAACTGTTTCTCTGTCACTACAAAATCTAAGAAAAATGCATTTTGTTTAATTAAGTTTTTTTTTTTCATTAAACTTTAAGTATGGTATTGCAAATTACTGTCAAAACATATTAATTTAATTGTTGTTTCATGTTTAATTATTATTTGTTTAAAAATAAAGCTAACTATTTTATACTCTATCTTTTTTTTTGTGTTCCGCTAATACTGCCGGTGTGTGTATACATATATTATAGTTTATTAAAACAAAAATTTAGGCTGATTTGTACCAGTCTGTTAATGTAATGTAACGAAATGACGTTGAATTTGCTGTCATTCGAACTGCAAAATAAATTTGGTCGCCATTGTTAATTTTAATCGTTACATTACATTATCAGACTGGTACAACTAGATCTATATATATATATATATATACAGGGTGACTTTGAAAGGATGTACTTTAGGCTAATATGTTTTTAGGTGTCGTTATTAGAGTTCATTTTAAAAAAGAAAATGGTATGTAAAATTTTCATATTGAAGAAAAGTGTCCGAGAAATTTTTCCGGCATATGTGGCTACTTGAACTGTGAGAAGCGCACTATGAGCGCAAACGCGCTATTTGTTCCCGCAGTCAACGCCCAACCGCCCAACACGTACACAGCTGTTACCTACTCTACGCGAGAGGTCAGTGAACTGCGCTCGAGTGTCCGCGGGCGTGTAGGTAAATACATCATTGGTACCTTCCATTCATGGCACTAAATTGTACATGTAAAAAAAATATCTGAGAACTCATTTACATTCTTGCACTCGTAACTTTTAACTCAAACAAATAGGTATTCCCTGTTCACCATACATTACATACCTACCTACTCTTGTAGTTTGTGAGGTAGCCTGATACACCTGCCCTATGCGTACGCGTCGCAGCATGCACTCACACAACCATCAAACTAAAAAATTGCCGGAGCAGGGCGGGGCCCGCCAGTTGTTTTTTGGCCGCGACGGCGGAAGCACGGTTCTTTTGCATTCTCTTGACATCTCGTAGATAGTTTTTTTTGTGTATTAATTTGTGCGTGTCTTGATACATAAGAATGTACTCATCTCGTGAGTTCTATGAAATGGTTCGGTGTTACGTCTAAGTTCGTACAATTTAGCCGAAGCCCAAAGAATTTATGTGGCTGAAAGAGTGCCGCGCCTGCGTCTTCTGACAATTTTACGGCTAATCCAATACTTGTGAACTCCAGGGCATGCTCAATGTCAAGGACCCTAGGGCGCGCTATCGTGATGCAACTACGTTTTCGTGTATCTGAGTACGGTGTGTGGAAGCTACTAAAATCCGAGGTTTAACATTCGTAAATTACCAAAAGGTGCAAGTTTTGCGACGCAGACGCGTCGTACGTTTTGTGAGTGATCATTCGAGCATACGGATTTTTACTTTCAGCGAGTAAGTGTAATTTCCATATTTTTAGGGTACCTACCATTATTTACAAAAATGAACAAAAACATTCATTCCATACGGGAATCAATGTTTAACTAACTTGCAAAGACGCACAAAGTGGATAGGTACGTTTTTCTAAGTTTGAATAAGGAATAGCCATGAATTGAAACTTATGTGTCTAGCTAGAGTTTATACTAAAACATTAGGTATCTACATTTAAATAATTCAATTAAAGATATTCGCTACGACAGACTTATAAAGACTTAAAATAGTTTCAACCCAAATTAAACCATAAAACATCCCAATAAAGTCGAATTCGCAATGAATGGCGGTATCTTTTAATACGACTGGCACGTGCAGCGCGGTGTAGGTACAAACACCGCGTGACCCTTTGGCGGTAAATATTAAAGACGCGGCATTGGCTTTGGATAAATGCCGACACAAACTATTATTATGACTTATGTATGATGATTGATAAGAAAGGTTATTAACCTATTAACCTACTTTTAAATACATTTCTCTTATTATTTATTTTATGTTACTTAACTATCCAAATTGATATTGACTTGTTATTCATTCCTTATTTAACAGTGAGAACTCTCACTTGAACAGTAATTATGGTGATCGCTGGATCGGTCGCAGGAGTCACGTTCCTCCACGTTCACCTGAACTCACTTCTTGTGGGGCGACATTAAACGGCCACATTTTGTCCATATAACTAATGTGGGCGAGCCCCGAAGAGTTAAAATTTAGGATTGTTAGAGTGTACTTAACGACCGATCTAAATAATGACCTTTATGTTTTAGAAAAAGGGAAGAATAAAGTTTAAAAACGCGAAAAAATACATTATAGTCGCATGAGAAATTACTCGCGCGCCACACCTTTCCGTACGCCCCGCCTCAAGCAACGAACGTCGATCAGCTGTAATAACATGCGTAGGATAACCATGATTCACATTATTTTTAGGATAACTTTGAGGTGTCATAACTTTTTTTTTAATGTATGAAACGATACAAAACGAAAAATGCCAAAGTTTGTAATTTTGATCAACGAACATCATATTAGCCTAAAGTACAGCCTTTCAATTTCACCCTGTATATACACGTTTATACGAATATAAATAGTTGACCACCAGCGCCATCTATTGAAGCAAGGTCTAAACATTTAGATTTTTTTTTTCTGTTGTTCGGGCTATAAATAGAAGATGTCGCTGCTGTTTTGTTACTCAAATAAACCCTTGAGTTATCACTCTATTTCTAGTATAACAAAGTACTCTTTGGGTGCGCCCGCCGTTCGCACAACATGGCGCTCGTCTGCTACTAGATCAACGCTCACGTCTTATATAGCTCTGTGCCTCACGTTACTCTTCATTATAGGCAGACATCTATATCCTGGACGACCCTTTGTCTGCTGTCGACACGCATGTCGCCAAACACATGTTCGACGTGTGCATCAAAACGTAAGTTACCAATCCTTATCATCTACAAAACATTTTCAAACTTACAACTTAAATTTATTTTTAAGGTACTTAAAGAAATGTACAGTCTTCCTCGTGACTCATCAAATACAGTTTATAAAGACCGTGGACCATATTATGATCATGGACCGAGGAAAGATCTTGGCTAACGGGTCATACGGGGAGCTCAAGGTAATGACTGGATGGTGTCAATCAGGCTGGACCACCTAACTTAGAGAGTTCTCACATATCTAGGTAGATAACCAATCGTTTGCGACGGAAGTTAACAAGGTGTCATCGTGTGTGATGCAATACTTTTATCTAAAAATGTGGCTCAGTCAGCCAGAATTTCAGATTTTTAATGATTGTGGGTATGGGCACCTGTAGTAGGTCCTGTAGGTTTAGATAACCATACACCTATATTTATAGCAGGAGTAAAAGACTCATGGAAGGATTGACTCTGTTTTTTCAACACACAAGTTTCAACATAACATACATATGACGTATATTGTAGTCACGAGTGACGGCGACCGGTGACAGGCTTTTATTCGTTCGTACCCTATGTAAGCCTACTATCTAACCTCAGGAGTAACCGCATAGTTATAGGAAGGAGTAACTGTTAAAATAAACCACCAACTTTATGATGATATGCTCAAATCAAATCAAATCATTTATTTCATGTAAATCTTTACAGATATTTATGAATAGTTAAAAAAAAAAAATGTTTAACAATGAGGTCTTAGAGTGCGTTTGGTTAGGCAGCTATTCATTATTAGAAGAACGACAAATATTTATTATACCTCGATATCAGATTTAGAACTTAAATTTAGAAATCTTAATATGAAAATTACTACCAAACCGAACACACACTACATAACCAACTAGTGTAAGACTAGGTGGTTAGCTGATTCCATTGACCTGTCAATCATTATCTGCCATACAAGGGAGCGACCAACTTCACCGACCATATCCACGCCTTAAATATTTATTCTAAATAAAAGGTTAGTAACCAATCACATATATATATATATATATATATATATATATATATATATATAAGTAAAGGTATAAGGATCGGTATTTTTATGGGCGGGTATACTAACTGTAAAGTCAATCCCCTCAGTGACACCCCGGAGAAAAAGAAACCAGCAAGTAAAAAACTCCAGTGCTTCACACAAACTAATAGAGGAGCACAGCTATTGATTGACTTATGCTATATAGCATATATATAGTAGCATACTCAAAATGCACCCCACCGATCAGCTTGCGCAAAACACCCTATGGCAGATTATTTGTTACTGTACCAATGTACAGAACTATACAGTACTGTAGTATAAATTAAGTATAAATAAGCATCATTAATGATTACCTTATCCAAAGACAAAATTTACATAATGTAATAAAAATAAATTATGTAATATTAAATTATTACAATATCGGACACTACTAAGCTAGGGTTCATTCTACATATGTAATAAGTAATTTGTTCACTAGTTGCGAGACCTCAATTGCATATCAGGACGGTTCCAGACGTCTTTATCGTTAAAATAGTCTTTTACACTATAGTAAGCCTTATTGATTAATATTTGTTTTATACAATTCTTAAACTTTATTTCACTCAGATCTATAATACTTTTAGGTAATTTATTAAATAACCTTATACTGTTAATTACGAAACATTTATTCGTTTTTTGCAGTCTAAACTTTGGTATATCGATTTTATCTATGTTTCTTAAGTTTAAATTATGTCTATCGCTATTTTTACTTAACATATTTAAGTTTTTCCTTACGTACAATAAATTCTCATAAATATATTGAGATGGTAGTGTCAATACATCAATCATAGGAAAGATTTCTCGATGAGAGTCACGAGCTTTCATGTTATATATTGCCCGAATGGCCCTCTTTTGTAGTATAAATATTGTATCAATATCTGCTAAGTTTAGTTCTGGAAGAGCTTTGGTTAGCATATCATGTCATGTTCTTTTATATATCGGTTCCACAGCACTATTATTCAGTTTTTCCTTAATAAATTGTGATCTTATATTTATGTATTTCGTTTTATAACTTAATCCGATTCGCTTAATTACTTTTACTTTCAAAGAATTTATTCTACATTACCAACTCTCCAAATTTCTACAAGCGAATGATTTGTTCAACTTTTTCCAGTCTGGGGTCTGACCAAAGAACACGATCGCCAATCGAATCGCCGCATCGATCGATAAAAATATATAGGAATTGTACTCAGTGTAGATGATGTGATCGATGAGAAACTTCAAATCCCATACATTTGGCTTTCGATGGGTATTTCGATTCGTTTATTGATCGGCTATTTGGTAAGCCCCCTGTTTTTCGTCGCGGTCATAGCACTACAACAGCGTTGTTAAAAGTAACTGAAGACATCCGAAGAGGCATGGAAGTCACAAAATTGTCAATTCTCGTATTAATAGATTTTACTAATGCCTTACTGTTGATCCTGATCTGCTTATCGCTACATTGACTCGTCTTGGTGTATCATCGGAGGCTGTGCCTTGGTTTAATCAGTACCTACATGGTCGTCAACAGCAGGTTCGGATAGGTGATTCGTTCTCTGATTGGAGCCAGGTATATACGGGTGTCCCATAAAGTGGAATTCTTTCCCCTTTACTTTTTTCATTTTTAATGGAATCGCTTCTTCTCTCCATTGCCGCTACCATATTTACGCTGACGACTTGCAGCTCTATGTGCAAACCGATTATACTAAAATTAATAATGCTATATCGTGGTTAAACGCCGACTTGTTGAATTTTAACTCTTGGTCTAAGAGATACGGCATCGTCGTTAACCCGAGATGCCAGTCGATAGTTATTGGAAGCGTTTTTGAATACCTTTATTATCGATTACTGCATCGATTTCTTGTCGAGAGGAAGGAGCTAATCAATAAAACGGATCGAATTCATAACTCCGGTATAAGATTGATATTATTACTTATTTGGTTTGCGTCAATAAGATGTACCTATAGGAAAATGTGTATATTCTCATTAATGTAGTATATTATTTTATTAACGAAATAATCTGACTGTAAGTAGTATTTATCATGTGCTGTGCGAGAAGCCGGAAACCAAACTCTTCAGTCCTAGCTTCTCACACGGGTGCGATGCGCACCGCAAATGAAATATAGAAATTAAACTTACCGAATGGCTTGGTGGTTAGCTTCAGCGTCGAGATCCCGCGGGTACCCAAGGGATGCAATATCTTCGATCTTGAACCACTCATGTGGCATGAGTGGTATTACAATTTAGACACAATATCGCGTTGGAACAATATAATAAACTAGCTGTGCTCGCGACTTCGTCCGCGTGGAATAGTTATTTTTTTATCATATAAACTTTCATCCCCTATTTTATCCCCTTGGGGGTAGAATTTATCAAAATCCTTTCTTAGCGGATGCCTACGTCATAACATCTACCTGCATGCCAAATTTCAGCCCGATCCGTCTAGTGGTTTGGGCTGTGCGTTGATAGATCACTATGTCAGTCAGTCACCTTTGAGTTATATATATTTAGATTATTCTTTAATACATATTTTTTGTGTATGTTGAACCGTTTTCACGGCGCACGCAACGGAAGGCTTCAAAGATGAAATAATTTCTCCCGTTTTTTACACATTTACCACTATATCTTTGCTCCTATTGGTCGTAGCGTGATGTTATATAGCCTATAGCCTTCCTAGAAAACTGGACTATCCAACACAAAAAGAATTATTCAATTCGAACCAGTAGTTTCGGAGATTAGCGCGTTCAAACAAACAAACAAACAAACAAACAAACAAACAAACTCTTCAGCTTTATAATATTAGTATAGATAATAAAGACAACACACCACGTGACAAATCTGAATCACTTGTGGGCGCCTAATACATGGCGAACGAAACACTACACATTTCAATGGTATATCCAATAGTCTAGAAGGCCGCACAAAAAATACTTTACGAAACAAACCTCTATTTACAAATCATATTAGAATCAAAGGTAAATTAACTATTTTACAATTTTACTCTGACACGACGACTGACAAAAAGTCATGACCACAGATTAGCGTCCATAGAGTATTATCAAAATCAAACATGTACACTCACAATTGTCTTCACTTGTCCCGAAGGTTGACTGGTAGGTTAAGGCGGCATTACGTCCGCCTTTGTACAATTTTAGCGCAATAAAGTTTTTAAACAAAAAATAAAAATCTATTAAGGCAGGTACCTCTTGCCCGCTCACTCTATACACCAATCATATCCCTACCCTTTTGGACCCCTCCTCCCGGGATGTAACCCTGGTGCTGTTTGCGGATGACAGCGCCTACCTATTCTCGTCCAAAAACCTCCACGCCGCCAAGAAAATGTAAAGCATGCTGGATAATGAGTGAACTGAATGATTCCTTCCTGGCTCTACAAGTGGGTGCTGTCTGTCAACGTGGATAAAACTGATGCCCTTATGACGACACGCCGCTGAAATAATGCCCAATAACTCTGAAATACCGGGAACAAGAAGTCAAATGGACCAACAACACTGAAAAATACCTGGGGTGCATCATAGACCGGCACTTGTGCATGGGCGCTATCGCCGATCACTTGGTCAACCAAGCCAAAGCCGCTCAGTTCATGCTTCGGCCGGTCCTCATATCATCTCTGCCACTTCGTGTAAAAGTGTGGTCTACGAGATCTTCGTACGTTCCCGGTACATCATCTCATGTCGGCCATGAATAAGGCACATTCATGGCGTCCGGCGCTCCGTTGTGATCAGTGGCGACCTGAAGATGGTATCTGTGAAAGCTTTTATTGAATGGCTCGCTCGACGCATAGTTAAACGAGCCTACAACAGACTCCACGGCCATCTTCATGATATCGCGCCGCTCCATACATACACACGGCCATCGGTGGGAAGGCAATACCCGAGAAAATTCTTCGCGGCGATTCTCTAGGGACTTAAATCATATCCTACCCCTTTGAGGAGTGACATGTGCCGCATATCTCTAGCTCGCCAGCGACATCAATCACCGGTGGTCTTTTGCCCGTCGTGATCCTGCCTCTGGCAAGGGGGAAGAATTCCTCAGCCGAAACCAAACCCCATTACCCCATTATAAGAGTTGAGTCCTCTTAGTAGTAGTAGTTCAATTTGTCGTCAGCTGGCAACGCATAGTTTCATACTTTCCGAGGGTCGCGCGGCATCTGAGGAGGGAAAGGGGAAGGAATCGCCCAGTGTCTGGCAACATGAGTTTCTATGTAGTAATAAGACTTAGGTTAGGCTTTATAAAACTTATATTTTGCAACGAAAATTCTTTTGCAGCTGCAACTATAGTAGATATTTTATGAATTTGTAATTCCAGTCACAACAGTTAGAGATATTGAAGATTATAGAGGAAAAAGCCAAAGAGTCTATCGTAAATAATGAAGAATCGCCTTCTATATCGCCCAAGTCGTCCGGTAAGCAAAGCAGCGCCATCAGCCTCGTTCAGCGTCGTATGTCCGCCTTATTGGATGCCCACACCTTGGTATGTCTTCATCACGCCTCAATCATCTCAATAACCCAGTTTTACACAAATATACTATCTACAGGGTCCGGAGCTTGAAGCGGAGAGGCAAGCCGTCGGTCGCGTAGGAGGGTCGGTTTACAGCGAGTACTTATTGGCAGGAGCAAAATGGCCGATCGTGGTATTGGGTCTCGCTCTATTTGTATTGGCCCAGTTCTGTGCGAGCGCTGGAGACTTCTGGATTAGTAGATGGTGAGACTTTTTGATATAAATTTGTTTACATACCTACTTTATCGTCGTTAAGACAAATGATTCCTCATCAGGAGCAAAGTGGAAGACGAGCTGACCGGGGACGCCCCCACCGACAACATTATATGGGACGAGCGACATTTGCAAAGAAAACATTATGTCATTATATTTGCCGTCATCACCGTGGCCACGATGGCGGTCGCTATCATCCGCGCCATCTTGTTCTTTACGATTTGTATGAGATCATCTATAAAGTAAGCTTTACTTTTATATTCGCGGTGTAATAATTTCTAATTGATGGGATATTAGATGTTCTGTATGTGGTTAGGTTGCACGACAAGATGTTCGAGCGGACCTCGCGCGCACCAATGAGCTTCTTCCACAACAACCCCTCCGGCCGCATCCTCAACCGGTTCAGCAAGGACATGGGCGCCATCGACGAGCTCCTGCCGCAAGCCATGATCGACTGCACTCAAGTACTCTTTATTATATAAATTCCGTAGCAAGTTAATAGTGGGGATGCGTTCTAACCCCATTAGATAATGAAAATAAAAAAAACCTTTATTGCCTTCAAAATCACAATAACAACATAAATAAAATTATAAGAAAAATAAGAACAAAATGACAAAAAAAAAAGAAAAAATATATCATCACGGGTGCCTTACGGCGCCCGAGACCGCCTAGCTAGACCCACCTCGTCGTAGCTGATGCTATGAGTCTACACCGAACAAGTGGCTAGCTCGTCGCGATGTTTTGAATAGACTCAATAACCCATCTATAAACAGTTTCACAAGTTGGTATAGTGAAACCAGCTTAACGTGTTCTCCGAGGCACTATCTGTAGTAGTGTTGTCAAACAAATGTGTTAGGTTCTATTCTGAGAGCGGACGTGTGTAGTTTACGTACTTACCCCCTCTCTTGTGCCATTTTCCAACTACCTTCGAACTTAGAAAACATCATTCTCGCAAAATCCGCAAGTTTAACCGCAAGTACTTTCAAGAGGCATCGTTGAGTCGCTGGTCAGGACGTCGACTAGGGTTGTTGGGGCACCGCGTCCTACCGTACGTAGTCCCCCAAGCGCCTTGGTGGACGGGCTGATTAGCCCAGTGTTATGTCGCTGGTCAGGACGCCGACTAGGTTGTTGGGGCACCGCGTCCGACCGTACGTAGTCCCCCTAGCGCCGTGGTGGACGGGCTGATTAGCCCAGTGTTATGGCGCTGGTCAGGACGCCGACTAGGTTGTTGGGGCACCGCGTCCGACCGTACGTAGTCCCCCTAGCGCCGTGGTGGACGGGCTGATTAGCCCAGTGTTATGGCGCTGGTCAGGACGCCGACTAGGTTGTTGGGGCACCGCGTCCGACCGTACGTAGTCCCCCAAGCGCCGTGGTGGACGGGCTGATTAGCCCAGTGTTATGGCGCTGGTCAGGACGCCGACTAGGTTGTTGGGGCACCGCGTCCGACCGTACGTAGTCCCCCTAGCGCCTTGGTGGACGGGCTGATTAGCCCAGTGTTATGGCGCTGGTCAGGACGCCGACTAGGTTGTTGGGGCACCGCGTCCGACCGTACGTAGTCCCCCTAGCGCCGTGGTGGACGGGCTGATTAGCCCAGTGTTATGGCGCTGGTCAGGACGCCGACTAGGTTGTTGGGGCACCGCGTCCGACCGTACGTAGTCCCCCAAGCGCCGTGGTGGACGGGCTGATTAGCCCAGTGTTATGTCGCTGGTCAGGACGCCGACTGGGTTGTTGGGGCACCGCGTCCGACCGTACGTAGTCCCCCTAGCGCCTTGGTGGACGGGCTGATTAGCCCAGTGTTATGGCGCTGGTCAGGACGCCGACTAGGTTGTTGGGGCACCGCGTCCGACCGTACGTAGTCCCCCTAGCGCCGTGGTGGACGGGCTGATTAGCCCAGTGTTATGGCGCTGGTCAGGACGCCGACTAGGTTGTTGGGGCACCGCGTCCGACCGTACGTAGTCCCCCTAGCGCCTTGGTGGACGGGCTGATTAGCCCAGTGTTATGGCGCTGGTCAGGACGCCGACTAGGTTGTTGGGGCACCGCGTCCGACCGTACGTAGTCCCCCTAGCGCCGTGGTGGACGGGCTGATTAGCCCAGTGTTATGTCGCTGGTCAGGACGCCGACTGGGTTGTTGGGGCACCGCGTCCGACCGTACGTAGTCCCCCTAGCGCCTTGGTGGACGGGCTGATTAGCCCAGTGTTATGGCGCTGGTCAGGACGCCGACTAGGTTGTTGGGGCACCGCGTCCGACCGTACGTAGTCCCCCTAGCGCCGTGGTGGACGGGCTGATTAGCCCAGTGTTATGGCGCTGGTCAGGACGCCGACTAGGTTGTTGGGGCACCGCGTCCGACCGTACGTAGTCCCCCAAGCGCCGTGGTGGACGGGCTGATTAGCCCAGTGTTATGTCGCTGGTCAGGACGCCGACTAGGTTGTTGGGGCACCGCGTCCGACCGTACGTAGTCCCCCTAGCGCCCTAGTCCTAGAAGTCTTGGTCGTTCCGCCACTCGCCCTCAAGTTTACAGACAGACAGACGCGTCTCACGGGCCCAGTGCCATATTGGGCTGCCAAATCCAAAAGGGCCAAACCCTTTCACCCGTGGGGCAAGCCTTCAACCCCCAAATTAAATAGACCCCCCAATATAAAAGTAGTCTTTTCCTCCGTCCCCATTACTGGTCGTCATGTGGTGGGTGCTTTAGTTAGGGTCGTTGTTCTTACCCGTTCTCAAGCGATCGAAAGGCTATTCATAAGAATAGCTTCCCCTATCGCACCCAGGTACCAGTCATACTGAGGAAGGGTTCTACCTGCTAGTGTCGTGTCCCAGGTTCGTTGTCTGGTAAATTTGTCTAAATTCCCTAGTTCTATTTTTGTCCAGTTATATATATATATAACTGGACAAATTCGAAACGGAACGCATTTAAAAACGCTCCGACATTAGCAAACACTTCATGTGACGTCATTCGCGCATAAACAAAACGTGTGTTCTGTACTCTACAGTTTATTGTTTTCTCGGGTATTTATTGTCCTTTATTACGATAATTACTTAGGATATATCCTAGTTTTAATTGTTGTTTTCGATTGTTTATTTCTAGTTTGTTGTATGTAGTAAGGTTAAGTTTATTCGTGTTTAATTTCTGTATATAAATAAAACTACCACTTGTTTGTCTGTCGTTGTATCCTTCCGAGATCCCTCGGATCAAGATGAAGAGTAAAATTGTACCGGATAGCCCTGAACTGGCCCCGCGGCGGATCCCGGCGGTCCAGGCCCCAGGTCCTGAGCCGGCGGTGCCCGTTCCGACGCCGAGGCAGAGCCAAACTCAGGCTGCAGGTGACCATCCACGTCCCGCTCCGGGCGTGGTTAGGTTGCACGTTAAGTTGCTCTGACGCTTTCTTTCGGAAACGTCAAGCGTCATACCCTCGCTCGGAGGAGATGGGGGCGGTATCCGCCAGCCCCAAGTGGCGCCAGCTGATCTCCCCGCTGTCGCCGCCGCGCCCTCAAGTCCTGCAACCAAGCAAAAAACCGACTAGCGCGATCGGTCTTTTCACCAGCTCATCATCATCAGGTAACGAGGATTCTGACTCCTCGCACTCAACCACCACCTATAAAGACCTCCCCCCTAAACCCCAGCGTCTAAAAAAGCACGCCCGGGACTCAAGCGGGGACAGTCTTGTCAGGGAGTACCGGGTGGTCCAAAGCTACCTGGCAGAGGCGAGAGAGGCCGATCCGCAGATAGTCGGCCACAGTTACTGTGACAAGCCTTACAAAGTGGCGATAACAGGCATACTACACGACACTCCTGTGGCCGAAGTTCTTCAAGAACTGGAGGCGCTGGTCGGCATTAAGCCAGACTATGGGCGCCTTATCCCACCCAGAAAAGGACCACCCAAGGCAGTGGTCTTTGTTCAGTTCCCCACCTAGAGTCGAACGAGCAGAGAACGCTGCTACAAATAGAGCAGATGTTTTACATCGAAGTGACAGTGAAGGAATGGGTCCGTCGCTCAGGACCCCACCAGTATACATACAAAAATATTTAAAAAAAATTTAAGGGTAATAACACCAAAATAAAAGGGTTTAAACTTTATCTGCCACTACCGTAGTAAAAAACATCACTAGCCGCCATTATGTGACGTCATTCGAGCTCAAAAAGCATATTAGTTTAATGTTATTTCACCTCAAAAGTTAGTCAAAAGGTTTGTTTCTAACAAATTATCGTAATAAAGGACAATAAATACCCGAGAAAACAATAAACTGTAGAGTACAGAACACACGTTTTGTTTATGCGCGAATGACGTCACATAAAGTGTTTGCTAATGTCGGAGCGTTTTGAAATGCGTTCCGTTTCTACAAAAAAATTGATTTTTAAATCGTATTTATAAAAATATTTGCTAATGAAAATGAAATAGATTACTGTAAATATGTTCAAAGACATAAAAAGAACATTATATATTAAAATAATAATACCTAGCCGCCCAATATGGGACAGACGCTGGAGTATTTTCGGCAGCCGCTCGCTCCGTTACAGACGCTGCCCACAACTCCTGGGACCGTTAGTTAAGCGGGTGCACTTGCACACGCACCCACCGTAAGCCCCCCCCCCCCCCCCCCACCACCACGTTAAGGTGGTCCCACGCAATCTCAGTGCCCATCACTTGTGTTGCCCCACCGGCACCGCGTAAACGCAGAGGACAAGCTGGAAGTGCACCACCACAAGCCGGGGACCCGAACTGGGGGATATCACGCTGCTGCGGGTGCTCAGAAGATCGAGGCCGCCGGATAATCCAGGCGGCTATAACGATCCTAATTGAGACTCTGCAAGCCGCCATCAGCGGACAATCCCCGTGCGAGGCCATAAACAACGGCCTCGCACAACTGCACTATCACCTTCGGGGCTAGGGCTTCGGCTCTTGTATTGGAACCCCGGAGGTGTCAAGTCCAATTACCATCAGCTTCGTCTCCTGGCCCAGGAGCAAGTCCCCCATATAATCCTCCTGGGAAGAACCCCTACCCTGGTAGTTGGAGGCCTCAACGCCAAACATCCGGCGTGGGGCTCCCGGCTTATCAACCCAGCGGGTAGGGTCCTGTCTAAGGACTCGGAGGACAAGGGCTATAAAGTCCTAGGACCAGATTCACCGGCACACATTCCTACGTCGGTGAACTACGCAGCTGACGTCCTTGACATTTTAGTCGCCCAGGCCATCAGAGTCCCATCCACGTCGAGGTCTTGTACGACGTGGACTCACAACACCACCTATTGCTTATGGTGCTGGGCATACAAGTTGACGTCACCGCCGCGAAAGGGAGATTTAAAACAGACTGGGACCAGTACAAAATAAAAAAAATACAAATATGTTTATTTTAATTCACAAATTATAACAATTACAACGTTACGCTGGAGTTTCCTTTTAAGTAAAAATACTTGTGTTAGGAGGCCCCGCTCTTCTATAACTTAGGTAGGTGACAATTTGCGAATTTTCAGTTTTTAAATTATACAATAAAAATTATAAAGATTCCAAAACAAGGTTACTAACATTCCGGTTTGCTATTGTGTGTACGTGTGCGTTTGTGTGTGTTAGTTGTGAGTGTATTAGCGTATGGATATATTAGTGTTGGTATGGGTATGCCTTTGTGGGTGTGTTAGTGTGTGTATGTGAGTGTGAAAGGTATACGTTTATGGATCCGGGTGTGTGTATGTATGTATATTTTAAATTCTATTATAATATAACATATTATATTACATCTAACTAACTATATAAATATATTATTTACTTTTAGTTAATTTAGTGAACAGGTATTTAAGTTATAAATTGCAGTAGTTTTTCTGTTTCAATATAATTTAGGGTTTTACACCACTTGGTTAGGTTAATCTTACATTCACTATAGTTCATATGATATATGTATATTTATTTTACTATATAAGTGTGCAGCGCAATTGGCATATTGCCGGCCAGCAAGGCAGACTTTATGAAGTTTAAGTTTATTTATGAGAGTGGGATTATATATTACACTTTTATGCTGTTTAAGGGTTATATGTAAGATATACAATTGTCTAATTGTAAGTAAACCACACAGCTTGTATAGCTTATCTGTTGCGTTTCTGTATGGCTTGAAGTTCATCACATTTAATAAAGAACGCTGAGCTCTTTCTGCGTCTATGATTCTCGATTTTGAGGAACCCCCCCAAATAGGTATGCAATATGTTATCACTGATTGAACCAATGAGGTGTATATTTGGTTCAATAAGTTTTTGGGTGGTTGGAATCATTGGGCGCTTCAATCTTTGGCATAGCATGTCTTAAGGATTTAAATATGCATATTAGCTTTCTCATCCTTGATGTAATATGGTTTACCTGACCATCTTATGAAAACCTCTGATCTACAACAACACCTAAATATCTAATATGGGCTACCTTCTCAATAAGGGGACATAAACAATTATTAGTTTTCTCACAATTATGAATCTTTATATCGAAACTTAAGGGTGGTTGCGCATATTTTGTGAAAAAAATGTATTTAGTCTTAGCAGCATTAAGTGTAAGAAGGTTAGCCACAAGCCAGCGCGCTATAAGTGCCATACCCCGCTCCGTATCCACATGAGTTGTGCTCCATGAAGTTCCTGTGAAAACTACCGCAGTGTCATCTGCATATGAAAACACCTGGGCACTCTTAATTTTCATGTTACACAAATCATTAATGTAGATCAAGAACAGAGTCGGCCCCAACACACTACCTTGCAGTACTCCAACTGTTATGGCAGAGTCTTTACTATAATATTTACCAATTTTCACTTTCTGCTGTCTGTTGGTAAGGTAATCCGCTAATAATGCTAGTGGTATACCCCGTATGCCAATGTTATCCAGTTTGCTTAAGAGAATTTTAGGAGAGACAGTATCAAATGCTTTTTTCAGGTCTAAAAATACGGTTATGCATTTTTTACCCTTATCTACATTGTCAACGATGAGTGTGGTTAATGCTGTAATTACATCCTCTGTGGACTTTCCCTGTCTAAATCCGAATTAAGTTTCTGAAAGAATCTTAAATTTATTGATATAATCCATTAATCGCGAATTTAACAGTTTTTCGATTATTTTAGAGATAGCTGGCAATACAGATATTGGTCTGTTATTACTCACATCGTCTTTATCCCCTCCTTTATACACTGGTGTAATTATCGATTTTTTTAAGGGGAACTGGAAAGATTCCTGTGGCAAAGCATCTATTGGCCAGGTGACTAATTATTGGTACTACTTCATTATGCGCATACTTTAAGAATTTAGTTGATATATTATCCCACCCAGGAGCACTATCTATTTTTAGGTTAAGTAAAGTGCAATGAACTTTTACAGGGTCTGTGTCCAAGAGTACAAAAGATTGTAGATTATTATTGTTATTATTAGTATTATTATTTAAAGGCGATCTATAAATGCTATCATTATTACTATTATTTTTAGTGCTAAGTTTTCTTGAAATGTAATTGGATGCTATATCACCTGTAAGCTTTTTACCTATATCGACAAAATAATTATTTACGTAGTTTACTGATTTATTCGGGTTAATTTTGATGTTTAATAATTCAGTATCTTGGTTTTTTTCTTGTTTTAAATGTGTTATACGTTTGATAGCCTTCCACATTTTTTTAGGGTATTCTTTTGAGTTAGCCAAATGTTCTCTATTATACTTATTCTTAAGATTTTTTATTAGTTGATTACAATAATTTCGGTATCGTTTATAAGATATTTTCAAGGTTTCGTTAAAGGGATCATTACGTAACTTTTTCTGCATTTGGTTTCGGTTTCAAATACAACGAAGTATGCCAGTTGTCATCCAGGGTTTTAGTTTTTGTTTACTATTTGAAAAATGTATTATTTTTGTATTATTATCTAAAACAGTTTTTAATTTTTCTATTAGTTGTTGTGTTATTAAATTAGGATAATTAATGTGTAATATATTGTATTTGTATTGTATAAGTCATCTTCTTTAAGGGACTGCAAAGCCTTATCATAGTTTATAGCAATTTTATTTTTGTTTGTTTTGTAATAGTTTTTAACTTTAGATAAAGTCAGTAGAATCATACAGTGGTCTGTGATAGAAGTGTTTAAGACAGCTATAGATGCAGAAACTTTATCCTTGTCGAACTTTAGCATAAAATGGTTCAAGCAATTACTTTCCCTAGTAGGCAGTGTATGTCCAGGTGCTAGACCATATATTGGGGCTTAGCACGCGGACGACGATAATATATATACCGACTCGACTTATACCGTCTGCTGTCGAAAAATATATCGAATTGGTGAGCATGCAAACCGACATCGATAAATTTCTCGAAACCTAAGTGTTTGGTGCTTGTCATTCTGCTTGTTGCGAACTTTACACATCTTAAGTATATCCGATTTCAGAAGGGTGGAAGAAGTTTCTATGATAATGGGTGAATTTTCTTTTCTCTCCTTTCTCCCTCGCTTTACTCTGTATATATCCTTGATGTCTGATTTTTTACAGTCTATGTTTTCGGCCAGATGCACAACCATATTTATTAAGTCTTCTTTAGTTTCTTTGGGGTCTTTCGGCACGTTTTTTATCTCTATGCTTGCCTTTTCACTACTCCGTTGCATGTCCTCAATTCTATTTTCTAAAACAGTAAAAAGATATACTCAACAGCTTTTATCTTGCTGGTCCCATAAACTCGCCGTACGATGTAGAGGCGACGGTAACTCGCTACACGGAGTCCTTAGAGCACGCTAAGGAGGCGGCAACACGTGAGCTGCCTCCGGATACCAGCCTAAAGCCTGAAATCCTCCCACACCCCCTCCGACTTAAGCTGCAGCTTAAAAGGCGTCTCCAGAGGCGCTGGGCGAACCCCAGTACCAAATGCGAGCTCAACTGTGTCAAGGAAGAGGACATATTTATCGACAGCAGACGGTATAATAGGAACGGAGATCGCCGCATTTCGGGGGATGTCGTGGGAGGATTACAAGGACTCCGTTGGTGATGCCAGTACCTTAGGAGACCTGTAGCGTCTCACCAGGATACTAACCCGAACGCCCGAAGCCGTTCATACGTTGCTCGACGACGCGGGAAACCGCCACTACGCCCCCCAAGACAGAGCCGATATACTTGGCAGTCATCTTGAGGGGCAATTCAAACCTTTCCCCGTCGTCGACCAGGCATTCAACGGGCATACAGAGGATAAAGTGCGGGAATTTTTGTGCGATTCAAATAAGGACCCCCGGGGCACTTTTTCATTTCGCCGGCTGAGGTGGAGCGAGTCGCGCTCCGCCTTAAGCACAAAAAGGCCCCCAGTCCAGATAGGGTCACCAATCCACAATTGACGCAGCTCCCCCACAGAGCCATAGCCGCATTCGCCCGGCTCTGCAATGGAATACTCCATATAGGTCATTTCCCCAGTGCATGGAAGCAGGGGAAAGTCATCATGATCCCAAACACCGGCAAAGACAAACGTCTGCCGGGCAGCTACCGTCCGATCACCCTGCTTCCACATCCGGCAAAGCTTTTCGAGAGATTGTTTCTCCGGAGACTGAAAGCCTATATCGAGCTTCGTATAGAGCAGTTTGTATCGTTCGTATAGAGAAGGCCTTCGATCGTATTTGGTGCCGCCCATGGCCACGCGGTTGCTCGCATCTTTTCTGAGCGACCGTGGAGGGACAAACCTCTACGGAGTATTCCATTATGGCAGGTGTCCCTCAGGGGAGCTGCCTTTTGCCTGCACTTTATGCCCTGTTCACCAACGATATCCCTACTCTCTCGGACTCCCTCCTCCCGGGAGAGCAGGATGTAACACTGACGCTGTTCGCGGATGACAGCGCCTACCTCTATTCCTCCAAAAGTCCTAGACTCGCCGCCGCGAAAATGCAAAGGATGCTGGATATCCTCCTTTCTTGGCTCGACAGGTGGCGGCTGTCCGTCAACGTAGGCAAAACAGCAGCCCTTATGACGACACGCCGATGCTCACCACCGCTAAAACTCCGGGGACAGGAGGTCCAATGGACCGACACTGTTAAATGTATCATAGACCGGCCCCTCCCCATGGGCGCTATGGCCGAGCATTTGAGCAATCAAGCCAAAGCTGCCCGGTCCATGCTCCGGCGGTCCTTAGATCATCCCTTCCGCTCCGGGTAAAAGTGTTGGTCTACAAGACCTATTACGCCACGAATAAGACACGGATCCAGCGTCTGCAGAATGGCGTCCGGAGCTCTGTGGATTGTGCGCAATTCCATAGTAAGCGGCGACCTCAAGGTAGAATCTGTGGAAGTGTTTGTTGATCAGCTCGCTCGACGGATGTTTGACCGGGCCGACAACGGACCTCACGATTACCTTCACTGAATCGCGCCTCTACACGCACGGCCACCGGAGGGAAGGCCATTGCCGAGAGAAGTTCTCGGCGGCGACTCGCCAGGACTCCCCATCCCCCATCCTAGGCGCGCTGGACTCGCCTGCAGCGCGCCACCTCCTACCCCTACCAACCCCAAATCTATTACTGTCCCCTCAGAGAAGGGACACATACCGCACGGCACCAGCTTCGCGAGGGCCAGCGCATACGACGCATGGATTACCGGCGGGCTGTCGCCCGCCGTGACCCTGCCTCTGGCAGCGGGGAATATTACCCAGCCGGAACCCAACCCCACAGCAAGGGGGTTGAGTCCACTTATTATTAACAAATATGTTTGAAGGCATTATGTGTTTTCATTATTATAATGATGTACCATTACAGATGACCTCGATCGCCATTTGTAACTAGTTTTGTTCGTGTTGCAGATAATGCTGAACATGGCGGGCGTGGTGACCATCATCGTGGTGGTGGACGTGACGCTGCTCATCCCGATCACCGCCGCGCTCATTATGTTCTACATATTCCGGATGATATACATAAGGACCACCGGACCCGTCAAGCGCTTGGAAGGGATCAGTGAGAGACCATCTTATTATAAATAATCATATATAAAACATTTTCCAAATATGGTTACAAACTAGCGTGTACCTACTGTGTAGCAGAAACACGGCAATATGGGCAAAAACTTGCCTTTTCGTTCTTGACACAAGAAAAAAAGAAAAAACAGGTTGACAGTTCAGGGGCTCTAGAGAAAAATCAGGCGAGGCGACGTGTCGTGTCGCCGTCAGTCAAAATTGTATAGACTTTGGCAGGTGACAGCGTACCTCACGCCTACTGTCACTGTCAAAATACATACGTTTTTGACTGAGGCGACGCGACATGTCGCCTTCAATCAAAACTGACTTTGGCAGGTGACAGCGTACGCCTACTGTCACTGTCAAAATACATACGTTTTTGACTGAGGCGACGCGACATGTGGCCTCGCCTGCTCTTTCTCTAGAGCCCCTGTTGTGTGGTCAAGATGGTTTTGTACTGAGTAAATTTGTGCGGCCGCTAATAGTCTAGATCCGTGGTCGTCAAACTGCGGCCCGCAGTCCGCATGCGGCCCGCTGTCGATATTTGTGCGGCCCGCGATAAAGCAAATAAATAGTCAGCCATCTACTAAAACATATTTTGCGTACAAAGTTAATTAAATAGGCACCGATGCGAGATTTAATAATGGAATTAACAGATACCGCCGTCGGTTTGGCTAATATTTTTGTTACATTTGCCACTAAACATTGGTTTTCCATTACTTAAATTATTTATATTGAAAAACGTGCAATAGAGACTTATATAGGTATACCATACTGTGAAGAAGGTACTGGAATTGTATTATTTAAAAAGCTTTCATGTCGAAATTATTTTTGTCGGCACGACTAATACAATTTTTATTTTTACAATGGATAAAAATTTTGAACAATTTATGTAAATTGCCATGTGCATTACAAATAGAATTTCTTGTGCTGAAGCACTGAAATTGTTACAGCGCTGAAGTAAAAGAAATGGTGACTGAAAATGGTTGTTTAAGTCTGAAAGAGATAGTCTTTAAAATTTCTGAGTCTCACGAATCAATTTGTTACATTTTAAACAATTTTGGACATGAAACGAGTACCGAAATACCTGAATTTTCTGCAAAAAAATAATCGCGAAAGGGCTATAAAGATTTGATAGAACAAATTAATTCCCAGCTCACATTCATAAAACACCTAACTGGTGAAAATACATAGGTTTACGTGTTTTACATGTCAACTCGGAAAAAGGACGTCTGACTATGCCGAAACCGAAAAATGCATTGTCAAAGTCAATTAAAAGTGAAGACATATGCACAGCGTTACGTGGCGTTTGAGAGACAAAATTTGTCGAAAAGGCCGATTTGTAGAAAGAAAAGTCATGGATTTTCCACCACGATAACGCGCCATTTCACAAGGCTATCGTTGTGAACGAATTTCTGGCCAAACCTCAACAAATCTTAACGCATATGGCTCCAGCCGACTACTTATTTTTTTAGGCGGGAGGAAGGTCTCTATGACTTTGTTAGACCTGCCGCTGATTTCATCACCACAAACCGACAAGTGATCTAGTCATATGTTTCGGTTTTAGTCTTTGAGTTGATAGTTTTTTTGGAGGCTATTGCATCGATATTTAGGATGCGGTTACGCAGCGGGCAGTTAGTTTAGTTTTAACGAAAAAGCAGCGAGGCTTTTTAGTAGACTCGTAATGCAAATTTGTCTGTCATTGCCTGTTTCGTAACCGCACAACCATGATCGACCCCATTCATAGATTTTGTAGATCTGCTTACCATCAGGTGGATACAAAATAATATGCCGTGCTACAAAAAAAAAACGTGCAATAGAGACTTATATAGGTATACCATACTGTGAAGAAGGTACTGGAATTGTATTATTTAAAAAGCTTTCATGTCGAAATTATTTTTGTCGGCACGACTAATACAATTTTTATTTTTACAATGGATAAAAATTTTGAACAATTTATGTAAATTGCCATGTGCATTACAAATAGAATTTCTTGTGCTGAAGCACTGAAATTGTTACAGCGCTGAAGTAAAAGAAATGGTGACTGAAAATGGTTGTTTAAGTCTGAAAGAGATAGTCTTTAAAATTTCTGAGTCTCACGAATCAATTTGTCACATTTTAAACAATTTTGGACATGAAACGAGTACCGAAATACCTGAATTTTCTGCAAAAAAATAATCGCGAAAGGGCTATAAAGATTTGATAGAACAAATTAATTCCCAGCTCACATTCATAAAACACATAACTGGTGAAAATACATAGGTTTACGTGTTTTACATGTCAACTCGGAAAAAGGACGTCTGACTATGCCGAAACCGAAAAATGCATTGTCAAAGTCAATTAAAAGTGAAGACATATGCACAGCGTTACGTGGCGTTTGAGAGACAAAATTTGTCGAAAAGGCCGATTTGTAGAAAGAAAAGTCATGGATTTTCCACCACGATAACGCGCCATTTCACAAGGCTATCGTTGTGAACGAATTTCTGGCCAAACCTCAACAAATCTTAACGCATATGGCTCCAGCCGACTACTTATTTTTTTAGGCGGGAGGAAGGTCTCTATGACTTTGTTAGACCTGCCGCTGATTTCATCACCACAAACCGACAAGTGATCTAGTCATATGTTTCGGTTTTAGTCTTTGAGTTGATAGTTTTTTTGGAGGCTATTGCATCGATATTTAGGATGCGGTTACGCAGCGGGCAGTTAGTTTAGTTTTAACGAAAAAGCAGCGAGGCTTTTTAGTAGACTCGTAATGCAAATTTGTCTGTCATTGCCTGTTTCGTAACCGCACAACCATGATCGACCCCATTCATAGATTTTGTAGATCTGCTTACCATCAGGTGGATACAAAATAATATGCCGTGCTACAAAAAAAAAACGAACATAATGTGGTATATAAGTGGACAACACCCTCGTGCGGCTCGACAGTGCTACCCACATTGTCCTATGTGGCCCTTGGCCGGAAAAGTGTGACGACCGCTGGTCTAGATAATTGATTTGTATTGTATTTAGGCGCCTACAAATAATTGTCAGATTTGTCGCGTTGTGAAGTTTGATCCAATGTAGTATTGTTGACAAATCGTAATTGCGTGGTATGTTAGTGGTTCAGAAGTCAACGAAGATATTGCATTCCTTGAGTACCCAGGGAACTCATCGCGAAACCACAAGAGCCACCAGTAAGAGTGTGAGAAGCATGGACTCAATCGTTTTGTTTCCGCACAACGATACTAATACATACCGGCAAACCGTAAAACTGAGAAAAACGTAAAGCACTATTAGATTTCCATGAGTAGGAATCAAAATATATTGTATTTAAGTACGTTGATTTTAATTAAATTGAAACTGCATATTCTATTTAAATTTTAATTTACGCGAAGTGATCTCGTAATCGCATCATTTAATCGGCATAGTGGGAGCGATCAATATTGTTAAACTACAATGTATTGATCAACCCCATTCATGAACTTTGTAGATCTGCTTACCAACAAAGTCACATGCTACCTACTTTACATGTCTAAGCAGATGGTCTGATAAATATGACGGGATGTCTTCAGTTGATGTATTTTATCTCGACTTTGAACGTGTATCTGATAAGGTCAGTAATAAAATCAGAGACGGCAGATTCCGAATTATTGCGTCTTGGAACGTATATCAGAGTCGACAAAAACCTGGATAATCAAACTATGGGGCTTAGCACGCGGACAACGATAAGATATATACCGACTCGACTTATACTGTCTGCTGTCGAAAAATATATCGAATTGGTGAGCACGCAAACCGACATTTAAAGGATATTTAAATAATAACTAATAAACAAAATAATAGTAATAGTTTGCATTTGTAAAGAAAAAGAAGCCAGGATTAAAGGTTTAATAATAAATAAACAATCTATGATAAATAATCATGTATGAAAATAAATTCTGGTGGCAAGGCAACCAAACAATTTACAGCTATCGCTTTCTTACGTATGGAAAATTACAAGCAAGAAGTAATAAGTGTCAAAATTTGTATAGAAATATTTTATGATTTTTTTATGTTTAACTAATATTTTTTTATGTTTAACTAATATTTTTTTATGTTCTTTTACAGTTTTTGTAAATATTTTTGGAAAATTTAGTTCCTATGTAATTTTATGGCACAACCTATTCCTGGTTTGTCATCTACAGACGCCCATGGACAGCTCAGTGACCCGTGTTTATATGTAAAATGTAATTATTGTTCTCAGCCCCGTTTTTTCCGTGGAAATAGAGGTTTGAAAATACATATTGGAAAATGTCATAAACCAAGGATACTAACTGATCAAAATATTATATCTGCGGACTCTAATTCCTCTAGTCAGGTTAACCCAATTTTACCTAATACTGCTTCAGTTCCAAACGATTTAAGTCATGTTTTGGGCAAATATAAATACACTATATCCATTATAGTCCGGTCTCCAATAGACATAAAATTAATTTCCGTGGGACTCATCTCCGCCATACAGACTACTGGTATGTACTTGTTTGGTATGTTTTCCTGAACACAAAAAGTGCGGTTGTGACTTCCTAGGGGTATGGAGGGGGGAGCAGTGACGTAGCAAAGATGGCGGCCCGGCCATTCTATTAAGCGGTATTTCTAGAGAACTACTGAACCGATTTACCTAAACAAGGTGTCTAATGAAAGATCATGAAATGTACTTTATTTAACTTCATACATGCGTTCATGTAGAGCTAATAACAAATGAAATAATAAAATAAAAACTACTTTTTGAAAAAAATTTTTTTTTTTAATGAAAATATTGCCGTAACTATTAGGATGTGTTAAATGAGTTATATAAAAAGTATTGCTACTTTTATCAGCTTTCTAATATACGTTAAATTGTTACAATCAAGTAACAAACAATAAAGCTACACTCGTTTTAGTAAGCCGACTCCTGGTGCGCGTAATATCAAATTGATGTAACTGCTGGCTTCTAGGCCAGTCATATTCTACATAAAAAACGTGATATAAAGCTGCATTTTTGGTATCTTATTTGGACCTAAGGGGAGTGTAAAAATACGTATTGCAAGCAAACAAAAAAAATTTCTAGCTGCATAATACGTAAAAAACTGCAAAATTTTGGACTTTTTTCAGTTATATGCAGTTAAATACAAAAGCTATGGGTTTTTTTAATTATTAGATTCATTATCAGTTTTAAAGTAGGTATATTAAATTTGAACATAGCATGATTCGGTGATGTGAGAAATTAAGTTTTAGTACATTTCATTTGTACAGTTTGTCACGGTCTGGGTGTTTATAATATATAATAATAAGTATTAAATATCATTGCTTCTGGTACACATAGTACAAGCCTAGAGCTTAGTTTGTGAACAAAGCAATATGTGTAAATTATCCTACATATAAAAATAAAAATACCTTTCATTAAGCACGAAACAGAGTCTATAAATCATATAGTTCTCTAGTAATCGTAAAAAAAAATTGAAATACACATATAGTTATATAAATATAGTTTTAAATTATGAACTTACCCCTGTGGCCTACCCTAATTTAAATTATGGGCATTCGGTGAAAAAAATATTAAAGTTATTAAGTCATTGACATTTACTGACACACATTTACACAAAATAATTAAAATGTTACAAACAAATAAATTTGACTTTTTTTGAGTTCCGGAATTGTTGAGGCAACTTTAGATAACATACCCTCCTCAAAAGTTATTGTTGTTGTATATGACGATATATTGTTCTTCGTTGTCAGATTCGTTTATTATAATTGTAGGGACATTTTAGTATGACTTGCCCTGACAGAAATGATAGAGAACAGAGCACTTTTTCTCTGTTTTCTGGGACGTGCAACCTCGTCCAGAGCACTCTTCGCCGCACTTGTAACAAATTAGTTTTAAGATGGCTTGAGGAGCTGGGTCTATTGTAGAAGTAATGAATAGCAGCCCCTGCTGGTGGTTCCAGCCCCAGTTGTTTGGTTCTTTGTCTCCTCTCAAACAGTCCTGAACCTGGTGGTATTTTCGATATGCATGTTACGCTGCAGCCTCTTCAGTTGGGGCCAGATGAACCTTATATAGCGAGTTTCTTAACCGCGAGTCCCAAAAGTGCTGGTGACTCCTCCTGTATAGTCACAAGAAGTTTATTTCCAGCAGCGGCGACTATTATTCGCGAATCAGGCTTTAGGAAAACGGTAGCCACCTCAACCAATTGCGGATGTTTTTGGAGGACGCGTAGCTTTTTCATCTTTCCATGTCCGAAAAGGACAGAAGTAGGCAGCTTGATCATGCAGCGAATATTTATAATATTTAAAGATATAACATTAATTAAGTTATATTACTCATTTTTTACTGTTGCATACACCAATATGTAAGCACTTTAAAACCTATCAATACCATTCAATTTAGTGCTTTTGTCACAAAGAAATTTTTTTTTACAAACGCGACAAGGTACTAAAATGTTAACATATTGATGCACGCTGTGCTCACTTTTATAGTGCAATATAGAGTTAATTTATCCATTTATTTAAAGTGTTGTAGTAAAAACTGCTATCAAATGATGACAATAAGCGGCACATGCTTAGCTTGCTTTATTTGGATCTCCTCATTTTCAATCCTCAGTGAAGAAAGTAGATTTATTCGCTAAGGATTAGAAAACGAGGCGATCTAAACAAAGCAAACTATAGACTGCACTATAGATACTTGTACTATTATTTCTTCTGTGCTATAGTGTAAACAGCGTTAGACAAAAGCAATGCCTATGAAAAAGCTATATAACTATAGGCTGTAGACCTATGCTCCTAAATGGATTGGCTTCCAATGTGGATAATGTGATCTTCCAGAAAAGCGGTAGGGATGGATCTGGCTCCTTGCAGTTTTCCTTTTCATCTTTCAATCACACAAAGCTTTGTCTTTTTTGTGTACGCGATCTGTGGTTGTGACACTTTTCTGCTCGGGCACGAAAAGATGAAAATATGACGCGTCCTCCAAAAACACGGCTGGTTGAGGTGGTATCATTTTCTTACAGCCTGATACCACTAAGGAAGAAATTGCCACAGCAGGAAATAATCTTCTTGTAACTCTGTTTGGAGGAGGATTCACCAGCACTCTTTGCACTCGCCTTTACGAAATCTTCGTACGATCAGCTGCCAAAGCTAAAGTTTATTTACTAGTCTTTCCCTAGTTATATAGAGGATGCAGCCCAACATGCGTACCACCAGGTGCCTTACCGGGAAGCCACATCGACAAACCGATCGAAGCGTGGATGAAATATTGTCTATGGGTAGAACTTCATCGCCGAGAAACGTCAAATCACATACACTTTATTTTCACTTTCGATCGATTGACGTGTCGATCGGTATTTCATGTGGATTCCCATGTTAGGGCCTCAGGTTTGGCACTGGTTGAGAGTAGACAAAGAACCAACTGGAGCTGGAACAGCATCTAGTAGGAACTGCTACCACTTAATTTTACAAACAACTCCGCTCTCCAAGCCCTCTTAAAATTAATTTCTTTCAAATGCCGCAAACTATAATTTAACTCTTCTTCAGCTAACATGTCCCCCTCAATTTGAGGAGGACATGTTATCTGAAGAAGAGTTGTCTCAACCAAATGATCAAAAAAAAAAAATTTTTTTAAACTTATTTATTTTGTACACACATACATGTGTCAATAAATGTCAATGACTTAATAACTTTTTAGGTTTTTTTTTTACCTATAATAGAATAATTAATAAATTATTTTTTTTACCTAGAATAAATAATAGTGCAAGTACAAATGCCCACAATTTCATGTTAGGTTATTTTAAAAATTGTATATTGCAAATTTTTTTACGATTCAAGAAAAAGTAAACAGTTATATGGGCCCATTTTTGCGCTTAAATGAAAGGTTAAATGAGCTAAGACTTAATTTCTCACAAGTTTTTCTCTTAGCCTGATCGATTGTGCCGATATTCGGCTAAAAATGTAATAAAAACACAAAATTTCAATATTTCTGAAAACCATTTAAATTTTTCAAGAGTCATATCTGAAAAAATATTAGCCAGCTGTGGGTGGGATTCAATTATTTCAAATTGAATATATCTACTTTAAAAGATAAGAGAAACAAATAAAAAAAACCGTAGCTTTTGTATTTAACAGCGTAAATTGAATAAAGTCCAAAATTTTGCAGTTTTTTACGTATTATGCAGGCAACTTTTTTTGTTTGCTTGCAATACGTAGTTTCACGCTCCCCTTAGATCCAAATACCAAAAAGCAACTTTATTACACGTTTTTTATGTAGAATATGGCCAGTCATATTCTACATAAAAAACGTGTAATAAAGCCAGCAGTTACATCAATTTGATATTACGCGCACCAGGAGTCGGCTTACTAAAACGAGTATAGCTTCATTGTTTATTACTCGATTGTAATGATTTAACATATATTAGAAAGCTGATAAAAGTAGCAATACTTTTTATGTATAACTCATTTAACATATCCTAATAGTTACGAAACTATTTTCATTAAAAAAAAATATTTTTTTCAAAAAATAGTTTTTTTTTAATTATTTCATTTGTTATTAGCTCTACATGAACGCATGTATGAAGTTAAATAAAGTACATTTCATGATCTTTCATTAAACACATTGTTTAAGTAAATCGTTTTAGTAGAAATACCGCTTAATAGAATGGCCGGGCCGCCATCTTTGCTACGTCACTGCTCCCCCCTCCATACCCCTAGGAAGTCACAACCGCACTTTTTGTGTTCAGGAAAACATACCGAACAAGTACTTACCAGTAGTATGTATGGTGGATATGAGTCCCACGAAAATCGTTATTTGAAGACTTTTTTACAAATGGAGACTGTACTATTATTAAAAGAATTCCGCGTGGTGCACGTGTCACTGTTGCTCAATCACTCACCAAAGTTATACAAAGAGTTGTCAAGGAGAGTACCAGACAATGTTGGGAGGATCTGCTCACTTTTGCATACCGTATTTTTTTTGTTAGAAAAGAAGACCACACAATAAATCTAACACAAAAAAATAAACAAAATTGCAATATAGCTAATACAGTACACGACTTAGATCATTTGACTCCTCTGCCTCAGTCTCAACAAAATTATAATTTCAATAATGTTCGTAAAATTTAAAATAAAATTAACGACGGAGACGTAAAGGAGCTTCAGAACTCCTCTTTTCCCATGATTCCATTGCTCCCGACTTATCGGAAACTTTAACAGCCCTTAAAACAACACACCCGCCACCTGCACCTACACTTAACCTCCCCGATCCACCTGACCAAAGTGCGCATTGTCTTCAATTTACATCAACCGAAGTTCATAATGCCATTTTCTCTTTTAAGAGTGGATCGGCGGGTGGTCTCGATGGCCTTACCCCACAACACTACAAAGACCTTATCGGAAGCACAGCCGGGGACGCCGCCGTACCACTGCTTGACGCTTTAACTTCTCTCGCCAATGTTATGTTATCTGGCCTTGTTCCACCTGAAATCACTAATATATTATACGGCGCAAACATATGCGCTCTTAAAAAGAAAGATAGAGGTATAAGACCCATTGCCATTGGCAGTACTATGCGCCGTATAGTATCAAAAATTTGCAGTAAACATATTAGACATAAAATTACGACAAAATTTGAACCCCTACAATTAGGTTTTGGTTCAAGGGGAGGTTGCGAAGCCGCGGTACATACAGCTAAAACTTTTGTACTGAACCACGGAGGGGGTACATCCCCTCCGTGGTTCAGTATTAAAGTTAGACGTAAAAAACGCGTTTAACTCTCTGGATAGGGGTGCCATGTTAAGACAAATTAAAGAACATATTCCAGAGATCTATAGTTACCTTTGGCAGTGCTATAGCACATCCACAAAATTAATTTACAAAAATAACATTCTCCTTAATTCTTCCATTCCAATCTTAATTCTAAATTCAATATGTGGTACCTCGATGATGGAACAATAGGAGGCAAACTTTATACAGTTTTAGAGGATTTACAAAACCTCATGATTGAATTCAGAGCCATAGGTCTAGAATTGAATTTAAATAAATGTCAATTACATATTTCAAGTATATTAGACTCTAATAAAAAGTCTGAAATTATATACTGCCAACATATACTGTTACGCAGATGACACAGAATATTTAAATTTCAAATATTTGGGTGTCATGTGTAACGGAAATTGTTCTCGAAGATGCCTCTTGTCTTAAAATTAACTTGAACCACCTAACCATATTATCTATATATCGTTCTCCTTCTACAAAAAACCCTGAGAGATTTATCGATTCCCTAAATAACTACCTAACATCAGTCTCTGACAAGAATATTGTTGTAACTGGTGACATAAATATTAACATTATAGAGAACAGCAAAGATCGGTTTTATATTAGTTACCTAAATATGCTAGCAGAACATGGCTTACTACCTGGCCATAGATTCGACACCAGAATAAATAGTTGCCTGGATCATATCATAACAACTCTTGAACCTAAAAGATATTCTGCCTATGTTGCAGTACTTACTACAACCATCACCGATCATGCTATGACATGTATTAATATTTATAACAAAACCAAATGCAAAACCGAAAAACTTAAAATTAAAACAACAACAAATTACTCTAAGGCACTAGATGAATTTGAAAACACTAATCTCTCGTATCTTATTCATCTAGATGACCCAAACATAATAACTGAAAGACTAATAGACGTAATAAAAGATATAATTAACATAAACACAAATACTATTAGAGTTCCGAATTCAAAAATTATTCTGAAGCCTTGGATAACTCCAGGAATCTTAAATTGCATTAAAAACAGAAATAAATTACAATCAAAACTAAAACATGACAACAAAAATGAAATACTAAGATTAACATACCTAAGATACCGTAACTATTGTAATAACCTGATAAAGAAATTAAAACGAAAATATGAAAAGGATTTACTGAACTCGTGTTAACATAATAATAAGCAATAGGGAATATGCATGTAACGCCAATTATTATTATATTAATATATAATGTTCCTTTTATGTCTTTGAACATATTTACAGTAATCTATTTTATTTTGATTGGCTATTTTTTTTATAAATATGATTTTAAAAATCTATTTTTTTGTAGAAACGGAACGCATTTCTAAACGCTCCGACATTAGCAAACACTGCATGTGACGTCATTCGTGCAAAAACAAATGTCAACGTGTGTTCTGTAGTCTACAGTTTCTTGTTTTCTCGGGTATTTATTGTCCTTTATTACGATAATTTGTGATAAGCAAACCTTTTCACTAACTTTTGAGGTGCAATAACTTTAAACTAAAATGCTTTTTGAGCACAAATGATGTCACAAAATGGCGGTGGAGTGATGTACCGTTTTGTACTGCGGTCGTGGCAGATAAAGTTTGAACCCTTTTATTTTTGTGTTATTACCCTTTAAAAAATGTTTAATATTTGTTGTTAGGGTCTAATATAGTTACTCTATCAATTAATGAAATAAAAAAAAACATGCATATTCCCTATTGTGGAAATCTATAAAAACCGTTTCAAATTTAAATAAGCCAATGAACCAGAACATAGAATTATTAAAGCTAGCAGATACACCTAAACAGTCTGCTGAACTGGTAAACTCTCATTTTATTAATATTGGGCAAAAGCTTGCCAATAAAATATCTACGGATAATAGTTCCTCATATCTATCATCGCTTCCATCGATAGCCAGTTCAATCGGAATTATGGAACCTGATGAGACTGAAATAAATACTTACATAGATACTTTAAATCCTGAGTCGGCAGCTGGGTGGGATAATATTTCAACAAAGTTTATAAAATTGACAAAGGGTAAAATTATCCCTATTATTACTCATATTTGCAGACTATGCTTCAAGTATGGCATTTTTCCAAATGTTCTTAAGCGCTCAATTATACACCCAGTGTACAAGGGTGGAAGCAGATCCGATATCAACAATTATAGGCCTATCTCCGTCTTACCTGTTATATCTAAGATTATTGAAAAAGCCATTAACGAAAGAATAAAGAATTATTTAAAGAAATTTGATATTCTATCCAATTCACAATTTGGCTTTAGAGAGGGTGTGAGCACAGAAGACGCAGTCATGTCTCTGACAAAAAATATTACTGACTTGCTTGATAAGAAAAAAAAAACTTTAACTGTATTTTTGGATTTACAAAAAGCTTTTGATACCGTATCTGTTTCTATTCTTGTCCACAAACTGAAACTCATAGGAATTCGTGGCACTTTTCTTGATTTAATAACTGACTATTTACATGACAGGACACAAAAAGTTAAACTTGACAATAATACATTTAGTGATTTTCATAATACTACTAAATTTGGCGTTCCGCAGGGTAGTGTTTTAGGCCCTACCCTATTTCAAATTTACATAAATGACTTAACTAACTTAAAATTACATAAGGGACAAATTTACTCATATGCTGATGACACTGCCCTACTTTTTCATGGCAATAACTGGACTGAAGTTTTTAACACAGCTGAAATCGGCCTTAACAAGGTAATAAATTGGCTTCAACTTAACCTACTGACTCTAAACATTTCAAAAACAAATTACTTGACTTTTTCAATTCTTAATTCTTCACGACCGACTAATGACTTACAACTGGTTGCGCACAAATGCTATAACACCATCAAAACAAACTGTGATTGTTTGGAACTGGAAAAAGTTAATAAAACTAAATACCTAGGCGTAATAATTGACCAAAATCTAACATGGCACTACCAAATTGAAAATGTGACGAAACGCATAAAAAAAATGATTTGGCTATTTAAATATTTAAGACATGTTACTGACAAAAATCTTATGACTTATATTTACATTACACTAGTCCAATCCATTATCCTGTATTGTTTGTCGGTCTGGGGGGGCTCCGCTAAAACTAAATTAATAGGTGTAGAACGGGCCCAGAGGGGACTTATAAAGGTAATGATGTTTCGGAGAATTAGATTCCCTACTACAGACTTATATCTATCTACCAACCTTTTATCTGTAAGAAAATTATATATTCTAAACTCTGTACTGAAAATTCATAAAATTACCAAACCTAAAGATTATATAATTAAAAAACGCAATCCTTACAGTGTCATTACTCCGATTAGACGTAATACAGTTTTTGCTTACAATCAATTTGAGTCACAGTCTGTATTGTTATACAACAGAATAAATAGAATACTTAATATATATACAAAGTCAAATTTGGAATGTAAAAAAATAGTAACTAATTGGTTAAAATCTCTAGATTATGAAACAAGTGAAGGATTTCTTAGATAAAATATAGATTTACGGCCTTATATTCATGGAAGCTTATTGGTACCTTGGGGAGCGCTTTAGTTGCGTAAGATATTGTCTTTTATGCGCATATATATGTTTATATATTTATTTGTGGCTAAAAGATTGAAGGCCCCGCCTCCGATTTTGGGGCTGGAGTGTTCTTCGAGGACTGGTTTTTATGAGTGCCGGTGTTGGAACGTAAAGTACCTAAGTATCTTGGAATCAGTGGTGGTGGTTATAATATTTTAAATATTTTTTGTATTTGTAAATAGATTATAAATTAGCAACTTTAATTTTATTATTGATTTTTATATTATTATTTTTGTGTATTTAACATTTTTAATTTCACACTTTCCAAATAAACTACTGAACAAAATTGAAGCTTGCACAATATCTAAAAATCATATACCTACTAACACATACATGCAAAATTATAACATTTACATATATAGTTACACGCAAACAGACACAAACTTACACATGTAAAATTATACCTTCGCACACACACGCACGCCAAATACAAAATCACACCAAAACATATTTATAATTTCAACTAATAATTACTAATCAATGGAACAGTGTATAAGCCTGGATCAGTAGGCTTTCTCCTAAGACAGGTTTTTCTAAAACTTAAAAGGAGAAGGTCAAAGAAAATTGTAACTTTAAAAAAAAAAAAAAAAAAAAAAATAGATCAGAGGCTAAGTTGGGACCCACAAATAGAGCTGGTTTCAAATAGAATACGAAAACTTATAAGGGTTTTCAAATCCCTCCGCCATGTAACCTCTAGAACTCTAATTTACAGAATATACATTGCCCTGGCGCAATCTGTTATGAGATACTGTATACCAATATGGGGCGGAGCTTGCAAGACCTCATTTATTGAAATAGAGAGAGCACAGCGATCTTTGCTCAAGGTTATGCATTTTAAGCCTTACAGATTCCCAACAGAACAACTGTACTCCCTCTGTGATTTACTTACCATAAGGAAATTATATATCTTACGTGCCATCCTAAAAGTACATAAAAGTTTGATATATGACCCCCAACTAGTAAAAAAAAGAAGACATGATATTATCATCCATAATGTCACAGTCAAAACAGCCTTTGCTGCTCGTCAATTTAAAAAACAATCATCCCATCTGTATAATATCCTTAATAAAACAAAGAGACAATGTTCTTAGCAAACCATGGATTCACCGTGCGGGTGCCGGGTCCATCGCGTGGCTGAAAGGCAGGGGAATGAACTGAAGCGTTCCCGGACTTGAGACCGCGAAGTAGGTTTAAAGGCCTTTTGAACTCTCACCTGCACTGTGTTCACTACCCTCTCTACTCAACCAAATATTATATGATCCTGTTAGCGCCATCCTGGAAACACGCTCTATAAAAGTTGCGACGGCTGTTCTCGGAAGGCCAAGATCCTTCAATAGACGGTGCAAAGACTTTGCTGGAATTCCTCTTGCACCAACTTCCACTGCATAAAGTTGAGTTTTAAATCCGTTTCTAGTAATTTCGTTTGTGAGATCAAAATATTTGTTCGACTTGATGTTGTGGTCCTTAGGTATGTTTGTTTCCCACGGAACGGTGAGTTCTATAAGTATTACTTTCTTCAAGCACTGAGAGTACACCAGTATGTCTGGTCTATAGGCTGAAACTGCTAGTTCGTCTGGAATCTTGTAATGTATTTTAAATGTATCCATGAATATTTTCCAGTCTTGTGCTTTGTCCAGGATTGAGAAAGGTTTACTTTGAGTTTTCTTGAGTTGTCCCTCCTTTACAAAAGTAGTCAGTCTTTCATTTGTTGTTAATCCTTTTCTGGCTCTAGCAATACTGATACTCACAGCTTCACGAATAATTTCTAGAACTTTATCATGTCGGTGCGAATAATGACCATTTTCAAGTAGAGTTTTGCACCCAGCAAGTATATGTCTGGGAGTCCCTACAGCAACACCGCACAATGTACATGTCTTATCTGTTGCCTTCCCCCATCTTACCAGATTACTCTGGTCAGGTAGGGACATTTGAAAGGCATTAAGATAGAACTTAATAAGTGCCGGAGACCAATCGTACATGAGTGTGCGCCATTTCAGGGCTGGAGGAATACAGACTTCCCCCAAAGTAAGCCATTCATTCTGTACTTCTAGGGTCATCGCGTGAACTCTGTAGCCATGCTCTTCATCTTCCCTAAGGAAAGATTTAATAACATCTTTATCACATTCCTTTTTCTTCCAACCTAACCCCCTTTTGCTGATCTGGGCACCACTCATAAATGATTTATGAAACTGAAGTCTTGACTCCATCTCAGAGGCCAATGTGTCTTTTGGGAGAGATGCAATCAGATTATCCCGAGAGTTACTTAGGATTTGTTGCTTGGTTACACGTAGATGTTTGTACAACTCAGATGGCTTTTTAAAATTCATCCCAAATTGTTGCTGTCCTCTGAACAGCGTAGAGGAGTCAGCGCCCTGTGCTAATCCAAGCCAAGACTTAAGTTTTCTTATGACAGTTGCATCCAGATTTACCAGAAGAGTTTTGTTGAAGTCGTATACAAGAAAAGGCCATGTTAGACGAGATGTTAGGTAGTTGTCATAAATCCAAGCTTTCTTGACATTACTAATTGGCTGTTGATCTACCTTGTTGATGTCATTAATATAGCGTTCCACAACCACATCTAAGGATGGTGTTCTTCCTTTAAAATCGATCCTTCTTCCCAGAAATTTGAAAGGCATGGCTTCCTCTACTGGGGCTACTTTCTGCCCTGCTATGAATAGTTCTGGGTCGTATGACGTAAACCTAGTATTTCGTCTGCCCAGACACAGACAGAAGCATTTTGATGGTTTTGTTCTCATGCCGTTCGACCATACACAGAATTCGTCTACCAGAGTAAGCAAATTCTGGCATTGTTTTGGATTGCGTGTTAGCACTGCTAGGTCGTCTGCAAATGCTAAGATGGACTCCGAATATACATTATTTAACTTAAATCTATATCCCCACTTCTTTTCGCTAGTTTTAAGTTTGTCAATTAAGATGTTAATAATAATATTGAAAGCTATTGGTGAGAGGCAACAACCTTGAAATAGCCCAACATTATATTTAAGAGGATCTGTGAACCCATCTTTATTTGTAATGACAAATCTTAAGTTCTTATAATAATTAGCAATTATATCCATGATCACTGTTGGGAAGTTATACCATTTTAGGGCAACTTGTAGCAATTTATGCTGGACCGATCCAAAAGCATTTTCCAAATCAATCCAGCAGACACTCAATTGACGCTCGTGCTCCCTGGCATCCTTCAAACATTCCGAAAGTAAGGTGTTGTGTTCCAAACAACCAGAAATTCCCGGAAGAAATCCTTTCTGGTGCTGGGATAAAAAGTACTTGTTTGTGATCATAAACCTCGACATTCTTGCTTGAAGTATAGAAAAGAAGATTTTGGACATAGTGTTTGTTAACGCAATAGGTCTAGTATCATTAGGATCAGTAACCTCAGGCTTTTTTGGTATAAGAACAAAAGCTGCTTCTCCGAACACAGTCGGTACCTGTTTGCTTGAACATATTCTACAGTAGATGTTATGTAAACACTTGCAAATGTGAGGACACTTTTTATATACAATGTAGGGTATGCCATCCGGACCTGGTGCTGACTTTACGCTTTTCTTCTTCACTTGCTCCTCAATCTCTTAAATGCTTGGTGGATTGCATTGAAAGTCTACTGCAGGATTATGCGGTCGTGTTGAAGGTGGATCCGGGTATGCTACCTCTCTTTGTGGCATTGCATAAGTCTCACTGAAGTGTTTATAGATTTGTTCTTTGGTCAGCAAAAGTCTTCCACTATTTTCACTGAAAATCTTCTTAGCATAAATAAAAGGGTTTTTGTCAAATCTAACTTCATGCTGGGCTCTATTAAATTGATTTTTATTATCTTGTATCTGGAGACAAATTCCCTGGATTAATTTGAGAATAGATCTTAATGCCCTGGCTAACTTGTGGCACAGGTTCTTGTCTCCCATCGCTTTGGCCCAGCGAAGTTTCTTTATGAGCTCCCTCTTTTTACGCCTCATTTTCAGTTTAAAAGCATTTTCTTTCTTGGTATATGCATATGTGGATTCCGGAGGATAGTGCTCCACAAAGTAATTGTATACCGTAGACTGGAAGGTTTGTACCTGGCTGTTAATATCTTGCTTGGAACCAGGGCTATCGAGCAAGACTGCCAAATTAAGATCGTGCACCTTCCAAGTTGATTCTTTAATAGGGGGGATGCTAAGACGCGTCCTGATGTTGATGGACTCCTGGTTGGTTTTACATGTAGGTGTACCTTGGGACATATAAGAGTCAGCTCTATCCGCAGTACTGACCGAAGAACTTACAGACGACTGCGGTACTTCGCTTCCTTCATGTAATTTTAAATGTTTCTTGAACCAGGCTTGTCTCTTGTAAATTTTCCCGCACGTAGGGCATTTCAATTCCGTGTTCTCGCCAAGGTCGTTGTTTAAAGACTTCTGTGGACAGTTCTTCCGCCCCCCCTCTCGGACTGTCCCGGGGGTATTATTCTTTTTTGACTTTTTAGCGAGTATATACAGGGGCCTGGCTTGCTAGGCCTTAGCCCTCGGCTGTCTTTCTAAGCTGTCCGCTGTCTTTCCAGCAGCCACCTGTCTGTTCCAGTGTCACCTGTCTTTCCAGGGCCATCCCGTCTCTCCGGGCTGTCAGTAAGTATGAGACAATGATATATATCCCCTAACATCTCGTAAATGTAAACAAAAATTAGAAACATGGCTGAAAATCTTAAGCTACCATAAAACTGGAGATCTGCTAAAATATATAATATGACTAACTACTCTGTTTATCTAGATATACACTAAAATTAAAACATACTTACTCCTATATACATACACTCCTACACACACACTCACACTATCACACATCTACCCCTATACAAAACACTCACACATACCTACACTTACATCGCACATACGTACTCTCACCCTACTGAGCTCATACTTACATAAATAAATTGTAAAGCAATATATATAACTGTATAATTATAATAATATATTACACAAATACACTATATTAATATATTACCTTTAACACATAAATTAGGAAGAAATGTTGTAAAATAAAAATTGGGATAAAATAGATTAGTGAAATAACTGGTATACCTACTTACGATTTTTTAGATAAGAAAGAGAGGGATCATCTAACACAAGTATTCTTATACTTAGTAGATGATCCCTATCATTATAATTGTTTAAGTACTAATGCTTTGTTAAAGTAAATAAAGAATATTTTATTTTATTTTTTTATTTTATATCAAAATTTAATAATTTGTCATGTGACCATGAGCACCAATTCTTGATGAAGCAATTCCAACTTATATTCAGGAACAAATATCAAAATTTAATTCGTTCTCTGAGCGTTTATTCCAAATTCAACCTCATATGGCACTTTTTATTATCCGTTTTTGTTTGTTTGTCCCAAATTTACATATGTACTTCGTAGCTCACCACTTTGGAAATTTCCCGACCAATTACTGCCTTTAGATAATCTTTTACAAAAACACTAATCGAAATTTTAAATAGTCCAATTAGTGATCGAACATGGTCCCAGGCCACTCCCAGTTCGTTTCGGAGGTCTGGGAATCTGTAAAATATATAGTATATCACTACCGGCATTTTTATCGTCCGTTTACAGTACTGCTGAGCTTTACAGGAATATAATAAACCCTTCCCTGGGTTCCGTAGAGCCGCCGTACCTATCGGATGCAAGATATGTCTGGTCAGAGAAATGCCCAAATATAGACCCCCCAATTTCTCCAAATGTTCAACGTCTATGGGACGAGCCGCTCTGTAAATTGTTACAAGAAGAAAATCTTTTAGCATCTTCATGTAACTTACAGAAGCGCTCGACTCATGGCCGTGGCCACAAGAGAATCAGGGTTGTAGTTGCAGGCACTTCCCTCTGCATTGTTTGGAACTCTCCTTGATAAAAATTCTTTAACTATAGCTGTGTCCCTTCGTCTCAGGGCTCGTATTGTCCATCCACACCAGTGCCGATGCGGCGAGCCTGTCGATCGGCTTTGGCATAATGGGCTTTCATGTTGTAAAAGTGCCGGCCGCCTTCCCCGACATCCGTCCCTCAATGATATCATTCGGAGAGCTCTTGTTACCGCTGGAGTACCGGCAATCCTAGAGCCTATAGGGATTTCGCGTAGCGATGGCAAGAGACCGGATGGTATGACTGTTGGACGATGGAAATTTGGCAGGCCACTGGTATGGGTGCAACCTGTGTCGATACTCTTGCTTCAAGTCATATCCAGTCGACCTCATCAAGTGCGGGGGGAGCGGCGGTCTCTGCTGAGAATCTCAAGCGGTCTAAATATGCTAACATAAGCGAAAGTTACCTATTTGCACCGTTTGGGGTCGAGACGATGGGACCTTGGGGGCCTTCAGCCAAAAGCATGGCGAATGAGTTGTCCAGGCGTCTAGTAGAAAGTTCAGGCGACAAGAATGCTGGCAACTATTTTTGCCAACGAATAAGCCTCGCTATTCAGCGTGGTAACGTCGCCAGCCTTCACTATTCCTAACGGGAATACTATAAATTTAGATAGTATTTTTTATTTGTAGTCTTTAGTTTTAATTGTTTGATATGTATTTTTAATGTGTATTTTTTTTTGTGTTAAATAAATTTAAAAAGATTTAAAAATACATATATTTAACAAAATAAAAATAAAGCCGAAGAAAATTCGTTATAGGATTTAAAAAAAGGTAATGGAAAGTACGTATAGATACCGAAGTGGTGTAAAAACTAAAAACGCTATTCAAACGAATTGTCAGATATATTTTCTTGAGCATTAATTGGTTATGATCGCTTTTGTGTCACTTTTTATTTTGGTTTGTATTGCGGGCGGCTATCTTTTGTTCTAATGACTATTAAGGCGATTAAGCCTAAGCATTTTGAATTTTATGCAATACGGCGACGTGTGAATTATTTATTTTAATTATCAGCCTGGATTAGTCGCCTGCTGGATAATCAAATTACATTACACAATCAATACATTCCGCATTCAAGACCTATCTGAACTTGAAAACCTCTGAACTTCGGGGGTTACCGAAGTAGTAGTACCTCTAGTAGTGATCGTCCCCTCTAGGATTTGTTCGCTTTAAAATACTGCCACTTCATAATAATAAATACATAAAATTTAATTTAAAAAAAATACGATAATATAAAAAAAAACAAGAATTTTAATATTAATTAAATTATTTATTCTAAATAGCATAACTCTAGAAACATAAATACTTATTTTCTGATAATCTTATTTTCATAATCTATTGTTTTTATATTTCTTGGTTTGGGCATCCAGATTTTTTTTTCAAAACCATCGATTTTGAGGTTCCAGTTGTTCCAGCAACTTTTTTATAACACGCACATTTATAGTCACTTAAGTATAACAGATTTTCTAACGAGAATAAAACAATTTTGGTTGTTTTTCGCTATTAAATCAATAAAAATATCAAAGCAAAAGTAGGGTGACGGTCCTAATTATCAGCACTTTAATAGGACAAGAAGTTTTAATTACAAGTATTTCATTAAAGGCTACAATTTATGTCATATTTGCAGTGTCAAGGGGATCTTATCTTATCTTATTGGTTTTGGGGTTGACATCAGTCAAAAAACACTTCGACCCTTTGGGATCTTTTGTGTGTTCCCCATTCCTATTATCCACACACCTCAGTATCGTCCCCAAATATGTTGTTGACATATTTAAGGACATCACCAAGGTCGATTAGCCTGTAGCTTTCTGGATCCGGATAAGCCTGTCCTAGGTATTTTATTCTTTGGATGGCCCTAGCGTCACAGTCGCACAGTAGGTGCCGCATGGATTCGGGCTCCTTACCACAGAATCTGCATGTGGGATCATCTCTTACTCCTATAGTATAGAGGTGTTTGTTGGTTGTATAGTGTCCTGAGAACACTCCCACCAGTAGCCTTATTTGACTTCTATTGAATTTCCATATCTTATCCAGGCCTATTGCCCTCATACCAATGAATTTCTTGGAATGTATAAGGCCTTGCTGCGTTAACCACCATCTTGTGTGTTTGTCCTCAGCAAACTTTTTTAAAGCATTAATGATTGTTATGTTGGGTATGCCTATAAATGGTTCAGGTCCAATTAAGGGAGTTTCCGAACCCATTTTAGCAAGTTGGTCTGCCTTTTCATTGCCTTCGATACCCATATGTCCCGGCACCCAGGCCAGTCTTACCCTGTTGTTCCTGCCGATTTTGTTCAACAGTTTAACACATTCCAAAACCAGCCCAGATCTGGTCTCATACGAGCTCAGAGCTTTAAGTGCTGCTTGGCTGTCGCTGAGAATATTTATGTTTTCTCCATGTGATCTCATGTCTAGGATCTTCTTTGCAGATACTATTATCGCATACAGTTCTGCTTGGAAAACTGTAGGGTAATGTCCCATGCTTACATGAATATCATGACCATTAGTATGTATTCCTGCACCCGTTCCTGACTGCATCTTTGATCCATCAGTATACCAGTTTTGACATTTACTGTCGGGTTTAGAACCATTTTCCCATTCGTCCCGTGACGGGAAATATGTTTTGTAGTTCCTTTTAAAGATTCGAATAGTCGAAATGTTGTCAGCGCACATTTCAAGAATCCTATCGAGATTGTTGTCAGTTTCCATCCTAGTGTGAATAGTTTGGGGCATATTTGGATACCACTCTTTATTATTCCGTAGTCGGTAAAGTGATTTCCTTGCCTCCATTTCTATTATCACGTGTAAAGGTTTAAGATTTAATAGTACCTCCATAGCTGCCGTCGGTGTTGTTTTAAAGGCACCTGAAATAGACATACATGCCAATCGTTGTAACTTAGCTAGGTCTTTTTTACAGATATCAAGCTTAGTCCGTGGCCACCACACAATACTTCCATATGTTAGTATCGGCGTTACCATGGTATTGTATATCCACTTCATTACTGTTGGTTTTAGTCCCCATGTTTTGCCATATGCCGATCGACACATAGCAAATACCCTTATTGCCCTTTTTATTAACATGTCAACATGTAGTTTCCATGTAAGGCTTTTATCTAGAGTAAGACCGAGATATTTTACGTCAGTGGACCATTGTAGTTCAGACCCGTATAACTTTAAAGAGATCAGTCCCGTTAGGTCTCTTTTCCTTGTGAACAGCAATGCTGAAGTTTTACTCGGGTTTATTGACAGATGTTGAGAGTTACACCATTCTTCAACAGTTCCCAGAGCCTTTTGTGCTACACTTATTGTTGTGCCTACAAATTTACCGTTTACCATTATAACTAGGTCATCAGCATATCCTACTGTATAATATGGGCCAACGTTTAGTTTTGTTAGAATTGAGTCTACAACAAGGCTCCACAGCAAAGGAGAAAGTACTCCACCCTGTGGACATCCTTTGGTTGTAGTTATCATCATTTCATCTCCGAGTAGTTGTGATATAACCATTCTACTCCTAAGCATATTTTGTATCCATCTACAAATGGTTGATTCTATGCCATGGTGTTTTAAGGCATTGTCAATGCCTTCAAAAGTTGTGCGATCAAATGCTCCTTCTATGTCTAAGAATATGCCTACGCATACCTCCTTGTTCTCTAAAGCCATCTCGGCTTTATGAACGACATGATGAAGCGCGGTTTCAGTTGACTTTCCTTGTTGATAGGCACATTGAAGTCTGTGAAGAGGTGTCCTTGTTAGTGGGCCCTCCCTAATGTGTCTATCCAGTATTTTTTCTAATATCTTTAATAAGAAAGATGATAGACTAATAGGTCTAAACGACTTGGGTTCTTCGTAGGTTACTTTACCTGGCTTCGGTATGAATACTACCTTAACCATCCTCCACTGCTTTGGTGTGTAACCAAATGCAATGGATGCTTTGAAGAGTCTGCTAATGTGGGAGTTTAGTATTCATACCGAAGGTCAGTGTCAAGGGGATACAATAGACATTAAATATTGTTTATTTATATAGTATTATATAACTAAGTGTAAGCTATGATCCATAGAAAACATTTTTTGGAAATATTACCCTATGTCCAAATATTAGCACCGCCATCGCCAATTATTAGCAGTCGTGTAACCAATTATCAGCACAGATCATAATCAAGTATTTTTTTGAATTTTTGATGTGTTTAATTATAAAACTAAAATGTATACTTCTTAAATTACCTATATAGGCTTTTATAAAATAAAAAACTATTCCTAGTTTATACTAAACTCTTTGGATAGATGTTATAAAGAAAAGCAACGATTTAAAATCTTAACCAAATTTTGTTATATGAATCACTAAATTCGACAAACTTACCGGCGAATACTTGATGAAGAGTATTTCAAAGAAAATTTTGACACTCAAATTTAGAGTAATTTACACGACGATCAACAAGCGACACTATTGTATAATGTTGTTAGATTTGAAGTTAAGAATCCTTTTAAACTTTTTAATAACCTGGCATTTTAGATACCATAAAAAAAACCTTAATATTAAGTGCTGATAATTTGGTGCAGTGTCGGCATCGTGTCGGCATCGACACTTATCAGCACCTAAAACAATGTGATAAAAATTGTAACATACACATGACCACTTTTGAAATATGGGTTCTAAGTATAATATATGGAAATCCGTATTTTAAGAAGGATATAAATCACATTGAGAGTGTACAGAGATGGGCAACGAAATGACTTTATTGAAAAGGACTTACGAAGGAAGGCTTGAGATTCTCAAACAACAAACCGGAAGAGCGCGAAACGCGTGGAGATTTAATTAAACCCTTTAAAATCCTCACTGCTTGTGAGGATTTTAATACGACTGCCCCACTTGGCTAAAATGTTTAATATGACTGCCCCACTTGGCTGAAATATTTAATATGACTGTCCACTTGGCTGAAATGTTTAATATGACTGTCCACTTGGCTGAAATGTTTAATTTTAACGATAATATATTTTCCCGTCGAGACCTTAAAACCGTTAAGGACTCTTAGCAGGAAAAATGTTACATATAATTTTATTAGCAACAGGGTGGTAAATATATAGGACAGATTGCCACAGGACATGGTCAACTCCCTACTGTAAACACTTTTAAGAATAAACTGGACAAGTTGCTATTAACTAACAAATTGGTCAATAAAAAAATTAAGAACTATACGCCAGTGCTTGATATAGGCATATATATCAGCAAAACGCTGCTCGCCTATTATTTATTATTAATACTTCCTGATGGTCGTTCAACAGCTCGGTCACCGGTGTTCGGCCACCTCAACGCGTCGGTGATGGGCGCGGCCACAGTGCGGGCGTTCGGTGCTCAGGCGCTGCTGGTGGCGGAGTTCGACGGCCACCAGGACCTGCATAGCGCGGCCTGGTTCCTATTCATCTCCTGCAGCCGTGCTTTTGGATACTTCCTCGACGTCATCTGCTTGCTCTTCATCGCGTGCGTCACGTTTGGATGTCTTATGCATAAAGGTGATGCTTGCTAGTAATGAGGTAGGTTTCTATACAGATGAAATGAAGTAGATTATTATATTGAGATTTACTTATTCCTTTACAATACTGTTTTACATTTAAGACCCTAGATAACTCTAATGAGTGGCACTAGGAAAACTATATTGGTGTCAGACGCGATGGACTGTGAAGTGGGTCTGACGAGCACGTAGTCCATAATTCTGACCGGCGTGTTCCGCTGGATTATAATATATTGTATGTTGTGTGCTCAGAGAACAATGCCATGGGCTTAGCGATCGCCAGTCCATCATTCTGACCGGCGTGTTCCGCTGGATTATAATATATTGTATGTTGTGTGCTCAGAGAACAATGCCATGGGCTTAGCGATCGCCAGTCCATCATTCTGACCGGCGTGTTCCGCTGGATTATAATATATTGTATGTTGTGTGCTCAGAGAACAATGCCATGGGCTTAGCGATCGCCAGTCCATCATTCTGACCGGCGTGTTCCGCTGGATTATAATATATTGTATGTTGTGTGCTCAGAGAACAATGCCATGGGCTTAGCGATCGCCAGTCCATCATTCTGACCGGCGTGTTCCGCTGGATTATAATATATTGTATGTTGTGTGCTCAGAGAACAATGACATGGGCTTAGCGATCGCCAGTCCATCATTCTGACCGGCGTGTTCCGCTGGATTATAATATATTGTATGTTGTGTGCTCAGAGAACAATGACATGGGCTTAGCGATCGCCAGTCCATCATTCTGACCGGCGTGTTCCGCTGGATTATAATATATTGTATGTTGTGTGCTCAGAGAACAATGCCATGGGCTTAGCGATCGCCAGTCCATCATTCTGACCGGCGTGTTCCGCTGGATTATAATATATTGTATGTTGTGTGCTCAGAGAACAATGCCATGGGCTTAGCGATCGCCAGTCCATCATTCTGACCGGCGTGTTCCGCTGGATTATAATATATTGTATGTTGTGTGCTCAGAGAACAATGCCATGGGCTTAGCGATCGCCAGTCCATCATTCTGACCGGCGTGTTCCGCTGGATTATAATATATTGTATGTTGTGTGCTCAGAGAACAATGCCATGGGCTTAGCGATCGCCAGTCCATCATTCTGACCGGCGTGTTCCGCTGGATTATAATATATTGTATGTTGTGTGCTCAGAGAACAATGCCATGGGCTTAGCGATCGCCAGTCCATCATTCTGACTGGCGTGTTCCGCTGGATTATAATATATTGTATGTTGTGTGCTCAGAGAACAATGCCATGGGCTTAGCGATCGCCAGTCCATCATTCTGACCGGCGTGTTCCGCTGGATTATAATATATTGTATGTTGTGTGCTCAGAGAACAATGCCATGGGCTTAGCGATCGCCAGTCCATCATTCTGACCGGCGTGTTCCGCTGGATTATAATATATTGTATGTTGTGTGCTCAGAGAACAATGCCATGGGCTTAGCGATCGCCAGTCCATCATTCTGACCGGCGTGTTCCGCTGGATTATAATATATTGTATGTTGTGTGCTCAGAGAACAATGCCATGGGCTTAGCGATCGCCAGTCCATCATTCTGACCGGCGTGTTCCGCTGGATTATAATATATTGTATGTTGTGTGCTCAGAGAACAATGCCATGGGCTTAGCGATCGCCAGTCCATCATTCTGACCGGCGTGTTCCGCTGGATTATAATATATTGTATGTTGTGTGCTCAGAGAACAATGCCATGGGATTAGCGATCGCCAGTCCATCATTCTGACCGGCGTGTTCCGCTGGATTATAATATATTGTATGTTGTGTGCTCAGAGAACAATGCCATGGGCTTAGCGATCGCCAGTCCATCATTCTGACCGGCGTGTTCCGCTGGATTATAATATATTGTATGTTGTGTGCTCAGAGAACAATGCCATGGGCTTAGCGATCGCCAGTCCATCATTCTGACCGGCGTGTTCCGCTGGATTATAATATATTGTATGTTGTGTGCTCAGAGAACAATGCCATGGGCTTAGCGATCGCCAGTCCATCATTCTGACCGGCGTGTTCCGCTGGATTATAATATATTGTATGTTGTGTGCTCAGAGAACAATGCCATGGGCTTAGCGATCGCCAGTCCATCATTCTGACCGGCGTGTTCCGCTGGATTATAATATATTGTATGTTGTGTGCTCAGAGAACAATGCCATGGGCTTAGCGATCGCCAGTCCATCATTCTGACCGGCGTGTTCCGCTGGATTATAATATATTGTATGTTGTGTGCTCAGAGAACAATGCCATGGGCTTAGCGATCGCCAGTCCATCATTCTGACCGGCGTGTTCCGCTGGATTATAATATATTGTATGTTGTGTGCTCAGAGAACAATGCCATGGGCTTAGCGATCGCCAGTCCATCATTCTGACCGGCGTGTTCCGCTGGATTATAATATATTGTATGTTGTGTGCTCAGAGAACAATGCCATGGGCTTAGCGATCGCCAGTCCATCATTCTGACCGGCGTGTTCCGCTGGATTATAATATATTGTATGTTGTGTGCTCAGAGAACAATGCCATGGGCTTAGCGATCGCCAGTCCATCATGCTGACCGGCGTGTTCCGCTGGATTATAATATATTGTATGTTGTGTGCTCAGAGAACAATGCCATGGGCTTAGCGATCGCCAGTCCATCATTCTGACCGGCGTGTTCCGCTGGATTATAATATATTGTATGTTGTGTGCTCAGAGAACAATGCCATGGGCTTAGCGATCGCCAGTCCATCATTCTGACCGGCGTGTTCCGCTGGATTATAATATATTGTATGTTGTGTGCTCAGAGAACAATGCCATGGGCTTAGCGATCGCCAGTCCATCATTCTGACCGGCGTGTTCCGCTGGATTATAATATATTGTATGTTGTGTGCTCAGAGAACAATGCCATGGGCTTAGCGATCGCCAGTCCATCATTCTGACCGGCGTGTTCCGCTGGATTATAATATATTGTATGTTGTGTGCTCAGAGAACAATGCCATGGGCTTAGCGATCGCCAGTCCATCATTCTGACCGGCGTGTTCCGCTGGATTATAATATATTGTATGTTGTGTGCTCAGAGAACAATGCCATGGGCTTAGCGATCGCCAGTCCATCATTCTGACTGGCGTGTTCCGCTGGATTATAATATATTGTATGTTGTGTGCTCAGAGAACAATGCCATGGGCTTAGCGATCGCCAGTCCATCATTCTGACCGGCGTGTTCCGCTGGATTATAATATATTGTATGTTGTGTGCTCAGAGAACAATGCCATGGGCTTAGCGATCGCCAGTCCATCATTCTGACCGGCGTGTTCCGCTGGATTATAATATATTGTATGTTGTGTGCTCAGAGAACAATGCCATGGGCTTAGCGATCGCCAGTCCATCATTCTGACCGGCGTGTTCCGCTGGATTATAATATATTGTATGTTGTGTGCTCAGAGAACAATGCCATGGGCTTAGCGATCGCCAGTCCATCATTCTGACCGGCGTGTTCCGCTGGATTATAATATATTGTATGTTGTGTGCTCAGAGAACAATGCCATGGGCTTAGCGATCGCCAGTCCATCATTCTGACCGGCGTGTTCCGCTAGATTATAATATATTGTATGTTGTGTGCTCAGAGAACAATGCCATGGGCTTAGCGATCGCCAGTCCATCATTCTGACCGGCGTGTTCCGCTGGATTATAATATATTGTATGTTGTGTGCTCAGAGAACAATGACATGGGCTTAGCGATCGCCAGTCCATCATTCTGACCGGCGTGTTCCGCTGGATTATAATATATTGTATGTTGTGTGCTCAGAGAACAATGCCATGGGCTTAGCGATCGCCAGTCCATCATTCTGACCGGCGTGTTCCGCTGGATTATAATATATTGTATGTTGTGTGCTCAGAGAACAATGACATGGGTTTAGCGATCGCCAGTATATTCTGACTGGGGACATTATTATGAGTATACCTAGTCTTGCCATAATGATTTTTTTTATTGCAAATAAAATTTATTACTTTTACAGTGTGTTAGTTTAATACATAAATATAAGACAATTAAAAATATTTAAAGCTTATTCGAAGTGGTCTCCATTGGCTGCAACTTGGCCAGTTATCAATAGAAGCACGCACTCTTTCCACGGGAAAATTCTTTACTACCATTCGTATGGATTATTTTAGGGACTCCAAATTATCATGGCGTTTAGAGCCTGCCGTACTCTCTAAAACTGACCATAAATCATAATCCAGTGGGTTAAGATCGGGACTAGACGACGGCCAGTCTTCAGCTCTGATAAAGTCCGAAACGTTCGCTTCCAACCAAGAACGCATGGACCAAGCCCGTGGACTTATAACCCGGCGCTGAGTCCTGCTGGAAGGACCATACTTGGTTATTGAACATGGTTTTGTTAAAGGCCTTAACTACCTTCTCAAGAATGGTATCTTATATACGGTATACACTTCTATTACGTTTGGATACATTTTTCATAAAAATATGGCTCAGTCACTCCTTCATAGCTAACACCCCACCAAACCATCACTGAAGTCGTATAATGCCCACGGTGCACTCTGTCGACTAATTAGGAAGATTCCTTAGAGCTTTGAGCATAAATACGGTCATTTTGTTTGTTAAAATATATTAGGTACCACTCTATTTTTACTCATGTTACACAAACTAAGCTCTAGGCTTGTACGTTGTGTACCAGAAACAACGAAATGTTACTGAATTTTACACATTTTCTCATAAACATTTTTTTTCTGTGACCTCCCTTTGCGTACCGCTTCAGTGGTTGTTTCGATTTTACCACCCTATTCTTTTTTAATTTATCAATTGAGAAATGACCAGCGGGGTGAGGTAAAACTTTATTACTTTCGCTTTCGCCGGTGTTATCGTTTTCGCCTTGACGAATGTACCCGATCGTTTCGCCCAAAACCTAGGAGAAGATGAATCGTTCTCCTTTCGTCGAGTATCCGTCCTATCTTCCATAGTGCTGGAGATACATTTAGGGGCCGAGCACGCGCGTCATTCAGTTCGATACATATCGATCGATAAGACATATATCTACAGAGCTAACACGCGCGACCGCGATTTATAACGAAAAGACTAATTTGACGCATTGGAAGATATATGTCGACTTTTATCGAAAACGGTAGCACGCAGCTTACTAACATCAAAACTAAACTGTCAGATTGTAGACAAAAGTCGATATATATACAATTTTGAATATGAGCAAGACGTCTGTCTTGCTCATATTCATAAATATAGAAAAGAGATAAATAACTATTTTTCATTTCTTCTAAGCTTTCAAACGAAATATCAATCATGTTTGTTGCCGCCAGGGGGTGATCCAGGAGTGATTTTTTAAAAGATTTTTGTAATAACTATTATAAATTAGTAGGTTTTAAGTTTCGATGGTCTCGACAGTGCCTTTTATAATCTGAAAGTCCTAAGCCATCTTTTAAAATACGCGACATGGTTCTAGGTGCTATCTTCATCTCCCGAGATAAAATCTTTTGCTTTCGGACAGGATTTCTTCGAATTCTTTCCCTTACTGCTTTGACCACCTTTTTCGTACGATCACTACGTGGACGGCCAGATCTTTTTCTGTCACAAACAGAGGAGGTTTCATTGTACCTATTAATAGCCCGGTACACAAACATTTGACTGATACCAAGTGTATGGAGAGTTTTAAAAATTGCATTTGGCTCCATACCTACTTTGTGTAATGCAATCACAGCGATTCGGTTCTCTTTTATCACCTCATTCCATTTTAACATCGTAAAATATTGTACACTATATTGGCGCCAAAATGGGAAAATACAATGAACAGTCGTATAAAAATGACAGATTCCAAATTCAAAAGTATTTTTTTAATTATTTTTAATTGTACCAGTATTTATGGCCAGACTATGTATATATGCTGTATGTTAGACGCGGAGGGCAGCGACGTGGGTCTGGCGATTACGCAGTCCATTTCTCTGACTGGCGTGTTCCAGTGGGGGATGCGCCAGTCCGCCGAAATGGAGAACCAGATGACCAGCGTCGAGCGGGTCCTCGAGTACACCAAGATGCCCACGGAATCTAATTTCAGAGCCGTATGTACATATTGTCATAATAGAGAGTAGGGTATATTTAGAATTCAAACTGAACATTGTTTAGCTCTGTCAGTGGGACTGTATGATGGTATTTGTTCTCCGAGAAGCTGGCACACAGTTCTTCTTAGCTGTTGGTCTTCCACGATCAGAGGCTCTACCATGGGTTTGCGCATTGTAGAAACGTAACGTATTCATTTACGTATACGTGAGCAACAACCAATAAGATCGCTTTATTTTTGGTAACAGGATTGAATAAAGCGATCCTATTGGTTGTTGCTCACGTATACGTAAATGAATACGTTACGTTAATACAATGCTCAAACCCATGGTAGAGCCTCAGAGTATTTATTTAGGCTGAGTTGTACCAAAGTGTCCGTTAATGTAATGTAACGATAAAAAATAAATATGGCGTCGATGTATCAGCTACCATTCGAACTTCAAAATGGCGTTGGTACATTCGACGCCATTGTTAACTTTAATCATTACATTTACAGAGATTTCATTTTGGTGCAACTCAGCCTTACTGTTTAGTCTAAACAAATAAAATCTAAATAATATAAGATTATCCTATAAAGGAATTTATAAAAACGCATAATTATAAAATATGTACATGAGTTTTCTTATTTTTGGTATTAATGCGTTTGTGTGTTTGTGGCAATTTACCTTGTCGTCAATGATGACACCCAGATACCGAATTTCTTCTACACGTTCGATAGTACTACACTGGTAGCTCTCACTGAAATCGTTCGTTCCTCATTATTTTTTGTTTATTTAAGTCATTTTGATAAAACAAACATGCATGCCATTTTTTATTAGAGTTTAAAATAATATTTACAAATATAATACAAAAATGCATGCAAGGACAAAACACGAAAAAGTTACTTTTCTTGTTTTTGTTGAAAAACTTATATATTTTATGTCAGGCTGTGGACACATGCATGCCATTTTTCTTATTAACTTGAAATAATGTTTTTTTGTGGAATATTAAACGGCATGCAAAATAAAGGCACGGAAATTTTTACTGCGTTTTTTGCAACTTTTGTCATGCATGCCTATTTCGCAACATCCTGCTGGTCATGCCAAATTTTCTAACGTCAATATATTATAAACATTCAGTATTGATTAAATGGCATGCAGTTTTAAGTCACGGAAAAGTGGTATTGAATTTTCACAACATTTTCCAAAAAAAATCCACTCTCGGTCATACGAGGGGCGCATGCCAATTTCCACATGCATTTTGACAACGGAAATGTCCCATTTTTTTTCTCATTTTCACACAACCCTTTGAGCCCACTCGGCCGTTGTGAATTGCATGCCATTAATTACGATAGCTTGAATTTGCTTGCACTACCTTATGTTACAAAGGCAAGCTATATAATATCACGGAAAACCACTAAAATTCTTTACAGAAAGAAAAGCCATTTTCTTTATGACGTGCAAGCGTGCGGCGGCCCCCCTCTATCTTTCATATTTTAGGGTTGATTATTAATTCTTAAAAAAGGCTTGCAGTAGAAAATAGAAGAACGTTTTCTGTCATCATCTCCCAGTCTATAATACCTTTTGGTAAAATTGTATTTACTTGGTCGATAAAAAAAATATTAAATTGTTGAGCAATTTCTTTCGGATTATTTATTATTGTGTCTTTAATTTGAATTTGTGTTATATTTTCTTTGGAGTGTTGTATTTTATTAATTATCTTCCTAGTGGCCCTTGATGTTATAAGCAGTAGGGTAACTTGTCCAACAATAAGCCACATAAAATTCAAAGTATTATAACTTCTCATTTATATGACATTACTTTGTGAAATAAACAAAGTAATGACTCAGTATAGTAATAGTAAATTTTATTGAGGATGGTTTGTAGTTAATAGTTTTTTTTTAATTCTTTGTTTGTATTATATAAAAAAAAATGAGTTTTGGCTCATTGTATACACGGTTATGTACACAGTGAGCCGGGCTATTTTACACAATGAGCCATGGTCGGCTTCAAATAAAAAGGTGGGAAATCAGGCATTTTAGTGAATAATATATAAGTATATTTATTACAAAATCTTTTATTTAAAGTTTTTATTAATAATCGCAAATGACAAAATATTAGTTTTTAATAATAATCGCTGTGGGGGGTTGTTCCGGCTGGGGAATATTCCCCGCTGCCAGGTGCAGGATCACGGCGGGTGATAGCTCGGGCCATACAGTATGTGTCCCTCCTCAGAGGGGACAGTAGTAGGAATTTATGGGGGGGGGGACAACGCGCCTAGGATGAAAGATGGGATTTGAGTTCTGGTAGGCAGACGCTGGACGTCTTGTTCGTGGTTGACAGGAGATGAACACTTTTAGCCGGAGCGGAAGGGATGATCTAAGGACCGGCCGGAGCCTGGACCGGGCAGCTTTGGCTTGATTGCTTAAATGCTCGGCCATAGCGCGAAGGGGCCGGTCGATGCTATGACCCCAGGTATTTAACAGTGTCGGTCCATTGGACCTCCTGTCCCCGGAGTTTCAGCGGTGGTGGGCATCAGCGGCGTGTCATGAGGGCTACTGTTTTGCCCACGTTGACGGACAGCCGCATCCTTTAGAGCAGGGAGGATATCCAGCATCCTTTGCATTTCCGCGGCGGCGAGTCTAGGACTTTAGGACGAGTATAGGTAGGCGCTGTCATCCGCGAACAGCGCCAGAGTTACTCTCCCGGACTCACTATTTCGAGAGAGTAGGGATAGTGTGGGCGAAAGGCAGCTCCCCTGAGGGACACCTGCCTAATGGAATACTCCGTAGAGATAAAGGCCACGTGGAAGTGGCGGTCGCTCAGAAAGGATGCGAGCAACCGCATGGCGGCATTGGCGAGTTTAGGAATTTAAAAAGGAGGCCGGCCAAACATGATCAAAGGCCTTCTCGATATCGAGAAAGACCCTGATTGTGACTCGGCCCCGATTTATCTCGCTGGAGTGTTGTACTATGGTCCTTGCGAAAATCTAACTGCTCTATACCAAGCTCGATATAGGGTTCCTCCGGAGGAACAATCTCTCGAACAGCTTTGCCGGATGCGGAAGCAGGGTGATCGGACGGTAGCTGCCCGGCAGATCTTTGTCTTTGCCGGGCTTTGAGATCATGATGACTTTCCCCTGCTTCCATGCGCTGGGGAAATGACTTTTACGAAGTATACCGTTGCAGAGACGGGCGAATGCGACTATGGATCTGCAAGGGAGCTGCGTTAATTGTTGATTAGTAACCCCATCTGGGCCGGGGGCCTTTTAGCGCTTAAGACGGAGCGCGACTCGCTCCTCCTCAGTCGGCGAAATGAAAAAGTCCCCCAGGCAAGGTGTCCTTATTTATATCACCCCAGAATTCCCGCACTTTATCCTTTGTATGCCCGTTGAAAGCCTGGTCGATGACGGGAAAAGGTTTGAATTGCCCCTCCAGATGCCTGCCAAGTATATCGGTTGTGACTTTGAAGGCGTCGCGTCGTGGCGGTTTCTCGCGTCGTCGAGCAACGGATGGACGGTACAGGGCCCCTAATATACTGTCATTACCAACGGAGTCCGTGTAATCCTCCCATGACCTCCCCGAAAAGCGGCGCCGCAAGCTTTTCCTTGATACGGTTGAGTTCGCGTTTGGTGCTGGGGTCTCGGAAGTTCGCCTCTGGAGACGCCTTTTAAGCTGTAGCTTAAGTCGGAGGGGGTGTGAGAGGGATTCACGCTTTAGGCTGGTATGCGGAGGCAGCTCACGAAACAACACAAAACCAACCTCGACTGCCAGATTAAAACAAACATATTATTATATTTTAACAAAGTAGCTAAAATTACTCTTGACATCTTGACAATTATAATAATACATTTTACTTAATAGAGATATTACTTATAATAAAATAGATAATGAAGAAGGCTAAAATAAATTTTATGAAAAGTACATAATGAAACATGGCTCATTGTATACCATGTCTAACTATTTCAATGTGTACTAACCAAAAATGGTTTTTATTATGACAGCTGTGAACTGTTACCAGTGATATTGATAGCTGTGAGCTGTTGCCAGTGATATTGACAGCTGTGAGCTGTTACCAGTGATATTGACAGCTGTGAGCTGTTACCAGTGATATTGACAGCTGTGAGCTGTTACCAGTGATATTGACAGCTGTGAGCTGTTCCCAGTGATATTGACAGCTGTGAGCTGTTACCAGTGATATTGACAGCTGTGAGCTGTTACCAGTGATATTGACAGCTGTGAGCTGTTACCAGTGATATTGAGTTCCGAAAATAAATGTTATAGATTAATAATATATACGATCTAATGCCCAATAGTTAAAAATATTACTAATAATGTATGACATTTTTATATGGTTAGGTGGTGGATTATTTCTTCATAATTATTATGAACTAGCTGTGCTCGCGACTTCGTCCGCGTGGAATAGTTATTTTTTTATCATATAAACTTTCATCCCCTATTTTATCCCCTTGGGGGTAGAATTTATCAAAATCCTTTCTTAGCGGATGCCTACGTCATAACATCTACCTGCATGCCAAATTTCAGCCCGATCCGTCTAGTGGTTTGGGCTGTGCGTTGATAGATCACTATGTCAGTCAGTCACCTTTGAGTTATATATATTTAGATTATTCTTTAATACATATTTTTTGTGTATCTTGAACCGTTTTCACGGCGCACGCAACGGAAGGCTTCAAAGATGAAATAATTTCTCCCGTTTTTTACACATTTACCACTATATCTTTGCTCCTATTGGTCGTAGCGTGATGTTATATAGCCTATAGCCTTCCTCGATAACTGGACTATCCAACACAAAAAGAATTATTCAATTCGAACCAGTAGTTTCGGAGATTAGCGCGTTCAAACAAACAAACAAACAAACAAACAAACTCTTCAGCTTTATAATATTAGTATAGATAATAACTTGCCCTCTAAAATTGTTTGGTTCTTTTCGACAATAACTAAATTTTATTTAATATGGCATCTTTGGCTTTGCGTTTGGCTAATGCGTAGATAAACTTGTTTTGCGTTTAGATATTGCTACATAATCTAATTTACTTTTTTTCATTTTTCTCTTATGTCCCGGTTTAAAAAAAGTATCTACTACATAGAAAATAAACTTCTTAAAATGCTTTATAAAATGCACATACTCTCTTTGACAAAAGTTCATTCTCAAAAAGCGACACTGCAGCTATCATTCTTCTTGGTTGAGTATGGATGTGTGAATGTAAGTAAAAATAGTTGTGGTGACAAAGTATTGTTGATCGCGCTCCGGTTTGCCAGGATGTCTCTGTGAAGAGAAGCTTTTATATGCTTTGCTTCATGTGGAAGGTTTTTTTAAACTTGTTGTACATGTCACCCTCTCGGTATAGAAGTGATGGGATATCGGTAACGGGTATCTAAAGCCCCTGCGGCAAAAAATAAGTTAGGGCCCTAGGGACTAAATATGCTTCTTATGTTAAGGTTTAAAATTATAAAACTAAATTTATTTAGGATTATATTGCAGTTTTCAGGGTTATTGAGAGTGTGACACATTAAATGTAAACTATTAACCTAACCCATCTGTACTATAATGTTATAAAGCTGAAGAGTTTGTTTGTTTGTTTGGTTGGTTGGTTGAGCGCCCGAATCTCAGGAACTAAATACTGGTTGGAATCGAAAAATATGTTGGTGTTGGATAGCCCATGTATCGAGGTATTAAGGCTATAGGCTACATCATATCACGACCAATAGGGTAAAAAATATTCCTTTTGAGAGCGTACGCTGCGTAAGTGCGGATCAGCTAGTCTAATATTATCTACCCTTTTTTATTATTTTTATTGTTAAATTTAAAGAAAAAATTTGAATATGGACTTTATTTACCAGAGTCATAGGAATTAGACAATCGAATTAAAATTATTAATAAGTTTACTAGACTGGAAAACTGATAATGACTGAAAACGTTCTCCCATTTTCTACTGCATGCCTTTTTAGAATTAATAATTAACGCTAAAATATTAAAGATGGCCGGGAGAAGGGTTATTGGCCTCCGCACGCTTGCACGTCATAAATAAAATGGCTTTTCTTTCCTTAAATAATTTTAGTGGTTTTTCGTGATATTATATTGCCTGCCTTTGTAACATAAGGTAGTGCAAACAAATTCAAGCTATCGTAATTAATGGCATGCAATTCACAATGGCTGAGTGGGCTCAAAGGGTTTTGTGAAAATGAGAAAAAAAAATAGGTGTTGTCAAAATGCATGCCGATGTAAAATATTAAAATTACCATCACAAAAAAAAATCTGCGAAAATTGGCATGCGCCCCTCATATGACCGAGGGTGGAAATTTTTAGGAAAATGTTGTGAAAATTCAATACCACTCCAAATTTAAAAATATTATACAGAAACATTACATTTATTAGGATCTCTAATATGCGAAGATAGTATACCTACCGTTTCTAAATTACAAATTAAATGTTTTTGAATCGGCTTCTAATCGAATTTTTGATATTAAATCTCATATGGCATTATATATTTTTACATTTTTGCACGTACATATTAAGATCTAGCCCTGGATTTTTTTTATTTATTTATTCAAAATTACAAAATAAAATTGTACATAGGCGAACTTAATGCCTTAGGCATTTTCTACCAGCTAACCTTAACAGATAATATAATTAAAAAACAGAGTAGAGACCATGGGAACTTGGGGGCCGGGAGCCCATGAAATATTTAGGGATTTATCAAAACGTTTGGTCGAAACATCAGGTGACTAAAGGGCTAGCTCGTTTTTCGGACAACGTATAAGTTTAGCTATACAGCGAGGTAACGCAGCTAGTATTTTCGTCACCCTTCTATCTGACAGTGATTTGGAAGAAATTTATTTGTAATGATTTAATTTTTCTGTAGTAGGTTATTTTTAATGTTATTATTTGGGCTTTTTTTTATATTTCCTATTATTAGGTACTTAGATTATTTTATTGTTATTTTTTGTTATCAAAAAGCAGTTAAAAATTATATTAATTACAACATTTGACTCTCAGGCATTGACACAGGCAACCCTTCCTGTAAAATTTGGTGGTCTTGGTATTCGTAAGCTTTCATCCCAGGTAGCGTTTTGACGTCCCTATGACGTCAATTACGTCGAGAATGACACTAACTCACTTCCGGTTGACAACAACTATTTTAGGATCTTATTAGTCAAAAATACTTCTTGTCAGAAAGTATATATATATATACACCTATGTTTTTTTTTTAATTCTGACTTTTTAATTTAATCATAATTACGTAAACGTGACAGGATGAAAACTCAGCACCTCCTACGGATTGGCCAACAGAGGGAAAAATCGATTTCGTGAAGTTAAGTTTAAGATATCAACCAAACGGAAATGTTATACTCGAAGATTTAACATTTACCATCGAGCCGAGGGAAAAGGTAAGGAAACGGCCCTCCCGACCAGCAACGGAATAGGTAAGTCCACTAGCGACGAGGCAAAATGTTAAACCATTTCTATAAGCTATCTGTTTGATATTATCAATTTCAAAGTTCGCGGCATAGAACACACAGACACATCACACATACTTTATAATTTGGTCGTATTACATTTGTCTATCCATCCCTTTCCCTTGCATTCGGGGGTTAGAAAATGAGATACGTCAAACACAAGCAATTTGCCGGTCGATGTGAATACATCTCAGCCTTCGAACAACGGTTGATATTGTTCGGAGTCACGGACGGTGCGACGGCGCACTATCGGAGTCATCGGAGAAGCTTCCAGTGTTGGACTATGGTGTAAACCTGAAATTAGTGTATAAGGACTAAAAGGAACAATTGGTGAATCCTGTGTAACCCTTGTGACTGTGCGGTACCGCAGCGAAGGCGTTACATATCTCATACGGGTGAGTTTAGGGTTTCCTTATTGAATCCTTCTTTATATTTATTTATTGTGTCGGATATACATTCCGTGAATGGCAGCCACGAATAGTTAAGGTATCTACCTAAGTATCTACCTTTGTACTCGGAATAGTAATCGAACCAGCGACCTACATACCACCTATAAAATTAACATCTAAACTGAGACCTAGCTATCGCACACTATCAAATGAGGAAAAAGAGAGAGAGCTTTTTTCATTTTAAGTGCTAATTTGTAGCCCGCGCTGCTTGTAGCCCGCGCTGTTTATAGCCCGCGCTGTTTGTAGCCCGCGCTGTTTGACTCATGCTTTATTTATTTTTATTTAAAGATAAAGATCATTTATTTGCGTAAATATTGTTACATAAAGATTTTGTATAAATTTTGTCCTTCTTTATACATACATACCTACATACATATGTATGTATGTATGTATAAAGAAGGACAAAATTTATACAAAAATGTTCAGCATATTTTGCCACAACTGGTATGCAAATGTTAAAGAAACAGTTTTACCATAACATTGACTGTTTTTTTTTTTTTTATAAGAGCTTAACATGTGACCTTGCATCTACCTGATGTTAAGCAGTATGCAATGTCCAGGAATGATAGCAACAAGCGGATGCATACAGATGCAGCGCTGGTTGCCGTCATTATGCCGACTTAAGATGCCTATTCACGCTTCGTTTAAAGGACTCGAGGTTATAAGAGGAAGGAAACACGCAAGCTGGTAAAGCATTCCACATTTTAATAGTACGGCAGATGTATGAATCGCCAAAACGTTTAGTACGAGTTGGTACATCAATTCAATTCAATTTATAATTAATTAATAATAAGAGACCACTTATAGATAGGTAATTATTTACTCAGATTTCTTGTATAAAATTTGATTTAATTTGGTTTTGTTTATTATATATGGTTGTCTTCCATTATGGTAGCCTCAATACGTTATATTGGATTAATTTAATACACAACCAACTCGAAATAATCACACACGGATGGATACGGATTACTATTGGAACGCGGCGAGGTCGGAGCGAGGTATGCGCCACGTGCGTTCAGTTCGATGTCTAATCAAAAAGTGTGCGTAAAAATGCCGGAACCTTCAATGATAGCTCGCACAGTGTTGCCAACCCCTGCTTCCGTATACGCCCAAGTCGATTCGGTTCTGTTCGGCTTGACGTTCTGTTTCGAAATCCACGACACGGCCATCTTGACACGTCTCTGTGTGATGTACCTACCTAAAAATAATAAAATTCAACGACAGTATGAGATAGCCTATCCTGCATATAGTTAATTGACGGGGCTGTACTTCAAATAAACAACCTTCATGTTAACGAATAACTTTATTCCTAATTAATATTACTCACATCTTTTAAGGAACATCATAATTCATTTGAATCAAATTTGAACCGTTGACTCATTAAAACATTGAACCATTGACCAGTATTCAATCGCTACATTTGGCAGCTTGATCTGAATGCATGAAGCTAAAAAAAACGCGCCCCGGCACGCGGACGGGCACGGTTTTTACCTTCATGCTTTTTAGTGACCAAACATTCAAAAATCTACGAATAGTTTATCTTTTTTTTCATCATCTACCTCCCTCCTCCTCCCGCCTCCCTCGAGCGTCAACTGTCGCCATTACCACCTAAATCGAGTGATAACAGCTCATGCCACCTCCATCGAGTGATGATACACTATGCCACCTCCATTGTAACAGTGTAAACAAAATAACTCCTTAAATTACTAATTACAATAGGTCAAAGGTGTATCTATAGATATTTTATGTTCTAAGGCGCTTACTGCACTAAATAGTAGTTAGCAAGTAGTAATATAATCTAACCTCAAAAAGCAGCACACTAAAAGCGGTTCTGATTTTTATAAAACTTTTTTAATTATTTTCTGTGTCTTTTTCTTAAATATAAATATTTAAACAAGTGTGTTATTAACCCCAGAGGGTCTACCATGGGTATTCACTTTCTAGAAACGTAACGTTAATACGTAAGCAACAACTAATAAGGCCGCTTTATATTAGGTAACGCGATTGAATAAAGCGATCCTGCGATCCTATGGTAGAACCCCAGAAATTGGGTAAGTTATATAAAAAAGGTTTAGTTTGCTAGATAAATAATAAAACATTAAAATTAAAATGAGCTTTGCAATTCAAACTGCAAATCATGCTTAATATTATAATTAGATATTTTATATGATATTAGAATAAATGAACACTAGTCTTAACTAGTGTTCTTTTTTTAAATTGGTACTTGGTTAATTATATAATATTAGGTAATTATTTTTATAAAAATAGATAAAACTTGTGTACTTATAATATGTAATTAAATATGTGTTTTTATTAAAATATTGCAAAATCCTTCTGCTTTTCATCTTATATGTATCAGCTGCAATACCTTAGATTGCTAGTTAGATAAACTGCTAAACATTTGCTTATACCTTGCTCTTAGCTAAGACCAAATTCACTGACGCTACACTTCCAGTAGGACACACATTACGCAAATAGACCACGGCCGCATATCCTTGCTCTAAAGCGTCACAGAACCCATGGAGGCTTGCCGTGTACTTCCCAGCTGGAAGGAAAGGTCTAGGTAAAGAGACTTCATTGATTTCTGGAAGTGAAGTAACAAAGGAAACCCAGTTCTTTAACAAGGTGTCAGTGAGTTGGTCCTCCCAACCAACTCCAGCAGTCCAAAGTCTCTGAAGGAAATATTTAGCCAAAAATATTACTGGGCTTATCCAACCGCTTGGATCAAAGGTTCTGGCTACAATGGACAGGACCAAGCGCTTAGTCCAGATCCTGGGCGGAGAAAGATCCACCTGATAGGTGAAAATATCCTGGACTGGCATTTACTGGACTCCAAGAATAGACAACATGTTAGGATTATCAATATTTTCGAAGAGGAGGCGATCCTGCTGGTGTTCCAATGGCAAGTCAGCCAAGAAGAGTGGGGATGTTCGATATCCATTCTTAGTTCATAGCCCTCATTATCCCAATCAATTCATTCCTCAAGATCAAAGCCTCTTTCTCACTGAAGGCACCCGTGCATACATCATCAACATACAAATCATTTTCCATTATAATGAATAAAGGTATACAGTTGGAGGAATTTATGATTTCTCCAAACCAAATGGTACAACAAAACCAACAATTAAGGAAATAAACAAAATCTAGCCAATAAACCAGTTACTAAGACTGAGCTAGGAACAAATAATTTGAGGTTATACACACTATCAAAATTTTCACATATGGGTAAATTAAAAAACCCACTAACAAAATGTGCTAGAATGTGTACTAACCACGCTCTTTTACCAGAAATGTGCGAGAAGCCGGGAAACAAAACTATTTAGTCCAAGCTGTGCACGGGTGTGATACGCACCGCTAATTAATTTTAGAAATAAACTTACCGAATGGCTTGGTGGTTAGCTTCAGCGTCCTGATATTGCATTCCTCGGGTACCCAGGTTCGATCTCTAACCACCCATGCCACAGTAATACAATTTAGACACAATATCGCGTTGGAACAATATAATAAATAAAAACAACACACAACGTGACAAATCTGAAAATTATTTGTAGGCGACTAATACATGGCGAACGAAACACTACACATTTTAATGGTATATCCAATAGTCTAGAAGGCCGCACAAAAATTACTTTACAGAACAAACCTCTATTTACAAATCATTTAATTCAATTTCTTGTTTGTATGGCCTCTCGCTTTTCGCGAATTTTGCCAGTGTCTAGTTATGAAACAGGCACTATCACTAAGGAGTTAAAATAGTTAGATTATGACAAGTTACATTAGATTAGTCTTCTATTTTAGAAAAACTGTATTAGTATAAGACGAGACAATACATAAAATTGATAATATGTTACGATTAAGAGGGGGTACAGCACAAATTAGGATTGAAGTCATAAGGGCCAAAAGTTAACGAACACAGGACGACACAGACATCTGAAAAAGAAACAATTAGGAATTTAGAACAAAAATATATATACAGAGTTTAAAACACTATTTTATACCCTGTTATATAGTTATATAAAAAACATAAAAATGTAAAGTCAGAGATGTCAACCAAATTTTGAGAACCAATGAATCTATTGTACCTCACTCTTTCCAAAGAGATGGTGGGGCAAACAGCAGTATTTTTTTAATATATTTATGGTTAGCATCTCCGACTGTCACCGGAGGCCCTTGGGTAGGATTTATCAATAATAGAACTCTTATAGTTTTAATTTAAACTTCTTTATGTATTTAGCTAAGGCACATAGGCCAGAATAGCTAGACAATGTCAGTAGAGTATTTAGGTTTATGGGGAGGGGTACATCAGATGGGAGAATGTCATACAATGAGCAAGTATGTAGTGGACAGTTAAAAAATATATGTTCAAGGGTTCCCAACTCAGAGCCACAATCACATAGAGCGCTTTCACGAACTTTAATTTTGTTGAGATGGATTGGAGAGCTGTTGTGCCCCAGCCTAAGTCGACAAATTGTAGAAGTAATTTGTTTACTAAAATTGTTAAAAGTAAAAAACCAAGGTTTTAAGTTTATATATGGTTGTATTCTTCTATAGAATTTGCCTTTTTCAAGATCTTTATTCCAGGATGTCTCCCACAGCGAAGCGAGATCTGATTTAGCTAAGGGATTCAGATCCTGTGTGTATAGGGCATAGTTCATCAATCCAGTGACTGTTGCTTCCTTAGCCAGTCCATCAACAATCTCATTCCCTTCTATGCCACAATGGCTTGGAATCCAAGCCAAAATGACATCATAGCCAGAGTTATTACATTGGAGGAAAAGGTGTCTGATTTTAGGGTAATATGGTAAGGATTATTTGAGGAATAGTTTGATAAGGCCTTTAAACAAGTTCTATCAGACCAATGTTTTTTAACTTCTCTATTAAATATGCTATCCGCCCTGAGTGATTTTTTGTCAATATCAAGATTAACTATTTTTGGACGGTAGAGTAATGAGTCATATGGGATGTCAAAGGAAGGAAAGCATGGAGTGGTATATATAGGTAGATCAAGCTTACGCAGTTTTATATAGCTAACCAGTAGGCATGGCAGATCCTTATTTTTCCAATAAGCAGATTCAGAGAGGTTATATAGAGATTCCAATTTTGATGTTAGGGGATGGGAAGGGGTAGAGGCTATTTTATATAGATAACGGTCAGAGAGGTACTGTCTTCTGACAGACAGAGGAGGCTCAGCACATTCATTTTGTAGGGCCACAATAGGTGACGCGTAGGCTTTTGTATTGTATTTTGTTTATTTTATTTAATGTAGCTTTATTACAGGGAGTTAAAAGAAAGGAAGCATAGTCCAAATTACTTCTAATAATGGCGTTGTACAGAAGTTTCTGGCAGTATGGGTGAGACCCCCACCATGCCCCAGACAAGCACCGAAGAATATTAAGAGATCTCTCACACTTGTCTGCAATGTATTCAAAGTGAGGAATACCTGTCATTCTTGAGTCCAAAATGGCACCCAGACATTTGAATGATTGAAGTTGAGGGATGAGATGTTCATTAATTTTAATATTGAGGGTAGGGATTATGTATTTTCTAGAAAAAATAACTGAAGCACATTTAGATGGGGATAGCAATAATCCATGGGAATCAAGCCAGTTGTTCAAATAATACAGAGCACTATTCAAAGGAGCCTGAGAATCCAGAATGTTATCCACTGATATGTAGAGAGCCAGATCATCTGCATATTGGAGAATATTACAGAAAGATGTGACAGATAAATCTAGATCAGAAGTATAGATATTGTAGAGGAGAGGGCTTAGGACAGATCCCTGTGGAAGGCCCCTCCAAATTGTTTGAGAAGGAAGATGGTAGCCATGATATCTTATATTAATAGTAAGGGCAAATAGTAAGTTTACTATGACCTGAACAATCCTCACCGGGATGCTCAGCTTGAGCAATTTCTGCCTGAGCAGGGGAAGAAAGACACTATCATAAGCAGAACTTATATCAAGAAAAAACCCTACAACTGATTTATTATTTGAGAATGCAACTCTAATATCAGTGGACAAAACTCCAAGGCTGTCTGTTGTACCCTTACCTTTTCGGAAACCAAACTGGGTTTTAGGAATAATGCCTCTATTTTCTATTATCCACTCTAAGCGGTTTTTAACCAGATGTTCCAGGATTTTACATATAACTGGAGAAAGAGCAATAGGTCTATAGGAAGTAGGTAGAGAGGGATCTTCATTAGGTTTTAATATGGGAATTATGATTTGATTTTTCCAAGGTTCAGGAGCAATACCATTGGAAAATGTTTTATTTATTATTTGAAGAAGGATATTTTGGAAGTTTAAACTAGATTTACATATAAAAGAATAAGGGATACTATCAAAACCCGTAGAGGAGTCATTGAGCTTGCTAAGAACGCAGTAAAATTCAGTCCTCTTGAAGGGTTCATTCATAGGATCTTGGCTATTAAGGAGGGCAGATAGTGTGGGTAAATTATCTAGGAAGGGTCCAGGGGAGGGGCCATGGATTCAGAAAAACTTTGTAACCACCCTGATGGGTCATTAAAGGATGAGGTGTTGTTTGAGGACATGGCTACACGAAACTTTTTGATATGTCTCCAAATAAAGGATGAAGGAAATTGAGGAGAAAGATTCTCACAGAATTTAAACCACCCACTTTTTTTTTAGAGGAAAAAAGTTTTTTAGTTTGAGCAGCTATTTTCTTATAATTAATAAAATTGGAAAGAGTCATCGCTGAGTTATATAATCTTTCTGCATCCCTGCGGCACTTGACCATTTTTGTACACTGTGAATCCCACCAGGGGGGGGACAACACTCTTAGGCTCCTATTTACCTTTTTAGGTATACATTCATCCGCTGCAGAAATTAAAGATTTTACATATTCATCATAAATAGACAAATAGTTATTATCATTTACTATATCTAACAAATTACCTTTCTGTTCTGTAACTTGGGAAAATTTTGCCCAATCTGCAGATTCTAACTTATATTTACGGAGGGGATCAAAATCCAAAGTTATGGGGGAAGGAATAAGAGATGATATTAAAATTGGGTAGTGGTCACTCCCAAAAGACTCAGATAAGACTGACCAGGACAAGCAAGTGGACAAGGAGGGAGAACATAGGGACAGGTCTACAGCACTTGGGTGTTGGGTGGAATTAGCACGGCGGGTAACAGAACCATCATTTAAAATACAATAATTTAATGAGTCAATAAGGTCTAAAAAGTCAAAACCAAAAGTGTCTGCAGGGCGAGGGCCCCACATTGGATGGTGACAGTTAAAGTCTCCACAGATAATGACTGGAGGAGGAAGAGAAGAGAAGAGAGATTCAAAAGTAGAAATATGGGATCGGTTGGGATGGGGAATATAAATAGATACAATAGTATCACCGGTCCTGATGGCAACAATATTGATATCTGGTGTATGAGGAGCAATTAGTATTTGGTAGAAAGGGATATGTCTACTAATGAAAACTGCGCTACCACCATATCCATCATCTCTGTCTTCCCTCACACTAAGGAAGCCTGGGATAACAAACCTTGACCCTTAAAGGCTTAAGGGTGCGGCGCGCGGGTGTGGGTCGCGCAAGAACGTGAGCACGGCGCCGGTGATTTGGTCCAGCACGGCCTCCATCTGGCGGTGGCAGCCCTCGCCAGCGGAGGACACAGCCATGAGAGCGGCGTGGCGGCGGCGCCAGTCCCCGGCCGCCCGCATGCCGGGCACGCGCTCCACCACCTGCGGCAGCATGGAGCGGCCGCCCAGCGCGCAGCACAGGCGGTCGAGCGCGGACTCTGCCACCACGTGCGTCTCCTCGTGGTCGTCGTCGGGCGCGTCGTCCTGCAGCGCCCAGTCGGGCTGTTCGTCCAGTTCGCACATCATGTTAAGCCAGGGTTCACTGATAGCTAATATACTAATATTAAACTTTCTAATTAAATACAGTATTTTAGTTTTTTTGTTTCTTATACTATTCACATTCCACTGTACTATATGTTGTGTCTGGGGCATTTTGTTGAATAATATAAAGAAATTCATTTATTTTTTGTGAGATATTGTTCGGTACAGTATTGTTATATTTGGTAGTTATATTTATTAGGAGTGTTTAAAAAAGTTTCATTAAGTTCTCCTTTGGGGAATCCTGTGATATATTCCCCAACGCACATCCATTAGCCGGGGGAGGAGGATTAAAGGTTCCAACTATGGAGTTGTGGGCCTCTTTGTCATACCTTTTAAAAACCTGTTTTTGTGGTTTCTTTAATATTACAGTTTTTTTGTAGGATTTTCTGGGAGTTAAGTTAGAGGAAGTTTTTTTGGAATTAAATTGAAGGGGAGTTAATGGAGTTAGAGGGGTTTTTGAGACCTCTGCAAAGCTACGCAAAGGGAACCTGGCAGAAGCTTCCAAGAAGGATATATTATCCTGTGACATCAGAGTTTTAATGGATTTTTGTCGTGTATGTTCAGGACAATTCCTGTCAGTAGCAGAGTGAGAACCCCGGCATAGGAGGCAAACATGTTCCACAGCTGGAGAGTCACATTCATGGCCAGAGTGAGATTGAGCACATTTGTAGCACCTAGGTTTAGATCTACATTGGGATTTAATATAGCCAAACCTGCAGCACTGTAAACATTGTATAGTAGGAAGGATATAGGGGTCTACAGGGACAGAGGAGTAGCAATAATAAACCTTTTCAGGCAAAATTTGTCCTTTAAAGGTTATAACAACTGTCTGGGTAGGTATCCATGTAGGTACATTATTTTCGAAAGATTTTCTATTTAGCCTACGGGCTTTAAGAACTATACCACAATTAGAAGGTAGAACTAAGTTTTCTGATAAGTCTGTCATCGAGACCTCTAATGGGATTTTTCGAATGACACCCATACGGGATATTTGGAATGATGGTATGGATGCGGAGTAGTTGGAGGATAGGAGACTAGGATTATTGAGGAACTTATTTGCCTCCTTTGCAGAGGTGAACTCAACGGAGACCCTATTTCGGCCAACCATCTTTACACCTCCCATTTTGATGTTAGGGATGTTGTTTTGCACCAAAATCTGACCAAATCTAATTCTACTTATAGAAATTCCTGAGTCTGGAGAGGTTTTATTACGTACTACGTGAACAAAGAATGGTCCTTTGTCATTGTCTGAGTATTTGGGTTGACCCATTTCCAAACTAGGATGCGAGTAGATCATTTGGATAGACGGGCGAGATTCTTGCGACTCTTTTAAGAGTTTTTTAGGTTCGTTAGGGATTGATTCCATTGTTGAGTCTGATTGTCTTTTCCGACTATTTATAAGTATAGGTTCCGGCGAAAACATTGACGGTGACTCTGAGGGAGAATGGAATTCCATGACAGGACTTAAAGGAGGATCAGGGGGTTTTGGAGGGATCTCCATGTTGAATATTTATGAGGGAAAATATAAATACAAACCCTCACCGGACAAACACACAATCACATGGGTTGTTATTTCTTGAATTAAAGACTTTTTAAAACACAAAAGCACTAAAATTAAAAGAAAAACTCCAAAGCACGTGCGTCAATCATAAACGTCAACACCGACCTACAAATCATATTAAAATCAAAAATAAATTATCCGTTACTCTTTTACGGATAACTGACAAAAGTCATGACCACAGATTAGCGTCCATAGAGTATTATCAAAATCGAACACGTGTTTTCAGTGAAAAATTTCCATGAAGTTTAATAAACATGCTTTGACAATTTTGGTGCTGACATTGTTACTTTAAGACAAACTCGTTACTTTCGCTACTGAAATGCGAAATCAAGTAGTTTTCGGAATATACAACCTTTGTTAGTCTGAGATTGAACTTATTTATCAAAATATGCGTTATAGTGTAAATTTAATTGTAATCTGACATTTTCAACTTTCTCCTATTTATAATCAAATTTAAGAGTAAATGAACACTTAATAAATCTTCTTGGATATGAGAAGTGGCTATCATTTATCATTTAGATAGTTCGTGATCCTAGACGGTACGTACTTTTCCTTCTTAATGGTGTACCGAATGATCATAAGTACTAAATCGTTTTTAGTATATTAAACACTGTTATCGTAGCTTATCTAACAGAAATTTCTTCGGTATTGTCTAAATATTAATTTCTTAATACTTGAATACGAAGGATATGAGAGATTTTTAGGAGCTGAGGTTTATCCGGAATTCCGGAATGGGTAAAATTAGTAAAATCCTATAATTGGAAACACGTAGGCGGGCTGTATAAGTTTTTTTTGATACTGAGCGACCGACCGAAATTTATACTGACGCCAGTGATGAACGTTAAAGAGCGATGCTGCTACAAAAGGTATGTGCTGAGTTACACTATGTCTAGTATTATAGCAGTCGAGCATCCAATGCAGAGTCCTATCAGTTCTACAAATTGGAGGCGCTGACTATGTTAATTTAATTAAACAATACGGTCTTTGTAAATTGGATTACTGTAAGTTTTAAAATTCTAAACGCACATACAATTACGCCCACGACCGTTTGAGACAAATGCCCGATAATGATATTCCTATAGAGTTTAGTGATGTGGAAAGTATAGTACATTGACCAGTATTTGGTAGTCAGAAGTTGATTTTGATTTAACTGATTAGTATCCCTTGCTTAGAATAGTGAGCTGTTATCACTCGATTTTGGTGGTAATGGCGAAAGTTGATGTGTGTCTCTCGATGGTATCACGTCTATCTATATTTAGGGTATAAATAAGACGCGAACAAAAAGTTTAAGATTACAATTTATTACACTAAATCTAACATAAAAATAAAATATAAAAGAAAACTGTACAACTATAGCTAACGTAATCTAGAAACTGATCTAGAATTCCCAATTTGGAAATGATCTACATATCCTAATTTGGAATTGGATTAATCTCAATTAATGAAATAGTATCTCAGAGAGCGAGTACAATAAAAATCAGTTGATTTTCAGTATGCATACCAGAATCCATTAGATATGCGATCTGGGGATATATATAAGGGTTATGACGTCACGACGACATCCTCAGTATTATGACGTCACGACGACAGCCTCGACGTACTATGCATAGCCGTAGTTCCAATTGTAGTCGTAGATCCGTTCATAAAACCCAGAAGGTTGGAGACTTTAGAAATGGTCCAATTTTGCAACTGGACTGCAACATGAGCATTTACGTTTTTGTAACGTTGAGACGCACTGTTGATATTGGTGACGTGTTTGCCTGGACTGATAGCCAGGTTGTTCTCTCGTGGCTGAGGGCTGCTGTCCATTAACTCGAAGTCTTTGTGGCCAATCGCGTCTCTCAGATTCAGGCTTCTGAAGCTCCGTTGATCTGGAGACATGTTCCAGGGGAAATGAACCCTGCAGATGTTGCGTCCAGGGGTTGTGCTGCCCCAGATCTTTTGCGATACTCACTTTGGTAGGGCCCTGATTGGTTGACGCATCCTGAGTCGTTCTAGCCTCATGGCCAGCCTTTGTTGACTGATCCACTACCAGGTCTTCGCGTATTTGCGATGGCGAGGACCGTGGAGTTGGATCCTGAATTTTTACTGAATAAATTTAGCTCCCTGGATAAATTGTTGGGTGTAACTGCGTGGATTAAACACTTTTATTTTTAATTGTCAACACCCCCGGGAGAAACGCCAGTCGCCAGTCCTCACACCATGTGAACGGAAGGACTCGCTTTTATTTACAACCTTTTATTATTTTCTCGCTTTTATTTTCTATAAACTTAACAACTACTTAGGTGTTTTTAAGTTGGTCTGTAGAATAAATAAATTTCAAATCATTATTGATACACTCGGGTAACTTATAAAATATAATTAACTGCCATATAGTATGGGCTACAGTTTAAAATTTTAATCCTGGATATGGTAAGTCTATATTTATGGAGTACTTATATTGTGTAGATATCTAAAAATGTCATATATTTTTTTGTAAAATAAACTACTTATATTTTATGTAAAATAAATAGAACCTATATCACTAATATTTACCCTATTCCTCCTCAACATTACACCTTATTTTATGCCCTGCATATGCACAGTTACCTCATTTAACTTCAAAAAGTGTAGGTATATAAATTTAGATTATAAATTATGTATTGGTAATTAAATTACTCAACTTATCCTATGTGTGTTTTATATTTATAATTCTTTCTACATATATCCTTAGTATTATACATTACTATTAACTTATCAATAAACTTTTATAATTTTTTATTAAATTCATTCTTATACCTACCTATATGGTTTAAAATTATAAGCATCAAGATTGTATTCCTGAAGCCATTTATTTATTACCTATGTTTAAAGTGTTTTCTATTTGAGTGCCAATATTCTCATATAACTTTCATTTTTAATTAAAATTGATATACTTATGATCAGCAAATAGGTTACATTGGATGGAGTGGTAGTACCCTTCAAGTTGCTCTTTGGTAGGTTGTTGATGTAAATTAATAATAATAGGTACTACTTTGTGGGATGTAACATTTTATATTTGTTATCTATTAATCTGTACCTTGTACCATATCGCATGCTTAATAGGAAATTGACCCATTAGTAGATAGGTCGGAAGTAAGTTACGTACAGAGACAGGCTTCTGTAAGCGCCATCTACCATCTACAGTTTGAATTACGCTCAAGATACAAATAGTTGCCGCTCTAGTGATATATCCGTCTCTTTCACTTTTATGGGATTTCTCATCGTGTTTTCGCGAAACAACGACTCATGCCAGTTTGTGTCCGGCACTCGTGGAGCAAGGTTATTGATATTTTATTGAACGAAGACCCAATCGTTGTTAAGTGTATTTACGACTAAATTCAACGGTAAGTTTCATCAAATTTTGTAATGTAATATTGGCAGTTTAAAACTTAGGTCAGTTTACAACAAATTTTACTAATATGTTACATGAAACTTTAGATTTTAAGACAGTTTATCATTGAACGTTATTACATTTTTCGTGGTCTATTGCGATTTCAGTCAGTTTAATATTAAAATATATCCATTATTTAAAGTAATACTTGGTGACATTCAAGTATAAGTCTGTTTACTACTAAAGGCTATTGTTACTTAGGAGGCGCAATATTAGTTAAGTCTTTGTTAAAAAAAAAAAAAAATGGAATGTAATGCGTATTTTTTATTGCCCTTAAATATTTTATATTAAGTCTTTGTTAGTCTAAATACTAATTACAAAAAAAATATGTACCAGAGGCTTATAATATTACTATTTATGTTTTAGGGTGACAATGTCATTCAATAGGTCGAAAAAGATGATGGAGCTGGTTCAGGCTCAAAAGACGGCGCCAGAAACGGTAACACAAGATAAAGAATATGAATCAGCGTCAACAACTAAAGTGACGGTAACAAATTTAAGTGACTAATAAATTAGGTGTAATTTTATTTTTTTATTAATAAATACGCGTTTTGTTTTTTTGTTGTAGATGTTATGTGATATAACAAACAAGCCCGAAAATCAACGTTTCTCAAACTTAAAGGAATATCTTAAGATTCTGGAAACAGCTTCAGTCGACAATGAAAATCACCTTCATAACACCACAGTCGTCCACGATTGCACTGATGATACTGAAAATAGCGAAGTCGATTTAAGTGATCAAGATCCAACATATGAAGTTCCCAATACAAAGAAAAAGAAAATACCAGTATATCCAAGTCAATCAAAATCGTCAGGGAGTTCCTCGTCTTCCTCGTCTTCCTCGTCTTCATCGTCTTCAGAATCTTCAAGTGATAGTTCCGACAAAGAATTCTGTAATGATCAGAACAAAACACAAGAGAGCATAATTCACGTAACCGCAGAAAAGCAATCCGAGCAAACAATCATTGATGAACCTACAATAGAAGTTTCGAGTAATCATGAATTTAGAGAAAATACTACATCACAAGAAGAAAATAAGAAGGGAAGGAAACGTAAACGGAATGAAAAAAGCTGGAAACAGAATAAAGCTAAAAGTCTAAGAAATACTGGAAAACAATACATTAGTAAGAAAAATAAAACAATAAAACCTCGTTCTGTTCAACCACCCTGTGGTGTTAAATGTAGGCTAAAATGCTGTGAAAAGATAACTGCAGATCAAAGACAAACAATTTTTAGTGTTTATTGGAATCTTGGACAGGTTGATGCACAACGATCGTTTATTATGTCTTGTATGACTGATATAACCCCAAGATATAAATATTCAAATGCTCGTAATCCAAGAAATTGCAATAAAGCATTTCATTTCTTAGTGGAAAAGCAATCGATACGGGTCTGTAAAACATTTTTTATAAAAACCTTAGATATTTCTGATCGTGTTATACGTACTGTCAAAGATAAAATAGATGAACATGGAATTCTAGCACAAGATTTGAGAGGACAGCACATCAACCATGTAAGGGTTGATGAACAACTACTAACCGATATTAAACAGTTTATAGACGCGATACCAAGAATTGAATCCCACTACATTAGACAATATTCTACTCGTGAATACATTGATGGCGGAAAAACAATTTCAGACCTTTTTAGGGACTTTGAAGAAGCTCAAGATAAAGGTAACAAAGCAGCTGGTAAATATTGTACATTTTATAAAATATTTACACAGAATTATAATATATCATTTTTTCGTCCCAGAAAAGACCAATGTGATTTATGTTTGCAATACAAGAACTCAACGCTTGAACAAAAATTATTACTTAAAGAATCATACGACGCCCATTTGGAAGAAAAAACATTGAGCCGCCAAGAAAAATACGACGACCGCTGCAAAATAGACGATAGAAATAAAGTTCTTGTATTCGATCTGCAAGCTGTTCTACAATCTCCTAGAGGAGATACCTCAGGATTTTATTACAAATCTAAGTTGAATAGTTACAACTTCACAATCACGTCGTTAAACAAAAAAGTTGATGGCCAGATGAAAGACTTTTACGATGATGTGCACTGTTTCTTCTGGAACGAAACTGAGGCTAAACGCGGAGCTAATGAAATCGGATCTTGTTTACTAAAAATTTTTGAGAAGCTCTCAGCGGAGTCACCAAATCACAATGGGTGTAACTTAATTTTATATTCCGACAATTGTTCCGGTCAAAATAAAAATAAATTCATAGTGGCACTTTACCTGTTTGCAGTCAGTCATCTAAATATTAACTCAATCACTCATAAGTTCTTAATAAAAGGTCATACCCAAAATGAGGGTGATAATATTCATAGTCTTATAGAAAAGGAGATAACAAAAAATCTAAAATCCGGGCCAATATATTCCCCTCACCAATATGTAGCGATAATGAAAAACGCAAAGAAGTCTGGCAAGAAATTCTCAGTACATGAACTGACATTCGAGTCATTTTTAGACTTGAAAAAACTTCAAGAAGATTGGGGTCTTAACTTTAATAAAACTAAAGACGGGAGAACTGTTTTATGGAATGACCTAAAGGTGATAAGAGTGAACAGAGATACACCTTTTTCATTTTTCGTTAAGACCTCGTACAAAGATAGCAAATATCAGGAAGTGAGCGTCAGAAATAAAAGGAAGAAAATGCTTCCTCTGTGTGAAATCATACCAACTAATGCCTACATACAAAGACAAGAGCTAAGTGAGAATAAAAAGAAAGATCTGAGAGAGTTACTGTCAAAAAAATTGATCCCAAATTTTTATTCCGACTTTTATAACTCTATCCTTTAATATTGCACCTATGTTAACATTGATTGATAACTGATTACATACCAAAGTTAATTAAATGAAGAAAGTTCCTTTAAGTTAAATTAATTATGTTTGCTTTAGAAGTTTATTTTTTTTGTTTTATAGTGATTTTTATTGAGATTTTGTTGTATAAGTAAATTTAGTAATTCACCGGCTTGTTGTTGTTTTATAAAACCTATATATAAGTCTGAGAAGTTAAACTTGTTATTTTTATGTTCCTTATAAAGGTTGCTGCAATAAATGATTGATATATATATATATATTTATTTTAAATAATTAAAAAGGCTTATGTTTAGTTTGTTCACGATCTGCTAATTTGATTAAAGTGACCCAATCAATAAACTTGTATTACTAAATGAATCATGTACAGACTAAATACTAAACGAGTCATTATAAATTATAAATAATTTAAAATGAAACAAGTTTATAACTTAATAGAACACTTGCATTAAAAAATATTTGCTTTACCTTTTATAAAAAACTGACCTAACTTAGAATCTACTTTTTAAACTATTTTTTTAATAAAGATTATAAATTATATTCGGCTTTTTTTTTTACTAAGATGATCAATAGTTAATCATAAGTTCAAAATACAAGCAGTCATGATGAATTAATAATCAGTATTAATGTTATGCCTGAAGAAGTAGGATGAGTCCTCATAGTAAGATCTTATTTTACGATTTCCCAACAAAATGCTTTTTTTAGTTAAGACAGTATTCCATTAAGCATGCGATATGTGGTTGTGTTAGTTAGGTACCTCAGCTTTAGAAGATTAATGGAACATATCCAAGGCACCTTTATTATATTTCACAAAGGGACTATAAACTTACCTACTTACTTATAAAATATAATATTGTATAAGGACATTGTTTTTGGTTCCTACACACAGAATAAGCTTATAGCTTAGTTTATGACTAAAACAATTTATGTAAAGAAAACTACCTATTATTAATACCTATTATTGTTGTTATTCCAGGCCCTTGTTTAAATTAGGTCTTTCAAAGGCACTCTTATGGTGATTAGATATTTATAAAAATAATCTTGCCATATTTACAAGTAATATTTTTATTCTAAAATCAGTCTAAAAACTTGTCATATTAGTTTAAGATAAGCTTTTGAAGTTGTCCTTAAATTCGACACCAATATCCTATATAAAAATATCCACTTTATTTTTTAAACTTTGGGACGATTTTTTATTGAAGCAGTAATAATTTATTAATCTATTCTCTCTGTAGTAACAACTTTAATAAAATTCGGACATACAAACATACATTCCTATGATAAAAACTTTTAAAAATGTATAAATCGAACAAGCCGTGAGCCTATTCCAGACAGAATTGGAATCGTCAACTTTTTTTCCGTTGTCCTTACGGAATATGGAAAATTTGGTGATTTCTCTACCAACGCTATACAAACAAATGTCAAATATTTTCCAGAGTGGGTGTGGCTTACTATAGATTCTATGGAATTGCTACTTCTCTACCAATTTTTCCGTCCGATTTCAAGGCCTACTGACAACTGTCAAAATTTATACCTAATTGACTGAGAGCGATTCTATCGATGGAATGGAGTGTAATTACTCTAAGGCCCGGTGGCCACTTTCTGACAAACAAGGAAATCCGGGAAAAATAAGGGAATTGTTGAAATTTGGAAAAGTTAGGGATATATCAGGAAAAACGCTAAAAGGTCAGGGAAAATATCAAGATTGTAATAAATTGGGTGATGGGTGGATGAATATTTTAAAATAGAGGGCTTTCGATGAAAATTAAAAAAAAACTTGTGATACCTTAAAATATAACTAATATAATAAATTTATATATATTTTTTTTTAACTTTATATTATATTTTTACCCCAAAAACCTGTTTTTTCCCAAAAATATAATTAAATAATAAATACTTACGTATGTATTTTTTAGAGAAAAATATACTCTCTTTTCGTTTAAGGCCAGGAAAAAATGAGAAAAGTGAAGAGAAATTCGTAGCCGAAAAAAAACCACATTGGCTACTCTGCCTTATGATGAATTTTTTTTTTTTATTTAATTTTTAATTTCAGATTATTATAATAAACATTATATTTTTGGAATCCTAGTAAATGTAGGGTTTAGAATATATTTTTTTCATATCAATATCTCTTACGGTTAAAAAAAAACGACGTGGATGTAAAAAAATATAGTTCACAATTTTGTTTTTTTCTATGGACGAGTATTGTTTTTGTTGAATTCTTAAGTTATCCGAAAACGACACTAAACTTGCCATTATAGCATTAGTTTCAGCACAATAGCGCTCCTCCCCTCCCCCCAATACCACGGTCTTAGTTGTTTTAAAGGTCGCTTTTCTTGTCATTTCTCACTCAACGACATTCTGAAAAGGTATCTTTCCGTTGTAGAGGTTCCTTCAATTTTGGAACCGCCTGGATTATCCCGGAACGACGGCAAGAGACCGGACGGATTATCCCGGAACGATGGCAAGAGACCGGACGGATTGTCGCTGATTCCATGGAAGATGGGCCGGTGCCTGATATGGGATGCAACCTGTGTAGACACCTTGGCAGCGTCTCATCTACAAGGGACACTTCGGAGTGACTTTAACTGCTGAAACATACAAAAGGCACAAATATGAAAATATTTTTAATGATAATTACATATTTGTGCCTTTTGCTGTGGAACCACGAGGACCGTGGGGGCCTTGTGCAAGACTTTTCTTTAAAGAACTGTCTTCACGATTGGTCGCCGTCACGGGTGACCAAAGAGCTGGCCATTTCCTCGCACAAAAAAATAGTATCATTATTCAGCGAGGAAATGTTGCCAGCATTCTGGACACCATGCCACACGGAAAAGTTTTATAAGATTTCAATCCCCGGTGTAAAGCTTAGACGAGCAACACTTGACGATGTTACAGATTGGGATCGTGGGCAGGACGGGAGCGGGCAAGTCCTCCATCATCCAGGCTCTGTTCCGGCTGGCCTACCTCGAGGGCCGCGTGCTGGTGGACGACGTCGACGTCGCCGGCATCGGGCTGCGCGACCTGCGCCAACACATATCCATCATCCCGCAGGTACCATCATCCAATCTCCTCTAGCACAGCGCGCTCCGTAACCGATAACTTAACATTGGCGTTAAATATATGAATTGCATATTAATATTATTCTTTATTTATGAGGTGGTCGTTGAGAGGCTTATTTTTTGATGAGATAGATTGATTGTTTATTTTTTGTTTACTTTCATGCCGTGTTCATTGTTCTTCTTGTTAATATTATTTGTTTTATTACTTTATTCTTTTACTCTGTTAATACATTGTTACGTAATCTCATTTTATTTTAAGTTGTGTCTAAAGTTATATACCATGTATCTATCAGTGAAAACCTATTGTTACCTTTCTATGTTTATATAAGTGTTATGTTATGATTTATGGAAGTTGGTTTTCCAAATACCTAATAAATAAATAAATATATTTTTAAAGGTTTATCTATTTATCAATGCAGACAACGTATATTAGTTCCGTTAACCGAACAAATCCGATAACAAATCTCATACGTCCAACCTACGCCACGGTGGAAATAAATACTGAATATTGAACGTCATTCCCACTATGCCGGCTCCGCTAGGAATATAGTTACGAGGCGGGAGACGAATACGACGATTTCAATGCTGAATCTATAATGTGTCATTATATTCATAAGCACGGACATGATTACAGACTGAAAGAATAAGATAGACTATAATTCCCGCAACGAGCTGGCTACTGGTCAAGTGTGGCGTGAGGTGAGTAATGCTTGTTGGTGCAGAAGCCGGTGCTGTTCAGCGGCAGCATGAGGACCAACCTGGACCCGTTCGCGGAGTATGCGGACGACGTGCTGGTGCGCGCGCTGGAGGCCGTCGAGCTCAAGCGCAGCGCGGACTCCGCAGCAGGTACGCAGGGTATGATACAACCTGGACCTGTTCGCGAAGTATGCGGACGACGTGCTTTACCCAACTATAGTTATACCTACATAACTATAACTACACAAGCATAGCCACTTTACAGCAGACATCTACCTAATTCCCCGAAAAAAAAAGTAAGACTAGAATCCTGATTACCTGACGAATTCAAACTCGCTCATGACAAAACCAGGGGTTCTGGCAGCGTCCTTAAATCTTCTCATATTTACACCTACTGGGAGCATAAAAAAAATATTAATCAGTTTTTTATAATACCAGATGCTCTGTCGCAACAAATAACAGAAGATGGATCCAACTTTAGCGTAGGCCAGCGTCAGCTCGTGTGCCTGGCGCGCGCTATCGTCCGCGACAACAAGGTGCTGGTGCTGGACGAAGCCACGGCCAACGTGGACGCGCAGACCGACGCGCTCATCCAGACTACCATCCGACGACACTTCCGGCACTGCACCGTCATCACCATCGCGCACCGACTGCACACCGTCATCGACTCCGACAAGGTGCTATACCCTCGACGCCCCATCCAGACTATGACGGTACACTGTCATCTACAAGCAGTCGGCGTCGGTTTTATGTGCTGATATACAGCTGAGGACCCAAATTTAGACCATCAGACAACATACATACGTCGAACTATGTTTATCTATCTGCAGACGGCTCAAATTTTTTGCCAAAAAAATACCTTGAAAAAAAATGGTAAATTTTCTCATGTCAATTTCCCCCCGCTCGTGTGTGACAGATATTGGTGCTGGACGCGGGGCGGCTGGTGGAGTTCGCGGCGCCGCTGGAGCTCCTGCGCGAGCGCCGCGGGCACTTCCGCCGCCTGGTGGCCGAGGCCGGCCCCGCCATGGCCGCTCAACTCTTCAAACTTGCGCTGGAGGTAAATGTTCCCTCAAAACCACTAGCTATTATACTAATAACATCTAGTACAGAGCGTCAAACAGGTCTAGAAATGAATTGCTGCTATATTCAAATATTTTTTATTTTAGTTAACGCTGATATTGTCAAACACAGTTTACGATTTGATGTTTTTCTGTAAATTATGTGTTTATTTTAAATTTTAATTGATTAGTAGTACGTTTTATAAAGATGTTATAATAAAACATACTTAATTAAGAATAAGACTATTAAAAATGTTGCAAAGGAAATGACATATAATGTATTTCAACGTTGTTTAAGAGAGCTTAAAACTGAAAAACATATTTAACACTTGAAAGACGTTTTCGGTCAAACAACAGAAATATTGGTAGGTACGTCGGAATATTTTTGTTAAATTTGTTTATACCAGTCATAAAGCTAAAAAACGCCCAGCGCGCGGACGGGCACGGTTTTTACCTTCATGATACCAGTAGTTTTAAAATAAAATATGCAATTTTTGACAATATTTCTCGCTTTGTTTTACATCTTTTGAAGGTTATATTTTTTATAAGTTTTGTATGTAAAGTCATTAAGTTTTGATACTTAGTTTTTTTACAATGTATATTTATATTATTATTATTTTTATATAAAACCTCGCACCCCGCGCAGAGGCGACTGCCTGCCCCGAAGCCCGGCGTTCTCGCCTGTAGCAATCCCATCCATCCATTACTACTGCCGTCTGTCCCGTACGCGGCTATCGTACAGGATTACCGTTTCACTGAAATCCGGACCAAAAGGGGCGTATTGAGTCTTATGTCCTCGGAACATGTTCCACTCTACCTCTCAGGACTCCTTCATCCAGTATACCTACGGCCAAACCGTCTGCGGCACCGACGGGTGCACGTTATAGGTAAATGACCCCAAAATAATTAAAATTTGAGCACAAATGGTTCAATTGACGATAAGGCAGCGAGTATATTTTTCAATTTGTCGCCACCGATTTCGTAATTGCATCATTTAGCCGGTATTATTGATCGACCCAATTCATGGACTTTGTAGGTCTGCTCACCACCAGGTAGGTACAAAGTTATATGCTGTGCTCCAGTAAAAAACCCCGTAAACCTTACATAGGGAGAGGAGGAGCAGCCTTATACAGTTTTTAGATTTGTCGTACAGAATTTTCTCTAGTATCAATATCTAGATCGACTCATCAAAAACTAATAGTCTTGCTATCTGACTTTATATCAAAAATATGTAATTTGTGTAAATACACTTGTGCGGCTTTCTGTCAAAGTAAAAAAATATGTATAAAGTAATGCATGTGGGGCACTTTCATACATTATTAATTAAACAAAACATAACATAAAAAATTAATTATTTAGGCAGAGCACCCACACTCTGCTACCAGAAATGTGCGAGAAGCCGGGAAACAAAACTATTCAGGGACCTCACCAAAGAGCCAATCGATAATCGAATCGAAATACCCATCGATAGTCAAATGTATGGGATTTGACGTTTCTCGTCGATCAGGCTCTACCCATAGAGTAAAATTCCTATGCGTTTTTATCGATCAATGCGGCGATTCGATTTGCGATCGTGTTCTTTGGTCAGGCCCCAATCCAAGCTTCTCACACGGGTGCGTTACGCACCGCAATTAAGTTTAAAAATAAACTTACCGAATGGCTTGTTGTGGTGCTTTAGCGACGAGATCCCTGGGTACCCAAGGAATGCAATAACTTCGATGTCTTCAACCACTAACATGCCACGCAATTACGACGTTGGGACAATATAATAAATATCAACGTGACAAATCTGACAATCATTTGTAGGCGCCTAATACATGGCGAACGAAACACTACATAATTTAATTTATTACCTAATAATTTAGAAAGCCGCACAAAAATTACATTACGTAACAAAACACCTCTAAACACAAATTATATTAGAATCAAAAATAAATTAACCCAGGACTCCACCATTTTGCTCTGACACAAACCGACTCTCAAGTCATGATCACAGATTAGCGTCCATAGAGTATTATCAAAATCGAATATTCCCCCGCCCCGGGTTAAAGAAGGTTTAAAGAATCTTTATTTTCCATAAGAACATACATTCACTTAAATGGAAAATACATAGTTTCATTACATCACATTGCTGGCAAACATAAACAAATAGTGCTATAACACAGAAACAAAATACACATTATTACTTATTAGATTTACTTTAGACTTTAAAACTTCTATTCGTATTACAGTTTATGATTTTAAAATAATATATAAATCAAACAAAACAAAACTATTACAACATTGTAGGTAGACAGAAAAAAAACGGTCTCGTTCACTGATAGCGCAAACGCATCTCATTCATACTATTAACGAATAGTAGGGCGCGTGGCCAAGCCCTATATAGTATGTTCCTCATTAGTCATTTTAGCATAATTATTTAATTTTTAGACAACAATATTACAAGAAACAAATTCAACAAAACATATATATATATATGTTCGATTTTGATAAATAGTCTGGACGCTAATCTTGTCAGATCAATCAGTAAAAATGCTTTTGTAAAATTGTATAATAATTGTGAAGAAGTAATTGTTTTGTTTTCTAACTTGGAATAGTGTTCTTGCTCCGCCAGTGAGTATGGGCGGCCTATTAGCAATCCCATTTACATATGTAGTGTTTGTTCGCCATTATTAGGCAAGTGAATAGGCACTTGTAGGCAAGTGATTCAGATTTGTGGCGTTGTGTGTTGTTAATATTACATGGTTCCAACGCCGTTTTTTACGTGGCTTAGTGCTTTTGGTTCAACATCGAAGTTATTGCATCCCTTGGGTACCCAGGGATATCGACGCTGAAGCACCACAAAAGCCTTACGGTAAGTCTAGATTTTAAGTTTAGCAAGAAACTTTTAGCGGTGTGAAACACACCGGTGTAAGAAGCTTGGACGAGGTTTTTTTCCCGGCTTCTCGCACATTTCTGGTAGCAGAGCGTGGTTAGTACACATTCTAGCACATTTTGTTGGTGAGTTTTTTAATTTACCCATCTATGCAAATTTTGATAGTGTGTATAACCTAAAAATATTTGTTCCTAGCTCAGTTTTGAAACTGGTTTGTTGGCTAGATTTAGCTTATTTTATTAATTGTTGGTTTTGTTGTACCATTTGATTTGGATAAATCAAAAATTCTTCCAATTCTTCATTTATTATTGATGAATAAATATTTATTTTTTATTATTAGTTATTATAATTTTGAAATTGAGACACTGCGGACTGGACGTTATAAGCTCAAGGGAGCAATTGGACGCCTAAATCCGTTTTTTGATGATTTGGGCCTCCTTCGTGTTGGAGGAAGACTTCGGAATGCCAATTTGCCCTTTGGAGCTCGTCACCCCTTGTTGCTCCCTTATTCCGGTCACTTGGTGAATTTGTTGGTTGCTGATCACCACATCAAGAACTCGCATGCTGGCTGTAATGCTTTGTTGGCCATCTTACAGCGCGAATATTGGATTCTGTCCGCCAGACGAGTCATACGAAGTGTGTTTTTCCGATGCGTGCCTTGTTACTGACTCAAGGCTACTACCATGCAGCCTCAAATGGGAGATCTGCCCTCGTCCCTTTGCTGGCGTGGGTACAGATTTTGCCGGCCCGTTCTCTGTGAAAGTGTCACACCTCAGGAACCCCAAAATTGTTAAGGCCTATTTGTGTGTCTTTGTATGACTGTCCACCAAAGCTGTACATTTAGAATTGGTTTCTGCACTAAGCACTGAAGCCTTCGTCGCTGCCCTTGGTAGATTTGTGTCCCGCCGCCATCGTTGATCCGGTCCGATTGTGGAACAAACTACAAGGGTACCGACCGTTATTTAGATGATGTATATAAATTTGTAGCAGATAATCATAATGTAATTGAAACTGCACTCTCCCAACGTGGAATTAGATGACTTTTTGATCCACCAGCATGTCCACATTGGGGAGGAATATTTGAAGCTGTTGTTAAGGCTGCCAAAACTCACTTACGTAGGGTGATAGGAGAAACCGTATTAACCTTTGAAGAACTTGCTACGGTATTTTGTAAAATTGGCAAAATACCGTAGCCGTCCTCAACTCACGCCCGTTGTGCCCGCTCTCTTCAGACCCAAACGACCTCGAGGCTTTGACTCCAGGTCATTTTTCGATAGAGCAGCCACTTGTCGCCTTGCTTGAATACTCCTTCAGAGATGTGAAGTGTACTCGACTGTCGCGATTTGAATTGATCCAGCAGATGACCCAGCATTTTTGGCATCGCTGGTCGCATGAATACCTTCACATATTGCAGCAATGCGTGAAGTGGACTGATAAGACGGACTCTCCAAAGATAGGAGACCTTATCCTGATTAAGGATTCTAACCTGTCCCCATTGCATTGGAGAAGGGGGAGCATTCTTAACTTGGTTCCAGGAGCGGATGGAATGCCTCGATTTGCTGAGGTTATGGTTGGAGATTCCGTTTTGAAGAGAGCGGTGGCAACACTCTCCCGTTTGCCCGCTGTGTAGCGTATAGATTCTTTCTATCCGGGGCGGGGGAATGTTCGATTTTGATAAATAGTCTGGACGCTAATCTGTGGTCATGACCTTTTGTCAGATCAGTCAGTGAAAATGCTTTTGTAAAATTGTATAATAATTGTGAACAAGTAATTGTTTTGTTTTCTAACTTGGAATAGTGTTCTTGCTCCGCCAGTGAGTATGGGCGGCCTATTAGAAATCCCATTTAAATATGTAGTGTTTGTTCGCCATTATTAGGTAAGTGATTCAGATTTGTCGCCATGTGTGTTGTTAATATTACATGGTTCCAACACGTATTTTACGTGGCTTAGTGCTTTTGGTTCAACATCGAACGAGGCGTGTTTCAGGGTTCAATCCTTGGCCCGCTTCTTTTCATCATATATAGCGCAGATATAGTTAATAGCATTAAAAACTGCTACTTTCATCTTTACGCCGACGACCTACAAATGTATATATCTTTTGATCCAAAAAACTCACTTAAAGCGGCTGATAAAGTCAACGATGACCTCAAACGAGTCGCTAGCTGGTCAAAAGCAAATTCCCTTGTTTTAAATCCTCTTAAATCTAAATTTTTAATATTAGGATCTAAAAAAAACATTAAAATTGCAACCTCTTTATCTCCGCAGCTGCTTATTTCAGGGAGACAAGTCTAACTCGTTACAGAAGCCAGAAATCTCGGTTTGTTGATGGACGGAGAATTGCGTTTTGAGAACCACATAACTGAGGCCGTTCGTAATTGTTTCTATAGACTTAAATTGCTTTATAGGATCCGGGACTACCTCAATGTAGGTCTCCGTGAGCGGCTGTATGAATCCATAATACTATCCAAGCTCAATTATTCTGATGCTGTTTATGGACCATGTTTGCTGGCAAGAACCCAAAAGCTAATACAGCGCGTGCAGAATGCCTGCGCACGCTTTTGCTACAAAATTCCTTCACGATCCCACGTCCCTCCGTATCTTAATAAATTTAATTGCCTCAGAATGGAACACCGGAGAACTCATCATCTTGCATCATTGCTATTCGGCGTCATAAAATCTAAGATTTCCAAATACCTTTACGATAAACTCTCTTGGTCACGCAATTTGAACGCATACGAGACCCGTGCTTCACTACAGTTGCTTTGTATCCCACTCTACAAGACATCGCGTTTCAAGGCAGCTTCAGGTATGCTGCTACTAAAATCTGGAACGATTTGCCGCCACCACTGCAGAATATGCAGTCGTTAACTGCATTTAAAACCAAATTAAATAAATACTTATTTTCAGCCCAAATATCTATCCCTTAAAGATGTGCAGTACTGCACATGTGCATGTGTGAGTATGTATAGGTAAATGCATATAATATGTAAACAACCTTTCGATATTAATTTAATCTTAATGTCAATAATAATGCTAATAATAATAACAACAATAATAAATATAAACCTATATATTGGACTAGCTGTGCTCGCGACTTCGTCCGCGTGGAATAGTTATTTTTTTATCATATAAACTTTCATCCCCTATTTTATCCCCTTGGGGGTAGAATTTATCAAAATCCTTTCTTAGCGGATGCCTACGTCATAACATCTACCTGCATGCCAAATTTCAGCCCGATCCGTCTAGTGGTTTGGGCTGTGCGTTGATAGATCACTATGTCAGTCAGTCACCTTTGAGTTATATATATTTAGATTATTCTTTAATACATATTTTTTGTGTATCTTGAACCGTTTTCACGGCGCACGCAACGGAAGGCTTCAAAGATGAAATAATTTCTCCCGTTTTTTACACATTTACCACTATATCTTTGCTCCTATTGGTCGTAGCGTGATGTTATATAGCCTATAGCCTTCCTAGATAACTGAACTATCCAACACAAAAAGAATTATTCAATTCGAACCAGTAGTTTCGGAGATTAGCGCGTTCAAACAAACAAACAAACAAACAAACAAACTCTTCAGCTTTATAATATTAGTATAGATATATAAACATATTTAAATTAATAATTTGATGATGATGATATGTATGTGTATGTGTATGTAACAATAGAATTAGTGTCTTAAATCATAATACTAATAATGAAAAATTACTCGTTCCTCTCACGTTCATCCCAGATCTATATCTGAAGCAGGTACGTGGAATACGCGCTGGACCGTTGATGCTCAGTTACTTTAATGTAAATATTTAGATTGTTTTTATATCCATCTGTCTGTCTTGGGTATTGCTTAGACGACCACGTCAACAATAAATAAAGAACTCTGTGGTTATTAGAATTTAGGTAAATATCGGTAAACACCGTGTACGCACGAGCATAATTATGTTTTTTTGTACGTATTTTCCTATATATTATTACTATTATACCTGTATTTGAATACATTGGCTGCCCAACTATTATCGCCGAGAACCTACCGTCCTACCAAAGGCACCAACTGAAAATCAGCGCCATGACTTCGCGTTATGGCATGTGCTGAGCTGGGTACCTCTCGTCACGCAACAAGCTCCGTATATGTAGCAAATGTACCTAAATAAATATATTTTTATAATTTGAATTTTTATTGTCAATTTTTTTTTTGTGTCATAATTCTCAGGGTGAGGTCTGCGGTCGTGTTTTGGGCGGGGTTTTGCTATGGTACAAAATAATGTAATTTTTGACATTTTAAAGAGCAACCTCTGTCTTGAGCACACGTCTGTGGTAGATCCACCCTGAGCCTACATAACTTATCGTATTCCAACAATTAAGAAAATAAACTAAATCTAGCCAACAAACCAGTTACTAAACTGAGCTAGGAACAAATAATTTAAAGTTTTACACACTATCAAAATTTTCACAGATGGGGAAATTAAAAAACCCACTAACAGAATGTGGAACACAACTATTCAGTCCAAGCTTCTCACACGGGTGCATTACGCACCGCAATTAGGTTTAAAAATAAACTTACCGAATGGCTTGTTGTGGTGCTTCAGCGGCGAGATCCCTGGGTACCCAAGGGATGCAATAACTTCGATGTCTTCAACCACTAACATGCCACGCAAATACGACGTTGAAACAATATATAATGTGTGATATACACTGGATGAAATAAAAAACTAAATTTGTTGCTCTAAACAGTGAGAAACAACATTTAATGCTTATTATTTCACAAATTAACATAAAATATTCAGACATTTATTCTATATATATAAACACAATAAAAAAATACACCATATTTATTCTCCCCCTCCCATTTATGTGGCCCAATCTTTAATTCATCTATTTTTTTCCTATTTAACCGATTTTTATTTTCAACATATAATTTTTAATTCATATTTTATTATATTTTTATCAAATTTTAGCTTATTGTAATTGTGATTTTATTGAATTCTCTAATGAACTTTTCTATCTTTTAATAAATCAATATGTGTTATCTGCTTTTTTAATTCTTCAGGTATAATATTATTATCTTTTCCTTCTAATAAATACTTAGGTGAAAAACCTGTTACAGTATGCTCTGTTTCATTTATCTGTCCGTGCATACGCGTGCGATATTCGTCTGCTTATTTATTAAATTAAACTAAAGTTTGATTTAATCGTTCATTTAAACCATTTGGAAATGGAGCATTTACTGTAGTGAAAACAATGATTATATTTTCTTTTTCAATTTTTTTTTAAATCATATGAATTTATACCTGGATATTGGTCAGACAGAATCATTCCAATTTTGTGTTCTTTTAAAACTTTTTGTACTAATTTTATAAAATCGCTTGCACTTTGAGTCCTTGAAGTCAAAATATAGGCACACCTTGTAAAATGGTCTACTAGAAGATGTAAGTATGTTTTTGTAGAACATTTGCCGCCAAATCCACCAATGGTGTCTATGGACACTATTTCAAATGGGTAAGTAGCAGGACCGAGGCGAGACATTAAACAAATGGGTAAGTAGCAGGAATATACGTGGTGGCCTAGTTGGTTAGACCTTGGACTTAAAAACACTTAGATCCCTAGTTCGAATCCAGGTGTGTACCAATGAGTTTTTAATTTAAAAAAATATGTACATTTGTTTGACAACACCATTATAGTGCCTCGGAGAGCACGTTAAGCTGTCGGTCCCGGTTTCGCTATACCAACTTGTGAAACTGTTTATAGATAGGTTATTGAGTCTATTCAAAACATCGCAACGAGCTAGCCACTTGTTCGGTGTAGACTCATACCATCGGCTACGACGAGGTGGGATTAAAACCCCTCCGCTGGGTACCCTGGGGCCGTCTAGGCGGTCTCGGGCACCGTAAGGCACCCGTGATGATACATACATACATAGCAGGACCGAAGTGAGACATTAAACCAAATTTAAAGTTTTTCCTAGTTGTGTTTCTAATGCATATTTCACAATTCTCACCGATTTTTTTAATATTGTCTGTTAATCTTTTCGCAGTATAAAACGGTGTTATTTTGTTTATCATTTGTTGAATTCCTATATGCATGGCAGTATTGATAGTGTATTATCTCTATAAGTACTTTACTAAATTCCTCAGAAAGTATAATTTTTTCCTTATTCCCAATTTTCTTATAATATATTTTATCTTTTAATTTTAATTTATTTTTATTTTGTTCTATTTCTTTTCTTGGTCACTTTGTTTATCATATAATCTGATAATATTCACTATTTTTAAGCTTTCCTCTTGATTTTCTTATATTGTAAATATGGTGTATTTTTTTATTGTGTTTAGTCAAACCATAAAAACAAAATGTCAGGGAAATGTCTGAATAAAATATGTTAAATATTTAATATGAAAATATGTTAATTTGTGAAATAATAAGCAATAAATGTTGTTTCTCTCTGTTTAGAGCAACAAATTTAGTTTTTTATTTCATCCAGTGTATACACATTATAAAACAGCATTTTTTTGCTATATGTGACGAACAATGGAAAAAAAAAATCGAAATTATTTATAAAGCAGTTGAATATCCAAAAACTAATATGCTATGTTTAACTTCAATTACAAATAGTAATAATAATACATATTTGATCCCAGAACAATTCCAATCCATAAAATTACACGATACAATTATGAAAAGTGAAGCATTTAAAAGAGTAAAGAATACATTACAAAGAAGACATGATAAGAGAAGAGTACGGATAACAGTGACACCGGAAATAAATTATATTTATAGAGATGAAGATGGAAATTGGCAATTTAGGGGATATTTGTTTGAAGAGATTTTTTTTATTTAAAATGTATTATTGCACTAAGAAGGTTTGTACAAAGGCGAGCTTATCTTATCTTATTAGTTTTTGGGGCTGACATCAGTCAGGACACTTCGACCCAGTGGGATCTTTTGTGTATTCCCCAGTCCTTTACCCCTCACTCGTCCTTGCCCTCCTCAAATATGCTGCAGACATATTTGAGGACGTCCTCCAGTTTGAGAAGCCGGTAGCTTTCCAGTTCCGGGTAAGCCTGTTGCAGGTATTTCATTCTGAGCATGGCCCTTGCATCGCACTGGCACAGTAGGTGCTGCATTGATTCTAACTCATTAGAGCAAATCTGCATCTGGGATCGTCTCTAACTCCCATTGTATGTAGATGTTTATTTGTCGTGTAATGTCCCGAGAAGATTCCCACCAGTAGCCTTATTTGTGTTTTGTTAAACTTCCAGATCTTATCCAGACCTTTGTACCAATGAATTTCTTGGAGTGTGTTAGGCCTTGTTGAGTTGACCACCAAGTTGTATGTTTTTCATTAGCAAACTCCTTTAGTGCATTGTTTATTGTTTTACTAGGTATGCAGTGTTGCCAACTATTTTATATCAAAACCGCGATATGAAACTGTTCAAACCACCAGAAACCACTAAAAACAAAAAAAACGTAGATATAAAAATTACATGACAATAGATTATTCGGCATTTGGCAATTTAATTATATAAACCGGGTCAAACCAAGCATAAATATATTAATCCCTTATACAATATAATCGAAACATATTATAAAAAATTAAAAAATTAAAACATTTTTAATTCATAACGATATTTTTCGCCTTATTTATATTATTATATAGTTTTTAAAATAATACCTAATGTTTTTATTTATATTAATATAACTTTTTAAACGATGTCGTGTTTTCTACTCCACTTGAGTGAACTCAAGAAACGTTTTTCTCTTTTCACCTTATATGGTATCAAGAAAGAATGAACCAGACTATCCTTGAGTGAAAGTGGAGTGAAAAACACGATTTACAATACGGGAGTTAATGTTTGGTCATAACAATTTTTGTTCTTACTATTTGTTTTGAGTTTGTTTGTATGGCGGTGGTGGCCATCTTTTGTCCTAATGTTTGGAAACCCTTATGATAATCAGCTTCATGGTGCAGTTTTACCTGAGTGTATTCTCATCTTATTCTCTTGCAAACTGAATTCTATAGGTAGGTACATCTTTGTATCTTTTTAGTGTTGCTTTTTCGTCTCACATCACAACAGTACTAAAGAAATTTTACTTTAGAGTTAGTGGTTGAATGCCTTGCTCCCCACTTATTTAATTAAACAAAACCACTAACAAAAACCACCAGCCACCAAAACCAAAATTTCCCCGCTGAAAGGCTGGTCTAAACCACCAGTTTTAGTGGAAAATCCACTAAGTTGGCAACACTGTAGGTATGCCTATAAATGGTTAGTCTCACCCTGTTGTTCCTACCGATTTTATTCAACAGTTTAACGCAGTTCAAGACCAGACCAGATTTCGTCTCATATGAACTTAGCGCTTTAAGTGCCGCTTGGCTATCGCTGAGAATGTTGATAGTTTCTACGTGAGAATTCCTATCTAGGATCTCCTTTGCACATACAATTATTGCGTACAGTTCCGCTTGGAAAACTGCAGGGTAATGGCCCATGCTTACAAGAATATCGTAACCTTTGGTATGTATTCCTGCACCTGTTCCTGATATCATCTTTGATCCATCAGTAAACTAGTTTTGACAAATACTGTCCAGTTTAGAGCCATCTTTCCATTCCTCCCGTAACGGGAAGTATATATTATAGTTCCTTTTGAATATTCGAACTGTAGAAATGTTGTCAGCACACATTTCTAAAATCCTGTCGAGATTTTTATTAATATCCATTTTTCTGTGAACAGTTTGAGGCATATATGGAAACCACTCGTTACTACTTTGTAGACGATAGAGTGATTTCCTAGCGTCTACCTCTATTAACACGTGTAGAGGTTTCAGATTTAGTATAACCTCCATTGCTGCCGTCGGTGTTGTTCTAAAGGCGCCTGATATGGACATACATGCCAATCGTTGTAATTTCGCTAGCACCTTTTTACAGGTGTCAAGCTTAGTTCGTGGCCACCATACAATGCTTCCTTACGTCAGCATTGGTGCCACTATGGTATCGTATATCCATCTCATTACTGTTGACTTTAATCCCCATGTTCTGCCATATGTCGATCGACACATAGCAAAGACTCTTAGTGCTTTTTTAATTGTTATATCAACATGTGGTTTCCATGTGAGATTTTTTTCCAGAATGACTCCGAGATATTTTACCTCTGTTGACCACTGTATTTGAGATCCGAACAATTTTAAAGATGTTAATCCTGCAAGATCTCTTTTCTTTGTAAACAGCTGTTATTTTGCTCGGGTTTATTGATAGATGTTGTATGTTACACCATTGTTCAATAGTTCCCAGTGCCTTTTGTGCTCCACTAATTGTTGTACCCACAAATGTTCCGTTTACTAGTATAACTAGGTCATCGGCGTATCCTATTGTTTAATATGGGCCAACATTTAGCTTAGTAAGAATTAAATCCACAACAAGGCTTCACAGTAAAGGAGAAAGCACTCCACCCTGTGGGCATCCTTTGGTTGTAGTTATCCTTATTTCCTCTCCTAGTAGTTTTGATATAACAATTCTACCCCTTAGCATATTTTGTATCCATCTACAAATGGTTGGTTCTATATCGTGTCTTTTTGAGGCACTATCGATCCCTTCAAAGGTTGTGCGATCAAATGCCCCTTCTATGTCTATGAATATGCCTATACATACTTCTTTATTCTCCAATCCCATTTCAGCTTTTTTAACGACATGATGGAGTGCTGTTTCAGTCGACTTACCCTGCTGATAGGCACATTGAAGTCTGTGACGAGGAGTCCTTATTAGTGGGCCCTCCCTAATGTGTCTAACTAATAATAAAAATAATAAAAAATTCTAGTACTTTCAATAAGAAAGATGATAGACTTATTGCCTGAATTACTTTGGTTCTTCATAGTTATCTTTACATGGTTTCGGTATGAATACTACCTTAACTAACCTCCATTGCTTCGGCGTATATCCGAATGCAATAGATGCTTCAGATAGTCTGCTAATGTAAGAATTCAGTATCGGCAGTCCCCTTTGTAGTAGAAAGGGATATATATCATCAGAACCCGGTGATTCATATGGTCGGAATTTACTCATTTGATTTTATGCTTGTCTACTATTTTTTTCGCAGTTTCCCAATCCTGTTTAGTGGCCTGTTCACTGACACTGTTTAAGGTTTCCACTATGTTGTCAGTTAAGATTGATCCTGGAGAGTATGTTTTGAACATTATTTCTAACGTACTTTTCCCAGTCTCCGTTAACTTACCATTTTCGTCCCTTACTATACTAAGTGGATTGGCTTTTGTAGCAGCCATTGCCTTCGTTATTCTCATGATGGCAGGTACCGATTCAATCGACTCGCAGTGTGTTTTCCATGCTTGCCTTTTTGCCTTTCGCACTGCTTTATTATATTCTGTTATTAAGCGTGCATATTCTCTAAAATCATTTCTTGCTTTAGCGTTATTAAAAGTTAAAGCCTAAAGCATATGTATCTGTGATCAGAAAGAGATATTTCATTAGACACATGCCAGTTCACTATGTTAGAGAGTGTATCCCTTGTAGTCATTGTGATATCTAACACCTCGGCCCTTCTAGCATTAATGAAGGTAGGCCTATTACCCTTATTTACAATTATTAAGGAAGAACTTACCACATAGTCCAATAGTTTTTCCCCTTTTGTATTCCACATCCCAAAATGAGGTGCAAATGAATTAAGATATCTACAGATACGTACAAGATAATAATAACAATAATAATTTATATGATCCAAAAATATTAAACAAAATTACAAGTAATAAAATACAATAGTGTTAGTTATCCTTATTTCATAAATTAGTTTTATTACATGAATTCATTTTGGCACCCTGACCCCTGTGCTAGGACACCCTGTATTACAGGGGTTAGGATTTTAGCGTAATAATAGTGGAGCAATTTGTAATTGGGTTTTAGATTGAGTATGTATATATTATGTGTGTATGTATAAGAGTGTGTGTGTGTAGATGTGAGTGTACCTATGTGTTTGTGTGTGTATATAACAACCCGATTGTGTGTGTATTTACATATAGGTATATGTTTTTATTTTTTGCTTTATTTGGTTTGCACTAATAGTTCAAGGAGTGTATGTAAGTATTACATAAGACATTCAACAAATAGAGAATAATAATAAGTAGTTATATTTTGTAGTATTAATTGTTTTAAATAAATAAAGTAAGCCTAGTAAATTTTATTTAAAGAGTTTTGTCTGTAATTAGTGTTAATAATAGCAGGTACATGGAAAATGCTCGGATTACGAGCACCAATTCTTGGAGCTTGAAACCCATTTTTTTCTAATAGTTCAGGGCAATCGATAACGCCTTTTATGACTTTTAGAAAATAGATAGTATCAGTAATGTTTCTACGAGTTTTATAGAACTACCTTAATTCCTGTCAAAATCTGTAATCTCAGCGGACACAGCTCCGCATTTAAATAAATCAAAAAACCATGTAGAATAAATTTTGGATTTACAGCGGACACCTAAATTATATATAAAACACTGTAAAAATCCATTAAACTAAATCTAAATCAGTCTGAGGCTTCCTTATTTACCACACCTGATGTTCCGCGGTTCCAAGTGGGGAAAATATCCACTTTTTGAAAAAGTAGGAATAAGTCCCAAAGTAGTCATGTAGAAATTGAAAATACCTACTTTTTTTAAAGTTTCTTTCCTACTACCTATATACCTACCTATATATACCTACTTATAGGGTAGAAATTTGAAAAATATATGATTTTTAATGGGATTTTTTTTTAAGTCACATTCTTTTTAAAAAAGTAAGAATTTTTCCTCACTCAAAGTAGATTTTTTTCCCACTAAAAAATCATTTTTTCGTTAAGTGGGACTTTTTCCTACTTTTTTGAAAAAGTGGGACTTTTTCCCGCTTTTTCATTAGGTGACAATTTTTCCCACTAAAAATATTTTTTTCGTCAAATGGGACTTTTTCTTACTTCTTAAAAAGTGGGACTTTAAAAAAAATCCCAATCGAAAATCATTTTTTCTTCAAGTGGGACTTTTTCCGACTTTTTCTTTTCCCCGCTTTTCCATTAGGTGGGATTTCCCCCCACTCAAAAATATTTTTTTCGTCAAGTAGGCCTTTTTCCTAATTAAAAAAAAAATTGAATATTTCCCACTTTTTAAAAGTAGGATTTTTTAATTTCCACATGTCTATACTTTTTGAAAATTACCACGTCATAACATATTTTCTCTTATAAGCATTTTCCCACCTTTACATTGACTACTTTTTACAATTCCCACGTTTTCAAAATTCCCTCTTTATCATAATGCTTATTTTCCCGAAATTACCACCTTTTTTACTAGAATTTAAAAAAAATTAAATAAGTTAAACATTGTCGCGGGCGGCGCTAGAGATTTATTACACCCCAAGCAGGACAAATCTCATGACTGCTGCAGTTATAATTAAAGTGCACTTCAAATCTACACTAGTTCCAAACTTATAAACCTCACTTCAATGCATTTAGTATTTTTCATTCATCAGCGTTTTGATGCGTGGGGGCTGTCAGAAAACTGTTTTCCGGAAATCCCCCACGAGGTGGCTCCATTTCATTTTGGGGGATTTGCGGAATAATGCCAAAAAAAATTGCCAGTTAACAGTTATATATAATAAACAGTTAACGCAATACACGTGTAACCGTTTGCTACCCTTCAAAGTCAAAAGTCAAGTCAAAGTCAAAAATATTTATTTCATATAAACCTTTACAGGCATTTATGAAAAGTAAAAAAAAAGTATATATAAGGTCCTGTGTGCACTTGGCCAGGTCGCCATTCCTCCCACAGACAAATTTTGAGAATATAATACAAAGCCACTTCACGCGTATTATCGTTCTGAGCCGGTCGTCTTTTCAAACGCAGCTCGTACTTTAAGTGGCTCTCAAACTTTTTTATTTAATATTCAATTATTAATTGTGATATGGCGGGCTGTGGTAGATGTGAGGAGGCGGTGTCTGACGGAGCACACTGCAGCACATGCTTAAAGCCTTTTCATTTCAACTGTTCATCGATTACCGAGCAAGGGTACCGTAAGCTCGGCGACCGGAGGTTAACCTGGAAGTGCGTAACATGTAAAAGCGGTTCTTCCTCATCCAAGCCCAATTCACCATCTATACAAGGGATAGACCGAGTTATGGAAGAATTGAACAAATAAAATTTAAAATTTTCACCATTGCTGTTACTCGCAGAAGATATTAGAACCATCAAGGAAGATATTAAAGATTTGAAATCTTCTACAGACGGCATAAGAACAAGATTATTTGATATAGAAGAAAAAATCAAAATTATTGAAGAAAAGCAGGAGGATGTAATGGAACTGAAATTGAGAATTGACAAGCTGGAGTCATTATTAGAGGATCACGATCAATGGTCGCGAAGCAATAATGTGGAGATTAAGGGGGTCCCGCAGAAGGCAAATGAAAATCTATTTGATATAGTGACGAAAATTGGATCTAGTATTAATATGGCATTAACAAAAACATGTATCAACTACACAACAAGAATTCCTTCAAAAGTTTCTAGCAATAAGTCTAAATCCATCATCGTCTCTTTTATCAATAGGTATCAGAAAGAGGATTTTATAGCCGCGGCCAGGAGTCAGACCCGTCCTATTACACCAAGCGACCTTGAATTGCAAGGCAAGAAGAAAATTTACATTAATGATCATTTGACGGTAAGAAACTCCTATTGTCTACAGCAAAAAACCAGGCAAAGCAAAAGCAATTTCAATTTGTTTGGGTCAAACATGCAAAAATACTAGTGCGGAAAAATCCCACGTCACCAATCATAGCCATTCGGACGGAAAAAGATTTGGAAAAAATCCGCTAATTCTTCTGATCGTGCGTATACATAATATGTTTTATGTTGTTGCATATGTTATTTTTTTGTCTAAGATACTCGTAGTTAAGTTTATAATGTATAGTTTTCCGATAAAAGGTTTGGGAACTTTTTTAAATAACATTAATTCCCAAGCAACGGCACCGAATCGCACCTCCTGACTCCGTTGCCTGACTCTGTTGTGGATTTGGCCGATATTGAAATTAGTCCTGGCTTTATTGAACGTAATATTTTAAAGTTGGATATTAATAAATCTGCAGGACCCGATACCATACCGGCCAAATTATTAATAGAATGTGTTGTCCAGTTGTCACTGCCATTATCTATTTTGTTCAGCAGAAGTATCCGAGAGGGCATTATGCCAGCAATATGGAATTCTGCCTTTATCACTCCTATTCATAAAAAAGGTTGTAAGACTAGTGTCTCTAACTATCGTCCTATTTCTAAGCTCTGTATCATTGCTAAAGTTTTTGAGCGCATTGTACACGGTCAGCTTTATGCCGCCTTAAATGTTGCCTTCGATCCCGAACAGCACGGTTTTTTGAAGGGTAGATCGACGGTCTCAAACCTTCTGTTGTTTAATGATTATATAACTAACAGTATGGATCATGGAAGTCAAGTAGATACAGTGTATACTGACTACAGCAAGGCATTTGACAGTATCGATCATAACTTATTACTTAAAAAGCTGTACTTGGCTGGTATCAGAGGCAATCTTTTCCGTTGGTTCACTTCTTATATTGGGAATCGGAGTCAGGCTGTGACTTTAGGCGGGTTTGTGTCTTCCTGGATGAGTGTGCCATCGGGAGTTCCGCAAGGCTCCATTTTGGGACCATTATTGTTTGTAATTTTCATATCTGACATCAGCCAATGTTTTAAGCACTGTAAATATTTATTGTTCGCTGACGATATGAAGATTTTTTAGATCTGTAAATGATCTCCAAGATGCTAATTCTCTCCAGGAGGACTTAAACCGGCTTCATTGCTACTGCCTGCTGAATAAGTTAGATTTAAACATATCTAAATGCTATGTCAAGTCTTTCACGCGCAAACCAAATTTTGTAAATGCAACATATGTTATGCATAATCTACCACTTTGTATAGTAAATTTTATGAAGGATTTAGGAGTGATTCACGATAGATAGCTGCTTTTCGATTCACACATTGATCATATTGCTAAAAAGGCAAATAAATCTCTTGGCTTCATTATGAGATCGTGTAAGCCGTTCAGAAACATGAAAACTATTAAAATACTATATTGTGCATATGTACGTAGTCAGTTGGAATATGCTTCTCAGGTGTGGAATCCGTCGTATAAAATATATATAACAAGATTAGAAAAAATACAAAAAAGATTCATTCGATATTTAGAGTTTAAATTCAGGCTACCACACAAACAATATTCAGATATGTGCTATAATTTACATCTTATACTACTTGTAACTCGAAGAAACGTCACTGATTGTATATATTTTCTTAAAATTATTAACAGCACTATAGATTGTCCTCAATTGCTAGATAAAATTGGGTTTCAAGTTCCTAGAATCAATGCCAGAAATCCTTCTCTTCTTTATATACCTAATGCTAGTACAAATTATAGGCAGAATTCTACGCGTTTGCAGGTACCTAAATTATCTTGTAATAAATCTTAAAATAGATCTGTTTACCATCAGCGTTGCGGTTTTGCGGAGACAAATGACAGCTCAACCTGTCGTATTATCGGAGGGTACAAGTTAGAAGAAAATAAATAATAATAATAACAATAATAATGTAATTATGTGTGCACGTGTACCTACCTACACAGCTATTATGTGAAAAAAAAAAAAGTAATTTGTTGATATAATATTTACCTGCGAAAACTTGTTAATAGCTTTAAGTTATTTTTTAAGTAATTTTCATTGTTCTAGATCTAGCTGATAGTTTTCCAATACCAAATAAATAAATAAAAAAAAAAAAAAAAAAACAAATCGTAAACTATTAAACTATTCTCCTTGCGGGAGAAAAAAAAACAACCCAACCGAACACACACTACATAACCAACCAGTTTAAGACTAGGTGGTTAGCTGGTTCCATTGACATGTCAATCGTTGACTGCCCTGCAAAAGTGCCACCAAGGCGACCAACCCAACAGACCATAGCTACGCCCCAAATATACATACTTTAATATTAGATAGATAGATGGAAGGTATCTTTTAGGTCGCAAACGCTGATCGCAAGTCGATCGCCTCAGAGGGTGTCTCTGAGGCGATCGCCTCACCCTGGAGAAAAAGGTACCAGCAAGTAAAAAACTCTGATGTTCCACATTTACCGTATCATCGGAGGAGCATGGTCCTGCATGGTTATTGACTTACACCTATGCTTATAGCATGTGGTATATACTCTCATCCTACTGAAGAGCACGCGTAGAACACCCCAAGGCAGATATACTATCTTACAATATTGAAAGTACAGAATTACAGAACACAACATTTCTTTGATGCCAGCGCCGGTCTATCAGCAGAAGATTTTTCGGGATCTTAGCTTCTTATATGATAACAATCAAACGTGCGTGCCCAGCGGAGATCCAAGGCCCCCACAGCAGCACCCGATCACGGACGTAACGTATGTGTCAGCCATCCTTCTGCTCAACCAGGCCCTTAGGGTGCAGACCAGAACCCGGTACACGCGCCACCACTGCAATGACCTTCAAAGGAGAGGAAATCCGCTGGATACGTATATTACTAGATTGCAGGGCCAAATACTTAGCTGAATCCAAGGCCTGCGCAAACACCAACTAGTTAAAAAAAACATGGACATGTATTCTATAATTCTGTTAACAAAATAACTTAAATAAATAAGACAAATTAACATAAGTGTTAAGTAATAACTAATTATTACCTTGTAGAAAATAATAAATATTTAAAATTAAAATAATAATAAAAGGTTATAGTAATAACAAGTTATTACCTCATCCAAAAATATATAAAAAATATTTATTGTAGTATTAAAAAAAAAACCTACAATAGTAAGTAGGTATAATGTATTTTTACAATATGACAGTTAGTATTAGTTTAGAGCCGTGGTCGTCAAACTGCGGCCCGCTGTCGATATCAGTGCGGCCCGCGACAAAGCAAATAATATAAAATAATAGTCAGCCATCTACTAAAACATATTTTGCGTACAAAGTTATCTAAATAGACACCGATACGAGATTTAATAATGGAATAAACAGAGACCGCCGGCGTCGGTTTGGCTAATAATTTTGTTACATTTGCCACTAAACAAGGATGGTTTTACTACTCATATAAAATAATTTATATTGAAAAACGTGCAATAGAAATAGATACCTATACATACTGTGAATAAGGTACTGGAATTGTATAATTTAAAAAGCTTTCATGTCGAAATTATTTTGCGGAGGTGTCGCGAGGACGGAATGAAACACGACTGCTTGTGTCGACACACGTTTATTAACTGTTTATACATTACCACATCACACCACCGGGGTAATACAAAAAAATAATTAAAAAAAATGAATAACTTACATATCTAATAATAAAAATAAAAATTACTGAATTACAAAAGTTCTAAAATTAATTATTTATATAAATCTTATATAATAAAAGTAGTAGCAAATAAATTTAAATTTTTAACAGTGTAAATACAAGTTGATTAAAAGTTACAATATTTTATAATTAAATGGTATACTATATGTTTTTGTTCGTTTCATTATAAAAGAAATCATTCGAATAGTGTACTTATATTCACTACATACAGTTTAGTTCTATTTTTGTGAACGGTACTGTTCTTGCCATTCTTAGAAATGATTACATTGGGTGATTCATCGTTTACAACTAAATATGGACCATTGAACAAGGGTTCTGCTTTATCTACAGTTTCATTTTTAACAAGAATTAAGTCGCCTTTGTTATAAGAAATCGGGTTACATCTTAAATCAAATTTAGTTTTTCTTTGTTCTTTACGTTGTAACAAATTATTTCTTGCGTCATTACAAGCTGTTTGTAACCTAAATTTTAATTCTAAAGCATAGTTGTCTGAATTATACAATGGTTCTACTTTACTATTACTTAAATTTGTTGGTATATTGCAAGTTTTTCCGAATACTAGTTCAAATGGAGAATATTTGGTTTCTGAATGGATGGTATTATTATATGCAAAACTCCAGAAGGGTAACCATTCAGACCAATTATACAAGCGTTGTTCACAGTAAATTCTTAAAAAACTACGGAGATGTTTATGTGAATTTTCTAATGCACCTATTGATTCGTGGTGAAAAGCAGTGGAATGGATTTTTTCTATATTTAATAATTTGCAAACTTCTGTCATAGTACTTGACATGAATTCGGTACCTCTATCTGTACCTATTGACATGGGTATTCCGTATCTAAGAATAAAATTGTTAACTAAAGATTTTGCTACTGTTACCGTTTCCTTATTGGGTATGGCATAAGCTTCTACATACTTACTTAATTCGCATTGAAGCGTTAATATATAATTATTATTAAAATTATCCTTATCTAAAGGTCCTACTAAATCTAAATAAATTTTCTCAAATGCTGAATTAGCAGTTGTCGTTATTGACATAGGTTCCTTGACACCTTTTTGATATTTCATTATTTGACATTTTTTACATTTTTTAACAAATTCTATGACGTCTTTTTCTAAATTAGACCAAGTATACTTTTTCTTAATATTATTGACCATACGACGGATGCCGGCATGTCCGCTCGTAGGTAACAAATGATAATCATTTATAATTACCTTTTTCTTTTCATCATTACAAATTTTTATTACCTTTGACAAAACATTTATTTGTGGTCCTTCCCACTTATCTCTTTCATTTATTTCACAATTTATTTCTTCTATAAATGATGAGTAATAATCATCTTTAACAAAATTTATTATTTTAATATTCAACTTTTTACAAAAATCTCTAAGCAAATTAACAAATTCCACTCGGGTAAATTGTAATAAATACTTAAGGTCGAAATACATTGTTTTCATACTCGATGAAAAACATAAACAAACATACTCATAATTAATTAAATTCTTATTTTTCAATTCCTTTAAATCATTCTCCTTTATTAAAATCAAGTCTACACTGTCGCTAGCTTTTCGCAACATTTCTACTACTCTGGGGTGATCAATCCTGTTGTTTATAGAAATATTTTGAGAAGTGTCGCTTACATTGCTGTCACTGATATCACTGGACTGTTTTTCTAGTCTTTCTCTTTGTGCTCTAGTCATGACTGAAACAACATTTTCAAACGTGCTCTTTAACTTGCTCGAAGTTAAGTCAATGCGTGAAAGTGCGTCTGCAATTACGTTATCTTTACCTTTTATATAACTTATTTTAAAATCGTATTCGTCTAATATTAATCTGAATTTCATAAGTCTACTTGAAGGATCTTTCATGTTATACAAGTATATTAGGGGTTTGTGATCCGTTAAAATTCTAAAAGTTCTTCCAAATAAATAAGGTCTAAAGTACTTTACACTCCAGACTATTGACAATAGTTCTTTCTCAATTGTTGGGTAATTTAGTTCGGCTTTGTTTAACGGCCTACTAGTATATGCTACTGGTCTCATGTTACTATTACAAAGAACGCTGCCTATTGCGTTCCCGGACGCATCCGTTTGTAGGGTGAATATATTTTCTTCTGAAAAATCGGGATAATCTAATATTGGCGAAGTAATTAAAGCGTTTCTTAGCATGTCGAACGCGTTTTGACATTCTTTTGTCCATTTGAATTTCATATCTTTTTTAGCTAGATTGTTTAATGGAATTGTTATTTTTGCAAATGATGGAATAAATTTCCTATAGTAGTTACAAAATGCTACAAACCTTTTTACTTCGTCGCTGTTTTTTGGAATAGGGTAGTTTAGTACTACTTTTGTTTTTTCTGGGTCTGGTAGGACACCTTTTTCTGATACTACGTGGCCTAAATATAATAATTCTTTTTTCAAGAATTCGCATTTTGTTGGATTTAATTTAAGGTTAATTTGTCTAAATCTCTCTAAAACGTCAATTAAGTTTTTGTTATGTGTTTCTAAATTACGACCAAATATTATACAATCGTCACAGTAGATAAAACATTTTTCATAATTTAGTCCTGATAGTCCTATTGACATTATTCTAGTGAATGCACTTGGGCTGATTTTTAGTCCCATAGGTAATCTTTTTAAACGGTATTGTCCTGTGTTAGTAGTGAATGCTGTTATATCTCTGCTGTCTTCTTTTATTCCCAATTGGTAAAAAGATTGATTAAGATCCAATTTGGAAAAATAGATAGCCCCTGATAAGGAGTCTAAAATTTCTGTTATATTTGGTAAAGGGAATTTGTCGTCTTCGATTACGTTATTAATTTTCCTAAAGTCGATTACTAAACGCCATTTTTTTTGGTTATCGTTTGTAGATTTTTTGGGCACTAGTAATATAGGGCTTGACCATTCACTTTTACATTCTTCGATTATGTCTTCTTTAAGCATTTTTCGTATTTGTTTTTCAATTTCTGGTTTAAGTTTTTCAGGTAATCTATATGGTTTAGTATATATTGGGGTTTTATTATTTTTTACAGTTATTGATTGTTCTAAAATATTTGTTGTTGTTAGTTTGTCACCGTCTAGGTGAAATACATCTGAGTATTTGCTACATATCTGTTGTATAAATTCTTTTTCATCGGTGTGCAAATGATTCATTTCTATTAAATCTAGTAATTGTTTTGAGCGGTTTGGATCATGCGATGTATTTTTCTCGAATTGGCAAATATTATAGTTATCTAATGGTTCTAGAGTGGGTTTAAAATTGTTTATTATTTGTGTCTTGTCGCTAGTATTTAATATTCTGATAGGTATTTTATTATTTTTCGGTGTAACTGCTGCACCGGCTAAAAATAAGTTGTCCTGAATTTCTTGTGGCAAAAGTATGTAGTCATTAGTTTGTAAATTGTTGACACAAAGAATCGTTGTAAGCTCGCATCTGGGTGGTATCGATAATGAGAAATTATGACTAATCGGTTCTTCGCTGGTGGCCTGGTGACGTAAGTCACGTTCCATTGTATTGAGTTCCAAAGTGACCTCATTTTGTTTGTACACTAAACAAAGGGTTTTGTTTTGTATATTTATGTCTTTTGCGAATAATTCCAAGAAATCTGTGCCTATAATTCCGTTTACATTTATAGGTAATTCCGAAACTATGTGGAAGTTATGTTTTATGTAAAACTTAGTATTTGGCATAATTAAATTAATATAAGAGGTTCCTAAAGTTTTTGTATTTCCTCCTAAACCATGTATTGTCGTGTATTGTCGGTATACGTTAGAATTTGGTGGAATAGAATTTGATTTTATAACGCTAAGGCTTGCGCCTGTATCAACAAGAAAATATAATTTGCAATTATTAACTAAAAATGATACTATGTACTGTGATTCACAGCATAGTATTTTATGTGTTAAAGGGACGAAAACATTCTCCGTTTTCGGTTGGATATTCGTTAAATTCATGTTGGTCATTGTCATTGGTGTTCAAAGCGTGTATATGAGGTTTTTTCCTATGTGAATTTCCTCTGTAGTTTGTATTGTTATTATATCGGTTGTTATTATTACCTCTACTGGTATAATTGTTATTTCTATTATTATTATGAAAATTGTTATTATATTTATTATTTTCTCTATAGTTGTTATTATTATTTATGTTTTGAAAGTTGTTATTATTATTATTATATCTATTATTATTTGTATTTTGAAAACTGTTATTATTATTATATCTATAATTGTTGTTATTATTATTGTTATAACGATAGTTGTTGTTGTTGTTATTATTATTATATCGATAGTTGTTGTTGTTATTATTATTATATCGATAGTTGTTGTTCTCTCTTGAATAGTTTCCTCTATTGGGAAAATTCCTCCGATTGTAAGATGACATAGTCATGGTATGAAAATTCCTGTTAAGATCTTCAATATCTTCTTCTACGGCCGTGGAAATGGCATCTCTTAAATTGCTAAAATTTCTCGCAGCAATTATTGTACTTATTCTTCTGTTCCTTAATCCGTTTATGAATTGTTTAATAGTTAATTTTTCGTTTAAAGGTTTTAAAATGTTAAACGCATTTTCGTCTGAGTTCGCCTGTGCTGATGTTAACTCAGTTAATAAGTTTTCTAGATTTTGGCCAAACTGGCTAATTGATAAGTTTTGCTGCGTTGAGTTATTCAACGTAGTCAAAATTGCGTTGGGCGATTTTTTAACTAGCAAATATTTCTTTATGTCGCTTATTAATTCATTTACTCTGTCATATTTTTGGTTTAACTTAAGTTTTGCAAAGTTGTCTAATCGTGTTTTTAATATGTAGTTAATTAATATGCTCTCATATTTAGGGTCTAGAAAAGAGAAATATAAATCTATACCGTCTATTAATTTATGAACGGTCGATTGTTTGTTGTCTAGTTCTGGTATTATTGATGACGCTGTTTTTATGTCAAATTTGTCCATTTTGATGTTTTTATTTTCTACTTCCAAATTAATTGATTCACAATATGTTGTAATTTTTTGGAAAGTTAATTTTATTTGATCGCATATACTTTCAAAAGTTATGTCTATATCGTCTTCTTTTATATTCTTACACAATAATTGAAATTCCTTATATAAATTTAAAGCATAATTATATTTATTAGTCACATAAGTTTTTCTTTCAAATCTTTTACTACCTAATTTTCTTAGTTCGACTCTTACGTCTTCCAATTTAGTATGTATTTCCTTAACTGTATTCATTAATTATTTAACATGTTACTCGACATGATATACCATGATGGGTATCAAAAATAGGATCACAAACCCGTGTAACGTCTACTAGTAATAATTATAGAAAAGATAAAATTACATTAATATTTTTTCATGTCACTCGACATTTTATACTTATATAATAATAATAGTACATTAAGTATGTTAATAAAATAATAAAAAAAAAAATACACAAAACACCTGAAATAAAAACACTGCACAAAACACTTTTAGAACATGTTAATCATTTTTAATTCACTCACTGATACTCGATCTAGGAAGTCATCTCCACTCGCTTCATCAGGAAAGGGCGTTAGATATCTGCTGGCTGCTGTAGCCTCGTCGCTATCGATTCTCTTGTATGTTCTCGAATTTGGCTTCTTATCATTTTCTTTTGGCAATCCAAGAAAATTTTAAATAAGATGGCAATGAAGAGTATTATTACTACGATTACTACCACAATTAATAGAGTTCCATTGTATTTTGTCACATTTGTAATGTTTGTGAAATAATTGTCCACCTTTTGTTCTTGGTTATTTATGACAGGGTTAACTTCAAACATTTTAATTTAATACTGTTACTGTTTTTGCACTACATTTTATTAATGTTCTTCATATTAAAAAAAAAATAATAATTATAAAGTTAAAAATTAAACTAAAAAAAACTTAAATTTAGTCGTTAATAAAAAAATATATAATAACTCTAGTCGCGGACTGCTCGGGCGGCCGGCCGGAGCCGCGGCGCGTGCCGCCGCGCTCTGCGCGTGCGTCACGTAAGTCTCACGCCATGATACTGACGCGGACTGGCAGGGTCGCCATGCGGAGGTGTCGCGAGGACGGAATGAAACACGACTGCTTGTGTCGACACACGTTTATTAACTGTTTATACATTACCACATCACAATTTTTATCGGCACGACAAATACTTTTTTGTAGCACATTGCGATTTTTATAATGGACTAGCGGCCCGTCCCGGCTTCGCACGGGGGGACTTAAGATTTTTTACATAGTTTTACGTTTTATTTATATTTAAAGATGAACAATTCATCCATAGAGCATTTTTGTATAACTTTAACTATATGCTCAGCGCACGCCACGGAAGGCCTCAGAAACGATACTTTTCCCCCGTTTTTAAAACATTTTTGGTTACTGCTCCACAACTATAGGACCTAGCGTGATATTATATAGCCTATGTTACTTCTGAATAATGCAGCAATCGCGTTCCATAGAAATTGTTCGCTTTGGGTAGTATATATTGTTACTAGCGGCCCGTCACGGCTTCGCACGGGGGGACTTAAGATCAGCGCACGCCACGGAAGGCCTCAGAAACGATACTTTTCCCCCGTTTTTAAAACATTTTTGGTTACTGCTCCACAACTATAGGACCTAGCGTGATATTATATAGCCTATGTTACTTCTGAATAATGCAGCTTTCTAATGGTGAAAAAAATATTGCAAACGGTCCAGTAGTTTTTGAGTTTATTCATTACAAACATACAAAAATACAAATCTTTCCTCTTTATAATATTATTAGTAATTAGTATAGATAGTATAGATAAAAAATTTGAATAAGCTCTACAAATAGAATTTCTTGTGCTGAAGCGCTGAAATTGTTACATACTCCTAAGTCTTACAGTCAATCAAATTTATTGAAAAACGGTCGAGATGTGGTGGAAGGTTAGCTTCAATATTGAAGCAAGCCTTATTAATCTGAACTTAACATCGTTAAAATAAAAGAAATTGTGAAACTGAAGTAAAAGAAATGGTGACTGAAAATGGTTGTTTAAGTCTGAAAGAGATAGCCTTTAAAATTTCTGGCTCTCACGAATTAATTTGTCCCATTTTAAACAATTTTGGGCATGAAACGAGTACCGAAATACCTAAATTTTCTGCAAAAAAATTATCGCGAAAGGGCTATAAAGATTTGATAGAACAAATTAATTCCCAGCTCACATTCATAAAACACATAACTGGTGAAAATACATAGGTTTACGAGTTTTACATGTAAACCAGTCAACTTGGAACAAGGATGTCTGACTATGCCGAAACCGAAAAGTGCATTGTCAAAGTCAATTAAAAGTGAAGACATGTTCACAGAGTAGCACAAACGCCACGTGCGTTTGAAAATTTGTCGAAAAGGCCGATTTGTAGAAAGAAAAGTCATGGATTTTCCACCACGATAACGCGCCACAAGGCTATCGCTGTGAACGAATTTCTGGCCAAACCTCAACAAATCTTAACGAACAGCCACCGTATTCACCAGATATGGCTCCAGCCGACTACTTATTTTTTTTAGGTGGGAGGAAGGTCTCTATTACTTTGTGAGACCGACCGACTGATTTCATTCCCACAAACCGACAAGTGATCTAGTCATATATTTCGGTTTTAGTCTGTGGGTTGATAGGTTTTTTGGAGGCTATTGCATCGATTTTAGGATGCGGTTACGTAGCGGGCAGTTAGTTTAGTTTTTACGAAAAAGCAGCGAGGCTATTAAATAGACTCGTAATGCAAACTTGTCTATCATTGCCTGTTTCGTAACCGCATCATTAACCGGCAAATATATTAATGATAGTGGGAGCGATCAATGCTGTTAAACAACCATGTATTGATCGACCCCATTCATAGCTTTTTTAGATCTGCTTACCATCGGGTGGATACAAAGTAATATGCTGTGCTACAAAAAAAAACGAACATAATGTGGTATATAAATGGACAACACCCTTAGTGTGCGGCCCGACAGTGTTACCCACATTGTCCTATGTGGCCCTTGGCCGGAAAAGTGTGACGACCGCTGGTTTAGAGATTCCAGACGCAGAAAGTATATATCATTTAGTTCTATAATTGATTTTGGTAATTTATTAAATAGCCTAATACTGTTTATAAGAAAACATTTATTAGTTTTTTGTAATCTGAATCTTGGTATGTCAATTTTGTTTATATTTCTTAAGTTTCGGGTATGCCTATCTGCATTTTTATTAAACATATTATATTTTTTCTTAACATATAATAAGTTGTCAAATATGTATTGGGAGGGCAGTGTCATTATATCAATTTCAGGAAAGATTTCTCGAAGGGATTCCCGGGTCTTCATGCCGTAAATTGCTCTAAAAGCTCTTTTCTGCAAGATAAATATGGTGTCTATGTCTGCCGCTGAGCCCCAGATAATAAGACCATAAGTCATAATACTATGGAAATAGACAAAGTACACTAACCTGGCTGTTGCCACATCAGTTGTAGCGGGGGGTTTTAAGATGTTTTAAAATGAAAGATAAAATTAGTTAGGTTAAAAACAAGTTTATTTAAAAATAGTAGATATTTACAAGTAAAGTTGGTTTTGAGTACAGTAGCTATATAAGTGACCTACCTAATAAATGTTAGCCCTGCCTACCTTGGAGATGCCTATTATAAACTAAAACTCTGACCGTATAGTATGGGAAGATTGGAGGGACTGACGAGGGCTAGCCTCGAGGACTGGCACGCAGATGGCGGCGGCACGATGGCAGCAGCAGCAAGCACGCACGGCTGTAGCAGCCGCACACGATGAGGCGAGGCCTCGTCTCTCAGGCTGACACCTGAGACAAGGGCTCAGATGGCCTCGACTCTCAAGGCTCTAGGCCTGAGGTGAGGTCCGTGAAGCAGTGGCTTGCGGCACGATGACGGCAGCAAGATGAAGGCGGCACGAAGGCAGCACGCAGACAGCGGACGACACGGCTGTAGAGGCAGCCGCACACGAAGAGGTGAATTCCCGTCTCTCAGGCCAATGCCTGAGACGAGACGTCAGAATGCCTCGTCACTCAAGGCTCGAAGCCCGAGGCGAGGTCCTGCAGCACAAGGAGGTTCTCCAACACTCAGAGCAGATACTCGAGCGAAGTGGAGTCTAGGCAAATCCCGGAGGCTTCAACTCCAGGATCCGGAGTCTTCAAGGAAGTGTGACAGGACCGAGCCTGGTTCTCGACGTAGCAGGTTCAAGGTTTCAAGGATGAGAACCAGTCGATCACTGTCACTGTAGCTAGACTTCTTCTTTCTTAAGCTTCCTCGAGACTCACGAAAAATCGCCGGTCCGAGATATTTATAGACGATTTTAGAGTTTTACGATTAAAATTCATATTTAGTTTTAATTTATAGAGTGCCAGTATTTTTTGGGTTAGTATGGGAACTTTTGAAGCTACGAGTACCTAGCGGTCAGAGGAGACGCTAAGATTTAGTGCCTAAAAATGTGAAAATACCTAAAGAATATGTTTTAATTTACAATATTACCTAATACATAGTTTATATAATTAAAATTAAAATTTAAAATGTTAGGAATCTGATTTGATAACCAAAGCCAAACTTTTCGTGAAAACTAAATGAAAAATTTGGAACGTTCACAGAAGGGAAATTTCTAGCTGTCAAAATTCTGGAGTATTACATACAAATATTAACCAATTTAACCATGTTTTTACTACCTGGAATTTTCCCAGAAAACGGTGTATGATGATACATTTGGTGGTCATTTTTAAAAAATGTATGAAATGATATGAAGACAAATAAAATAAAATACATAAATATAATATGGAGCTGGTGTAACGTGACACAGTTAATAGTCTGATCTTTCTGACTGCATATGCTGCTGAGCTCAATCTATTAGATAACGCATTTATATGAGCTCTCCATTGCAGTTTGGAGTCGACTGTGATTTCCAAAAATACAGTGGAGTCAACAAATTCCAGTTCAGTACCGCCTAACTTCAGTGAACAGTTAATTACCCGAACGTTTGGCAAAGAAAATTTCAGGCACTTGGTCTTCTTAGTATTTAAAAACAAATTATTTGCTGTGAACCATTCAGAGGGCATAGACAGAGTATTGTTTGCTGCTGACAATATGTTGTCTTTTCTATCAACTTTAAACAACAGGGACGTGTCATCAGCAAACAGCACTGTCTGCGCTGTTTCTTGTACCATATGCGGAAGGTCATTGATATATTCTACCAGAAACAGGAAAGGCGCTTAAATTAATCCCTGGGGGACTCCCACATTCACAAGAGATCCTTTAGATACACTACCATTAATGTTAACACATTGCGTTCTATTAGAGAGATAGGACTCCACAAGGTTTAACGCTACTCCGCGAACTCCATAGAATTCCAGCTTACCCAATAGAGTTTGATGATCTACACAATCAAATGCTTTAGACAGATCGCAAAAGACACCAATGAGATCCTGAGACTTTTCCCAAGAACTAAATATTTCCTCAATCAATTTGACGATCGTGTAATTTTTTTTTTAAATATTTTGCTAAGCGCGGGTAATACGGAAATGGGTCGATAGTTAGTAGGGTCTGTTTTACATCCCAATTTGAATATAGGGGCTATTTTACTGTGCTTCATAAAGTCTGGGAAGACACCGTTATCCACACAACTATTATAAATGTCGGCTAAGATAGGCCCAATGGTGTAAATAATAGGTTTTATTGCTTTTACGGATAATCCCCATAAATCTTCCGTTTTCTTTTTATTTAACATTTTGAAGTGTTTTATAATATCCTCATTTGAGACATGTATAAAATTAAATTCTGTAAAATTTGGTATTTTAACATGACGGTTTAGTAGCTCCTTAGCCATACTAGATGACGACTTAATACTATTCGTGACTTTAAAAGGTATATCAGCAAAAAACTTTTCAAATAAGCTAGCAACTTCCAGATATCAATACTCCATTTTGTCTGATGGAAATATCATTTTGCTTATGTATGTTTTTACCAGTTTCATTATTTATTATCGTCCATACACACTTAGATTTATTTTAAGACTGTTTTAGTTTGGAGCTAATAAAATTAGATTTTGCTATAAGACAAACTTTTTTAAATGTTTTTGAATAATTTCTAACATAGTTATGAAAATTTTGATCTAATGTATAGGATCTCCTCCTATCATATAAATCGTATAATGTATCCCTGCTTTTCCTAATACCCCTAGTTGCCCAAGTAGCAAAATTCAATTTATCATTCATTTTCTTTGTCTTTACTTTACACGCTTAATCAAATTCTTATTCTTACACGGTTATAAAATTATGTAAATTCGAATATGTTGAATTCGGTTTATTTGTTTTATACTTGAAATTATTATTTAAAATTTCTAGTCTATTTTCAGTAAGAGGTCTGTACTTAATTATTTTATTGGTTGGTTTATTTCGCTCCTTAAAGCTAACCATCAGACATTTATGATCAAAGCGTACACCAGTAATGACAGAGTGATCTGAAATGGTACAACCCTCCACGCAGCCAGGTGTCCAGACCAGGTCCGACCAGGCGACACAAAGGGAGAGTGCTTCGCAATCTTACCAATTGATTATTTTCCAGAACTACATCCACAAAGCGAGCACGGAGGCGCCAGAGGAGGAGAATTAAAACATTTACAAGTATCTCTATATATTATAATTTATTGTTAATTTCTTAAATATATAAATAATTGTTGGCAATGTGTTTTAAATATTATTGTGGCCGCGCGCGCGTCAGACGAGAGCGGCGCTGTGCTCCAGGCTGGCCAGCTGTAGCTCCATCCTCTGCTTGAACGAGCGCACCGCGGCGTCTCTCCTGCTGTAACAAGCATCGACACATACATCCCTACACTCTATACGTATTTATCGTCACTCGGATGAGCGCACCGCGGCGTCTCTCCTGCTGTAACAAGCACCGACACATACATCCCTACACTCTATACGTATTTATCGTCACTCGGATGAGCGCACCGCGGCGTCTCTCCTGCTGTAACAAGCACCAACACATACATCCCTACACTCTATACGTATTTATCGTCACTCGGATGAGCGCACCGCGGCGTCTCTCCTGCTGTAACAAGCATCGACACATACATCCCTACACTCTATACATATTTATCGTCACTCGGATGAGCGCACCGCGGCGTCTCTCCTGCTGTAACAAGCATCGACACATACATCCCTACACTCTATACATATTTATCGTCACTCGGATGAGCGCACCGCGGCGTCTCTCCTGCTGTAACAAGCATCGACACATACATCCCTACACTCTATACATATTTATCGTCACTCGGATGAGCGCAACGCGGCGTCTTCCTGCTGTAACAAGCACCGACACATACATCCCTACACTCTATACGTATTTATCGTCACTCGGATGAGCGCACCGCGGCGTCTCTCCTGCTGTAACAAGCATCGACACATACATCCCTACACTCTATACGCATTTATCGTCACTCGGATGAGCGCACCGCGGCGTCTCTCCTGCTGTAACAAGCACCGACACATACATCCCTACACTCTATACGTATTTATCGTCACTCGGATGAGCGCACCGCGGCGTCTCTCCTGCTGTAACAAGCACCGACACATACATCCCTACACTCTATACGTATTTATCGTCACTCGGATGAGCGCACCGCGGCGTCTCTCCTGCTGTAACAAGCACCGACACAAACATCCCTACACTATATACGTATTTATCGTCACTCGGATGAGCGCACCGCGGCGTCTCTCCTGCTGTAACAAGCACCGACACAAACATCCCTACACTATATACGTATTTATCGTCACTCGGATGAGCGCACCGCGGCGTCTCTCCTGCTGTAACAAGCACCGACACATACATCCCTACACTCTATACGTATTTATCGTCACTCGGATGAGCGCACCGCGGCGTCTCTCCTGCTGTAACAAGCACCAACACATACATCCCTACACTCTATACGTATTTATCGTCACTCGGATGAGCGCACCGCGGCGTCTCTCCTGCTGTAACAAGCATCGACACATACATCCCTACACTCTATACATATTTATCGTCACTCGGATGAGCGCACCGCGGCGTCTCTCCTGCTGTAACAAGCATCGACACATACATCCCTACACTCTATACATATTTATCGTCACTCGGATGAGCGCACCGCGGCGTCTCTCCTGCTGTAACAAGCATCGACACATACATCCCTACACTCTATACATATTTATCGTCACTCGGATGAGCGCAACGCGGCGTCTTCCTGCTGTAACAAGCACCGACACATACATCCCTACACTCTATACGTATTTATCGTCACTCGGATGAGCGCACCGCGGCGTCTCTCCTGCTGTAACAAGCATCGACACATACATCCCTACACTCTATACGCATTTATCGTCACTCGGATGAGCGCACCGCGGCGTCTCTCCTGCTGTAACAAGCACCGACACATACATCCCTACACTCTATACGTATTTATCGTCACTCGGATGAGCGCACCGCGGCGTCTCTCCTGCTGTAACAAGCACCGACACATACATCCCTACACTCTATACGTATTTATCGTCACTCGGATGAGCGCACCGCGGCGTCTCTCCTGCTGTAACAAGCACCGACACAAACATCCCTACACTATATACGTATTTATCGTCACTCGGATGAGCGCACCGCGGCGTCTCTCCTGCTGTAACAAGCACCGACACAAACATCCCTACACTATATACGTATTTATCGTCACTCGGATGAGCGCACCGCGGCGTCTCTCCTGCTGTAACAAGCACCGACACATACATCCCTACACTCTATACGTATTTATCGTCACTCGGATGAGCGCACCGCGGCGTCTCTCCTGCTGTAACAAGCATCGACACATACGTCCCTACACTATATACGTATTTATCGTCACTCGGATGAGCGCACCGCGGCGTCTCTCCTGCTGTAACAAGCATCGACACATACATCCCTACACTATATACGTATTTATCGTCACTCGGATGAGCGCACCGCGGCGTCTCTCCTGCTGTAACAAGCATCGACACATACATCCCTACACTCTATACATATTTATCGTCACTCGGATGAGCGCACCGCGGCGTCTCTCCTGCTGTAACAAGCACCGACACAAACATCCCTACACTATATACGTATTTATCGTCACTCGGATGAGCGCACCGCGGCGTCTCTCCTGCTGTAACAAGCACCGACACAAACATCCCTACACTATATACGTATTTATCGTCACTCGGATGAGCGCACCGCGGCGTCTCTCCTGCTGTAACAAGCACCGACACAAACATCCCTACACTATATACGTATTTATCGTCACTCGGATGAGCGCACCGCGGCGTCTCTCCTGCTGTAACAAGCACCGACACAAACATCCCTACACTATATACGTATTTATCGTCACTCGGATGAGCGCACCGCGGTGTCTCTCCTGCTGTAACAAGCACCGACACAAACATCCCTACACTATATACGTATTTATCGTCACTCGGATGAGCGCACCGCGGCGTCTCTCCTGCTGTAACAAGCACCGACACATACATCCCTACATTCTATACGTATTTATCGTCACTCGGATGAGCGCACCGCGGCGTCTCTCCTGCTGTAACAAGCATCGACACATACGTCCCTACACTATATACGTATTTATCGTCACTCGGATGAGCGCACCGCGGCGTCTCTCCTGCTGTAACAAGCATCGACACATACATCCCTACACTATATACGTATTTATCGTCACTCGGATGAGCGCACCGCGGTGTCTCTCCTGCTGTAACAAGCATCGACACATACATCCCTACACTCTATACATATTTATCGTCACTCGGATGAGCGCACCGCGGCGTCTCTCCTGCTGTAACAAGCATCGACACATACATTCCTTCACTCTATACATATTTATCGTCACTCGGATGAGCGCACCGCGGCGTCTCTCCTGCTGTAACAAGCACCGACACATACATCCCTACACTCTATACGTATTTATCGTTACTCGGATGAGCGCACCGCGGCGTCTCTCCTGCTGTAACAAGCATCGACACATACATCCCTACACTCTATACGCATTTATCGTCACTCGGATGAGCGCACCGCGGCGTCTCTCCTGCTGTAACAAGCACCGACACATACATCCCTACACTCTATACGCATTTATCGTCACTCGGATGAGCGCACCGCGGCGTCTCTCCTGCTGTAACAAGCATCGACACATACGTCCCTACACTATATACGCATTTATCGTCACTCGGATGAGCGCACCGCGGCGTCTCTCCCGCTGTAACAAGCATCGACACATACATCCCTACAATATATACGTATTTATCGTCACTCGGATGAGCGCACCGCGGCGTCTCTCCTGCTGTAACAAGCACCGACACATACATCCCTACACTCTATACGTATTTATCGTCACTCGGATGAGCGCACCGCGGCGTCTCTCCTGCTGTAACAAGCATCGACACAAACATCCCTACACTCTATACGCATTTATCGTCACTCGGATGAGCGCATTGCGGCGTCTCTCCTGCTGTAACAAGCACCGACACATACATCCCTACACTCTATACGTATTTATCGTTACTCGGATGAGCGCACCGCGGCGTCTCTCCTGCTGTAACAAGCATCGACACATACATCCCTACACTCTATACGCATTTATCGTCACTCGGATGAGCGCACCGCGGCGTCTCTCCTGCTGTAACAAGCATCGACACATACATCCCTACACTATATACGTATTTATCGTCACTCGGATGAGCGCACCGCGGCGTCTCTCCTGCTGTAACAAGCACCGACACATACATCCCTACACTCTATACGTATTTATCGTCACTCGGATGAGCGCACCGCGGCGTCTCTCCTGCTGTAACAAGCATCGACACAAACATCCCTACACTCTATACGCATTTATCGTCACTCGGATGAGCGCACCGCGGCGTCTCTCCTGCTGTAACAAGCACCGACACATACATCCCTACACTCTATACGCATTTATCGTCACTCGGATGAGCGCACCGCGGCGTCTCTCCTGCTGTAACAAGCACCGACACATACATCCCTACACTCTATACGTATTTATCGTCACTCGGATGAGCGCACCGCGGCGTCTCTCCTGCTGTAACAAGCACCGACACAAACATCCCTACACTATATACGTATTTATCGTCACTCGGATGAGCGCACCGCGGCGTCTCTCCTGCTGTAACAAGCATCGACACAAACATCCCTACACTCTATACGCATTTATCGTCACTCGGATGAGCGCACCGCGGCGTCTCTCCTGCTGTAACAAGCACCGACACATACATCCCTACACTCTATACGCATTTATCGTCACTCGGATGAGCGCACCGCGGCGTCTCTCCTGCTGTAACAAGCACCGACACATACATCCCTACACTCTATACGCATTTATCGTCACTCGGATGAGCGCACCGCGGCGTCTCTCCTGCTGTAACAAGCACCGACACATACATCCCTACACTCTATACGCATTTATCGTCACTCGGATGAGCGCACCGCGGCGTCTCTCCTGCTGTAACAAGCACCGACACATACATCCCTACACTCTATACGTATTTATCGTCACTCGGATGAGCGCACCGCGGCGTCTCTCCTGCTGTAACAAGCACCGACACAAACATCCCTACACTATATACGTATTTATCGTCACTCGGATGAGCGCACCGCGGCGTCTCTCCTGCTGTAACAAGCACCGACACAAACATCCCTACACTATATACGTATTTATCGTCACTCGGATGAGCGCACCGCGGCGTCTCTCCTGCTGTAACAAGCACCGACACATACATCCCTACACTCTATACGTATTTATCGTCACTCGGATGAGCGCACCGCGGCGTCTCTCCTGCTGTAACAAGCATCGACACATACATCCCTACACTATATACGTATTTATCGTCACTCGGATGAGCGCACCGCGGCGTCTCTCCTGCTGTAACAAGCATCGACACATACATCCCTACACTATATACGTACTTGATATAATACATTGTCTCATGTACACAAGTGGTGGGGGAACTTCACACTAACGTCAGCGTAGTATGCGCGTGATTGCTAACGAGTGCGGACGGGTCTACCGTTGATCGACTTGGTGTTACAGTGAGCCAGTGATATTGTGTGACAGGAGGTTCTACAGCGACCAACTATACTCACTCGATGTCTTCCGGGGAACGTATCGGCGGCAGCGCGGACATAGCTTCGTTTAAGTGGTTTCTGAAAGAAAAAAGTACCGCCATGATGTAAATATAGAAAAAAAAAGGTATCGCATGTGTGGAGGCGGCGGCACTACGCCCGACGTCTCTGCAGCAAGGGATGCGGTGGTGAGACTCTAAGCGCGGTGCTCAGACGTAAATGGTCAGAATCACTTGGAAAGAATCACACTCACTCTTCATCAGACATTAATTGGTGTCAACTTAGCAAGAGTTGTGGCGCCGCAGCTTGATACAACTACGCCGTGTAGGGATGGAGATCAATATTTGAGGATCAGTTAAGGGTTTTCGTATTTCTTTAGCCAAGTATTGAGAAAAATGGTTTCAAAATATTGACTTAATTAGGCGCCGACTCGGCGCGTGACAATAAACGTTTGTTGGGCAAAAAAGTACATCATTCTGTACATTATGTCTTCAGTCTAGTTGTTATATAACATGTTATCATTGTTTCTGGTACACATCTAAACTACATCCCGTGTCAAAAATTTATGGGTCATTTGAACCACCAGGTAACCTATCTAGAACGGTATAAGGGCATAAAATAATAAGATTCAGCACTATACCGTCACTTGTAAGCTGTCCAACTGAGTGCAGGTAAGAATTCAAAAGTACAGGGAGTTTGGTCATATATTTTTGTACGGCATTCTTACCATCGATAGCTCCATGAAATTTAATAAGAAAACGCGCTGTGCTGTAAAAAAATGGTGCGCCATAAAGTCGTTTATTTTTTTATTTTTCGACAATTTCCAGGGTAAATTTGGTCATTTGATTTTGTACGGCATCAGTTTCATTCTGTTTCAATACATCTTCTAATCCATTATTCCGCAACGCCGTACAAAAATCATGCGACAAGGGAAAAAAATCATTTTAATCATCATTTCTTTCTATAACTTCATAAGAAATTGGATCTTCTTCATTAGTCAACAAACAATAAACCTCATAAAGTTTATACTCTTCTAAATATTTAGGTTTATTAATGACTCTTCCTGATCCTGTCTGTATTTGTTCTTCTTTATTTGTGTCATCTTTTAATGGTAATATTTCTATTTGTTCCATTTCCTCTTCATTATATTTTGTATATTTGTAGTCTGTCTCATCAAATCGTACATCTCGAGACACTATTACTTGATTTGTAATCGGATCCCATAATTGATATCCGTTTATATTATATCCAATCATTCTGACAGCTCTGGCTCGGCTGTCAAATTTATTTCCTGAAGGTATAATGTGTGACTAAGCCTTTATTTATTTAACATTAGATTTCTATTGAATATTCCTGCAGGTATGTTGCCTCCTATCCCTTTAGAGGGAGACCTATTTATTAAAAAAGTAGCTGTCATAGTAGCATGGTTCCATAAATATTTTGGCAAGTTTGTCTCATTTAGCATGGCCCTAGCTTTCTCTACCAGGGTACGGTTCATCCGTTCTGCCTTGCCATTAGATTGCGGGCTGTACGGGTTTGTATACTCAAGTTTTATTCCTTTATTTGCACAGAAATTTTTAAACCAGTTGGAAGTAAATTCTCCACCATTGTCGCATCTTATTCTTTTAATACTTACTCCTTTCTCTCTCTCTACTTCACTAATGTATTTTAAAATATTTCCAATTGCCTCTGACTTATTCTTCATCATGTAGGTATAAGTAAAGTGTGAATAGTCATTGATTATTGTATGGAAGTATCTATAACCTTCATTGGTAGGTGTGCGATGCGGACCTGATACATCTGTATGTAGCAGTTCACCTATTTTATTTTACTGAGAATATTTTATTAGCTTAAATGGTAAACGGGTGCTTTTATTTTTCATACATGTGTCGCAACATTTATCATCAATAGGTAATTTCATAATTGACAGGCTTTTTCTGTTTAAATGACTCGTTCGCCGGTGCCATAGACTTGTATCATCTTTAGAGATATAACATTGTTTTTCAACATTATTTAATATACATTTAATTATAAATAAGTTACCTCTTTTCACCAGCATACTTCTTCCCATTTCTCGAATATATATTTAGTTTTAAATACCACTGTTCTTCGTGATTCTTGTAATTTGTTAACAGATAAGAGAAAATGTTTAAGATTTTCCACTATTAGTCCTTGTATTTTTACTGTATTGTCTTTTATATATGTTTAAAATCATGTATATTGTGTAATAAATTTAAGTCATAAAAAATATTTCAATGTGAGTTCTAAAATTTCTAAGACAGGGGTCGCCAGCGTCATATTAAAACGTTCGGTTTTCGTTTCAAAGTGTTTGTTGTGTATTTGTAATGAGTCTGAAATTATAGTAAGCAAACAAAGTGTACTTATTTTCAATCAAGCCGCAACATACTGGTGCCAAAACCCGGGAGTGAGTGAGTTAGTGACTGAGATTAATCAGTGAGACAGAGGAGGAAGGACTTAGAAAATTCGTGAGTATAGTGTGTGACTTTTAAATTAACAGTGAGTAAAGTGTCTTGGACTTTGTGAGGTGCAAAAGACTTAGAAAAATCGCGAGTTCAGTGAAGTGCCAGGAACCAAAGTGTCGTAAAAGACTTGTAAAATAATCGCGATGTGCACACTGGACTTAGTATAATTTGTTGATTAAAACACTTGTATTTTTTTTTGGATTGTTTTTTTACTTAGAATATTTTACTGAATAAGGGACATAGTCTCTGGAGCTGTACCTACAGACACTTAGAATATTTACAACTTTTTTAGATTTATTTGTGAGTTTTTATGATTAAAATGGAGTCACAAATGTTGCAACAGGATGACACTTACGAGCGCATGAGTAAAGCGTTATCGAACTATAAGAAGTCACCGAAGGATAGAAAAACTCAAGCTTATATGGAATCAAGATTGGAGTTATGGGAGAAGATGTGGGAGGATTTTGTAACTACTCATTATAATATTGTAGGAAGCATTCCAAAAGAAGAAAGATTAATTGTAGCCTATTTTACAGAAGATGTCTATTCAATGGGCGAAGACATCTATACGGAGTATAAAGTCAAACTAAAGGAGGATCTTGCTCCTCGTTATGTGTCCAAGGAGAGTCCACAGGTCGTCCCAACTCAAATGTCCTTACCAACGACATCAAGCTGCGAGGTAAAGCTTCCGATGATTCATTTGCCCACGTTCTCGGGCGGCTATGAGCAATGGCAGACCTTTTATGACATGTTTTTGTCGTTAATACACACCAACAAAAATTTGAGTGCTGTACAAAGGTTACACTATCTGAAGCTTGGAGCCAACTTACACGTCGTTATAATAATAAGAGATACAATTGTAATGAAGTGATGAAGCATAAGTTCTCACAGAAAAATATAACTACAGAATCTGCGAGTGCAATTCGTCAACTTCTTGACACAACGATGTCTAGTTTAATGTCTCTAAATAACCTAGGCATTAATACCAAATCATGGGATGCTATCATTAATCATTTGGTTGTGTAGAAATTGGATCAAGAGTCCCGCAGACAATGGGAGGTTCAAGTTAGCCAAGCGGAGTCAGATGAGCTGCCTACCTGGGAAAAATTAATTAAGTTTGAGATAAGGTTTAGGACGCTAGAGATGATAGATAGCACTAAAAATATATGTAAACCCTTTTCCAATAATCATAAACCAATTAAGCCTAAATCATTTCATTCTACAGCTTCACACGAGGGTAAAACCACAAGTGCTAAATGTGTGTTGTGCTCGGGTCCACACTTATTGTTTCAGTGTAAATCATTTAGCGAACGATCACTTGAGGAGAGGTCAGACTATGTACAATCTCACAGGTTATGTTTTAATTGTCTGGCATCCACACATCCAGTAAGAAACTGTCGTCAGTCTACCTGTTGTCGAAAGTGTGGCAAAAGACATCACACATTACTACATTTTGAGCGAAGAGATGAAAATTCAGCGGCTAAAGAGTCATCAAACACCGAGTCAATCAATCAACCGAGCAGAGTACAATAGTGAATCAACCACATACTGAGGAGAGAGTAGTAGCACACTTTGCTGCTGAGCAGAGAAATCATACCAGAGTTTTGTTGGCCACAGCCGTGGTCAGAATCACATCAGCAAATGGCTACTCACAAATCGTACGAGCATTACTTGATCAAGGGTCTGAAGCTTCATTTATGACTGAAGCGACAGCACAATTACTAGGTCTTAAGCGAACTGTTATTAATGGTCTAATATCTGGAATTGGTGACGGACAGAAAAGAACCAAAAGCATGGTAACGTTCAAGTTGGGATCTTTGCAAGATCTTGATTTCTCTGTCCAAATGAACGCTTTTGTTTTGAGTACCTTAACATCCTTTCTTCCATCTAACAAAATATGTATCTCGAATTGGCCTGAAATTAACAACTTACCTTTAGCTGATCCAGAGTATGGGTCACCTAGTAAAATTGATGTGATACTTGGGGTAGGTGTATTCTCCCAGATTATCGTAGAAGGTCTTTTGAAGCATCCATTATCAGGTTGTCCAGTTGCACAAAATACAAGACTTGGCTGGATTCTGTCAGGTCCAGTACGGGATAAGGTATTTACGTCAGATAAACCCATATTAAGTCTACATGTACAAATGAAAGAGGATGAACTTTTAAAACAATTTTGGGAGATAGAGCAAGAACCTGATAGTATTAAGAGAAAGCTAACAAGAGAAGAACAAAAATGTGAAGAATTTTATGAGAATACAACAATAAGAAATTCAGAAGGACGTTACGTAGTTCGTTTACCTTTTAAAAATTCTAATCCAGAGTGTATTGAGGGGAGATCAAAGTATATAGCTTTAAGGAGGTTTAAATCATTAGAGAAGAGATTGGATAAAAATAATTTAATTCACGAAGAGTACAACAGAGTAGTAGAGGATTATATTGAGCAGAATCATATGATACAAATAAAAGACGAGAAAGAATTAAGAAATCCAAATGCGGTGTATTTTCCGCATCATTGCGTTATTAGGGAAGACAAAGAAACAACCAAGTTGCGCGTTGTTTTCGATGCTTCTTGTAAGGGAGTAAATAATGAGTCGTTAAATGATAATTTGCTTGTTGGGCCCAAACTTCAACAAGATTTACGACATATCTTAATGAGATGGAGACGTCATAAGATTTGTATAGTTGCCGATTTAGTAAAAATGTACCGGCAGGTTATAGTTCATGAGGAAGATACAAATTTTCAGAGTATATTTTGGAGATCAAATCCTAATCAGCCTTTAAGGCATTTCAAATTACTGAGACTGACTTTTGGTACAACAAGTGCACCATATCTAGCTGTGAAGTGTTTGCAACAACTAGCCAAAGATGAACAAGCAAAGTATCCGGTAGCAGCAAAGATTACATTAGAGGATTATTACATGGATGCTTACAGGTTGCGAAACTGACGGAGAAGCGATAGAGATTTATGAACAAATGAGCAAGCTAATGATGGAAGGTGGGTTTGAATTACAGAAGTGGTGTAGCAACAGTGAGAAGTTAATGGATCATATAAGAGAAGAAAACCAAAAGTCAGATAATAATAATGTGTTAGTTTTTAAGATAAATGAAATAATAAAAGTTTTGGGAATTTGTTGGAATAAAACAACAGATAATTTGGAATATACTTTGCAATTACCAGAGATGAATGAATTAGTAACCAAGAGAAAGGTGTTATCAGATGTAGCTAGGTTATACGATCCAATGGGATGGATCGCGCCAATAATTATTAGAGCTAAGATTTTTATTCAAAAATTGTGGATGTCAAGTCTGAATTGGGATGAAAACCTAACCGCTGAACTACTCATGGAGTGGCTGGAATTTAGAGAAGATTTATTTCGTGTCAAAAATCTTGTCATTCCAAGATGGTTGAATTCTAGAGCGAGCGATCATGTAGAGCTGCATGCATTTGCTGATGCGTCCCAGCATGCATATGCAGCCGCTGTCTTTATGAAAACTAGAAATAAGAATAATGTTTATGTGCATCTGATAACGGCCAAGACAAAGGTAGCTCCAATTGTTTGCGAAAGGACTGTATGTTATAGGGCGGGCGTTTAGAAGGTAGATATTGAGGATGCGGATGCGGCTAAGTTACCTAGTGGTGAAAAACGATTCAAGTTAAAGGAAGATGCGGTTCTGCCAAGCCTAATTAAGAAATGACCCAGCAGAGTGATTTCGAAGGACCAGCTGCTTTACAGCAGCAAATATATACTTAAATAAGCTTAAAACTAGGAAAAGAACGAAAGGATGTTACTCACAGTGCCACGACGATTGTTTCATGCTTCCTGGGCCCAGGTTTACTTTGGTGTCAATTATTTGATTTATATTCCTTGTAATTTGCGGTGGTTTTCGGTTTGATGCGAATAATATAATAAATCTTATTAAAATATAAAATGCGATACAAAGATGCGGTAACGTTGCGAGCACACGTAGGAAGAAAAAAATGAGCGGGTGGGAAAGAGACAGATAAAGTGTCATTTCGAACGTCATCTGTCAGGCACTTTCAAAAATAGAATTGGCGTAAACATGCCCCCAGCCTTGAAAGCACCGCGTTTCAACCCCTGTGTAAGCTGAGCCAAGGGTTAGTAATAAATGTGTAAATAAAATATAAGTATGCGAAAATAAATTATAAGTATGCGGAAATAAATATAAGTTAAATAAACTATTGTAAAGGAAGCGGACATAATTTTACAACAGGGCGTTTAAAAGTGTTGGATTTGGTTTTGACCAAAGCCACGCGAATGACTCCATCTGAACCAGGATAAACCTCCTCAACAATACCAAGTGGCCAATGTAAAGGCGCCACATTGTCTTGAATAAGAAGCACTATAGTGCCTACACTAACGGGACGTGATGGAGTATTCCATTTTTCACGTACTTGTAAATTGTGCAAATACTCTACACTCCATCTACGCCAGTAGGATTGAACGAGTTTGTCCAACAGATCGTAGCGTGTAAGTAAATGTAACCGATCTTCTGTAATTTCTGAAGCCGGTAAAAATTTTAAAAAGCGAGGTAATAAAATAGGATGCTGATGGTCGAACGAAAGCTGTGCTTTACCTAAACGACCTCCAACGCGAAGCACGCCATCGACTATTATAGGATTGAGTTTACGAATCGAAGAACATGCGTTTCCATGATTAATACTATGTAAATCTTCAGAAAAATAATGGCTTTGAACGAAATTTATTAAATATATTTCAGCGGTACTAAGATCATTAGAAGTAATACAATTATTACGCGGTAACTTGCGGAGAAACCTTAAAATGTAAACAATAGAACTAATAAGTTTAGTATATTTAGAAAAGCGTGCGGCGAAAGAAAATATAAATGGTAGAGACTTATTAACTACAACGTGAACATTAGTTTTACGTTCAGGGACACTTAAATTAGGATCCAACGAAAACGGCTTAATAGGAAATGATTCTACGTCTAAACGAGCCCATGGTGGGCCTGTGAACCAAAGTGGATGATCCACAATTTGAGCAGGAGTTAATCCACGAGATAAACAATCGCTAGGATTCTCCTTACCCGGAATATGATAAAAATGACTACTAGCTAAATTTTCCTGAATTTGCGAAACTCTATTGGAGATAAATGTTGACCAGCGATGCGGATATGAATGAATCCAATGTAGAGCAACTGTAGAGTCCGAGAATGCAAACGTGTTCTGGATTCTATAGCGGTTTTCGTAACCATTTAAAACACGACGGACTAATTTAGAAAGAAGATGCGCAGCACACAATTCAAGACGTGCCAGGGTTACAATCTTAGCAGGTGCAACCTTTGATTTTGCACAAACCAAAGTTTAAAAAATTATGTTCATTAGTATGAACATGAAAATAGATTACACAACCGTAAGCTCTTTCGCTGGCGTCTGCGAAAGCGAGAAGCGAAACCACACTATCAGCTACAACTCCAACGTGCCTAGGAATTTGAATCCGAGAAAGATGCGGCAGCTCACATTGAAAGTTATACCAGGTGTCAATAATATTTTGCGGAGGTCGATCGTCCCAATCTATATTTTGCAGCCAAAGATCTTTAATTAAAAGTTTAGCGAACAAAATTACTGGCGCCAAAAATCCTAAAATATCCCAAAGGCGGGCGATTTCCGAAAGCATAGTGCGTTTCGTACAAATTTTAGAGTTAAACGATGATACATTATAAGAAAAAATATCTGGTCCCGGCAACCATTTTAAACCTAATATTTTTAAAGTTTCATCATCAAAAGTTATGGCGTGCGAAAGTCGATGCGAACCTGGAATTTCAGAAAGAAAATGTTTACAGTTACTAGCCCATTTTACTAAATCAAACCCCCCAGCCTTGAACAGCCCTACTAACTGATTATAGGTCTCTACGGCCTCAGAGGTTGACAAGCAGGAACTCGTTACATCGTCCATGTACGTGTTAGACTCTACAATGGATTTTGCGAGTGGAAATTTGGCTTCCTCGTCAGAAGCTAATTGTCTAATGGTCCGTATAGCCAAATAAGGGCTCGATCTCATTCCGAAACAAACGCGGTTAAATTCAAAAATTTTAAAATTTTCTTTGTCTGAAAATCTATAAATTATGCGCTGAAAACGTTTATGTTCTTCAGCAACTTTAATTTGTAAATACATTTGTCGAATGTCCGCACAGAATGCAACAGAAAATAATCTAAAATTGAGTAAAATTTCGAATAAATCTCTTTGTAGAGATGGTCCAGTATGCAATAAATCATTTAGGGAAATTTTAGAACTACTTTTAGAACTAGCATCTAAAACTATGCGTAATTTTGTTGTTGATTTATCGTTACGGATTATTGGATGATGCGCGATATAATAAGAATTGTCATTATTATTCATTTTATAGTCTGGCACCAGAGACAAATATCCCTTTTCCAAATATTCTCTAATTGTAGAGTCATAATTAAATTTAAGCTCTGGAGAAATATTAAATTTGCGTTCTAAAGTTAAAAAACGCCTCTTAGCAGTGGTGTAAGAATCACCCAATTTCATTGTATCATCCTTAAATGGCAATGATACCACATAGCGCCCAAAGTCATCACGATGAGTGGTTTTGGTATAATATTCTTCACAATAACTATCATCTAAACTTAGTAAAGGTTTCTCTAAAGAAACTTCCTCTAAAGACCAAAACCTTTGCAATAAATTTTCAGACTTTTCTGAATGCGAAAGGTAACTAAGAGAATGTGAAAAATATGATAAAGTAGTGTAAAGGGGAGCATTTCCAATAATGATATAACCTAAACTAGTTTCCATAGCTGATGGCAAATGAGAATCTCCTGGCTCAACACGTCCACTGAGAATCAATGAAGCAAATAATTGAGCTCCAAGGAGCACTTGTATTTCACCAGGATTATCGAAAGTGTCATCCGCAAGAGGTAAACTATTTAAATAATAAAAGTCTGATGTATTTACTTGAGCTGTAGGTAGCCTAGAAGAAATAGTATCGATGACTAATGGTTCAATAGTATAACTAAAAGATGGGTTAAAGCGGGAGAAAAAAGTAAATGAAGTAATTCCTTGTATAGGTGCAGAAGAATTACCAATACCTTTAACATGAGTATATGAACTGTTAGGATAAATTAATAAAGATAATTGAGCGGCACACTTAGAAGTGATAAAGTGATTCTGTGATCCAGGATCAATAAAGGCCCGAATAGTATGAAGATTACCAAGTGTATCAAAAACATTAACTTTGGCAGTAGCCTATAATGTAGTAAAATGAGTGGCAAAATGATCAGAAGATAAATTACATAATGAAACATTATGTTGGTTGCTATGTGAATTCATGGAAGTATTCATTGGAGGTGTGTGAGTGTTATTATTAATAGTAGGTACAGATGTATATATATGCGGATTAATATTATTATGCGGGTTAGGATTACTATTTGAAAGTTGACAAGAATGCAAGTGTGGAGAATGAGTGTTTGAACTCTGATGCGGATGTGAGACAGTATATGTGCTATTATTATAAGTGGGTGGATGTGAATTAGAATTAAGATGCGGGTGCGAGAAAGTATGTGAGTTGGTATATTGAGTGGAAGAATGTGGGTTAGAATGTCCAGAATTTACATTTTGGGTTCGATGTAGGAGTGTATGATGTAATCCATTACAACTTTTACATCTCTTATTGGAGTTACAATTTGATGTAATATGTTTGCAACCCAAACAGTTAATGCAGTACCTTAATGATTTAGCATGCTGAAACCGCTCAAAAGAACTTAATTTTAAAAAGGAGGCACAATTATATAAGTGCTCATGCGCTGCTGACTTACATAAGTCACATAAATTTGTATTTGTATTATAAGTATGAGTGACCTTTGATTGTGAAGGTTTATTAATATTTTTGTTAACATAACCCTTTTGAGTTGGCATGTTAGTGCGTTCCAAGATTTTAGATTGATCCTTAACAAATTCAATAAAATTATTATAAGTTGGCATATTGGATTCCCGATATGTCATCTCAAATGAGCGGGCAGTTTCAGAATCAACCCTTTTAAGAGCTAGGTACAACAATATAAAATCTGTCAAATCATTAATATTTAATTGTTTAAGTGATGCTACAGCTGAACTGAATTCATCAGAAAATTGTTCTAAGTTGGATGAAGATGCAAAAGTAATAGTTTTAATATTAAATATTTTATCTAAATAAGTAGTACCTAATGCACGCTGATTTTGGTACTTTTTAATCAATGCATTAAAGATCTCGGTGTAATTTTCACCTGTTGGGGTTATACCAGATACTGTAGATAGCGCCTTACCACTTAACTTTCCAATAAGGTAATAGACCTTTTCTGTGTTAGACAGTTTGTTATTAAGGTGAATGGTGTTGGTGAAACATTCAAAAAACAAAGGCCAAGACTCAGGGGTTCCATCGAAGCCCTTAAGCTCGAGGCGTGGCATTTTTAATGCACTGTTCACATTGACAGCGTCTTGCGTGTGCTGTTGCTTCATGGCAGATAGACTGCGTTGGGTATATTTTACCCTACTAAAGATATCCTCAAAGGCGAGGAGCGATGCGTAGTCCGGAACAAATTCGTCATCCTCGGACTGTAAAGTGTTAATTTCATCTAATAGATTTGAGAACTCACCCCTTATATTATCCAATGTCTCACATTCCGCCAGGAAGTCGACCTCTTCCTGTTTAGAATTAAGCTTTAGGGACCTTTTGTATATACTTGATAAGCGTTCAAAATATATATCCCGTCGCGCAGTCAAACGAATGATTGTGCGCGCGTTACGAGAGGAAGACATCGTTATTATTTTGATTAACAAATAATTCACAATTTACTTGGCGCACTGACAACAAACTTTTGAAACAAACAATAAAACCACTGAACAAATGTAAAACCAACCAAGTTTTAGAAGAAAAAGAAAAACAACAGTTACAGACTAACTAATATAAAGATCAATATAAATTAACTGTTTTATTTTTCTACTATTACCTATAGCTTTAGAATAAATAAATTACAAACATAATATCCAAATCAAAATAAAGTGAACTTTGGTTAAGACCAAGGAACTTATTACTCTCTACGGTTAAGACTGACTGCTGATCAGCGATCAGTGATTGAATACGCGTTCCAAATAAACTCATTAAGAAAATAATGCGACAAGTTAAGTTCGTTATATTTTAAGTAATTTGAAATTAAATACAAACTTTTCAAACCGGTCGAGTGATCCCTATAAGTTTAAAAGTTGATCAATTTATGAATACCTCCTAAAATGAAATAATTAAATATATACATTAATAATTATGTAATAAATAATAAATAGTTCTATATGTGCGGCTCGAAGGCCATAAATAAATGTATGCGAAAGGACTGTATGTTATAGGGCGGGCGTTTAGAAGGTAGATATTGAGGATGCGGATGCGGCTAAGTTACCTAGTGGTGAAAAACGATTCAAGTTAAAGGAAGATGCGGTTCTGCCAAGCCTAATTAAGAAATGACCCAGCAGAGTGATTTCGAAGGACCAGCTGCTTTACAGCAGCAAATATATACTTAAATAAGCTTAAAACTAGGAAAAGAACGAAAGGATGTTACTCACAGTGCCACGACGATTGTTTCATGCTTCCTGGGCCCAGGTTTACTTTGGTGTCAATTATTTGATTTATATTCCTTGTAATTTGCGGTGGTTTTCGGTTTGATGCGAATAATATAATAAATCTTATTAAAATATAAAATGCGATGCAAAGATGCGGTAACGTTGCGAGCACACGTAGGAAGAAAAAAATGAGCGGGTGGGAAAGAGACAGATAAAGTGTCATTTCGAACGTCATCTGTCAGGCACTTTCAAAAATAGAATTGGCGTAAACACCAATCGGAAAGGAAGTTTCCATTCCGAGGTTGGAGCTGTGTGCTGCTTTACTGGCTGCTAAGCTTGTTTATGAAGTATCATATATTATGGATATTCCCAAACAAGATATTTACGCATGGACAGACTCCACTATAGTGTTGGCTTGCCTTCGAGGAGAACCTAGCCGTTGGACAACATTTGTCAGCAACCGAGTATCTAAGATTTTGACGATGTTGGACAGTGATCAGTGGGGCCATGTGAGTACCAAGGAAAACCCGGCCGACTGCGCCTCAAGAGGCATATCAATTATTGACCTAAGAAGTCATAATTTGTGGTGGGGTGGCCCTCAGTGGTTACATCACACGGATGAGTATAAAGTTAAAGATTACCAGAGCTTTACAACTAGCGAAGAAGAGAAACCTATTAAGACTTTAACTGCAGCCATTCAAGTACAAGAGAATTTTATATGGACGAGATTTTCGTCATTAAAGAAAGCATTAAGAGTATTATCGTATTGTAGAAGGTTTTTAAATTTAAAATTACCTGAAGAAAAAAGGATTAAATTTACAGAAAGAGTATCAATAGAAGAAATGGACAAGGTATTACTTATTTGGATTAAAGAAACTCAAGAATTATATTTTTATATAAAGTCCCAGGGATTTCTCTCAAAGAAAGGACACCTTCACACTTTAAGCCCCATTCTTGATGAGAACGGAGTTTTTAGAGTGGGAGGTCGAATTAATCAAGCTGGAGTTAGTTTCGAGAAAAGGCATCCGATAATTTTGCCTAGTATGAGTTACCTTACTAAGCTAATAATTACAGATGCCCATATTAAAACACTTCATGGAGGACCGCAGATCATGTTGAATTTATTACGATCTAAGTACTGGATTATACGAGCTCGAGATTTGGTCAAGAAGTGTTATAGAAAGTGTGTTACGTGTGTTAGATATTCACGACAGAATAACAATCAAATCATGGGCGAAATTCCTGATGTTAGATTGAGACCATCAAGGCCATTCGAAGCTTCTGGAGTGGATTTTACTGGCCATATTAATATTAGATTCTCGCCAGGGAGAGGATCGAAGTCATATAAGGGTTATATTGGCCTCTTTGTTTGCATGACATCAAAGGCTGTGCATCTCGAAGCCGTTTCTGATTTGTCGGCCCAAGGATTTTTGGCAGCATTTCATAGATTCGTATCGAGACGGGGCCATTGTAAGGAGTTATATAGTGACAATGCCACTAATTTTATAAGGGCAAACAAAGAGCTAAAAGATATGTTTAATAGAGCTACCAGTAACTTACCTAGAGAGATTGCACAGATGCTTGCTAATGAGGGAACGACTTGGTATTTCATACCACCGTACGCGCCTAATTTTGGAGGTTTGTGGGAGGCAGGAGTTCGCTCAACAAAAGCACACCTTAAGAGAGTGATTGGAGATTCTACACTTACGAGTACCTTTGCCTTGCCTTCTTTTCCACATTTATAACAGCACAAGAATGCAGACTGCTCATCACTTATTTGTTGACTATTTTTACTTTTTAACTTTATCTCTGCATCGAGTAATCTTGACTTCACAAACTCAATACTTAGGTCTTTCTCATCACACATTGTTTCCAATGATGTTATTACATTTTCATACTCCTCTCCCAATGTAAGAAGGAGATGGCACACTTTGTCGGTGTCTTCTTTTTGCATCCTGATGCCTCCCATTCATTTATTAGAGACTCAAACTTTAAAAAATGATCTTGGAGTTTTTCATTATTAATAAATTTTAAAGTTAATAATTTTCTTTTTAGATGGACTTTAATAAATATAGATTTTCTTTCAAAAATGGCTTCCAATTTAGTATATCTAATATTCTATATCTAATATTTAGCATATCGAAACCCGAATCACTTTTTTTGACCACGTTTATATATTGGTCAGAAATACCCTGTACTTATAATTGACCTCACTTTGGCGTCATTTTTTTATAATCTATTGTCGCCGAGTCCACATTGGAGTCTATAAAATTTTCTAATCCCCTTGTTTTATTATTTTATTTTTACACTAGCTGAATACATATTTCAATATTGAATACAGTTAAATATTGAATATTATCCTTTTGTGCTTTTATTTGGTTCAATCTGCAAAACACGCTCAATATCTCAACCAGATCTTTTTCCAGAAACAATTTTAGGCGAAATTTCCAATTTGAAAAAATATGTTTTCTCGTTTAGAACAGTGAGTTTTGTTAGCGACTCCGATGACGCCATTTTTTTTTTGTGTGCGCGCACTGTGTGAACAATTATTTAACACATTTTTCTTCACTCCCTATCACTTTCCCTAATGTAACAGGCGTCTGGGCCCATAACCTATTAGAAACTAACTTGGAAAGTGAATAAAAGATCTACATTCATTTATTAGTTTAATTTACTACATAGTGTGCTACACCATTATTGCCAGAGAGATCCAAAGACAATCTAGATGGTAGACTAGTTTACTTATAATAATACAGAGTGGCACAGCCTTAGTAAATACATTCTAACACAGCGGAACATATGCCAGCCCCCACAGAGCCTATACGCTGTAAAGCTTGTTACAGCGGAACATATGCCAGCCCCCACAGCGCCTATACGCTGTAAAGCTTGATACAGAGGAACATATGCCAGCCCCCACAGCGCCTATACGCTGTAAAGCTTGTTACAGCGGAACATATGCCAGCCCCCACAGCGCCTATACGCTGTAAAGCTTGTTACAGCGGAACATATGCCAGCCCCCACAGCGCCTATATGCTGTAAAGCTTGTTACAGCGGAACATATGCCAGCCCCCACAGCGCCTATACGCTGTAAAGCTTGTTACAGCGGAACATATGCCAGCCCCCACAGCGCCTATACGCTGTAAAGCTTGTTACAGCGGAACATATGCCAGCCCCCACAGCGCCTATACGCTGTAAAATTTAACTTGATCAATGGCAGAAGAAGCAAATTGTAGAAAATCAACTGAATTACCATTTATTTACTTTTTATTTGAAAACATTTAAGTTTTATTTTTTATTTCGGAGGTTGCTTTTTAAACTAACTAGGGTTGGGCGAATAGCTAAATTTTGATTTTTATCGATACATAATCGATATATAGGTAGATAAAAATAATAAATTATTATATTGCAAATATATATAATCCTCCTGCATAAAAAAGGATCACAAATGGGTATAAATAGTTATAGACCAATAAGTCTAATGTAGTCAATTTATAAAGTTTTTGCCAAAGTTTTACTCCTCAGAATAACAAAAACTCTTGACGAATGCCAACCCAATGAACAAGCTGGATTTAGAAGTGACTTCTAATATTTCTATTAGAAGTCACTTCTAAATCTAGCCTAGAAAAAAGTATAATGAATTTAATTTGACATATTATATTGCATTTGTTGATTATACTAAAGCTTTTGACTCTTTATATTATGACATAATATGGGCGACTCTTAAGGAACAAGGAATACATAATAAAATAATAAGGATAATTAAAATGTTTATGACAGTAGTACTGCAAGAGTAAAATTAGAATCAAAAGGAGAATCTTTTCCTATAAAGCAAGGGGTAAAACAAGGAGTTCCACTTTCCCCCAAATTATTCTCAGCAGTTCTCGAACACATTTTCAAACAACTGGGCTGAGAGAATTATGGAATGAATGTAAATGGCAAAAGACTAACACACTTAAGATTTGCAGATGATCTTATACTTTTAGAATCCAAAAAAAATAGAATTAATGTTGTTAGATCTCGAGGCAGAGAGTAAAAAGACTTGTTTGGAAATGAATGTAGAAAAAACAAAAATAATGACAAACTATAAAAAAGAAGAAATAAAAGTAGATGGGTCCTAGAATATGTAGAAAACTATAAATATCTAGGTCAAGTAATATCAGCACGTGACATGAATACCAAAGAAGTGGACAGTAGAATTACGAATGCATGAAAGAGATATTGGTCGCTGAAAGAAGTTTTTAAATACACCGACATAAAAATCACGCTTGAGAAGAAAATCTTTAGCTCTAGTATCCTACCAATAATGACATATGGATGCGAAACTTACAAAACACAACAATAAAAAACTTAAAATATATGAGAGAGCAATGGAACGTAGTATGCTGGGGATACAGCTGAAGGACAAAATAATATGCATTTTTTTTTTTTTTTTTTTTTTTTTTTTATTTAAAAATTAACAAAAGAAATACAGATAAACAAAGATGGATGAGTCCCTGATTCCCACACTAGGTTTTCCTGTCACGTGAGAATCAGTTGCTACCACTGTAGGAATATAAAAAGAATATAAAATATAAAAAATAAATTGCGGGTTTATAACTATTTGTGTTTTTATAATTAAGTTGTGTGTGAGCCATCTAAATGCGTGCGTGTGTATCACTATAGTGTGTGTGCGTGTGATAATATAATAAAAATATAACAAAAATAAAAATATATAATATGTATATATAAATAAATATAAGTGTGTTTGATTATGCATTATTATTATGTGTGTAAGTACCAATTTAAGTGTGATGATGTGAATGCTACCTATGGTACGGCTGTTTGATTATTTATTGTGAAGTGTGGATTATATTATTTCGTAATCTCTAACAATTCTTCGGTTTGTATATAGTTTAGGGTCATGAGCCATTTGCTGATGCATATTTTGCAGGAAAATTTGGATAGGTCGATGATGTTAATAAATTTGCTAATCCTGTTGTATAAATGTGGACCTAGAAAGTTAGTCTGTCTTTGAGCGAAAGTGGTTCGAACCTTAATCGTAGGAAATATTTGGTCTTTTCGTCTTTTTTTTTTTAATTCTGGCAGATCTTTTATAAGATATACTTTTTTGTGCTGAATTCTACACGTATTTAATATAAATAGCTTTCGTATAGAAAGAACATTGGCTATCGAGTAAAGTTGTTCGGTGGGGAACATAAATGATTTATATAACATAACTTTTAGTACAGCTCGATGAGAACGTTCTAATTTCAGTAATATAGTTTTACTGCTTCCGCCCCATGCGGTTATACAGTACGACAAAATAGAATACACGAATGCAAAATAAATTATACGTAATAAGGGTATGTCGGCTACTTGTCTAAGGCGTTTGAAGACGAACATCATTTTTCGCATACGGCCAGAAATCATGTCAATGTGTTTTGACCAGTTTAGATGTTGATCTACTATGACTCCAAGATATGTTAGGTGAGAAACTTTGCCAATTATGTAACAGTCACACGAACCATTTCGGCCACTATCGAGGCCACACGTATGGACTTTAATTTTAAAATCTGATTTGGGTTGAGTGGATTTATTTATTGAGAAACATATATATTTAGTTTTTTTTAGATTAAGTGTTAATAAATTTGTATCTAACCATTTAATAATATTGTGTAACCCATGTTCCATACTTTTTTCTACTTCGGGCCACGAGGTTCCGCTAAAAATCACAACGGTGTCATCAGCATAAGTAATAAACTGAGCATTTTTTATTGTTTTTTGACATAGCTGGTTAATATATATTAAGAACAATGTGGGACCCAGAATACTCCCCTGAGGTACGCCATATTGCATAGGACAAAAATCACTACAGCAGTTACCGATACGAACACTCTGGGTGCGTCCCGTTAGGTAATCCGTAAAAAGAAGTAGTGGCATCCCACGAATTCCGATTCTCTCCATTTTTGATAGAAGAATGGGAACAGAGACCGTGTCGAAAGCCTTAGCAAGATCTAAGAAGATTGCAGCGCATTTGCTTTCCCTGTTCAGTATATCTGAAATATAATTGGATAAGAAAGTTACCGAGTCCTCCGTAGACCTGTTCGTACGGAAACCATACTGGTTTGGTGATAACAGCTTATTTTTTTCCAGGAAAGCGACAAGTCTAGAATTCATCAGTCTTTCAAGAATTTTAGAGCATGAGCTTAATACTGAGATTGGTCTATAGTTATCGACACTGTCCCTATTGCCACTCTTGTGGATGGGAGTAATTATCGATTTTTTGAGTGCAGTTGGAAACGTACCGTTTATAAGACACAGGTTCATTATATGGACTAGAGGTACCATTATTACGTTTTTATTTTTTTTAAGAATAGTTGATGATATTCTGTCCCAACCAGTAGCACAGTTTAACTTTAATTTGTTAATTATGTCGTTTACTTCCATGGAATCCGTAGGCAAAATGACCAAAGAGTTAGGTTGACGGTCCGGGTCAATAACAGTAACTGCCAGGTTTTTTTCAGTAGTATTTAATTTTTTTAGGGTTTCGTTAGCCAGTTTAGTACCTATTTCTGCAAAGAACTTGTTCACACAATTGATAGACTCCTGAATTGTATCCGAACTGTTTATCAATTCTGTGGGCACCTTCAGTTGCCTGTTGTTGAGATAGCAAATATTTTTAACTGTTTTCCACGTTTGTTTAGGGTCTTGTTTGTGTTTCATTAGCTCTCCTTTATAGTATAAAGTTTTCACATTTTTCAAAATTATGTTACATAAATTACGATATTTTTTGTATTGGTTAATGAGTTCTAAGTTTGAGGGATTTTTACGTATTGCAAGATGGAGTTTGTCTCTTTTAGTTATAGATCGTATTAAGCCTGGGGTGATCCAATCTTTTAAGTTGGTTTTTGATCGCGGTTTAATGCTAGTTGTACTATTTATTTTAATAATTGACCTTATTGTCTCTATGAACGAGTTGGTTGCATCTTCAGCATCATCACTATTGAGGATAGGAGCCCAGTTCACTAATTGAAGATCTAAACCCACCTTGTCGTAGTCTATGTGTGTCGAGACAGATTTTGTCCTCTCAAATTTACTTTTATGGATTTTGAGGTTGAGAATAATTGGATGATGATCAGTGACAGGGGTGTCTATTACTAGTGTTCTAGCCGATTGGTATGTTCTTAACATTATGTGATCCAGACTACTGTTACCTCGTGTAGGCAGTGTATGTGTGGGTAGCAAGCCATGGCTTGCCAGAATAGTGAGATAATCTTCTTTATTAGTACTAGTGCTTTCAGGGCAGATGTCTATGTTAATGTCACCTATTAATATTAGGTTATGATCGTTACTATGTAAATCAAGTAGAGCATTCAACGATGTAAGATAGTTTTGTATATTGTGGTAAGATGGTGAACGGTACATTGCCAATATAGTGTGACTAGAATTAGTCTTTAAAACAATACAATTGGCTTCGTTCATATCCGGTTCGAAAGATGTAATTTGAATATTATTTCGTACGTAAATTACAATACCACTATTCTGATTTGGGTTCTTATTTGTATTAACACAGTAATATCCGTCTATATTAGGAAGGTATGGGTTGACATGAAGCCAACATTCTGTTAATATTATTATATCACATTTTACTTGAAGCCTATTTAGCAGGACTGTTAAACTATCAAAATTTTTGGAGATGCTTCGAATATTTTGTGCCAAAATCGTTAGACCTACGTTATCCACGCCTCCTCCGCCAATTAACCGCGCACATTCCTCAGGAGCACATGCCACAGATCTCGAGACACTGACAGAGTCAATGTCCGAGAATAACTGGGATGTTAAGTTTTGAACCATTTTAAATAAAAATATATAATAAATTTATAAAAAAGACGGTTGGGTAGCATACATTCCTGGGTGCGCGCGACTATCAGCCGATGGGAGGTAAATTGAGTAACGATATTAGTTTTTAAGTGGAGTGATTTTATATTTTGTATAGTTTCAATTAGTTTTTTTGTAAATCTAAGATTGTACCGAAGCCTTGAGATTACACACAGGTATGCATAAATCGAAACTGTAATTAAATATGTAAAGTTAAAATAACGATTTTTTAGTTTATATGTATAAATTAAAATTTTCAGATACACGGAATACGAAATAATAAAAAAAATGGTTAACCATAGTGATTGTAGAATATATGTATTGCGTGTATAGTGTTCTATAAATCAATGTGTAGGCTGTAAAATATGTTAAATAAGTTATTTGGTATGTGTGTAAGGGCAGAATTAATTTTGATTGTTCAGTATGGCCAATTCCCTCACAAGAAATTATACAATAATATATAAGTGGGTTATAAATGTATTTGTCCAGATTATGTTTTAGTACCATTTTGTGTATGTTGTATAATAGCTTATGTTTACTGCAAATAGTAGTGTAAAAGTATAACAAAACCGCAAGTTTTAGTTTTAAAATATGAATAAAATATGTTAAATAGACTGTACAAAATGTTAAATAGACTGTACAATACATCAAACAAACCGTACAATATATTAAATACATTATTTGGTATGTGTTTAAGTGCAGGATCAATTTTGATTCTTCAGCATGGCCAATACCCTCACAAAAATGTATACAATTATAAATAGGTGGGTCATTGATAGACCTGTCCATGGTACGTTTTAGTTTAATTATGTGTATGTTGTGTAATAGCATAAGTTGACAAAAGTATAATAACACCGCAAGTTTTAGTCTTAAAATAAATATAAAATAATAATTTAAATAAGGATTTGAAAGTAAGGATTACAAAAATAATTTTCACATTAACAATGCCATTAATATATATCAGCATTAATGACCAGTAATAATTAAGGCCTAGTCATTCTTCTTTATTCGCCTTAATGATCTCCAGTTGAGCTTCACTCTTTATGATAATATAAGGGAGTCCCTCCTTCTTCCTCATCAACACATTTCCGTTGGCTGTCCAGCAGTGGGAATAATTATGTGCCTTTTTGACTTCGCGAGCAAGATAATAAAGCCTTTTATTTTTCACCGTAAGTTGTTCGTTGACGTATATCGGGACACACAGATCATTTATACCTAGATGGCCACTATGTAATTTTGCAAATGGATTAACTTTGTTATAGGTTTTTGCAGCGTTAAGGAAATTTGATTTGAAAAGGGTGTTTGAAAATTCAATCATTATAGTGGAGGTTATTTGATCCATTTTTCCGGGCAATCTGTGAACATCGCGTATTTCCATACCTGGCGTTTCAATCTTAAGCGTTTTTCTAAGAGATTCAACATACCCATATAGGTGATCCTTGTTTTCTTGTTTCCGTTTAGGTATATTTCTTATCTCAACACAGTACTTGGTGTTGTTTCTTTCTATGTTATCTATGTTGTTCCCCAATACCACTAGGCACCCAGAGATACTTTCCTTTTCTTTCTCAAGCGTTTCAATTTTAGTCTCCATGGTTTTCAATTGAGCAGATAAAGCTATAATATTTTTATCCAATTCGATGCTAGATGCATGAATGGATTCATTTTGGCATTTTACTGTTATTAAGTGTTGTTCCAACGCTTCGAAGCGTTGGTTATTTGAAGTCATCATTAATTGTAACATTTCCTTAATATCCTGACTGTTGTTCATCGTAACAGAATCACATTTTTCAAAAGACATTCTTCGCTTTTTTTGTCTAAATGTAACTGTTGTTAAGGGTGTATCTAAGGACGGAATCTCATTTTGAGCTATAAGATTTAATAGGTCTGACTCAGATGCCGATTTATTTAATACCGGTGATCTGATCATATTTACGGTTTCAGAAAAGGGTTTTAGTTTGTAGTTTATATTATCAAATTGATTGATTGTGAAAGACAATTACGCCCTCTCTTGACAGTTAATAGTAACTGTGCGCAGTTTACTTAAATAAAGGATTTCTTTTATCTGCAAACGGCATTGACTAAGAGGTTCCTCAACCAAAATATAGATGTCGCTAGTAATCTGAGATATTGTTATGAGAAATCATTGCCGACCTTGCAGTTCCAAGTTAACGCAGTGCACCATGTGAATACTGATGGAGTAGTTTTATATTTTCTTGGTTTAATAAGAAATGAAAATATTCGTGATAAAACAAAAGTAATTGATGTGACAGACAAAATAAGACAAGCAAAATGGAGATGGACGGGACACACGATGAGAAATTAAAAGGGAAAAATAGTCAAAAATCATAACGGATTGGTACCCGAGAGGTGCGAAAAGAAACAGGGGTAGACCAAGGATTAGATGGGAGGCTGAGGTTAGGAAATTTGGAAGTGCTTTATGGTCAAGAACTACTAAGGATAGGGCGAAATGGGGGTTGTTGGAAGAGGCCGATGTCGCAAGACACACTGAAGACAAAACGGACTAGTGCTATGAAACATTGAATTAATTATAAGATGTATATACTGTAATGTTATCAGAATAAAGGGCATTATTATTATTATTATTATATTGCAAATATAGTTTAATTACATATGCGGAACCCAACCTCACAGCAAGGGGGTCGAGACCGACCGACTGCGACAAGTACCCAGAAAGTAGAGTCCCTGCCCCGGTAACAGGATCCACTCTAGCCGGCTCTCTGGCCTCACCGAACCACCGGCACCGAGGTTTCTACTACTCTTGTCAGTCACAAGAATAGTAAAAGTCGATGTCATCATTTTCAAACTCACTATCGCTGGAAGAGTCTTCTATATTAACCTTTAACTGTGGACGTGGAGTCTCACAGGCTCCGACACCGCGCGCGGTGTTTACCATTTCTTGGTTTCACATACTACCCCCAGCTCTCCGCGATCAAACGGCTCAGTAGCTTCAGTTTTAGTTGTAAATCAACCGTTAAGGGTGGAGGTTATGTCGTTGGATGCGTATCATGTGAGTAATCATTATCCGAATGTTGACCGGAGCCTGTCAGGCTACACGTCCATTATTCCCAGACAAAATGTTTTAAAAAATAATTTTATTTATTGCATTTTTTTATTATAAAATGGCTGAAAGTTGTAAAGCGAGTACTTCGAAGGCAAAACGACCATCCCAAAGCTGTCTTTAAGGTCCTGCAAAGTATTGCGAGGGTCAGATCCATCTTTTGAAGAACCGATTGAATTGTTGTTAGCCTCGGATCATTCTGATAATGAAGAACACGTAGCAGATGTGTGGTAACTAAGCGCGGTGATGTCAGCCGAGGAACCCGAAGAACATGGAGTATATGCTCGGCAAGGTAACACAGAATGACAACTAATGTAGGTATCGGATGCAACAAACCCGTCTGCCTACAATGCTCTCATCCTCTGTTATCCTCTATGTTCTGACTGTCACAAATTTTCTCTATTTTGCACTGTTGTCAATTTTTTTTAATTTTTTTATCAGAAGTGGAAGTTTTGGTTTTTAGTTTCTAAATATATTATAATTTACGGAAAATTAACTGGTTTTGTTGTGTAAACAATTCTAGGCACTTTAGATTCTTAAAAGTTAAACCCTAGTTAATTTAGCCTGTAAGTGCTTTATTTTTTTATTTATTAAATTTACATAACATAATTAATAAATGTTGAATACATTTTCACATTATTTTATACTTAGACCTTACTTTTGATATTAAATAGGTTTTAAAGCGATCTACAATCATTACCCCATAAAAAAGAGCATGTCAATGTGGGAGCCTATAAGACTCCACGTCCACAGTAGTGAAAAAAAAATCTGACGTCCACAGATAAAGGTTAAATAACAATTCATTGTCTCGAAAATTGTCGAAGTTAATAGATCGATGTTTTACTATACGATCTTTGGTATATATTTTAATAGATTCACTGGATTACGTATGACCTACCAGTTTCAAATCGCTTATATCTTCAGATTAGCAATGACGGTTTGTTATGTTTTCATTACAACTTAGCATGCGCAACACCATCCACGTTAGAATCAAAAACAATTGAAATTAATTCGATGCTTATTTTTTCATGTTATCAAAAGATTAATCGATATTTTGATTACCTATATTAAAGTATGTATATTTGGGGCGTAGCTATGGTCTGTTGGGTTGGTCGCCTTGGTGGCACTTTTGCAGGGCAGTCAACGATTGACAGGTCAATGGAACCAGCTAACCACCTAGTCTTAAACTGGTTGGTTATGTAGTGTGTGTTCGATTGGGTTGTTTTTTTTTTCTCCCGCAAGGACAATAGTTTAATAGTTTACGGTTTGTTTATTTTGTATTATATTCTCAACATTTGTCTGTGGGAGGAATGGCGACCTGGCCAAGTGCACACAGGACCTTATATATACTTTTTTTTTGACTTTTCATAAATGCCTGTAAAGGTTTACATGAAATAAATATTTTTTGAGTTTTGATTTGGCTTTTTTAGTGTCGACAGCATCACATCACTCACATAAATGTCATAATAGCTGTCATCGATCAAGATAAATTGTTCGGAGTATAGTTACAATATGTGAGTGGCTCTCCTCAACTCAGTACAACTAGTGTTTATTGGAGTTGACGAGCGCGGCGCCATCTATCAGGTAATATTTAATAGTATTTTAGTAATGCGACGACATGTCCTTGCATCGCAACATGTGCCGGCCCGAGCTTGTGGCTGCCGGTAGCTTAGTGGCACGCATTTGTTCCGACGTGATACTAGTTATTTTGTAGCCATTTTTCCTAATACTTGGCTAAAAAAATCAAAAAATATTTATTTCATTTAATTCTTTATACAGATATTTATGATGAGTCAAAAAAAGTTTTTAATAATAAGGTGTTGGAACGCGTTTGGTTAGGGCTATGAGGCACACAGAAACTAAACGCGCGATATGAAAATAATACCAACCGATCGCAGCATGAACCACCTAGTCTTACACATAACCTAGTGTAAGACTAAGTGGTTAGCTGATTTCATTGACTTTTTAATCATTATCTGCCATACAAGAGCGCCACGGAGGCGACCAACCACACCGACCACACCCACGCCTTCAATATGTGTTGAGAAATATATTATAATAGGGAATATGCATGTTTTTTTTAAATTTCATTACTTGACATTAGACCCTACAAAACAAATATTAAACATTTTTTAAAGGATAATAACACCAAAATAAAAGGGTTTAAACTTTATCTGCCACTACCGCAGTAAAAAACGGTACATCACTAGCCGCCATTCTGTGACGTCATTCGTGCTCAAAAAGCTAATTAGTTTAATGTTATTGCACCTGAAAAGTTAGTGAAAAGGTTTGCTTAACACAAATTATCGTAATAAAGGACAATAAATACCCGAGAAAACAATAAACTGTAGACTACAGAACACACGTCGACATTTGTTTACGCGAATGATGTCACACGCAGTGTTTGCTAATGTCGGAGCGTTTAGAAATGCGTTCCGTTTCAGGGTGCGGTTACGATACGGGCAGTTAGTGATATAGCAGCGAGAATATTAAAGTAACTTCGTAATAAAAATTAATCTCTGTCGTCACCCATATCGTAATCGCATCGTTTTCCGGCATAGTGGGAGCGACTTGTGTTATAAGTGGTGGACCAATACAGTCCATGAATGAGGTCGATCAGTTCATTGCATTGAAATGTATGGAAATTGCTGTTTATTGGTAAAATAGAAACTGCGATGTGTTTTAAATAATATAATTTTTGTGACTCTGGTATGTGTGGATCGGGCCCCGGGGTGTGCCGGGGTGTGCCGGGGTGTGGCGGGGTGTGCCGGGGTGTGGCGGGGTGTGGCGGGGTGTGGCGGGGTGTGGCGGGGTGGCGGTTACCTGGCGGCCGGCGACAGGTGCGCGTGCGTGGCGAGCGCCAGCAGCGTGTGGTCGATGGTGTGCGCGAGCGTGGGCGCGGCGTGCGCGTGCGCGTGCGCCAGGCGCGCCAGCTCCTCGCACACGGTGGCGCACACGTCGCGCACGCACCGCGCCGCCTCGCCGCTGCACACGCTGTCCACCTGCACACACACAAACACACATACAATATCACTACGTTTTATGTATAACTAGCTGTGCTCGCGACTTCGTCCGAGTGGAATAGTTATTTTTTTATCATATAAACTTTCATCCCCTATTTTATCCCCTTGGGGGTAGAATTTATCAAAATCCTTTCTTAGCGGATGCCTACGTCATAACATCTACCTGCATGCCAAATTTCAGCCCGATCCGTCTAGTGGTTTGGGCTGTGCGTCGATAGATCACTATGTCAGTCAGTCACCTTTGAGTTATATATATTTAGATTATTCTTTAATACATATTTTTTGTGTATCTGAACCGTTTTCACGGCGCACGCAACGGAAGGCTTCAAAGATGAAATAATTTCTCCCGTTTTTTACACATTTACCACTATATCTTTGCTCCTATTGGTCGTAGCGTGATGTTATATAGCCTATAGCCTTCCTCGATAACTGGACTATCCAACACAAAAAGAATTATTCAATTCGAACCAGTAGTTTCGGAGATTAGCGCGTTCAAACAAACAAACAAACAAACAAACTCTTCAGCTTTATAATATTAGTATAGATATAGTTTTTTTTCACAAAATGCGTTCATAAAATACATGACACTGGTCGATGTCATTTACAAAGATTACAAATAACAGAAGACCCAATAGCGACCCTCGAGGCACCCCGCTAGGCATGGAGACCCCGCTAGTATATTATTACTACAACAGCTTGAGATCGGTTGTCTACATACGAGGCAAGCCGTCGCAGGCGATCACCGCGAATGCCCAGTGTAACAGCTTCTGTAAGAGGACATTATGCTTAATTCTGTCAAATGCTTTTCTGTGATCCATTTACACGGAAACGACCTGATTGCCTTTATACGCGGAATCGGTGAGGAAGGAATTAAGCAAAATAAGGTTTGAGGTTGTGGACCTTTTAAGAATGCATCAAGTGTAGCGCCGGTAAGGACTCAACGATTGGGTTAAAGCAGGATACAATTGGTCGCAAATCACCTTTTAAAACACCTTAGAGGTCGATGCAGAGCTTACAAATTGTCCTGTAATTTGATATACCTGACTTAGGAGCCTTTCTTATGGACACGTGTAACGAATGCTCTTTTCCAATTCCGGTTCAACACCTTCAGCTATAGATCGTAAGGAAGTAATAGACAAAGGGAGTGCTGTGTGCAGCGGATCCGCCGCCGACTTACAAGAACCAAGCTTATGCAGCAAACACTGTCAGGGGAAGTTATAATGTCGTTGGTGGGAAAATAATGTGCCTTATCTCTTATACCAGAAGAATTTTGGATTATATATCCATTTTTCCACCATTGCCATATAATTGGAATAAGATGTTTGAAGAGCGTGGCTTAAGTGACCCGGCCACGCAGAAGTGACCCGGCCACGCAGAAGTGACCCGGCCACGCAGAAATGACCCGGCCACGCAGAAGTCTCAGCAATATACTTCATAAGTTGGCTGTTGTGACATTTCTATCTGTATTTGGGAAAATTTTATCGCCTTTTTTTTGGATCACTCCATCTTATGGGTAAACCAAAAAAATTGAATATTTCACACGTGTCACATACCTCAGCGTGCACCACGAGCAAGTTGTTGATGATCTCGTAGACGTAGGGCGCGGCGTCGGCGTCGGCGTCGTTGTGCACGGGCGGCGCGCGGCACAGGTACATGCTGGGCTCGATGGTGCCCACCAGCGGGTCTCCCACGTGCTCCAGGTACGCGCCCAGCAGCTCCTCCTGCAGCGCCAGCAGCGACGCCGCGCTCTCCGCCAGCGCCTCGTGCGGCACCGGCAGCGACAGCCTGACACACACACACCATCAGCTACGCCCGCAGCCTGACACACACACGCCATCAGCCACGCTCGCAGCCTGACACACACACGCCATCAGCTACGCCCGCAGCCTGACACACACGCCATCAGCCACACCCGCGGCCTGACACACACGCCATCAGCTACAGCCTGACACACCCACGCCATCAGCCACGCCCGCAACCTGACACACACGCCATCAGCTACAGCCTGACACACACGCCATCAGATACAGCCTGACACACACACGCCATCAGCCACGCCCGCAGCCTGACACACACGCCATCAGCTACAGCCTGACACACACGCCATCAGATACAGCCTGACACACACAGGCCATCAGCCACGCCCGCAGCCTGACACACACGCCATCAGCTACAGCCTGACACACACGCCATCAGATACAGCCTGACACACACACGCCATCAGCCACGCCCGCAGCCTGACACACGCCATCAGCTACAGCCTGACACACACGCCATCAGATACAGCCTGACACACACGCCATCAGCCACGCCCGCAGCCTGACACACACGCCATCAGCTACAGCCTGACACACACGCCATCAGATACAGCCTGACACACACACGCCATCAGCCACGCCCGCAGCCTGACACACACGCCATCAGCTACAGCCTGACACACACGCCATCAGATACAGCCTGACACACACACGCCATCAGCCACGCCCGCAGCCTGACACATACACGCCATCAGCTACAGCCTGACACACACACGCCATCAGCCACGCCCGCAGCCTGACACATACACGCCATCAGCTACAGCCTGACACACACGCCATCAGATACAGCCTGACACACACACGCCATCAGCCACGCCCGCAGCCTGACACACACACGCCATCAGATACAGCCTGACACACACACGCTATCAGCCACGCCCGCAGCCTGACACACACGCCATCAGCTACAGCCTGACACACACACGCCATCAGATACAGCCTGACACACACACGCCATCAACCACGCCCGCAGCCTGACACACACGCCATCAGCTACAGCCTGACACACACGCCATCAGATACAGCCTGACACACACACGCCATCAGCCACGCCCGCAGCCTGACACACACGCCATCAGCTACAGCCTGACACACACGCCATGAGATACAGCCTGACACACACACGCCATCAGCCACGCCCGCAGCCTGACACATACACGCCATCAGCTACAGCCTGACACACACACGCCATCAGCCACGCCCGCAGCCTGACACATACACGCCATCAGCTACAGCCTGACACACACGCCATCAGATACAGCCTGACACACACACGCCATCAGCCACGCCCGCAGCCTGACACACACACGCCATCAGCTACAGCCTGACACACACACGCCATCAGCCACGCCCGCAGCCTGACACATACACGCCATCAGCCACGCCCGCAGTCTGACACACACGCCATCAGCTACAGCCTGACACACACGCCATCAGATACAGCCTGACACACACGCCATCAGCCACGCCCGCAGCCTGACACACACGCCATCAGCTACAGCCTGACACACACACGCCATCAGCCACGCCCGCAGCCTGACACACACACGCCATCAGATACAGCCTGACACACACACGCTATCAGCCACGCCCGCAGCCTGACACACACGCCATCAGCTACAGCCTGACACACACACGCCATCAGATACAGCCTGACACACACACGCCATCAACCACGCCCGCAGCCTGACACACACGCCATCAGCTACAGCCTGACACACACGCCATCAGATACAGCCTGACACACACACGCCATCAGCCACGCCCGCAGCCTGACACACACGCCATCAGCTACAGCCTGACACACACGCCATGAGATACAGCCTGACACACACACGCCATCAGCCACGCCCGCAGCCTGACACATACACGCCATCAGCTACAGCCTGACACACACGCCATCAGCCACGCCCGCAGCCTGACACATACACGCCATCAGCTACAGCCTGACACACACGCCATCAGATACAGCCTGACACACACACGCCATCAGCCACGCCCGCAGCCTGACACACACACGCCATCAGCTACAGCCTGACACACACACGCCATCAGCCACGCCCGCAGCCTGACACATACACGCCATCAGCCACGCCCGCAGTCTGACACACACGCCATCAGCTACAGCCTGACACACACGCCATCAGATACAGCCTGACACACACGCCATCAGCCACGCCCGCAGCCTGACACACACGCCATCAGCTACAGCCTGACACACACACGCCATCAGATACAGCCTGACACACACACGCCATCAACCACGCCCGCAGCCTGACACACACGCCATCAGCTACAGCCTGACACACACGCCATCAAATACAGCCTGACACACACACGCCATCAGCTACAGCCTGACACACACGCCATCAGATACAGCCTGACACACACACGCCATCAGCCACGCCCGCAGCCTGACACATACACGCCATCAGCTACAGCCTGACACACACACGCCATCAGCCACGCCCGCAGCCTGACACATACACGCCATCAGCTACAGCCTGACACACACGCCATCAGATACAGCCTGACACACACACGCCATCAGATACAGCCTGACACACACACGCCATCAGCCACGCCCGCAGCCTGACACACACACGCCATCAGCTACAGCCTGACACACACACGCCATCAGCCACGCCCGCAGCCTGACACACACACGCCATCAGCCACGCCCGCAGCCTGACACATACACGCCATCAGCTACAGCCTGACACACACGCCATCAGATACAGCCTGACACACACACGCCATCAGCCACGCCCGCAGCCTGACACACACACGCCATCAGCCACATCCGCAGCGACAGCCTGACACGCGGTACCTGAGCGCGGCGGCCTCCAGCTGTGGCAGCACGTGCGTGCGCGTGTGGTGCGCGTTGGCGCTGGTGAGCAGCAGGCGGCGTCGCCAGCCCGCGCCGGGCCGCTCCTCCTCGCGCTCCTCCTGCGGCGCCTGCTCCAGCGCCACCGACAGCTCAGAGTTGCTCAGCTCCTGCCGCACACACACCATTATTGTTCATTGGTCACACTCATGACATCTATACATTGGTCACAGTTAAAATATGTATTGATCTAGAACGTGCCCAGAGATCAATATATTAACTGCGAGGCAATTATTTATTTTACAAACTATTATGAAAAGAGAGACGAAACTATGGACCCTATAATTTCTTATGTCATCGAAAATCAAACATGCGGAACAGTATTCGCATCGGAACAGTACGAAGACCATTCTATTACAATACAGTAGACAGAAAACTAAATCCATGGAGTGGCCACGAATACTCTTATAATTAAAATAAATAACATCATACATTCCGATTTGGAATCTGTCATTTTTATACGATTGTTCATTGTGATTTCTCACTTTGGCGCCAATACATTGTACAATATATAATATTTTTTGTGATATTACAATGGAGTGGGGTGATAAAGAGAACCGAGTCGCTGTGATTGCATTACACAAAGTAGGTATGGAGCCAAATGCTATTTTTAAATACACTTGGTATTAGTCAAATGTGTATAAAGGTAATTATGGTAAAAGTAGCAAAGAATGTGTTGGTGTTATAACACGAAGAAGAGTAAGACAACGAAGTCAAACTATTACGGAAAGAAAAGAGAAACGATGTGGCAGCTCGAGCGGAGAAGAGCGTAGGAATAAAGGTAGATGTAAAAAGCGTAATAGAAAACAAAGGAAAGGGAAATTTGGCATTCCGAAGTGTTCCCCCAACACAATGGAGGGCCAAATTTAAACGTCCAATTGCTGCTTTAGGCTTACAACGCTCAGCAGTCCGATTATGACCACTTTATTTTTAGTTCTAATTAGGTTCATATTTCGTCAAGCTTTAAACTATTTCTAAATTAGAACTTCTTAGTATACATATTATGCCACATCTACTTATTCAACTTTAGCTAAACTTTATTGAAAATTAGTTAATATTGTTAATTGAAAAAAATACAACCGATGACAAGATAATAATAAAGTATGTCACCGATGACACGATAATAATAAAGTATGTCACCGATGACACGATAATAATAAAGTATGTCACCGATGACACGATAATAATAAAGTATGTCACCGATGACACGATAATAATAAAGTATATCACCGATGACACGATAATAATAAAGTATGTCACCGATGACAAGATAATAATAAAGTATGTCACCGATGACACGATAATAATAAAGTATGTCACCGATGACAAGATAATAATAAAGTATGTCACCGATGACACGATAATAATAAAGTATGTCACCGATGACAAGTAATAATAAAGTATGTCACCATTGACACGATAATAATAATAAAGTATGTCACCGATGACAAGTAATAATAAAGTATGTCACCGATGACAAGATAATAATAAAGCATAAATAATGTCTTTCCTTTTATTTTATATCCTTATAACGTAAAAAAATATTAATTTAGTTTTTTTTTATAGCAACACTTAACTACAATGTATTTCTTTTCACGAAGTAGGTACCACATAATATTTTGAAACAATAGATATTAATTTTTATTTGCGGTAAAATAAATGCATAAGTAGGTACCTAGGTATTATTATTTTCAATTAATACTTATTTAGTTTAAAGGTGGGAGAATTTTAATGCGCCGCTGCGGCGGATCCGACCGCTGCGGCGCCGGGCCACTAGAATGCATCGACCAATCATGGATACACCAAAGTGAATTCAGTTAGGTAGGTCTGTTCTTTGGTCGATTTCGATAGTACTACTGTCTGGAATTCCTTTTACAGCGGCATTTTAAAAGGATCAACCCAGATGAAATTTGTTAAACCGTAAATTATAGATATAAAGAAATGTCGTATATTTGAACGCATGATGCACGCCCGGCGCACGCACGAGGCACGCACGATGCACGCCCGGCGCACGCACGAGGCACGCACGATGCACGCACGGCGCTCGCGCGTTGGGCACTCACCTCGTCCCGCACCAGGTCGCGCAGCACGGCGGTGTACTCGCGCAGGATGCCCCCCAGGCGCAGGTCGCCCCCCAGGCGCAGGTCGCCCCCCGGGCGCAGGTCGCGCGCGGGGAGCGGGCGGCGGGGCGCGCTCCCCACGCACCCCTGTATGGAGGTGAGCGCATCCTCCACGTACGTCTGCAGGAGCTCGGGCTGTGGGGCGTTATGCACACATATACACACACACACTCAGGATATGTGTATACGCGGCGGTCGAGTTGGAGAGACATTTAAACACGCTATAGATCTTAAGTCCGCCATTATTTTAATTATTTAATTACACAGTAATAGAATAAAAAATATATTTATTCAATAAAATAAACAATCCAAACCAGTCTAAATCTGCCTTCATAATCCGACCACGTTATGTGATAAAGGTTATTGTTATACTTGTACGCAATAGCATATAGAAATGTTTTACAGGTACGTGGTCTTGATATGTTTTACAGGTACGTGGTCTTGATATGTTTTACAGGTACGTGGTCTTGATATGTTAAAAAAAACAACATTGAAAAGTTAAACTTATATATTAACAATTTTATTTTTCATTAATTAACTAACCGCGATGCTACTTTATACCGTCTATACTAGACATAGGATATCGATAAAAAAATGTAAACAACTAGAATACAAGACATTTAATAAAACAGGCATAGCCTCCTGCGCTCGATTTTTCCTGAAATACTACAATGGATATCGCTTTCGCTGTTTTATAATTAGACCCCTAGTTTTTTTTAAACGAATGTTGCCAGTATTAGTACCTAAGTACTTCATGTTATTAAATTATTTTATGAGTAATACGGTGGCAGGTCATTAAGTCTTAAGAAAAAGATTTAAAACTTTTTTTTTGGTATTTTTTATTTTAATTTTTCATCATAATCTCCTTCTAGTTCAATGCACTTAGACAAATGTCCCTCTAACTTTATTAAACCTTCAGAAAAGTATTATTGTGGTAGTTCCTCAAAACATTTGTGTGTGCAATGACCTCGTCATGTCGTCCGCTGAACATTTGTGTGTGCAATGACCTCGTCATGTCGTCCGCTGAACATTTGTGTGTGCAATGACCTCGTCATGTCGTCCGCTGAACATTTGTGTGTGCAATGACCTCGTCATGTCGTCCGCTGAACATTTGTGTGTGCAATGACCTCCTCATATCGTCCGCTGAACATTTTATGAACCCCATTTTATCTCGGGAGTGTGGTGGTGTAGTCATGGTTCATCCACAGTTACTAATCTGTGCAGAAACTCATGTGAGCCTCCAAACTCAAAACGCCCTTAGAAGAGACCACGCGGTTGCGTTTGTCTCAGCTGAGAGCAATCTCGGCACCCATTCGCAGATATTTTTTTAATGCTCACTTTCTTGATAACAATGAAAATTGAAACGACGGTACCTTCCGAGACCTCTGTCTGTGGTCTCAACTATTTTGGGCAATTTTATTCTTCGATCACTTAACACCATATCGTGGATTTTATCGATTATTACCGGAGTACTCACGTTTACGGAACGTCCTGAACGATGTTCTGTTGATGTACGACCACGTTTAAATTCATTTATCCAATTATAAAATGTTGCAAATACTGGGGGAAGATGTGCCATCAACTGGGGATAGATGTGCCATCAACTGGGGGAAGATGTGCCATCAACTGGGGGAAGATGTGCCATCAACTGGGGGAAGATGTGCCATCAACTGGGGGAAGATGTGCCATCAACTGGGGGAAGATGTGCCATCAACTGGGGGAAGATGTGCCATCAACTGGGGGAAGATGTGCCGTCAACTGAATCCAACTGAGCTTTTATTTCTTTTGTTTTTAAGCCTTTTAATATAATTTTTTAAATAACCACTTTTTACCATTTTTTTTTAATCAACACAAGTTGTTTACTTCAACTGATGATAAAAACAAAACCAATCAATGAACATGGCTGCACTTTGACAGATATCTAGTTAGGAATTACGCTTACTAAAAACCACCGAATAGCGATACCACGAGCGCCATCTCTTAGAACTTCTAAGTACTTATTGCCCAGGTAGTAAAAACATACTTAACTCCGGTATACGATTGCAATATGTTTACTCCGCGAGTAATTTCACGTCTACTTTTAAATTTGATTAATTGATAGGTATTTCTTTTTATAAAATTATATGTTAGGTGTTGGAAGGAAAAAATAATTATACTCTATGGACGTTTTAATCTGTGGTCAAGATGATGTTTTGGTTCTGAGTAAAGTTGTGCGGCCGCTAATATTCTAGAATTCATATTGTAAATGTTTGTGTGTAGTGTTTTTGTTCGCCATGAGTTTAGGCACCTACAAATAATTGTCAGATTTGTCAAATACCAAATAATATATATTACTGAAGACTTTCCAAAAGAGATTCCAGAACAAAGAAGAGCATTGAAGGATATACTTATATCAGATCGGCAAAAAGGCAACATTGCGTAGCGTTGGGGGGCGAGTAACGGTGTGGGGCTGTTGATGTCTGAGAGAATGACAGAGTGCATGACTGAATATGAATGTGTGTCTCCCAGGCTCTTATGGGTTAGGCTTAGAGTGTGTAGCGTTCCGACATTTTTTATCCTAATTTGGCAACAAATTATATGCTGAACGCCTCAATTAGATAATTAATGAAATTGTTTAAGCGTTTAGTATTGTATATTTTTTCAGGCGGAGTATAATTTTACTTGTTATGGCGTTATTAAATAAAATTAATTAACACGAAAACATCTAAATTATTTTGCTAAAAATATTCACATTTTATTATAGATAAATATTCCTTTTTTTCTTTTTATTTAAAAAAACATATTGTCGTAGGTAGGTTGAAGATGACGAGAAATTTTTAATAGAGGAGATTGATATGGACCAAAGGGGTCGATTTATATTTCTTGCTTATTATCTTATTTTGATTTTAATAGTATTAATTGTTAAAGTTTATCTATTTATTCAGTAGATAATTGTTTTCGGTAAATGTTTTTATATTAAAAGTAAATCAAGTGCGACACAGGATTTTTACCATTTAATCAAATTGGAGAACCAATGTTCTGGGTCGCTTGGAAGTGCTTCCCTGTGGCCTTAAATTATCAGGGCATTCCATTAAAGGAGTAACTACGAGGACTGTTGTTGCAATCACGTGTGAAGCTCGTTCTACCAGGATAATATAAAGGTACCCAACGGTGGATGCCCAGATCGGCCATTAAAGTACGTACTTCCCTCATTTTACCATTCTCCCGCTAGCTAAATTGGCCAACTTTTAATGTTCATCCTTTTTACCTATAAATACCTACTTAGTTAGTAAGTTTCTATGCTGAAATATTGAATATATTCTTTGCTATTCTCATTCTATTGTTTTTGTGAATCCACAATACCTTACCCTCAAGCACGGACCCTTGTCCACAATGGTTCAGGCTTTTGCTGGCCAAGTATCCGAGGCAAAACGCTATATACAACACACATATTTATAGTGGTCCGCGGATCAGGCATCACATTCGAGACTGACTCCACTAAATATAGTGTCACAGTTTGTGCCCTGATCTGTTGGCGACTGTACATACTGTTTTATAACTCCACAACACAGTAAACTAATTTTATAACATTACAAGTGGGGCTACTCAGGCTGTTTATAGTAGGAGTGTATGCCCCGGATACATCTAAGCCACCTACAGGAAGAGAAGAGTTCTGGGAGAAACTAAGAGAAGTTTTGAATGTTGTTAGATTAAATGAAAGAATTATTATGTTAGGCGACTTTAAGTGAAAAGAATGAATTTAGACCACGTGTTGGGTAAATTTGGAGGTGAGCGAGTGAATGAAAATGGTGTGAACTTAATAGATTTATGTTTGGAAAAGAATCTCGTTTATCAATCTCGGGGCCTCAATATTGGAACAGACCATTTTCTTATGGTTTCACGGATATATGGTCTGTTGAAGTGTTGGAGAAAGCGGCCTCGGAATACGGTAACGATACTAACGAGAATAAAAGGAGAAAAGTTGCAAGATACGGAAACGAAAGAAAAATATGTAAGTAAGTTAAAAGATAAAATAGGGGAAGCATGCAATTTTGAGAATGATAGTCTAGACGAAGTACCAACCAACATGTGGTTGGATGATGAGGTAAAGGATCTGGTTAGTGAGAAAAAGAAAAAATGGCTAGATCTACTTTCTAGAAAAGCTAGTAGACGGGTAAATGGGGGTGTGACAGATGAGGATGTATGTGCAGCGAATGACATGTATCGTGAGATGAAAGTTAAAATAAAAAAGTGCATTAAAAGAAAGAATTGAACGAGGACGTAGAGAGAAAATTCTCCAAAAACTTCCGAGATAATATTAAGCTGTTTTGGAAGCAGGTTAAGATATCTCGGGGAGGATTGGGGAATACAAAGTTAAATGTGATTAGAGATAAGAATGGGGACTTGTTAACGGAATAAATGAGAGTGTTAGGGCGGTGGAAATAATACTTTAGGAATTTGTTTGTGGGAGATGACCATCAAATACCTGAGTGTATAGATGTGTCTTCTACATTGAGTGAAAGTAATGGGAATGAAAGAGATTTGAGCATGGATAAAATTATAAATGCATTAAAACGAATGAAAGTTGGAAAAGCAGCTGGTTGTGATAGGCTGAGGGGCGGTGCATATCTGGTAGCTTCCTGGTTGCATCTGCTGTTTAAAAAGTGCTGGGAGGCCGGTCGTGTGCCAGAAGACTGGCACAAGGCAGTTATAGTCCCGCTTTATAAAGGAAAGGGATCGCAGCAGGAACCCAAGAATTACCGCGGCATCAGCCTTCTCAGCATTGTGGGCAAGTTGTATGCAAAGGCTTTGATTGAAAGAGACATGAAGATGAAACTGATAGGAAAGGAAAAAATGCGGGATTTAGGAAAGGTATGGGATGCATGGATCAAGTCTTCCTTTAAGATGCGTCAGTGAAAAGATGCTAGCCAAACACCAAAAAGTGTATTGCGCTTTTCTAGACCTTGAGATGGCTTATGATCGTGTGAGTAGAGAAGAGTTATGGAAGCAACTGTCGATGTTTGGATTGGGGAGCAAATGATTCGTGCACTGAAATCTCTCTATAAGGATTCCAGTGCATGTGTTCGAATTAACGGGACGTTATCCGACCGGTTTGACATCTGTAGAGGTGTCAGATAAGGGTGTGTAGCGTCACCGTGGCTCTTCAATCTTTTCATCGGCGGCTACGACCCAAAAGAATGTTCCTTGACCAAATCGGGGACATTCTCAAAAAAGCTGGGATCCGTAGCGCCCACAACCGTAGAGGTTGTATGAAGAGAGTGGTAGATGTGAAGGAAGCGAGAGAGTTATTATGCCAGGATCTTTGTAGGTGGCACTCCCTTGTTTATGCCTATCCCCGTGGGAAAAGGGCGGGACAATTTTATTTATTATTATATTAGAAAAACATTTCGAGAACCACTTGTATAGTTTATAAATTTATCAGAATAAATTAATTTCAAATTAAAAGGTAGATTGAAAAGTGGATGTGTTATTGTAAGCCCTACATCCCGAGCTTGATGGACGCGTTACCAGTTGAGTGATGGCCCCGTAGTCGGAGTAGGTGCGGATGGCCCAGCTCTCGCGGCCACGCAGCGCGCGCACCTGCTCCAGCGCCAGCGCCACGAACGCGGCCGCCCCGTGCGCGCGCAGCTCCGCCGCCACGCCCTCCATCACGCCCAGCGGCTGCAACAAGTCCAGCGGTCAGAGCGAGCCGCGCGCGATCCCCGGGAGCGCGCCAGCCTACCTGTGACGGCAGGTCCAGCGCGTGCAGCGCGTGGTGCGCGTGCCGCAGGTGGCGCAGACCCGCGGCCAGGCGCGCGCGCACGGTGGCGGCGTCGGCCCGCCCCGCGCCCAGCACGCACGCGCGCATGTGCGCCGCGAAACACTGCACGCTCTCCACCACCAGCTCCTGCCACACACACAGAAGCGCTACTCAGTCAACATCTACAAATGGCTTCTCAAATTAGATTACAATACAACTGAAACAGTTATAAAATTTATTCTAAAACATATTATTACTTACTACTACCCGCGCAAAGTGGTCCGCGTAACTTTTAACGTTTACGCGAACGTTCTCCAAAGGAATAATCCCCGGTTTTGCAACATTTTTCATCGTCAACATTTGCAACATTTTTCAACTCCGCTCCTATTGGTCGTAGCGTGATGTTATTATATTAATAAATAAAAATGATTTTATAAAACAAAAATACCCCGCGCCTACGTCACTCACCAACAACTATATCTATACTAATATTATAAAGAGGAAAGATTTGTATTTTTGTATGTTTGTAATGAATAAACTCAAAAACTACTGGACCGATTGCAATAATTTTTTCACCATTAGAAAGCTGCATTATTCAGAAGTAACATAGGCTATATAATATCACGCTAGGTCCTATAGTTGTGGAGCAGTAACCAAAAATGTTTTAAAAACGGGGGAAAAGTATCGTTTCTGAGGCCTTCCGTGGCGTGCGCTGATCTTAAGTCCCCCCGTGCGAAGCCGGGACGGGCCGCTAGTAACTACATAATAATAGTAAAACGTTGGAGGTGTGACGCGGGGAGTACCGAGCCCCCGCGCTAGGTACACCGGTGCTACGGGAGCCGGTCGCAGCCGTTACACAAAATCGATTCATTTATACAATGACATTTTTTTACTAAAGATTTATATGTATGCTTATTCTAGTTGTGTATAATTCATTGTGTGTCAGGTGTATGATTTTATGTGTGTGTATGTAGTGTGTGTGTGTGTATGAGTGTGTATGTGTATGCCTTTTATATTTGCCAGTATTTAAAATTAAAAAAAAAATCAAATAATTATAAATTCAAATAACCTATGGATTTATTAAGAAATAAAAAATAATGAATGTACCTATAAATTTTAAATTACAATTCTGATAGTATATTTTTAAGTAAAATAATGATAAATGGTAATCTAATATTACTATAAGTAAAAACAAAGAAATACCAAAATATAACACATAATAATAACTAACTTAGCTTATTTGATGACCGTGAGCAGTTGTTCTGTTTCCACATAATCAAGATCCTGGAGCCAGTCACTAACTATTTTCTTTACTGACTTCCGGTTCTGTTTAACTGCTTTGTGTATTTTATTAAACCTTAAGTAAAGATAAGGCGCCAAGAAAATGTATTGCCTCTGGGCAAAGGTACTCTTCGTTATAGTACTTCTCGTTTAGTGGGTATCTTACTTGGTTGGATAGTTTGGTGGTATCTTAGTATAAGGCATTTTACGTATAGTTTCCACTAAAATAGTTTTACAGTTCCAACCAGTAGTTCCTGGGATTTCTTCAGCTTTATAATATTAGTAGAGATAATTATTTAGGTAATTTAGTTACGCGTACCTTAGTTGGTGTTTGACAGCCTCCGTGGACTAGTGGTGGCGCCTTTGGCGTTGTATCCCGAGTTTAAGTTCGATTCCCACTCACAACAAAAAAAGTACGCTTTTTCTGTACAGTTTGTCATGGGCTGGATGTTTATATATCGTTGCTTCTGGTACACATAGTACAAGCCTAGAGCTTAGTGACCAGAGCAATATGTGTATATTGTGCTAAAAAATACTTTTAAAAAAAACATACCTAGATATCCGTTATCATTGTTACCATTAATTTATAAACTCTTATGAATTATTTCTATTACTATAACTAATGTAACTAATAGATGAATAGCTATTTTTAGCATATTATGGAAAATCACACGCTCACGCACACACACACCGCACGCACACACCGCACACACATGCACACACACACCGCACGCACACACCGCACACACACACCGCACACACACGCACGCTCACACGCTCTACTAGGCAGTAGCGCAGTAGGTACCTTGTACCGGCGTTGCACGTCAGGCCCCGCGTCCCCGCCGAGCTCCCCCGCGAAGTACCAGCGGCCCAGCGTCCACAGCGCGCGCATGTGCTCCGTCAGCACCGCGCACGAGGCCGCGCACCACTCCGCGCGCGTCTCGGCCCAGCACCCCGACGCCTCTGCCAACCATACAACCAGGTGTGGACCAAGCACCAGCGGCCAGCGTCCGCAGGGGAACAAAACTCTGAGGTTCCACTTCTCACATGGATGCGATACGCACCGCTAAATATTAAATACCAAAACTTACAGAACTGGCAGTTTTTCTTCCTAGGCGACGAATTCCCTCGCGTATCCAAGGGATGGAAGATTCGTTACGGACTCTTCTGCCGCCACCAAACACTCCACAGAAGTAAAAATGTTATACAGAGGCTCTACCATCGCTTTATTCAATCCTGTTACCGAAAATAAAGCGGCCCTATTGGTTGTTGCTCACGTATACGTATACAAATACGTTGCTACAATGCGCAAACCCATGGCAGAGCCTCAGTTACTGTGTAGTTCATTGGTATAGTAACAAATAATCTGCCATGGGGGTGTTTTGCGCATGCTGTTCGGTGGGGTGCATTTTGAGTATGCTACTATATATATATATGGTATATAGTATAAGCAAATCAATAGCTGTGCTCCTCTTTTAGTTTGTGTGAAGCACTAGAGTTTTTTACTAGCTGGTTTCTTTTTCTCCGGGGTGTCACTGAGGGGATCGACTTTACAGTTAGTATACCCGCCCTTAAAACTACCGATCCTTATAACTTTACTTTTATGTGATTGATTACTAAACTTTTATTTAGAATAAATATTTAAGGCATGGATATGATCGGTGAAGTTGGTCGCCTTGGTGGCTCTCTGTATGGCAGATAATGATTGACAGGTCAATGGAATCAGCTAACCACCTAGTCTTATACTAGTTGGTTATGTAGTGTGTGTTCGGTTCGTTAGTATTTTTCATATTATGATTTCCATTCCATCTCGTTTAAATTCTAAATCAGATATCGAGGTCTAATAAATATTTGTCGTTCTTTTGTTAATGAATGCTGCCTAACCAAACGCACCCTAAGGCCTCATTGTTAAACTTTTTATTTTTTTGACTATTCATAAATATCTGTAAAGATTTACATGAAATAAACGATTTGACATTGACTTCACTTTTGACCAAAAACCCGTATTTTCGCATTACTTTCAGTATTCCCACTGAAAGTATTGCGAAAATCCGGGTTAGTATTACTTCGAGGTTCCCCGCGAAGTAATATTTTCTAGTACAATCGACTTTTTTCGACTCAAAAGGAGAACAAAATCCTACTTTTTAATAAAAACAAACACTTGCAGATATACACATAATAACATTATGTGTATATCTGCTAGAATATTTCTGGTATCTCATTTTCATTTCAATATCTGGAATTTTGCATTACGCGAAACTATGCCTATGCCATGTGGTTAGTTGGTTGATTTGTAACTATTAATAGTAAAAGAGGGATAATAGGATGTAAAGGAATTGGAAAAGGACTAAGTTAGAAAAAGGAATGGCGACATAACCGTATGTAAGAATACGGTAGTGTTGCCAATATCGAGTGAAGGAAGGAAAAAAATAACCAACGGTAAAATTAAAATATGTAATTTGCTGTGATTTTTTTTAGAGTAAGATTTTTGTATAATAAATAAAAATAAAATAAAATTTTGGATTCATTGTGATAACACAAACACTGATATCAATAGGTAAATGCTACACTTCTTACGCTTAACATCCCTACGAATGTTAATTCTACAAAATTGGTACATTTTTGCAAAATAATATGCTATAAACTTAACTATGAAAAATAAAACACAATCGTCTTCGGGATACCCTTAATCAATCCTAGTACAAACGTCTTCGGGATACCCTTAATCAATCCTAGTACAAACGTCTTCGGGATACCCTTAATCAATCCTAGTACAAACGTCTTCGGGATACCCTTAATCAATCCTAGTACAAACGTCTTCGGGATACCCTTAATCAATCCTAGTACAAACGTCTTCGGGATACCCTTAATCAATCCTAGTACAAACGTCTTCGGGATACCCTTAATCAATCCTAGTACAAACGTCTTCGGGATACCCTTAATCAATCCTAGTACAAACGTCTTCGGGATACCCTTAATCAATCCTAGTACCAACGCCTTCGGGATACCCTCAATCAATCCTAGTGCAAACGTCTTCGGGATACCCTTAATCAATCCTAGTACAAACGTCTTCGGGATACCCTTAATCAATCCTAGTACAAACGTCTTCGGGATACCCTTAATCAATCCTAGTACAAACGTCTTCGGGATACCCTTAATCAATCCTAGTACAAACGTCTTCGGGATACCCTTAATCAATCCTAGTACAAACGTCTTTGGGATACCCTTAATCAATCCTAGTACAAACGTCTTCGGGATACCCTTAATCAATCCTAGTACAAACGTCTTCGGGATACCCTTAATCAATCCTAGTACAAACGTCTTCGGGATACCCTTAATCAATCCTAGTACAAACGTCTTCGGGATACCCTTAATCAATCCTAGTACCAACGCCTTCGGGATACCCTCAATCAATCCTAGTGCAAACGTCTTCGGGATACCCTTAATCAATCCTAGTACAAACGTCTTCGGGATACCCTTAATCAATCCTAGTACAAACGTCTTCGGGATACCCTTAATCAATCCTAGTACAAACGTCTTTGGGATACCCTTAATCAATCCTAGTACAAACGTCTTCGGGATACCCTTAATCAATCCTAGTACAAACGTCTTCGGGATACCCTTAATCAATCCTAGTACAAACGTCTTCGGGATACCCTTAATCAATCCTAGTACAAACGTCTTCGGGATACCCTTAATCAATCCTAGTACCAACGCCTTCGGGATACCCTCAATCAATCCTAGTGCAAACGTCTTCGGGATACCCTTAATCAATCCTAGTACAAACGTCTTCGGGATACCCTTAATCAATCCTAGTACCAACGCCTTCGGGATACCCTTAATCAATCCTAGTACAAACGTCTTCGGGATAGCCTTAATCAATCCTAGTACAAACGCCTTCGGGATACCCTTAATCAATCCTAGTACAAACGTCTTCGGGATACCCTTAATCAATCCTAGTACAAACGTCTTCGGGATACCCTTAATCAATACTAGTACAAACGTCTTCGGGATACCCTTAATCAATCCTAGTACAAAAGCTGCATACTGATAATTATCTTTTTTGTTTTTACTAACGTTTTCGTAAAAAGCAAATTAACCAAAGCCTATACAGCCAATATCGACAACATGTTACATACCTCTGTTTTTCTCTTCTTGTTGCTGGAAGTGGTCTCTGAGTTTGTTCAAGACATGGATGAGGTGCTCCTTCCGACTGAGGATGGCGTCCCACGCAGCGTCACCCTCCCAGCTAAGACTGGTCAACAGCCTGCAACACACACATATCACCGGACGTACGCACTGCGGTGATCATCACCAGTCTGCAACACACACATATCACCAGATGCACGCACTGAGGTTATCATCACCAGTCTGCAACACACACATATCACCGGACGCACGCACTGAGGTGATCATCACCAGTCTGCAACACACACACATCACCGGACTCACGCACTGAGGTGATCATCACCAGTATGCAACACACACACATCATCGGTCGCACGCACTGAGGTGATCATCACCACACACATAGCACCGGACGCACGCACTGAGGTGATCATCACCAGTCTGCAACACATACACATCATCGGACGCATGCACTGAGGTGGTCATTACCAGCCTACAACACACACACAACATCGGACGCGCGCACTGGGGTGATCATCACCAGTCTACAACACCCACACATTATCGGTCGCACGCACTGAGGTAATCATCACAAGTCTACAACACAAACACATCATCGGACGCACGCACTGAGGTGATCATCACCAGTCTGCAACACCCACACATCATCGGACGCACGGACTAAGGTGATCGTCGCAACACACACACATCACCGGACGCACGCACTGAGTTGATCATCACCAGTCTGCAACACACACACATCACCGGACGCACGCACTGAGGTGATCATCACCCGTCTGCAACACACGCACATCATCAAACGCACGCACTGAGGTGATCATCACCCGTCTGCAACACACACATATCACCAGGCGCACGCACTGAGGTAATCATCACCAGTCTGCACTGAGGTAATCATCACCCGTCTGCAACACACGCACATCATCAAACGCACGCACTGAGGTGATCATCACCCGTCTGCAACACACACATATCACCAGGCGCACGCACTGAGGTAATCATCACCAGTCTACAACACACGCACATCACCGGACGCACGCACTGAGTTGATCATCATCCGTCTGCAACACACACACATTGTATAGAGTACATAATAGGCTTTATTTTTTCTTCTAAATAAAACCACTTCTTTGTTCTTTTCTTCATATATATTTTAATATTTAATTACAGTTATGTTTAACACGTATTTTTAATTGGATGTTAATAGATAGAAAAAAGATTGCTAGTGATCAAATGGAGTACACAAGGTAAAGTTAAGCTATAGGGTATTTTAAAATTATTTAATGCAAAATCTGATGTGATTTTGGTACGGTAGGCCAACACACCAAGAACGCCTAAAATATAAAATAAACGCTAATAAAAATGTTTAGGAGTATGTTTAGAAAATTAAGGTATAAAATATATAAATGATGCTTGGGCCGCACACACATCACCGGACGCACGCACTGAGGTGATCATCACCAGTCTGCAACACCCACACATCATCGGACGCACGGACTGAGGTGATCGTCGCCACACACACACATCACAGGACGCACGCACTGAGGTGATCATCACCCGTCTGCAACCCACGCACATATTCGGATGCACGCACTGAGGTGATCATTACCCGTCTGCAACACACACACATCACCGGACGCACGCACTGAGGTGATCATCACCCGTCTGCAATACACACACATCATCGGATGCACGCACTGAGGTGATCATCACCAGTCTGCAACACACACACATGACCAGACGCACGCACTGAGGTAATCATCACCAGTCTGCGACACACAAAAATCATCGGACGCACGGACTGTGATCTTTAAGAAAAGTGCCCTAGTAAAACCCTAATAGCAGCATTACCTGATGAGTTTCCGCTGCTCCTGGATGGATATCGGCATGTGTACGATCTTAGAATGTAATGTGCGTTTTAAATCTTCCATCTTCTTATCAATCACAGATAAAATTTTTTGGAAAACCTGTTACAGAAAATTGATAATATATAAAATATGTATTGCAAATATTATATGAAAGTGGGGAGTGCGGTACCTTGAGTTGGGAGTCGCCGAAGAGGTTGCGCACGCGCGCGTAGTCGTTGACGACCAGGTCGTAGTGGTGTTGACGCACGTTGGCGTCGATGGCGGCCGGTAGCTGGAACAGGAACTTGTGGCGCGTGAGCAGCGACAGCGCGGCGCGCGTGTGCCGGCCCTGCTGCGCGCGCGACACCATCTCCGAGAACACGCTCTTCGACAACTCCATCGACTCTGCCAACACAACACACCGCTCACCCACCGACCGCTCGCCCACCGAACGCTCGCCCACCGAACGCTCGCCCACCGAACGCTCGCCAACGTTAATAAGTTTTCGGTCGTGTTTTCTTTATTCCTAAATTTAGCTGTGACTATTTATTTGGCCAGGGCCCTATTTCATAAAGGTGACAAGTTACAGATAGGTTACAAGTGATATTTTGACAATTATGTAATTATGGTTTCATATAACTTTTTAATTGACAAGTATATTAATATGAAAGTCTGACAAGTTGTCATAATTGCGTTTCATAATCATTTTTGACACGACCAATTCCATTAGAATTGTTGACAATTGTTATAATTTCACGACAGGTATATTTTTATTATTGTCAGTATACAATTGCTTAAAATTATTTTATGAAACATAAATTTTATTTACAATTTAATTTTCTAAAATTGTCGGATATAATTGATATGAGTTTAGATCTGTGTCACTAAATGACAAGTTAATAATAATTTATATTTGATTAATAATGACAGAATTGAATTATAAAATAGCACTTAATGAAAGTAGTGGCAATAATGTTTTAGATGAAAAAAAAAACTCTCTTCATATGAAAGTTTTTAGGGAAAGTAAAAAAAAAGTTAGAAGGTATTTAAATTCTTAAATAATTGAAAATAGTGTATTTTAATAGCACACGTTACGTAAATAATATTTGTGATAGCTGTTTATGAAATCCGCCATTATCAACTATGTACTTATTATTGATAGGAACCTGACGTTAGTATATGATGCTACTTCCATGCATAAATAGGTGGGTATGTATTTACTTATAGGTGTGTCCATCTCTGTGGTAAATAGGATGGAGGCATAAAAGGTGTCCTGAGGACTAAAATTTCAAACACGATGGTCGCCCGTCCTACAACCCACAACAAAAATATTACGAGACAATGTTGTTAGCAAACCATGGCTTCACCGTGCGGGTGGCGGGTCCATCGCGTGGTTGATAGGCAGGGGAATGAACTGCAGCGTTCCCGGAGGTATTAAAATATTATGTACGTAAACGAACATGTTTAATATTTCATTCGAAGAGCAATTTTTATTTTATAAATGAACAAATAATTTTCCTTAAAAAAATCAGAGGAACCCTTTTTTCTTTTTTTTTTTTTGTTTTGTTTGTTCTTCGTAAGAAGAACGGGCAAAGGACTTTTTTCTTTTTTATTTTAACATAGCACTGGATACAAGCCCATCTGCCGCTTTCTTTAAATGTTTTTTTTTTTTTGTTATTTGGTTCATTCATCCTACGAAGCATGGGCAAAAGAATTAAAGCCCATAGCACTTATTTTATTGCATTGTTTTTATTTATTTTAATGTCTTCACAGAAACTGTCGATCATAAGCAGTTAAATACTGTATAATTAATATAGTATGTTGCATTTAATAACATCTTACTCAACAACTTACATAACTATGTATATTCTTTATTATGATAAATTTTATAATAAACACTTAAAGCTGAAAACACATTTTAGTACAAAAAAAATCAAAAATCTTTTATTTCCTTTTTTTAATGGCTGTATAGTCTAAAGATCTTTGCCTTTCCACACTAGTGGAAGAATAGAAAACAAAAAGCTGTAAAAGCTTAGACCCCTTTGCCTTCCCAATAATTGAAATATTGAAAAAAAAACGAAAGAAAACAAGGATTTTTTTGCTAACTGTAGCTTTTTTATGACTGCAATTTCAACCGAAATATTTTTAAAATTCAAGGGTATATGTTCCAATACATTTATTCGTAGTTGTAACGCTAAGTAAGCTGCCTTAGGCAATCCATCTTATGGTTTAGTCGTCAATTCTTGTATTTTTTTAACAATTGTCGCACCAGTCACAGTCAGAATTCATGAAACAACAATCACCACGGTAAATCGACTATTCTTGACACTTGTTGCAATTGCCGCCTTTATCAAATAGGGACCAGTTTTGATTATCGTCAGTTATAGTTTGCTTATATGTTGTTACTTCTTCCAATACATAACTATATGTTGTTTCTGGCACGTAAGACTAGTTTCAGTTGTTGAATCGTTTTCTGCCATTAGTTTTGTGTAGTGCCTATCAGTAGAAAAATGTTGCCTTGTGACACATATATCATCATCATGCCAGCCTTTCGTCCACTGCTGGACATAGGCCTCCCCCAAGGATCGCCACAACGACCGGTTCTGCGCTGCCTGTATCCACCGGCTTCCCGCGACCTTTTTCAGGTCGTCGGTCCATCTTGTGGGGGCCTGCCTCTGCTGCGTCCTCCAGCACGCGGTCGCCACTGGAGAATGCCTTAACGGCCGTCCGTTCTGCGAGCTATGTGGCCTGCCTACTGCCACTTAAGTTTGGCGATTCTGGAGGCTATGTCGGTTACTTTGGTCCTTTTGCGGAGATATATATTGTTGTATATTATAAGTGTATGTATTCTTTTTGGAATACATGAATAGTAGAATGATTTAAGACGAAAAGTGGCGTTACCTTGGATGGCGGTCTGCAGAAGCTGCAGGCGTTGTCGGTCGCGGTGCTGGTGCTGGTCGCAGGCCACCTTCGTCTGCAGCAGGCGGTCCAGGCGGTCGATCACCTCGCCCGCGTTGTCCTTCAGGAAACTTAGCTGGCCCTCCTTCTGGCCTTCCACCTGCAACGCGTCGCGCGTGTGAGGACCACACCCACCACTACCACTAACCTGCATGCATATGGATATATATACCTTTCTCTGCAGGAACGCGGCGCCGGCCATCAGGTCTTGGAACGAGGTGTTGGAGTGATGTTCCAGCAGATACCAACCCGGCTCAAAGTTTTCGTCTGCGAGGTTACCCGACCTGCATACACACAAACAGACACGATACTATTTATTTGTTTTGGGGCTGGTATCAAATATATATCTATGTATGTATGAGAAGCGGGGAAATGTCCTTTGATGTCTTTGAAGACGATTAATGTTTAAAGTAGCGTCGAGAGTTAAGACTAGCCTCTATCTGTATTAAGTATATTATCATCTCCTCATAGGTCACGTTTGTTAGTCCTAATATTGGCCTCAAATGATGCTTTAAAGACTTGACTGCCGCCTCCCACAGGCCACCAAAATGCGGCGAATAGTCTGGTATAAACTTTATATATATGCCTTGCAGCGGGGTGAGAAGGAACTTTATTAAACACTTTCGCTTTCGTCAGTGGTATCATTTTCGTCTTGTCTATGGCTAGAACCTGTATGAATAATATACGGAAGTGTTGTAACAGATCATGTAAATTATTAAAACTGTACCATAATTCTTTCGATTCAACTTTAGAAAAGATATAAATAAAATTTATTCGTTTCTTTGAAGAATTCAATCGAAAAATCATCAACCTAATAATTTTGAAGATGCATTACAGCACTTCCGTATATTATTCATACAGGTTCTGACCATAGACAAGACGAAAATGATTCCACTGACGAAAGTGAAAGTGTTAAATAAAGTTCCTTCTTACCCCGCTGAACTAAAACAGTTTTAATTCGATTTGAATTATTTAGTATTAATTTAGCTAAAAGCCCCGATAAATATTGTGCCATTGTCAGAATAAATTGTTTTCGGTTTACCACGCCGAGACATGAACCGGTTGAGGCAATAAAGGCTTCCTTGGTGAGATCCGAGACCAGCTCCAAATGCACTGTCTTAACAGCATAGCAGATAAAGACGCAGATGTAGGATTTTATTAATTTACTGTCTCTACCCTTTCCGTCAAGTACCAGCACTGGCCCGGCATAATCAAGACCGGTAAAAAAAATGCAAATTCTAAATGTGTACTATCTGTAGGAAGATCGTTCATGATTAGTTCTGTGTGTGCGTCCACACGGAATGCCACGCTTCACTTCCAGGAATTAGTACTTCGACGTCATCATCAAATGTCATTTTCATACAAAAGTTTGGTTGGCGTTATTTACGACAGCGCTCTTGGCTCGGGGGGCTGGTTTCATACCCCCGCCACCCACGCAATTTGTTGACTAGGCCCGTAGTGTGGCCAGAAAGCGCGGACACGAACGTTTGAAAACTACGCACGTTGTCTGGCTCCAGCCCGTCACACTAGGCTTCGGCCTAAGTCATTACACTATGGACGCAAAGGCGCGTTTCATATGTTTGATACTCCGCGCCCGTCGTAGTAACCGCGCTAGGCTCGCAGTATGGACGCACATGGTTTAGCGTTATATCTATGGCATCGAATGCACGCGTGTACTATTTTTTGGCCAAATTTTTACCACCTAAAGGCCAATAGGTCTGTCTAACGCTTGAAAGTAACAAGTGGTCCTGCGTGCAATAGTAGTTTATGCTCATATTCGAATATACTTTTTGTTAGGTGGTGTTTAGAACATAAAAGTATGGGGTGTTTGAGATTATAGAAAATGAATTTCTAAGTCTTCCACCCACGCGCATAATTCCGTAAGAATGAATAAAGGGAGACAGGGAACGAAACGTTTCTTGTTGTACGAGTTTTATAATATGGTTAACTCAGAAATTGATAAGACATTTAAGTATACCTTACAATTGTTTATAGAGTTGTCATATGTAAAAATTCTAATTAAATTAAGAAAATTTGAAGAATTATTTATTAGTAATAAAATAAGGTTTTGAGTTTGATTTGTAGTCACATTCATATGCAAATAAATTTCGGGAAGATCGTTATTTATATATTTATTGGGATTTAGTGGATAACAAATTTTTTTAGAATGGGCTTCCGAGAAAAAATTAAAAAAATATATTTCCAAAATATAGGCTAAAATAAGAAACTAATTTCGTTTTTATGAATTGAAAAAAAATGGTTTTTAAGATATTTATTTATTATATGTTTGAACATTTTAATCATGATTTATATTATTAGTTTAGATTAGTTTTTGTATTTATTTGTCGGAAAGTCATTTGACAGTTGGTTTGTACAGGAACAAAAGCGCCACCTGGCGTTTAGACGGAATCACGGCGCGTGCGATACCAGAGAACGTAGGCGGTCGGCCATTGTTGAAAAAGCAACGAACGTACTTGGTTGTCAGTGCGGTTGTGAAGTATCGATGAACACGTGCGCGGGAAACTGTCTTTGTTCTTAAAGTGTAGACACTTAGTTTATTGTTGAACAGTGAATATAGCGATTGTGAGTTAAAGTGCGTGTTTTATTGCATCAAGATGTCTGACGACGACTACCCGGCTCGGTCTCCCTTGCCGACATATGAGTGTGTGCGTATGTGTGTGTAGATGAATTTATGCTGTATCAATGTTATTTTTATTTATGGTTGTGTGTCAATGTTTTTTGTGTGTGTGTGTAAAAGATATGAAGGTTGTGTAGTTATTATCATTATAAGCACTGTTCGGTATTGATAATAATCTATGGACGCTAATCTGTGGTCATGACTTTGACAGTCGGTTTTTTTGGGGACAATATGGTGTTTTGTTTCTAAAATAATTTGTTCCGAGATAATGTAATTTTGTGCGGCCTTTTAGATTACGTGGGCGGCACTGATTTTTCGGGAATCAAGGAAGTGACACAACATTACTATTTAAAAATGTATTTATTGCCTTTCGAAGTATTCTCCGCGAAATTTGACACATTTTTCCATACGATGGAACCAATCATTGAAGCAACCATTCCATTCGGAAGTTGGGGTCTCCAAAATGGCCGTTTTGTAGGCGTCCACAGCTTCTTCAGGTGATGAAAATCTCTGACCACGCAATTTATTCTTTATTTTAGGGAAAGTATTTCTATACTTTCCCTAAAATATCAATCATTAGGGCTTAGGTCGGGGCTGTACGGCGGATGGTCTAATAATTCTATGTTTTCTTGCTCCAAAAACTCTTTTGTTCTGTGCGCGGTGTGAGAGCTCGCATTGTCGTGATGGAGGATGATGCGGCTATTGCAGTTCTCTTTACGGAGTTCAGAAACGACCTGTGGCAAACAAATGCTAGCATACCATTCTGCATTAACCGTTCTTTGTCCCTCAAGAGGAATAGTCGCAACATGGCCGGTTTTGGAGACAAACGTGGCCACCATTTTTTTTGCAACACTCCGTGAACGCATAATTTTTGTTGGCTTTAACTCATTTTCGAACACCCAAACTCGTGACTGATTTTTTGTTTCGGGTCCGTACGCGTATATCCAGGATTCGTCACCTGATACGATGTTGTATACAGTATTTGAGGATCCTGCGTGGAATCTTTCGAGAGTTCTGACGCACCAAGTAACGCGAGCCGCTTTTTGCTCTTCACAGAGCGAATGCGGTATCCATCGGGAAAACAACTTTTTTACACCTAATTGTCCATGCAAGATTATTTGTATTTGACTCATGCCAATGTCTAAAGTTGCCTGAATTTCGCGGTATGTCACATGTCGATCTTCCACAATCAGCTTACGCACAGCATCAACGTTTTCTTGGGTGACTGCAGTTTTTGGACGACCTTGACGGGGATCATCACTGAGCTTGACACGTCCACGTTGAAATTCAGCAAACCAGCGATAAATTGTGGTTTTGGGTGGGGCTTCATCACCAAATGCAGAAAGCATCCGATCAACACACTGTTTTTGTGTTAAACCACTTCGAAAGTCATAATAAATCAGCGCTCTTGAATTTTCTCGAGTCAATTCCATTTTCTCAACGACTAAACAAGTTTGACAAGTCCTTGTGACAAGACCAAGAATCTTTTTTTAAATAAATAAATGGTATTCGATTTTTAAAACCAAGGAGTTTTCAATTAATAAGATTTTAATATGACAGGAACAGTGGAAATATGCCATTCCCGATATTTTCAGTGCCGACTACGTATTAGATAGTGAATTTCTTGTGTAGTGTTTCGTTGGCCATGTATTGTAGCATTGCTACATTTCTCCAACTGGGTTATCCTAAATTAATTTTGTTAAACACCTTTATAACAATAGTCAATAGTTTTACAACAAAAGCTATGGCGTCATAATTTTTCAGGCGTCTATTCCATAAGGATATTTGAACTATGCTTTTAGCTTTTATCTTTAAAAAAAAATTGTTATTCATATTTGTATAAATAATATAATTATAAGTATAATTTAAAGTTAAATCTTAATTACAATAATAAAATATAGCATAACATTTTTAATATGTAAACGTATAATTATTTCATAAAAATATTTTTATAGTCGTAGGTAGAATTAAAAAAAATAAGGAGATTGATAAACTCGTCGACCGAATCAGCGGGTTTTAGAGATTATTTATTGATATAATTGTAATTAATTACGGAATTTTAAGTCAACTTCCCAAAGTGTGGTAGTGTAAACTGGACTGTTTGAGCTTAAACCAAGTTGCAGTTCGAAAGACATTAAAAACATACGCCGAAATAAATGTGGACGTGACACATCAGAATTGGAGCTGGATTCCTACCGTCCACCTCGCCTGGATTCCCGACGTATGAATCTCTAATGCCGATCCAGTCTACCCGCACTATATCGTCTTCTTCACCGCCACCAGGAGGTGTACTCCGAAATACCGAAGTTTCGGGCTTCGGTCGGGCCGATACGTAGACGATGAACGAAAATGTGGCCTACTCTGAGATACTTACGGATCCACATATTGCCAAAATAATTTACTTTTTATAAAGTAACAAACAATTTTAAGATATTTTATATAAAAAAATGCATTTAACTTGTAAATTTGAATCTAGAAAATATAGTAAAAATTTACTCATGACATAAAAAGAACCTTTTTTTTTGACAACGTTCTATACGACAAATTTTAAAACCATGAAATTAGTATAAGCCGTAATAGAGAAATTTTAAACTTAAATTAGTAGGTTAGTACCTACTGTAAAAAAAAATCATGACATTTTTCACTAAAACATAACCTAGTAGTTGTAGTTTTGTCTATAAGTTGGTTAGAGATCAAATTATATATTTTACCTTTAAAATAACAATACTGTGGGGAAATCCTCCTCAATGGAAATAACCCTTGAGAATAGGGAATATGCATGTAACGCCAATTATTATTATTTTAATATATAATGTTCCTTTTATGTCTTTGAACATATTTACATTAATATATTTTATTTTGATTAGCAAATTATTTTATAAATACGATTTTAAAAATCTATTTTTTTGTAGAATCGGAACGCATTTCAAAACGCTCCGACATTAGCAAACACTCCATGTGACGTCATTCGCGCATAAACAAATGTCAACGTGTGTTCTGTAGTCAACAGTTTCTAGTTTTCTCGGGTATTTATTGTCCTTTATTACGATAATTTGTGATAAACAAACCTTTTGACAAACTTGTGAGGTGTAATAACATTAAAATAATATGCTTTTTGATGATTGAATGACGGCCACAGAATGGCGGCTAGTGATGTACCGTTTTTTACTGCGGTAGTGGCAGATAAAGTTTAAACCCTTTTATTTTTGTGTTATTACCCTTTAAAAAATGTTTAATATTTGTTTTTAGGGTCTAATGTAGTTACTCTATCAAGTAATGAAATAATAAAAAAACATGCATATTCCCTATTGACTAGAGAGAACAACGAGTCGCCGAGCTCCCCGCAGTAGCTCAGCGACCCCAGCACTTCTGGCAGTCGAGTGAAATTCCTTATAGACGCCCCACGCCCCTATATCAAAATGTTTATCTCTAGTGTTTATAAAAACCTTTACTTTATCTTTCCGCGCGCTTTCTAAAATATGTGATTCCTTTTTCTTTCTAATTAATAGCAGTAAATAAAATGTAGGAAGTGATTTAATTGTGTAAATAATAAACCTTTTATTAATTTATATTCCTTGTTTTTAATTTGTCACCTTTCCTACAAAACACCTAAAAAAATCCTCACAGTGGTCGCGCGGAATAGTGCCCACTGCCCAGAACGCTGGCTACACGCCTCTGTATGGTTAGGCTTATTCTTTGTGAGAGGAGTGCGCCAGCCCTCTGGTCACCTGCGACGTCCACCAAATTTAACGCAATCTCGTTATATGCGTTCAGAGTAGGGTTTATGAGACGCGAGACGTCAAAGTACGACTCTCGTGAACGAAATCGGGCCCGAAAGTGTTCAGTTCCTACTCTGATGCCCGATACAACGCCGTTCGTTTTTCGTGCGTTCGGAGTAGACCCCTGGACCGCAACACCGGGTACCCAACGAGAATGCCTAGACTGGCACGACTAAGTACGTACTAACCATTCTCATTAATATTAGGTAACTCAGTTGGCCAAATCTTGTCTTTGTTATTTTTACCTTTGCTTTTTGTTATTTTTACCAATTTTTTTTAGTTAACAAGTTCTATACATTATCTTTGCTAATTATACGCTTTTAAGGATAACCCAGCTGCTTTTGTAAATCCACAATCAGCCAAGAAGACACATGGGCCTTGCTCTTGCTGGCGGAGTATCCGAGCTTAAAACATAATTAATTAAATATCATATTTTAATTTTACCGCTTGTTATTGGTACGATATTGGAATAAGTACCTACAACAAAACATAACATGACAGTATTTAGGCAAACTACAAATAATTGTCAGATTTGTCGCGTTGTGTTGTTGATATTCATTATACATATATTTGTTCCAACGTATTGTCAACAAATCGTAATTGCGTGGCATGTGAGTGGTTCAAGATCGAAGATATTGCATTCCTTGGGTACCCAGGGACCTCGTCGCTGAAGCTACCACGACAGCCATTCAGTAAGTCATTTTTAAATTAAGTAATTGCAGTGCGTATCGCACCTGTGTGAGAATCCTGGACGAGTTTTATTTCCCGGCTTCTCGCACATTTCTGGTAGCAGAGCGTGGTTAGTACACATTCTAGCTCATTTTGTTAGTGGGCTTTTTAATTTACCCATCTGTGCAAATTTTGATAGTGTGTATAACCTCAAATTATTTGTTCCTAGTACAGTTTAGTAACTGGTTTGTTGGCTAGATTTGGTTTATTTTCTTAATTGTTGGTTTTATTGTATCATTTAGTTTGGAGAAATCATAAATTCATCCAACGGTACCTTTATTTATTATAATTTTGACCTTATGTGACTTGCCTATGCTTTGCTAACTTTCTTAGGGTCAGGCAGGTCAGGTTAGTTTGTATAATATTCCTAGTGCACTTCCAACATAATTAAGTAGATTTTTTAATTAAAATTAAGTTTTTTTTTCCTATTATTAGGGTTAGGTAGGTAGGGTTTTGTTTTGTTTGACGTGTTGCAAACTTAAACTTTATTTTGTTTTTATTTGTAAGTTTGTTTTTTATTTTAAATTAAAATTGTGTTCACCTACTTATTGTAATTATGTCTGTAAATAAGAACTCAAAGAAGATTAAGGCTGTCTTAAGGTGGCTTACATCCGCTGTGGATTTGGTGGACAGACCCGACCGCTCCGCTGCGGTGCGGCGCTCGGTGCGGTTTGAAAAGATCCCAGAGTATGAGCAAGACTTACAAAGGGCTTTGAGGAGTTTTTAGTTTTGAACCCCGTAGAGGATGAGTCCCATGCAGCGGTCACTTGTGACTATGACCGTGCCTTTTTACCGAGAAGGCAGATATTATGAGAGCGCTGGAGGTGCTAGGGTCGACAGAACGCTGAACATTGAGCTCAGTTGATAGAGGGGTAGGCTGTGCCGGATTAGTAGGTTTATGAAGTATTGTATTATGTTTTCTTTTGCATATACGACAGCCGCCTAGCTTACAACGCCATGCATCATGTCCACACCGCAAACAATTAAGACACAATCTTAAAAAAATAGCTGCCTAATCCTATCTTCTATTGATTTACTTTTAAAACTAGTACAATCAAAAATACGATGATTGCCTTTACAAATAATGCACACTCTCACTATACCTTTCTCAGCGGTAGACACAGTAAATAAACTTTGAACTTTATTAACACGCTGGGGCATATTCCTATCATTCTTTGTAATGCTTTCTAAAATGTTAGCACGATTTTTCAAAAATGCATAAAAATCATTGAGTTTAGGTAACTCGGGCAGGGCAGTATTACTGTACTCCTCCCACTTTAGGCTAGTAGTTGAATCTAATTTAGAAGAAATCATGAAAATAATAATCGTATCGCAGTGATCAGTGGGCTGTCCGAGTATTTAGTGCACGAAGTTATATGATCCACTAGATACCTCAGAGCCTTGTCAGACTCACGTTGGATTAAGTCGATGTTAAAGAGAGATGTATTGATGTATGTTCTAACGAGCTGTCATTTATTTTCATATCGCTCCCAGAGGAGTTTCCAAGCTTCATGATAGTTGGTCACTAAATCTTTTAAATCTAAAAAAACAATATACTTGGGTAGGTATATGAAAAAACTTACTCTCCGCTTTTGTTTCGATAATAAGGGAAGGCAGGTATTACCGTCTGTATCGCGCGCGGACGATGTGTGCTCGGCGTCACAGTGTGTGAACCAAAGTGGAGTGACCAGTTTGGGGGAAAACTCCCACTTTGTTATTTTTAACTCAAAATCTGAAATGTTTATTTCATACAGGCATTTGCCAGTATTCGTTGACATTATTTACAAATGCAAACAACCAAAGAAGTTAGTTTAGTTAGTATTTAGTAAATAATGATTAAACAAGGTTGATGTTGCAGGAGGTAGGACATGCTCACCCTTCCGGAAACAGATCGTGCAGCTCTTCCTCCGGGAACTTGCAGTCGTCTCCCTCGGCGGCCAGCCCTAGCGGGTCCGGCGCGGCGCAGGCGGCGGGGGCCAGCGGGCGCCGCCCCCAGGGGGCCGCCGGGGCCGCCTCCTCCACCCACACCGCGCTCTCCTTCATGGGCCCCACCGACTCGTGATAGCCTGCGGGACAGGTCACTCATACTATTGGCAAATATAAAGAAACACACATTTGTTGTAGAACTCAGCATTCCCGTTTGTTCATATATCATTCAATACATAACTACACTTAATTACATATAAAAAATAAGGTAACTGGATTCCAGAATGATAGATACCTCGTGAAGTGCTGATGGGTCGGTGATGTTACATTAGTTACCTCTGAACTGCACGGTGGAGGTGCCCTCGCCGCGGGTGCTGATGGGTCGGTCGTGTTACATTAGTTACCTCTGAACTGCACGGTGGAGGTGCCCTCGCCGCGGGTGCTGATGGGTCGGTCGTGTTACATTAGTTACCTCTGAACTGCACGGTGGAGGTGCCCTCGCCGCGGGTGCTGATGGGTCGGTCGTGTTACATTAGTTACCTCTGAACTGCACGGTGGAGGTGCCCTCGCCGCGAGTGCTGATGGGTCGGTCGTGTTACATTAGTTACCTCTGAACTGCACGGTGGAGGTGCCCTCGCCGCGGGTGCTGATGGGTCGGTCGTGTTACATTAGTTACCTCTGAACTGCACGGTGGAGGTGCCCTCGCCGCGGGTGCTGATGGGTCGGTCGTGTTACATTAGTTACTTCTGAACTGCACGGTGGAGGTGCCCTCGCCGCGGGTGCTGATGGGTCGGTCGTGTTACATTAGTTACCTCTGAACTGCACGGTGGAGGTGTCCTCGCCGCGGGTGCGGATGGGTCGGTCGTGTTACATTAGTTACCTCTGAACTGCACGGTGGAGGTGCCCTCGCCGCGGGTGCTGATGGGTCGGTCGTGTTACATTAGTTACCTCTGAACTGCACGGTGGAGGTGCCCTCGCCGCGGGTGCTGATGGGTCGGTCGTGTTACATTAGTTACCTCTGAACTGCACGGTGGAGGTGCCCTCGCCGCGGGTGCTGATGGGTCGGTCGTGTTACATTAGTTACCTCTGAACTGCACGGTGGAGGTGCCCTCGCCGCGGGTGCTGATGGGTCGGTCGTGTTACATTAGTTACCTCTGAACTGCACGGTGGAGGTGCCCTCGCCGCGGGTGCTGATGGGTCGGTCGTGTTACATTAGTTACCTCTGAACTGCGCGGTGGAGGTGCCCTCGCCGCGGGTGCTGATGGGTCGGTCGTGTTACATTAGTTACCTCTGAACTGCACGGTGGAGGTGCCCTCGCCGCGGGTGCTGATGGGTCGGTCGTGTTACATTAGTTACCTCTGAACTGCACGGTGGAGGTGCCCTCGCCGCCGGTGCGGGTGGTCACCATGATGTCGCCGCGGCCCTTCCCCGGCCCGGAGCGCGCCACTATCTTGTTCTTGCTCTTCCATTCAGCCGATAGGAAACAGTCACATCCACATATTTTTAACCCTAAAGCAAAAAGTTTATATCAATTTAGAATCCAGTAAGACAATTAGAAGGAGCAACGTGTAGAGCTCTCCCACTGCGTGTATAAGGCGCGAGAGCAGTCGGGCGGACGCGGACGTCGGACAAGTGGTAGCGGGACACAACTCTCCGAGTGCGTGTGTGAGGCGCGAGAGCAGTCGGGCGGACGCGGGCGTCGGACAAGTGGTAGCGGGACACAACTCTCCGAGTGCTCTTGTCATACAAATGCACCAAGTTTTCAGTTTAAACCCCGAATCACACTTATAAAATAAAATATAATAAAAATAAAAAAGCCTTTTATTCTCTTTAAAAAAGTAACATGTGTTCGATTTTGATAAATAGTCTGGACGCTAATCTGTGGTCATGACCTTTTGACATGTCAGTCAGTTAATAAACAAAAGGAGTCGTCGAAAAAATTTTAATTGATGCAGTGCTTTTTTTAATTTTGTATTTCTTTTGGACATTTGTTAGTCTAGTAGATTTGTGCCGTAATGAGTTTTGGGCCGCCTATTAGAAATACTATAGAAATTGTGTAGCGTTTCGTTCGCCATGTATTAGGCGCCTACAAGTGATTCAGATTTGTTTGCGTTGTGTGTTGTTAATATTATATATTTTTCCAACGTCGTATTTGGATGGCATTTTGTTAGTGGCTTCAAAGAAGAACGGAGTTGTTGCATACCTTGGGTACCCAGGGTTCTCGTCGCTGAAGCCCCACAACAAGCCATACGGTAAGTTTAGATTTTAAGTTTAACAGTGCGAATCGCACCCGTGTGAGAATCTTGAACGAGATTGTTTCCCGGCTTCTCGCACATTTCTGGTAGCAGAGCGTGGTTGGTACACATTCTAGCACATTTTGTTAGTGGGTTTTTTAATTTACCCATCTGTGCAAATTTTGATAGTGTGTATAACCTCAAATTATTTGTTGTTAGCTCAGTTTAGAAACTGGTCTGTTGGCTAGATTTAGTTTATTTTGTTAATTGTTGGTTTTGTTGTACCATTTGGTTTGGATAAATCATAAATTCTTCCAAAGGTACACCTTCATTTATTATTGATAAATAAACATTTATTTATTTATCAATATAATTATTTCCATACAGATACCCCACTGTCCTGCTATACAACGAGACAAAAGTTCTGACCGTGAGACAACTCTATGTGCTACAGGTCATCGCATTAAAACACACTGTCTTGCAGTACAATATGGACTACGAAAACCACAAAAGGAGGCGAAATCGTGTTTGCAGTGTGGAGTCCTCAAGAACAGCCCTTGCCAAAAGGCAATATTACATTGCCAGCTCTGTTCTATATAACAAGATAAACCACAGACTGGACATCTATGCCCTCCCTTCTGCGGCCTGTAAATCAAAAACAAAAACCTGGCTGATGAATTTAAACTATGAAGAGACTGAAGAGTTTCTAAAGTCTATATTTTAACTGGTTCAATGAATAAACTCATTTACTACAGGCACTCTCACTCTATGTAGAGTGAGTATGTACTCACTCCACTTTTATTGACATAAAAGGCAAGAACTAGCATCACACGCGCACACGAACATTACAAGCTCACAGACATACATACATAACACACTAATATAAATCTCTCTCACTCACACACACACACAAACATATATATACTCATACATACAGGCACACACACACTCATACATATCACATGTACACACCCACACCACACATACACACAATTCTAATATACTACTATGGATGTATTATTCATATATACGCATATGGATGTATTATTGGTATATATTTTCATGTATATAAATATATATATTAATGTTATTTTATTTATTGTATTTTGTGATTAATTTGAATGTAAGCTATTATCATGTACCAGGAGAAGAGCACTGGCTCCTGAGATACAGTCTCATGACTAGTTCAGGAGCCAGGGCACAAACTTGTTTGTTATTGTATTTTTGTGTTGAAAATAAATATTTTATTATTATTATTATTATGTATATATAGAATATGGCCACTGGTCTCGCTATGGTTTACGTTTTACGTTCCATTTCTCATGTCGTGGTTTGATTTGGGGATTGTTGCTTGTTGTCTGATTTTAATGTAAATTGAATACAATAAATAAAAATATATTTGTAAAATATTAGAAAATAATGATCGGTTATTGAGATTAAATATTTTGGCAATAACGGAACGTTTTATGAACGTTATACGTGTACATTTAGGTTTCCCGAAATATAAACATATTTTTTTAATGCTTAGCATAGTATTTATTCTGTTTAACTATTGCTATGCAAGTCGTGACTGTTTCGAAGAAGCCAGTATTGGTGGCTTAATAATTGTTTTGTTTTATGGATACGGTGCTTAGGGTAATGGATCTGTGATGCTGGCAACTCGTTGTGATTGACTAAGAAAGTCGACAGCGGTTTCGAGAATGTTCTTAATTTTGTTCGTTGAAATTTTGAAAATGCAGAATTAATAAATAAGTGGGTGCTTGGAAATAAAAAGATAGTTTTTGCAAAGCAGCTAAGAGGAGTATATGCCTCACATTTTTCTTTTAGTGAGTCGATACAAGATATTTGCATAACAAAGTTTTTTTAAGTTTTGTGATATTTGCCATCGTTTTGGGTAAGCATTTGTTGGAATTTGTAATGGATTTAAACATTCTATTGTGCTTTGTCTAAGGTTTCGTGTCGTTGAATTTACAGCTCCTTATTTACTCCTTCTGTTTGGAGTTGATGTCAAAGTATTGGCGTTTCTGGATGCATCATTTTACGCTGGAAACATTCCTAGAGGATCGGGAGGGCGTCACACAGCAGGATTTTTAATATCTACTTGGTGAGTTACCTATTCGTTTTTGCTTTTTCTCCTGGTGAATATTAGTTTTCATCTGTGAATTCACCTGTAAAATCTTAGAATGTTTGGTTAAAGTTGAGATCATGCTTTATAGCTGGCATTCTTTGTCGTCAATTGCAGGTTGACGAGGGACAAACAAATTCAGGAATAAATACAACAAAAATCATAAAATTCTTTAAATCGAAGCAGTGAAAACTTTACAAACATTGATAGTCATTACTGTTGGTTGGCTGCCGCAATCATACTTGGTCGGTCAGGGTCAGTGATTGGTTGTTGGAGAGTGGCGTCGGCAGTGAGGAGCCGAGCAAAACTCAACAACACACAGACTGAATATCAACCTATACTCACGGAACAAGGTACAAGTAATCTTTTTTGTTGGGGTTAAACAGTCGTGGCGGAGCTCTACTAAGGGACAATGGTTCACTAAATGTTTAGACCTTAGATAGAAAGTGTAGAACAATATATATTTAACAAGTTTGCTTTTATGTGGTTAATGCAGAAGTCAAATCGATCAACCATACCACCCCCACGCTCTCTGACTGAGCAGCCTTATATTTTTGTACATAATCATATTTATAGAATATATTCCTTTGAAAATTACATGTAGATTATTGTAATATGTAAATATCTTTATGTTGTCTACCTATTTTAATAAATTTAATAAACTCATTTTTTATTTTATTTTATTGTATGTCCACTCCTTATACCGAGATAAGGGAGGGCTACAATATAATATATTTATTACCTTCATTTATCATAATTTTGACCTTATGTGACTTGCCTATGCTTTGCTACTGTTTTAGGGTCAGGCAGGTCAGGTTAGTTAGTATAATATTCCTAGTGCAGTTCCAACATAATTAAGTAGGTTTTTTAATTAAAATTAAGTTATTTTCTTATTGTTAGGGTTAGGTAGGTAAGGTTTTGTAATTTTTTTTATGTTTGTTTCCCCTTAATTTTTGTAAGGGAACTTAAAACTTGTACATTTATAATAACATATAACAAAACTTGTGAATTTATTTTGATTTGTTGCAAACTTAAACTTTATTTTGTGTTTATTTGTAAGTTTGTATTTTATTTTAAATTTATATTGTATCCACCTACTTATTGTAATTATGTCTGTAAGTAAGAACTCAAATAAAATTAAGGCTGTACTAAGGTGGCTTACATCCGCTGTGGATTTGGTAGACAGACCCGACCGCTCCGCTGCTCTTTTGGTGCGATTTGAGAAGATCCCAGAGTATGAGCGGGACTTACATAGGGCCTTTGAGGAGTTTTTGGTTTTGCACCCCGTAAAGGATGAATTCTATAAAGCTGTCACTTGTGACTATGACCGTGACTTGGTGCTCATAGTCACCATTACTGAGAAGGTTCGCGGAGATATTGATAGATCGCTTGAGATGGACCCCGAGCCTTCGCTAGTTGGTTTTTCTCCCGGGCTTTTGAGCAGGTTGCCTACTCTTGACCTCCCACCATTTGACGGACGACTTGATGCCTGGGTAGGCTTCCTGAACTTGTTCGATAGTCTGGTGCACGGGCGGGGGGACCTCACCCCCAGCCAGAAGATGGCATATTTGTTGTCCTCATTGAGAGGAGAGGCTCGTGGCATCGTCCAACACGTAACGGACGAAAATTATAAAATTTCTCGTGTGCTTCTGACCAAGCGGTATGAGAATAATAGGCGTTTGGCTGACACTCATGTCAACCAAATATTGGGGTTGCCTATAGTTGGTAAGGCACATGATTTGCGCAGGGACCTCTTGAATCCATTGATGATTGCGGTGAATGCCTTGCAGTGTCTTTAAATAAATAAAATAAATACCATCACGGGTGCCTATTTGGCTCCCGAGAACCGTTTAAACGGCCTCAGGGTCCCAGCGGAGGGATTAACCCATCCTCATTTCGCCGATGGTATTCGGAGGCAATACCTAACAAGTGGCGGGCTTGTTGCGGTGTTTATGATGAAATAGCCTCGTTGTATAAAGCGGTCACCCATCCCAGGCCGGCTTTGTTGTCATCTGCTTAACCTTGTTATCAGTTGCGCAGTGACTTAACCACTAGGCTGGGGCCGCTTTTTAGTGTCTTTACTTACCAGTAAATTCTTGGTCTTTTATACTGCTTAACATTGTGGTCGGGAAGTTGTCCCCCGAACTTAAGCTGAGCTTTGAACATAGGTATGGTGGTATGGCATTGACTACCTACCATTGTTCTCAGACTTGTTGAACTTTTTGGAGGAAGAGTGTCGAATAGTGGACAACTCTACCGGTACAGGGCGGCCAAGATTCGTTGACCATCAGATGGTCCGGCCCCCTGTTCAACCACCTGGTCAAACTGGCCAGCGTCCCAGGAATCGATTTGCTGTGGCTGCTGTTAAAGCACAAAATTGTATATATTGTAGGGACCCTGGACATTTGGTGCCGCATTGCCCACAAACTTGCGGGTCCAGGCCCGACGTGTCATGACCCGACAGAGGCAATGGTGTTATGTGTGCTTGGGCAAGCACCACCAAAGAGATTGCCGTGAATCGCGGCCATGTTCGTAGTGCAGTGGCCGCCATCATCTAGTTTTGTGTGCCAATTTAAATATGGGAGGCCGCCAACATATTCACTATGAACCCTAGGGTGCTAGGGAGGTACGATCGCCGAGGTTTTATGATTCCTCACGTACTGAGGACCGGAGCCCCTCGCCCCCAAGTTCGGGGTTCACCCCCCCCCCCATATTCGGAGTTCACCCCCCAATAATTGGAGTTCACCCCCCAATATTCGGAGTTAGCCCCCAATATTCGGAGTTCACCCATAAGGTGAAAGTTGGCGTCCAGTAGTTAAGTTGAAAAAGGGCTTTTATAAGTTTGTTTTGTGCTACTTGCAGTTCTTTAATATTCCTATTTGCTGAACTACCCCAAGTAGTCCAAGTGTGGCTTTACTAAAGAGTTATATACGTTGTACTTAATTTTTCGGGGAAGGTTAGAAATTCTGCGTGACGCGTCTGTCAAGGGTATTATTTTAGATTTAATATTTTCTATATACGAACGCCAAGTGAGACCCTCGTCAAGAATTAATCCCAAATACTTTTCCTTGTTTGACTTGTTAATTAATTCGCCGTTAATGGTAAGTGGATTGAAAGGTGGAATACGTTTGTTTTTAGTAGTAAATATGATATAATTTGTTTTAGAAGCATTAATAGTCAGTTAATTATTTTGGAACCATAACGAAAGTATGTGGAGGTCTTCTTGGACTTGTTTAGCAATTTCACCAATATCCGAACCAAAATAAAACAAACAGGTATCGTCTGCATAAAGGGTAACTTTCCCATTGTGTTGTAAGTTTGATATGTCATTGATATAGACTAGGAAAAACAGCAGACCCAAAATAGAACCCTGGGGTATTCCAGTCTTGATCACGTGCATATTGCTTTTGGAACCTCCAATCCGGCTTACCTGGTATCTGTTAGTTAAATATGATTTTATCATACTGAGTGCAGTACCAGTCAATCCAATATTGTTATTTTTCCACAGCAGAATGTTGTAACTTACAGTGTCGAATACCTTTTTTACATCAATAAAGATACCCAATGCTATTTTCCTTTGGTCAATTTTGGTTTTTATCTCAGTAACTAAGTCTATAGTGGCCGTTAAAGTATTAGACCTTGGACGGAACCCGTATTGATTTGGACATAGGTATTGTATTGATGTTAAGTAATTTGTTAGTCTTGTTGTTCAAATTTTTTTGAATTTATAGGTAACACTAAAATAGGGCGGTAGTTACTTGGGTCCGATCTTTTCCCGGATTTATAAATAGGGGTTACTTTTGCCAGTTTAAGAGACTCAGGGAAAATACCCTTACCTAAATAATAATTAATACAATTTACAAGATCATTGATTATAAGATCTTTTACGCTCTTTAGGCTTTTAGCATTTATTTGGTCTAAGCCCGTACTTACGTTAGATTTAAGTTTATCTATAATTTCACTACTGATAGTGTACATGATTCAAATTCTGATAGCTGTTTATTATCTGGTAGGTAAGTAGGAATATTAGGAGTATTTGTTAGATTACTAGGTGGTATCATATTAGCTAGGTTAGTGCCCACAGTAGATATTTCAGTTTCAGTATTAAGTATTACATTTCCAGTTAGGAGTTTAGTAGGAGCACTGTCTATTTTAACTTTGTTTGTTGCTAGCTCATTTATTAATCTCCACATTTTCTTTGGAATTTTCATACGTTTATTAAATTCATTTTCATAGTATTCTTTCTTGTTTTTTTTTATTAATACTGTTACTTTATTTCTTTGTTTGATAAATTGTAATCTTAAATCACTATCTTTTTCGTTCGCTTTCAGTTTCTTCCGAATTCTATTTCTAATTCGAATCTCTTCCATTATCTGTCTGTTTATCCATTCTTGTTTAGGTTTGTTTATTATCTTAGTTTTGGCGACTTTACTCATATTAATATTATTCTGTAGATACTTTTCTAGTATGCTGTAACCATTAGTTCCCGTAAACGGTGCATCTTTAGTAATTTTATGTAATTGATAGTGGTATATTTAATCTTTTCTTTCGCTTTTCGATAAAACTTCTCGATCCCTATATACAGGGTGAATTTGAAAGGATGTACTTTGGACTAATATGAGGTTCTGCTGGTCAAATCGAACAACTTTTCCCATGGAACCATGTTTCTCAAATCAAAAAAAAATTGGCTTCCCCATACAAATTGATCATTTTAACATTACTAGTTTTTATGGAGAAGACATTTTTTTTTATTTGCGACACATGGTTCCATGGGAAAAGTTGTTTGATTTGACCAGCAGAACCTCATATTAGCCCAAAGTACATCCTTTCAAAGTCACCATGTATATTTGATGGTAGTCTGACATTGGGGAATCTATAATAGTCATATGAAATTCATTGTCACTCAAATTGGTACACGCATGGTACAAAATAGATCGTCGTTGCCCCTGATCTGTGCGTGTACAGTATTCACTTGTAATATTATTTAATATGTAATATTTAGTTCCGGATAGCATGGATTTATATTTATTAACATTCGCGCATCTAATTTAAGCATATCCAAATTGAAATCTCCGAAAATTATCGCTCTTTGTCTTTTTTCAAGTTGGGCTTCATACATCTCAATAAACTCATCAACATTTGAATAGCCAGGCTTATAGATTACGGCAATATCCAGCGATAATCTGTCTGCATGAATCCATAGAAAATTATTCCCCCCAATGTATTTTTCTTCAGTTAATTGGTGATTGATACTATTATAAGCAAAAATGGATTCTCCTCCTCCAATATTGTCTGTTCGATAGTTATAATAGTGTGTGTAGTTATCTAATTTTAAACTTTTTGCTTCATAGTCATTTTTAATCCACGTTTCGGCTAATAAAATGAAATGAACTGTACCACTTATATCCGCCAATATACATTGTATTTCATCAATCTTACCCTGTTTTACCAAACTTCTAACGTTAATGTATAAAAAATTTAGTGTGGATTCATTTATAGGGAGTTTTCTATAATCAGTAGTAATTTGGTAGGTGCACTTTTTGTCACCGTCCATAAAAATAATTATATTAATCATAATTTGTTAAGTTAGGTACATTTAGTTTTTTGAAGTATTATTAATTATTTTTGGAACACCCCTTATGTATTTTATGATAATACCCGTTTCGCCCTCTTGTTGCCGTTTTGCGAATTCCACTCGTAGGTTGCGTAGGTATTCCATCTGAAGTCTTGATGCATACAACCGGAAATACTCTGATTCGGATAGTGGCCCTTGTATCGTACACGTAACACGCTAAGAGTCAACCCCAGATGCGGGTTTGACAATTAATAGAATCAAGTTTGGTCAATTCGTGGTCCAGAATGTAGTGCTAGGTAGGTAAAAACGATAGGCAGAAACAGAATATCAATAGAATTCTGTTCTGCAAAAGATGCAAATAATTTCTTAAATCTACCCTCCCTTCAATCTCTAAGCTATATTGCTTCTATCCCTACCCACCAAATTTCTCGAGTGGGTGTTATCCGCGAAGTCCCTCAGAAAGTACCCATGGAAGAACTGGCTGAAAATGTAATTCTTCCTTCAAATTGCGGTATTGTTCTAAAAGCAAGGCGTCTTAACCGGAAGATTTTTGTACACACACAAACCGTAGTTCTAACAATTAGAGGCCAAATCCTATTAGAAAAAGTGTTTTACTGCTATGCCTCCCTTGCAGTTTCTGCCTATATTTTGCCTCCAATATTGCCAAAAAGTGCTGCCGCTTTGGTCATATTAAAGCCGATCAATCCCCTGTGTTTCAAATGTTCTCAATCCCACCTAGGAAAATCATGCGAAATTTCACCTGAAGAGGTTATTTGCATACTTTGTAATGGAAATCACTTGGCTACATTTAGAGACTGCTCAGAACATATCAGGCAAAAATCAATAAAAACTTTGATGTACCAGGACAACATCTCTTACCCAGAAACCTCTGCTAAATACCCTACTCGTAGTTACGCTGATACAGCCAGAAATCAGCAACCAAGTATACCTACTCCTATTAACCCCTCAATTCCCCCTAGCTTTAACACCAGGAGCTCTTATAAAAAGACTATTTTATTGCCCCCTAGATCCCAAAAATCTTATTATTCCAAAGAATATGACCAGGAGGCCCATAGCTCCATTATTGGATCCTATGACCCCCCTTCTCCCTCCAATGGGCGCTTAATAGCAAAAAAGAGGACTCTTCCACAGAAAACCTCTTGCAAATATTGCTATCAGTTCTAATAAACATCTGCCACAATAAGTACAACAACAAATTACCGAACAATATATTTAATAAATTCAATGAACTCCTCTGTTTAGTGCAAGACGACCCAGACACAAATTGTGCAGTGGAACACTAACAGTGGGAGAAACAAAAAGCCTGAAATAATAAGTATATTATCAGTATACTGATCATTTGCGGAACCTGGCTTAAGACAGGAGCTAGGTTTGCCCTGTCTGGTTTTCACAATGTGAGGGAAGACAGGGAGGATGGCTATTGAGGATCTGCTATATTTATCAAAAGACACATCCCTTTTAAACAAATCCTCAGCAGATGAATCCATCCCTAAAAAAAATTCAAAAGCGAAAGAATGTTGCCCCCCCCCCTGGTGGGGTGCGGACTGCTCGAAAAAGTGAAGGACCGTAAAAATGCTGGAAAATTATATATGACAATGGCCAATTTTGTTAATTATAATAAGATTGCTTCAGAGACAAGACGACTGTTCTCCCTGAAGAAAAAGTTTGGTTGGGAAAGATTCTGCGAATCCTTATCCCCTCTCTCCCCATCATCCCTAGTCTGGAGGAACATCAAGAGATTCCGTGGTGCTATGTCTCCTATCAATCCAGCCACATCCAATGATTCTACCGTATGGTTAGGGCCATTTGCTAAAGCTATGTCCCCTTCCCATGACCCATCCCGTGACCATATACCTCCTTTTTCCTTATTTTTGGAAAAAAAAGGTTTTTGTGGGAAAATATATAATATAAAGTAAAAATTAAAGAAAATCTTAATTTATTGCTTTTGCTATATTTTCGGATAATAAGGTATCAAGTTTTTTTTTATTTTCGTCGAAAGCCCTTTATTTTAAAATACCTATTCATTAAATGTAAAAAAGTCAAGCAAAATCACTCAATAATCAACCTTGATATTTTCCCTGACATATCCCTAACTTTTACAGATTTCAAAAATCCCCTTACTTTTCCCGGTTTTCCAGAAAGTGGCCACCATGGTGAGTGTATAGTCTTCGATCAACAATACAACTGTTTATCAAAATTGAATGTCTTGAAAGGCAATAAATTTTTTTTATTTTTTATTAAAGTTTATTCGTAGTAGTTGACCCTATACAGGCACAACTCTAAACAACTCATTTGCATATTAAAACAGTTGCACCTGGTATTACATTTAATTAGATTTTTAACTACAGCAGTTGCGGTAAGACCGTCCATATGGGTTGCCAGTTGTCACAAACTTTAATCTACAACTAATTAGATGGACAGGGTAGTGTTTGAGATGACGACGATTGGTCCCATACATGGCCCCAAGGTAAACAGCTTTAGATTTGTCATTACTAATAAAGATATGTTCACAGATCCTCTTCAATATATTGTTAGGCTATTTTAAGGCTGTTGCCTTTTACCAGTAGCTTTCAACACTTTTATCAACATCGTAACAAACTTAATACCTATACCAGCGTAGTGAAATACTTTATAGATGGGTTAATATGCCTATCTAAACGCCACCGCGTCGAGCTGACTACTTGTTCTCTTGACTCGTTGAGAATACCTTTGGTTACGTACGACGAAGTGGAAATAAACCACACCGCTGGGTACGCTAAGACCGTCCAGGTGGCTTCGGGCTCCTTAAAGGCACCTGTTATGGTACATAAGTATATTCGGAGATATATGCTAAGATGAGCATTTGCGAATCGCCTAGCACTGCTAACACGCAATCCAAAATATTGCCTGAACCTGCTGTTTTAGTAGACGAGTTGTGTATGGTTGAAAGGTATGAGAACAAAACCATCAAAATACAATTATCTGTATGAAATACTAAGTTTAAGTTATACGACCTAGGACGTTCATCAAGGCAGAACATAGGTTCAGCCATCTCTTTCAATCCAATTAGTAATGTCAAAAAAGCTTGGATTTATGACAGACTTCAACTTTTTTTGTTAAATTATGATCTAATAATATTTTGACGTTTGCCAAAAGAAAACTTAAGTCTTGGCTTGGACTAACATAGGGCACTAACTCACTAATAAAGAAATTTGTGAAAAGCAGAATTTTGTGAGAAATTGTAAAACGTGTTGCACAAACATCTATGACTAATAAACTCTCGAGATAATCTAATTGCATCTCTCCCAAACGATCTCTGAATAGCCTCTGAGATGGAATCAAGACTTCAGTTACATAAATTATAAACAATAGTTATAATAATAATAATAATAATATGTCGGACAAATTACACATATTGCTCTGGTCACAAACTAAGCTCTAGGCTTGTACTATGTGTACCAGAAGCAACGATATAATACATATTATATTTTATAAACACCCAGACTATGACGAACTGTACAGAAAAATCATACTAATATTTTTTGCCATGGGTGGGAATCGAACCCACGACCTCCGGATATAACGCCAAAGGCGCAACCACTAGTCTACGGAGGCTGTCATGGATGTGTTATGTTTTCCCTTATAAACCACAAAGAGCATGGCTACAGAGTTGACCATATAAAACCCTCGTAACTATCTGCCTTATTAGTTGGTTAACAAAGGTTGACCAGTATACATCTCCGTAATGCAATAATTGTTTCACGACCATGGATAGCACACCTAAAGAAGCCGCTCAAGCTGCTGCTATTTTGCAACAAGGGCCAGTCAGAGAGCTGTCGCTGCCCAGCTTCACTTGAGCCAGGCTGCTGTATCCTGAGTATTGAAACGATTTCAAAAGACTTGTGCTTTTAATCAACATTGAGATATCAACCAGCCGCCACCGGTGTAGTTCTGGGAGAAACGACCGTTTTATACTTCGTATTTTCTCAGCCTCTCTGCGCGCAATCGGGTGTTCATGTGCAGCAAAAACTGAGACTCGTTCCAGGAGTAGCTGTCAGCAAATGGATAGTAAAAAGAACCTTAAAGAAATCTTATCCAATAAATCCTGTAACTGACCCTAGATTGACTGCAGGCCACCAGTTTCTGTTCACTGACGAGTGCAGAATATGCCTGCATCGCAACGACAGGAGAGGCAAGGCCTACATGTGTTTGAGGGAATGGTTTACCCCATGCTCTTTTTGAGAGAGGCCTAGGGGAACAACAGACCGGTACATCGCCGATATTCTCCAGGATCATGTTGTTCCCTACGCAGAGTTTGTCGGCGGAGATTTCATCACGGTAGCGGAAAATCCACGGTAACGCTAATACCAGATGTCACACGTTGCGTATTACTTTGCCACTTTCTTGATGAACCTGAAATACGTACTATAGACTGGCCTACACTCAGTCCAGGTATTAATCCTATATATGATATAAACTCAAACAAAAAGTATGGGCCAGAAATCCAGTCCATTTGAGCGTAGAAGAATTGAAGGCAACGTAATTAGAAGAGTAGGATGCGTGCCTCAAACACCATCAAAAAATAATAAGATCGTGATGAACATTTATGGCAAGTGTATTATATTTTGTGTTTATTATTTGTATTGCTGTGATTTTACGACTAAGCTTTTGTGTGCCACAGATTGGCTGAACGTAGTGCGCCATATGGGTGATAAGACCTTTTTGTAACCTACATTCCGACGAATACATGATTTATTTATTTATTATCGATGAAGAACCAACTGCTATAATCGTGGGCCAAAAGTGTGGGAGGCCGTGCCCACCCCGAATGATCATCCAGGATGATGGGTTACCGATTCCAAATTTATAGGCAGGACACTTAATAACTTCACAGCAATACAAATTCAATGAGGAAATCATGTTCTACAACCGAATACTATAGTCTAAATACTATGGGGGGGGGGGGGGGGAGGTTCTCTAGACGTATTTTGTTTTTTGCACTATTAAGGTTTGGTCAGATTGTTGTCTCTCCAAAGCTTCTATAGAATCAGACTCGACGCCGCTTACAATAACGTTATAGGCTCTGCGCTCCCGATCAGACATCTGGGCTCTGTGACTGTAACAATAGGACATCCTGCCGAAGTGTTTCCACAGACCTAATAAGCATAGGTACTTGAAAAAGGCCCTCCCGACATGGTGTACACAAAAACAACATAGTGCGTTTGGTTTTCAAGACCATAACCTTCATTTCACTACTTGTTAATCCACTACAGCTTATGCACACATGACGTTTACAGCCATCACACATGACAACTTCCTCTAGGTTAAAACTGCAACACACTGCTAACACTTGGGATTACTCATTTTTGTGGATTTTTAATAAGTACTAGACAAGTCAGGCTTAAAATTTCACACACTACACTGCACAAAAATTTCAGTACTTTTATGTTCAAAGATATAGACTTTTACTATTATATAATATAACCACCGTTTTATTTAGACTTACTATTTAACATTTTATTAATCCCAATTTACGCGAAAATACACACAAGAGAAATCACCAATGCATGTTATCACAAGAGAAAACACCAATACATGTTATCACAAGAGAAAACACCAATGCATGTTATCTATTCGAAGGTAGATCGAAAAAAAAAGTATAGTGTTAAATAATCTGTCATAGGATGTTTTGCGCATGCTTTTAGTAGGATTAGAGCATTTTAAGTATGCTACCATATGCTATATGCATATCGGTAACTCAATGGCTATGTTCCTCTGTTAGTTTGTGTGAAGCACCAGAGTTGTCTCCGGGGGGGGGTAGACTTTATAACTATCGTTTACGCCCTTAAAGATACCGATCCATATAACTATGTTAATGCGATTCATGGTCATTCAAAAATATCTACAGCCAATATAATGATAATAATATAATATAAGAATTATTAAATAAATTGCTAAATATACGTGGTGGCCGAGTTGGTTAGACCTTGGACTTAAAAACACTTGGGTCCCTGGTTCGAATCCCGGTACCAATGAGTTTTTAATTTAAAAAAATATGTACATTTGTTTGACAACACCGCTATAGTGCCTCGGAGAGCACGTTAAGCTGTCGGTCCCGGTTTCGCTATACCAACTTGTGAAACTGTTTATAGATGGGTTATTGAGTCTATTCAAAACATCGCGACGAGTGTAGACTCATACCATCGGCTACGACGAGGTGGGATTAAAACCCCTCCGCTGGGTACCCTGGGGCCGTTTAGACGGTCCAACTCGGCCACCACGTATATTAATTATTCTATAATGGTTATATATATATATACGGCCTCCGTAGACTAGTGGTTGCGCCTGTGGCGTTGTATCCACCAGTTCGATTCTCACCCATGGCAAAAAAAAAATGTATGTAAGTTTTTTTCTGTACAGTTTGTCATGGTCTGGGTGTTTATAAAATATAATACGTATTATATCGATGCTTCTGGTACACATAGTACAAGCCTAAAGCTTAGTTTGTGGCCAGAGCATTTTGTGTAAATTGTCCTATATATTATTATTATATATATATATATTAATAATTGTTGGTTTTTGTAGTCAAAATTTTTTTTAATTTCACTTTTAATACTTATTTCACTAGGGACATCTGTTATTTAAAGCAAAGTGCTGTGATTTGTGCGAAAGTTTCCAAAGCATATACTTGTTCTATAAAATAAAATGGCTCAGTGTCTGAAATGTAAAAATCAAATACCAAAAGTGGATGACAAGAACCCCAAAATTAAGTGTCATGGCTGTGAAAGGTTGATATGTGTGAAGTGTAGTGGTCTTTTGGCCACAAAAATACGAGTGGTCATTCTCCAGTCTCCTACTCTCAAATACTTATGTCCTCATTGTGACCTAGGTATGCGTCAACTACCAGCATTGCGCAAAACTGTTCGTAAGCTTCAAGCTGAACTTGAGGAATTAAAGAGTAAGCAAAACTCGCAAGTTAACCTGGAAAGCATTTGGGATAAAATAGAAGAGCGGAACAAAAGGAGTTCAAACGTGTTAATCTTTGGTATACCAGAACTGGCGAGCAATAGTGACCTGAATGATGCCGAGGACATAAAGAAACATGACTTGGAAGAAGTGACTAAGGCTCTGCGATGCATCCCACAAAGGGATAATCCGATCCCCATACCTGTTGCTCTCTTCCGCCTGGGAAAATCCTCTAATAAACCCCGTCCCTTGAAGCTGGTATTCACAAGTAAGGAATGTGTTACATACACCCTAAAAAATAATAAAAAACTGCCAACTACCGTGTCAGCCAAGAATGATCTTACACCCTATCAAAGGGAGTACTTAAAAAATGTTCGTGAGGAGCTGAAGAATCGCACAGACAAGGGCGAGCCAGACCTTACGATAAAGTACATTAATAACAAGCCCAAGATTGTAAAACTTGATAATTCAAAAAAGTAGCCGCATGCTGTACGCTGCACGCCGTTTTACGGAAATGATATTTTTTTACACGAACCTCAAAACGAGATTTATTATTAATTGAAATTAATTAGATTAAACCTACTTGCATAGTATTAACTGACACACATCTAAAACCTTCAATTAGCAACAGCTTAATAGACATTAAAGGCTATACACTTTTTCGACACTACAGAACAAAGGGCACCGGCTGGGGTGGGGTAGCAATTTTTGTAGCAAATGAGCACCATGGCATACCCATATACGCGTCACAACACTCAACATTAAACCATTCTAATGTAGAGGCTTTATGGTTAGATATTACCTATGGGAACTTTAAGCTATTATTGGCAGGGGTGTGTCGACCAACACACTACTCATTGGAAAAGTATACTCTATATATATAACTAACTATTACTAGAAATATTATGCAGTTTTGATAAGTAGAGAAACATACATACTTGTTCGTACATACTATTTATTTGCCCAGTTAGGTACCTACGTAGGTCGCTTAATAATAAATAACATAGACTAAGCAAATAAACTATGCCTTAGTTTTTGTAAGTTTTTCTTTCAACTTAGTAGGTAGATATAATCTGTTTTCTTTAAAGGTATTATTCGCACTTATATCATTGTGGAATGATTCATTCCACACAATCTATACCTATACTACTTGTATCTACTATTATTTCTTTTTTGCCTATAAACCGAAAAGCAATATTTAGTTTCATAGACAATGTAGTGTGCCTTATGGCTTCCGTATCTTCTTAGGTTAAAATATCTATGCAGCAGACATCCTAATAAGACAATATTCTTAGCAAACCATGGCTTCACCGTGCGGGTGCCGGGTCCATCGCGTGGTTGAAAGGCAGGGGAATGAACTGCAGCGTTCCCGGACTTGAGACCGCGAAGTAGGTTTAATGGCCTTTTGAACTCTCACCTGCACTGTGTTCACTACCCTCTTTACTCAACCAAATACTATAAGATCCTGTTAGCGCCATCCTAGAAACACGCTCCATAAAAGTTCCGACGGCTGTTCTCGGAAGGCCAAGATCCTTCAATAGACGGTGCAAAGACTATGCTGGAATTCCTCTTGCACCAACTTCCACTGCATAAAGTTGAGTTTTAAATCCGTTTCTAGTAATTTCGTTTGTGAGATCAAAATATTTGTTCGACTTGATGTTGTGGTCCTTAGGTATGTTTGTTTCCCACGGAACGGTGAGTTTAATGAAAATAGTAAAATTGTTTTATGGTCTACCTACTTACTACTAAGTACCTAACCTAGGTTTTGTTTAAAATAAGACAACCCTAACGTCGTCAGAAAAGTAAAGAATGACGCGATAGAAAGAGAAGCAACTTTAGGTGAATATAAATGTAGGCCATTAGCGCTGTGCGATCTGAACTGAGCTTTATTGTGTCGGAGCAAGAGTCGCTATTTATTTAATTGATTTTTCGGAGTGGAGCTTCTGTACTTGTACTATTATTTCTTCTGTGGCCATAGTAACCCAAGGAAACATGGTATTATTTAATCGAGTTGTGGATACATGGAACAAGCTACCGGAAAGTGTTATAAGTGCTGACTCAATGAACTCCTTTAAGAATAGACTAGATAAACATTTAAAATATAGTAATAATCCATAAGTGCAGTGATATACACGCATCAGCAAAATAATATAGCAGCCTAACCAAACGCACTCTAGACCTTATTGTTAAAACTTTTTTTTTTGACTATTCATAAATATCTGTAAAGATTTACATGAAATGAATAATATTAAAGTTATTCTATTGGTATACAAATAAGGTATTACTTAGTAAAAAAAACTTAAAAAAACATTAATAATATTAAAAATAAAAGGCCTATCAATATAAACTAAAACCTAAAACTAAACATTAAAAATACAGGTGAAAATTTAACAAAAAAAAATAAATAAATAAAAAATAAAAAAATAATATCCACTATGTCCCGATTCTGTCCCGGCCCGAAGGTTCCCATAACACTGGCAGCATTACCTATTTGTACTGCCAGTGATATCCTTTGTTTAAAGAAATATCCGGACCGGGAATCTCCAGTGATCTCATTTAGAAGAGCACATAGTTTTTTGCTGAATTCCTTGGCTTCAGAGCCCCAAACCCCAGTTGTCTCCACAGCAAATGGAACAAATAAATAATCAGATTTTAAATTTTGATATTTTGTATGTTTCGCCTTGGCTGCGGCTTCAGCAGCCGCCCCTGCTGAGCCTACACAGGCTTGAAGATGTGATGCCGCAAATGTATCAACACAAGTGACATCCCAGATAAGGTTTCGCCCTCTCTGCCACGGCACAAGTGTTAATCCATCTGGGCGTTTTCCATCTATTCTACTTAACCCATGGGGCTTAATAATACAGGGGATGTTTGCTGAAGTCAGAGCACGGCGAACAATGTCATTAAGGTTATGGTGTCGAGGCAATCTCCCAGCACTTCTACTGCAACTTAATCCATGATGGCCGTTCGTAAAGACTTGCACTCCGCATTCACATTGGTGAGGTTGGCAGATGTTCGCGCCTAACCGTAATGCCATAGCAATTCTTAACGACTGGTCATCTAGAAATGTACCCAGTGAAGGAGAAGGGAGTGCATCTAGCCATAACCCAGACTCAGGTGTTATAGAGGCTTTAAGACGAGCTACATCGGACCCTAAAAATGTTGCCAAAAGGTTGTTTAAATTATTTTTAATATTTATTGTGTCCCATTGACGCTGTGAAGACAACTGGATCTCCGGCAGAATTTCAGACGTCGATTTAAAAGCCTCTACTGATTCGAGTAGATATGGAATCTCAGAGGTTGCACCTAAGTCGGGTAAAATAGTAGTGACTAGCTCTGAGACCCCATAACAAGAAGCAATAAAGGCAGGTAAACAGACATCTGAAACTCTGCGGATTCCGATGCCACCATATCTAATAGGGAGTGACGCCTGGTTCCATTGAGATTCTGTTAAACTGATATTTAAAACCAATACAACACAGGATTTCAATTTGTTATCTATGCTATAAATTAAATTTGGATATTTCCAAATAGGCGTTGTCCTTATTATATAAGTAAATTTGGGAATAGAAAAGCAAAATTTTAATAATGTATAAGCAATATGGGAATGAATATGAGGCAAATGATCATGGAGAATTTTTAATTTGGAAATTTTATTTTCAATAAAATTTGGAACAGAATCTAATGTGACTGGTGCACCCAACAGTTCAAAATTTTCACTATTTATTATTTTGATACCCGGAAATAAAATCTTTATGTTTTCATTTGTACTATCGCTACAATTATAAATTTCAGATTTAGAAAAATTACCCACTGACCCTCAGCCTCCTGGGGCATCTATATTTGGCTTATATTTGTTTGCTCCCAGAAAAAAGAAATGCAAACGCTCACCAACAAGATCTGTAGCCGTCGCTCCGAGAAACTCCCCTCTGATGGTGACCCTGGTCCCAGGAGGACCTTCTTTTGGAGAAATACCGGTCACAACGGGCGGTGGACTCATGTTATAAATTATTTCTTGCTATTTCTATCATACATTAATACTATAGCTACAAATTTCTATGATCCGGATCATAGAAATTTGTAAACAATTATTTATTTTTTTAGATGATGATGATGATGTTTTATTAATGCTTGTGGAAAAAGCAAGGGCGCGAACCATACAGCCAAGTCTTTAAATTATATTTTCTTCATATCGTCGATTGAAAGCGAAAACCCCTTAAGTGCAACTTTTGGCGAAAATCAGTTATAAACGCTATTAGACTATATATTTTGTGCTCTATTTAATGGTGCAATTAGTTATTTAATATTCCAATTCTAAGTAGTATAACTGAATAATAATGAAAAGTCCCAATAAAAGGGTGATACATTTAGGGGCAAAGTCACTTATGTTACAATTTACAAGATTACAATTTAATTTACAAAAGCTAAATACGGATAATTATGGTTCCCTGTTTTCTGCTTATGTGGTTAAATAATGCTTACTACAACTATTTGATTTTGGAGCAACTTTTTTATAACACCAAAAAATATGCATACGCGAAATGCAATTATGTTTACATCTGTGGTATTGACATTAATGCATTTATTGCTTACAAGGTTTATAATATTTTAACTTTAACACGTAGCCATATATAATGGGGTTATACTATTTTCGATTTCAATTAGTTGAAATTTTACACTATTTATAGGTTTTTGCTATTAATACAACGTTTAAAATAATTCTATGTAAGAGGTTTTGGCGCTTCATTTTTTAAAAGGAAGTCTATTTCGTATCTGTGCAAAAGTAAATAAATCCGTTAAAACGACTTTACCTTCCGCGCACGATTAATTTTGCCGTTAGTTGGCGTTCAAGCTAGTGACGGAAGGATTTGTAACTGCTGATTTACAAATAAATTTGAGAATGTTCAATAGAAGTTGAAAAATATTACATTACTACAATACGTTATATATAAATGCTGTTATACCGAACAAGGTCTGCAATGTTTAGATTGATTTTACCAAAACTTCGGGAACTTCCGATAATGATTAATTGACACTTATTCGGATTGACAACAATCCCAAAACGACAAGACTAGGAAGCTATTGCACTGTTAAGTGTACAATCATAAATAAAATATAACAAGTAGCACAACTATTCAGAAAATTGGCAACAACTTTATCCTGAATGAATTCCAATAAGCATGTAAAATAAAGAAGATTTACTTGCCCTTTGCAAAAAGGGCATTTGACGAAGAATTTATTTATTTAATCACTCTATTGCATAGTAAATAAAAGTTACTTAAGTTAAGAAATAAAACTAAATGTCAACAAATACGACGGACGTATTTACAATTTGTAAAAATAATTTAATGAAATTTTCAGTCCAAACTAATAAAAATACGATTAATAATATGTGTTGACTTATCAAGGATTAAAATAGCAAAATAATAATATATCACAGTACTTACAAATCTGAAGAGGGTAAAATAAATTGTATGGTTTGACAGATCAAAATATATTATTTCCTATGGGAAAAGGGTATTTATAGCGACAAAACTAACCTACTTGAAGATTTGATCTCTTAGCTTTCTTCAGAAAACTTCACATCATTCGTATAAAAGTATGTAGGTACTACTCAATATTGGAATTTTGGAATAAAAAGTGTAAACTAATTGCTAACAACCTGTTAGTGTTTCTGCTACGTCCGTTCGTTTTTCTTTTATTTGTGTTATTTTATTTAGTTTATATATGTTAGTTTTTTATTTAATATTAATATTTCTTCATATAGGATATTTTGTTTTTTACTAGCGGTTTTATTCATAAAAACTTACAAAGCCTTTATTGATGCTTTATAACAGCTCAATAGCAAAACACCTCAAAATGTTATTCATAAACTCTCAATAAACCTCTAATAGTGATAAACGTCAAATAACAGCTCCATAACTTTATTGAAGGCAGGAGCCCACTATAAACCTATTTTAACCTCACTTTTTTTACATATTTTATTTTTTGGTTTAAAATTTTATTAAATGACTTCTATTACTTTATAAAATTATATTACAAATAAAAATAATAATGCCCAGTCGGCTTCCGATCAACAAATTCTGAAAATTTTACAACTCGAATGGACTTGAACCAAATTAGGTTGGGCGCACACTGACAGAAATTTGTAACAAAAAAATATTAACATTTAATCTTGTTTCACCGCGGTAATTTGTTCAAAAAGACAGTTGTGCCGCTTCAAACTACAAAAAATTAATGGCGGTGCCGACTGCCGTCACATCTGTTTTTTATTTATTTATTACACGACATGTGATTTTGTATCTACCGGATGGTAAGCAGACCTACAAAGTCCATAAATGGATCGATAAATACATTGTCGTTTTACAATATTGATCGCTCCCACTATGCTGGCTTAATGATGCGGTTACAAAATGTCAAAGATTCAAAAAGAAAGTAAAAAAAATCAAAGAAGTTTACATTACGAGTCTATTTTAATATCCTCGCTGCTTCATCATAAATTGAGTCGCTTATTTCGTAACCGCACCATGAAAGGATACTACCACCTCAACAATAAATCTATGCAGTAGTCCCGGTACCAACCAACCGGTGAACCCACAGACTAAAACAGAAACATGACTAGGTCACTTGACAGTTTTTGTTGTATGTGAAACAAGTATTGCGACTTGCAAGTTACATATCATACAGAGATGCAGTCATAAAAAATCACATAGGTACAGATATAGAGAGATGCAACATACGTGATAAACAAAGCTGTATTCTATTTTTGATACAAATTATTTTAATTTAAATGACGGCTGAAACCGCGGGGCACAGCTAGTGTGACTAAATTTTCTATCAGTGTGCGCCAAACCTTATTATAATTATTTCATTAGAAGTGTCAAAAACGTTTTTTTTTTTACTTTTATGGTCTTGGTTTTCCGCGATTCTGCCAACTTTCTTGACAATCAATTATTTTTTTCTATCAACACATCACTAATTCAGCTAATAAACGTCAAATAGTTACAGGAGCTTTATTGGAGGTTTATGAATAACAAAAAAGTTATCGAGCCAATAGCCTTATTGAACGTTTTAACTATTGAGCTCTTTAAGAGTGTTTTAAGGATTTTTTATGAATAAGACCGTAGATATTTTGTAACTTTTTTAAATTGTTTACCAAATTAGGTAATTTTCCAAAATGCTACTACATTGGTTGACTCCCAATCTCAATCGAATAGTGATTATATTCAGTGTCCAAAATGCAACATACCTAAATTTTTCAAGGGAATCAGAGGTCTTAAATTACATGACTCCCGCAAACATAAAATTCTAGTACCTACAATTTTAAATCAAACAGATCCCAATCAGACAACATCAAGTACAAATAATTCCTCAGGCAATTAAAAGCCCAAATTTTGACGACCTCTTAAGTAAACTAAAGAAATCAGTTTCCATTATTAAAAGAATACCTCGTGGAGCCAGAATAGCAGTAGCCTCCTGTCAATTCCATTGAAGATTGGAAAGCATTATTTACATTTTCATATAAGGTTCTTCACATAGATAAACACAACACTAGTAATATTTCAGTAACGCAGCAAATTAAAAATAACACAACAATTCTTCAAATTCCAGATATTTAATTTAAGAAAAGTCACAATGCTAATCGAAAATGTACTCTAATAGAAGAAAAAGTATACGATGGCGATTTAAAAGGGGCGTCTAAATTATTATTTTCAGATGAAATCATTGCTATCGACTCTCCTGAAACACTTGCTATACTGAAATCAAAATATCCGGAATCTAATACTTATGTCTTTTCCAGCTGGCTCTGCTAGCGGAATGGATGGCATATCTCCCCAGCACTTAAAAGACCTAATATCAAAAAGTGCCGGAGACGCAGGAGTTGAACTTTTGTCTGTTATTACAAAATTATGTAATTTTATGTTATCGGGCAAAACTCAACTTGAGTTTCTTCCCACCTTATTCGGAGCAAAATTATGTGCATTTTCAAAGAAAGATGGTGGAATCCGACCTATAGCAATAGGATCTACTTTCCGCCGTCTTTGCTCAAAAATCGCATGTCGATCAATCCAAAGTGAGTTAGGAAATCTCTTTCAACCGATCCAATTAGGTTTTGGCAGTAAAGGTGGGTGTGAAGCAGCGGTCCATTCTTTACGCTCATTTGTGATGAATGGCGATACAGAAGTAGTGCTAAAGATCGACATAAAAAACGCATTCAATTCCAAGAGACAGTTTTTTGAAAGAAATTCTAAATCATATCCCAAAATTATACCCTTATTTATTTCAAAGCTATAATCAATATTAATCGTCAATATTATCATATAATTCAAACATTATTCATTCATCAGTCGGTTGTCAGCAGGGAGATCCGCTAGGGCCAGCAGTTTTCAGCCTCGCTATCCATCCAGTTATATCTTCACTCAGTTCCAAGTTCAACGTATAGTATCTTGATGATGGCACTTTAGGGGGTGAACATAGTATTGTTTTGTCCGATTTTATTTATTTAATTAATGAATTTTTAAAAATTGGCCTAGAATTTAATTTTGCAAAATGTGAAATATATATTTCCAATAATGTTTCGGACACCCTTACAAGAAGCTAAAAACGCCCCGCGCGCGGACGAGCACGGTTTTTACCTTCATGCTCTTAAAGAACAAATTACTTTCAAATTTTCCGCTGTAGCTCCAAATATTAAAATTTTAAATAAAAATAATTTTAGCCTCCTAGGGTCACCGATATTTGAAGATTCAATACCCACATTAATTCAAGAGAAGCTTGTTGGACTTTTAATAGTTTACCTTAGTGTTTCTTTATTTAATTTTTAAAAATACTAATCATACTGACTTATGTCACTTGTCTTTTCCTTGCTATTCTGTCTACTTACTTCAAATAAAACATTGTATATTTTAATGCTAATTCCACTTAGAATCCTATATAGCACACTCTGCTATAAAGCTAAATTTTTTCACAAACATTTCTGGACGTGTTCAAAATTTAAATAGTCATGTAGCGTATACAATCGCCAAATACTCACTTTTCGTTCCAAAATTGACATATCTTCTGCGCACATGTCCCATTTGGATTTTTTTTGTTTTAATAGAATTACTCGATACCGCCATAAAACATATATTACAAGAAATTCTAAATTTAAATTTACTACAAGAAAATTGTTGGACTCAATTAACTCTACCAATAAGATATGGCGGTATCGGTATTCGTAAAATTACAAGTGTAGCTCTTCCGGGTTTTTTGTCTTCAGTATACAGTGTTTCAGGTATCATTTCAAAAATTTTAAATAAGAACTGGAATGATGTTAGCTTGTCCGAGTGGAAATATCCCAATGGAACGTCATATACAAAGACATTGGGATACTCCACTCGTCCAAGCCACCCACGCAAGTTTATTTGAAAAATATACAAACAATATTGATCGTGCTCGACTTTTAGCTGTCTCAAAGAGTCGGGGCAATGGCTGAACGCCATACCAAACCCAAACTTAGGGACATTTTTAAACAATCAAACTTTCCAAATCGCTATTGGATTGAGATTGGGTGTCGCCATATGTGAACCTCACAGTTGTCCGTGCGGACATGACGTTGATCAATTTGGGCGTCATGGTCTGTCTTGTATAAAAGGCCCAGGGCGCTTTTCACGGCACAGCCTCATTAACGACTTAATTCGTTGAACTCTTGCCGCCATCAATGTACCTTCTATAACAGAACCTTGTGGTTTATCACGCGATGACGGCAAGAGACCTGACGGGTTGAGTCTGGTGCCTTGGAAGTTGGGGCGCTGCTTAGTTTGGGATGCAACTTGCGTCGACACCTTGGCAGCGTCACATCTTCCAAGAACAGTAAATGGAGCTGGTAATGCCGCAGCCGACGCAGAACTCCTCAAACGGCGAAAATATCTAAATATTTTAAATAATCACATATTTGTGCCGTTTGGGGTAGAAACAATAGGATCATGGGGCCCAGAAGCTAGTAAATTTCTCAAAGAGATTATACCAAAATTGATTGACGTCACAGGTGACCAGAGAGCTGGCGCTTTTCTCTCACAGAGACTAAGTTTAACAATTCAAAGGGGAAATGTCGCCAGCGTTCTGGGCACGATGCCGCGCGTACACTGTGAGGATTTTTTTGTATAGGTAAGTAAGAATTTTTGTATTTTTTATGTGTTAGGTGTTTCATTTATATTTAATTTTATTTTCTTAGGGATTTTATATATAGGTTTCTTTTATTTTAGATTTTTTTTTTTTTTTTTTTTTTTTTTTTTAGGTATTTGGAATTATTATTGTTATAAATTATTATTATTATAATTGTGTTTTATTTTTTTATTAATAAAAGTTATGTACAAAGGCGAACTTAATGCCTTAGGATTTTTTTTGGGCCCGTCAATCGAGCTTCATCGTGTTTCGGAGTCAATCGGTGAACAACCAGCCTGTGGCACATTAATTGCGCGAGCAGAGGGCCTAGGGATAAATATCCCTCGTACTTGGAAGGAATTGTATCGACATGTCGGACAGGGAGACCGTAGAAACGGTTTTTCCGCTGGCTGCCCGCTGCACAATATAGGGGCCCGCTGTACCTGTTACCGCCACGAGAGGGGCTGCCCCATCATGTGGCGCATAATCTTGGATCCCGGCAACCACTTCTGGGTTATACAGGGGCGCTTCCGTTCGACATGTCGGCGATACGCCTCTAATTATACAAGGCGCGAGTTTAGCTTTTGGCGGTTTGTCTGCGGATGCATTGTTTCACCTCACGTTTTCTCCCTCTTTCTCTTTCCTACTTCTCCTTTAAAAACAACAATAATAATAATAATGACAACACAAAATATCAAACGATCTACAGCAGCGTCTGCTCCCCTTTTTCACATGGATTTTGCAAATATTCGCGAAATCCAAAGCATAATTTATGTCGCTCCTCGTTTTCACCGCTGCACAATCATGACGAATCACTGGTTTACATTGCAAAAGAGAAAGCACAACTTCTAGCAAAACTCTTTGAATCGAATTACCAAATCGATGATGGAGGCGCGCTTCCACCTACTATAAACGACTGTGGATTCACAATGCCTGATATTCGCATTAGGGAATGCGATTGACACGAGGCCCTCTAATCACTTGACATTCACAAGGCCAGTGGTTCTGACGGCATTCTTGCAGTTGTTTTAAGGAACAGCGGGGTGAGAAGGAACTTTATTTAACACTTTCGCTTTCGTCAGTGTAATCGTTTTCGTCTTGTCTATGGCCAGAACCTGTATGAATAATATACGGAAGTGCTGTAACAGATCATGTAAATTATTAAAATTGTACCATAATACTTTCGATTCAACTTTAGAAAAGAGATAAATATCAATTATTCATTTCTTTGAAGAATTCAATCGAAAAATCATCAACCTAATAATTTTGAAGATGCATTACAGCACTTCTGTATATTATTCATACAATTTCTGACCATAGACAAGACGAAAACGATTCCACTGACGAAAGCGAAAGTGTTAAATAAAGTTCCTTCTCACCCCGCTGTTTACTTGAGTTGTCTTCCGCCCCCACTCGACTTTACCGCCTTTCATATTCCTCTGGAATTATCCCTGCAGCTTGGAAAGTAGCCAATGTGCAACCAATTCCTAAAAGGGGGATCGATCCGACCCCAATAATTACCGCTCCATTTCCTGTGCAAGGGTTTAGAAACCATTGTTAATACGATAACATCAGATGACATAGACAGGTCATGCGATAACTTGAAGATCGCCAATATGGTTTCCGCCCAGCTAGATCAACGGTTGATCTTCTTGCGTTTATTACGCATGTTTGGGGTGAGGCATTGAACAAATGTGGCCTCCCCGCATCGATCCCCTCCCTTGGCGGTCGGTTTAGATATTTTTAGTAGGTACTAAGGGCGGAGGTAATGAAACACAGCTTATTCGGATTTAGTTTATTTCACGACTGACCGCTTGTCTCACCGACACAGCTATTTATACTACCGTAGGGTAGTACTACATAACACATAATCAATACTAACACCTAATTAATACTATATAAGTACTTATTCTAAATTACAAATTAAAAAAACCACCAAAATTATATAATTTTAATTACCTAACACAAGAATGAATCCAAAATAATACTTTATTAAGCAATCTTTAATCTCAAGTTACATATAATTTACATGACAAATAAACAACTTATTACTTTACAATTTACCTAATTAATTAAAACCCTATTTACATTATAGTTTACATAATACATAAATAATATAATGAAAAATTGGCCAATAATACTAAATGCATTTCTTCCACAATAATACAACATAATTAGGTATTCAAATGAAACTTAACAAGGACCAGAATATAGGTAAGTAGTTATGTAGATTTTTTAATCAAGTTCAAATCCATATCGCCTAGTAGCTTTTCTTTCTCGTTTTGTAGCCGGGGGACTGGGCCCAGCAACGGGTTTATCGATAGAAGGCGATGGTTTGGTTGTTAGTTCCATTCCCAAATTGACCGGACTTTTTGAACCCTGATCCATTTCCTCTGAGAATGGTGATCCACTCGGCCCAGGGGCCTTATTCCAAGTTTGCTAATCACGACAAGACGTTGCGCAAACTATAAATATGGAAATATAAGCTTTATTCCAATGGCTATATAGTATGTGTTGGGTTGACTATTATAATGCCGCCGTCTTGAAATACACGAATTCTTCGCAAGTTTGAACATGTATGGAGCATTGGAATTTCAACTTTATAATTAACAGGATAGAACTTACATTTAAATACCCGGACTTTACGCAAAATGCGCGACGGTGAACGTGTCAAAACTCGGAATAAAGCCCCAGGTTGGTAGACATTTTTACCCTCATCGTCCGGAGTGTCACACCTTTGGTCCCCACCAGCAGATGACGTAATCGCTGCCATAGATATCCTAGATCTCCTCTTTAACTGGTCAATATGTCGGTGCGTTTCCCTACCGTTTGCGTCTCTGACTTTGTAATTTTTACTTTCTAACCTTTCCACCACCTGCCCTGGTGTCCACGGATCACCGTTAGCGTAATTTCTAAAATATAAATTTTCCCCGGAGGCTATATCTGGCGCCCTCTGTTCCGCGACGTCCTTCCATTTTTGTGACCTATCCGCGCGGCTTTCCCAATCCGGTTTCAACGCATCTAATCGCGTTCCTAACTGCCTTCCCTGCAGCATGTGCGCAGGACTCGCCTGTAGATGCATGTTCCGTCGTCCTATATAGTAATAAAAACCGATCCAGTGCCGTTTCAATATTCCCCTGTAAATAACATTGTTTATAATATGAATAAAGAATTTATTATTATTAACAATAACGCATCCCGCGCGAAGTGCAAATAAGTTTACTCGGGCACAATATCTTTATTGTAATTCTTGCCCGTCCCCGGTAGCGGTAAACGTGACAGTGCGTCTGCACCATTTTTATCAGTACGGACGTACTCAATATAGGCTGATAAAATAATCGCCCACCTCTGCAGTCGACTGGCTGCCATACTAGGTACTCCATTTTTAGGTCCAAAAATGGTTACCAACGGTTTGTGATCTGTACGTAATAAAAATTTTCTACCGTATAGATATTGGTGAAACTTTTTTACTGCAAAAATAATCGCTAAAGCTTCGCGCTGTATCTGACTAGCCCCGTGCTGGCGCTGCGAC